>OY751326.1:5000000-7500000 GCA_963564715.1 Catocala sponsa
AGAAGGGTAAGGCCATAGTCCATCACGCTGGAGCAGTGCGCGTTGGCAGACTTCGACTATTTTCGAAAACATTATGGAGAACTCTTAGACATGCAGATCTCCTGACTATGTTTTTCTTCGTCATTAAATCAAGCATTAATTACTTATTTAATACGCACATAAATTTGAAAAGTCAGACATGTGCGCCTTGGAATTAAACTCGAGACGTCTCGCTGATTTCAGCATGAATGGGCCGGCTCGACCGGAGAAGGACTACCCTCTCACAGAATATCGACGTGAAACAGCAGTATTCCTACTGTTGTGTTTCGTTCGGTGAGTAAGAGTGCCGGATGCCCAATCAGCCCCTTGGCCCCATCCTGCTCCTTCTCCTTCCCACTTCCTTTCCTAAAGGATCGGCAACGCGCAAGTGATGCCTCTGGTGTCGCAGGCGTCCATAGGCTACGGTGACCACTTACCATCAGGGGGGCCGTATGCTTGTTTGCCACCTTAGATAAATTTTAAAAAAATTAGGCTATCGCTGCTACCTTACTTTTCCATTTAGGAGACATGAATATTCCAAACATTGATTTTAAAAAAGGCTTGGAGCAACTGGCATATAATGGCTAACGTTGTCAGTAATATTTCGCTTTTATACACGTAGTGAAATATTCAGTCCCGTTGAAAACTATATGCAACTATCAATATGCCTGGAGCGTAACATTGGCAAATAAACAATAGTAATACATCCTGCAATACTACAAAAGCTAGCTCGTTGTGCAATCTCGTTTTACTTTTTTCAACGTCCCGTCGAACCAATTCCAGATCAACACTATTAAAAAACGAACCTCCAATATGGCCGAAAAACTAAGCATTATTTGCACCAACACTTTTGCTGTTTGTGGACGCTGAATAAAATTGCTCTTCGTTCGATGATAAAGTGAAATATGGTAATTAAATTTTCAGGCTTAACTATGGTTTCCTCATGTTTGGACATTTTTTGGTAAAATAATGAGATTTCTAATATACAAATGGTGGTTGAAGTAGACGTCACGTCGCCACTGCGTCGTGTGTTATGATTGCGATAAATTATTGCGTGATTCGCAAATACTTATATTCGTTATTAATAGTCTGGATGTTCTTTGTGTCATTTGTTTGAATGTAGGTATGTAATACCCCCGCGACACATGATTTACTATAAAACAAAGAGACAATTACGCACTAGAAGTGCGTAATTGTCTCTTGATTTTATTTAGTTATACGTATTATTGCATTAAAATTATACTAAATAGATTTACATAATATTGTCTTCTGTTTACGCGAATGTTATTCATTGAAATTAAACTACTATATACGGATTTTATCGCGTTGTTTATTTGACACTATTACAAAATTTTGAAAAACTGTTACACTACTATAATCACTATTAAACTTTACAAATTTTTAAGCTAATTAAATTATTGATTATGTTTGGGTACTTTGAAATAGCTACACTGGAACATTGAGACAACTACCATCTTAGTCTCCCCGTGACCATGGCTGCTGAAAAGCAACCGAAACGTCGAGGAAAGTGTAAAAATAAATCTAAATAGTATAATAGTATAGTAATAGTATAAATAGTTTTAATAGTTTCAATAATTTAATTAGCTTAAAAATTTGTAAAGTTTAATAGTGATTATAGTAATGTAACAGTTTTTCAAAATTGTGTAATAGTGTCAAATAAACAACGCGATAAAACCCGTATATAGTAGTTTAATGTCACTAAATAGATTTGTGCACGACGCTTAACCTTCTTTGCTCAGTCAGGAACACAGCGCTTGTAAGTGTTGTCAGTACATTAAGATTAATTTGATTTTGCAGCTAACTTATTGGTGTGGTAAATAACGTAGTGTTATCGGAGTTATGCGTTGAGGAGAAACCATATTACAGGCCTGAAGCGGTACCTTTTCTTTGGTATTTTAAGAGCAGAATCATGCCCAGCAGCGTCATTTTCGTTGTAAGTACTGATGACATGATCAGAGCTAAGACTTGACTCTTTTCCATTAGACATGAACATGAAATCCATTTGCAAAAGGACTTATGGAATTTTATTTTTAATAGCATTACATGTGATATTACCATTGACCGAAGGCAACGGAATAGTATTTGACATATTCGAAATCCATGCGTTATTGGACTTTTTTAAGATGTTCTTAACGTTAAATCAGAGTTTCTATTAAACACAATATGAGTTTACGATCTACGTACGTGTTTAAATAAAGGTTGTTTAATTTAAGTGTTAATCGAGCCACTGCGTGGTTAGCGGTCACCGTCGCTCACGGACGTGCCTGTCTTCTCAAAAGCTTTAGATATAATTTCAATGAAAAGCAATCTTCCCATTGCCTGGAGTGAGAAATAAGTAAAAGAGAGAAGAGAAGTAAAGGACGGAAGGTGTGATTGCGAGTAGAGTTCCCTTTATCGCACGAGCTCACCTCTCGAAACACAACAGCACGCATTTAGCAATGTGATAGATGGTCTAATTCTATCTTTAGATGGGTATCTAAAAGAGTAGTACTTCTCCTCGAAAGAATTCATTGACGCTGACTCCATCTAGGCTCTTTTACTAAGTACTGTTATTATAAATGCGAATATTAGTTTGTTTCTTACGCTTTCTCGTCTTATCTATTCGACCGATTCGTATACACGTTGTCAGGGCTTAAAAAAAACGACATAAGGTTCCTTACATCCAGATAAACATTACTGTTCCCAAGCGAGCAAAGCCGCGAGCGAAAGCTAACTTGACATATCATGTTATCATATGAAGCCAAATGGAGGATGACGGAAATAATGTTAATACAGAAACGTGTCTTATATCACAATACGAGCGAAATATACGAAGTTGTTTTACAGCCAAACTTTTCTACTGTTTTATTTCAGTTGTTTGACAAGTATGCCGGTGAGTATTGCAGAAATAAAGGTTTAATCCTACTAATGTGTAAGTATCCAGATGGTAACAAGGTTTGCAAATTAGCAGTGCGAGTGAATGTCAAAGAAATTAGTAAATTGTTGTAAGTAAGTCTAATAAGATAGAAATAAGAAATAGAAACAAGTTTATGCATTTTGGTAACAAAGTCACATTTATTAATGTCAAAGTTATATTTAAGGTTAGTTACATTGCGTTTAGTTGTAATTTCGCAGAAATAATTATAAAAAAATCTGTTAGTCACGGCTACTCTTTGATTTTGGTTGCCAACTTTACAATGTAAACCTGTAATATAACTATAACCTGTGGGTCTATCATAAAAATGTCTATCCGAACGAAACATTTAATTTATAACTATAACGAAGATTTTTTAAATTTGTTTTGTTATACAACATTTTGTCATATAACATATCTCAATTTTTCGGAACACTTCACAGTAGAGGTATTTTATTTATTAAGGATCTCCGACAAAGAATATACACAGAATTGCACAAGCATATATAGTTATAGGAGACCAAAGCATGCACATACATATAACAACAAAACTTAAACCTAAATTTTAAAATTAAATTAAGAAAGATTAAGGCGATTAACACACGGCACCGCGCACCGCCGCGGTAGGCGGTGAAGCGGATCTCATGTCGCATTGGCCTCTACTAAATCCGTTGATGCCTAACACATGTACACTTTCGCTTTACCGCTACCGCCCTCCGTGGCGGTGTGCGGTGCCGTGTGATAATCGCCTAAAGCATTTCTTCAGAATACGAATAGTACCAACAACAAATCTCCACTCTAGGCATTTACTTGTCACGGTAGGCGTACTGGCTCACCCGAACCTTTCTTACACTGAGAAGAGGCCCGTACCCAGCAGTGGAATAGTTTATATACACAGTTATTACCAGTTATTTCTAAGACAACTTTGTATGCCAAGAATAGTTATGTGGTGCGTGGACTAATATATAGTGTTATACCAGATAAAATTAAAGATTTACAAATAAATAAATTTGTAAGAGAGCTTAAGACTCGGCTAATAGAAAATAACTTTTACTGTATATCTAACTTTTTAATTTGTGTTCATGGTCGTATTCAATTGTCTCCTAATGTTATAATTAATAAAAATATGTAATAACACAATTTTAGATCAAAATAATTTAAAATTCGTTTTTATTATATTTATATTATTATATTAAACGGGTTCGATTCCCGCACAAGTCAAACATGTGTGTGTATGGACATGGATGTTTGTCTTAGTCTGGGTGTTTTTATATATGTATGTATTTACAAAAAAGAAGTATATATGTATGTTTATCCATTGTCTAGTACAAGCTCTGCTTAGTTTGGGCTAGATGGTGTTGTGTGTATGTGATAGAATATTAATTTTTTGCATATGTCAAAATGACATATGTTTTGGATACGTATACTAATTTTAAGACCTAAACAGTACCAACACTTTTTGGAACCTGTTTTATTATATTATGACTTGTAACTTGAGCTGAGCTACAATCATTACATCATTTACCTTACACTGAACACACTCAAGCATAAAATGATATTTGCCATTTAGGCCATAGAAATGAGATACGGTGTATCTTGCTTGATAATTGAAAGCGACTGATCGGGTTCATTGAGTTTGTGATAAAAATTTCAATAGATAAAACAATATAATTATTTCGATTCCCTAACCTCACGATTATTTAATTAACGATAACATATACCACGAGATCCACGAGGCAATATAATTTGGGTAGCAATTCATTCACCGATCAACAAAAATGTAAAGCAGAAATACATTAAAGTGAGGTCTAACATCTCTACGGGACAACGTTTTTAAGTGATGCTGGCCAAAGTTCCATTTCCGAGGGCAACCCAAAATAAAGTTGAAAACTCTTATCGGCAAGAGAGCGAATTAATCAAGAGTGACGTCCCTGTTTTATCAGATCTTCCTTTGAACCGAGGGCGGTACCGACGCTGACCTTACGCCCCATACCTACTTTGTACGTACCCATATTTTTATCACGAGGAAGGAAAAGTATTTTCTTTTTAAAGTATCGTTGGTAAAACTTTAGGGTATTTGTAAATCACTGGTGTTAACACAACTCCGTAGACTTAGTGATGTGAGCCTTGTTGTGTAGTTACGATGTCCTTGCATTTATTTCCCAACAGAATGGTTACGCCGTAGCACCGTCTACGATGCTACGATATGTGAAGACAAATGTCTCTGAATTAGTGCAGCCACTTCTAAGGTGGAATGGAACACCTAACGCGGCACTAGCCGCAGGAGGCATAGGACTATTACATATGGATTCTAATCATTATATGATATAATAATATTATATGGGCTATGGGGATGGGGTGTTTGATGTACTGGTAAAATGGCAGCTATGGATGAAAAATGGCGCCTGCCCTTAATACTCTTATAGTATCAAGTCAAATGGGCAGACGTTAACTCGCCAACTCACTAGATGGGCCCTCTGAATAGCCACCATAGGCATAAAAGCCAGCAGCAGAGGGCAACGCCGGTGCGAGCAGCTAGGGGTGTTAAGCGGTGCGGCGACGGTTTCACCATCACGGGTCTCTAGACAACGAAGACCCGGAGCGGGTTTCCCCGTAGATATGCCCTTGAAAATGACACTTCAACCCCAACCATATAGCTCTAGTGGCCTCCCTCTGACCGGCCGACCAAGGCAAACCAGAGTTGAGATTCCTACGGGCGCGACCAGAGTTGAGAGTCCTACGGGCGCTCTTGAAGGTCCACACCAGCCAACCAGTAACGGCAAGCCAGGGACGAGGCCCTAACCGACTCTCTGAGCCATTCAGGACCGCAGTCACTCATATTCAGCTAGCCAAAAGCTGCCCTGCGGATTGTGCGCTTTTATTTAATCTGGTGATACATTTTTAGTTTATATCACAAGGTGAAGGTGATATTGTAAAAGCTAGTGTACCAAAGTAGACTTAAATAAAGCTTCCAAGCTCTTACATAGACAAATTACTTTTTTTCTTTTTATGTTAAAGAGTCGGACGATTTGTCCAGCCGGTAATACTAGTCTGGCTCTTTTATCAGATCAGACAAGTGTTAATTTATTATTAAGAGGGAATAGATTTAAATAATGTAGAACCATCCTCTATAATAACGCTATTATATATATCTGGATCTTAAGGTTCAGCTTTACACATGTACATATATGTATGTACGTTACTGAAGCTAATTGGTTAAACGCATAATCAGTGCTAATACCTCTAATCTGGTTACATGTACTAACACTGATGAGCTGACTCATTACTACAGTTACCAAAAAATTTTAAACGGCGCAGCATACAAGTTGGGTTGCTTTAAAGAACGTATCATTGAGCATTTTTGTCAATCGATTCAAGGCAGCGGCTGTGACATAATGCAAGGGACACGAAGACTGCACGGTTGGTGGTTTAAGTGGTCGCTTTACCACTGATTTCGCGCCGAATGTTATGAGTTCGATTTCCATACGGACAAAATATTGAGTGGCCTAAAAATGGTTGAACAGGGTCTGAATATTCTTAGTGTGTATTGTTTTAAAAGATTGTTAAGTTGCCTACAATATAGGAATAATGCCTAGAGAGTCATCGCTTTTGAAATAAAAAGTAGCTTTAGCCCCCGGCGTCGCTCACGAGACAACCTGGGTACGCATACTTTATAAAATATATGTATATCTATTTGTATACCAAGATTCATCCACATCTATTTTCGCGTGATTAAATAACTAACATCCAAAGAATTTACAAGCATTCGCATTAAAATTAGTTGTATTTATTTTTCTCAAAAGCCGTCTCTCGTAATTATGTTAAACGTTGATTTAAAAAATGTAAGTGAGTTTCTTACATTTGTTTTTAACAACTCAGCTGAATCTAGCAACTGCATAACTTCATTTAGTTCACTTTATTAAATTGTTATGTTCATTAGAGTTACTTTGTGATCTAAATGAATTATGTGTTTTAGTTTTCTCTTCCACGTTTTAATCGAGTTTACAAACCTCGAAATCACAGAAGCAAAACATCTTAGATTTGATTTAACCTGACGGCGCAGTGATATTGAATGTAACTGTTTTGCATGAGATCTTGGGTTCGATTCTCGGTATGGGAAAAGTGTTGTTGGTCTGTTTTTAGCAACAAAGCCTTTGTAGCAGCACCGAGTCTGAAACAGTGCCTGGCAGATATAGATAAGCTCGCCAACTTTTTTATGGTCCTAAAGCCTTTGCTCACGGAATGTTAATGTAATATACTTGTGACTTTTTGAACTGTTGTGCCCTTTAAATAGTTAATTAGCTCGTTTTAACGGTGATAAGACCATTGAGAGAAGACCCGCATGTCTAAGCATTCTACATAATGTTCTCGAAGATATGTGAAGTCTGCACACCCGTTCTAGACCAGCGTGGTAGACTACTTATCCTATTTCACACTTAGATGTGGCCTGTTACCAGTAGTGAGAGATTTTATATATAGGGCTGTTATTTTATTAAAATTGTATGATCCAAATGTTGATCATTTTGGTACTGCTTATAATTCGATTTATAATCGTATATTCGATATTGAATTTGTAATAAGAGATCCCAATATCAGATCTTATCTTTTTAAGGCAGCTAGAGTTCATCCGTATACCTATAATTATGTCGTAAAGCGTAGTAATTAAGTGATCGTAGCCAATAGAATCTCAAGCAGCAAATGTTATGATTATAGTTTTTTTAAGTTCATTATTAATTACTGATTGAGTGTATTTAGATTACTAAATACACTCAATCAGTAATTAGGTATTAGGTACATTAGTACCGATGACAGTTAGTTGATATTTGGAGGACGGACGTCCCTGCGAGACTTTCAATTAGTAGCAACATTCAAGGTCGGACGCATCGGCACAACCAACCTCACTGCATTCCATGTCATCATTTAGTTCATTTATTAAATATTAAGAGCATCTTTGTTATTTTGCTACCAAAATTACGTAAGCATTAAAGATCAGTCTACTAGACACTAACTTCGTACTATTTTAAATGTAAGTATCATGATTCTCACACTCATGAAAAAACATATAAACAGGCAAGATTTGTATTTTTTCCGTCCAGAAACGCTCAATAACTCAGCCATCGACCAATAAGTATAGATACTATAGTGCATAGTACAATACATTTTAATTTAAAAACCGTATCTGCATTCTACTTGCTCCAGGCAATGTAAAGTAAAGCACTAACTGAATTCAGCCCTAAGGCTGTCTGTTCGAAAAGCTAAAAGAGGGATGATATACTGTTTTACGAATCAGTTATTTGTTTTGAAATTCTGAACCAGCCTTCTGTCGTTGAATATTGGAAATATGATGCACATTTCAAAAATGCAAAGCTGTGTCACTAACAGAAAATGATAAGAAGTGTTAATAACAATTTCCAATAAAATTCTTCTACCATCGGTACATAGATAGAAACATACTGACTCTATTTCTTTTTTAAATCGGCTAGAATACGTTTGTATTAATTATTAATGTATTACTTTGGTAACGAAATGTAGGTGTAATGCTTCTGTGTGTTCCGCTTTAGGTATATACAGATATAGATATATAGTTATGTGGAATAGTAATAGTTATGTACACTTATATGTTTACTATTACAAATATCAGTAAGAATAAACAAATAATCAAATTCAATGCTATTTTGTAAATTTGTTTGTTGCGGTCTGCTTGATATAAATTGATACAATAACAATTCCCGTTATAAAAACTATTCAAAATAGAGATTCGATCTCTCTTTCTCTATCAATAGCATAAATATCCCAAATAAATATTTAAAATTAGTGTAAAGGTCAAATGTGAAAATATATATCATTTTAATTCACATTTTACGTTTATTCGACTGGACGGAACTCTATTTTGAACCATCCCTCTTATATTTATCTTTATGAAGAAGAAGACAAGAAGCTATAACTGAAATGATTGTTGTCAATAATATATCTTCATATAAGAGTCAGTATATGTCATAATAGAAGACGTATAAGTCTTGAAACAAACGTGCCTACTTCCCACCGCAGCCAGGCAGGCCGTCAAGACAAAATCCATACAAATTGTCGGCGGAACCCGACCTAATGAGTCTGCGAGAAACACACTATTACTCACTTGTGAGAACACCTTAATTTTACCCAACGTGCCTTATTTTTGTGACAATTTATAAATGATGTATCCACCCGCTCGTTACGCCGCGCCGGTGGAACCTTTAAGTGGTTTAAAGATGGCTCGCTTGAATAGATATACCGGTGTTAGAAGATGGAAGCTACTTTGAATAGACAGATAAGTGACGACGTCTCCAGAATTTGGTTATTTTTCTTATGCTAAAAGAGATTTGTATCCACTTTTAACATAGATGAATGTACAAAACATTAAGATTATACAAAGAATTTAACGTAGAAAAATCTGATTCTAATGCGTTCGAGGACAAAAACCTGTTTTTAAATCGTTAATTTAGGAGTCTTTGACTGGCTTTACTTTTTATATCAAAGGTACTGCATCTTTCTTATATTATGTGGTCAAAGGACCATGGAAGACCACTACTATTGGGGAAACATGGTGACTCGAAATACAGATTTGTACCTAGTTAAGACACCGCTTTTTAACAATAAAGTAACTGACTTACTAATTTAATCTCTTAAAATTTTTATGTTTTAGATTAGTATATTAGTATTTTGAAGAGAAAATACTTGATTTCATTGAATTCGCAGCTTGTCTGCATCATCATCATCATCAGGCTATAATAGTCCACTGCTGGACATAACCCTCCTCCAAAGAGCGCCATAGCGCCCTGTCTTCAGCTTGCCGCATCCAGCATCTGCCTGCAGTGTTTCGCAGATCGTCATCCCACCTGGTCGGAGGGCGTCCTACACTACGTTTGCCGAGTCACGGTCTCCACTCAAGAACACGCTTACCCCAGCGGTTGTCTGTTCTTCGCGCGATATGGCCAGCCCACTGCCACTTCAGCTTGCTAATTCTCTGAGCTATGTCGATGACTTTGGTTCTCTGTCGGATGTATTCGTTACGAATCCTATCCTTCGGAGAAACTCCGAGCATAGCTCTCTCCATAGCTCGCTGAGTGACTTTGAACTGGTGGACCCACCCTACCGTGAGTGTCCATGTCTCAGCTCCGTGGGTCATGACGGACGCTTGTCTGCATGACGAGTAACAAACAGACGCAAAATAAATTTCTCTATTTATAAAACTGTTTGGACTATTATATCGACGATGTTTTTATTAGACTATCTATAAATTATACGGCAGATTGTATAAGATTTATTGAACTTCAGTAATTACTTCAATAATTTAATCACTCTACTTCATTTTCATTGCAGTAGCCATCTAATAGTAATGTTTTCATAATGAACAGGATTGTGGTTTACAATCCTAACTAAAATTATAATTAATTAATGCGAACGTGAGTTTGTTTGTTTGTTACGCATTCACACCTTAACTACTCGACGCGTCATCATGAAATTTCGCATATACACTGTCAGGGGTACAGAAAAGGACATGGGGTACCATTAATCCAGAAAAGAATACTCTTACTGAGCGATAGAAAATTTACATAACCTTCATATATGCGAGCGAAGCCGCGAAATCTTCTTGTTTGTTCAAACAAACAAACTTTTCAGCTTTATAATATATTAGATGTTCTCGCGGTTTCACCTGCGTTTATCGTTACTGCCCGCCCCCGGGGGTCGTAGCGTGATGTTTTATAGATTATAGCCTTCCTCGATAAATAGGCTATTCAACACTAAAATAATTTTTCAAATAGAACTAGTATTTCCTGAGATTAGCGCGTTCAAACAAACAAACAAACTCTTCAGCTTTATAATATAGTATTAGTATAGATTTAAATATACACTGTGTATGATACACAATGGGTAGATAGATGTTCTACAAACTGAGATCAGAGCATCAAATCTACAGCTAGATTTAAAACCACTCATTATTTAGATGATCCCTTACAGCGGTTCTCATTCTTATTATGAGCCAGATTTTCCTGCGGTTTCGCTCGCGTAAATGTAAATTAGGTTAGGTTATAACAGTAATTTTTTTGTGAAGGGCAAAAGAGCAAAGCTTTGGCCGTTGACCGGGAAACCTTTCAGTATCCTTAATATATATATATATATATAGCCCGTGACGTCACTCTCGTAAATGTAGCTCAGGTTATCTTAGTAACAGTACTTTTTCTGGATACCTTTGGTTTATGTTTAACTTATCACCAGATATAGTAAAATATAACAGACATAAGATGTAACCGCTTCGCGGGGCTCCTATTTTTGGGTGGGTTTAAGAAGGAACCTAACATAACCTAACTCTTCCGAGACGGAATGCAGTGATTTGAGGCGTATAGCTGCTCGTTATGATATATTTTAGTAAGCATATTTTGCTGCGCTATTAGTATTTCTGGTGTTCATTATATTTAATCCCAATACCTTTTATCAAATTCAGAAATTTCATGATAATCGGCCGAGTAATTAAGGCGTGAAAATGTAACAAACTCACATTCGCATTTTAATTTTAGTTAAGATAACAGTTATAATTTCTTTAAAATATACATTGTTTATAAACTATCCGTGTGTCTAGACAATCTCTAGTTAAGAAACTTACAAACTATAAAACTTTGATGGCGACGGCGGAAGCTGTAATAATCTGGCTGGAGCCTTATGCTAGCGGAATTCCTATTTCTTGCCGAGGTCGGGTAGTAGACGATCCCTCAGGGTAATTAATGTCCGCAATTTATTGCGTCACGTGAAACTGACCTCAATATACCGGCGGTGATGGCAAGCAGATAAAAACTGTTTTTCTCGGCCAATGCTTGTATTTGTCAATGAATTAGTAATACATGCTTATTAATAAAAAATATACAGGAAAAAGTGACATTTTAATTCCAAGCTGGAGTAGTGCATTTTAAATTTTAGGCGAGAGCTTAAAGACGCATTTTATTCGAGATTACATAACAAAAAAAAATATTCAAGAAGTAAATATCTGTAGTAACAGGAGTGAAAAGACCGTCATAAGTGTAGAATTTTTTGATATTTCAGGTGCCTATGATTTTTGAAATACGTAACTTAGATTTTTATATTTTTCTGATAGCTATTATAACTTAGCCTGTTACCTGATTCCGGCTTAACGTCGACTTCTAAGACAACCTGTATATATTTTGGTTACTGACTGCGTTTGCGATGGAGTATAAGGCACATGGAGATTCAGAAGGACCGAAATCGAAAAAATACTAATAAAAAATAAATATAATAAAAAAAAAATATAAGTCGATTCGAACGTTTCTCGAACAGATCGGAGGCGTTCTAGACAAATGCCAGGTTAAGAGCACCTTGAACTGACGGGCATGTATGAGGAATGCACAGAAATCTTAATAATTATTAAGATTTCTTTGGAGGAATGTGATGAAAGTGAATGAAGCCAGAGAAGTGTGTCAGAATCGTAGCAAATGGAAATCCGTAGTCTGGGAAACAGGCGTGAATCTATGTATGTATGTATGTATGGAGATTCACCAAAGGTAGAAAATATTACTGCTGTGTGCTATGTGCTCGGGTTCGATACCGTCGGGCAGTGTTGTTGGGTTTTTGTATAATAAATCTTAACAGCAGCAGGCAACAATTACGCTCACTCTCTATCACGTGAAACATAAAATAGTTGATGCAATGCGGGTGTATTATATGTCTGTCTATCTTATTTATCTTGTAAGCCCGTAATGTCCTTCTGCTTGACAACGGCCTCCCCACTCTCTTTCAGTCTCTCTCTATCTAAAGCCGTTTAGTATGTTTTGAATGGAGTCTAGTTTTACTTTCTTCTAGGGCTGCCGCGATGACACTTGCCATTTGTATAGCCACTACTGTTTTGCCCGGGAACAGTATTTTTTCTGGAAAAGAACAGTATAAAAGAAACCCCTTTTCATCCAAAAATATTGTATCCTTTGTGCTTTGTGCTTGCGAAATTTCATGTTGATCGGTCGAGTAGTTGAGGTGTGAAAGCGTTGCAAACAAACAAACTCATATCATTCTACGTACAGTGAGCAATGCTAACCAATTTTAATACACAATGGTTAACATTGCTCACTGTATGTGGTATTTAAAACATACATAGTTGGCGAAATGTCAGTGTAAAATGCCTTAACTTACCATTTCAGACATATACATCTATAGCTTTATGTATGTAATTTAAAGAAAAAGTTTACACAACAATGGCTGGCTGGAAATGCCAACAAAATATTAAACACGTAATTTAAAGTAAGAACGTTCTAATTAATCAAGTAGGTACGTGACA
Source organism: Catocala sponsa (assembly GCA_963564715.1). Taxonomy (NCBI): domain Eukaryota; kingdom Metazoa; phylum Arthropoda; class Insecta; order Lepidoptera; family Erebidae; genus Catocala; species Catocala sponsa. The sequence continues at coordinate 5,013,248 of OY751326.1, forward strand.
AATACCACTGGCGATGTTAGTCTCCCAGCGTTGTAATGATGTCGATGACAAGCACTTTTGCGCCCAGCGATCATCCCCGTAATACAAAAAGCGAGGCCGTTTCGGATAACATAAAACCACGCAGTAATCCCGTAGATAAGAGTGAATACTAGCTGAAATAAAAACAATAAAAAATAATATTTTATAGAGGGCACTCTCTATTTTGTGACTTTGTTTTTATATGGAGAGCACTACTGCAAACTACTATTGAAAAGTATTTTACATTTAAAGATATGTCAGATGGACATAGGCTGTAATATTTTGCTGTAGATGATTGTCCAATCTGGATTAAGTCGCGGTGGGCTGCTATTTGTTACTAAAATAATTATAACTGCGATAACTTTTTGGTTAATTTATCTTAATTTTATCTAGCAACTTAGTATCACAGAAGAATGGAAAAGAATAGAAAAATAATAGGAGGGTCTAAATTTAAAATGAAAGCCTTACTTATTTATTGAAATTAAACTACTATATACGGATTTTATCGCGTTGTTTATTTGACACTTTTTTATTTAGTATATATATATATATATATATATATATATATATATATAAAACTACTATATACGTCATTATACGTATATATATATATATATATATATATATACGTATAATGACGTATATAGTAGTTTCATTTCAATGAATAACATTTGCGTAAACAGAAGACAGCCTTACTTATTTTTTTAGAATCATGGTTACGAAATTAAGAGATGCAGGTAAATGCTAGAATATATTAGATCGATAGTAAAAACGTAGCTGGCTACACAAAAAGGTCTCCAAAAATGAGTTTTCTATTTCGGGTAAATAGAGCTGATTTTTAACATCGTTTGAATCAAATTACAAACTATAGAGCGTGAAATACGCTGGCTTGCTATCGGAGAAAATGAGGCATGAACGTGGTAAGCTGGGCTTCACTTGTCATATTGTAAACAAAGGAACAAGCAACAACGCGTATCCGCGCTCAAGTACATGATACCGCCGCCGCACCGACACCGCTCCGTCACCGTGTCTTTCAGGTGTGTATACATTCGCGACCGCACCGCACCCGCGCCGCCGCCGCGCCGTCGCCGCGCTGACACCGCGCCGCCATTCGCCTATGTTTGGTTTTGCTTATTTTCATTACCATTACCGGCCGCCAACGTACCTATACGCTCGTATTAACTTTTTAGTAATCTATTATGGATAATTTTATTGTGATTACGAAACGTTCATAAATTTAGTGGAGGACAGAGCAGTGTTATGCAATGTATTACTAACAACTGTCTAGTGGTATATTAAAATGAAACGGCGGCTGTTTGTCTACGCAAAATAGTTGAATGTAAGCACAAAAATAACAAAGTTTTATTGATCGAAGAAAACCTATATTCGCTAATTGCAGAAGTAACCTTACTGGTATAGGAGAGTGCAAGGCTTATCATTCGTAAATCTTCCCAAATTACTTCTACACATTTGCCAAAATGAACGAAATGTATTCAAGCTTAAATGTCCTATACATATACGTGTACGGTCACCAATAATCCTACACCATAACCTTGGTCATACCCTCAGAACCTAACCAAGCCATGTCGGGCACCGAAACGGCCTTATAAATTACATATATTAATATTCGGTTTCGTGGAGTCTGGCCACTGATTTATTATAATTTATATATTTTAGCAGTCCTGTTTTAACAATTGACTACAATACAATTCAATAAAAAATATATGTTGTTTGGATAAATTATATCAAGATGAATGGGACGTTTTTGAAAGGAACTGGCAGGGGATATCTATCTCTGAATAGAGTGGTTTGGAAGTCCAAGGTGCAGAGACATAATAAAAGGCCAAAGAAAAATTAATATCAAGGTGGAATTTAAAATATTGAAGACGGACATAAAAAATAGTCAATCACGAAACAACTATTTCTAAATGGAACAATAATTATATTGACCCAATATTCAATTCAGTGGCAGTAGCGACGTATCTTTGTAAACCATGATACTTCAGGGCAGTCATTATTTATTTATTTATTTTGGCTGTAGGAAGATACTCCTATTTTACTTTAAGGGAATAATTTCTTGTGTTTTTATTTTATTTTAAACTAGTTTTCACCCGCGGCTTCGCTCGCGTAAATATAGGTTAGGTTAGGTTAGGTTTGCAACAGTTATTTTTTCTGGATGAAAGGTACCCTATGTCCTATTCTGTACCCAGGACAACGTGTATGCAAAATTTCCTGTTGATCGGTTGAGTAGTTAAGGCGTGAAAGCGTATCAAACAAACAAACAAACAAACTCATTTTCGCATTTATAATATTAGTTAGGATAGAACTACTCCCATACTACAAGTAATTATTGTGTCGCAGGAGACTTTATAAACATTCAAATAAATGACACAAAGAAGTTTTGTCATTTGTAGGATTTGAACCCACAACAATCGCTGCAATGGGAGTGGTGAGGCGATCATTTTAACTACTACGCCATCCGTGCAGTCAAATATAGACATCCTTTCAGAATAAAAATACTTAGAGTCTAGTCTATCACGCTGGCCAAATGCAAAGTGCTAGGTCATTTCTTTAAAGGAGGAACCCAGCATAGTTAATATATTCCTCGTGATATTTTCTTCCACCATTAAAGGAAGTAAATTCATAATTGCTAAGAATACATGAATAAGTATACTTAACAAAGTAAAACCAGACCAAAGCCCGACCGAGTTGTATTGAAAGTGCTTTCAAAATCAATTGGAATTAAATCAAAGCTTAATAAACATTTTTCTCAGAACAACCAAAACTTCGCTGTTCTCTAACTCATCTCTTTGAAACGTTGTTTTAAGTACTATTGAGTGCTTAAGTATTATTGAGCTTAAGTACTGCCAACCACAAACATCTTTGTTTATGGTTATTTATATACCTTATTATTTATAACCTAACCTAACGCTGCCATACCCTTATGGGTATGGCAGCGTTAGCCTAGTAAGAGACCGTTGGACTACGACGTAGAGATCTTGAGTTCAATTCCAAGGCGCGCATCTCTGACTTGCAGAAGTTACGTGTATATTAAATAGTAATTATTGGTTGCATTAACGGCGAAGGAAAGAGAGAGTCTGAGATTTCTCGAACATACATTATGTGAAGTCTGCCAATCCGTACCTGGCCAGCGAGGTGGATTATAGCCAAATCAGTCTGAGAAACACGGAGATCAGACTGGCGCTCAGCAGTGAGGCAATTTAAAACAGTGCTGATATTATTATACATAAAGGTATAAAATATTTAGGTAACAACAGATGTTCTACTACGTTACTGCGCCGCCCCCGTGGGTCATAGCCTAATGCTATATAGCCTATAGCCTTCCTCAATAAATAGGCTATCCAACACTAAATTAATTTTTCAAATCGAACCAGTAGTTCCTGAGATTAGCACGTTCAAACAAATACACTTTTCAGCTTTATAATATTAGTATAGATATGCTAATTTATCTAAACGTATGAAGGTTATTGCTGATATATCTAATGATCGTTGAGCATAATCACAACTGATAGCTATTGATATTTAACGCATTGGCTGCCGTAGCAATCATTACATCATTTAAGTGTACGAGGTAAACATTCACGTTTTATTTACTAATATCATAATCACTATGTATAGCCTGGCTTTACCACATAGTCTGGTTTTAATATAATAACTAATGTTGCTGTGCTGCTTTCAATTAAACTGTAATAGGTTTCATTGCATTCAGCACTTAATTCTTTATTTGATGGTATAAAGTCTTTATAAGCATGTCTAATAGTTGATAGACTTCACTCATTTAATGCAGTTCTTGTATGCAGCTTGATGCGTAGTGGTTCCAAACAGACGAAGAAGTTACGAGTATCAGCAAGAGATGGCGCTGTTCACAATTACTTACTACTTCATACAACATGTACTAAGTGTCGTAAAGATTTCAGTACTAGTTACTTTACTTTTTATATACCTTTATACAAGTGTACGACAATAATCCGCTAGGCACGATCAGCCAGCTTCGTAGGAGGATCCTTCTTTCCTAACATTTCGTTCCTCCACAATTGCATGTATGATAACTTCAACTGCACATAACCTGTCAATTGCTGGAATACTTGAAAACCTATTGTGTCTAGCCGCCGGTGTGCCGCTGCCATTCAATAGATTAAGTACAAAAAATTGTAGATAAGTATACTGACGGGACTTAAGTAGCTGAAAATCAAAGAAATTGGTAACAGTATTTTATGAATTATAGTGCTATCCTGGTACAAGACGTGTTAATAAAGATGAGGAATTACTATTATTGTGTATGATAAAGCAATTCAAAATGTTACAATTCATGTTTATCAACATATCTTGCTATGTCAGTATGAATATGATGTACATTTATACTGGTGCCCTAATATAACAAAGAGAAAACCAAGACAGTTATGTCTTGTCTCGATGCTTTCTAAAGAAAATATGAGTAAAATGTGAAGGGATCATATAAACGAAAATTTGTTTAGTATATGACTGAAATATATACTACTCAAAACAAAATAAGGGCCAATAGTTTATTTACATTTAAGTGCACTTTAGTAAACTGAAAGTAACTGATAAGTAGCATTATATTGATATTACGAACTCTTTGGTGTTTGATCTCTTTTATGCTGGTGTTCGTGTTCCTAATTTGAAAAATATTGACCATCATTTTAAGAAAAAAAATAATTGGATGTTATTCTTATGTTTTTCTTCGATTGTCTTCTTGTTTCGGTTATTTTAGGAAAAAAGTTTTACTATTTCAACTTTAATTGATTCATTTATCATCTCGCGTTAATCATGCCACCAGTACGAAGGCACATGGATACAATTACAGCAACCAGAGCCATAATTATGATTCAAGAAGGACGTTCTCAGCGTTACGTGGGTTTGCAGTTGGGTTTTTCTCGAAGAGCTGTCCAAAATGTATGGAATCGCTTCCAAGAGACCGGCAGTGTTGCCATGAGACCCGGTTCAGGTAGAGTTCGTGTAACAACGGCGCACGAGGATCGGTACGTCCAACTAAGTGCTCGTCGTGATCGTACAGTAACGGCCCGAAAGTTACAACACCACCTACGGCTGACAACGGGTACCCGTGTCAGTGATCAGACTATACGTAATCGATTGCACGAAGACCAGCAAATGTCAAGACGACGAGTTGTTCGAATTCCTCTGACCAGGGTTCAACGTGCAAACCGTTGAAGATTCTCCTGTCAGTATTTGAACTGGGGGATTAATCAGTAGGGCAAGGTGCTTTTTACAGACGAGTGCAAAGTAAAATTTTTTAATGGTGATCGGCGTGTTATGGTTTGAAGACAACGCGGCGAGCGGTTTTCGGAGTCCTGCATCCACGAAGTTGACCGTTTCGGTGGTCCCAACGTAATGGTTTGGGGTGTGATTAGTTTACACGGTAAAACCGAGCTCACCATTTTAAATGCGGGTACCGTAACTGCAGAACGTTACATCGAGGACGTCATCAGGCCTCAAGTGATCCCATTTGCACAGCGAGTGGGGCCTGGATTCATCCTGATGCAAGACAATGCCCGTGCACACACAGCTCGATCGACCCAAACGGTCTTAGAAGGGTCTAATATTGAGGTATTACCATGCCCAGCTAACAGTCCGGATTTAAATCCAATCGAGCAATTGTGGGACCAATTGAAACGAAGGGTTAGAGAGAATGAGCAAGGGGTCTACAACCAACAACAGCTGATTGACGCTTTAAAACGTGCCTGGGAGGAGATTCCAGATGAAAACGTGAGGAATTTGATCCAGAGTATGCATACGAGGCTTCAGGAGTGTATTGCTAAGAGAGATGGACATCCTCGTTACTAAAAAGAAGAAACAAAAGTGACAAGAACAGTATTTTGTCTTTTTCCGGTGATTTCTTTTGTTCATGTTTTTCATTCAAAATGGCCAATTTCATTATGAACTTAAAAAAACAATTCATGATCATTATTTTAAACAATTGTTAGCCTATATTATAACCAATAACATTATTTTGTAGTTACATAAGTTAAACAATTTAATGTCTTTATTGTTTTCATGGTACAGCAAAAAATCTTAGTGGCCCTTATTTTGTTTTGAGTAATATATATTTGGAAGGAAAAGGCATGCTGTGCCGATCTTCATTGGATTGGATTCAAGGTAAGTGAATAATGTAGTAAATTTATTTAAATTAGTTTATTGCGTTTATAATGCATATGTTGTTAATAATATATCCACCTATAATATGTTCTTAGATCTAAGAGGAGTAGCCTCATAAAAATAATTACAGATTCAGATATTTGATGCAAGTATACAGAGTTGTTGTAATATTGTGTTTACGCGCCAGGTTTCTCGTCGCTGATGGTGGTGCCGGCAGAGACCACAGAAGCACCCTCGTCCGGTGACACCTGACATGCCAGCGCGGGGAACTTCTTGTACAGAACAGCACGGTACTTAGGGTGGCTGATACCATATACAATCGGGTTGTACACGGCATTAGCCTTAGCGAACAACGAGCCCCAGATCGTAGCGAGAGGACTGATTGGTGCACTCTCGAACACACCCATGTAGTTGATCACGAGGTAGGGCGTCCACGCCATGAACCACAGAGAGATAGTCATCAGCGCTACTTTGGCTAACTTGCATTCAGCGTTGGTGTTGGCCGCTTCAGATGACCTCAGAGATGCAACGTTCATTTTCTTGGCTTGTTCCCTCATCGCTTTTTCGTGAGCAGCCACGGCCTGGACAATGAAGTAGTAAGAGTAGATGATAAGAAGCAGTGGCAGGAAGTACACAAAAATGGAGTATACCAGGATGTAGCTGCGGCTGAACCAGTCCTTGGTTAAGTAGTCAGTGCCACACGCGGTCATGTTTCCCTCAGGCACGTAGCGGTTCCAGCCGAAGAATGGCGCGAGAGTCCACAACAAGGAGAACATCCAGATTCCAAATATGCGCGTTAGAGCTCCGTTATTAGTCATTGGCTTGGCGGCGATACCCTTCACGATAACATTATATCGGTCGAAGGCGATCATCGTCATGGTCCATATCGAGGCACAGCCGAACAGAGAGCCGGCGCAACCATACAATTCACATGCGAACGGACCAAAGACCCAAGTCTCGTTGTAACAATTAATGACCATAGCCGGTGACATGGCGCACATCATGAGGAAGTCTGAGAAGGCGAGGTTCACGACCAGCAAGTTTGATGGTGTTTTCAGGCTCTTTGTAGACATGAAGATGTAAATAACCATTCCGTTGCCGACGATAGAGATAAATCCGAGAACGCCGATGGTGAAGCCGAGCAGTCCGTGCCAGAGTGGGTTCATGGGAGGAAACTGGTACCAATGAGGATCAACCATGTGTAGCATGTCGGCAGGCACCTTGTCCACGACGGTCTGGTTGACTCCTAGCGCTGCAACTTGACCGCCCCATGACTGCAAGGCGGACGCAGCTGGCCCGTGTCCGAAAGTAGCTGCCATCTTTACTTCGGTTGTTTGCTTCTGGAGAGGTAGACTCGCAGCGAGATGGTTGATAGATGGAAAGTACTGAAGAAAATCGTCAAACGAACTACTCCAGTCTTTAGCGCGAACCAATCTCGTGTTGTGGCGTGGCTGCCGAGTTGGTGGAGACTACTCGATGTTTGACGTTCAGTAAACGTCTTATATACTAAAACCTTAAGGATTAGGCGTGACGTCGCAGTGAAAATCAATATTACTAATGAGATATTAGTTTTTAAGGTTAATAAGATCAGGTGTCTTCAAGATATTTGAACAGTTTTAGTACATGTCTTTATATAAAGCATGCATTATTATTATATAATTGGTTTTAATTATACATTCCAAGTAATTGAAGCAAATTATTTTCTTTTAGAAGTATGATATTATGTTATTTTAATGAACAAGTATAAGTAAAATATTTCAAATGTAATGTGACGGTCAAAGTATTGCTATGATTTGATCAGTTCATTTCTTTATTAAAATAAGTTTCGATAAAATTACTTATTTATAATTAAATATGCAAATTTTTATCAAGATTGAAGATAAATTTTAGGGAGCTTATATTTCATTTTGTATATACTGACGTATACGCACGTAGTACGGACCATATAATGATTTATATGATCTACACTATTGTTATTCTTACATACATAGTATTACGTCTATATTCCTGAAAGAGTAGGCAGGAGTGTTTCACACACCCATGTGGTATGGTTATATAGTTTATAGATTTAGGTCCTATTATAATAGGAGGCGTTTTATTGCCGTTTACCGAACCCAGTTTCAGATGCCGAGCTGCTACTACGTAAATCTTAAAATTCCGGAGAATTATAACATAATTTTGCCCCACACCGGCATCGATCAAATATACCATAGATGCAAGATCGTCGCTCGAAAAACGGCCCCAACAAAACTGTGCATAAATCAGTCGTATGCGCTATATTATGCACCTGTCACACTCACTCTTGTGTGCGCTGCCCATAAGCGAGAGCGAATCGACACCACTACTACGGTGGAGACCGTACCATATACTTAGTACGCTTGCATATCGCGAGTAACACATTTAGGACGCTTGACATTGACGCGTTTTAACTAAACTATTACAAAATATATCTCAGTGGGCGTTCAATGGTTATTCCGGTTTATTTCCTGGATTGCATAATAAATGCAGACACTTATAAGTAAGTAGTACTGGTCAGTGCCACATATTGACGCGGTTTTTGTATGAGAATGTGCATCTTTGGTATATTTGATCGAAGCACACCGGTATTCGTTCCGAGACCCTATTCACACCGGTCACATTCACCATCGCTGCACCACTGAAGTAACAACTAATTCATTTGTTACGTGTCAATAGGCAAAAATATAAATTTGGGGTTTTTAGTAAAGTAGATTTGCAGCTACCCTTTTACAAGATGCCAAAAGTATCATCAACGTCGATCTGCTTAGTATCGTATACATAGCCATCAATAGTATAACATTAATCAACTATCCTCCTGCCGTCTCAATTGTCTCTCGTTAGCCTCTTAATGAATTACCTACACAGCCGGTCACAAACCAATTGCTCGATAAACACACTCAGCATCCGAGCCTTAGTATAAGTAAGAGCGCATAATACATAGTTGCAACTTAGTATGCTTTGTCAAGGTATCTTATATGGCTTTGAAAACCATCTTAATTTCAGGTTTCTATACTGATGGCACCAGCAACAGCCATGGTGCCCAATATCATCACAAATACATACTATCCACAATTTTTTTATAATATTGTCTTCTGTTTACGCGAATGTTATTCATTGAAATTAAACTACTATATACGGATTTTATCGCGTTGTTTATTTGACACTTTATTACAAAATTTTGAAAACTATTACACTACTATTACTATTAAACTTTACTAATTTTTAAGCTAGTTAAATTATTGAAACTATTAAAACTATTTATACTATTATACTATTTATATTTGTGTTTACACTTTCCCCGACGTTTCGGTTGCTTTTCAGCAGCCATGGTCACGGGGAGACTAAGATGGCAGTTGTCTCAATGTTCCAGTGTAGTTATTTCAAAGTACCCGAACATAATTTAATCATGGGTGTTTCTATTTACGCAGAATGAGCTCAAAGTATCATGAAGTCTAGCTGTGGTTTGCTTCTTCTTGGGTTTGATTATTTTTTCTTTATAGCAAAGATTAAAATTATAGATGTACCGTATGTATGACCGTACTTACATCGCACGAAAAAATATCCACACTAGAAAGAATCAGCTCATACATTACATTTACTTTATAGAGAACCAAAGTGTATAATTTTTATTATGATTGAGCGTGATAACTGATAATACTATATTTAATTTTATAAATCAGATTTCATGTTAGCACTGAGCTTCTGTTGACAACTTAACGTTAAGACCGGAGACTATATCTAAAGGTAGTAGTATGCATCTATAATTTAAATCTTTTGATTAAAGACCTCTTGTACATGAACCCGTGTTAAATCAGTCACATTTACTACCTAAAGAATAAGGCTATGGAAGGCAGAGGACAAAATCGGTGAAGAGGAATTCTGACTGATTAATTTATCCAACTTATTCATACTTTTAGAGTTTTAAAGCACTGAACTCAAAATCGTCGTCTATGAAATCAGTATGTTATACCTGTGATATTTTCACTGTGAGTATTGTTTATAGACATTCTCTTGATGATTTCACACACAAATAAGCTTAGTACAAGCGTATAACAATAGGGTGAGGTGCATCGAATTTTAAAGAAACCTGTTGGCTTCTGTGTATATCTTATCTTATCTTGTGTGTGGGGGCCAGTCAGTACAGATCGGCGACACTTCAACCCAGTGGGATCTTTTGTGTCAGCCCCTGTGTATAATATTGCTACTAAGATTTTGCTGGTATATTGAGATAGCTCGTAAGCTTAGACGCCAGCTGATAATAAGGACTACAATCATAGTAAAAATATAAAATTAGGTAACGATTGTATTTGGTGATGATTTTATAGAATTTAATTTGATTGATCTGGGCATCCCAACAGGTTTTTTTTGTCAAGTGGAGACGCAGAAAGATAACATAGCGACACTGACCTCATTTTGCTGTTTTATGTATACTAGCGGTCGCCTAGTGCTTGAAATTCGACCAAAGTTTGCCTGTCATTATATATTGATATACGTAACCATAATTACGCGCTTTGACTGCGTCTGTCAAATGCATGGTTGTATACGTGTAGTGTTTTTTCATTAATTTAATGCATTTCTAATGCACATTTTATACAAATATTAAGATTCGCCCCTTCTTCTCCATATAAACTTTAACTGTGCCAAATTTTATACTCCTCCGTCCACGCAATTTTCGTAAAAAGGGGTACAAAGTTTTTGCTTCACGTATTAATATATAGTTATATTTCTACCAACATAGGTGACAAACTAAAAGCCACCTACTGTTTTTGTTCTCCCGCGTCCAGTTTCAAACGCCATGCTACGACAGAGAATTTCTCAGATGGCTTTCGAAGACGGCTGCGTTAGTGAGTTGTATTCACTACCGCTGTATCTTCGTAGCTTTTTTTTATACAACTAAGGTGGCAAACAAGCATACGGCCCACCTGATGGTAAGTGGTCACCGTAGCCTATGGACGCCTGCAACACCAGAGGCATCACTTGCGCGTTGCCGACCCTTTAGGAAAGGACGTGGGAAGGAAAGGGAGCGGGATGGGGGAAAGGGGGTGATTGGGCTTCCGGTACTCTCACTCACCGAACGAAACACAACAGTAGGACTACTGCTATTCCACGTCGATATTCTGTGAGAGGCTAGTCCTTCCCCGGTCGAGCCGGCCCATTCATGCTGAAATCAGCGAGGCTCTACTACTCAAAAAGCTATTTGACGTACCTATATCTGACCTTGCAAACAAATAAATATTCTATTGTATTAGAGAGATGTGGTGCATCCTAGGCATACTCGTTTTTTTTTTATCAAAAAGAAACAACTAGGAATAATTTATTTCAAACAACGGAGACAAAGAACACCAAGACTCGGAGCAACCATTTGTGAATCACACATTTCATTTGTGAATCACACATTTCATTTGTGAATCACACATTTCATTTGTGGATCACACATTTCTTTTTTGTCCCCTGTGGGATTCGAAACTACAACACTCTCGGCGCAATGGCAGCAGCGAGGCGACCACTTAAACCACTACGCCATCCGTGCAGTCAAATATAGTTTCTACGTCATTCGGAAAGTTTAACTGCACGCACAGATAGCGGGTTGAATATTGGTATATATCAGCCACGTAGCCAGAGCTTACTATGAATAGATTCAGTCGAAATATAGACAGGCAATTTCATATTGAATGGCGACGTGATCGAATTGGAATATCAATCTTGTTAGTTTATTCGGTTTTAGTTATCCGTTTCAAATTTTAGAGCAGTTTATGTAAAGTTTATGTATGTATGGGTAGAGTAATTATACTGCCTTAGCGGTAGTGAATGGATACTGTGCATGAGATCGGGCAGTATTATTGCGATTTTCTGTTCAGAAATTATTAGTCAGAACTTAGGACAGGCTTTGAACTTTGCTGAGTAGAATTTAAAATAAAATTTATTTGCCAAAACAATACATGATATCTGAAAAAGTAAAAAAAATAAAATAGTTCCATTGTTTGTTTATATGAATAATGACCCCGAAGCTAGGTAAATCCTGTGTTATCAGGGTCATCCATTCGTCCGAAATTATGTTGCAAGCTTTGTTGAACTAAGGACTTAATTAACAAAACGTTTCAGAAAGAAGATAGAAGGCAGTTTAGAGGTCCTCTATGCGTGCGACTTAGAACGGTTACTATTTTAAGCAAAAAGAAAAGTGTATTGGAGTCGTTTTTGACGTACAAGTGATCATTCACATGTTTATACATTTCATTTGTTATCTTATCGTATGTGGGGGCCAGTCAGTGCAGACCGGCGACACTTCGACCCAGTAGGATCTTTTGTGTCGATACTCTCCCAATAACGACTGCCATAGATGTTCATGGCAGCCGGGACCAATGGCTTAACGTGCTTTCCGAGGCACGGAGCAGGCGATAATTGTCAATCAATACGCACATAATTTCAAAAAGTCATATAACTTCCGAAAATCAGAGGTGCGCGACGTGGGTTCGAATCCGAGACCCTCTGCATTGCAGTCTGTTGGTCTCCCCACTGAGCTATCGCTGCTCTTTACATGTCATTTAAACCGAATCCGTCCAACAAAGAGACGCTTTTAAATTGAAATACAATTATTCTATACGCCTAATTGTATATGGTTCATTGATTTTAAACGATAGTTAGGCAAATGGGTTAAGATAAAGAATCAAACCCTTAGCGGATCTTTATATTATTTATATACAATTTATGTGCAGGCTCAAAATCACTATTTAGTACTATGATTATAAATATATTTTAACAATGTTTTCAAGTTATTGTTTATAGAACACTAGCTTTTGCCCGCGGCTTTGTTAAGTTATGGTAGGAACAGTGCATTTTTTAAAATAAAATATAGCTTATGTTACTTGGTGATAATTTAGCTTTCTAATGGTAAAAAAATTTATAAAATCGGTTGAGTCGTTTGATTTAAATCCTAACAAACAAAAAATTAAAGCTTTCATCTCAAATAATATTAGTATAGATATAGACAGATTAAAACACGAAACAAATGTTGACATCTTTTGGATTGATCGGATCGTAATTAGGATGACATAATGACAGCCACTTTTGTTACTTCTCTCGCGTCATTGCGTGTGAGAAAAAAGGATAGATAAAATTATCGCTCGCTGTTGTAGCGTATTTAATAAAGGGACGTATATTTACATAATTTCTTCCGTTTCGTTAGGCTTACTATATATATTTGTCTCTCTGTAGGTACCTAGACTATTTTGTTAATAATAACCGCACTTGCGTTGATAATTTGAACTACTGACCAGTGCAATATGACAGAGATATATACCAATCAAACAATTTTTTAAGTGAAAACTTCTTTAGGCGCGTTGAGTATTCCGTGGGTGAATATAAATCATAGAACTCGCGGCATCGTCACGCTTCCACGCTTTCCATTATTGAATTATTTTAGAATATTAACAATATCTCAGAAATGATGCGGCCTACGCAAAAAATAACGACATTTTGACCCCCTTAATAAGTAGGACTTAAAACCATATGAGGCAAAAGGTTCGTAATACACCTGTGTGTACCCCGATGATATAGGCTATTATCTCAAAAACGTTGCAGCAAAATTTTAATGTTTAATTGAGTTTACGAGTGTTTGGCTGATGTAAATCAGATGCTCGAATTAAGAATAGATTGGCGACTTTCATCTGCGGTTAAATCTCGTTATTACAATAATTTATAAGCAGCCATTCTCTTTTAATATCTTTTTGCACGTAATATCAAAGCTTACAAACATAATTATTATGTTGACCTTTATATACACATATATGAAGTTGAAGCTTTGCCAAAACCTATACGTCCACAGAACTAAGGATGGTGGAAAGCAACCACAAAATTTATCACGTGACGGATTAATTACTTCTATAATGACCATTTTCTGCTTTGTTAGGTGAGCTAGTCAGTAGGTTAGAGAATTATTAACGAGCTCACTGGCTCTATGTATTATTTTTTATCCATTAACCATTGATTTGAATGGAAGTGAATTGTAAAAGAAAATATATTGACCGCATAGTGAGAAAGACTTATGTCCAGTAGTTGCCTGCCACTGTCAAATTCAAGCTTCTATCTGTTACAAAATGATATTTTAGGATAAATTACTAGACATATGTTTAGTTTTATGTGGTCATGAACCACTTTGCTTTATTTATTATCTAGCATTACTCGTTATAAGTCCAAAATACACAGCAAGTTTCGTCGCAAATATCAATAGCAATGCTTACATCTAAAGGGAGCAGTCTCGTAATAAGATATAATATACATAAATTACAATCGCTTTAGCATAACCATGATTCCGGCAGGGTTTCGAATCGTGGAGTTGTCCGTATCTGTGTAGAGGCATCTATGCTTTCTCGTCGCTAATGGTGGTGCCGGCGGAGACCACAGAAGCGCCCTCGTCCGGTGACACTTGGCATGCCAGCGCGGGGAACTTCTTGTACAGAACAGCACGGTACTTAGGGTGGCTGATACCATATACAATCGGGTTGTACACGGCATTAGCCTTAGCGAACAACGAGCCCCAAATCGTAGCGAGAGGACTGATCGGCGCACTCTCAAACACGCCCATGTAGTTGATCACGAGGTAGGGCGTCCACGCCATAAACCACAGAGAGATGGTCATCAGCGCTACCTTAGCTAACTTACACTCAGCGCTAGTGTTGGCCGCTTCAGATGACCTCAGAGAAGCGACGTTCATTTTCTTGGCTTGATCCCTCATCGCCTTTTCGTGAGCAGCGACGGTCTGGACAATGAAGTAGTAAGAGTAGATGATGAGAAGCAGTGGCAAGAAGTACACGAAGACGGAGTATACCAGGATGTAGCTGCGGCTCAACCAGTCTTTGCTCAAGTAGTCAGTGCCGCACGCAGTCATGTTTCCTTCAGGCACGTAGCGGTTCCAGCCGAAGAATGGCGCGAGAGTCCACAACAAGGAGAACATCCAGATTCCAAATATGCGCGTTAGAGCTCCGTTATTAGTCATTGGCTTGGCGGCGATACCCTTCACGATAACATTATATCGGTCGAAGGCGATCATCGTCATGGTCCATATCGAGGCACAGCCGAACAGAGAGCCGGCGCAACCATACAATTCACATGCGAACGGACCAAAGACCCAAGTCTCGTTGTAACAATTTATGACCATAGCCGGTGACATGGCGCACATCATGAGAAAGTCTGAGAAGGCGAGATTCACGACCAGCAAGTTTGATGGTGTTTTCAGGCTCTTTGTAGACATGAAGATGTAAATAACCATTCCGTTGCCGACGATAGAGATGAATCCGAGAACGCCGATGGTGAAGCCGAGGAGTCCGTGCCAGAGCGGGTTCATGGGAGGAAACTGATACCAATGAGGATCGACCATGTGTAGCATGTCGGCAGGTATCTTGTCCACGACTGTCTGGTTGACTCCTAATGCAACTTGGCCGCCCCATGACTGCAAGGCGGACGCAGCTGGTCCGTGGCCGAAAGTGGCTGCCATTTGCGCTATAGTTGTGTTTCAGGAGATGTAGACTCGCAGCGAGATAGTTGATTGATGGAAAGTACTGAAGAAAATCGTCAAACGAACTACTCCAGTATTTAGTGCGAACCAATCCCGTGTTCTGGCGAGGCTGCCGATGCAATGGAGACTACTCGATGTTTGCCGTTCAGTCAACGTCTTATATAGGAAAACCTTAAGGATTAGGAGTGACGGAGCAATGAAAATCAATATTCTTAATGGGATAATGGTTTTTAAGAAGGTGAACATAATCTCCTTAAGGCGTTTAGTATATGTTCCACATTAACATTCTTACAAAATGTAATATACTAATTTGACGTGTTGAAAAATATGTGGTCAAGGTGATGGTTAATTTATACCTACACATATTTCATATGAACAGAATTTTTAAACTTTCGATTTTCATTTAATATGTATTATTTGTAACGGGAATTAACACGATTATGCAGAATATAATACATGTTAATTCAAATTGAGTTTAATATACTGAGAACAAACAACTAAGAAAGCGACTGTATAGCCGTGCCTTGCATTTATTAATTGAATTGTTTTACCATCGCTCAATACATATTTAATTGTTCTACGTATATAAGAATTTTGGAAAACTGTGCGGCAATATTACGGTCAGTTTAACTATTTACTTAAAATACAAAATGGTAATAATTAATATGGTAACTGGTAGTATTAAATACAGAGTAAGCCAAAAAAAAATGTTGGAACTGACAGTGGCTAGTTTAATGATATCTATACTAATAGTATAAAGTAGAAGAGTTTGTTTGTTTGTTTGTTCGAACGCGCTAATCTCAGGAACTACTCGTTCGATTTAAAAAATTATTTTAGTGTTGGATAGCCTATTTATCGAGAAAGGCATATAACATCACACGCTACGACCCACGGGGGCGGCGCAGTAACGATAAACGCGGGTGAAACCGCGGGAACATCTATTTTATATATAGGTAGAAAACGAAAACTAAATCGCATGAAAAGTGAAGAGTCAGAAATGATCCAATTGGATTGTTTTTCTATTGTACTCAAAACAAACTCCGTTGGTCTTATGGGAAATCATAAGTAAATAAATATTAAATCTTTAAATTCGTGACAAGCCTCATGAATGAAGACATGAGTTTTATGTCAATGAGGTTTATGTTATTTTATCAGATTATACATTATACAATTGAATGAGACATACGGACAGATATTAACATTTTATTTTCCTATTTACAGTAAGTATAATATATGAAGTACCGTATTAGTACTACTTAATACAAACTTTGATTACAGATAAATGTTAGGCGAAATGCAAGAGAGAAATGCCAGATGATTCAAAACAGCAGAAAATCCTTTTTTATCTTTTTAAGACTTTTTTCGCTCAAGGAGTCTTGCCTGTGCCACGGCGAATTTCACAAACATATTTTATACAACGGAAGTTCGTTTTATACAGATTTTGTCACAGTTAATGTGAAAACACTACATTTGAATAATTTTGTAAAGTAAATTTATCTTCTCCCTAGCTTTTATTATTCCCAAGTCACTTGGGGTCGGCTTTCTAGTCTAACCGGATTTGAATGGATATCAGTTTTTACATGGAGCGACTGCCATCTGACCTCCGCAACCCGAAGGCTAACGATACCCTAAGGATAGACCAGTGTCAGGATATTAGAGGGCACTGACTTCCCAATAACGACGGCCATAGATGTTCATGGCAGCCGGGACCGACTGCTTAACGTGCTCTCCGAGGCACGGAGCAGGCGATAATTGTCAATCAATACTATAATAAAGTAAATTTATAATTTATTAAAATAATTTTGTAAGCTACTGTGACTATTAAATTTGAGTAATTTTTTCATGTCTCGGTTCCTTTTTTACATTCATACAAAATCTATGTAATATAGATAAATATTTATCTGCTATTCCGCGAAATAAGTGTGTGTGTATGTTTATAATTCGTAACGCGAGCATTTTTTTTAGCTTATTGCATTTGCACCAAAATTCTATATAATTAATATCAGTCCTATATTAAACTGTGCTACTGCTTGGCACGGACCTATACTCAGCGTGAGAAAGGTTCGGCCTGAGTCAACCACGGTAGCTCAGTGCGGGTTGGCAGACTTATTTTGAAAACATTATGAAGAACTTTCAAATATACAGCTTTCCTCACAATATTTTTCTTGACTGTTGAAACGAGCGATAACTAACAATGTAATACGCACATAACTACAAAAAGTCAGAGATTTGCGCCTTGACATCGAACTTGAGTCCCCCGTGTCGCAGTCTGATAGTCTTCCACTAGGCTATCGCTGCCATTTAATACGTTAAATGTAAAAAAATCAAGCCAATCCCGTGGTAAATGTCTACATTTACCACACTAGCATCAAAAAATCTTTGGCCATTATTAACTAGCCAATTGAACGCTCAGTCCATTCTCTATGTCAAATATTACTGTGACAATGTTACAAGAAACAACCGGTGATATAAAATAACGAGGTGGCCGCTGTCCGAGCCGATATGTCATGCTTAACGCTCAAATGTGCTGCACCTGACACTGATAAAGAGCTACAATGAGTTTAGTCGCGGTAAGGCGCGATTCGTACTGTCCACGGCATATGTAGCTGAACATTAACAGCTTTGTAACAGTATTTTATTAATGGAAACTTATCTTTAATATTCTATAGTCATTAATTGTGATTGAGATAATGCTATTACAATAATACCAGCACTGTATTAAAATGTCCCACTGCTGGTACTGGCCTTGTCTCAGTGTAAGAAGGGTTAGGCCATAGTTCACTACGGTCGCTGGCCCAGTGCGGGTTGGCAGACTTCACATATTTTAGAGAACACTTTTGAGAAACTCTCAGACAAGCCGTTTTCCTCGCAATGTTTTCCTTCACTGTTTAAGCCAGCGATAATTAACTATTTAATACGCACATAACTTCGAGAAGTCAGAGAAGCGGGCCTTGAGATCGATCTCTAGACCTGCGTGGCAGTCCAACTGTCCACCACTATTGATTAGATAGTGATTGTTTCGCTCGCCTTTTTAATATTACTATTATTGTATGTTATAAAGCAATTTATCGTAGCAGCGATAGCTCAGTGGGGAGACCAACATACTGCAATGCAGAGGGTCTCGGGTTTGAAACTACGTCGCGCGCCTCTGACTTTCGGAAGTTATATGACTTTTCGAAATTATGTGCGTATTGATTGACAATTATCGCCTGCTCCGTGCCTCGGAGAGCACGTTAAACCGCCGGTCCCGGCTGCCATGAACATCTATGGCAGTCGTTATTGGGAAGTTAGTGCCCTCTAATATCCTAACACTGGTCTAGCCTTAGGGTAACGTTAGCCTTCGGGTTGCGGAGGTCAGATGGCAGTCGCTGCGTATAAAAACTGATATCCAGTCGAATCCAGTTAGACTAAAAAGCCGACCCCAAGTGACTTGGGAATAATAAAGGCTAGGGAGAAGAAGTATTGTACCAATTTTTATAGTGTCGGGAATTTTGTTATAAATGACAGGCGCCATACCGAAAACATTTTTCTGATGTAAAGCGATCTTCAAATTACATATTATATATAAGTCTCTCTCCTAGATAATTTGACTTTATATATTATTATGAAGTTGGAAAAACTAATCCAAAAATCTAAGAACGATTAAAAGGTATCAAATTTTTGGTATCTAAGACGGCTTTTCTGCAATAATATAAGCCAATATCCAAAAATCCGGTATTAGCAATTTAATTTAATAGTCTTAGCATTTTGGCAAAGTTTTCGAATTATTCTACGACATGTAACAAAAAATACTTATTCAAGGCTTTTCATGTAGACAAGTGTACATACATCCTAAGTAATTAACATAAAAGTCATGTTCCCGTAACCTTGGCTCCCAAAAAGACTCGGCACACATTACGTCTGTGAATGTATCACGGTTCAGCGATAAACGGTGGCCATACAAAATCACTCTCACGAACATCCACCAATCAAGCGTCGAATGAATGAGCTCTGTTTACCAAGATCCTCTGGCGCTTCCGTCTATTTATAGCTGCCGTGTATATTGCTAATTGTGAGTACGTCATCGGCGTGCGTGGTTCCGGAGCTTAATGGAGCTGAAGGCAACCTTTTTCCTCTTAGCACTTATACCTGAATGGGGTAGGTAGAGCTAATTGTACGCGCACACTTTGCATATGTAGAGTCATGTTTTCTACATATATTATAAAGGGCAAAACTATTGCCGTCGACTGGATAAACTTTCGGAATCCTTAATAACGTAAACGTTTTTTTTAAACATTTGCGTTGCATGATATATAGGTATATATATCTTATTAATGACTAGCCGTGGTCACAAGCTGAGTATCCAGTCTGCTAGACTGAGTATTTCACAATAAAAAAATCGGTTGCTGAATCTTATATATACTAAGTTAGATAGTAGTCGTCACACTTACATTTTACTAGTTGTTTCTACATCGCACATAGAAGGGTAGTCTATTACCGGTCGTCGGCAAAATTTTTAGTGTCCAGCTTGCTTCAGTATTGTAACAGAAAAACACTTTTCTCTATGTGGGAATCGTGCCACTATAACTGAGAATTGCCTAATTAAAAAGTCCAATAATGCTTTGCCCGGCTTAAGAAGCGTGCCTGATACCTGTATATTCTGCATGGATAACCAGAGGTTGTATACTCATTTTTCGATAGATACATCTTCGACAGCTCACATTCTAGGCCTATAGCCACTCACCAAACAAATTTTAAGTGTCTAGCCTGCAGCTCTACTGCAACAAAAAATCAATTACACTTTTCCTTAGCTGGATATCGTTTCGAACCGAAGGTAAATTCTTCTATTGTGTGGGTCCTAAAAACATAGAAATGTGGGTATACCATACATCTGCTGGCTCCTTAACGGTAATAATAATCAGTCTAAATTTTATTAAACAGACATAATACTATGTAGTTCTTTCGTAACCATAGCGTAAAGTTATTTCTCCAGTCGATCTATCCGTTTTTGCGCTTATGTAAAAGTAACACTGTTACTAAACTCTCATAGTCATTCTATTACTCTCAAAGAATTTTGCCTTGAATAAACAAAAAAAGAAAAATTACTTTTGCTGTTCCATGATACCAATCGGCACATATCTGTTCAACCCCTGCACATACAAAACACAAGATAAAATCTTAAGAGCTACCCTCAAACAGCGCCGAACAAAATATATTACCGCTAGTCAGAGTTTCTCAACATATTCTTTAAATAGGTTCGCCAAACTAAAGACGGAAATATCGGGATGCTGTTTTAGTCTGGCTTGTCTAGACGAGGTGACGCAGTACATGTTAGACCCATTAGCTACTGGAGACTTAGAATACATTCCAAATGTGACTGCAGTATCAGCACTATAATAGATGCTCCCTATACAGGTATTGTTGCTAGTATCACAAAATAGATTTCTTTTCAAATTTGGAAGTCATTTTAAATAGAAAAATGCTTTGACACATACCACATATTACCTCTTAGTTTGTGTATGATATTATGTTATTTTTTGTGTATATCTGGCATAAATATATTAGTCCATTGAAATGTTACATGAGCTTTGCATTTTTTAGAGGACGCAATTTTATTTTTGTGACATGTGTGGGTCGGGGTCAATAGAAGCTTAACCCCAAGTTTGTGGGGTTGCCGCCCTTGTCCCCCGGCCGCCATTTTGGAAAAAGGGGTGCAAACACCTTTTTCGCGATATCTCGGCAACTATGCGTCCTACAAAGAAATCGTAAAGACATAATTTGTAGCAAATCGCTTTGCCTACAAATATTTTCGTATAACTTTTTGCCCTAAATTTAAAATTAAAGAAGTTATAAGCAAAAACGATGTGGACAATGAATTATTTTTACAAAGTATTTCTGAAATAACTGTTTATATTCCCTGTTATCATTATTATAGTGATAGTCGAACAGATAATGTTGTTCGTCGTCTCAGCTGTAGCAGTTCATCATCTTCAGTATCAGAAAATCTAGATACTGATTTTGATTTCTCAAACAATTGCTTTATTTGCTGCGAAGTATTCCAGGATCAGAGTGACTTGCGTCAAAGCCGTCAGAAGAAGATATGTAATGTACGTCATGAAGGTACTAAAAAAAGCATTTTGGACCTTGTTCTCAAACGTTCTGATGACATGGCAAAGAGCATTGCTGATCGCATAGCTAATGTTTTAATCTAAGTCAATGTTGGAGCTAGGTATCACAAGGATTGCAGCAAGCAATTGTACTCCAAAAAATGGGGTGACGAAATAAGACATAATGAGCACAAAAATAACATTGACAATGCTATGGAGGATGCTTTTGCTTACTTGCATGAGAATAGTGAAGAGTGCCAATTTCGACTTACGGATTTAATGAAATCCATTAAAGGAGACTACATTCCAAAGAAGCGTACGGTCATTGAACGATTAAAGGCAAAAAAGATCATAAAACTAAGTTAAACAATTCGTTTTGACTGGATTCCCATGAGCATTGACGAACCCGGTCAACTTTGGAGCGCTGTACAGCGTTTTAAATGAATAAAATTGAAAAAAATTATAGAGAAAATTTTTTTCCTCAAAAGACCATCTACAAGATTGGTCTGAGATATTTTTTTGTAAAATGTATAAAAAAAAGTTATAGAACAAAAAAGAAAATTTTTATAGAAATTTTCTCACTTTTTTGCTTATAACTTCTTTAATTTTAAATTTAGGGCAAAATGTTATATGAATATATTTGTAGGCAAAGCGATTTGCTACAAATTATGTCTTTACGAATTTTTTGTAGGACGCATAGTTACCGAGATATCGCGAAAAAGGTGTTTGCACAACTTTTTCCTAGATGGCGGCCGGGGGACAAGGACGGCAACCCCACAAACTTGGGGTTAAGCTTATGTAGGACGCATAGTTACCGAGATATCGCGAAAAAGGTGTTTGCACAACTTTTTCCTAGATGGCGGCCGGGGGACAAGGACGCCAACCCCACAAACTTGGGGTTAAGCTTCTATCCCCACACATGTCCCAAAAATAAAATTGCGTCCTCTAATAAATGCAATATTAGGTCCTTAAATTGTAACATTTCAATGGACTATATACTTTTTTAAAAGATACTTGTACACGACGAAAGCTGTTGCTGGCCTGGAGTAGTTTATTTTTAACAATTACTAACTAAAAATATTCGGATCTACTTTCATCTCATACACGTTAAACAGTTTAAACAATTACTCTATACAATGAGATTCTACTCGCTGCGGTATTCGCGAACTACCAATTTTTGTCTCATAACATACCTTGCACGGGTACACACTACTACTTCATGCACTACTACTGCATGAGCAACTTCAACATGTTGAGATGCTTAGTACTTGTGGACAATACTAGGCAATTAATTCTAAATAAATACCAGACTGCAACAACGACGCCTCGCTTCTAAACTGACGTAATGTGGATCTGTAAATGATTGCCAGACAAATTTGATGAGTCTTAATATAGTAACCCTACTGAAAAGTGTAGTAATTGATTTGCAAGCTCAATTTTACCCCAAATATAATATCATATTGGTATAGATTTTTCTTACAACTAGATTCATACACCTAATATTTTATACCGATAAAACGAATAGAAAAGTTTTAGATCAGTTTACTCAACCAATAAACGCGTGCTAAAATCAACTCAGTGGAGTCTTTGCTCAATATTTGGATACCCTATTTGAAACCAAGTTGGTATTTCAAACATATTTTCCAAGTGCTGGTCGAGTTTTGAACAAAAATCTTGTCAGTTCTACAAAAATTTTTACTTTTGGAACTTTTCATGTTTGCTTAGTAGTGTGCTCGAGTTGTGCGAATAGGGGACTCGTATCGAATCCACTGCAATCTTTTGTAATATAAATTTGATTTTGTTTGGTAAGTACGCCGCTTATGTTACTAGAACTGTCCGATTACATTTGTAAAGTATTCCAAAACGTTAAATACACGAATGAAATTTTATAAAAAGTGCATTATAGAAATATGATTTTCATAATCGGATGGGATGAGGCGGCAATCCGACACGACCGATCAGGCGTACGACCAACGGTTTAACGTGCTCTCTGAAGCGCAGGTGTGTGTACAACGGTACCTTTCTAACTCCGTGCTCGTTCAGTACGAGCGTGTTTCTTGTAAGAAAAATTCAGTATAATTTTGTTGGCTCGACCGGAAATTCAACCTCAAGGACAACAGTGGAAAATAAGCATATATGGGCATAGGTTCTATCCCACATAAAGACTAGACAACTCATAGTTCATCATGCTGCTTCACTAAGTTTTAAGAGACTACACGGCTACCGATAATATTTTGGAAACTTTTATAATTAGTATTTCACGTAATGTTTTTAACAATGTTTTACTGCAACGTTATAGCAGCCAATATGTTTTGGAATGGGTACGCATTTAAGCAACTATGGGACTGTTACGCAATGGTATTGAGTTCGAACCCAAAACCTATGATTTTTCGAAGTCATCTGACCATTGATCAGTTAATTATCGCTCGCTTTAACGGCGAAAGACAATATCGATAGGAAACTTACATATCTAAGAGCTATACCTAATTAATTTTACATATATATGTGAGGGTTGCCATCCAACACTGGGCAAGTCTAGCCGAATATGTTTCAATCATTCTTGCACTAGGAAGAAGCCCGTACCCAGCAGTGGGACAGTTTTTAAACACGGCTGATACTAATTACGCATTTTAAAGCTGAAAGCATGCTTCGGGTTAGAAACAGAGCTAATGGAGACATACAGATGGCTCTCCAACGATGTCATTAGAACCTATCAATACTGTATATCTATACGGTTCGATTCCCGCACGAGTCAAACATTTGTGTGCATGAACATGGATGTTTGTCTTGGTCTGGGTGTTTCTATGTATAATATGTATGTATTTACAAAAAAAAAAAGTATATATGTATGTTTATCCATTGTCTAGTACCCATAGCACAAGCTCTGCTTAGTTTGGGCTAGATGGTGTTGTGTGTATGTGGTAGAATATTATATTATATATTATCTATTGTTGTTACTTTAGCTTATTCAGATTTATCCTAAAATCCTTACTTCGTTTGTTTCTTAAGATTTCACGCCTATCTTCATTAAATGTCGCATACAGATTATCAGGGGTACAGAGGACTCATGCAACCTTTTTCCAGAAAAAAACGTATTGTTTCCAAGGAGTAAAACTATATTGCCGAAATTGTAGGTTATTTCGAGCAAAGCTACGGGCAAATCCTAGTAATTTCACAAAAGCATAGATCGCATGAATATCTTTGAAAATATATAACAATACGTTTCGTTTAGGCAGTTCGTAATAAACATCGAGTTTATTGTCGTCTAATGTAACATTTGTTGTTGCTGCTAATGAAAATTGCTTATCAGAAAAACACAATAAAATAGCTCGACTTGGGAATTAAAAATCGCGATCGCAACTAAATTTATGTCACAAGACCAGTGAGGCAGCATATCAAATAGGATTACTTCGATATGAATTTGTAATTTGACTGCACGGATAGCGTAGAGGTTTAAGTAGTGGCCACCACATTGGTGGTTGTGGATTAAAAAAAAATGGGTGTTGTACAAATAGTAGTTCTACGTCTGGATGTTCTTAGTCTGAGTTGTTTGAATATTCGTAAAGTCCCCTACGACACAAGAATAATTCCTAGTTCGGGAAAGTCACATTTAATGAGTCCCCTCCATTAAGTTTGACAACCACTGCTTACAGCGTCAACAAGTCTATCGCAATGTAATAAGAAGTACAATAGTATTCGTCGATACGTCGCTCTACTATATCGATATGTCTATTCTATTACGATATCATCGGAAATTGGATTACGTCAAACTGACAGCCCTATAATGTGTTATACGTTAATATCACCTGGTCTGATTAATAATGTCGGATGTGTAAATAGGCCATTACGTTTGTTTTTGACGTGAAAACTTCTTTAGCGGCGTTGTGCACTTTTTTGTGATGGGTAAAAAATGTTAAACTCGCGTCAGGTCACGTGACCTGATCGAAAATTCGTAAGACGGAGGGAGAATTGTCAAACTCGCGTCAGGACATGTGACCTGATCGAAAATTCGTAAGACGGAGGGAGAATTGTCATGTTTGTGTATGATAGCGCATAAATGAATATTGTATTTTACCACATAAATGATAGTACTTTTATACTGATAATTAAAGCAATTCGTGCAAAATGATTCCCTAACCATTCCAAAATATCAAAAATGCACAACGTTAATATTCAAGTTTTCACTTCTGCCGGCACTCCCGGAGTGCAACCCGTAACTTAATATCGCACCCCCAGTGGAAGAAAGGCGTAACAAGAATATGCTAACTTTAGAGAGCAAAAAAATTGCTTGGTCTGATATATTTATTCTTGAAAGTACTATATTTTGTTTAATATTAAGTGTATTTTTATAAAATTTAATAAGTATTTTAGTAGGTTTATAGTCTTTTATGGTTGAAAAATTTATTATGACGCAATAAATGATTTCTTTCGTATAAAGCCTTTATTTTTTGTCAAATAACAACGAAAATAATTGAGCTTGTGTATCTTTAATCTTTACTTGCACTATTCTAATCTGCAATAAAAAAATTACGTAATTGTACTTACGCCTTTATTGCGCTGGAGGTGCGATATATTCTTTTTATTTTACATTTTAACTATCAATAATATATATGGTATAATATCTGAAGCGACTTGTGCATAATAGTTGTAAAATAAATGAACCTTCTATATTGGCTCCAAAAAGAACTAGGCTTTCCTAGTTTAGAGTCCATGCTACATTGCTTTTGGTATTATATATTTGCAAATAAATAACTAAATACTGAAAATTATAATCGAATGGCGATTTAAAAGTGGCTGTGAGTTTCTTGTAAATATAATCTCATAGGCCTTTTGCCTCAATCTAGCAAAACACCTAAATATAAATTCAATAAATTCACTAACTCACAAACATTGACGTTTATAAGTGTTACCTTGTGACCTAACTGAATAAATATTTTTCATATCAACTTGCCAGTTGAGTTTATGACTAACATATCCCCTCGTTTATAAGTCACAAAGAATGAATTGACGAAAAGCGCGCTGAGCGTAAACTTTTAGTTGCGACATACAAAGCTTTCGTTTTAAAATTGTTTATATTAGCATTTTCACAGTATCTTATATACTCGTATCTTGGCAGTGAGTAGTACTAGGAAACTACCGAAACAAAGAGAAGAAACAAAAATGCAGCGATAAATGTTGACAAATGTTATAGTAAACTCTTCGCAGTTATTTTATTTGAAATCAGCATTCGTCTAGTAAAGGTACAAAGTGATATTTTATATCGTGCTCCTCCAAAATAAATAAATTTTAGCTGACTGAAGGAAAAGGCCTCCGTCTCGCTATTCCACATCTGCCTGTTATGCGCTAGTTTGCATCAGTCTCTTATATATTTACTTAATTCGTCCCGCCATCTATGCCTTGGTCTATCACGTCACCTTCTTAAACAGAAGACAATATTATTGTTAAAAATTTATATTATAATAATTCATATGATTATCATCACTCATTTAATAATGAGTAATCTGTAAAGTAGCTTCACTATTTAACTTTTTAAGGCTTTTCTGTAAAGTAGCTGTATTTCATTTTAGATGCAAATTTATTTATTTATTTACCTGTTTATTTATTTATTTACCTTATGGAAATCTTCATATCTAAGTTTAAAATATTGGTTAGGATTAGGATTTAGTAAAAACAACTTATGTTCGATTAGCCTATATCACATGAGGTTAACTTATTTAAACTTTTATTCGATACTAGGTCCTTAAAGCATCTCTTTAGGCCGTTAACCTGTCTTCGTAGTAGAGACTTCGGAACCGCGATCGAACTCTAAACCTTTGCATGGCAGTCCAACGAACTCCCACTAGGCAACTGCTATTTATACTACTTCTAATATCTATTCCTAATTATTTTTTTGTCGATCTTCGGCAGTCTGCAACTGAAAGGCTCAGACGGCTTCAAGGATCAAGTAGCTAGCGACCTCTTTTATAGTTACGGTAAACGATAAAAAGGTAAAATTGTAAATAATTGATAATCTGTTTTATATTATATGTTATAGAGTCTATTTTAGACTGAAAAATAAACAAAAACGAATAAAAATAAAGTAATTGAATGGTTTTATGATATCTAAGCTCGTTCACTGATCAATTGCAAACTGACTTTAACGTTGAATAAAATATATAAATTACTGCGTACTAAATATGGCAATGCATGCTGAGTTGTTCAGTTTCGTAGTTCCGAAAAATTAAAGCTTCAAATTATAGAGTTATACGTATTTTGATTACTGATATCTAACTTTATGTTGTCGTAATGTAGAGACCACCCACGGGATCCAATAGACATTTTTAAAACAAAATCTCTCAGCAGTATTCTTAACCACTGAGCTGGAGACTACTAAAAAGTTAATATCGAGAATCGATACTGTCCGTAACGTTTTCTTGAACCTATCCAATTACCAAAACCTTTTTCTTTTAAAAACTTTTGTAAAAGATAAAGATTTTCACCTAAGCGGTATTTTAAGAGAAAATTTTTCGTTTTTCGTCTTGTCTTGACTTTGGTTATTATTTTGTTCTTCGTTTATAAATAATAATCTGTATTGTATATTCGACGGATTTTGATGCATCATTAAGCTTTTCCTTTGAACAAATTGTATGAATTGACAGATGTTGTAATATTAATAATTTTCTATATTACCTACAAACTGTATCAGGATTAGATCTCGTTGAGATCAATACACATGCATTCATATTAGTTATACGTATTGTACGTATACGCAAGCGACGGCCATCGTAGTTTAATTGTCTTCTTTCCTGGTCTCAATAGGAGATCATTACTGCCATGCAGAGGTCTGAAATTTGATTAAACCTCTCACATTTTGAAGTTAAATTGGTAATAAATAGTTAATTATAGCTCCCTTACTGGTTAAGAAAAATACAGTTAGGCAAACTGCATGTCTGAGAGGTCTCCATAATGTTCTTAAAGATGTGTGAAGTTTGCCAACACCCCGCACTGGGCGAGCGTTGTGGACTATGGCCTAATCCTTCTCATCTTAAGAAAACCGCCGTGTGCAGTACTGGAACAGTTCATATACAGAGCCTTATACGTATATTCCCTTAAGTGTGGGCTGAATAAGATATCACCCACATTTCAGCAATAATGATTTCAGTTCCCAAATGATAGAGGTGGCCTATAGCCGTCTATTGAGAATAGTTCTGAACACAGAACAAGAAATACCTTTTTTCAAATGAATGTGGAACATGTTAAAGAGTAGCTGATGTACGTCCGGGCGTCACTTGGGGTTACCACATGACATTAGGGTTGGTTTGAGGTATTAACCGCAAACCAACAATAAACCTGAGTGTATATTTTGAAAAATAAAAATACTTACTTACTTCATTCTTTTTATGGAGAATTTCTTGCCAGAAACTTAATGTACACGTGAATATAATCTGTGACTTCATGCTCAATACCCGCTTTAATACCGATTTGCCAACGAAATAGATAATATAACTTGTACAAAAAAGTTTCTTTGAAATTTGATAAAGCCTCACTTCAAAATTTTTCTTTTAATTCTTAACATCTGACTCGATATTAACTCGATTTGTTTGGTAATCGGACAATGGGATTGTTCCGTTTATAAAACAAAAGCAAATTTTCATTAAAGAATCGCCGTGAGCTTTCACTTCCGCTTTACTGATACTGACTTTGTGAAAACAACGCTATAATCCTTTAATATTTTGTTTGTCGTTTTAAGGTACGAAGTTTGTAGGGGTTCTCGTATTATGTTCAGAAAACGGGATTGCTTTATTAGTGCGAGAATTAATAGTGCTTGAACTAATAATCGTTCCATGGTTGAGGGAATCCTTATTGAGAATTTTTTACCTGTAAACAAACAACTCTTGTTGGAATACCAATTGTAGCTTACTATACATACATACATACCGCGCCTTTGTTTAAGAAGGTTTGGCAGATGTGTATTTCACGGATGACGTAGTGGTTTACATGGTTGCCTCGTCATTGCCACTGTGTCGACTGTTGTGGTTTCGATCCCGACGCGACAATTATTTGAGAGATCCTTAAATAGTTGTCCTGTACCTTGTGACACAGGATTTAATTCCACAACGAGTATTATGTTTTCAAAAAAAGAAAAATACTTTTTATAAGTTATGGTTTAAATTTTGACTTAGTAGGCCGTGACCCTATTAATGTCTACCACGTACCCACTGTTCTTTATTTATTTTCTTTTCGTGTGGTTAGTGGCCAATCTGTTGTCAAGAGTTGTTCAAGCCGCCCGTAGGCCTCTGACATGGCCTAACGACTGCTGTCAATTTGGCAACAACCGCGAATCAACTTTTTACGTGCCGTCCGAAGCACGGAAACGCAAAAAAATAAATAAAGAAAGACGTCCAGTGCAGGACTCCGCATCGATATTATGATTTTTTGAGATAATATTTTTCTTGAGCAAGGCCTTGTAGCTGAGACCTGCCAGTTCAGTTTTATTCGTCTAATAAAAGTCAACAACTATAGTGTTTGGTCCTTTGTTATAACGAGAGACTAAAAATCAATAAATCTAATAAAATTGTAACTAGTATGTCTGTACATGGCTAATATTTAAAAAAATAATGTTCATATCAAAATAATATCAGCCCTGTATTAAACTGTCCCACTGCTGGGCACGGGCCTCTTCTCAGTGCGAGAAGTGTTAGGCCATAGTCCACCACACTGGCCCAGTGCGGGTTGGCAGACTTCACATATCTTTGAGAATATTATTGAGAACTCTTAGACATGCAAATTTCCTCAAGATATTTCCTTCACCGTTAAAACAAGCGATAATTAACTACTTAATACGCACATAACTTCAAAAAGTCAGAGATGCGCGCCTTGGAATCGAACTCGAGACCTCTGCGTGGCAGTCCATCGGTTTCCCACTAGGCTATCGCTGCTGACTATATTATTATATCAAAATAATTTATTTAGAAATTTTGTATGTCTGTCTCTTATTTTCTACGTGCATCACGAAATAATTACTGTACAAAATTGATTATAGATTTCACAGTTGAATTGCTGGAGGTCTTACAATCTGGTGCATGTTTCATCTTGATATGCCGCCTAGATGTTAACTGTTATTTATTTATTTATTTTGGCTTGCCAACAACTACCTATTTATACTAATACACTTTTCTTTTACATAATTAATAACTACATAATAATTATAGTATAGTAGCCTTTTACAGGCAAGCACAGCATGCACAATTTTGTAAAGTTAATAAAGCGAAATTTAGAAAATTAATCTAGAAATAATATGTATGTAAATAATTATATAGGCAATAGATAAGAACTATATATATATTTTTTTATTATTTTTTTTATTTTGCTCGTCAAAATGACCACACTCCATGATGGTAAGCATGGATGATGGTAAGCAGTCGTGTGGTCTAAGAGCAGTGGCCTCCACATCGCCCCCACAGTAGCCGAGGCGATGTTGAGGTCTCTACTTTGACGGCCTGAGAAGATGCTTTTTCACGCCCCGCTTAAAGAACCCAGGATTGAAGGAAGAAGGAAACACGTGCCTTGGCAGAGAATTCCATGCCTAGGTCGTTCGGCAGAGATATGAGGACCCAAACTTTTTGGTACGCGCTCTAATCGACTCTACCGTGTAAGGATGGCATCTGAGCCCAGCACGCGTTGTTCTGGATAGGAAAGGGGAGGGCGGGATAAGGTGGAATAACTCTTCAGAGCACTCCCCGTGGTATATTCTGTAGAAACATGCCAATGAGGCAATGTCTCTACGAAGTTGCAGAGGTTCCAGTGAACTCGTGACCTCTGGATCTCCGATGATACGGACAGCCCGCCGCTGTAACCGGTCGAGAGCGTCCAGCAAGTACTGCGCGGAGCCATCCCAAAGATGAGAACAGTACTCCACGCAAGGGCGCACTTGTGCCTTATACAATAGGCACAGTTGCCCAGGCGTGAAGAACCGCCTTACCCTGTTCAGAACTCCGAGTTTTCGCGAAGCTTGCTTAATGGCGCTCTCGATATAGGTTTTCTGATTAAGGGAGCGGCAAAGATCCATACCTAAGATGGAGAGACTGTCACGTATCACCAGTGGAGTGTTCTTCAGAGAAGGGAGGGGAAGGAACGGAGACTTTTTTGTTGAGAACGCGCATGCCTGGGTCTTCTTGGCGTTGAACTCGACCAAGTTCTTGGCACCCCATTCATAGATGCGGTCCAAGGTCCGGTCAAGTTCAACGACAAGATTCTGCCTTTTCCCCTCAACCTCAGCCTGTTTGGCCTCAGGATGTCCTAAATAATGTAAAAGAAAGAAATATATATATGTCGCAGATTCAAACAGATTGATATCCACGTGTTCATTACTAACGTCCGACATCTTGATTTTCTATAACAATCATTGCGCACACCCGGTGCAGGCGACGTTCCGAGAGCAACTGAGTCTCTATTAACGAACGAACGCATTCCTGACAATTATTACTGACATTAGCGCAGTATTGCCACACGAATTAATTAAATGAAATAATCAAATAACTAGGGACAACACTGGCGTGAATTTTATTACTTCTAACATATATATACCTACTTTCAAATTTCAAAAGCTAGTTACTAGTAAATATTTACCCAACCCAGAAATCGATGGCGAGAACTGCTACACTGCTCTACAACTGAGAACCATGACGTCACCGGAGTATATAAAATTTCATACTACGCTACCGGGGCGGTCACAATTTCAAACATTTTCTTATAAAGCGTAATATATCGTATTACATACAACAGTAAACAGATATCAATCATAGAAAAAGAAATACGTAATATGTTTCTCGAATGCCAATGATAAATACACACCAATATATCTCGAAAAAACATTCGACGGATTGATTAATGAGTACTACACAACAAAGATCGGTATTACCGCACATTCGTCTTAAGAATTAGGCTTGTTACCCCGCCCTCCCCCTTTTAGCAACTAGGCTATTTAATCATCATATGAGTGCCTATATGAATTTTGAAAGGACACTTATAGAAAATAATAGGGACTATAGATATGCGATCCGATTTTGTTTAACAAAAGCCGGATTAGTACACGTTTTAATTTATACAACAAATATGGTAAGTTTTCTAGCCTGTTGATGAGCGTTTATTGCTTGCAATACTTGCTCGTTAGTGACCTTAGGACATGATTTAATATGCTGTATATTTCGATTTATTTTATAAGCATGATAAAGTAGAATGTAAATTTCAACAGAGGCAAAGGACAATCCATGAAAAGGACCTGCAAATTCGAGTAAGTCGCACAGGTATACCGTGAGTTTAGTGCGTGACGGTGCATGGAAAATATTAACATGTGAATAGTGAGTTTGGATGAAGATTCTTCTGCCTCGCAAACTGATACATGACACCAAAATAGTCAGCTTGCGACCACGGCCGTTACCTGGTCGAAACTTCGAGCTTCTATAAAAAACTGGTACGGTTTCAACAAACCTGAAAGCTCCCTTACTTCATTGGGGTACACACATAGGGTAATTTTGTCAGCGAGTCATCTGTGAAATTGCAGTGCGACATTTTTAGGGTAATCATTGTGAATTTAATCCAGATAGGGGAGGCTTATAGGATGGTTGTGAGGCTAGGGGTATATCGTGTTAAACGCAATACGTGGAAATGATCGTTTCTAGGGTTAATTTATTCTAGCAGACACCATTTTTTCCTTTTAAACTTTCGCATTGCATGATATATAAACATATAATAATATAATCCTAACTCATTTTTTAGACCGGTCTGTGTGGAAAACCTTGGGGGAGGCCTATGTCCAGCAGTGGACGTCTTTTGGCTGACATGATGATGATGATGATGAATATTATAAAAGCGAAAATGAGTTTGTTTGTTACCTTTTCACGCCTAAACGACTGAACCGATCATTTTTAAATTTTGCATATACGTATACCTACGTACGTATACCTTTCTGTATACCTGACAAGTATACAGAAAGGGACATACGCTACTTTTCATCCCAAAAAAAATTACAAGCGGAGTAGGTACAACCGGAATTGATTGTCAAATTCTAAATTAACGCGAGCGAAGCCGCGGGCAAAATAATAATATTCTATCACATACACACAACACCATCTAGTCCAAACTAAGCAGAGCTTGTACTATGGGTACTAGACAATGGATAAACATACATATATACTTTTTTTTTTGTAAATACTTGCATATTATATATAGAAACACCCAGACCAAGACAAACATCCATGTTCATGCACACAAAATGTTTGACTTGTGCGGGAATCGAATCCGCGACTTCAGGCGTAGCAGTGGGTTACACTAACCACTACGCCATCGAGGCCGAAAAGCTAGTTATATATAATTCGTAATGGGTATTAACGCGATCATGCATAATGTTTTTACCTTTTAATGCATGACGTTTGGCAGCTTACACTGGCCGTGGTTATAGGCTAAATAAGCGTGGGCTAATATAATAAAGTCAGGCCTGTATTTAAACTGTCCCAATACTGGGCGCAGGGCTTCTTCTCAGTGTGAGAACGGTTAGACCATAGTCTACAATGCTTGCCCAATACGGGCTGGCTGACTTCACATATCTTCGAAAACATTATTGAAAACTCTTAGATATGCAGGTTTAACAATATTTTCTTTCACCATTAAAGCAAGCGATTATTAACTATTGAATGTCCTTACAGCTTCCTATTCTTCCGCCCAACGCCTTGGGATCGAACTCCAGTCCTCTGCTTGGCAGTCCATTTGTCTGCCACTAGGCTATCGTTACTTATATACTTATATATATACTAGCTTTTGCCCGCGGCTTCGCTCGCGTTAATTTAGAATTTGACAATCAATTCGTGTTGTACTCTGCTTGTATAATAATATAATTCAATCATGATTCGAAAGACACGTGGCGCTATTTACTATCATAAGAACGTTATTGTTGTTTTCCTCGGGAACAGTAATTTTTTTCGGGATGAACGGTAGCCTATATCCTTTTCTGTACACCTGACAACGCATATGAAAATTTCAGGATGAACGGTTCAGTGGTTTAGGCGTGAAAAGGTAACAAACAAACAAACTCATTTTCGCTTTTATAATATTAGTTAGGATTAGGATATATAGAAGATACAGATACAATTTACTAGTTGTTTAGTAACAGGAATTTGCAATGATTAAGTAGCATCGCGCGGGCAGTGTGCGGATGGGTGCTCGTTATTTATTTTATTGGGGAGGTGTATTTATGAGGTCTTTCCGTAACGCGGGGAGGACATTAAGCCGTCGGATCTGATTGTCAACAGAAAATCTATGACTGTAATTAAGGAATTTACATTCAGTTAGAATATTCCAGAAATATATATTGCAGCGATAGCCTAGCTTCAAGTTCGATCCAAAGGCATGCATCTCTAACTATACGAAATTTTGTGCGTATTAAATAGTTAATTATCGCTCTATCAATAAAGGAAACATCGTCAGGAAACTTGTATGTCTGAGTCAGTTTTCCATAATGTTCTTGAAGATATTTGAAGTCTACCAACCCACACTGCGTGAGCGTGGTGAAATATGACTTAAACCTGAGAAACGGCATGTGCTCAGCAGCAATATTTAGTATTATATAGTTACAATGATCTACTAAAACATGCATTCGGAACACAGTTCCGTTAAAATGTATACATTGAATGTGCCAAAATATTGTAATCATCTATATTTACTTAATTATCAAAACATAGTCGTTATACAACGTGTTGTATTATCAGGGGCATACAAGCGTATAAAACATCGTTTTGTAATAGAAGGTTTGAAATAGATATTGACCAAGAATTGACAAGTTACAGTAAATATCTATGTAGATGTATATAATATAATATTCTATCACATACACACAACACCATCTAACCCAAACTAAGCAGAGCTTGTACTATGGGTACTAGACAATGGATAAACATACATAAATACTTATATTTTGTAAAAACATACATATTTTACATAGAAACGCCTAGATCAAGACAAACATCATGTCCATGCACACAAATGTTTGACTTGTGCGGGAATCGAACCCGCGACTTCAGGTGTGGCAGTCGGTTACATTAACCACTACGCCATCGAGGCCGCCTATACAATTAATCAATATAAAAAATAGTACAATAACTTAAATTTTCGTGTTGCATGTGATGTATATAAATACGTAGCGGGTATTAACACGATCATGCATAATGTTTACGTTTCGACCAAGTTACATCGGTCGCGGTCACAAGCTGACTGATGCGGTGATGACATGTCTCCGTTGGCGAGGCAGAAAAATCTTGATCCACCCTCACTTTTCGTATGATTTATTTCTCCATGTACCGTCACACATTACATTTAGTCACCGTTACACTTCGCATACAGGAAAGGCCATAGAATACCTTTCATCCAGAAAAAATACTGTTACCAAACGAGCGAAAAGTCAAGAGCAAGATCTAGTCTTATATAATTTACATTTCGTTATAATAATTTTCTAACAAAATTACTTAAGGTAATTGTTAACTAAAATTAAATTTGAAGTTCTAGAATGATATAAGTCTAGACTTTGGTACCGTAGCCTATTTTTAGGTGAATATTTTTATGACTACTCCCGCTTTTGGTTTTATTCTTATGAAGGTTTTATTCTCTTCAAACAACGGACACAAAGTACACCTACATTTAGAAGAACTATTTATGGATTACCTACTCAGTTTTTTGTCACGTGTGAGAATCGAACCCACAACACTCGCATTGGAAGTAGCAAGGCGACCACGCAAACCAATACGCTATCCATAAAATTAATATTTATTATTAATGCCGAGCCCTGTTAATTGAATATTGGTCAGCGCGGCCGATTTTAATGGAGTCTGACCATCGTCGGTACAAGATATATTGTAGAGCATAAGTATGTGCGCACTCTCTATTCCCTCACCCTCATAATCTATTAAAGAAGTGACTAAAAGATACATTGTTTGAAAAATTTGAATCAGTGGCGTATTAATCTATCTATATGTATAAAGGAAGATGTCCTGACTGACTGACTTAGAGACAACGCACAGCCTAAACCGCTGGTCGTAGGAACTTGAAATTTGGAGAGCATGTGTGTATTAATTTGTAGAGGTGTACTAATAAAGGAATTTTTGAAATTCCACCCCTAAGGGGGTGAAATAGGGGGGTAAAGTTTGTAACGAAATTTTCTCATTTCTGGACTTAGCAGTATGAAAATTGGTACATAAGTTTTCGATTACAATTAAAAAATATCTGTGTAGGTGAAATGGATAAAACTCTCCCCTAAAGGGGCGGAAGGGGGGATGAAGTTTGTATGAAAATTTTCTCACTTCTAGACGAGTACGACCCGAATTGATTGTCAAATTCTAAATTAACGCGAGCGAAGGCGCGAGCAAAAGCTAGTCACTACATATATTATAATAAAATGAAGTCCTCCGCCGCGTCTGTCTGTCTATTCGCGATAAACTCAAAAACTACTGAACGGATTTTCATACGGTTTTCAACAATAGACAGAGTGATTCATAAAGGTTTAGGTGTATAATTTGATAAGGTCTTGTACTACCCTTGCGATGCTGGGGCGGGTCGCTAGTACAATATGTATTCCAGTGACTTCAATTATAATAATATTATTTATTTTTATTTACCTTTTGTATTTATTTTTATTTTTGTTTAATGTGTATAACGAAGGTTATGTAATAGAATTAAGAGAGCGTCTCATCCGTAAACAAATAACTTTGACGAGTTCAAAACTTATAATAGACTAGCTGTCCCGACAGACGTTGCCCTGTACACGAGAAAAAAAAACAAAACTAAACCATTTTCGACTACACTTGAACACACACAAAAAATTTCATTAGAATCGATCCAGCCAGTAGGAGGAGTTTAATTACAAACACACGCACAGAAAATTTATATAAAGATTTAAGCTAACATTGTATAGGAAATAAATTATAAAAAAAAAACATTTATGCACATGTAAGTGGATGCTCCTATTTACCATACTGCTGCTTTAGAGGCTATCATGAAATTTTATTAAATGCTTGTGTATGTTCAGTAGTAATTCATGGAGAAATGGTTGCAGCACCAGTTATAATTTGTAAACGAAGTTTCATTGTAAACTTGGCGATTAAAAAGAGTGGCCATGAGTTTCTTGCCCGTTCTTCTCATGAGCCCTACACGCTTGCTTTGCTGAACGTGGCAGTAAATGTAAATTCACAGAAAATTTTTGTGTAACTGTGACATTCATAAGTGTTACCTTGTAACCTAACTTGAATAAATTTATTTTTGATTTTGATTTTGAACAACAATCCGACGTGACAGGCGAGCAACCAGCAGCAACTTCAATGGCTTTATATTCTTGAGGCACATATCCAACACCGTCAACTGCCGAACGACGGGCGGCTTGCCCGACGATTCGACCGACTTTCATCATTGACTGACAGTCAACCCGTGACCACGAACGATGCAAATCGGTCAAAACGTTTGAGAATAAATATGTATTTATTACCTTTTAAATACTAATCGCGAGTAAGACCCGTTACCTACTATTGTATTAAGTATGTATATAAATCGCCAATGTCAAAAAAAGTTTAGTGGAAGAAAGCTAGACTGCCACGCAAAAGTGTCAAATTCGATCCCAAGGTACGAACTTTTGACTTTTGACGCTCGCTTCAACGGTGAAGGTAAATATCGTGAGTAAAACCTGCATGTCAGAGAGTTTACCATAATGATATGTGAAGCTTGTCAACCTGCATTGGGCCAGTGTAGTGGCATATAGGCTAACTCTTTTTACACTGTGCAAAGACCCGTACCCAGCAGTGGGACAGTTTACCTATATTTAGGGCCGTTATATAATGATGTGTTCATTTTTCAAGTAATATACTATTAGTAATCATAAACATATGCTGATTGGGAGGAGTTATTGCCGTAACCGCTTAAAGCTACCCTTTAAATTATTGTAGTTGCTATTAGATTCAGATTCATATATTCACAAAGAACAGGTAAGTCATAAAAAAGTTGCACTCCGGGAGTGCCGGCAGAAGTGAAAACTTGAATATAAACGTTGTGCATTTTTGATATTTTGGAATGGTTAGGGAATAATTGTGCACGAATTGCTTTAATTATCAGTATAAAAGTACTATAATTTATGTGGTAAAATACAATATTCATTTATGCGCTATCGTACACAAACATGACAATTCTCCCACCGTCTTACGAATTTTCGATCAGGTCACGTGTCCTGACGCGAGTTTGACAATTCTCCCTCCGTCTTATGAATTTTCGATCAGGTCACGTGTCCTGACGCAAGTTTAACATACCCATCACAAAAAAGTGCACAACGCCGCTAAAGAAGTTTTCACTTCAATAATAGGTAACATTCGTCTGTATGCCCGGGGTAGACTGAGGCGCATTTTGGGCATATTTCGCCAACTGTGATTGTGAAATCTCACGTGATAGAGCTATAGCATATTTGTTGCTGACTACCCAGCACTGAGATCTCTGTGTTGGGGATACAACATGGAGTATTTGAAATAGTTTTTAGGATGCCATTTAGCAGCCTTTCCTTTGTTTATATTGGTGTCGCTAGCACACAGGATAGACTGAATAATAAGATAAACTTAATGCTTAATTGAATATTAATTATCCAGAAACTCGTGCACTATAACGGATAAAAGCGATAAACGTAGAAGACAAGTCATGCAAATAATTTGACCAGGCATGCATGAAACCGCTTTAATATTTGTTTGAAACATCGGCGCTCACAAGCGGCACTATTAATTATTTTCACTGGGCGATATTATGGCGTTTTATTAAAACATGCCATGTTGAATCGGCTTTTATTTTCGGTCGTTTATTTGATGGTGACTTAGCTGTCCGTTTAATACGCATCGAATAATACTATAAAGTACGCGTTTTGTTGTAAAGGTAAGAGATAACGTTATATATTACAAAATATTGCCCGCGGTTAGCCTAGATTCCATAATTAAATGTTTATCCCTTGAGAATAGTTATTTTTTACTGGGTAAAAGTTACCTTAAGTCCTTTTCTGTGCCCGTAACAACGTAAATGCCAAATGTCATAATGATCGGTCAAGTAGTCAAGGCGTAAAAAACTCACAATCACATTTATAATATTAGTTAAGTTGGCACTACCTATAATTGCAATAGAATCATTGAATCCAATTTGCGTATACAAATCTATTTACATTTTATTCTGTGTAGGTACATGTAAGTGAATGCTCCTTACTCTACCTTATATATTTATTATTATTTATTAGTGACTGAATTTTAATTACTTATTGCTTGAGTATTTCATGAGTCGTAAGTGGTTTAATGGTTGCAGCTTCTTACAGAATAGTTTTGTGAAATATGCAATATTTTTATCAATATTGTTAGCGATTAAAAAGTAAGAGGCCGATAGTTTCTTGCCAGTTTTTAACTTACTTTGTGACGTACACGAATATATTTTTATCTTAATTTACATTAAAAGGAATTCGTTTAAAATACGTGAAATAGCAGTATTCTTACTGTTGTGCTTCGTTCGGTGAGTGAGAGTGCCGAAGGCTCAATCACCCCTTTTCCCCATCCCGCTCCTTCTCCTTCCCACTTCCTTTCCTAAAGGGTCGGCAACGCGCAAGTGATGCCTCTGGTGTCGTAGGCGTCCATAGGCTACGGTGACCACTTACCATCAGGTGGGCTGTACACTTGGTTGCCACCTTAGATGCATAAAAAAAGTGAGTATTGGATTTGCATACTTTCATAAATAATTGCCTGGATGTATGCAATTTGCATACTATCCAGGCTATTATTTATTTAAATAACACATTTATAATACATTTACAGGATATTCTAAAACGATATTTTAAGCTAAGTATACATAATATAATATAACTAAGACAACAAAAATTATTTTACGTATTTTACACATTATGCTTCATGAATTCTTATAATGCTTATAGTTAAGTGACCAACAAACTAAGCTTTTGAACCACTTTGAAATCATAACAGAGG
This sequence comes from Catocala sponsa, assembly GCA_963564715.1. Classification (NCBI taxonomy): domain Eukaryota; kingdom Metazoa; phylum Arthropoda; class Insecta; order Lepidoptera; family Erebidae; genus Catocala; species Catocala sponsa. The sequence continues at coordinate 5,054,044 of OY751326.1, forward strand.
CACTTTGAAGCTTGTGGATAATTGTTGTGTAGACTTGTTAGTCGGTTAGTTTTGGTAAATCTTGGCGAGATTTAGCAAGTTTTAGACGAGTGTTCAATGATGTTCAGCGCAGCTATGCGATATACATACAGAATGACGTTGCCTAACTTTGGAAACGCTTAAGGCGTTGTAGGATGCATCGATCCCGTAGTTACGTACACTTATTTGTAATAATAATGATGTAGAATTTTCAAATCTCTATATATATATGTGAAGAAAAATTGCTTCCCTTTTTAAGCATATTGTGTCCACGGAAGTTTTGGTGAGATTTGAGTGAAATTTGGTGTCGATAAAGTTTATATGGATAAGGAGTTTAGAAGTCTAAAAATTATTGGCAAATGATAGATTTTAAATGGTGAGTCATTAAATTTATTTCAATTGGGAATAAGACAGTATTTGTCATTGTTATTTTATTTCGATTTGTTTTAAGCCTCGACTTCAATATCAAATAAACATACATGTATATCATCAAATTGGCTGGCTCTATCATTATAATAAATTATAATAATAGATTACAAAACAACATAAACCAAAAAGAGAAGCAATTATTTGTAATCAAATTAACTCTATATATCACATATCCACTAATTACAGAATTCTTCAATCCTTTCCATTAACTGACCACAAATAAAACTTTTGAAATGGCTGGAAAGGTAAATATAAATCTTATGAAAGGATTTGGTCCTTTGTAGTTCTCTAACAGAAAATATCTCGGTTTTCTTATACGCAGTCTGTGGTCGTATATGTGGGCGGCAAATGGGGATAGCTTTGCCTTAAGTGACATTGCGTAAGCGTGTCTACGAATGTCTACGAACGGTCTACGATGCTACGAGCTACGTTTTCGGAGGACTGCTACGATAGATCCGAACTAGTGAACTTAATAATTAAACATTTAATTTGAAATACGCAGAGAATAATTTTAATGTATTGTTTTTAATGATGAATAGACTCACTTATTATTATTAGGTTTTTTGTGAAGATTGTATTCCATAACTCTGCAAGACACCTGCAACTTCATGTGACCTAAGTATACGCAATTTAGATAAGTAATTATAAATAAATATTTTTTATTTAATAAAATAAAATATAAAAATCTTTACAAAACACATTACAGTCTACTTATTGTATTAAATTCACATTAAAGCTGTAACTGGTTAAGAGCCAGGTTAAGAGCTTCTTGAACCGACGGGCGTGTATGAGGAATGTGATGAAAGTGAATGAAGCCAGAGAAGTGTGTAAGGATCGTAGCAAATGGAATTTCGTAGTCTCTGCCTACCCCTCTGTGAAACAGGCGTGAATCTATGTATGTATGTATGTAAAGCTGTAACTGACTATCTGTTTTAAATCACGTCTGTCTACCACCGAATCGGTAAGCAGAACTAGTCACATCCTCTTTTAATTATCTATGTTTACATATTGCACTCTAAATAAAACATAAGAATAATTCAAACAAATGTGAACTCTGTTGCCATTACTTAACTCAAATATAATATTATAATTCATACTCACACAATTAGAGTTCAAATTGACTTATTTCCAAATTTCGAGTCAGTTAAGTCACTATATTATTATGAGTGTGATATATTAAGCTCAAATTCATTCTGCCGCAGTTACTGGGAATGTATATCCTAACTAATATTAGGTATAAATGCGTATGTGAGTTTGTTTGTTACGCTTTCATGCCTTAACTACTCGATCGATCATCATGAATTTTTGCATACACATTGTCAGGACAACAGAAAAGGCCATATGGTACCTGTCATCCAGAAAAAAGTACTGTTACTATTCTAACCTAACGTAACTTATATTTACGCGAGCGAAGCCGCAATGTCTAGTTATATAATATAATCATATTATATAATACAATTATATAATATAATTATATTTGCGGTTGCGGACATTGCGGTTAATTGCTAATCGTTATAATGATTAGCAATTAACCGAAGCATACAATCGCTATGTAATAAAATATGCTTGTCGAAGCAAGCATATTCTGTTACAGTACCTATAGGCCCCGATAGATAATGGTTTTTGTAGATAATGGATAGTAGGTATAAGCGGGTTAGTAGCCGATGAATAAGATAAATATATAAATTATAATTCAAGATGATTCGCATAGAAAATTCTTTTACACATTAATCATAATATTTACATTAAGGAGAGTGAACTTAGACATAACTACCGATATTTTATTTTGTGTTCTTTTAAATGATAAATCCCGGCCTAAGAATAATCCCTGTGTCGCGGGTGACTCTACAAACATTAAGACAACGGACACACAGAACGCCCGGATTCGGCACAACAATTTATGGATCACACAAATTTTTGTCCCGTTTGGGGATCGAACCCACTATACCCGGCGGCAGTGGCGAGGCGACCACTTTAACCACTACGCCATCCGTGCAGTCAAAAAGGTATGACGTAATATAACAAGCGTAGCGTAGTATATTAAGGGATAAGCAGTGTTGTATAAAATCGGTTTACGGTTTTAAGTCACTTGTAATAGAAAGCGTTTTATAGACGTTTACCTGGCCAAGATCCAGAATCCCTATCGCTACAAAAAAAAAATCACAATATAACTTTGCACCTATCCGAGAATTGAATCCGAAATCTTATGTATATCATAATTATTAATTAAGTCCTCCTGACCGAATTTCGGTCACGGCGGCCAATCTTAACGGAGCCTGGCCGTCAGCGCAGGAGATATTATAGTGCACAAGTGTGTTCGCAAACACAAGTGCACTCTCTGTTCACTAACTCTCATGATCCGATGGGACAGATAATTCGACACGACCGGAGAGAGATCAGGCGCAGGACCAACGGCTTTACGTGCTTTCCGTGGCACGGGGGTGTCTAACACCGCCAACGTCCTAACTCCGCGCTCGTATTGAGTTTTCTTAACAGAAAAACCCAATAACTTTTGGTTGGCCCGACCCGGGATTCGAACCCGAGACCTCATGCACAGCAGTCGCATTTACTACCGCTGCGCTACGGAGGCAGTTATAAATCACGCGATTACATAACTATTGAATAGAACGCATTTTAAAACCATTTAATTAATTAACCAAAGTATCATTACTACTACAAATTACGTTCGTAAATATAAGACAAAAATCATTCTAGAAGATTACGTTCATCGTCATCGAAAACTATGAGAACCAGCACGAAGGACTCCGAAGGTCATTAACGCAATACACGCAACCTAATACCAGCCGTCAAAAGATAACAAGCATCACTGCTCTCATGCTAATTAGAGCGTTAATACGACTGAATAAGGACTGATTCCTATTAACTTTAGCCTCTAGTGCTGCAAATGGCTATTCGCCCACGACACAAGAAAATGTGCGATCAAGAGATAGGTGTTGTGAGTTCTAAAGTTTATTGTATAATATATGCTGTTTTAAAACCGTTATAATACGATGTCTAATACAAATACAAACAGAAATCTAATAAAATAAATCAACTTATTGCAGAAGGTGCCATAAAAAGGTTGTATGACTTACTCACTATGGAAGTCCTTAGAAAATCTGTATTTTAGTTTTAACAATAATAATAATGTTCTATCACATACTAACACATAACATCATCTAGCCCAAACTAAGCAGAGCTTGTACTATGGATACTAGACAATGGATAAATACTTTTTTGTAAATACATACATATTATACATAGAAACAGTTTGTTGATTCTCTGTGTTTTCGTGGCCTAAAAACTGAAGATATTCCGATAAAATTTTGATTACATTTTTAAAGAAACGAAATGTTACTCTGGGAATACGACATCTCAAACAACAGCTACTTTTTACTTTTAACGTACCTATTTGAAATGTCTATGTATCTAACTAAGAGGCAAATATTCTAGCCATTTCTGATATTTATCAAATTATGATGACTCTGCACTCACACAATAAATATAGGTATTTGTGTGATAATAATAATATAATATAATAATAATAATATAATATTCTATCACATACACACAACACCATCTAGCCTAAACTAAGCAGAGCTTGTACTATGGGTACTAGACAATGGATAAACATACATATATATTTTTTCTTTTTTTTGAAAATACATCCATATTACACATAGAAACACCCAAACCAAGACAACACATACATTGATCCACTGGCCTATATAAAAAATATTTACTTACTTTATCATACATACTGTTGACACTCTACTGCTATTTACTTATAAATAATATACAAATAAAAAAATCTATTTCATAAATGTCCAAAAACATTAACATGTTTATAAAAATATATTTAATCCCCAAAGGCTAACCGTACATTTCAAAAAAGTTTATTTGAAAAATAAATGCGTACGAAAACCGCGCGCGGAACAGGTGTAGCGTTTAAAACAAGCGAGCCCAGATAAGACCGGCCAGCGTAATTTGAGCTGTGCGTTTTTTCTATACGCCCCCATTGTGTCTATTGTCAAAGGAAAGGTGCGAGGGAGGGTAGTTCTTAAGTTGTTGGTGGCTTACGCACGTGTTAACCTGCGCTCAACTTGCTGAATCAATCAACGCGGTTATTCTGCTGGGCAATCGTCGGAGGTCGGTGGTGCGCAGGCGTAGGGGGTAGTGATGTAAAAAGATGTTTTGATGCCGAAGACTGTCGAGACACCGTTAAGGAGAATTTCGTTTAAAAAAATGTGCTATTCTATTTTCGGTTTGGTATAATTTTCAGGTGATAAATAAGTGACTGATGTCTTGAGTTGACTAATAGAAGTCGCTTATACATATTATAATAGCCATTTTATGCGAATAATTTGTGTAGCAAACGATTTTTGATCTTGCCTTCCATTTCGTAATAAGTACGCAATATCTGTAGTTTGTACACTTTGTAATATCATTGTGAACAAGCGCAAACATATATGTATAATTAAGAAACTAATAGGTAAATTCCTAATTAACAAATGCGAACCCTGATAAGAACAGAATGAGACGTAGATAATACTTATCGATAGTTCACGCGGTCAAGTTTATCGACTGTCACGTCACTGGCTCCAGCAGGAGAATCCCGCCGAAATCAGCCAGTTGAGTTCGGTTGACAGTATCCGCGCGCAACCAGTGTGCGACAGACGCACTCATGCCGTCTACTACGAATCGTCGTCTCGATCAAGGTACGTCACTAAAAACTTATTTTTCAATTAAAATTATTTTGTAAAACGAATCTTTCTCAATATTTTGATATTCGGCCCAATTTTCAACACAGGTTTCATTCATACTGTTTTTAAATTTTCGTATTTCGAACGAACGTCTTACGCGTCGGCGGCTAAGTGATAGGCGATTTGTTTACAATAGCGGAATTTTTGGCTACATTTCTGTGTTTATTTTACAGTACTCTTATTTAAAAAATCGGTTTCTGTGGATTAACTTTTTTGGCATTGAACTTGTTGCTAACTTTTGCGCGGGATTTTATGATGTTATAAAAGTGACGTAATATTTTTTTATTGTCTTGTCGCAACTGTGTTATATTTTTAAACCCGGAGAGTTTTACATAATTTTCTTAGGTACGCAAGTGGTTTAATAAATAAAACGAAATAAACGCTCATGGAAAACGTCCAACGTTTTTAATAATTGTAATCTTCATTTAATTTCAATAGTCACTAAAACCAGTTGTGCTAGTACTAATAAGTATTTCTTATAATATTTTCTAACTTTATCATGATTAAGTATTTTTTATTAATTATATTACAGTTATATCAAAACAAAATGTTATGTGTATGTGAAACAGTGACTTCACGTGAGTAAGTTTTAGTTATTTCGATATTCTCTTAGCGCAAGATATAACCTGAAATAAATAATACAGTCTTAATAATAATGAACATAAAACTATAATAATATTTGAAGTAGTTTGTGTGCTGTAAGACATTTTTGCAAAGTCAAAGTCAAGTAGGTAAATTCATATAAGTTTACCCACAGCTCTTTCCTCCGTTTACATATTAAAAAGGGATTAAATATAATGACCACTAAAAATACTAATAGCGCAGCAAAATATGCTTACTAAAATATATTATAACGAGCACCTATACGCCTCGAATCACTGCATTCCGTCTCGGAAGGGTTAGGTTATGTTAGGTTCCTTCTTAAACCCACCCAAAAATAGGAGCCCCGCGAAGCGTGCCTCCGTCGACTTAATTTGGTCTCTTTAAATATATTTTGGTGAGCGATTAGTATTTTTGGTAAGCATATTTCGCTGTGCAATTAGTATTTTTTTGCTGTGCAGTTAAATACTACCCTATTAAAAATAATAATTGCTAATAATGAGAGTATTTTTTACTGCGTTTTACTAACGTTATATTACTTTTTATCGGTCTCGTATTTCGTCTGTGCATTTGACGTTAGCTGCCTAACAACATTTAATATTTAGTGTCTTCATTTGTAAAGTGATATATTATATGACGTTATAATAATACATAACCGATTACAAATGACATTAGTTAATTGCTGGAAATCTATGCATTATATTCATTCTGCGTATATACAAAAAAGTCCTATGTATGTGATCTGAAGAGTTAGGTACGGGCCTTTTAAACCCACATACATTTTATCGTCTACGATTATAAGTCAAGACTTCGTATTTTTGAGAATTAATCGACAGAAAAACACTACAACATATTTTACAAGCAAATTTAATTTTCAAAATTATGTTAAAATAATATCGAAAAATCAACCAAACTTCTGGAATAATGCTCGCATCGCGGAAGACTTATCTTATCTTATGTGGGGGCCAGTCAGTGCAGACCGGCGACACTTCAACTCAGTGGGATCTTTTGTGTCGACACTCTCCCAATAACGACTGCCATAGATGTTCATGGCAGCCGGGACCGACGACTTAACGTGCTCTCCGAGGCACGGAGCAGGCGATAATTGTCAATCAATACGCACATAATTTCGAAAAGTCATATAACTTCCGAAAGTCAGAGGTGCGCGACGTGAGTTCGAACCCGAGACCCTCTGCATTGCAGTCTGTTTGTCTCCCCACTGAGCTATCGCTGTTGCGGGAGACTTAACTGCCACGCCTGAAGTCGCTGGTTCAATTCTTTATTCTTTTTATTTAATTTTTTTATTTTGCTCGTCAAAATGACCACACTCCACCTGATCGTAAGCAGTCGTGTGGTCTAAGAGCAGTGGCCTCCACACCGCCTTCATAGTAGCCGAGGCGATGTTGAGGACTCTACTTTTTTTTTCTGATTCCCGCACAAGTCAAACATTTGTGTGCATGAACATGGATGTTTGTCTTGGTCTGGGTGTTTCTATGTATAATATGTATGTGTTTACAAAAAAAAGTATATACCTATGTATGTTTATCCATTGTCTAGTACTCATAGTACAAGTTCTGCTTAGTTTGAGCTAGATGGTGTTGTGTGTATGTGAATAGAATACTATTATTATTATTCGAACAACGGCCACAAATAATACCTAAACTCGCAACCAAAACATTTCTCACTAAAACTTTTCAGTTTATCACACTTTGCTCATAACATAATATATTATAATCATTTATTATGAGCAAACTGCGTCAAACAAGCAACTAAAACATTTCTATCGGAGCCCCGCAGCCTAAAGCAGAATTCATGTCTTCATTTAAAACAGGCAGCCTGTTAGCCTTTTAATATCGCCTAGAAGCGAACCCATTTATTTTTATGACTAGCGGATATGAATCTCGTAATATCCAAGGATGAGGTAAACGAGAAATGTCTGTTATACTCTCTTTATTACTTCGTATAGTGTCAGTTTGACGCTGAATGCACGGCACGTGTTTCTTCTTCCTTCAAACCTGGGTCCTTTAAGCGGGGTGTGAAAAAGCACCTTCTCAGGCCGTCAAAGTAGAGACTTCAACATCGCCTCGGCTGCTATGAGGGCGGTGTGGAGGCCACTGCTATTCTACAACACATTGATGTCAACGGAAGTAGATCTTCTGGATTACCGCCAATGGGCGTGCCACAGGGCTCAATTTTAGGACCCTTTCTGTTTTAGTGTAAGTAAATGATTTAACGTTATTCGAGCAGGATTTGTGTGACATTGTTTTATTTGCAGATGACACATCCCTTATTTTAAAAGTAGACAGAAGAGCAACAAATTTAAATACTGGTAATGATTCGCTCGCGCACATCCTTGTTTACGTCGAATAATAATTTACTACTAAACTTTAAACAAAGCAAAATGTATCTAGTTTACATTGCCAAAAGTAAAGAGTATAACATAAATATAAATTTAAATAATGAAATTATTACTTTCATACAATCGAAAGTTTTTCTAGGTTTGACTTTAGATCACAAAGTTCAGTGCGGCGCTCATATTCGTGTCTTGCAGGGAAACTTAGCTCAGCCGCATACGCAATTCGGAAAGTAAGACAGCTTACTGATGTAGATACTGCGAGACTAGTATATTTCAGTTACTTTCACAGTGTCATGTCATACGGTATATTATTGTGAGGCAAGGCAGCTGATATTGAGACAATTTTTATTCTCCAAGAGCGTGCAGTTCGTAATACTCGTATTTATAATTTAGATCCACGAGTTTCCCTGAAAGATAGATTTAAGGAAATAGGCATATTTACTGTTGCGTCGCAATATATATTTGCTAATATTATGTTTATTAAACATAATATTCACTTATATAATAAGAATAGGGATATTCATAACGTAAACACTAGAAATAAGCATAAGTTAGTGTGCCCATATCATCGTTTGCATAAAGTTCACAATACATTTGCGGGACTCGGTATATGATATTTTAATAAAATATTTCAGTCAACGATTACTTAAATGACAAAAATTCATGACACTAGTTGCTTCTTGCATTCAGGATTCAAAGATCTATATTACTTATAAGTCAATGTAATAATGAACAGGCACCTCGTTATTATATGTGATGTTATCAAGTATCCTGCTTCCCATGTTGATTATTATTGAAAACTACAAATCCATAACCGCATTTAGCCACGGACTGCCTGTACGGTTTCGTATGATAAATAAAAGATAAAGGATTTGATAGAATAAAAATAATTATATTGAATGAAAGGAATTATACAGATTTACAATGGATTTGATAGTGATCGATACGCGGCGAAAGAGTAAATTGTGCGATACATCGCCCGGAAAGCTGTTTGCAACTACTACTGATATATTGTTGATGTACTAATTTATATGTAATATTATGTGTTTCGCTGACTATTAATATGTACGGGTTTGCTCGTACACTGCCTTTGCATAGTCACAAAATGTAAGTGTATGCGCCATCATGCCATCCTACTGTCTATTTTAGATTTATATAAAAAATATAACATATACTTTAAACATATACTTTCTTTTTTGTAAATACCTGCATATTATACATAGAAACACCCAGACCAAAACAAACATCCATGTTCATGCACACAAATGTTTGACTTGTGCGGGAATCAAACCCGCGACCTCAGGCGTGGCAGTCAGTTACTCTAACCACTACGCCATCAAGGCCGTCATTGGCACATAACGTCTGCTATATTATTTATTATACTCTTTTTTTGGAGCCATTACTTTTCAAACAGATCGCACTACTGTCATATTTGTTAATACTTTGTATTTATAATGACTGTAATTTATTACGCTCATTAAGTGGACTGTATGTTCTTTTGAGTTAATAAAGATTTTTCAACTTATGTATAAATGCAATGAAAAACTATGTTGCTTTTTCATTAACAAGAAAAATATTAACGGCATACGTAGGATACGGATTATAAAATGCATCGCTTTTACATTTATTATTCTGTCGATGAATGCCGGTATTAGCTTAATTCATACTGTTGTGACAAAAAAGCTTTAACGTACACAGTTTTTATTATTGGAATATACTATAGATAATCCGTAAAGCGGAGGCTTTTTCTGGCATACTATGCTGCATAGATACATACATGAATGCGTTATAAGAGTTCATAGAGTGCAGTTACTATTTCCTCTTATGCGAGGTTAAAGGTAATCTTAATCGTTTATCCCTCCTATTAAGAAGTAGCTCATAGCCAGTTGCACTCACTGATAGGTAAACGATTAGCGAGGTTAAGCAACGTTGGGTGCGGTCAGTCTATAGATGGGTGACCGCTTAGTGGTATTTCATCTGAGCGTCTCCGTGCTTCGGAGGGCACGTAAAAAGTCGGTCCCGGTTGTTGCCAAATTGATAGCAGTCGTTAAGCCATGTCAGAGGCCTACGGGCGGCTTGTACAGCTCTTGATAACAGGTTGACCATTAACCACACGAAAAGAAAAAAAAGAAGAAGTAGTACTCAAGAACCTTAAGAGCTCGGTCAATGCCATTCGACTCAGCATAGTACATATACCCAGAAATTACTATGACCTTTGACCTCTGATCTCGAGGTTACGTGATACCATTTCGAACTCTAAAATTTGCGACAATTCACGCTTTATTTACTAATTAAACACACTATACGGTAGTGGTGCAGAGATACAGAATACGAATGCTGTGCATCTCGAGTTCGATACAAGGGCACAGTTCTAATGGAATTTAAATTCAGGTTATTCTCAGTAAAGTCTCGGCGACTAGTACCGTACCCAGTAGGAGATAGGCTCACCTAGGGGCGTAATACGATTGATATATGTTACCTGGAACCTAAACTGACGGAAAAGTGGGTTCAATGACACTTACCTACCTGTACGTGTGATAAGCTGCGCCTTTGGCGATATATGCTTGATATTAGGTATAATAGATCATGCCCAGTAGATTAGGTTAGGTTAATAAAGTACTTTTTCTTGGATGAAAGGAAACCTATGTCCTTTTCTGTTCCCCTGAAGACATGTATGTGAAAATTCATGATGATTGGTCGAGTAGTAAAGTAAAAGCATAACTAACAAATTGACATTTGCATTTATAGTATTAGTTAGTAGTAAAGTAAAAGCATAACTAACAAATTGACATTTGCATTTATAGTATTAGTTAGTAGTAAAGTAAAAGCATAACTAACAAATTGACATTTGCATTTATAGTATTAGTTAGTAGTAAAGTAAAAGCATAACTAACAAATTGACATTTGCATTTATAGTATTAGTTAGAATATGTAAACTCACGATAATTTGACATTCATAACTGTTACTTTGTGATATAAATGAATAAGTGATTTTTCACTTTAACTAACTAAACTATTGAGGAAATGTAAAGAAAGAGCCGCTAAGGTCTGGGAAAGCGGAAAGCTCATTTAAGCTTGAGATTTTTATCTAGAGTTCCACTAAGAAAGAATCCTCAGCGACATAAGTAGATTAACATAAAAAATTTAAGGATTGCCGGTATTAAAATATTCTTTTCAGTAGTTCGTAACTTTGAATTGTGGTTAACTTCTTGAACGTCTAGGGGAAATACGGAAAAATGATTAAAAATCCATTGTGCAAACAATACACAAACGGACAAATGTATGTCCGCTCGACACTTGACTCATTAACGAGTCAACTGTGCAGCGGACATACGTTTGCCGTTTTTTTTTTGATGACTCATTTTGCGTACAGACATATGTCCGCTCGACAGTTGACGGGTTAAATAAAATATTTATTTTAATATCATTATCACTTCTGTTCTTAAACATAGTCCTCCGCCACGTCTGTCTGTACACGATAAACTCAGAAACTACTGAACGGATTTCATGCGGTTTCCACCAATATCCGGAGTCATTCATAAGGTTTAGGTGTATAATTTGTTAAGGTTTTGTACTACACGTACAAAGCCTAGGCCGGTCACTAGTTTTTGATATAAGTTCCTGCCTCCGTGGTGCAGTGGTAGTGAATGCGACTGCTGTGCATGAGCTCTCGGGTTCGAATCCCGGGTCGAGCCAACAAAAAGTTATTCGGTTTTTCTCTTAAGAAATCTCAATACGAGCCCGGAGTTAGGAAGTTGGCGGTGTTAGACACCCCGTGCCTCGGAAAGCACGTAAAGCCTTTGGTCTGCGCCTGATCTCTCTCCGGTCGTGTCGGATTATTCGTCCCATCGGATCATGGGAGTTAAGGAACAGAGAGTACACTCGTGTTTGCGCACATACTTGGGCACTATAATATCTCCTGCGCAGATGGCCAGTCTCCGTTAAGATTGGCCGCCGTGACCGAAATTCGGTCTGGAGGACACTATGTCTTTTTTTTCACAAACGCGGTAAATTAAACGCTAAAAAGTGTGCACAGTTTGTTCATGAAAAAGACGCTCTGATAGTTCACATATACATTATTACAAGTAAATTATACTGCCATGAAGGCACAGCGGCAGTGAATGCGATTGTTGTGCATAAGGCGTCCGAATGCTGGCTTGGACAAAGTGGAGTTTCTGGAAAAATCTCAATAGCAGCCCGGAGTCTAGTCCTAGGTCGGTAGGCGGCAATAGGCCCACCAATAAAATATATATTGATGACGTGGCCTTTAACCTTAGCTGGAGATATAGGAGTATAGTACACAAGGTACACTCCTGTAACCCCTACATTATATATCAATTCCCTAGTCTTTATATTGTAATTGGTCATCACTACATAATCAATCCTATCCAGGCAAAAACATGCTTAAGCCTTGAATTCTTTACGGATAGCTAAAAGTCAGTACCCAGCAAAATTCAATTGTTTTATCTATAGCTAAATTTTGTATTAACTTCAAATAATAAACTATACAAATACAAATAAATAAAATTGAAGTGTCTGTTTGTAATGTCAAAATAACAGCTTTTTATCTAATGTATATGAAAGTATATAAGGTACCTATACGAAATCATCTATTTTTAAAATTTTTGTCTTTCTGTCTGTCTGTTTGTTCCGGGTAATCTCCGAAACGGCTGAACCGATTTTGACGGGACTTTGACTGGCAGATAGCTGATGTCATAAGGAGTAACATAGTCTACTTTGATTTTATGAAAAAATAGGGTTCCGCGGAGACAAACACTTTTTAGTTAAAATCTACGCGGACGAAGTCGCAGGTAACAGGTAGTCTATACTAATATTATAAAGCTAAAGAGTTTGTTTGTTTGTTTGAACGCGCTAATCTCAGGAACTACTGTTTCGATTTGAAAATTCTTTTAGTGTTGGATAGCCTATTTATCGAGGAAGGCTATAGGCTATATAACGTCACGCTACGACTCACGGGGACGGCGCAGTAACGATAAACGCGGGTGAAACTGCGGGAACGTCTAGTATTGTATAAAGTTATCAGATTTGTAAAATGTGCATGTTGCTCACATACTATTATATTTTTTTACTATGATAACTAGAAGTAAAGACTTGTAATTGGCTGTCAAATTACTACATCTATTGCTATATTGTTATATTAGCTGTAAGTCTTCCACTTTAAATAAATAAATAATATAAAATTAATTCCCCGCCGCCGCTGTCTGACTGTCTGTTGGTCTGTTCGCGATAAAACTCAAAAACTATTGAACGGATTTGAATACGGTTTTCACCAATAGACAGAGGAAGAATTATTCATGAGGAAGGTTTGGGTGTATAATTTGTTATGGTTTTTGTACTATTCGTGCGAAGCCGGGGCGAGTCGCTAGTACAATCGTAAAGTACTTTAGAGTAACATATAGACAATATTTTATGGTATGCATATCACTCAAGGACAATTACTCCGAGCGATACCAACTTTTGCAACCGTGCATCAAAAGCAAAATCATTTCTTCTTCTCCCTAGCCTTTATTATTCCCAAGTCACTTAGTCGGCGTTCTAGTCTAACCGGATTTGACTAGATATCAGTTTTTACACTGCCATCTGACCTCCGCAACCCGAAGGCTAACGATATCCTAAGGCTAGACCAGTGTTAGGATATTAGAGGGCACTAACTTCCCAATAACGGCTGCCGTAGATATTCATGACAGCCGGAACCGACGCCTTAACGTGCTCTCCGAGGCACGGCGCAGGCGATAATTGTCAATCAATTATCTGTTCATATTACTTTTGAGAGCCATTTTGATACACTATACAGCAGTTTTGGACCATTGCATCCTAGACTCAAATGGAAATAAATAGATTCTATGAATATAATTAGATATATTAAGCGGCATAAGCCCAATGGATAAGGCACTGGATTTGCGATTTGGAGGTTGCGGGTTTGAATCCCACCTATTGCACTACCGACGTGAACCTATTTATATCACAAACATTTACAAGAATACTAGCGTTACCAGATCAACATTTATAATAATAATAATATTCTAGCACATACACACAACACCATCTAGCCCAAACTAAGCAGAGCTTGTACTATGGGTACTAGACAATGGATAAACATACATATAATTATACTTTTGTTTTTTGTAAATACATACATATTATATATAGAAACACCCAGACCAAGACAAACATTCATGTTCATGCACACAAATGTATGACTTGTGCGGGAATCGAACCCGCGACCTCAGGCGTGGCAGTCGGTTATACTAACCACTACGCCATCAAAGCCGACAAATAATTATTGATTATTTTTTAAATTTTAATATGCTTGCGCTTGACCGCGGTCTCACATGATGTTAAGTGTCGATGCAGTCGACGATGGAGCACGCTTGCCTAGAAGATGCCTATTGATTCTATTCACTTTAAATTTTAACAATATTCCCATCTGGTCTAAGCTACTCACGGTTAAAACTAGGATATTTGTTATACTCTAAGTAAAATACCTATTTTGCCTAGTCAACATAATATCGCGGGTCTTTGTCCTTCATCCCTCGAATCAAAGGAACCCCTAGACCTGTGGTTGTAAAGACAAAATGCCCCACAGGTGTGTGGCTTAGTTATGGCGTTGGAGCGTTTTATTTTTCCGTCTGTGAGACACTATAGAAAAATAGTGTGTCTTATAAGAATATAATATACATACATTGCACAAATAGCGCTCATAGCCAGTTGCACTCACTGATCGGCAAACGATTACCGAGGTTAAGCAACGTTGGGTGCGGTCAGTCTATAGATGGGTGACCGTTTAGTGGTATTTCATCTGAGCATCTTCGTGCTTCGGAGGGCACGTAAAAAGTCGGTCCCGGTTGCTGTCAAATTGACAGCAGTCGTTAAGCCATGACAGAGGCCTACGGCTTAAACAACTCTTGACAACAGATTGGCCACTAACCACACGAAAAAAGAAAGAAAAATTGCACAAATTGCTCAGTTGTTTAAGTAGGTAGTCGTTTGCCGCTGCCAATGCGTTGAGTGTAAACCACCCTTGACGCATTGGCAGCCTGTGTCGAGTCCGTCTCCCCTCTAGAGGGGGGACAGTAGGGAATATGTAGAAGGTACCAGCGGGTAGATCTTTTGTGTAGTGGCCTGCCGTTTCATACGGCGGGCCGTAACCTCGGCGGGGTCGCGACTGCATGTGAAAATGATTCGCGCGGCCCCGTCGACAGTGGTTTGTTGAGGAACACCGTGGTAGGTTTAGTCGGTATTCCGGGAGGTCCATTGTATTGTTTAACATCTTTCTCTTACCCCGGCGAGTCCGACATAACCCCTCCGCCCGCCCCCGCGTCATAGCATTCCCCCACGTAAAAAAAAAATAAAAAAAAAAAATTGGCAGCGGCGTGCATGCTATCATTATGATTCACGAGTAGTGCCGAGTTATTATTTGTTTAAATAATAATATATCTACTGTTGACACAGCCAGACAATTTTTAAGAAGGCTACATTCGACCGATGTGACCTTGTGTGAGTTGGTAGACTTCACATCGCTTCGAAAACCTTATGCATAACTCTGAGACATGCAGGATCCCTCACGATCATTTCCTATACTGTTAAAGCGAGTGATTATTAATTATTTAACGTATTATTAATGCGTACACATAGCTTCAAAAGTCAGAGATTAATTGTTTAAATGTTTGTAAACTTTCTTGCTATAAGTGCGAGATTTCAGAAACTGACATATTCTTATAACCACACAAAATAAATATACCGATCCTTTCAGGATGCAAAAGCTGTAAAAGCCATTTTAGCAAAAATTGTTTATTGATGTAACCTTATTCAGTTTTTCGATCTGCATCGACTTGTGTATTTAAAATGTTTATATTCGTATAAAAAATATGGTTTCTACTATCCAAAGTATACCATAGCATAAACACTTTTAATATAAAAATAACGTTGTAAATTGTGGTTTTAGTTTCTTTTAGTCACATGACAAAATATTGATTATCTTTAATCATATAAAAGGAATTTTTTGAATGTTTTAAATAATACTTCAACTTGCCAAAATACTGTTAAAGATGTAGTTTTATAATTATAAAACAGAAAGAGCAAAAAACCTTTGTCACATATTTTAGTTGTTTTATTATTAAAAAAAAGAACACAATGCAAAAATAGTGAAGGAAAGAGTAGGACTGAGATTTTTGTGTTTTGGCACTCCAGGAATGTAATACTTTGGCTTTTACTACATTTCATCCTCGAATGGTCGATATTTTAGATTCATATATTATAAGTTATAATAATAATAATATTCTATCACATACACACAACACCATCTAGCCCAAACTAAGCACAGCTTGTACTATGGATAAGCATACATATAATTATACTTCTTTTTTGTAAATACATGCATATTATACATAGAAACACCCAGACTAAGACAAACACTCATGTTCATGCACACAAATGTTTGACTTGTGCGGGAATCGAACCCGCGACCTCAGGCGTCGTCGTCGGTTACACTAACCACTACGCCATTGAGGCCGTTCCATCGAGTTATAAAAACAATTTCAATTATAATTAGCAGTAAACAAGAAATACCTTCAGCTTTATAATAGTCGATATAAATGTGAATTTATGATCAAGCGAATCGTTTTGAAATATATTCCGAGGAATGTAGTCATTATTTCCACGTAGTATTGCCATGACTATCAACGATTTCATCAACGTCGTGTGTTGTAGATTCGAATCCCTCAAGGAACAAAAAAATATGTAAATCGCATTACAGTAAAAAAGTGTACGGATACGATAACATGTGTAGGGATAATTCCTATGTCGCGGGAAACTTTACAAAAACTCAAATAACGGATACAAAGTACACATACTCGATACAACTCTTTGTGGATTACACAAATTTTTGTATTGTGTCATGATCGAACCCACAACCCTTGACGCAGCAATGGTGATGTGACTTTAATCGCTACGCCATCCATGCATTCATATTATTAATATTAGATTCATAATCTTTAATCCTATCTGCCTCATACGTCATATCGATCATAAGCCAATACCCAATAGGCTCCCGGCTAAAAGGTTACGGGTTCAAACTTGACCCATTGAACTATGGCACAGACAGAGCCTCAATTAAACGGGTTAATGGATATAACATCAATTTGGATAGTATTCAACGCCAAATTAACGACAATCTTATGAAATACGACAGGGTCTGGACAACCTCCTTCTTATTGAGTTAAACTTTAAAGTACCAAACTTATTTGTAAGGAAAGCCGGCTTCCGCACCAGGAATAAGTCCAGTGTCGCGGGGAATTTACAAACACTTAAACAACGCACTGAGCGAAACCATTAAAAATATCATATTTTACAGCTACAGCTAGTTTTAAGTAGTTTTTTTTATTAGAGCAGTGATCGCTCAATGGGGAGACCAACAGACTGCAATGCAGAGGCTCTCGGGTTCGAACTCACGTCGCGCACCTCTGACTTTCGGAAGTTATATGACTGTTCGAAATGATGTGTGTATTGATTGACAATTAATCGCCTGCTCCGTGCCTCGGAAAGCACGTTAAGCCGTCGGTCCCGGCTGCCATGAACATCTATGACAGTCGTTATTGGGAGAATGTCGACACAGAAGATCCCACTGGGTTGAAGTTTCGCCGGTTTGCGCTGACTGGCCGCCATATAAGATAAAGATAAAAAAGTAGTTTTATTATTTTGTTTATAAATAATTACATTTCGTTAATAAATTTATATTCCTCGGGAAGAGGACATTTTTATGTTGGTGAAAGGTAGCCTATGTCTTTTTTGTTTCTCTGATAACGTGTATGCAAAATTTAATAATGATTGGTCGGGTAGTTAATGTGTGAAAGCCTAACAAACGAACTCACATTCGCATTTATAATGTTAGTTAGGATTATAATACATATCTAAAACTCACTTATTTTTAATGCTGCATGCGAGTGTATTGGACGCCATCTTTAAAAATGTATATCAAGAAACCCTTACCTATATAATTTATTTTTTCTACTGGACATGTAATTTGAAATTTATTAGCGAAATGACTGCAGTTTTATTAATGTTGACATTATCTTTTATTTGTATTATTATATTATGATTTTCTTTTTTTAATTCTCATTATTTAATATTATTTCCTATGACATACAATTTAACATTTACCATGATGTCACACTTATGAACTATGAATTTTCGGACAAAGTTCTCGTAATGGCTCGTAGCACTGTCTCTCTTTTTGTACGCCACTGTATGAGGCTGAGCATGTACCAACTAAACACTATTTGTAATAATATCTTGCATTCAATCTATGTATACCATGTTCAAACAAATAAATGAATTCTTATCCTTATTCTTATTTTTTGAAATCTAGGGTCAACACTCAATTTGTTATCTGCTTTTGTTTGTATTTAATACATGAAAGTGTTACGTTAGTAGTTAGTAGGTACTAACCGCAGGCGAGCATTTGATTTAGAATCGCTGTCTATCGCTGTCTGCTAACTAGTATTAATTGACAGCTGGAATGGCGGGTAGCAGTTGCGTCATTTCTAATGTTGCGCTGAGTGTTGTGGATTCAAATCCCACACGGGCCAGTTATTTGTTTGGGGCATAAATGAATATTCTGAATCTGGGTGTGATAATCTCGGTGTAATTTTATGTTTGTTAGTTGTACATTTAATTTTGTTCTGTACCCTATGATCAAGGGCTATGTAGGCAGATACATTCATCAAGTGCGGGAGTTTTCATTTCAAATACGAAAATAGGTATTCAAAATATGACCGGTGGACGGCTATAGGCTGCTTCTATATGGTACCTTAAAGCATAGCTGATCAAATATGGTCTTTATTTACATAAAAAATGCCTTTACTCTTTAGGGATACAGGATCTATAGACATGAGCTGCAACGTTTTCGCTTGGAGATGCGGGATCTATGTAAGCGGTAGCGTAGTGGACTAGACATTTAGACTTGACATAGAGGTTTTGAGATTGACTGCAAAGCACGCACCTTTGGTTTCTCAAAATTATTTTCGTATGAAATAGTTAATTATTGCTCGCTTTAACGGTAAATATCATGATGAAAACTGCTTATCTGAGAGTTATCCATAATAATCTCGACGATATTTGAAGTCTGCCAACTAGCATTAGGCCAACATGGTAGACTATGGTCACTGAAAAGAGGCCTTGCCCAGCAGTGAATAGTTTATATATAGGACTGATATTATTATTATTATTGTAACTGTACCTCAATGCCATGATGATAGTCATACATATTCTCTTTGCCTCAGCGTAATGGACTATGGCCTAATGCTTCTTTGCGGCCCTTATTTGCAGTGGGACAGCTTATATACAGGATTGATATTATTATTATCGTAACTGAACGTAAGAACCTCACTTCCATAATGAAAGTCATACATATTCTCTTCACCAGGCCTGCGTAGTGGACTATGGCTCAACCCTCACGCTGAGAAGAGGCCTTGCCAAGTAGTAGGGCAGTTTATATACAAGAAAATATAATAATATCATATTATTATTGTAAGTGAATCTCACTGTCATAATGAAAGTCATACATGTTCTCTTTGTCTCAGGGTAGTGGACTATGGCCTAATTCTTCTCACATTGAGAAGAAGCCTTACCCAGTGGGACTGTTTATATACAGGAATTATATTATTGTAATGGCTACAATTATTTATTGTTCTGTGAACCGAAAGCTGCCATGTTTTACCTCAACGATGCCATTCAAATAATTTGAATGGACGTATTATCCGGGCCGACGCGTTGTAATATTGGTCTGTAAACTCTCTATAATAGTTCAATACTGACTTTATTATTGAAGCGATGTGTACTGATAGTAATATGTGGTTAATGAAATATTTATTTGTGTATAATGATTATGTTAACTAAATGCAGCGACAGCAGCTCACAGCATGAGGTGTTAGATTGGTAATTGAGAGGTCATCGGTTCGAATCCTTGTATTGTATTATTTTAATTGCTATGTAGCCCTCTTCCTCTCTCCTAAATTGCTGTGCCTGACAGGCTCCATGATGACCTAATTTGTTTATAAGTCCATCTTTATATGACATTGTGCAAAGCAATAAAATATTGAGTACCTACTAACCTAATCACAACATATTATAAAACAAAGTCTCCCACCACATCTATCTGTCTGTTCGCGATAAACTCAAAAACTACTGAACGGATTTACATGCAGTTTTCACGAATAGACAGAGTGATTCATGAGGAAGGTTTGAGTGTATATACTTATGTGATTACTGGATTTGTAACTCCACTAATTACATAAATTGTCAAAGAAAGTTGTTTAATTTTACGTTTGAATACTCGTGGATTACCTTAAAGTCTAATAGCTTCCAGCAGACTATTTAATAGGTAAGTCAAGTATTTCTTTAATGTTCTATCGCCAACATAATTATGTATTCATGGTATATTATAAGGTGTAGGTACGGTATATGCGAACACGTATATGGTATATTAAGGAGAACGCGTGAATGCTATATTTTAAGTTTATACCACATTATGTGTGATTCAATAGTGTTATAGGCGCATGTCTTTCTATTTAATCTATACCAATATACAGCGACGCTAAAGAATTCTACGATGCCTAAACCTTTTTTGTAAATATTTAGCAGTATAAATATTTGTATTTTTGTAATTATGTTACCTTTTTTAATACGTTTGTAAATATATATTAGGTTAATTCATTTTAACATTAATAATATATTATTTGTAACTATATAGGTTATTAAGTTATATGAGGAAAGATATGATTTTTTGTTTATTTGTTTGTAAGGATTTAACTCAAAGACTACATTAAGATTTTAAAAATTCTGTCTCTATTAGAAAGCGAGAAAACTTCTTTAAATGCGAGTGTAAAAACAGGCTCAGCTAGCTATACTAACTAACTAATATTATAAATGCGAATGTGAGTTTGTTTGTTTGTTACACTAACAATCATCATGAAATTTCGCATACACATTGACATAGGGTACCTTTCATCAACAAAGAGTACTGTTACTAACCTACCGTAACCTAGATTTACGCGGACGAAACCGCGGGCAAACTCTAGTTATGAATAAAGATGCCACGTTTCCCTTAACTCGTGTTGTTGTGTCATTAACCGGTCTGCGCTCACTACCACCATTGATCGGTCGACACTCGGCCAAAGCCCCCACAGACTGGACTATATGCTCAGATAATGTATATTTCAGATCTCCTCCATGTACAGCGAGATGCAAAAATGCATACCCATGTCAAAATTAAAGTTGTACAAACCGGTATTAGACACCATCTAACGGAGATCGATACAAGAACTGTTAAGTAGTTTAGTTATATCGTAAAATATGGCGGTGCACTACAATAAAATAAAAAATGTTAATATACTTTAAATAATTTTTGAATCTCTTCAATGTTATTGCATTACTTATCTGTACAAATAAATAAAATTTAAGTGTCTGTTTGTAATGTCAAAATAACAGCTTTTTATCTAATGCATATGACAGTATATAAGGTACCTATACGAAAACATCTATTTTTAAAATTTTTGTCTGTCTGTCTGTCTGTTTCTTCCGGCTAATCTCCGAAACGGCTGAACCGATTTTGACGGGACTTTCACTGGCAGATAGCTGATGTTATAAGGAGTAACATAGGTTACTTTGATTTTAGAAAAAAATAGGTTATCGCGGAGACCAACACTTATTTGTTAAAATCTACGCGGACGAAGTCGCAGGTAACAGCTAGTTTAGAAATAAAACTGAGTAGGTAGGAATTACATTTGACTAGTAGTGTACCGGCGATACCTAATATAGCTGTAATTTATAAAACAACGCCATCTAGTTTATTCATATTCATTCTAATTCGAGTGTTCACAGAATTTTAGACCTTAAGGTATCCGTGGAATATTACAGGCGGACCGTACATGTGAAATTGGGATGAAACGTAGCACCATTTCCACACGCCCTGTCCAATACATCTTTTTAAACGAAATAGAGTATTTGTTTATGCCATTAAGGCATTGTTTGCGATGTATTTGGGATCAAAGAGGGCACGTTTTTTAAGATTGATAGGTTTAGAAGCAATTGAGTTATTTTAAAGGTACCTACGTTTGTTTTTTCGTCCGTTGCTTTTTAGGAGGTTAATTATTTTTTTGTGTATGTATGTGATGCTCTGTATATAACACAGTTTAATGGATGTTACGAAGTACATAGTAATAATGTATATTATATACATGTTTTCATGCGAGGTGTAATACACTCCTATTACGTTTGTTACGTTTAGGTCCAACGCTTAGAAAGCGAACTTGTACTATTCAGATTTTTTAGCAGGAAAACCTGATAGTATTTTGACTGTCCAGGGGTTCGATCCCGAGCCCTCAGCAGTTGCATTCATTACTATTACGCCTATCACGCATAATATCTTGTATCATATAATATATTTATCCTACAATATTTATAGTAATAAAATAGATTTGAAAGAAAGAAGAAAGAAAAGAAAACATTCTTTATTTCTAAAAACACGAAATCTTTCACAATATCATGTAAATAATTGTAATTTGTTTAAGAGAACACACATCTTTAATAAACATTAATTAAAAGTGACAGCCCTGCGCCACAAATGCCACGTTTCAAATGTGCCACCACTACATAAACTTTGGTCACCCGCTTACGCTACGAGATTGCCATGAAGGTGTAGATAAACATTGTTTATCAATACCTTCATGGATTTTCAAAAATCTATTTTATTTCTTATCGTGTAGGACCTTGACTGAGTGTAGAAATTAATAAAACAAATCTAAATTCAAATATTTTATTTACGTAACATAATAATAATTAGGAATTTAACTCGGGCACGTAAAATAATCAAAATCGCTACGCGTCAGTTCCTGAAACTAAACATGATGGTGATTATAGATTCCACATTTCAGTTATTCGATTGTTCAATTCATTTAAATCTTTACATTTTAATAAATATATTAGTTTATGTATAATATACAATGCATAAGCCATATTAACTAGAAACAAAATGATGAAATAATTGAACTGCTTTATACGGATTTTATCGCGTTGTTTGTTGACACTTTTATTACAACATTTCGAAAATATTACTAGGTACTAAACCAATAATACTATTTTCACTATTTAAAATAGTTTTAATAATTTTAAATAGCTTAACAACGCGATAGATATCAGTATAAAGCAGTCTTATTTCAATGTATAACATTTGCGGAAACAGACAATATAATAATAATAATAATAAAACAACTTTAAAACTAGCCGAACCACAAGATATTCTTTTTTATTTTGTTTGGGACCTTTCAGCCATACACGGCCATGTCAGCTCCATCATACCCTAAACTTGGTAACTATTCATATTCTACCTTATTTTTTTTTACGTGGGGAAATGCGTCTGTTGCATACCCTATCGCCACAAGGGGTGGTGAGAGGATTATGTCCGGCTCTCCCGTATTTCGGGCCTACGGACTAAAACCCCACGGTGCGCACGCTCGCTGCCTCGTATAGTGGATGGGCCGCTGGCAAAAATTACTACCTCAGCGACATTCATATTCTACCTTAAGTCAACCTTATCTATTATCTTATAAACTAAAATAGCTGCTTTAGATAGGGGCTCAGCTAAAATACTTATAAAGGCACCAGCATCCATCATACGCATTTCAAGAGATTGAAACATAATAGTTCTTAGAACCACAAGATAATAAAATGTGATATTTTTAATGGTCTCGCCCTGTATCCGGGCTTCGGATAGACATGTGTAGGTATGTGTGCCAAGTGTGTCAAGAAGGGACAGTAGCCTTTTTAGTTTTACATGTTACCTATTTTATTTTTATCTAATGGAATTAGTAATACAATTGTACAATCGAATATATAACGCAAAGTACTAAACATGTTTAAAATCAAATGAAATCGTTCTCAAAGCGTAGTCGAATAGTGATTTAAATATTCGAATAAAATAGTAATTAACAAATAAATATTATATTGTCGAATGATCGATTTGCCAATACTAATCGCACGACGTTTGTCTAATATAGATTTTGGGTAAGTGATTATTAATTTATTATTCACTAACTTTTGCACACGGTTTCGGTCAGGCACAGTAGTTTTTTCTGGATACAAAGTACCCTATACCCTTTTATGTACCTTAGACAAAGGGTATGCGAATTTCATAATCATCGCTAAGGCGTGAAAGGGTAACAAAAAAGAATCAAACAAGCTCATATTTGCGTCTCACGTAATATTAGTTATGATTTGGACCAATAACATACCTATCTAAATTGTATATACCCATCCGATCAGATTCTACCCAAACTCAGATCTGCTGACAATGAAATCCATTCGACGATAATCTGCGAACAATTTCCAAATCGGAATCAAAAGCTACCCCTATCTGGCGCCGCTTACATAAGGGTGCAAAGGGGTTGCTAATTATTAAAAGGGTTTCATAAGTACGACATTGACATAATAATTATATAATACGTATTATAATTACCCCATTACTCTCTACGTAAAATGTTAACTAAAGCCAGTGAAATATATTTAATAAATATATATTTCACTGGCATAAAATTTAATTTATTTTGTTGAAGGAAAATGCATGAAGTTGTATGTACTTTTGTATATATATCTATCTGACATAGACTTTAAAGGAAAATGCATAAAGTTGTAGGTACTTTTGAATATGTACATATCTATCTGACATAGACTTTAAAGGAAAATGCATAAAGTTGTAGGTACTTTTGACTATGTATCTATCTGACATATACTTTAAAGGAAAATGCGTAAAGTTGTAGGTACTTTTGAATATGTACATATCTATCTGACATAGACTTTAAAGGAAAATGCATAAAGTTGTAGGTACTTTTGAATATGTATCTATCTGACATAGACTTTAAAGGAAAATGCATAAAGTTGTAGGTACTTTAGAATATGTACATATCTATCTGACATATACTTTAAAGGAAAATGCATAAAGTTGTAGGTACTTTTGAATATGTATCTATCTGACATATACTTTAAAGGAAAATGCATAAAGTTGTAGGTACTTTTGAATATGTACATATCTATCTGACATAGACTTTAAAGGAAAATGCATAAAGTTGTAGGTACTTTTGAATATGTATCTATCTGACATAGACTTTAAAGGAAAATGCATAAAGTTGTAGGTACTTTAGAATATTTACATATCTATCTGACATAGACTTTAAAGGAAAATGCTTAAAGTTGTAGGTACTTTTTAAATATTTATATAGGATTACTTACTTCGGATGTTGTCGAATAGGTAGGCAAAAGGTGTATTGCACCAAGATTTTCTCAGCTACATTTTAGGTCTCACGTAACTTTGCATTGAAACGAAAAGACCCTATTATCATTGTTAAATGTAGTGTTAAATGACTGAGATTTCCTAAGGTGTAACCACAATTATTACTACTATGCTTGATCTAGGACCCCGTGATCATGGCTGCTGAAAAACAACCGATTGGCACAGTTAAAGTTTATATAGAGAAGGAGGGGCGAATCCTAATATTTATATAAAATATGCATTAGAAATACATTAAATTAATGAAAAAAACATTACATGCACACAACCATGCATTTGACACACGCAGTCGAAACGCGTAACTATGGTCACATATACAAGTATATTAATGATTACATATATCAGCAATATCTTACAGGCAAAATTTGGTCGAGTTTCGAGCACTAGGCGACCGTAAATAGTTGTATAATTTAAATAGCTTAAATTAAAGTAAACAGTAACTATTAAAAGTGTTTAACAATAGAGGTTTAAAGTTTCAAAATTATGTAATAATAATAGTAGTGTTTTATAAAAATAAACAACGCGATGAAACCCGTATAAAGTTTGTTTAATTTCAATGTATAACATTCGCGTAAAGATAAGACAATATTCTATTACCTTGAGACCTCATGTACAGTAGTCGCTTGCACTAACCTTGCGTCACCAGTCAGTCTACGCATGTGTGTCCTTATTGTTGTATTTATCTCATTCTATTTTATTTGTCTATACTACTAATATAAAGACGAAAGATTTGATTTCTTGTTTGTAACGACTTAATTAACCTTTGGCAGCCACGGACGTCCGTTCTCGTCAAATTAAACCGTGCTCACGACGCCCCCGACGGCATGGCACGTCGAAAATACGACTATTTTACAGTTCAAAATAAACATAAAAAAATATGTTTGTTGTTTTCCTTTTATCTATTATTTAAAACTACATTAATCATCGCCTGGCGCAGGGGGCACGTCGCTACTTTTATGCTGTGGCGGTCAAAAGGTTAAAAACTACTTAACCGATTTTAATAAATAAGCTTTATTACCACCGAAAAGCATAGTATATTTTATTTAAAAAATGTTTCTATTACAAACATGAACTAGCCTACTTTTACACGAGCGAAGCCGCGGGCAAAAGCTAGTGTCTTACAAGCAAAGATTTGAATTATAGATGCATAGATACAACTTTAAAAAGTGATCACATTATGGATGTCTAATTGTAATCTGATACAAAATGCCAACATGATAATATCTTAATTATAAATAGAGTATTGTCACTTTTACTCATATTGAAAATTGTACACTATCGTTTTCTATCTAGATAATGATTTCACTCTCCTTAATCTGGACACTTTTTCGTACGATCTACGTTGTGTGAGGGCAAATAAAGTATTTAAAGTTTAGAATACTTTGAGCTTCTACATCAAAGTCTTTAAATTTACGTTTCAACTTTGCAGACTATGTTATATAAGAATAATGGCATTAGCTTTGATCGTTATAAAATGTTCTAGATAAGCGTATTTGTATATTAGGGCTTTTGAAGTTTGGTTAAGTGTATTAACTTGAGATTGGGTTTCTTTGGGTTACCTCGCTCTAGCTTTTTTTAAGTATGACTACTTAAAAAAGGCTAGAACGAGGTAACCCAAAGAAAACTTTTGCATGACTGCAATAAATCGGCTTGTGCGGTGCGTTTTTACAACGTCTGTGCATACGTTTATCGACCTGTTAGCATTCCCCATTGCACTCTAATTTAAGGGAATTAAAGTGCAATGGGTTTTCGAAGTTTCTATAGAGGTTTGAAACGCCATTACACGCACGCATTGATTTTGGACTAGGGATCTGGGCCAAAATTCCTCGTTCTCAATAAAAACTTTTGCCAACGCTTAAAAGTTCAATGCCAAAGTATTGCCCTCTGCTTAAACCCAGTGCTAATCCAGAGAATCCTAGACATATCCTTAGTCGCGAATACATCCTACTATTGTTAGGTTCAGGCTTCCAATTCTAAGTTGAGCAAAGTGTTATTGAGATTTTCTGTACGAAAAATATCCGTAGATCCGTAGCGTCTGAAAATGTGCCTGCTAGATGTCAATCTATATTTAATGTAATAATAATAATTTCTATGTATAATATGTACGTATTTCCAAAAAAAAAGTATATATGTATGTTTATTCATTGTCTACTATGGGTAGTACAAGCTCTGCTTAGTTTGGGTTAGATGGTGTTGTGTGTATGGAATAGATTATTATTATATTATTATTAGTAAAGCACAGATACACAAATGCCTATATTCTTCATATTCTTCGGAATATTCTATATTCTTCGGAAAATGTGATACTATGTGTTTTCAAAATTTGTAACCGAGAACGTATAACATAGATATATTCATGCCACTCGTATAAGACTTGGCTCTCTACGCCAAAACCATAACTCATCCACTATGCTTTATCCGAATTTAACAGGATTTAAATGCGCAATCTGAGCTATTGTGACACATAAGACAAATGTTCGTAACATTGGATATTTTATTCTATTCGTATTATATAAATTTGCTTGTTGTATTCGAATGAGTTCTAGTTAAACTATATTGATATGCCAAGAATAATAGACATGCGTCATGCTTGGGAACACATGATTCTAATCCTAAATAATTTGACTTTTTTGACTGTGCGGATGGCGTAGTGGTTTAATTGGTCGCTTCGTCATTGCCACTTTGCCGAGTGGTGTGAGTTTGAGTCCCACACAGGAGAAAACTTTGTGTGACCCACAAAAGTTTGTTTCGAGTGTGGGTGTTGTTTGTGACCGTTGTTTGAATGTTTGTAAAGTACTCCGCGACACAAGATTAATTCCTAGTGAGGTAGGTGTCTTTTAAAAAGGAAAATAAAAAGAAAGGAATAAATATGAATAATGCGAATGTCAGTCTGTTTGTTACGCTCGCATCGCAATCATCAAATTTCGCATACACACGTCAGAGGAACACCAAAATACTAACTAAACCTAAAGCTACATTTACACGAGCGAAACCGCGGCCAAAATATAGTAATAATATAAAAACAATATTAGTCTAGTACATAAAATGCGATTGGATGCGGGTGGCCCAAGACCGGTCTGTGTGGAAAACCTTGGGGGAGGCCTATGTCCAGCAGTGGACGTCTTTTGGCTGACATGATGATGATGATGATGATGACATAAAATTACACACTACTGGGAATGCGCTTCTTCTTAGTATGAGAATGGTAAGGCCATGGTCCATGGTCGAAAACATCATCAAGAATGCATAAATTATACAGAAAGGCGACACAGTTTGTCGGCGTCTATGGCGTAGTGGTTAGTGTAACCGACTGCCACGCCTGAGGTTGCGGGTTTGATTGCCGCACAAGTGCATGAACATGGATGTTTGTCTTGGTCTGGGTGTTTCTATCTATAATATGTATGTATTTATAAAAAAAAAACAAAAAAAGGTGTATATGTATATTTATCCATTGTCTAGTACCCATTGTACAAGCTCTGCTTAGTTTGGGCTAGATAGTGTTGTGTGCATATGATAGAATATTATATTATATTATACATAACAATCCTAATATTTTGCCCGATCCAGGAATAGCATCCTATACCCTTAACTTTATGCACAACAGTCGCATTTATTACCTGCACGTCAAGGTAGGCAAAGCCGAAACTAAAAGTTTATTTAATTCAGTAATTTGACTCAACCCACCAAACAGAAATTTTACACGAATAACAAAAGCAAAATTATTACTTAAAAATATGTTTATATTTCAATAAAAGAAAGCAATCAACTCCACAAAGTTGAGTGTAAGAGCAAGAAACCGTCTGGCGTTTACGCTAAAGAAAAAGATTACGGCAAAGATAAGATAATCTTCAAAGGTACCTTTGATGTTAGATAGACATGTTTATCTTACAAAGACTATAAGAGTTTGTATTTACTTACCGAAAGTCCCAGTAATATTAATATTATGCTGGGAGCGAGATTGTTTATTTTTAAAATACATTTTCTTCGACTTTGTTTGAAGAAACCATGTTAACCACGTCCAGTGTATGTAGATCTTTTGATATGGTAAAGTTGCTTAAAATGGAAGGCCAGGTAATTTGCAATTAATTTTACGAATGCTCTTCAGAACTGTCCCTGGTGACATAACGTAGCTTTGTCTATAAAAGAGTGTCTATAAAATAGAGAGTTCAAAAATTTGTTGTGTATAATAATGTATATACGTATATTCAAACCTATTTTTCCCAGAGGTGTTCGTAGAAATGAATTACACGCACATGACATCACCAGTTATGTTTTAATACCACGTATTCATATAAAGAGTGATTCTTTTGCCTTCCATAGGATACATTTTGGAGTCCGTGCAGTAATAAAGAAAATACGATAAAAATAATACTTTGTTCGATCTTGTAATCAAATGAAGGATCTCACAATGGCATGCAAACGTAATTGTGAGAAAAACAAATATTATTATTCCTATAGAATTCAACTGCCTTGGTAGCGTAGTCGTCATGATTATGACTGCTGTGCATCAGGTTTCTAATTTGTTTGTCGGCTGAGTACGGTGTTGAGGATTATATTAGAATAGATCTAAAACCATATAATATAATCAGCTCCGTACCACGCCACCTATGCCACGTACCTCTTCTTAGTGTGAGAAGGCTTAAGCCATTAGTCCACCACGCTGGCCCAGTGCTGGTTGGCAGACTTCACATACCTTGTAGAACTTTTTTAAAGAATTCTCTGATGTGCAGAACTTCTTCACGATGTTTTTCTTCACCGTTACAGCGAGCGATAATAAGTATATAACTTTTTTTTTATACAACTAAGGTGGCAAACAAGCATATCACACCTATACACCTGATGGTAAGCGGTCACAATAGCCTATGGATGCCTGCAACACTAGAGGCATCACTTGCGCGTTGCCGACCCTTTAGGAAAGGACGTGGGATGGAAAGGGAGCGGGATGGAGGAAAGGGGTTTTGGGCCTCCGGTACTCTCACTCACCGAATGAAACACAACAGTAGGACTACTGCTATTCCACGTCAATATTCTGTGAGAGGGTAGTCCTTTCCCGGTCAAGCCGGCCCATTTATGCTGAAATTAGCGAGGCTCTACTACTCAAAGTCAGATATGCGCTCCTAGGTATCAAACCCGAGACCTCTGCGTGGCGGTCAAACTGTCTCCCACTAAGCTATCGCTGCAAATTAAAGCTATAGTTGACAAAATCTCGCCATTATACATATCTGCCTTCTCCTTCAGAGTCACACACAAGACTAAGGGATTGTCCCACTACCTCTAAGTAGCATTTATTTATAATTTATTTATTTAAACTTATACTATCTTTACAGGAAAAAACCTAATGCGACAGTACAGCCAACAACAGGAATATTACTTAAAGCTTAGTAATTATACAGTACACTCATTTTATTTAATTACAATAGCAAATAATCGCTAGTGCTACTCTGTTATCTTATCTTATGTGGGGGCTAGACAGTGAAGACTGGCGACACTTCGACCCAGTGGGATCTTTTGTGTCAAAACTAACGCTTGCAATAAGTTTTGGCTCAATGCAAAAGTTAAGATTCGAACTTACGACCGATCGAAAGTTCATCACTTTAACCTTTAGTCTACTGCTGGTTTTACACGTGACTGAACCGAATAATCGTATCTAATAAGGTAATTATGCAAACCATAATTTACCTAATAATGTATTATATTGTATTGTAACAATATGATATTGATTGAGCATATTATGTGGACATGCCACCAGTAGACTTATAGAAGGTAAGGTTTTTTTTTTATGAGATCGGAGGCAAACGAGCAGACGGATCGCCTGATGGTAAGCGATTATCGCCGCCCATGGACACCCGCTACACCAGAGGACTAACAAATGCGTTGCCGGCCTTTTAAAAAGGAGTACGCTCTTTTCTTGAAGGTTTGTAGGACATATTGGCCCGGTAATATTGCAGGCGACAGTTCATTCCACAGTTTAGTCGTGCGAGGCAGAAAATTTCTGGAAAAACGCACAGTTGTGGACTGCCAACTATCTAAATGATGGGGATGGAAATTCTGTCGCGTAGGACGATGGCGAAAAGAGAAGATGATGATAATCGTTTAAACCACTTAAGCTGCACATGTAATAAGTAATTTTTTTTGTCAAAAACATATACAGAGATTTCCTTAAATAATAAAACTTAGAATGTTGTAGAGCATTGATAGCTCAGTGGAGAGACCAACAGACTGCAATGCAGAGGGTCTCGGGTTCGAACCCACGTCGCGCACCTCTAACTTTCGGCAGTTATATGACTTTTCGAAATTATGTGCGTATTGATTGACAATTATCGCCTGCTCCGTGCCTCGGAGAGCACGTTAAGCCGTCGGTCCCGGCTGCCATGAACATCTATGGCACTCGTTATTGGGAGAGTGTCGACACAAAAGATCCCACTGGGTCGAAGTGTCACCGGTCTGCACTGACTGGCCCCCACATAAGATAAGATAGAATGTACACAGGGTATTATAATTACCAAAACATAATTTGTAGATTAAGGAAAAATTCACAACATGAAATCTCCGGTTTCAATTTCCAATTCGAACAATGTATTGTTTAGTGGTTGTTTTTTGTTTTTTTGTTGTTTTTTGTTTAACTCCGCACACTGTAACAAGATTTGCTTTCTATATCTAGTTCAATGACACCTGTTTACAATATTGTACATTCTAATATTACTAACATGCAATAGAATAAATCGCTTATTCCGATGAAGGCACAGCTTAGCTCCGTTTAGCTCTAACAAAAAAGGATTCAATGGAGCAAACTTTTTCAGATATACCCGGCGAAGCGCGAGATGTAAGCGAGGCATAGATAAAGATGCAAGCGTGGCACATGAAGCGTATACGTATGTTAAGACTGCGCCGAGCGGAAGACAGATAATAACAGAACTCGTGCGGCGCATATTCAAATCGGCGCGCGGCCGCCATAGTAAAATTGTATGGAGGATTTGAAGTGCTTTTTTTAAAAATATGTATCTTTATTACCGTAACCATACCAATAACTTAAATATTTAGAACGGACAAATTGTATTATAACAATTTATGTTTCGTTTAAGCTGTAAAATAGGATAGATTTCTACTGTTATAATCTAAAAATCACGTAACACGAGCTTACGTTTTTGCATTTTTGGTGCAAATTTACGTAATTTTGTAGGCGAAAATATTAATTATTTTAAGTTTTTTACACGGAGTAAATGTAACCACATTCATTGTTATGGTAAATGTATATTTTATATTTGTATTAAACAAAAAGTGTTGATTTTATTCACTTACCTATGAATGTAAGGAAAGTTTACCAAGAATTACTGGTTAATTGTAACCTATATTGGTAGTAATCTTATAAAATATACTATTGAGAAAATTTTAAGATAAAAACTTCGATAACACCTAGCTCAATTCCAGAATTGAACCCAAGACCTCATGTACATTAGTCATAATATATCATATCTATTGTAATTGATCACAATATTGACATATGGACGTTGTTATGTAGGAATAACAAGGTTTTGCCAGCGACTTCACTCTCGTAACTGTAAGTTAGGTTCGATAGATAGCAGATTTTTTCTGAATTAAAGGTACCCTATGTCTTTTTCTGTTTTCCTGGCAATGTATATAGGAAATTTCATGATAATCGGTCGAGTAGTTAAGGCGTGAAAGCGTAGCAAACAAACAAAGTCACATGCGCATTCATAATATTAGTTTGGATTAAGACTATTTCATTTGTTACTCGGGACAGTATACATAATATAATATAATATAATATTCCATCACTTACACACAACACCATTTAGCCCAAACTAAGCAGAGCTTGTACTATGGGTACTAGACAATGGATAAACATACATATATACTTTTTTTTGTAAATACATACATATTATACATAGAGACACCCAGACCAAGACAAACATCAATGTTCATGCACACAAATGTTTGACTTGTGCGGGAATCGAACCCGCGACCTCAGGCGTGGCAGTCGGTTACACTAACCACTACGCCATCGAGGCCGTCAAAGTATATATATTTAGTTTAACCCCAATATCCTCAGAACGGTAGACAGAGGTTCTTTGCAATTATTATAAAGTTAAAGAATTTGATCGTGTATTTCTTTTTCTTAAAAAAAACGAGTCCCGGACTTGGAATAATTCCTGTATCGCGGGTGACTTTACAAACATTCAACGGACACAAAGAATACCCAGACACAGGACAACCATTTGTGGATCACACATTTTTTTGTTACGTGTGGGGATCAAACTAAAGACACAAGTTGTTTAAGCTACTGCCATTTTAATTTTGTCTTTCAGAAGCCTCGGTGTTAAAATTCTAACTCCAAGTAAACGTAAAAAGATCTCAGTTTTAAACAGCGGGGTGAAATCTTTTCTTCATTAATGCTTGTTTATTTGTTATTTACGACCGAAGTTAATGACACTTTACTGTTGGTAGCCAGTTAAAAGCCAACGTGGAATGAATGTCTGGCATTACGGCCCTACTTTTCTATATTTTTAATAGATTAAAGATTCAAGAGATTTTCCACTTCTCCAATATGCGTGGATATATTAAAAAATTCAAGACTTTATCTATTATATTTTTATTTTATAAAAATATCGCAGCTTAGTCCTACCATTAATGCCAGTGTGGGGCTCGGACGCCGGGCTGTATTGTGTGCTTTGTAATTTTTTTTAATTTGGCCTTGAGGTCTGATGCACAGCAGTCGCATTTACATGCCACCGAAGCAGTTACATAATTTTGATGATATAGATACTCCAAAAGCGGTAAGATATGAATATGTTCGAAGCTTTTTCTCTCGTATGCTATAGGTTTTACACATCTCATATGCGAAGACCCTTAATCTACACATCTAGAGAACTTAACTCCGCAACATTTATTTGACGCGGTTACGACTCACCCTAGAATTATGAAGTGACTAAAAGGTATGTTAAGGACTTAAGCTGCATGCTTTACAAGACTAAAGAAGGAATTTTAATACCAACTCGCGTTTCGCACTAAAATTTTTCTTTATAACACTTAGTGTTAATGAAAAACTGTAGTTGAACAGTACTTTTATTTTAAAGAGGTCCATCTCATTGTGGATTGTCATTTTGTTTTTGTCTTTCTAGATCTGAAAGTCATAGTGAACGTTCAATTTAGTCTTATTAAATACCG
Organism: Catocala sponsa; assembly: GCA_963564715.1. Taxonomy (NCBI): domain Eukaryota; kingdom Metazoa; phylum Arthropoda; class Insecta; order Lepidoptera; family Erebidae; genus Catocala; species Catocala sponsa. Next base: position 5,088,755 of record OY751326.1, read on the forward strand.
CAATAGTTTCTAAAGCGCTTCAGAAGTGGTTATAATTTGGTTAAGCTTACTTTCTGCCTCTGAACCGTAGGAATTATAATTAGGTAACTAACTTTTGGCCTATGTCCTTCCCCAGGTTTTAAACTATATCTGTACAAAATTTCATCCAAATCGGTTGAGCGGTTTAGCCGTGAAAAGGTAACAGCCAGACAGACAGATAGACAGACAGAGTTTCTTTCGAATTTATAATATTAGTAAGGATTAGTAAGGATCAGTTAGGATATAAGTAAGGTAGGTCGAAATTTCAAAAACGCTGTAGCAAATGTTTATTTTAAGTGCCTAAATACAAAGTCTCATGGTTTTATCTTCAATAATGAAGAATTCTCATACAAACTTTCATCCCTTATTTCAACCCCTTTGGTCCTCATTTTTATAACAAAAGGTAGCCTATGTCCTTTCCCAAGGTCTACTCTACCTCTGTACCAAATTTCATCAAAATCGGTTCAGTGGTTTAGGCGTGAAAGCGTAACAGACAGACAGACAGTTACTTTCGCATTTATAATATTAAGTAAGGATTATATAATTCCTAGAAGTCGGTCGTAAAAACCATCCGGTAAGACCGGTCTAAAGAAGAATTAAATATCCTAACTAATATTATAAATGCGAATATGAGTCTGTTTGTTTTTGACACACGAATACACCGATGATCATGAAGTCGTGAGGACAAAAAAGAAAAAACAACGGGTTGCACTCCGGGAGTGCCGGCAGAAGTGAAAACTTGAATATTAACGTTGTGCATTTTTGATATTTTGGAATGGTTAGGGAATCTTTTGCACGAATTGCTTTAATTATCAGTATAAAAGTACTATCATTTATGTAGTAAAATACAATATTCATTTATTGCGCTATCGTACACAAACATGACAATTCTCCCTCCGTCTTACGAATTTTCGATCAGGTCACGTGTCCAGACGCGAGCTTGACAATTCTCCCTCCGTCTTACGAATTTTCGATCAGGTCACGTGTCCAGACGCGAGCTTGACAATTCTCCCTCCGTCTTACGAATTTTCGATCAGGTCACGTGTCCTGACGCGAGGTTGACATTTTTTACGCATCACAAAAAAGTGCACAACGTCGCTAAAGAAATTTTCACTTCAATAATAGTAGAGATTTATCTAGGAAAAAGTACCTACTGTCACTAATCTTAGTAACTGTACTTTTTTGAATGGACGGTTTACGCAAACATTTACGTGAGCGAAGCAACAAGCAAAATCTAATACATAAAATAAAGATTATTTTCAGAATTGTATTTCCAAAGTCGAATGTAATTATTATCGCAAACGGACTAAGTATACATTTTCCTGATGCATCGTATCTGTGGCCCTTGACCGCACGCGAGCTGTCGCATGATCGCGCGATTGGCTCAGCTGAAGCCCCGTGCATTATCGGGGTTGACTGCGTATTAGAAAATTATTTGATATTTTAATGAATAGTTTATAATCGCTTACTTTAACGGTGAAGGAAAACATTGCAAGAAAACCTGGACATCTGAGAGTTCTGCATAATATTTTCGAAGATATGTGAAGTCTGCTAAACCACACTGTTTTACCTGCATTGACGCATACTTCTCCGTGGGGCGACGGAGAGGTTATGTCGGACTCACCGGGGAAAGATATCCCGGTAATACCGACTAAACCTACCACGGTGTTCCTCGACATAACCAGAGTCGACGGGGTCGCGCGAATCACTTTCATATGCAATCGCGACCCTGAGGTTTATTATTGATAATATTTGAAGATATTATTAGTAATATTATTTATTTTGATCAAAAGCAAAATTAATTTTTTGCTGATTTCGTTAGCAACGCTACCATTTATTAATATATTTCATAATAATCATTGTAGATAATTTCCAAGTGTTACGTAGTTTCTAGCCAAACTTGATCCCACTCGATATACAAATTTTTTGTAACCCATAATTGAAATTTTTTTGAAAAAACGAATTATCAGTGAAAACGAATTGACATTCAGATTTTTTACGTGGCTATGTATGTTTGTGACTGTGTCCCCACATATTCGTTTTTTACAATAGACTTTGATTTTCGATTAAATCCAAATTTTCCTGAAACAATAGCATACGTTTACAATATAAATGTAAAGACAAAAAACCATCGACACAAGTTGTAAAGGCTTTACAAATGTATATGCTGTCAATATTGTGTGTGCATCAAAAATACAAGCTTATTTTGCTATATTTGCTTCCGCCACGCTCAGCTGCGCTGTCACACACAGCGCGTTGCCCAAATTAAACAGTTTACGCGCCTGCTGTGACTAAAATACTGTGAAAATGCTTGTTTTTGATTGTCTCTTTTACGGGTAGTATATTTTATATGCAAGGCTTCGTTAGCCATAAGCAGAGCAATGGTTTTCAGAAGTTTTATTTGAGCATGGAGAGTCAATATGACCATAGATTGAGAAGACGTTTTAGATATTGAAACACATTGTAAGTTGTAATCTATACTAATAATATAAAGCTGAAGAGTTTGTTTGTTTGTTTGAACGCGCTAATCTCAGGAACTACAGGTTCGAATTGAAAATTCTTTTAGTGTTGGATAGTCTATTTAGCGAGGAAGGCTATAGGCTATATAATATCACGCTACGACCCACAGGGGCGGCGCAGTAACGATAAACGCGGATGAAACCGCTGAAACATCTAGTAACCTGTATATAAATTAAAATTATATGTTTATACTAAAATTTCAATTCAATTTCTGTTTAAAAACTTAACTCTCGCACTTGGTATGATTCCTGTATTGCAGGAGACTTTACAAGCATTCAAACAACGAACACAAATTATTGTCCCGTGTGGGATTCGAACCCACACCACTCGATGACGACTTAAAGCATTACGCCATCCGTTACTAATGTTTCTCAAAGATATGACGCTTCATAATATAGGTATCTTTGGGGAACGTTAACCGGTATTTTGCCCAAGTATCAAGAGCGTACCCAGAGTCGGAACAACTTTTAATGGAGCACACCATTTTTGGTCCCATGTCAAAGGAATGATAAAAGGAAAGGATCAAAACCAAAACACTCGTGGTAGTAGTGAGGTGACCACGTAAACCCTAACACTATCCGTGCTACCAATTTTGTCCACCATTAAAATAAACTATTAATAACCCGCTTATTAGGACCCCATCGGGGTTCTTAATCATGAGCGCGACGACCTTTGAGGATCTGACGTCTCGAAGTCATATGGCGTATCCATCGCGTCAAAACTTCGCTCTCATGTCTCAGATCCCCGATTGTTCGAAGGTAGTCCAAAAACTGAAGAAACAAAATGTAAGTTACAAAATTTGAAAGAGGCTAGATACTACAGTACATGGAATCCTAATGAAGAATCTAGGTCATCATTCTGTGTTTCAAGATTTTAAATATAATAAATATTATACATACAATAAAAACCATACTAATATAATCAATGCGAATGGGAGTTTGTTTGTTTGTTACGTTTTACGCTTTAATTACTCTACCGAACATGATGCAATTTCGCATACACGTTGTCAGGGGACCAGAAAAGAACATAGGATACCTTTCATCACTATCACTACATATTATAAAATGAAGTCCCCCGCCGCGTCTGTCTGTCTGTTCGCGATAAATTCAAAAACTACTGAGCGGATTTTCATGCGGTTTTCACCACTAGACAGAGTGATTCATGAAGAAGGTTTAGGTATACAACTTGTTAAGGTGGTGCGTAGCCGAGGTGGGTCTCTAGTCCAGAATAAAGTACCTTTACTAATGTAACCTAACATATTATATTAACGCGAGCATAGCCACGGACCAAATCTCGTCTATCGTAATACTAACTATCCTATAGTATAAATCTATTCTATAGTAATATTAATACTTACAAAACTTACAAGTAACAGACATGTTATCGGTGCTCCTACTTATATTTAGATCGAATACCTAACTAAAAAGCACGAATAGGTACAACATTTATCAGGCAGGGTACGTATAAATGGTGATTGTAGATGGCAATTATCACCAGCGGTGTATGTGTGTAGTGTAAAAATGGCTATTGTTCGTTCAGAACAATGGTCGCCGGACGTTTTGCGATATAAACATATCTATATTGTTTGAGTTTGGATGTAGGGAAGGCATTTCAGTCACAAAAAACTATTGTACGATTGTGGAAGATTCATAACACTCACTTTTTTGTTTTGGTCATGACTTATTCGTGTTGCCTTCCATTAAAAAGAAATTTTGACAAAGATATTATGATTGTGGTGTCGGTAACAAAAATGCGTGATAATTTTTAGGTATGCAATGCTAGAGAAACTAGACTACGATCCCAGATACGTCAGACTAAAAAAAGATGGTCTCAATTTATTTTTTATCATTTGACAACAAGATCTGCTACTAAATTAAATATGATTCCCAATCGGGTAAAGTGTTATTGGGTTTATAAATGAATTCTTTGCACGGAATGTCGTACTTGCTTAATACACGGCAATGGGCTCGCTCCCTATAATGAAAATACATGTAAGCAAGACGAAAGTAATGGTATTTAAAAAGAAAGAGTGCGTGACGATATGTAATATTATGATTGATGGAGAAAAAGTGGAGCAAGTGAAAGAGTTTGTATATTTGGGTACTTTGTTTACAAGGGATGGTAACCATGGGGGAGATATTGAAAGGAGAACGATTGCTGGCACTAAAGTGAATGGAGCTCTACGCGCTTTTATGAAATGTATCCGAAAAGGCACGTTTGGTTGTTCATAGAGGGCTATTAATAATAAAGTAATAATAATAATAAAGTTTATTTCACCACCAATAAAATAGTGGTACATAGTTTTAAAAATAAATTGCCCATACAGTGAAAGTTCGGTACGGCAAAAGAAGCATGAGAGTAGAATAAATGCTGTAGAAATGAGAGCGCTGAGAAGCATAATGTGGTGTGACTCTGAGAGATAGAATAAGGAATAGTGTGATTAGAGAGAGATGCGGCATGAAAGTGGATATAGTGACAAGAATAGAAAAGGGTAAGTATGTTAAGCTGGTTTGGACATGTAGAAAGAATGGACGAGGGAAGATTGGCTAAGAAAGTTTATAAGGCTAGTGTGAATGGAACAGTCGCAAGAAGAAAACCTAGGCGAACGTTTTTCGATCAGATGGGAGGCGTTCTGGACAAAGGCCAGGTTAAAAGCGCCTTGAACCGACGGGCGTGTATGAGGAATGTGATGAAAGTGAATGAAGCCAGAGAAGTGTGTCAGGATCGTAGCAAATGGAAATCCGTAGTCTCTGCCTACCCTCTGGGAAACAGGCGTGAATCTATGTATGTATGTATTCAACTGTCCCACTGCACTTCCACGGCACGGCCCTCTTCTTTGTGTGAGAAGGGTTAGTTCATAGCCCACCACGCTGGCTCAGTGGGGATTGGCAGACTTCTCATATTTTCGAGAACATGAAGTAAAACTCTCAGATATATAGGTTTCCTAAGAATGTTTTTCTTCGCCGTTAAAGCGAGCGATAATAATTAACTATTTAATATGCATAGAACTTCGAAAAGTCAGAGGCCTCTGCGTGGCAGTTCAACGGTTTTTTACTAGGCTATCGCTACTATTACTATAGCTCTCTATTGCGTAGGATCAAAACTATAGCCGGAAAATTATGAGTGTAACACAAGTCTGCTTACCCGTTAGGAATATAGTTGGGAGCCAAGTATTTTGTTTTGAAGATAATCACAGTACCTCTCGATTAAATTTCATTTCAATTAATTGTTCAAAGGCTTTTTCTATGGGTATTATTTTAATTTCCATATTATCATCCGGATGCAATCAAATTGATTCTCCATTTAGTCGATTTATGCGTAATCGATTTCCAATTAATGGATTCATAATATTCCTATATCAAAATTCAAATATCGAAATTGTAAAGTTGTTTATAACATTATTCAAGGGCTCTACTGTCCAACACAACACTATAATTATATGTACTGAAAATGACTTGGCGTACCGCATTGGTAAAGAAATGAGGTGTAAGGTTACCTTAGCTCAAAGGACGAATTCTCCGTCCTGCCGGCCGAAGCCTAAAGTTTGACGTCGAGAAACATACACTCGGGTTGACAACGTTTGAAAGGATATTCAGCGTTTGTTTTGACATCTGAGTACGGCTATCCAACGTTGATCCACGCAGATTGACTAAAAGAGCAGAGCAGACAGCCTCCTATTATATAGGAGACTATATTTTCTACTATAACTTATTAATCATCAATCACTTAATAAAACCTAGAGCTGGAAATTAAATTAGAATGCACAATGTCGGCCGATTAAAGTACCTATACCTAAGTAAAACGTGTACTTACCAGATTAAGACTAATTATAATTTATTGTAGTATAAGATTATTTTAGACTAATGACAAAAATGTATTATTATTGAATAAATTATTATTATTAAAAAAATATATTATTATTATCGTTCTCGTGCCGGCGTCCAGAGTGCACGGATAGCGAGTGTTATGTTTGACCCTACATAGGACAAAAATTCGTATGATCAATAAATAGTTATTCCAAGTCTAGACGTTCTTCGTGTCCATTATTTTAATGTTTATAATGCCAGGTTAGAGTAAGAATTATTCCTAGTGCAGGAGTCGTCTTTTTACAATACAAAGTCACTATGTCACAGTAATATCCTCCAGGGTGAATTTCGGTCACGGCGGCTAGTTTTAACGGAGACTGCATCTGCGCAGGAGATATTATAGTGCACAAGTGTGTGCGCAAACACAAGTGTACTCTCTGTTCCCTAACTCTCATGATCCAATGGGACGGTAATCCGACACGACCGGAGAGAGATCAGGCGTAGAACCAACGGCTTTACGTGCTTTCCGAGGTACGGGGCTGTCTAACACCGCCAACTTCCTAACTCCGGGCTGCTAGTGAGATTTCTTAACAGAAAAATTCAATAACTTTTTCTTGGCCCGACCCGGGATTCGAACCCGAGACCTCATGCACAGCAGTCGCATTCACTACCGCTGCGCCACAATATAGTATAGCTATCGTGTAAAAATATATGCTTTGCTGGTCTCGGGATATCAATTTACGATACACGGATCGAGTACTGTTGTAATCTTGTCTGTTAGTAAAGTCTTAATCGTCATAAGGCATCAGTCAATGCGCTTTACAATGGACAATAGTCTCATTTTTTAATATGTGACGACTTAAGACTGCGCCGAGCGTAAGACAGATAATTTCAAAGCTCATGTGGCGCATATTCAAATCGGCGCGCGGCCGCCATAGTAAAATTGTATGGAGGATTTGAAGTGCTTTTTTAATAAATATGTATCTTTATTGTCAACTAATAACTTAAATATTTGGGAAGGAAAAATTGTAATATAACTATTTATGTTTCGTTTAAGCTGTAAAATAGGATTGATTTCTACTGTTATAATCTAAAAATCACATAAGACGAGCTTACATTTTTGCATTTTTCGTGCAAATTTACGTAATTATGTAGGCGAAAATATTAATTATTTTAAATTTTTTACACAGAGTAATTGTAAACACATTCATTGTTATGGTAAATGTATCTTTTATATTTGTATTAAACAAAAAGTGTTGATTTTATTCACTTAACTGTGACCGCCTGTTTTGGCACATTTTTGCTTACCTTCTATGACACATGTAAACGCGGCACTACGAAAAAGAAATAAGCTTTATTTACAATTCTCTCCTGTCTCACCGATAGATAACGCATCTAGAACTTTCTACATCCATGTTAACTAAGTGTGCACTTGGCAACGTCCATTTAGCTTCTCGTTTAATATGAAGCTAGTAAAGAGCGTCGACCAGTCGCCTGCACCGCTGCCCTGCCCACCCCTTTGATATACGAACCGTAAAGAGTTAACGGATTACTGTTTACAAAGAGACACGGACGTTAATACTTTGGAAAGCACTAACCAGCACGTCAATTTTGTTGATTATTCAAAAGAAAATATCTCTTAATATTCAATAGCTGATTACAATATTGACCTTTCGACTCGCAAAGCTACTTACGGTATTAACTTTTTGATTCGCAATGTGATTGCAATTGCATAACCAATTCCATTTTTCTAAATAATTTTATGTTTATTTATGAATCCTAATTCTAACTAATATTATAAATGTGAATGTGATTTTGTTTGTTTGTTACGATTGTACGCCGACCGATCGTCATAAAATTTTGTATACACTTTACCGTGGGTAAAATTTAGTTACCTACATAATATACTTTTTAAACGTTTTAAATTATAATGATTCTAAAAATATTTGACTATATACGTTTATTTATTTTTGCATATTTGCTATGCCTTTACATTGGCCCTGATAGTCAGAGGTCGGTATTCCATTACGTGACACGAATGGAGTGTAAAATTTTTACAAAATCATATTAATGATATTAAGGTATTCAGTGTAACTGCCGTTTCCCTTCGGTTTCAGGTAAAATTTTCGGGATGAGCAAAATCTAAATCTTGCGTTACTAACAAAGAAAAAATTTGTCGCCACACAAAGTTTTGAACTGTGCTTAGCATAACAAGAAGCTCGCTTCCTATGACGTGGGATATAAAACTATACAACTGTACAATTTATTTTCTATTCGTCAGGCAGAAAAAATAACAATCGATTTAACGAGGATCTTTGCTTCGAAACATATCAACGAATATTTCTTGTCAGAACTAGTCGATAAACCGACCATATTTAATAGTTCTAATCTATGTGCTTGACTATAATAATCATAATATCAGCCCTGTATTAAACTGTTCCACTGCTAGGCAGATCTCTTCTCAGTGTGAGAAAGGCTAGGCCATACTCCACGACGCTGCCTGTCCCAGTGCGGGTTGGCAGATTTCACATATCTTAGAGAACATTTATAGAGAACTCTTAGACATGCAGCTTTCCTCAAAATTTTTCTTCACTGTTAAAGCAAGCGAAAATGAACTCTTAAATTTAATACGCATGTAACATACGCGCGTAATCGTGACAACAACACAGTGTTAGACGCTCCTCAATTATTAATCTCTAATTATAGTTTATAGTGAACAAAAGCATTAGTGTTATATATCATCACAAAGCTAGTGATTTGGTCTATACAGTGGTGTATGTGTTATATCTGCAAGTTAGTGGACGCGTGAGTAATCACAAAATAACTTTATAAAAATATTTGCAATCACACCGTCACTGACCTTGGACAACTCGTGGCGCGCTCGATCGCACGCACAAAGGCGCAGTAGTGCATGTGCATCTACAATTGGCGCGTAATGTTCAACGCCTAGCGCTCAATAGTACACTCTGCTTTCAAAAGCATCAAATTATAATCGCCGAAGTACTTGTAAAAAATGGCTCCACATGACAATGTTTGCGCTGGGTGTCTTAAAAGAATAACCAGTAAGGTTTTCTTACATTGTTTTATGTGCAAGTCGAAATATGACTTATCTTGTGTAAATTTGACGCCAAAACGCTTTGCACTTATGGATGTAAATCATAAATCATCATGGATATGCCCTGAATGTAAACAAAGTAAATGTGATAATACCAACACACCAGAACAATCTTCCAATCGCTCAACAAATAAGAAGGTTCCCCGGATTTCACCTGATACCAATATTACAGTACGGAAAAAAGCCTATGATGATTGTAGCCCTAATGCAAATAATGAACAAAATGTAACAGAAGGCTCACTGCACGACATTATTAAGCAAGAATTGAATGCTACCTTGCATATTACTATTAAACAACTAGTCTCCGATAAGTTGCAGGGTATGAACCGTCAATTTGCAGAGTTTCAAGACTCATTTTCTTTTTTCAATACCCAGTTTGAAAATTTAACTGAACGCCTTGAGGAGAAGGACGAATGTATCAATAAACTACTCAAAGAAAATAACAATTTGCGTGATAACATCAACGACCTTACGACTCGTTTGTGCCACGTTGAACAAAATATGCGAGAATGCAATATTGAAATCAGTGGTCTACCTGAACATCGATCTGAAAATTTTGTGAATACCGTTAAACATCTTGCAGAAATTACCGGTAGCGAAATTCAAGAGACGGACATCATGCAGGTTACAAGAGTGGCTAAATTAAACAGGGAGAGTGACAGACCACGCACAGTAATTGCGAAATTTCGGAGCCCCCGGCAACGAGATAAAATCTTAGCAGCTGTTGTCAACTACAACAGAAAACACCCAAAGGACAAATTAAACTCTCAGCACTTAGGTATTGCCGGCAAACATGTTCCTGTCTTCGTGAATGAACACTTGACTCCCTCTAATAAGCAATTACATGCAGCAACGCGGCAAATAGCTAAAAGTTTATCCTACAAATTCGTGTGGATACGTAACGGACGTATCTTAGTTCGCAAAGACGTCAACGAGCAAGCCATATGCATTCGTAACCAAGAGAGCCTCAAGCTACTACAAAAGAATACAGTATCGTAACTTCTGTTTCATATTTATAATATTTTATTTTCTTAAACATGCTCTTAGTGTCAACTAATTTAAAAATGCTTGATATATATTACCAAAACGTCCGTGGTCTTCGAACCAAAACCGATGACGTTTACAAAAATATTTTACTTTGCAATTATGACGTAATTATTTTTACAGAAACCTGGTTAAAATCTAATATAGCTAATGGTGAATTTATTGACCAAAGATATATAGTTCATCGTAGAGACAGGATATGTCATTGTAATTCCAAAAAAGATGGAGGTGGTGTCCTTGTTGCTGTTGCTAAACATATAAAATCATTTAGAATTCAACAGTGGGAAAGTAATGTTGAGGATTTATGGGTAATATTAGAACTCTCTGTTAATAATTCTATTAAAAAAGTTGCTGTATGTGCTGTGTATTTACCACCTCCGCTTAAACTGGACACACTTTCGTATTTTTTAAATGAAGTTAATAATGTTCTGGAGAGTGTTAATGATGTTATTATTATTGGAGACTTTAACATGGGATTTATTCAATGGTCATGCGACGACAAAGCAAATTATTCTACTCCATCTAATTACGAATGTCTATTAGGTTTTCCTCTAATTGACTTTATTTCTATGAATAACCTCTATCAGTACAACGATATATCAAATACAGAAGGCAGAATATTAGATCTTGTGCTTAGCAACATCTCTAACGTCACAATAACACATCCAACAGATACTTTAAGCAAATTAGATTCACATCACCCTCTTTTACAAATACGTATACCATTTACCATCTGCAATCAGTATTTAAAACCCGAACCGCGGTCCGGTTATAACTTCTTTAAAGCAGATTATGATAGCATCTTACTTGCTTTAAAAAACGTAGATTTGGTGGGCGAACTTAATCAATGTACAGACGTTAACGAAAATGTCAGGCAATTGTACAGTATTTTACTCAATCCCATTGAAAAGTATGTCCCAAAATACCAACGATCTAAATCCAAATATCCAATTTGGTTTTCTAACACTCTGATAAAACTTTTGACACTCTGACAAAATCAGCTTCGAAATACTTCGTAGTCGCTGTCACAAGCTTATAAATAATTGTTATAATGAATATAAGCATACCATAGAAAAGGATATCCAAGCAAGCCCTAAGCCATTTTGGCGCTTCGTTAATAGTAAAAAACTTGGACAAAGCTCCATTCCATCGCAGGTGTATATGAATGAAACCATAGTCAGCGGTGGAACTGAAACAGCTAACCTATTTGCTAAACAGTTTTCTTCTGTATTCAGTTGCGAACAAAACATCAGCAGGCCATTTATTCCAAATGATTATAATAATATTCTCACTCAAATAAGAATTTCTGAAAAAGAAGTCCTTAATAAACTTAAAAAACTAGATACATCAAAGGGTCCTGGGCCTGATTCTATACCGCCACTATTTATAAAACGCTGCAGTGAATACCTTGTACGGCCATTGGCCATTATTTTCAACCATTCGCTAAAACAGGGTATTTTTCCTGATATATGGAAAAACGCACGAATTATTCCCATTTACAAGAAAGGTGATGCGGCTGATGTTAGTAACTACCGCCCCATTTCAATCTTATCTTGTTTTTCTAAAATATTTGAATCACTGGTATGTCCTATTATATCACAACATTTTAACTCATTGATTTCACCCAGTCAACACGGGTTTAAAACAGGTCGAAGTGTAGACACAAACTTAACAGAATTTACATCTGATTTAACGATAGCCCTAGATAATAAAGAAGAGATAGATGCTGTGTATACTGATTTTTCCAGTGCTTTTGATAAAGTAGATCATCAACTACTGATATCAAAGCTGCAATTTAATGGTATCGATGGCTCTTTACTAAAGTGGTTTTCTTCATATCTTTCCAAAAGATCACAAGTAGTTGCTTTAAATGGATATCAATCGTGTCCGTATTATGCTAGCTCAGGCGTTCCCCAGGGATCCCATCTTGGACCTGTTCTTTTTACAGTGTTTATCAATTATATAACTGCTCAAATTCACCATTGTAAAGCCTTGTTGTTTGCAGATGATTTAAAGATTTATAAAACGGTATCTTCTGATGATGACATTCAATTTATGCAAAGCGACATAGATCGAGTCGTGGATTGGTGTTCTCACAATAATATGACACTTAATGTTAAAAAATGTTACTTCATAAAATACACCCGAAAAAAACAGTCATTTATGTCCTCATACAACATAAACAGTACCACACTTGTTCGAGTCAATGAGATCCGTGATTTAGGCGTTATTATTGATAGCAAATTAAACTTTAAAAGTCACATCGAAAATATTGTAACGAAATCTTCTCAAATGCTAGGATTCTTAATTCGTAGTACAAAAGGTTTTCGATTACCATACACCAAAGTCACTCTTTACAATTCTCTAGTTCGTAGCCGTTTAGAGTATGCAAGCATGATATGGAGTCCGCAGTATGCGGTACACTCTCAACGTGTTGAGAGTATACAACGCGCATTTACTCGACATCTGGCATACTCTTGCAATGGGATTTCTCATAGGTGTCCATATCAACAACGCCTGAAGCATTTTCATATGAATTCATTACGTGAACGACGTATAGTCATAGACATATCATTCTTACATAAGTTAGCAAATGGTAAGTTGGACTGTGCTGAATTGATGTCACGTATTGGCATTCAAGTACCCTGCAAATTACCTAGTTATCCGATAACTAAGATCTAAAATTTAAAACGAACATTGAATCTCACTCTACGCTATATAGACTTTGTCAAGAGTATAATACAATATCTAAATCCGTACCTGACATTGACATTCACCATGATTCTAAAAACAAACTAAAATACAAAATCTTTAAATCCCTTCAAGTCTCCAAGAATAGCAATATCGTTGTCACATAAAATCATATATGTATAATGTAAATTGCATTATGTTCTCCTTAATTCTTATTTTTATTTCTTACTTTGTTATAGTAATTTAAGTTCTTTATATAAATATTGTCACAACTATTGATGAATGCTGGTTAATCTGTAATTGGCAAATGTTTCAGCCACCATACTTCCCTTGTTATCGTTGATGTGAATTTGTAAACATTTGCTGTTGATAAACCATAATAAATAAATAAATAAATAAATAAATTATATAATCAAAAAAAAAAAAAAAAAACTTCAAAAGTTCAAAAATGCGCGCTTTGGAATCGAACCCGAGACCTCTGTGTAGCAAATTTAACGGTTTACCACAAGGCTATCGTTGCTTATGCCTGATTTCTATACAATAACATAGGAATTTTTAATGTGATTTTATAAGTAAAAATACAAAATCACTTGACGTTTTTGCCGTATTTGACAACGCAGTTGGGGCTGCTTTCATTGTTCAACTAACTTAGCTCACTTTTTTCTTTCGTCCACAAAGTTTCTTGAAAACTTGCTACGACCCATTGTTAATTTTATACGAGGTTTCTACTTTAATATAGGTTTTATTCTTTCATTCTTTTTAACAAGCTAGAGAATAAGAGTCTTCTATAAAACTGCCTCGTCAGGCCGTGGCTTAAGAAAGACCGCTTGCGCATTTCACCGTTAAGAAATCCCTGTCTTGATTTATTCGTTGTAAAATTGTTACAGTGATATTTTTCTTAGGTTTTTTGTCAAACGATTCTGTGTAGCATGAAGTCAAGCTATATGTGGTAAGATGGCTGCAGGTCGGCTCCTGTTGTCTCGGAATCAACATACATGAAAGTGATTATGATTCCGCCATACTTTATCCCTTGGAAAACACGGGTGATGTTAATTTTTTATATATATTTTAATACTATTACGTATCTATACTAATATTATAAAGCTGAAGAATTTGTTTGTTTGATTGGTTGAACGCGCTAATCTCGGGAACAGCTGGTTCGAATTGAAAATTATTTCAGTGTTGGATAGCCCATTTATCGAGAAAGGCTATAGGCTATATAACATCACGCTGTGACCAAAATCTCAATAGAAAACTGGAGTTAGAAAGTAGGCGGGGTTAGACAGCCCCGTGCTATAAAAAGCACATAATGTCGTTGGTTCTGCGCCTTATCTCTTTTCGGTCGTGTCGGATTATGAGACTTAAGAAACAGAGAGTGCACTTTTGTTTTGCACTATAATATCTTCTGCGCAGGTGGGCAGCCTCCTTGGACGCTGTGACCGAGATTCGGTCCGCCGGGCCTTATTTTTATTATTTTGTAATTAGTATCTAATAGAAAAGTGTGGTCTTATTTAATGCAATGGCATCTACAAAATAATAATGTTACATAATTATTATCTATACTTAATCTCTTAGACGTCCATGACTCCTACGGTGGAGTCATGGACGTTGAGTTCGTTTCGCGTCCGTGACCTCTACGGGGGAGTAAAGATAATCTTTGGTATTTTTTCGCAACCATTCACAACGAGTTTTCTTGACTCCCCCGTTGGGGTCAGGATGCGCAACAGAAGCATTTTTTTTTGTATGAGTCATAGAATATTCCAAAGGATAATATTATGAAGCTGAAAGGTTTGTTTGTTTGGTTGACCGCGAAAAATTATTTTTGTGTTGGATAGCCCATTTATCGATGAAGGCTATAAGCTATATAAAATCACGCTACGACCAATAGGAGCGCAGCATCAATGAAAAAAGTTGCGCAGATCAACTAGTTAACACCAATAGTGAATTATGGTAATAACAGCACCCCCTCGCAGCTGAAGCGTCAAGTACTGCAACCGCCATAACTAGACCTACTTATTTTGTGTACCTACACTGTCGCTTGCCTCCTTTAATTTTTAATTTGTGTTTTTAATTTAACCTTACTTACTACTTGTAAATAGGGAAATGTTGTCTCACACCTGTTATAGCTCTTAGGCCAGATTGTTTTGTTTTTATATAAATGTGTATCAAATTGTATGTTTCGCCTAAAAGCTGTTGGTGTGCCGATATATAAATGAATAAAATAAAATAAATAAATAAAATAAATTACAATTTCAGTTTTTCGTTCATACCTGCTCTCATATTCTATTGGCAAACTTATGGTTCGAGTTGGAGTGTCGAATTGATTCTAAAACGTTCATCACTAATCCGCAATCACTATTCTCTAACACGACTAAGTCCATGTACCGCCATTACAAATAAAATGACGTCACAGTGTTTCCACTGCCGTTAGTTCAACAGTAGCCACGTTATTGGATTTTTATAACGTATGTAACAATAGTTTAAGAGGTTTTTTTTTATACAATTAGAGTGGCAAACAAGCATACGGCCCACCTGATGTTAAGTGGTCACCGTAGCCTATGAACGTCTGCAACACCAGAGGCATCACTTGCGCGTTGCCGATCCTTTAGGATAGGACGTGGGAAGGAAGGGGAGCGGGATGGGGGTAACGGGGTGATTGGGCCTCCGGCACTCTCACTCACCCAACGAAACACAACAGTAGGAATACTGGTATTTCACGTCGATATTCTGTGCGAGGGTAGTCCTTTCCCGGTCAAGCCGACCCATTCATGCTGAAATCAGCGAGGCTCTACTACTAGTAAAAAGTAAAAGTAAGCAAACAAAATTAGCCGCAGTCAGCTTTACGAGAGACTTCTAGCAGCTAGGTATATGTATATACAGGTTCTACTATAAGACATTTCAAGGTTACCCATTAATTACCGGTGATCCTGTATATAATAATATGTATATATATATATATATATATATATATATATATACATATTCAAACAACGGACACAAAGAACACCCAGAGAACAGACACACAACATATGCACAACACGCGGCACGGCGGCAATGACAAGGTGACCAGTTAAGCCATTAGGTACGTTATTTGAGCAGTCAAGTATTATACTGAATTGGTCACTAAAGCAAAATTACAATTTCTATTGTCTATCTTAATTCGGCATTAGGTATATATAATAATAATATAATATAATATATAATATTCTATTACATACACACAACACCATCTAGCCCAAACTAAGCAGAGCTTGTACTATGGGTACTAGACAATGGATAAACTTTTTTTTTTTGTACATACTACACTAACCACTACGCCATAGAGGCCGACAATCAAACGAATAATTGACTCTACGGCAATTTACTCCAACTGTGTGCATCTGTTTTCATTGTATGTAGTCTGGTAAATCGCAAAACTGGTATTTCATCATATACGGCATAAAATTAACTAGCGATTATGTATACCAAACCGATATCTTCCACTTAAGCTAGTGGTAGACCGCTGGACTGCCACGCAGAATCGAGTCCTATCCCAAAGCACCTGTCTTTTCGAAGTTATATGCGTATAATTGTCGGCCACTATGGCGTAGTGGTTAGTGTAACCGACTGCCACGCCTGAGGTCGCGGGTTCGATTCCCGCACAAGTCAAACATGTGTGTGCATGAACATGGATGTTTGCCTTGGTCTGGCTATATCTATGTATAATATGTATGTATTTACAAACAAAAAGTATATATGTATGTTTATCCATTGTCTAGTACCCATAGTACAAGCTCTGCTTAGTTAGGGCTAGATGGTGTTGTGTGTATGTGATAGAGTAATTATCGCCCGGTTTAAAGGTGAAGGAAAACATCATGCTCTACTCGGTGAGTTTCCGTAATGTTCACTAATATGTGAAGCCTGCCATGCCACACGTTTTTTTTACTTTGGGATATGAATTGCCGCATACCCCTCCGCGAGGGCGGGCGGTGGAGTTATGTCGGACTCACCGAGGTAAAAGAAAGATGTTGAAACGATGAAAATGGACCTCCCGGAATATCGACTAAACCTACCGTAGTCAACATAACCATAGTCGGCGGGATCGTGCGAATCACTTTCACATGCAATCGCGACCCCGCCGAGGTTTAAGCCCGCCGTATGAAACGGCAGGCCACTCATGAAAAGACACTTTGGTCACTTAACCCTACTGTCCCCTTGAAGGGGGGCGGACACACGAGACAGAGGCGTGCGTGGGCTAACCCTCTTCACAGTGAGAAGATGCCCGTGCCGCGCTGTGTGATAATATATATCAGTATAAACACGGGGCTGATATTATTTTATTATATGTATATGAGTATATTAGATTTTACTCGCTTGCGTAAATGTAAATTAGGTAAAGTTAGTTGTACAAGCAAGTATAGATCACATACCACGCGCGTCCCTATGACGTAGCGTAAGTTGACCCGTGGTATTACGTATACACTGCATTTTATAAGACATTTGTAATGATTTCTTTAGTACAATTAAATCTTTCAATCAAATCAGTTGTGTTTTTTCTATACCAACCAGTAAGTTGTACTCGTAGCATATGACAATCAATGTTGGTGAACACACCAACATTAGTAAAAGGACATTTTTGTAGATGAAATGACCCTATGTCCTTTTCCAAACCCCTGAGAAAGTGTATGCAATATTTCATGATGATCGGTCGAGTACTTAAGGTGTTAAAGCGTAATAAACACACAAACAAACTTACATTCGCCTTTATAATATAAGTTAGGATGATACACATCCAACTCGTTAGAAAGACACGGTAGTTTTCAATACGAACACGATAACTTCGTACGATTCCAACTGAAGACAGCAACAATCTACCCACTCCACAAAAATATGTAGTAACTGAGATTAAAAGCAATACAGGAGAGTCGGCACGGCTGTGCTTATTCACACTCATTCAGCTTCCGCCCCAGTTACCTAACGTTGTGAAAGTAGTTACTTTTAGTTAGTTGTACTCACCTATCTTAGTTCACAGTATGATTTACTAACAAACTACATATCACTATTAGAATATAAGAAATATATTCTGTTGGGACAAGTTTTAAATAATACCTTCCTACCTGGTGTTGCCAGTGAGCAGAAATGAAATGAAATAATTATAGTATTAGTATTTGTTTTTTATAGTTCTAGTTTTATTACATATTGTTCTGCTTTTTTATTTTGTTTTTTTATTTCTTCATGTTTTGGGTGTGCCCTTTTGTGTGCCAAAATGAAAAAAAACTTTCTTCTCTTTCTAACTAATATCAGAAATGCGAATGTGAGTTTGTTACGGATTCACACAGCACTGCACGGATGGCGTAGTGGTGTAAGTGGTCGCCTCGCTACTGCTATTATGCCGAGTATAACACTCGGCGTACTAGGGTTCGAATCCCACACCGAACAAAAATTTGTGTGATTCACAAATGGTTGTTCCGTGTGCTTTGTGTCTGTTATTTGAATGTTTATAAAACCCCCCGTGACACAGAAATAATTCCTAGTGCGGAAGTTGTATTTTTTCAAATTGTCTTTTATTACAAATAAAAAAACAGACACGGATACAGAAAAGTACATAGGGTATTTATTTATTAAGACATATTTACAGGGTAAACAGAGACATTCAGATAATTTTAAATTTTTTGGTTTTATTAATAATGGTTTATTAAAATTATTAACTACCAGCTTTTGCCCGCGGCTTCGCTCGCGTTAATTTAGAATTTGACAATCAATTCGGGGTGTACTGTGATTGTAATAATATAATTCAATCATGATTCGAAAGACACGTGACGCCATCTATTATAATAAGAACGTTATTGTTGTTTTCCTCGGGAACATTAATTTTTGAAAAGTAGCCTATGTCTGTACTGTCTGTACACCTGACAACGTATATGCAAAATTTCAGAATTATCGGTTCAGTGGTTTAGGCGTGAAAAGGTAACAAACAAACAAACTCATTTTCGCTTTTATAATATTAGTTAGGATTAGGATGTACATATAAACATAATTATTTAAAACTAGCTTATACCTAAAATATTATAAAACAGAAATAAAAAAGAAAGGAAAATAATAATATAATTATATTTGTCAATTTTTAAAATGCATGTGCTACCTATCTAGGGTACCTTTTCCCTTATATTTATTGAGATAACCTAGATTAACGTAAGCCGAGCCGCGGCCAAAATCTTGTATTCTACATAAATATATTCTAGTTTAAAGTATTCTTACATGTTAATAAGCACTAAACATAAATACTAAGGAAATAAATACATCACAAACTTTTAAATTTAAGTGAGCTTATTATTGTAATATCAGCTATAGCACTAGGTAATATGTTTGGTCCTATTTCCTTTTCAACTTTATAGACGGAAGTACAACCGTTTGACGCTAATAGTTTTCAAGTCAAGCGCTTTTGTTCTGAGAATAATCTTGCTTATTAAATAATGTCAATGAACAATATACACGATACAAATGTTTGTATATTTTATAACTTGTATAATGAGAAACGTTATAAGTGGAATGTATGTTGTAACTGTAAATGATTTGGTCATATTTTAGTGAAATTAAAGAGTAACATTTACAAGAACAAATATTTTCATATATGTTTTTGATAAGCAAGGCCTTTACTTACATAGCTGTATGCAGCGATAGCTCAGTGGGGAGACCAACAGACTGCAATGCAGAGGGTCTCGGGTTCGAACCCACGTCGCGCACCTCTGACTTTCGGAAGTTATATGACTTTTCGAAATTATGTGCGTATTGATTGAAAATTATCGCTTGCTCCGTGCCTCGGAGAGCACGTTAAGCCGTTGGTTCCGGCTGCCATGAACATCTATGGCAGTCGTTATTGGGAGAGTGTCGACACAAAAGATCCCACTGGGTCGAAGTGTCGCCGGTCTGCACTGATTGGCCCCCAAATAAGATAGGATACATAGTTAGCTTGAATTATCTCATAGAATGAGTATACTTTATTCAACGTGGTATTTACTGATCATTTAAGTAAGGTGTTGTTCTGTCACATAATCTTTGTTTTTGTTGATATTTATAATGGGTAACAATACTGAAAGTGTGTTAGCTTGAAGCTTCGTTAGGTTGGCAGTGTTTTTATTCCTGATGCTCTTAGTAGGTACGTGCATCACAAACGAAGAAGCTGCCTGCACAAAAATATACATCAGCCTTTTGACTCGACACTCCTTTCTAAATCTGCTTTGTTGTTATACAATCACGTCTCGTTACAGTGAGCGACAACCGGTCTTCACCATGTTAAAACTTTGCTTGGTTCTTTCAGAATCCTTATTACACTCTGTTAGTACGATATACAGAAGTCCAGTTTTGATCACCAGTTACTCCGAATTCTCTTTATTCGTCTCTCACGACAAAAAGGTCTCGTTATAATGTTCTACAACTACAATACAAATGCCAGAATACCTGTAGCGAGTTGCCATTCCTTGTACATAACAAGCCTTTTAAAAGTCACTTAAGAGCCAACATTATATTGTTTGAAACACGAAACTTTTTTGTTTTAAAACTGTATTTTCTAAACTGACACGACATGAATTTTTCATGAGTTACTTAACTTACTGTTCTTTCAGTATTTATAATTTTTAGAGGTTTCAACAAAAAATATTTTAGCTGTGAACTTTGGCAACGGACACTATTGAACAATACAAAATAAAGGTTTAAGCTTTCAACTGGCTTAGTTGGTCAAGGATTTTGCTCGATACTAGTTTTTGGATGGGTGCCTGAAATATAAAGTTACTTTGAACTAATAGGACAATGCATTACTTTTTGGAAATGAACTATTTAGGTTATATATTCGTCAGTTATTCCTATTGATTTCTTTTGGATTTTTCTTCACTCTTACAATAACATGGTCATTTGTATTTTCTTTATATTTTTCTACTGGACAAACGTAGATGCATGATGCAAAAGTTTATAGCTTCGTAGCGCAGTGTATGTTTTCCATTTTCATTGTCGATGCGATGCCTTGCGTGCACGTATCAGTAAAGGCCTCAAAGCCAGACCGTGTTATACCTATATGAATTGCCGTTTAATATTATCTCTTCCAAAACCCAATAATACGGCTGAAAACACGAAGTCGCGATGTGTTTATAGGTCTATTGCTCACCCCGTGTGCCTTTTTCCCCTTTTTTTTGTTGCTGGTGTCCAGACTATGCCCCTACGTCTGAAGTGACCCACCCAAGACCCAAGTGTCTATACGCTGCACTTAAAAACTGACGAACGCCATTGTTGCTGCGTTAAATCTGCCCAGCTGTAGAATCCAAATATTATAGCATCAAAAGTAAAATGCGAAGAAAAACCAACCAAACCAACTCTGCATTTTATTATATTAAATTGATTAAAGAAATCAACGAGAAAATACATTTTCTTGTAAAATCTTTACTACATAAGATAATATAATTAAATTATGTAGGCGTTGACTTTTAGATTCGTCGCCGAATTTAATCAGATGAGAGAAGTGTGAAATGCGGGAAACACAATTTCCTGTCGCCGGTAAGGTTGAACAGGGCAATATTGTCCCTATTCACGACACAACATTTTTTGAGCCAAGAATTTGTGATTTATTTAAGGAGTGGTCGTAGATCGTGTTGAATATTTTATAACTACAAAGACTAGTGGGACAGTAAATTAAATTAATGACTACATTGGTATAGTGGTTTAGGTGATCGCCAAACCACTGCCACTGAGCCAAGTGTCATGGATTCTATATCCACACTGGACAACATAATTGTGTGGTCCACAAATATTTGTTCTGAGTCCGGGTGTTCTTTGTCCGTTATTTGAATGTTTGTCAAGTTCCTCGTTATATAAAAGTGATTCCTAGTGCGGAAATTGTATTTTTAATAGTCAAATATGGTACAGGAAAATCTATATATTAATACGTGAAGCAAAAGCTTTGTATCCCTTTTTACGAAAATAGCGCGGACGGAGGAGTATGAAATTTGGCACAGTTAAAGTTCATATGGAGGGGGAGTGGCGAATCCTAATATTTTTATAAATTAATGAAAAAACACTACACGCACACAACCATGCATTTCACACACGCAGTGGAATCGCGTTCGTAGTTTTTCGGCATGGTTCGACTGATGTCGTATAATTCTTCGTAACTATGGTTACATACCTTAAGTATCTATTGTAATTTCGCAGTATATATAATAACGACCAAACGTAATTTTTTTTTTAATAATATTCTATTACATACACATAACACCATCTAGCCCAAACTAAGCAGAGCTTGTACTATGGGTACTAGACAATGGATAAACATACATATATACTTTTTTTTTGTAAATACATACATATTATACATAGAAATACCCAGACCAAGACAAACATCCATGTCCATGCACACAAATGTTTGACTTGTGCGGGAATCGAACCCGCGACCTCAGGCGCGGTAGTCGGTTACACCAACCACAACGCCATCGAGGCCGACAAATTAAATCAATTATGTTCGAATTTCGACCACTTGGCGACCGCTAGTACAATTAATTCTATTCATCCAACAAATTTTAATTTTAATCTAAAATTTTTTCGTATCTTCACTCGTATGCACGTGGTTTCGATTAAAAGTTGAACCTCAAGCTATCAACTTTAAAAACGCATTAAAAACCGTTTAGTAGTCGCTCTAACAGGCATCCTTTTGAGCTCTTTAAGCATTTTAGTGGATAACAATTATACCCAGAGTACTTTCATGTGTGTGTACCTGTCCTAATTTTTTTTTTACTTTGCCTTTTCTGTATATTGCACTTAGGCTGTCTAATGGTAAATGTAGACGGGACCGCTGAAGTAGTGGTGTACTTAGAACTACTTTAAATGTTGCTTCTAGACTCGTAATATCAAATCTAATCTAAACCTGAAAGAGATTTTAAACATTTGTATTGAAATTTAATATTTGAAATACTTTAATTTATTATCCGGATGGTTGAAAGTTTCTCATCTGTTAACACTCGTAAATCAATATTACAGGTACTGGCCTATCAGATTATCAGTATATCAATATTACGATATTTATATACTGAATATATAATGTTTAAAAGTAAAAAAATGAGTTTACGCTTCTGATATACTATGCCTCTAACTTATCTTTGAAGTGGCTAAATGGTGGAACTAAAAAAAATTACAACGCTCTACAAAATAAGTTTTGTTTAGAAAATACAATAGTGTCTCTTTTTCATAGTTCACAGATACGTTATTCGAAGTATAGCTTATTTATAATACGTCATTTTGGTATCTACAGTTTAAATTCAATTCTAAGGTCTAAACTACGATTGATGTTACAAGCCTTAAGGAACAAACATACGATATAACAACGGACACGCATTCGGCTCCCAACTACAAGTTTATATCCCTGCACCTACATCTGTCCTTCCATCTGTGTCTTGACGTCCACCTCACGTACAAGAGGCGACATAATAATATTTTATTCAGGATAAACACCCAAGTTGCCTCGTAAAACTCAGTTTGTTTATCAGCTCACGAGTTAAACTTTAATCGAGTTGCATGGACGTCAAAGTTTCGGATCCGTGAATTGTGATATTTACCGATTAATAACTTAAGGGAGTTTTAATGGAGGGTAATCGTGTTTTAGAAGATTTGGGCAGCAAAAAATAAACGAAATGAAAGGGGCGTTAAATATTTAGTAGATAGCACGTATACATTTACAATATTTAATTTCTTTTTTCATCACCTTTTTAATATGTCCCACTGCTGGGCAAAAGCCTCTCCCTTGGACTTCCATATCACACTTAATTTAGTGATAGATTTTAACAAAAAATAAACGAAATGAAAGAGACGTTAAATATTTAGTAGATAGAGTACATTTACAATTTTTTTCTTTTTTCTTCAGCTTTTTAATATGTCCCACTGCTGGGCAAAAGCCTCTCCCTTGGACTTCAAAATCACATTTAATTTAGTGATAGATTATATATATCACTAAATTACATATTGTACATATTACTGTGTAAAAAGAAATAATAAAATAAAAATACATTTATTACCAAAAAAGAATACAATTTGTCGATATCCATCGGTCCCACACTAGGCAAAGCCTGTCCTGTGGTGATGTATTAGTTAGTCTACTGAGTTGCAGCGAGCAAACACAATAGGTTTTTAATTATGTATGGCACTCCAACAATTCACAGTTTAGATAATAATTATATTTGTTAAATATTTTTAATATCTAACTTATCGATGCGTCTGAATATGAAGTACAATTTTTAGTACATCTCGGTCTTATAGAAGAAAGAAAGAAAAGAAAACACACTTTATTTCTAAAAATCACGAAGTCTTTCACAATATCATGTATGTACATTTTGTAAGACATATTTAATAAACATTACTTAACAGTGACAGCCCTGTGCCACAAATGCCACGTTTCAAAAGTGCCACCAGTACATATACTTTGGTCACCCGCTTACGCTACGAGATTGCCATGAAGGTATAGATATTATACATATACATATAATAGTAGGTACATACAATTTTACTAACGTGAAAATGACTTTACAACTCCGAAACTCAAGAATATGTACCAGATAAATTTAATTTATATCCAAGGAGTATGACCATTTGTGCAGTGCTAACTTAAAGCATTACATTTTAAAGCACGCCGACAAAGATGCTTCCTACGTCGAAACAACATCTAACAAGGTTTTCCGTCGCTTTTACGGGATATCGGTTTTTCCCAATGGTTATCGATTTATGCTAATATATTCAGCATAATACGCCGCATGTTAGCCACTGCTTTTAAAGTTAAAGCATCAGGATGAAACACCAATTATCGGCGCTGAAGATTGAGTTTTGCAAGAAATTTTTGTCCGGTGGCGAATATAGTAATTTATTTTAGATGTTTTATAACTTTGGCTGCTAGATTATTAGAGGATTATAATATGTACTAGTTATACGGATGCATTTGATATTCCCGAAGGGGTAAGCAGGAATTTCATTTAGTTCCATTTGTCTTGGTCTGGGTGTTTCTATGTATAATATGTATGTATTTACAAAAAAAAAAAAAACGTAGTACATGTATGTTTATCCATTGTCTAGTACCCATAGTACAAGCTCTGCTTAGTTTGGGCTAGATGGTGTTGTGTGAATGTGGTAGAATATTATATATTATATTATTATATTATATTGGTAGATAGATTTGCATTGCACTCTATTGCGTGCGTGCTAATACACGGTCTATCGCCGTGAATTTCTTGACTAAAAACCCTTATCACTTTGACCCAACACGGATTTGAATCCGTGACCCCACACACAGCATTAACATTAGTATTAAAGAGCAGCGATAGCTCAGTGGGGAGCCAACAGACTGCAATGCAGAGGGTTTCGGGTTCAAACCCACGTCACGCACCTCTGACTTTCGGAAGTTATATGACTTTTCGAAATTATGTGTGTATTGATTGACAATTATCGCCTACTCCGTGCCTCGGAAAGCACGTTAAGCCGTTAGTCCCGGCTGCCATGAACATCTATGGCAGTCGTTATTGGGAGAGTGTCGACACAAAAGATCCCACTGGGTCGTAGTGTCGCCGGCCTGCCTCGCCCCCACATAAGATAAGATAAGATAAAAACATTAGTTTTAAACATACTTACATATATATACACTTATTTACTCAACAAATTTAATTATATACCTAAGTTTATATTTATTAACTATTTGTTTAAAATATTGTGCAACTTGTGCAATTATATTATTATTGTAATGTGAAGAGCTGGGTCTCCTAACACAGGTAATGTTTACTTAAAAGAAGCATTGGCATATAGAAAATGATAATAAACAATTTTTTATTTTTTATTTTAATTAATCACAGCACAAGGCAAGAAAGACAGTATATCGTATCGTATCAAGTATACTTGCTGTATGAATAATACAGTCTTCTTCTTTTCGTGTGGTTAGTGGCCAACCTGTTGTCGAGAGTTGTTCAAGCCGTAGGCCTCTGACATGGCTTAATGACTGTTGTCAATTTGACAACAACCAGGACCGACTTTTTACGTGCCCTCCGAAGCACGGAGACGCTCAGATGAAATACTACTAAGCGGTCACCTATCTATAGACTGACCGCACCCAACGTTGCTTAACCTCGCTAATCGTTTACCGATCAGTGAGTGCAACTGGCTATTAGCGCTTCTAAAAAATACTTAACAATACAGTTAGTATACCTGATACGATCCATATCCTAATCCTAACTAATATTATACATGTGAATGTGAGTTTGTTTGTTTATTATGCTTTGACGCCTTAACTACTCACCGATCATCATGAAGTTTCGCATACGCATTATCAGAAGGAAACTGTACTTTTACTAACCTAAAATCTAGTCTTACCATATTTCCACATTCTTTGTGTTACCAATATGTGTACGTACTAAAAATTTCTTATTATCGTTTAATGAAAATGTATCAAAAATAAAAAAGTATGTTTTATAATTTATCCAGACAATAGACTAATTATTGTTACTTCGCCAGCTTTTAAATGTTATTACTAATGTAAAATTACTTTAAGAAGTCGTCGGTTAATTTTATGTATAAACTTCGTTCCCATTTTCATTAATTTCATTTTTAATTAATAACGGCCGTAATGACATTTACAGTATATTTGAGAAAAGAGTTTAAACTTATTTATACTTAAGCTATTTAAATTATAATTTCAGATTTAATTTTATGAGCGAGTGAATGAAGTCGCTGGCAAATAATTTAATCATAATAGTTTGTTTACCAAATAATAATTATATGTAAAAAATGGACAATATATATACTCAAGTACATACATAAAACCACTACGACCCTTTGACACGATCAGTACGTATAAAGCAGTGAGTTTTATCGTCGCAAGTCTTACAGAGATAATATATGTGATTAAGGTTGAATGTTTTATTCCAGTGCTGCCATCATTCATATCCTAAATCATCTCGTGCTGTGGTCTACGTTATGAATAGCCCTCCCTATCATTTCCCGAGGGGGTCGTATAAGGCTAAGGGGTTATATTAGAAATGTCCAGAAGCATTTTTCTGAGTACTCATCATGATAGTAGCAATAAAAGGATTTTCGGATGGTATATCTTTGTTGTTTTCGTTGATGTATTACATTTGCATAATAATACAAATGCTATATTAAAGGATTATGTTTATAGACAACAGAATATAATGTAAGTTCATAAATATTAGCAATATGACACCTCCTTTTTAGATCGGTTCGTTTCGCACTCAAGATATATGGATGTATGCGAATCGACACTAAGACACTAAAATATTATTTTTAATAAGATACTTTTTAATAATAATAATATTCTACCACATACAGACAACATCATCTAGTTCAAAGCAGAGCTTGTACTGTGGGTATTAGACAATGGATAAACTTAAATATATAATTTTTTTTGTAAGTATGTTCTTATTACACATAGAAACACCCAGACCAAGACAAATATCCATGTTCATGCACACAAATGTTTGACTTGTGCGGGAATCGAACACGCGACCTCAGACGTGGCAGTCGGTTACACTAACCACTACGCCATCGAGGCCAACGATGTCTAGTGATGTTGCAAATTAATTATAGTTTGGCCAAAAATATTCTTGGCTCGTTATCTGATTGTGACTTTTAAACAAGCATCGGTAGTCAATGCTTCTTTTTATTTTTTTTATTAGTCATTTATTTATTTACCTTTAATTATACGCTAGCTTAGCTAGGTACGTATATATAGGCTTCGGTTAAAATATTAACATTGCTTTTTCCTGGATAAAAGCTACGCTTTATACTTAGCTGTACCCCTGACAAGTTGTATGCGAAATTACATGATGATTGGTTGAGCCGTTAAGGCGTAAAAGTGTAACAAACAATCAAACCATTTCACATTCAATTTTATAACGTTAGTTATTAAGTTGCGTGATATCTTTATAACAATAAGTAATTCTCGAAATAATGGTCATGTTTCTTTTACGTACAGCTTGCAACGTAACGGGTACTCACGTGCATGATTTAGGTGATTAACACATGCACCGCGCACCGCCGCGGTAGGCGGTGAAGCGGATCTCATATCGCATTGGCCTCTACTAAATCCGTTGATGCCTTACACAGGTACAGGCGCGGATGGATTTAACGCGGTTTTGACCAGTTTGATCATTTTTAAATTGCGACACGCCCTACACCAACGATAATACGCGCGGTTAAGCGGCGTCCCGTGTATGAGGCGCCGCCCCTCCGCGCGGACGGCAGCCCGACCGCGCGGTCGAGCGGTGCTCTCACCGCCACCGCCCCTTCACCTTCCCTAAATAAATAATAATAAATAAACAACGCGATAA
The DNA here is from genome assembly GCA_963564715.1 of Catocala sponsa. Taxonomy (NCBI): domain Eukaryota; kingdom Metazoa; phylum Arthropoda; class Insecta; order Lepidoptera; family Erebidae; genus Catocala; species Catocala sponsa. The sequence goes on from OY751326.1 coordinate 5,117,287, forward strand.
AATCCATATAAATTTGTTTGTCCGCGTAAACGTAAGACAATATTAACTTATCTTCAAATTCAAAAATAATTTAAACTTACAAGATTTATGTTTTTTAATATATCCATGCAAGATAATATTGATAAGACAGTATATAATAATACAGATATTGATAAGCTTAGAACTTACTGTGTCCAGTTACTGTGTTCTGTGATTTAGGAACATACTGTATAGTTTTTGCATATATATATTCAATCAAAAGATTATTACCAGAATTGTTTAGATTTATTTTTTATTAATTTTTATTTTATAATGTATGTTTGTTTGTAATCGTAACTGTTGTCTATACCTGTAAACCTTTCCCTGATTTAAATTATAATTGTATAATAACGTGTCGATGGTGTAATAAATAAATAAATAATAATTGATCATCAATATGCATTCTCACAAATTTTATAATTTTAATTATACCACTTCATAAATCTAAGTGAAAGAAAAAAAATAAAACTGCTCTGAATAATACTTTGTCATTATTGATAAATCAAGTAATAGTTCGTGTATTACATAAAACTTACATAAAACCAACTTGGATGGTTCTTTGATCCACGAGACGACAAGTGTGGGCGAGCTACAACAGCAAGCAGTTCATTGCACTGCCCATGACTAATTTTATTATTTTCAACACTAAAACATTGTTTATAAATATAGGCATTAAATTATACAAAAATAAAATATGAATTTTACTGTAATATAATAATATTAGCCTGGGCCTTTTTTCAGTGTTTCTTACACTTATTTAGGTTAGGCAGTAGTCTACCACGTTGGCCCAGTGCAAGTTTGCAGACTTCATATATCTTCGAAAACATTATGGAGAGCCCTTAGACATGCAGGTTTCCCCCTATGTTTTCCTTTACTGTTAAAGCAAGCGATATTAAACTAATGAATACGCACATAACTTCGGCAAGTTTTGACTTGTCTCGAGGTCTCAAGTTCGATCTCAAGGCATGCACTCAGAGGCAGGTGCCTTGAGATCGGTACGGTAGGCTATCGCTTTTATTTATGCTGTCACTATATTTTCCTAAAATTTGGCAAGAATGCAATAACACGTTATATATTTATAAGCTAGTTCTTAATAGCCCACGTTTACTTTTTATATTATTTTTGTTTCTTTTTTCTTGTGCTTTATTTTAGTTTGTGTTTTTCTTTTAGTTTTTAGTTGAGGGGCTCTGGTGTTGATCGTGATACGTCGTCAGGCTTCACACACGTTGTTAACGTAGTGTTTGGAAAACACTCAGGTATAAAATTCCGAATTATAAGGACTAACCAAAATTATTAAAAATGCATGTTGCTTGTGTTTCAATTTGTTATGAGTGACATTGACTTGTATACTTACCCTAATCCTAACTATCCTAACTAATATTATAAATGCGAATGTGAGTTTGTTTATTTGTTACTCCTTCACGCATTAACTAATCGACTAATCATTACGAAATTTCGCATACACATTGTCAGGGGAACAGAAAAGGACTTAGGATAACTTTTATCCAGAATAAAGTACTGTTACTAATCTAACCTAGCCTAAATTTATGCGAGCGAAGCCGTGGGCAAAATTTAGTACTAATGTTAAAAGAAAGAAGGTAATATGTCTGTCTCGATGGCGGAGCGGTAGCGAATGTGATTAGCCTTTTTCCAATCAGATATTTCTCTGAACGATAATATTTATTTGACGATATTTAAATATATTTTGGACTGTATAAACATTTAGCGATTGGAAACTTTCAATGTCTGTTGGGAATAAATGCAGTGATGTTCATGCAACCGAGTATAATTTGGTAAAGCGAATGGGAATCGTGTAATGTGCTTCAAATTATTAAATTATGCGTGATTTAATACAAATTGTATCTACTAATCAGCTTGTAACTATTTTGATTTAAATTGTCTTTGAGAAGGAACTGACTCCCAACATACAGCTCAACAACAACCAGCTATTTTTTGGGAATCAGGGCTGCATAATGTTTGTATTCACCTTGCTGGTACAAATAAATAATAATAATTATCATTATTATTTGATGGCAATTTTAAAATATTATATACAAGACATTGCCTGCGGTTTTGCTCGCGTCAATGTAGATTCTGTCAATAAACATCTATCCCTCGGTGACAGTACTTTTGCCTGGATGAAAGATAATCTATATCCTTTTCTGTACGTGTTTGCAAAATTTCATGATGATTGGTCGAGTGGTTAAAGCCTGAAATCGTAACAAACAAACAAACTTACATTCCCATTTATAATATAAGTTAGGATTTTATCTTATCTTATGTTATGTGTGGGGGCCAGTCAGTGCAGACCGGCGACACTTCGACCCAGTGGGATCTTTTGTGTCGGCCCCAAGATTTAACCCTTAGCTATCTCCTTATGAATGTACTGCATAAGCCGCAGTGTACAATTCAGAGGGAAAGGCCTGAAGTCTTCAGGGCTTGGATATAAGTTAGGATTAAAAGCATGTGTTAAAATTAAGGTTATACGATGTTGAAGAAATTGTGTAATAACAATAGAATAGAATAGGGTTATAATTTTTTTGAAAGTCGTTTAACTCATTTATTAAAATCTAATGTGATATACTTTTAAATTTACTCATAAATAAATGCAAAGATGCGAATGCCACGTGATAAAAACGTTGCACAAAACAAATAGTGCTGTAACCGCTATTAAAGTGCATATGCGCAAGTGAGAAAGCCATATAAATCCTAATTCTTCCCTCATTGCACTGCACTCTCATTTCATGCTGCTTTTTAAAAGGTTTCTTTTTAATGCTATTTGCCGTTCCATATAAGGTACGAAAGTCTTGTCTATATTTCCTAAATAATATGATAATACAGCCAAACCAGTAATAATGAAAAGTACTGCTGCTTTCGAGTCTACAATCAAATTTTATTAAATGCTTGAGTATGTTCAGTAGTAATTCATGGAGAAATGGTTGCAGGACCTTAAAGTCATGATTTATAAACAACATTTTATTGTCTACTTGGCGATTAAAAAGAGTAGCCATGAGTTTCTTGCCAGTTCTTCTCATGAGCCCTCCACCCTTGCTTTGCTGAACGTGGCAGTAAATGTAAATTCACAGAAAAAATTTAGTGTAACTTTGACATTCATAAGTGTTACCTTGTAACCTAACCTGAATAAATTTATTTTTGATTTGATTTTTGATTTAATAAAAAAACGTTCTCCAGACCAAATTACAGTAATATTTAATCTTATCGGAGATTTAATAGTACACGAGTGTTTGCGAAAAACATGTGCACTCTCAGATGCTGCCTGATGAGAGAGCAACCCGACATTTTAAGTTTGATATTATAGTGCACAAGTATCCCTTCAGCCTCTATTCATAGATACAGATGCTGGCCCAAAATAAGTTGGATATGTGGGATTGCGAGCTATCTGAAGACGATGTTGACGATAGAGCGAAATGAAAGAGCAAGAGCAGGAAAGCTGGCTATGAGAAATATATAGCCTCTCCCTAGCTCTATATTAGTAGCCAAGATGCTATTGCCACTTCCTGGAAAGAATGCTCAAACACAGGTACCTTCTATATTGCCTTCCTCTCATATTCCGATGGGACGGCAATTCGACATTTGAACATGCTTGTAAAAAGACAATTCTAGTGTTTATTGTCCGATGGAAGGTCTACATAAAACGTGTATAGACGCGGGATGGGACTGCGTCGACGCCGAGTGTCCGTTACCGAGTCCCCCGGGCGTGTTTATGCCGATTCCAACCAATCGGCCCTCGTGAACTTTTTTATCATTCATGTTATTTATTTATTTTTATTTTGGGTTCGAATGGAAATTTCATGACAGTAAATTTTTTTCAATGTTTCATGTGGATTTTATGAGTTGTTTCGATTATATATTCAAACAAGCTTTTACTCGCAGCTTCGCTCGCTTAGAAGTAAATTAGGTTAACTTTTTGAAATAAAATATAGCCTATGCTACTCGGTAATAATAAAGCTTTCTAACGGTGAAACAATTTTTCAAAATCAAAGTCATATACAAAATCGGTTGCATAGTTTTTGACCTGAATTCTTACAAACAAACAAAAAATCAAATCTTTCCTCTTTATAATATTGGTATAGATTGAGTAAGCTATGATCAAAATAATTTCAGTTGTCGTTGTTTGGTTGTCCTCACCTAGTTTAGTTTAGCTCTATGTGGAAGTAGGTACCGTAGATTTCGCCATCAGATTGCCAAAAAAAAAACATTTGAATTAAATACAACTTTCCTTGCGATTCTACCTACACATACTGTTCGCTTCAGCTGCGTGGTTTTTATTGAACTTGTTATGTTTCACTGCAGAGCGTAGGTCTCCCCACTGTCCTTCTACTTCTCTCTATCCAAGGCCGCTAATGACTAAAAGAGTCTTATTTATCTCGTCTTCTTCGTCTGAACCTGAAGCGATGTCGCTTGGCGTCTTCATAGATCTATATTGTTGTCAGTTTGGCCCATTTGCCATTTGGGATAAGTATATTACTCGACTTCAATTCCCTAGCTTTTCTTTTAGTTTCCATGTAACAGGGGATGAACCTATCGCCGTTTACGGGGCACTGTTCCACGTTCCCTGCTGCTACAGAAACTTTATTGACAGAAAAATTCAATGAAATTTTGCTGAATATGGAAATCAAACTCAAAACCAGCACTGTAGTGCATTCACTATCGCTGTGCCACCGAGCAGAATATTCGTGAACACGTTTTCAGTCTCACGGTTGCACCAAGTAGGTGTCCAATTCAGCAAGTATCGCTCGGACATGTCCGTTTTCAACTTGATCCCATTTGTATGTGACACAGACTCTGAACATTCCATTGTAGTTCTGTGCAAGTTGTGCACCAAATATTGTACCTTAGATGTTATTCAAAGACAATCTTGCTTAGTATACATATTTTGCTTTGATTCACAATTATAGAAGCACTCATTTTTACACGCGTAAATATAGGTTAGGTTTTTAACAGTTCTTTTTTCTGGATGTAAAGTTTGTAATGTTTTCCTGGCAACCTGTATGCGAAATTTAATGATAATTGGTCGAGTAGTTAAGGCGTGAATCCGTAACAAACAAACTCATATTCGCATTAATAATATCAGTTAGGATTAGGATTAATTAGTTCGCTAACAATATATAGCAATATTTTTTAATAAGATTCTGCTTTTGCCAATTATTATCTGGTAACGATACGAAGGAGGCGTTTCGCTTAGGAATATATGAACAAACATGTCGCCGACAAGGGTACTAACACTATAACTCCAATATGCCTTAAGAGTAAGAATTCCAGCAGCTTATAAACCTGCCTTACTCAATCTCTTCTGGCTGTATATTTAGTTAATTTTCCTTAGGATTGACTACGTTTGTGATACGCTGAATATTCTAACCACTTACCATTAAGCGGACTGCAGGGTTTATGGCCATCGAAGACGACCATAAAATGTAATTATATACATTTAATAATAGTAATATAACATAATAGATAGCTGAGCAAATGAAAATATGTATTATATTTTCATTTGGCCAGATATCTTGGCCATGTGCCATGGACAATTTATAGTCAATTATTGTGTGAGTTTTTACATCAACTTGCTACGTAAATAAAACCGTGTTATCACTTTAATATACAGTAAAATCTCACTTTATTCACAAAAATTCAATAGCAACTTCGTATATATGTAGCCAAATGGAGCCCAAGTAGATAGAGGCAACGTAGCAAAACATTCACTGTCACACACATTTTGCAAAAAGGAACCTTTTTGTACAAATAACAAAGTCGAATTCACTTTGCGCGTGCCCAAGTTAGTGGAGGTCCAAAAATCATTTTGTACTCACTCAAGCAAACATCAACTCTATTGCGATTACATAAAGTGCAATTTGTTTTATACTTCTGATTTTGTTATGACCTTCTTTGGTTGATCAAGAATATGTTAAGATAGGTCCCGGCGAAGTAAGTTTTCTCTGTATTGCACGGCTACTGAAGGAAAGTGACGATTGTGATATGAGAAACCTTGAGAATATAAATATACTGAGGCCTGAAGGCTGTAACTTTTTATCCGACTACGACGTAGACGTGGACGTGTAATGAGTTTATAGTCTACGCATGTATGTTTTATTATAACTCAGTAAATTTTGGTTGGAACGTACGACGCAATTTTGCCTTTTAAAAACTGTAACTGCTTTAAATGTATTGAGATTATAAGATTTCTTCAATCACCGTAAATTTATATAACTGGTGTCAATATTCTATTCAATATTCAATAACAATAGTATTGTCTTACCTTTACGCGATTGTTATTAACTGAAATTAAATTTTATAAGGTTTAAGGTTTGAGGTTTGAGATATCTTTCTTTCTCATAAGAATTTACAACAATTCACTTACATGAGAAACTTTAAACACAACAAATTATAATTTTATCCTAGGTGTACACTTAGATAGCCCGTAGGGAGCCGACAACCAGGTGTCACCATTGTGAGGAGTGTGACCGGAATACGGTGCAGCACACGCTGGAGGAGTGCCCGGCGTGGGCCCCGGAGCGCTGTGCCCTGGTCAAGATGGTCGGCGACGACAGGTGCTGGGGCGCAATGAGGTCCTTCTGCGAGTCTGTTATCTCGCAGAAGAAGCCGGCGGAGCGGGAGCGTGAGGAAGATCCTTACGCTCCGGAAGTCCGCCGCCGGATGAGGGGGCGCAGGAGACGCGCTTATGTCGCTCTCCTGCCCCCCACGTAAGGGTGCCGGGTGGCAAGGCCTCAGAGGGGCCTGCCACCCACAAATTAAGAACCCCGAGAGGGCGCGCGCGGTGTTCCCGCGCACCTTCCAATGTCGAAAGGGGAGAGCGGTGAGGCTCTCCCCTGGGGACGAGAGGTGGTCGGGTCCGTTTGACCCGGCCCGCACCCACACGGGGGGGCCTGCTATGGATGACTCAATTCTTTTAAGAGCTACCAACAGGCTCCTCCATTGGGTGAGAGAGGGAACACCCCAGGTTTTTTAGTGGGTATACCAGAATGGGGAGTCCCACACGCCCCGCCGGTGCCGTCCCCTAGCCGGCGGATAGTGCATCAAGCATTTTTCCTGGGTACCAAAAAAAAAAAGTTGTACACTTAGATATTGAAGTACTTCACTCAACACATTCAATCGAAAGTATACATTATGAATTTATGATGTTATATTTAATTATAAGGTAATAAAAATACAATATGGATTGTATGGCGGTTAATATTAAAAAGATCGATAAGATATGTATGAAGATTTTTAATTTTAACATCTATAGCAGTCGTTATTAGGAGAGTGCCGACACAAAAGACCCCACTGTATCGAAGTGTCGCCGGTCTGCACTGACTGGCCCCCACATAAGATACATAGACTTTTGGGGATAAAGGCACGCTAGGTACCTACGTATGTATTTATCTAAACAACTTTAGCATAACTGTGTTACAGACAAATATGAATAGAAAACATAAAATATGATTTTGAAATTAAATTACTTCTATTCTTTAAAATAACTAACAAATCTGCTCGTGCAATTTTTACTTTTTTCGTCAAGAGTACCATAAAAAGTTATAAAACGCGCCACTAACTAAAGATCCACTACGTATGAAAGTAAAAAATACAAGTACTCCGCATTTGTTAATCTGATTGCCGTCATCGTTCAAAAAGCAACCAATTCGGAACGTAGTTGTTTTAATATTTGTTATTCCTTTCAACACTACTCCTTAATTCTGCGGTATAGGCTCGCGCTTGTTTGCGAATCATTGTTTTGCCCCGGATATGATTTAAGGAATTACGCGATCGTGCATATTGTTTAACTTTAGATAGCGATCACTAACCGTTATTTGGACGCCGACTACTAAACATGATTCTTTTATCATTATGTACTTACTAGCTGTCCCTCGAAAACAGTAGTTTTTCTTGATGAAATATAATATATGTTTTTTTCTGTATCCCTGACAAAGTATATGCTAATTGATTATTATCAATTAGCATAATACTTTAGTAGTTATGGCGTGAAAGTATAACAAACAAACAAACTCACATTCTCATTTATAATGTTTATTAAGATATGGTTAGCCTGAAAGTATTTTCTTTATTAAATAATAATGGTGTGAACTAGCATACAACAGAGAGATGTGGAAAAATGGGAGGGTAGGCTTTTGCCCTGCAGTAAGCAGTACAATACAATATATACGCTGAAATAAATGAATAAATACCGGGTGTGGCGTAAATAATGGATAACCCTAAAACTGTCGACTGGCCAGATTATCGTCTATCATTTACCCCACTTATATCACCATATGACAAAATGAAGTAACCAATAACTTATTACTATTTATAATGCCCAAAAAATATTTTCAGATCGTACCAAATCCTAATATCTGCTTACACCTAATAAAAACAGCCGTGGGTCAATGGGTGGTTGATTATTATCTCAACACTTTCGATACAGGGCCTTTTTCAATAACCAGTAAAAATTACTAATTTTATGAAACAGGATCCCTATTACCAGCGTCCAATTTAGAAACCGAATAATGTGCAGATTTCGCTAGGTAATCGTTATTCTGGTTGTACCACAATGTGTGCTTTGTGGTTTACCACGGTGGGTTGTAGCAGTTAACAAACATTTACATTAGCAATAATGACTTATCACGGCGCCTCGAATCGCTCGAATTGATAATTTGCTTCTAATGGGTACCATTACCGCGCTACGGCATCAGTTGCTTGTGTAGCGTAATAAGGATATTCTGACCGTAATGTTTCGGCGCAATATCTGAACGAAATTTCTGTTAAGGTTCGAGTTATAGACTAATTAACATATATATTAATAGATATATGTTTTATTTTGAGTTGATTTCATTACGACACTTATTCTGTCGAGCTTCATATTGCTGACGTAAAATTTTAGATGGGTAGCAAGAAAATATAGGTGTGATTAAATTTTATTTTTGATTTCTAGAACATATTATGGTGGCCTAAGGCCGGTCTGTGTGGAAAACATTCGGGGAGGCCTATGTCCAGCAGCGGACACCTTTCGGCTGAGATGATAATTGACAAAAATGACAAACAGTTAAAATTCAAAGCCTTTAGGCGTACAGACCAATATTAATACATAAGATTTGTAATTAAACAGGTACACGAAGGGCTATGCTGATGTGCATGGCATTGAGATTTCGTCAGCTATACATTTATTTTAAGGTCTAATACGTGGCGAAACACTATTGCCTTCAACCAGGTGCAATATTATCAGCAATCCTAACTAATATTACATACATACACACATAAATTCATGCCTGTTTCCCAGAGGGGTAGGCAGAGACTACGGATTTCCATTTGCTACTATCCAGACACTTCTCTGGCTTCATTCACTTAAAAAAACAACTTCAACTAATATTATAAATGCGAATATGAGTTTGTTTGTTTGTTATGCTTTCACGCCTTAACTACTTGATCTTTCATCATGAAATTTCGCTTACACGTTGTCAGGGGAACAGAATAGGACATAGGGTATCGTTTATCCAGAAAAGTACTAAATAAAGTACTGGTACTAACCTAACATAAGCTACATTTAGGTGAGCGAAGCCGCAGGCAAAATCTAGTTCCTTATAAATAAAGTCAGGGATACTTTGCCCTAGAATCCAATCTAAGACTTCATGCACAGCAATCGCATTTAATAACACAGCGCCATCTTACAAAATCTTACCTAATTTTAAAACGTTCAGCGCCACGTGTATATGTCATTATACATCCGTTTTTTTTTTACGGGTGGATATGCGCCTGATGGGTACCCTCTCGCCACAAGGGGAGGTGAGAGCGTTATGTCCGACTCTCCCGTATTTCGGGCCTACGGACTAAAACCCCACGGTGTGCACGCTCGCTGCCTTGTATAGTGGATGGGCCGCTGGCAAAAGTTACTACCTCAGCGACCCACCCAGCAGTCTATAACTCCTCGGCGACGCTCCGGCACTACATAGGGCGTCGGACCGACTATACCCTATATTATATTATATCATTATACACCCCAGTGCAACTCTCACAGAACAGTGTATATCTGGTTATACACCATGAGTAGTCAACTTCAGAGGCCAGTGTATCAATGAATATACACTGCTACGAACATTTTGTAAATGACTTTGTAGCCCTGGCCCTCACAAATCGTTTGGTGTATCTGGGGTACAAAATGTTCGGCGCGGTGTATATTCAATGATACACTGGCCTCTGAAGTTGACTACTCAAGGTGTATAACCAGATATACACTGACCTGTGAGGGTTGCACTAGGCCCCTCCATTGGGTGAGAGAGGGAACACCCCAGGATTTTTAGTGGGTATACCAGTTTGGGGAGTCCCACACACCCCGCCGGTGCCGTCGCCTAGCCGGCGGATAGTGCATCAAGCATTTTTCCTGGGTAACAAAAAAAAAAAAAAAATGGTATATAATAAAAAAAAGGACATATACACGTGGCGCTGACTGTGTTAAAAATACCGATATACCATGCGTATATTTCTTAATTGAACTGCCTCCGTGGTGCAGCGGTAGTAAATGCAACTGCTGTGCATGGGGTCTCTGGTTCGAATCCCGGGTCGGGCCAACAAAAAGTTTCTGTTAAGAAAGCTCAATAGCAGCCCGGAGTTAGGAAGTTGGCGGTGTTAGACACCCCCGTGCCTCGGAAAGTACGTAAAGCCGTTGGTCCTGCGCCTGATCTCTTTCCGGTCGTGTCGGATTATCGTCCCATCGGATCATGAGAGTTAGGGAATAGAGAGTGCACTTGTGTTTGCGCACACACTTGTGCACTATAATATTTCCTGCGCAGATGGCCAGTCTCCGTCAAGACCAGCCGCCGGGACCGAAATTCGGCCTGGAGGACATTATTATTATTATATTTCTTCATACAAGGATTGGGTATAACATTCACTAGTACCGGACGGTCAGAGTATTGTGTCGGATGTAACATTGGTACATAAGGCTACCTCCCGTCATGTTTTCAAAAGACAACTCCCGCCCTAGGAATTTATCCAGTGTCACGGTAGTTTCTATAAATATTCATACAACAGACACAAATAACACTTAGATCAGGATCAACTACTTCTGGACTACACAAATTGTTATCCCTTTTAGGGGATCGAAGGCAACAATACTCGGTGCAGTGCGAGGCGGCCATTTAAACCACTACGCTATCCATGCCATCAATGATGTTAAATTATGGTACAGCTTGTTCCATAAAAAGGTGTCCACTAGTGCCTCCAAGAGTGATCGATTACACATATCTACAAAAACAAGCGGGAAGAAGCGACACTACCTATGATTTACGACTTACACGAGTGTTAGTCAAACGACCATATATTATGTATCATTTGAATCGACCAGTTTACATTGAAAGCCAAAAATAATCATAGGTAATAATACAAACACATAAACTGTCCAACTGCTGGACATGGGCCGTGTGAGAACCTTCTCACACGGCCTATACATATTATACGATACTACACGGCGTATACCTATACGCCATAGTCCACCACGCTGGTCCGGTGCTGTTTGGCAGACTTAACATATTATCTTTAAGAACATTTAGGGGAACTCTCAGACATACAGGATCCTCACAACGTTTTCCTTCGTGTCACAGTTTATGTCATTCTTCCGTACCTGTGTGTCTCTGAACTCCACCTAAACGCCTGTACCGATTTTGATGATTTTTTTTGTATGCATTTTTAAAGGACCATGGATAGCTTAGATTCACAACTAGAATTGACAAGTGGCGTTGAGATTCGGTTTCACATTCGGTCAGGACATCATAATCTGTCGGGTCGGCTAGTGTTTATAAAAAGTTTATTACAGATATGACGTCATTCTTGCATAAATACATTTCGAAATCGATTAATTGACGTGACATATTGACGTTAACTGCGTTAAATATACCTCTTGGGACGTATGCGAGTGACGTCACAATGGGCAGACGTCAGTCTGTTTACGCAGACGATATTGCGCATACATATTAATCGAGATTCGATAATTTGTGATTCGATTACTGAATGCAGGCTTCACAATTCGAAACGAGAGCCGGATAATCGAAATGGAAAGAAAATAAACCGATTCGTTGATAAAACGTATCGTTTTAACATATGTCATGGGCGTACAACTGATATGTGAAAAAGGAATATCTGTAAATAGATTTTTATTCTCTGTCATTCTAGGTTTTACATTTTAATATCAGTATCCTAAATTATATATTATAAAAAAGCGAATTTGAGTTTGTTTCTTTATTTTTTAACCTTTCACGTCTTAACTACTCCACTCAACCGATAATTATGAAAGGACATCGGCGAATTTCGGCCACTCACAAAAACAACGGACAGAAGTTAAATGTATACAGAAAAATAGCGCTTATTTTATTGATTCTTAATTACTATAAACAGAAAAGTCTACAATGGGGATATAAATATCATAAAAAAGGTAATAAACGTACTGTAAAACTGGAAATAGTTGCCTTTTCGAGTTTCTAATTATGTTTCATAATATACTTTTTTTTTACATATAATCATTTGTATGTTTTTAGCTGTAATTTGATTACATTTTCACTCTTGTCCGCGATGGGCCTGACAAACTAAGGGACTCCGCTCGTCTCCTTTGTATAAACATTGTCAGGGGAACAGAAAAGAACATAATAGGGTACCTTCCATTAAGAAAATTATCATATGTATATTTTATGCCAGATATTTAAATCAAAGACGCGTCCTACTACATTTTAATATGGCCATCTTTCTACACTTGGCACCTAACACACAATGCCAACATAACGTCTGAATTATATATATAGAATTACCATGCTTACTCATATATACAATTAGCTAGCCCGCGGCATCGCTCGCCTAAAAGTAAATAAAATATAGCCTATGATACTCGGTGGCTATAGCTTTCTAATGATGAAAGAATTTTAAAATCGCTTTAGTGGTTTTTTAGTTAAATCCTTACAAACAAACAAACTAAAATCAAATCTTTCTAATATTAGTATAGATTTAGCACTATCATTTTCTATTTAATGTGTGAGCTCACTCTAAAAAGAGTGGACACTTTTTGTGCTATCTTAGTACGGGGTTCTATGGTTTAAATCTTTGCTTTACGCTATAATCAATTGTAGCAAACAGTAGTTAACCACGTGTAACCAGTTTAACAAGGTTTAACCGTATCTTAAGGCAGCAGGCGTGATGGAGTTATACAGATATAGTAATATATTAACTTAATACGAACACTGGCGGGTTGAGCTCAACCGTTCTCTCAGAACTTGGACTTTGTTTAATCTAGGATTATGACTTTGCATGGCCCTTTATTAAAATGCAGACCGCGCAGCCAAATCGCAATATTTTAGAATTGAATAGAATAATTATTGCCAGGAGTATGGTACAGAATGGTCTTAAAATTATATGCAACTTACACATATTCTAATGTGAGTCGGTGTGTGAAATAAATTAACACATAGATTAGAATTAAAAAGTGTGAATACTAATTTTATTATTAATGCTGGTTACGATTAAAAATATAAATAATCATAAGTACCTACATTAATGTCTATCAATAAATTAGGAAGGAATAATAAAATGAAAATAATAAAAATGTTTACATAAACAAAAAACAAATTGAGTTACAAAAACAAAATAATTACAAAATGGTGTTTTATATTTACAAAAGGTACTGGTCCTGTTTCCCAAACTAGGCTGTAGCCTATATTTTGGGAGACAGTGCTCAGTCAAAAAGTTTAGAAAGAATAAAAGGAATGTCAATCATACAATAAAGCTTATAATAATTAAATCAAATTTTGATTACTGAATTTCTAAAATTCTTTGACTGTATAAAAACATAATCGTCAAAAAGCCAAAAAAAATTACAGGTAAACCCTTCAATTTGTTTATTGGCAATGTTCGCCCTTTGGTGAATTGGTGAAATTCTAATTACCATACAGGAGTATTTCGTGAATAAAAGCATAGCCTTTGCTGTAATTCTCAGTAGTAGCTCGGAGCAGGCTACTATGCACAGTAGAGGACAATTAAAAAAAAAAAAAAAAATTGTTTATTGGTTCATAAAAGACACAAAACAATAAAGGCACATGAATACAGCACGTTGTACATCAAGATCAAAAGTTGGTAAATAATTATCTAGCACCTAAACTAGGTACGCAGATCAGTATCTTAGGAGTTAGATTTTTTACGATTTCAACAGATAAATACAACCGCGACATTTCAGAGACAGTTTATCCTGTATCTTGACAGTGAAGAGCGAGTGTGACAGTGTGTTTGGGTGAGTTTAGTGTGTGTGGGCTATGTGAGTACTGAGGATGTTTGTGTGTGACAATAGTACATAGGATTTCATGTCATAGTTGGGATGTTATACGCCTTTGCCAATCTTTGTATTTGTTTCTATTTTGTAGGAGGTTTTTTTTATGTTAGTTTTTGATCGAAATGTTATCGAGTCAGGTAATGACGTTATTGGGTTTTGTTAATAAATGCTCGTTAGCAGCTCAGAATCTGGAACTGTGCCTGATAGAAGGCAATAGGTTAGTCCTCTACCACGTGGGACCTAAAGTTATTGCTGGCTAAATATGTACGCTACACATCTCTGCCTTCTTTGGGGAACAGAGACGTAAGTCTATGTATATATGCAATAAAAGCAGCTTTGTACTTCGTACAATTTAAAACATCGACTTTCAAACACACACTGCAAAACTCTCTCCAGCCATTACAACCAACAAAGAGTGGCAACTAACTATTAAAGGGAACAACACAGAACTATCCTTTTTTGTAGTGCAACCAGTCAACACGAAGTTTCTCACAACGCTATAGAAAATAACTAACAACAAACGTCTTGCACATCATTACAATGGGACTGCCGTGCGTATTTTGTTCTATGTGTTTTTCAAATCTCATTTGCCTCTTTTCGTTTGAGATTTTTTTTGTGCAGGAACATTTGAGAACAATACAGTGAACGTATTATATATATTCTATCACATACACATAACACCATCTAGCCCAAACTAAGCAGAGACACTACTACTACTAGACAATGGATAAACATACATATATACTGTTTTTTGTAAATACATACATATTATACATAGAATCGCCCAGACAAAGACAAACATCCATGTTCATGCACACAAATGTTTGACTTTTGCGTGAATCGAACCCGCGACCTCAGGCGTGGCAGTCGGTTACACTAACCACTACGCCATAGAGGCCGACAATTACATTAAATTGATTAGTTCCAGAGATTAATGCGTTCACACAATTACATAATCTCTTTAACTTTGTTTTATAGTATAGTAGCGGTCCGTCTCGACTTTGCACGGGTTTAACGTTATGTATATAGTATATAAATGTCTATCTAACATAATGGCCTCTTAAATAGAAAAAGAATTATTTAAATCAGATGATTAGTTTTGCAGATTATTATCTATATTCAATCTAACAAAACTTACCTCTTCATAATATTAGGCTAACTTTAAACTTCTTATCGACTTGTTCCGGCAGAACATCAATTTCTTACGGAACATTTTTCAACATACAGTTTTTACATTTATATCAATGTCACTAAATTCCAAACTTGTTACTCTTCGGTCCTCAGAGATCTATAAAGGTGTAGTACCGCTGTCTGGGTAATGAAGTAATCTCAATAGCTATAAATCCAAAAAACTTGAAGGCAGGTAGGGCATAATTAATATCCGCTAAGAAATGTTTTATGAAATTCCAAAAGAAGATAAAATGATAGGCTGTTGAATATTTAAAACGTAAACTGACTGCTTCAGTAGCGCATCAGTAATGAGTGTGACTGCTATACATGAGGTTCAGTACCTGAGTTGGAAGTTTTATTAAGATTTTCTGTTAAGAAAATGCTTCTGAAGTGGTGAAGCCAGATACTGCTTGAGTTTTAGCTTTTCTTTGTTTTGTTATACTCAGTAAATGGCAATAGTCTGGCTTAATAATACGTAAGACCTGACTAAACATAGCTGGCGAAAACTAGACTTAATACACTTTCTATTAAGATGAGGATATAAGAGTGTGACTATGTAAGTATTGTAATTCAGGGTTTATTAAATCATCTCTTTTCTGGATGTCCTTAATATTTTAATTATGATTATATCGCAAAAGTTTACCCACAGCTTATGAAGTACCTTAAGTTTTCTTCTCCCTAGCTTTTATTATTCCCGAGTCACTTGGGGTCGGCTTTTCTAGTCTAACCGGTTTTGTCTGGATATTAGTTTTTACACGGAGCGGCTGCCACCTGACCTCCGCAACCCGAAGGCTAACGATACCTCAAGGCTAGACCAATGTTAGGATATTATAGGGCACTGGCTTTCCAATAACGACTGCTATAGATGTTCATGGCAGCCGGGACCGACGGCTTAACGTGCTCTCCGAGGCACGGAGCAGGCGATAATTGTCAATCAATACGCATATAATTTCGAAAAGTCATATAACTTCCGACAGTCAGAGGCTCGCGACGTGGGTTCGAACCCGAGACTGCATTGCAGTCTGTTGGTCTCCCTACTGAGCTATCAATATACTGGCCTAATACCTAAAAACATAGTTGGCGAAAAGTAGGCTTAATACACCTTCTATTTAGATGAGGATATAAGAGTGTGACTATGTAAGTATTTTAATGTAATTTAGGATTTATTAAATCATCTCTTTTCTGGATGTCCTTAATATTTTAATCGCAAATATATCGCAAAGATTTACCTACAGCCTATAAAGTACGTTAAGTACTATGATTTAAATTACTAGTCAACCAACATTCGGAGGACGTTACTAATAATTAATTGTATAATAATAAATTGAAATGTATTTACCATAATAAACCGCGAGCTGAAGTACCTTTTAACCTAAATAACTAACTACAAATCGAATCAAATCAACATTACATATTTATTTAGACCACAAAGTAATGCTTATGAACGTCATATAACTAAACTATGTATAATATGTATTTACTTTTATCAATCTGCAAAGTGAGGGCGTAGAACCAAAGAGAAGAACGGCTTAGAAACACACGGCTACTCTGTTTAATCGCCAATTTTACAATGCTGCTTATTTTACAATACTGCTTATTTTACAAATTATATTTGTAAGGAGCTGCAACCATTATTTTTATTTTTATTTTATTTTATTTAGTTGGGAAAACATACAGTGTATATAACAAAAATAACAACATGTGTTAAAACTATGCTCCATTTACATGTTTTCGCAGATACACAACTAAAAAGCTTGTTATATAATACTAATAGTTTTAGAAAATAGTGATGAGAGGAAAACTAAACAAAACAAAAACTAACAAAACAAATGTAAGTTACAAATTATGAACGAACCAGCTTGAGAACCATGACTTTGTTAATATTTTATTAAAATATGTGATTTAGAGTTAAATAAGTCTAGTTCTGGAAAGCTAACCACCTACCACTACTACTACTGAATTAAACACATTGAAGCTTAAACAAAAATAAACAAGAACATTATATTTCACACACACGTGCGTCAATTACTAGAAAATGTTAATGTTTGCTGTGTAACGATTAATGCAAGCGTTATTTGCTTTTCATTAGACGTATGTTTGTTCAAGAGCCACGCGACACATAAATTAAATGCAAGAGACCATAAAATTAACAAACAAATATTTCAATTAAAATGTACATATTTGATATAGTAAATATACGGTAGTTTTGACAGCTTGCCCAAATATGAAGAGATATTGTTAAAATTGTTCCATAAGATTTTCGAGACCAAAATATTTAAACTTTGTTCCGCAAAATATAAAAACCTGTACCTTAATTTAAAAATAAATTGTCATTTACCAATTTTTTTTATTATAGTACTAACCTATTTGATCTGATAGGGATTTGAAATGATTTTCATAAATTACACAAAACACAATGAAATTTGACAATGAATAAATATATTAATTTCACTCTTAGGACTATTATTATTATTCGAATTGTTCTGTGTAATCCTTATTAAAGAAAATTGACATTAAAATCAGAACAGAACAATGTTCGCTCAAACAATCAATGTCTGCTTATTTATAGCTTTAATTAAATTCTTGAATTGGTCGTGGTGTCGAGTTTAATTAATATTTCACTCATTCGTCTCCTTTAGGTAAAGGTTGTATCACACTGCTAGCAGGCAGCGATATGTGTATATCGCTGACTGTTAGTAGTGTGATGTTAGCACTAATGCCCATATGTCCTTTAAGTAGTACGTAGAGCTACATAAAGCTATATTTTCCTAGCCATGTTTGTAGATCTCACGTAATAGGGGTCAGGGCTATGGGAATTTACAGCTATTGCTGTCCGCCAGACACATTGCCCAGTCTACGCCACATATGTCTGGTTTAAATTTGGAAACATAGAAACCTAATGATATTTTGCTCGATCAAGAAATCAAACCTTTAAATAAACATCTTTGATGCCAGCGAGAATAACGAGTTAAGGAAAAGGCTTTAATATTTGGTTCAAGTGGAACTTCAAATAAAACTATCCTATCATTAGCAATATAAGAATAAGTGTATGGTATTCCAAATTCAGTTGTGGTTGTTGAAAAAGAGAGTAATTATATTCTTAGTTGGATTTCATAACTAATAGTTAATATTTATTGCCACAAATGCGATTTCGTTTAAAGGTGTGAGGAACACCGCGGATGTTTTAGTCGGTTCAGCCCAAATTTCCATCTTGGGTTGGATCCCGACATATCCCCATCACCCGCCCCAAAACCGGCGATGGGGAAGGAGAATTGCACATTTCCACGCGTTAAAAAATATCAACGGGTTGCACTCCGGGAGTGCCGGCAGACATGAAAACTTGAATATTAACGTTGTGCATCTTGATATTTTGGAATGGTTAGGTAATAATTTTGCACGAATTGATTTAATTATCAGTATGAAAGTACTATAATTTATATGGTAAAATACAATATTCATTGATTGCGCTGTCGTACACAAACATGACAATTCTCCCTCCGTCTTACGAATTTTCGATCAGGTCACGTGTCCTGACGCGAGTTTAACATTTTTTACCCATCACAAAAAGGTGCACAACGCCGCTAAAGAAGTTTTCACTTCAAAAATGCGATTTCGTCGCAGCTATTATAAAAAAGCGAATTAAATTCAGTCCTTAGTATACCACTTGATACAACCATTCTAAAATGTCTGGCGTAGTGGTCTAAGTGAACGCCTTGCCACTGCCATTGCGGGAACGTTGTCAATTTAATTCCCAGTTAATAACAGTTTCGTTAGTAACAGCACTTTTTCTGGATGAAAGGTACTCTGTGTCATTTTCTGTACCGCTGAAAATGTGTATATGTGTAAATTTCACGATGATCAATCGATTAGAAAAGGCGTGAAAGCGTAACAAACAAACTAACAAATAAGCATACAAGTAAACTCACATTCGCATTTATAATATTATTTGGGATTTAAGGTAATATCGCTTGTCGCTTTCTGTGTCGCTGTGGCTTAAATTAATGAGTATTGATCGAGATACACATACAGGAATCATGTCAAACTTTTCACGTATAGTCGTATACGTCGTTGTAAGCCAAATTGCATCCACTTTGAAAGAAGTATTTTAATTTGGCGAAATGTTTATTACTTATATAATCCTTACTAATATTATAAATTCGAAAGTAACTCTGTCTGTCTATCTGTCTGTCTGTTTTCACGGCTAACCCACTTAACCGATTTAGATGAAATTTGGTACACATATAGTTTAAAACTTGGGAAAGGACATAGGCTACTTTTTATTGATCTAGGTACCACGCGGGCAGAGCCGCGCGCTAAAGCTAGTATATTATATGATCATTTATACCGATAGTATCCTACCGTAAATGCCCATTTTAATGTAATCTTGTTGAATATATCTGGCGATAAAAAATATTTTTTTCTTTAAAAGATAATTGCCGTATTACGAATACATACTGTGGCATGGGGTCCTTTATAAACATTAAAAAACATATACATATAACACCCAGACTCGGAAT
This sequence comes from Catocala sponsa, assembly GCA_963564715.1. Taxonomy (NCBI): domain Eukaryota; kingdom Metazoa; phylum Arthropoda; class Insecta; order Lepidoptera; family Erebidae; genus Catocala; species Catocala sponsa. The sequence continues at coordinate 5,137,303 of OY751326.1, forward strand.
AACTATAATAATAATATAATATTCTATCACATACACACAACACCATCTAGCCCAAACTAAGCAGAGCTTGTACTATGGGTAATAGACAATGGATAAACACATATATATATTTTTTTTTGTAAATACGTACATATTATACATAGAAACACCCAGACCAAGACAAACATCCATGTTCATGCACACAAATGTTTGACTTGTGCGGGAATCGATCCCGCGACCTCAGGCGTGGCAGTCAGTTACACTAACCACTACGCCATCGAGGCCGTCATTAACTATTTCTGAATCACACAATACTTTTTACCGTGTGCCGAACCCATGACACTTGGCTGTGGTTAAGAAGGTCACCCATGAGACCAAACTCTTACATTACTCATGCGTTTGATTAACTTGCCAGTAAAAAAATAATGTGTCACCATTCAAACTCGTGAGTATGAATACGTTTCTTTTCATACTCATCATCTTGTAATAAACATCAGCTGTGAACGTTAAAATTACGTTCGTCTGGCAGATTTGGAATCTTGTTCTATTATATTTGGAGGGGCTCCTCGATAACAAACAAATGAATACTAGTTGCCCACAAGCCGGTGGCCCACTTGACAGTAAGTGTCAACAGCTACCCGTAGAGTTCAGCGAAGCACGGACTAGTTAAGCTGTTTTCAACTAAAATATTTTCCTCAGTTTCTGTTTCAGAGTATTTTATTCCGTAGTATATTAAAAATTTCACACCCTTTTCCTTTAATCACATTAGAAATACTTGTATTAGCAATGGATAGTGCAATAGATGATAAAATGGATTCGAATCCACAACGATGAGTTTGGCATTGAGTTTCGGTCGCTTAAAAAGTAAATGCCTACAAGTCAACGCGTTTAATATCACCGTCGCCGTTTGATGTATTGGCTGACATTATTGAGCGAAAACATAAGTTTAATATATTATTATCTAATTGGGAAACCGAAACCCATAGACGGACTCAGTCAAAATGGCGTAATATTTATAGCATATCTCGTAATACGTCGGTAGCTAAAAACGCCAGAACACACACTTACCGAGCGTGGGAGGCAGTGACGTAGCACTTACTGAATGCCTAACATACTTTCATACGCAGAATGTTTACGTTGTTTCTAACTCACAAAACTTTCACTGAAATGGAAAATCAAAAACCTCGCCTCTCGGTCAACACACACATATTTTCAGGCAATTACTCAAGGTTTCAAAGCTTAAATCATGAATTTCTCTTGTCACCTTTCTATACAGGGTTCTTCAAAGTAAAATGAACTTTACGTCGCATAAATAAAACATATTTTCAATCGACAAAGCCGTTAACATATATACAAAGCCTACACGCGAAAACTAACTTGATTAATTTAAAATAGAGTTTATTATCGCGGAAGAGGTTGTTTTAAGTATTTTATACATGTTTTAATTTTGTTCCTAATCAGTCAGCACAACCGGATTGTATTAGAATTTTTTTAAGTTAGGTGTCTTTATTTGTGCTATCTAAGTGTCAGCTCGCTAGGACTCTGACTAACAAATATATTGATACCGTAGAATCGTAGCAAAAATAACCTCAATTATATTAATCGAATCAATTTGAGCCTCAAGATTTTACTCGATAACAATTCGATAAATATCCAAATCGAATGGTACAATTGTATAGACTTAGTTAGTTATTTTCCTTAGCAATTAAGTACGTCATCCCGACTGATGAAATCCTAAACCTGAATGTGTAGAGCTTTTATTTCACACTGTAATTTTAATTAGCTTAGCAAAATTGAGCTTTAAGTTATAAGCGAGTAGGTTGTTTTTAGCTTGCGTTACAGGTGATGATAACCAACACATTTTGCAGAACAAGTGGTTGTTATGGCAACACGGCTGTAATCAAACATTGTAGGCCGCAATCATTACACCTTTGTTAATCTGCGCGCTCATTCAACAACAGAATGTTGATGTGAAACAATGTATCTGTATACACATGTTACCGTGTAACATTTTTGGGAAACATCGGGATAATACGAACTACTATATTTAATGCTTTTGATCTCCATTTGTTTCTTGGATAGTTATGCATGCGCCCGATATATTCAAACCTACGATCGTGACTTTCTGTTTCCAGAATTCACAGTACCTAGCCGATTTCTCCAATATACGATAGATGGCGATAATCTCGCCCCATATGACAAGGGACCTAATAACATAGCCACTGAAATTTTTTTTGAGTAGTAGAGCCACGCTGGTTTCAACAAGAATGGGCCGGCTCGACCAGGGAAGGACTACCCTCTCCCAGAATATCGACGTCAAATAGCAGTATTCCTACTATAGTGTTTCGTTCGGTGGCGGAGGCCCAATGCAGATCACTCTCAACCAATGCACTATCTTGTTCTTCCCTCTTCCTTTTCTGTTTTTCCTTTCCTAAAGGGTCGGCAACGCGCAAGTGATGTCTCTGGTGTTGCAGGCGTCCATAGACTACGGTGACCACTTACCATATACATGTTTGCCACCTTAGTTGAATAAAAAAAAATGTCTAATGCCTCTCAGAGTTCCCACTCGGGGAAATACGCTTAAGACTATCACTATATATTACTACTACTATTACATTTACTATATACAGTCTGTCTGTCTATTCGCGATAAACGCAAAACAGATTTTATGCGGTTTTCACCAATAGATAAAGTGACCCAGGAGGAAGGTTCAGGTGTATAATTTGTTAAAGTTTATTATTATTGGTGCAAAGCCGGGGCAGGTTGCTAGTGTATCTATATTTTATTCTAGACTAGAAGTTACCCGCGGCGTAGCTCGCGTAAACGTAGGTTATGTCAGTAATAGTACTTTTTCTTGGATGAAAAATACCTTATGTCCTTTTCTGTTCTCCTGACAACGTGTATGTATGCGAAATTTTATGATAATCGATCAAGTACTTTAGGTGTGAAAACGTAACAATCAAACAAACTCACATTCGCATTCATAACATTAGTCCTGATTCTACCCGCGTACTTGTCGAACATTCGGAATACACAATGCACTTCAGTTATAATTAACCGAATAGCAATTTGCGTGACTAGATGAACAACACACTGGGCCTTCTCCAAATATCTTTAATAACTAGGATTTTAATCTATACAAATAAATAAAATTGAAGTGTCTATTTGTAATGTCAAAATAACAGCTTTTTATCTAATGTATATGAAAGTATATAAGGTACCTATACGAAAACATCTATTTTAAAATTTTTGTCTGTCCGTCTGTTTGTTCCGGCTAATATCCGAAACGGCTGAACCGATTTTGACGGAACTTCGACTAGCAGATAGTTGATGTTATAAGGAGTAACTTAGGCAACTTTGATTTTAGAAAAAAAAATTGGGTTCCGCGGAGTCAAACATTTTTTAGTTAAAATCTACGCGAAAAAAGTCGCAGGTAACAGCTAGTATACAATATAATTATCCAATAAATTCATTTAATTAACTGAAGCATGAAAGGAATTCATTGGAGTTGTGGCTTGAGATGGAAAGACGAGCTGTCATGATGTCAGAAATTAATAAATCGCCGCTAAGAATATCGTAGAGTTTCTAAATATACAGCTATCGTATTGATTTTATTAAATATTAGTTAGGATTAAAGACTTCTCAATGCTCTTAATAACTTCAATACTTAATCTCAAAATATGGGTGTAATTATCACCGCTTTGGACCAAATAATATAGGGTGACCACTACAGTCATTGCCCAATATATAGTGATTGCCAACATTAAGATCAAACGTATTTATTTTAATTACTAAAGGAACTAGTTTCGATCGTTTCCAATAGATGTCACTTTCAGGGTTTTGGTAGCATTTTTCATTTAAAAAACTGGCAACACTTTCTCTTTCCGAGGTGCCATGGCCGAAGTTAATGTGTGACGCTTGCAGTTCATCAAAAAAGTAAGTTTCTTAAAAAATATCTCAAGGACAACATAGTTTGTTTGACAATATTTAGTAGAATTTTTTAGCCTGAATCGAGTTTTTATAGATTAATGTGATATAAGAGTTATTGTATTGTTTTTGTAACCAATCTTTTTGACCGTTACTTCTTTCGTAATGTTTAAAATGGGGGTGGGCAATAACTGAATCTTTATTTTAACAATTATAGTAATTGCCATAGGTTAATTTAGTTATTGCCATTGGTAATAGGTACAGTTATTACCCGGTTAATATTTGTATTTTAAGTTTTATTCTCTTACTTAAAAATCATTTTATTTCTTACAGAATGCCGAAGGCACCGAAAGTAAAATATACTCAGGAAAGCCTTCAGAAAGCCATCGCTGAAGTTCAAAATAATGAACAGCAATTGTCAGATCGGCAAATTGCACAAAAATATGGTGTTCCGAGATCCACGCTTAGGTTTTACAAACGTAACCCAGGACACAAAACCAGCCTGGGTCCTTCGACAATTTTAACTCCGAATGAGGAAGCTATTCTTGAAGAGTGGATTATAACTTCTGCTCGAAAAGGATTTCCAAAGAATAAAGAAAATATAATAGACAGCGTACATAAGTTTCTTGTGGAGAATCCAAGACCTAACCCATTTTCCAATAACAGGCCAGGCATTGGGTGGTGGAAAGCTTTTTTAAAAAGACACCCTAAATTAAGTATCAGGGCTTCTGAAGGTGTAACAAAAGCTAGCTCATGCGTGTCTGAGAAAGATATAAGAGGATGGTTTGATGAGATTCATGCGTATGCTGAAGAAAAAGGACTGACTGAGGTTCTCAACCAACCAAGTAGAGTTTTTAATGCAGACGAGACTAATTTTCAAATTTGCTTAAGTTCTGGACTTGTTGTGGCTGAGAAAGGATCTAAAAATGTTTATAATATTGAACACTCAAGCGCAAAAGAATCCATAACTGCCTTATTCACGTTTTCGGCTGCCGGTGACGTCTGCTGCCCATTTATTGTGTACCCGTATCAAAGACTACCTGAAAAGATATGCGAGTCTTTACCAGAAGGGTGGGGTATAGGTAAATCAGACAATGGTTGGATGACTACCGAAGTATTTTACGAATTCATCGCAAATGTTTTTCACCCTTACTTAGTAAAGAAGGCTGTTCAGTTCCCAGTCATCTTATATGTTGATGGTCATAAAACACATTTAAATTATCATTTAAGCCAATTATGCACGCATCTTCAAATTGAGTTGATAGCTTTATACCCTAATGCAACGAGAATAATTCAGCCAGCTGACGTATCTGCTTTTAGACCCATAAAAATAGGTTGGAGAAGATATTTAAAGAAATGGCAACTAACAAATCAAAATATGGGCATAACAAAGCTAAATTTTGCTCCTATTTTAAATACAGTTTTAGAAGAAAGTCTACGACCAGAAATATTGGTAAATGGGTTCAGAGCATGTGGTCTGTGTCCGTTTAATGCAAATTCTATTGATTACTCTAAATGTTTAGGAAAAACTGCTGATTGCCAAAGAGATTTAGATAAAGATATTTCAGATAATGTCTCTATTACATACAAAACCTTTAAAGATATAACTGGAGCGTCTCTTTGCCAAAAATTTAAAGACCAGTCATTTCATACAACAGAACCTCACTTGAACATAATTTATAATCTCTGGAAACAATTTCAAAACAATGCTGACATAGCTAATACCTCTAATAAACCATCAACAAATCAAGCTGAAACCTCTTCTCCATTAATAAATTTAACAGAAGTATTGGATGAAGTGCAAGTTGAGAACCAAGTCAAAGATCCTCCAATAGAAGTAGACAGTCTGCCAAATACCTCCTTAAGTGACCAAATTCCCTACTACCTACATTGTTCCCCTGGAACATCTAAATCTGATGACCATTTTGAAATCCAAAGTCAATCCAGCCAATCTGAATCTGCTACCTTAACCACTATGATTGAGAGTCCAAAGTTGGTTAAAATAAAATCCTCCTTTGGAGAATACCTGGCATATCCAAAAACACCCATAAGGAAAGGAAAGCGTCAAATAGAGAGCAACCGTTTGCTATAACATCAGATAGTTTTAAATTAGGACTGCAAAAAAAAACAGTCTGACAAAGAAAATCTGTTAAAAGAAAAGGAAAAGAAGAAAATTGAGAGAGAGATGAAGAAGACTGAAAAGAGTAAGAAAGAACTAAGTAAGGGTAAAACCAAAGCTCAAAGTACAAAAGAAGTTATGACTAATTATGTTGAAAGTAATAGCAGTATCATTCCAGAATCTAAAAAAATCACTATCTTAGAAGAAATTCACATGAAACCCATGAGTGTTACTTGTGGAGTGTGCAAACATATAATTCTGAAAAACAATATTGAATGTAGTGGCTGTCATTTATCCTTTCATTTGAGATGTATACCAGATAGCCATAAAAACAATATCCCTGACGATGCTGATATGATGCTATTTTTATGTCATTTTTGTTATAAAGTTGATGACTCAGATAATGATAGTTATTCAGATTGCGAAGAATTATATTTTAATGTGCAAAAAGCTAGAAGAGATCTTAATTTCTAATTAAGATCTCTTCAGGCTTTTTGAACATTAAAATATTATAAAGCATTAAAAAACGCTAAGTAAAGTAATGTGGCAATATGGTCAATAACTGCCCCTGATAAATGGCAATCACTAGCTTTAGTGGACAATTACTGTGATTTTAGAAGTACTTTTGTTTTTATTTTTTTATTTTTGTGTTTCTAAACATATTCAAAATAATGACTGACTTTACTTTAGAAAATATATTTAGGATATCCAAAAAAATGTTTCCTAGTAAATTTAAGTCCAAATAAAGACACTTATAAGAAAAGTTGTGTATCAATCCCTTAACTGGGCAATAACTATACTGGTTACCCTATATTAGACGTAAATATTCTAACTCATAGTAAGTACCTTGACTTGTGTACCTGGAAACTGTTAATTACTTGGTGAAACTTTCGCAAATTCAGTGTTTTGGCTCCTTCGATCAAATATACCATAGATGCACATTCTCATACAAAAACTGCGTCAATATGTGGCACTGACCAGTACTACTTACTTATAAGTGTCTGCATTTATTATGCAATCCAGGAAATAAACCGGAATAACCATTGAACGCCCACTGAGAAACATTTTGTAATAGTTTAGTTAAAACGCGTCAATGTAAAGCGTTCTAAGTGTGTTACTCGCGATACGCAAGCGTACTAAGTATATGGTACGGTCTCCACCAAAGTAGTGGTGTCGATTCGCTCTCGCTTACGGGCAGCGCACGCAAGAGTGAGTGGGATAGGTGCATAATATAGCGCATACGACTGATTTATGCACAGTTATGTTGGGGCCGTTTTTCGAGCGAAGATCGTGCATCTATGGTATATTTGATTGATGTTTGGCTCACACAGATACGTCGTGTGATATATTCGTCGTGTGATATATTCGTCGTGTGTTTCTATCATTGACTAAGACTTATTCTAGTCAATAATATAAATAAATAAGTGAGAAACGGCAATGAATTGCCGTAAATCTTAGAGTTCGATAAAATTATATCACGTGACCTTGAGGTCAGAGGTCAAAGCTCATAGTCATTTCGGGGGTATATCGACTATGCTGAGTCGAATGGTGTTGACCGCGGGTCTCTAGCTCTAACGGTTATTGAGTTGAAAGTTGTATAACAGGCAGACAGACGGACAGACAAAGCTGTTGTATCAGAGTTTTTTCGAACTCTAAAATAAATTCTATAAAAACAATTGTATCGGTGGCCTAGCAGTAGTAAATGCGATAGATGTATAATATGTATGTAAGATCTCGTGTATTATTCCCGAGGCGGTACAAGTGTCAACGAGATGGGTGTAAAAACCCAGGATTCAACCACTTCGTCTTAAATTTACATCATGTGACCTTGTGAACCCTATATCTCGGGGGTCTTTTGACCCACAGTGCCCATATTCAAATTCAACCGAGGTATGATCCCAAGGTGTCTGCACACCAAGTTACAAGTCAATCGGTCCAGCGGTTCCGGAGTTATGCCTATCACTAACAGACAGACACACAGACCCACAAAGTGTTTTCATTAATCTTTGAAGAAGACTCAGAGGTTAATACATTTTGCAACTGAAACTGTGCCTGAATCTGAAACTGTGCCATCGACAGCAATAGGTCTTCCATAACGGGGCAATTTCAAACATAGTTGTCGTAATGTTTGTATAACACCGCTGAACATGCACTTTCGGCAATATGCGTAAGACTACGAATACTTACTTACCTACATCTAAACATATAAATAAAATTGATTTATATGTTTAGATGTAGCTATGTACGGTATAATTAAAAAAAAACAAAAAATTGGGGCAGTCTTCGGGGACTGCCGATAGAAGTGAAAACTTTAATCCTTGATCATAAACACTTCTTTGTAAACCAAATTATAAACCAAAAATAATTCAAAAATGGAAAGCGTTCGGTGACGATGACGCGAGTTCCATGATTTTTGTTCACCCAAGAAGTGGTCAATGCACCTAAAGAAGTTTTCACTTCAAAAACAACTTTTAAAACTTTTGTCTGTGTGTCTGTTTGTTTGTTTCGGCTAATCTTTGAAACGGCTGGCCCGATTTGGTGGGCTGGCTGGCTAGCTGATGTTATAAGTAGTAACTTAAGCTTCTTTTATATTAGAAAAAATATCTGCGTACTGAACAAACAGTTTTCTGTTGAATTCCACGCGAGCGCAGTCGTGGGTAACAGCTATATTAAAAATAATAAGTGTATACTTCAACCACAACAGCCAGTCGACAATATACCTCTGACTATCGGAGGTATAAGCGTGAATCCACGTATGTATGCAAAAAAAATAACATTTGTTATCTCTTACGAACCTAACTTTAACATAATTAACCTTTATCTTCAATCAACACGGATACGCACATCGTCAAGAGTACCTTCCTTCTAACGCACACATACATGAGCACGAGTACCTTCCTTCTAACGCACACATACATGAGCACGAGTACCTTCCTTCTAACGCACACACACATGAGCACGAGTACCTTCCTTCTAACGCACACATACATGAGCACGAGTACCTTCCTTCTAACGCACACACACACAGTCCCTATTTATATTATCACGTCATATTGAGTACACATTCGCTTGAGTACTGCAAGCTACGGAGTGTTCAAAAATTAATTTGGAATATGCCTTAACGAACCGAGGCGTATGGAAATCAAAGCCTTACCACTGGATTGGGCTTTCGAGTGAGTGTGAGCTCACTCGAAATCTCGATCGCGTTTGTGATAATTGTTTAACTTCAGAACTGGACTTGGACGAATTATATAATCATATTAGCAGATCGATAGAACTGATTGCAGCTCCACTTACCGGCTTCAATTGCGAATCTAAACCTTCCAGGGCCACACAGAAATTTTATTGAAATGGGCCCTGTAGTTGTTTGGAAGGTGTTCAACAATATACACACATATAAGAATTACATACGTAGGTATATAAATATTTACGTATTATTTATTTGCAAATGTTAATAAATAATTTATCCGTAAATGGAATGTATACATACATACATAGATTCATGCCTGTTTCCCAGAGGGGTAGGCAGAGACTACGGATTTCCATTTGCTACGATCCTGACACACTTCTATGGCTTCATTCATGGAATGTATACATATCCTTATATGGATATTGCGGATATTGTTTCTTTGTTCAAGGTTCATTTATATCTATTCAACATAATTTTAAATTCGTTATAAATTTTCAGGTATGTTTTCCTCGAATATATTCTATCATTTTCATAAGCGATGTTTATTCCCATTATTCATTATAACTACACTGATTAATTTAATATGTGTAAACACGTATTAGAAAGATTTTAGTAATTATAAATTATTAATAATTATAATTATAATCATATGATTTTTGCCTCATGCTAATATTTTGTAGCAGCAGCGATAGCTTAGTGGGAGACCTTTCGACAACCACGTAGAGGTCTCCAGTTCGATCCCAAGGCTCGCATCTCTGACTTTTCGAAGTTATGTGCGTATTAAAATCAGTTAATTATCGCTTGCTTTAACGGTGAAGGAAAACATTGTGAGGGAAGCTGCGTGTCTGAGAGTTCTCCATAATGTTCTTGAAGATATGTGAAGTCTGCTAACCCGCACTGAGCCAGCGTGGTGGACTACGGCCTATCCCTTCTCACACTGCAATGAGGGCCGTGCCCAGCAGTGGGATAGTATAATACAGGGCTATTATTATATTATAATATTTTGTATCTAAATCAATCGGTAACTATTGATATATAAAAACAATATAAAAGGAAAACGAGATATAACACAATGATGACAAGTAGGCCTAAGTATATGGGAACACGGCTAATACACCTAGCATGATCACATGAATACCCGTTTTCTATTATATAAATCACTGGCGACCCGCCCCGGCTTCGCACCGGTGGTACAAAACCTTAACAAATTATAAACCTAAACCTGCCACATGAATCACTCTGTCTATCAGTGAAAAACGCATGAAAATTCGTTCAGTAGTTTTTGAGTTTATTGCGAACTCGGCGGGGGCCTTTGTTTTATAATATGTAGTGATGCAACAAGAAAGTCTACAGCGGTCAGTTCATTTATGCGGCATATGGAACCTTGAATGCATTGCAATTACCACATACTATTTTATTACATACTAGCTGACCCGGCAAACTTCGTACCGCCTCAGAATCAATAAATAAATAAAAATGTGTGTGTGTACCAGAGTACACAGGTAAGAAGTGAAACTTCTTTACGACATATCATTTTTAAATTATTATTTAATTTATATTTTTTATTGTTTTTAGAATTAATAATGTTCACTAGATTTACAGTCATATTTATTAATACTTGCTAATTTTAACAGATTTATATACATTCACTGATACTTACAATCAAAAAGTGAGGTTAACCTCAAATAAATATTAAAATCGTGCTCATACGTGTTGAATTTATAAAACGAAATATATAATCACTCTCACTTTTCTTGTAAATTCACTTAAATTTGAATAATTCTTTTTATTTTATCACATTCAAAATAATATATTGTTATTCTTATTTCAAACCAAACTTCAAAACTAATATATTGTTGTTATTATTATAAATATATTACATTATATTCTTTACGTCACTATACTAAGCTTTGATAAAAAAAGCAACATGGCGCGTAACCGAAAAACGTGACGATTTTTTTTTACACTGCTACAAAATTTCTCCCATACGTCGATAAAGAAGTTTCACTTCAAAAAGCTGAATGATAAATGCAGAATGTTTCAACTGTAGTAAAAAATGTGGTCAAAACTTAACCGTAACAAAAATAATTCGTAATCAAAAAAATAATGCTCGATATGAATTAGGTTTTATTATTAGATATTTTTAATTACAAATGATGTTGCTTGAAATATTGTTATGTCACAAAGGTTAGGAGCTTACAAAATAAAGTTTGTAGTGTACGGTCCTATATTTCACCCACAAATCTTTTGGGTTCGAGGGGAAACATGTCGATATAACAATCGCAAACAATGTACGAATTTGATGCGGTGATGAAGATATGACGGAATCCTTGAGCGTATTATCCCAATGCGAATCGTTCTCGAGTAACTGTAATAGTTGACACGCCTCACGGTAAGTCGCACACAGATGTCCATTAATTGTTCTCAGTTGTTGAGACGATGTTGGACCACGAACATTCACCAACAACAATCGAAGATAATAACATTCGTCGTTATTTGGATGTACTGTGTAGATGCGACCTAGAGCGTCTGAAGCAAATATATTTGGATGTCCTTCAACTGGTGTTCCTTGTTTTCGACGTTTTCGATGATGCGTTCCATGTCTAATAGCGTGGCATATCAGCATACAGGAAAGTGCGAGCGAAAACATCTGTTTGACAAACTGAGAAGAAACTTGTTAATGTGGTCGACAGTGGACGTGCCGCTCTATCCGCCGCATTCCCTTGATTGAAATACTCTCGTTGTCCATTTTCTAGATGAACTGCCAAATACAATGCCAATTTTGGTGCAATCTGAACTCAGGACAGTGGTGTTCCCGCTTGAATTCTTCAATTGCTGCACACGAACACACTAATTTACTAGATGATACACAATTACATCATACATTAAACCGCATTCATCATCATCATCAGGCTATAATAGTCTACTGCTGGACATAGCTCTCCCCCAAAGAGCGCCATAGCGCAAACCGCATTATGCACATAAAAATAAAATTCAACCGAGACAACGCGACCTTTACGCCCAGATTCCCACCAAAGTCCGTAAATATTATAGTTGCGATCAGAAATTCTGAACGACGCGACGGGACGAACGTCAAACGTTCGACATTCAAAACCAAAAATATGAAAAAAGAAAATTTCACTTTTAAATTTAATGTGTATCTGAACGAGTTTTAAATTTAATTGATTTCTAAACGACGGGACGGATATCAAATTTTTGACAAGTAGGAATAGTTTCTAAGGGAAAGCGAAATTGTTGTTTTCACTATATTCCAAGCATTTTTTCATATTTACTCACCTTTTAAACCTTCCCTGGACTTCTACAAACATTTCAAAACCAAAATCAGCTAAATCGGCCCAGCCGTTCTTGAGATTTAGCGAGACTAACGAACAGCAATTGATTTTTATATATATAGATAAAGTAATAGACTTTGGTATTTCCATTAAATGCGGCGTCAATCGCAGTGTAAGATGCGTGTCATCTTGAGCGACGCAAACGTGGTTAACGAAGTTCGTTTGCCTGGTGCATTTAACGCATAAAGGAACGAGCGCTTTAAAGTACTTACATTAAATTCTCGTAAGTCCGTTAAGTGAGATATAAATGAACAGAGAATTTGTAGTTCATTACTACGTGCCATGTATATTGAACAGTAAAATAAGTTGTGAACAATATAAAACGTGATAAAATCCGCAATAGTTAATTCAGATAACAATTATTGTCGTCATGAAAAATATATAAGCGCGAAGCATTAAATCCGCTTATATACGTTAAAGCGTGATGATTAAAAATAAAATAATACAGCACTTTGGCTTACGTCGTTTCTGCACTAAGTATTATTGTTTGGCTTATTTTGAAACGAGCAATAACTATTTTTTGAAACCATACATATATATTCCTCGATACTCATAGGTAAGCAGAAGGCTATTACATCAATATTTTGCCAGCTGTAATTTTAGGTCCTACGTAAAAGTATGCATTGTCTATCTCTGAATACCACGCAACCAGTAGACTGCTAAAGAAGAAATTTTCAGCATGGAAAAATCTTCGTACATAAGACTGCTGCTATTTTTGGCACGACAATTGAATAAGACTTGTATTCAATTAGGTAATCTAAATCTAACGATTTAGATTACCTAATTGAATACTTTACTCTTATTCACTAGCCTCAAGTAATTAAGGCAACAATATTTTATTCTCATCATATTAATGTATATCATCATAACTAATTTATTCTCATCCTTTTATTTATTTATTTATTTATTTAGCACAACCACATCATATGTATTTATACATTTATAGGAAACATTACATAGTATTGCATCTGATACATATGACAGTTACGGTATGCATAACATTGGCTATAATAAGGTAGTTACTTATTTTCTAACTTATATCTACTAGTCATTCAAATAACAACAAATAAATTCGAAATGTGTGGAGAATTAATCTAGGGAGAATAGTTTTAACAATTTAGTCTTATAATTATTGTAGGAATCGTTGAAGATGTCAATTTCGGTGTCGCGACTTTGTATACTATTGTACTGATCAAGAAGTCTATGTATTGGTGATTGCCGACCCAAGTTGGTTCTACAAAAAGACGTGTGAAAATTTTTTGAGATTTTACGCCGGGGATAAGAGTGAGGAATGGCTAAAGACACTTTATTTAATAGAAAGCTGCACTGTATATGATTATTGATCAATTTATGGAGGAAGCAAAGGTCAATGATACGTCTACGATTGTTTAGAGTGGTCATATTAAATTTACATAGTCGTTGATCGTATGGGTTTCTATGGGAAAACCCACTGCAAGAGTATGCAAGACTTCTGGTGAAGGCTCTCTGAATGCTTTCAATCCGTTGCGAACTAACAGCATAGTATGGTGACCAGACAATACTGGCGTATTCAACTCAATATTTTCAATTCAATATTTATGAAAGGTGATGCGTATACGGCCATGACAGCTGCTGCAAATAAGGCGTATCTCAAGTGCTAAACAGTATATTAGATCCTGACAACACAGTACTGAACTGATTACGTCAAGTAGACCTATCCCGGTATTTTCCAATATTAGGAAGCTCTTTTTGTCTAGCCCACGAGAATACACGGATTTGTTAGCTTAGTAGAAATATTAAATATATCCAGGTTTGCCACAAGCGTTCCTAAATCCCCTAAAATAGCTCCTGGGAGACGAGGCTTACGTTCCTCAATAAAATCTTATTTATTATGATTAATGATACTCCGTAACAGCCATTAAAAGGGTCGATGTAACATACTGGTCAACTTCTACGCCATATCAGACCTTACAGAGTGGTATTTTCTGTTGTTGGATAATATTGGCCCACCAATATTATCCAACATCGTTTACTTGAAGCATCGTTTAGTTTCTAGGACAGTAAACGATGCGTCATGCATCTTATCATATAAAAGCAAATTAATTGTTATATCTGTCAATTAGTAACTCAAAGTCACGGTTCTAAAGCCACCTATGGCGCTTGCTTCTGCAAGCGCCATAGGTGGCTTTAGAACCGTGACTTTGGTTATTCTTAACCAAAGTAAAAACATTGGCCTACTGATGCCATCTAGTCCTAGATTTGAGACTAGCAGCTTCAAATGAAACAGAAATCAAAAATCAAGTCGAAATCGGATAATAATACGGTTTAAAGAAATTCCACTGACACAAATCCATTATAGTATGGATAACAAGTGGCGACGACATATTCCAAGCCTGTACCAACTGCTTTATAATGTAAGCCTGAAGTCCGATTTTCACGGCATTTGCAGTATACGGTAGTAAATTTTTCACAACCAACTAAATTCGTGTGCTATTTCCCAAATATATCTTAGAAACGTGCACCCAAGGGAATTTTAAACGATTGGTTGGTTTGAAAAGTATCTTTATACTGTAGGCTAGTCTTTTCTATTGAGTATGGTCTACTTATATGTATGTACTCGTATGTCTTTTCCGGGTACAAGGCGAATTTATCTCTTGGCGTATTTTGTGACGGTATATTGTGTATGATTTTATTAGCTAGATATGGTATGCATTTGGAATTTTGGCAAATATAACTTCGTCAAGATTTGAGTAGATGGCTTGATTTAAGTCTTGATGTTGTGTTGATTTTGTCTTGCTAATTTATATTTAAACTAATTTATTGGATTGATTAAGTTCCGAAGATCAAAATTGAAGTAAGGAATTTTTTTATATGTTTTATTTGAGGATGCCAACAAGCCTTGCTTCTGAAAAAGGAAGACTTATTACTTAATGCTTAACCTGTTGAATGGCGGCGGCACATCAGCGACCAGTCACAATAGGTTTTCAATTATGTCTGGTCTGCCTGTCGTTCATATTAATACGATTCGAAACCTTAAAAAGTCAAGCTTAGTAATAAAATCGTAACATCTAAAGTTTTCACGTAGATTGATATTACAGAGTAATTTTTTTGAAGACGTCGATATTCGCTAGATAAGGCTTAAAATGTTCTTGTAAAATACATACATATAACAGGCCTCGTTGAAAATTATTCACTCTCATAGTACGACGCAATACTTTCTCAGATCGCTTATAAATTAATTTTTTTCATGGGTTTGAAGTCCAAAATACTACTTTCTTTCTTAAGTTTTAAAGTTACGTTCTGATTTCTGGTTACTGGTTTATATTGTTAGATCTTAATAATATGAACATTGAGTTGTTTCTGCCAAGATATTTATAAAGCATTTCACCGTATCTCACGATAGTTACGCATACCTCCTCTGTACTAGGCTAACAAGCCTAACCATATTGACCGCATCCATAAAAACCATACTGCAAGTTGCAACACAATACACAATTAACTGCGGCGTAGCTCAGGATCGATGTCCTTTATCAATCAAGCTTCTCACCAGGTTTAAGTGACAATCCCACTCGCCTTACGTATCGTATGAAATCATTGACGTATTTTGCAATGTCCAGTTATAAATTGGACGTACTTTCTGAAAAACGTTCCAACCCAGAAAGTTAACATTTTGAGATAATCGTGATTGAAGTTCAATCCCGTATTACTTCTTCATACATGTGGGTTGGGCGCTACTAAGTCATGATTTCATATTTAGACTGATAGTAGAGCTACCAAATTTTTCCAGCTAGTAAATAATCACCCCGTAACTAATTTGCTAATAATAACTCGATTTTGACCCGAGTGTGGGTTGGAACGTTTTCAGAAAGGACGTCCAATTTAGCTTTGTATTTTAATTCATTTATGGGTTATTTTTTTGTATAAAATGCAAGTTACTACATGCTTAATTTTTTGTTAAATTGGAATAGATTAAAAAAAGACAACTCCTGCACTAGGAATTATTCCTGTTTCACGGTGGACTTTACAAACTGACAAACAACGGACACAAAGAACATCTAGACTCAGAACAACCATTTATGGATCACACAAATTTTAGTCCCGTGGATCCAAAACCATGTAGAGCCACGCTGGGTACAGCATGAATGGGCCGGTTCGACCGGAGAAGTACCACCCTCTCACAGAAGCTCGATGTAAAATAACAGTATCTGTTATGTTCCGTTCGGTGAGTAAGAGCGCCGGAGGCCCAATGACCCTTCCCTTCCCAAACCCCATCCTGCTCCATTCCACTTTACCTTCCGGTAGGCAGCGACTTGGTTGTGTTTTTTTGACATTGCTTCTGTAATGCTAAGAAAACACAGCCATGTGTATGAGCCACGGTTCTCGCTTACTATCAGGTGGGCCGCTGGCTCGTCTGTCACCGAAGAAAGCAAAAAAAAAAAAACAGCACTCGGCAATTGGCAGTAGCGGAGCTACCACTTAAACCACTACGCCGTCCGTGCAAGACAGACTGTTTTATCAAAGCCTCTGGTAAGCCAAAAGACGAGAAAAATTGTCATCTGGTTATAACATAGGTGAGAGTAACCTATATTGAACCAGATGCTATTTCTTTACACTGGCAAGAGAAAAAGAGGCAACTGTAGAAATGACAGAGTATTAGTGGCACCACAGTCGCCTCTTTTTCTGTTGCCAGTGTAAAGAAATAGCATCAATTTGGTAGAAATATAGAAGTGGTACAATTTAAGCGCCGCGCTGGTTCAATATAGGTTACTCTCCCCTAATATCAGATACACATTATAAGTGACATAACAATCTCGGTGGCCAAAAACAGCCGCTCGTATTAACCCTTACGAAAGCAAAAACAAATAAAATACCTTATCCAAATCTGCTTCCAAATAAAATAATAATTCGATGAAAGAAAGATAAAACATTCACCAACAATAGGAAACATTAGAAAAGCAAAGACAGAGTTATTGTCCCCTTTGTCCTAGAAGACATGGTAAGAGCATTTCAAAGGTTTGTATTGTCTTTCTAATACTAATAACGTCATCTCAGCTTTATTTTTATACCACGATTAAGCATTGTTAGTCTTATGGCGTAAGCATGAGTAGAAAATCAGATTAACCAAACAAAAAAAATTATAACCATGAGATCATAACAGAATCCAGAGTTGTAGCTATATGTTGCATAGCAGCGATAATGGAAGATTGTTGGAATGCCAGGCAGAGGTCTCGAGTTCAATCCTAAGACACGCATCTCAAACTTTTCGAGGTTAAGGGCCTTTTCATTGTCATGCGTGTTTGCGCCCGCGTGCAGGCCAGGCGCGCATGCGTGTTGCGGGCCGCACGCAGAGCAGATATTTTTCGACCCGCCGCCCGTGCGCCGCGTGCGTGCTGCGCGCATGACAATAAACACATGTATGATACGATAGGTTGCGGGCAGCACTCATGCGTGCCTGGCCTGCATGCGGGCGCAAACACGCATGACAATGAAAAGGCCACAAATGCGTATTAAAGTAGTTAATTATCGGTTGATTTAACTGTGAAGGAAAACATCGTGAAGAAACCTGTATGTCTGAGAATTCTCTATAATGTTCTCGAAGATATTATGTGTGAAGTCTGCCAACCAGCACTGGGCGAGCGTGGTGGACTATGTCCCAACCATTCTCACGCTGAGGTGAGGCCCGTGCTGAGCAGTGGGACAGTTTAATACAGGCTAAACTACTATATACGGATTTTATCGCTTGTTTATTTGACACTATTACAACGCGATAAAATCCGTATATAGTAGTTTAATTTCAATGAATAACATTCGTGTAAACAGAAGACAATATTAATACAGGCTGTCATTATATACGTTACTGGTGAAATGAAGTGTAATACACCCAGTATTACACTTCTGCATAATTCTTAGGATATAAGGCGTGAAGCTATGTTAACTTGTGTTACTAACGCAAAATATTTCATGTGAATATTCTAAATATTCTGTACAATTCTTGGCGCCATTGGTAGGGGATCCTTAATCACTAATTACTGAGCCAAACGACTCCATTGTTTGAAATATACCCGTTTTACGATATAATTCTATACATAGAGACGTTTTGTGAGTACTGTGGCCAGATTGCGCTCAAACGTAATTAGGATTTATACTATAAAATATTTATTTATGATTAGGTATATCTATATGTACATATAAAAATCTCGTGTCACGGTGTTTATGTTCGCACTCCTCCGAAACGGTTGACTGATTTTTATGAAAAATTCTATGAGTATTTCGTAAGTGACAAAATATTCACAAAACTGTCACTGTCAAATACCTTCTAGTGTATCTTATAAATAATAATAATATTCTATCACATGCACACAACACCATCTAGCCCAAACTAAGCAGAGCTTGTACTATGGGTACTAGACAATAGATAAACATACATATATACATACTTCTTTTTTTGTAAATACATACATATACATGGAAACACTCAAACCAAGACAAACATCCATGTTCATGCACACAAATGTTTGACTTGTGCGGGAATCGAACCCGAGACCTCAGGCGCGGCAGTCGGTTACACTAACCACTGCGCCATCGAGGCCGTTAAATGATTAATATATCTAACAAGTTTACCACTACACATTGCTATAATCGATTATTAACTGACTTATATACATATAGAAATACACGACGGGATAAGCAGAGAAGCACAAACATTTTGGGCTGCCTTATTTTTGATATCTTATATAGGCGACCATATTGCTATCTGCTCGGCACATTTAAACGATACTTTGACTGCAGTAATGGCGTAGTGGATAAGTAGTCGGGTTGCCACTGCGCCGAGTGTTGTGGGTTCGAATCCCACACGGGACAAAAATTTGTGTGATCCACATAATGGTTGTTCCGAGTCTAGGTGGTCTTTGAGTCCGTTGTTTGAATGTTTGTAGAGTTCCCCGCGACATAGGAATTATTCTTAGTGCGGGAATTATCTTTAAACAAAACCAACAATAATAACAATAATATTAAGAAAACTCAATAACAAATTTTTCAACCGAAATCCTCAATAACAAATTTTCCAATCGGTAAATCGAATCCAGCAGTTCAAGATCGCACACAAACCGACATAAAAAGGTTTAATCATACATCCAGCAAATGGCATCAACTTGTTAATTGACGTAAATGTATTTTTTTTTTCATACTGTCAAATAGCTTCTTGTGTATCTTCAAATATTTAATCAAGCTTACCACTAGAATATCGCTATCATTTCGACTTCCCCAGGAAACATTACACTTGCGCCGTGAAAAACTGATATACAACGATTCTGCAGTACGATTCCGAACGTCACCGCAACTCAATTATCGATCTATTCGATTCAATGTCGAACCATGTAAGCCAATTTTAACACGCTTTTTATGCTGCAATATGCTACCTGCAGATTCATTTAAAAAAATGAACCGTATTGTTTCAAAGACTTTTAGACTATTTATAGCACTCAATCCAAGACTTAAAATTAGGAATACCATATCGCATGTAGAGAAGACTTGTCTTATAAAAAAAAAAAAAAGATAATTGAATAGCTTGAAACGGCTTTTGAGCTATACAACTTGTAACAGAAAGGTGTGGTCATATTTTATGGTCTTAATATATGTCTGATAATTAAAATAAGTGCCCTATACGCGAATCAAAAGTTATATCTACATTACAATAAATGTATTCTATATATAAGACTCAGAAATGGGATACTGGTTAGACAAAATAGTTGACCTAATATAATTCATATTCATAAAGTTGAAATAATAATGATTAAATCTTATGTGATCTTGAGTTTTTAGTAATGTTGTTATTATTAAATTTGATACAGATATAGTTTAAGACCTGGGGATGGACATAGGCTACTTTTATTGATATAGGTACCACGCGGGCGGAGTCGCGCGCAAAAGCTAGTATATATATAAGTCAGTTAATAATTGTTTATGGTAATGTCTATTATAATTCTGGCAAACCAACAACAGTAGAAATGAGTATGTAAATTTAAGCTTAAAAGGTATAAAACACCAAAAAAAGGTTTATTCATTTACATCACAAAGTGGTATTTATACAATGTTGGCAGATCACAAATGATACCATAATGTCGTAAGTGGCCTTAGGCCTATTTACCATCAGGAATGTATATGTTTCCATATGTGTCTACAGCCTGCAAGAGATACGTAGTCCTTCATTCCCAAAGTGAAACATAAGCAAATGTGCTACAGTCAAATTTTCATAGAAAAGTTGTTTAAGGCCCTACGTAACAAAAAGATCAACAGGGTTTGTACCCATAGTAATGCTATTGAGATCTATAAACCTATGCTGGATTGTTTCCATGACTCCGTGCTGCTACCAAGAATTTCTTAAGAGTAAACGCGACTCGAGAATTGATCCATACACCTTAAGCACGTCAGTCACATTTGCTACCGACGTGCTGCCGTACAGTCTTTGATTGTAATCAGACATGCCTTACGTCAAACAAACATATCCAAAATATCAACAGCTTAAGGATTTTTCTGTATAAACGACCCATAAACATGACCAAATCTTTACATAATACGCTGTATATAGCATAATGAATGGGTCAATGGACATAATGGTGTTTGTGAACAGAATCGGATTGCGTGTTCCATCGGCATTTCTACGCAGATCGCACATCCTCGCGGTTAGCACAAATGACAGACAAAACTCATATTTAATTAGGGCAAGCCGAATGTACAACATGACATGCCAGGATGTAAATATCGATCTTTTCACCACCAGTGTTGCGAAAATGAAACGCACACTCAGTGATAATTTTTTTAGTGACCACCGCGGCAACAATCGCTTGATTTAATTGATCTGTATATATGTATAATTTCATTCTTAATTGTTTAGTTTTACCTACGTTACCAAAAGGTTAAGTTATATACTTAATTATGTATATATGAAAACTGGCCATATTTAGCTATTATTTTTCCTACTGTGTTTACTAGCTGTAAGTTTTCCAAAAATGATAAAATAAAATAAAATAACATAATAATAATATTCTACCACATACACACAACACCATCTAGCCCAAATTAAGCAGAGCTTGTACTATGGGTACTAGACAATGGATAAACTTACAATATACTATTTTTTTTGTAAATTCTTACATATTATACATAGAAACACCCAGACCAAGACAAACATCCATGTTCATGCACACAAATGTTTGACTTGTGCGGGCATCGGACCCGCGACCTCAAGCGTGGCAATCGGTTACACTAACCACTACGCCATCGAAATAATATATAATGTTACTCTACTAAAAAAAGTTAAGCACATAATATTAAGGCTTTTATCGCCACCGCCAGGCATAGTTTTTTGTTCAACAAACAATTAATGGCCATTAACTTGCGATAATTAATTAAAAGGGTCTGTATACGGCAGATTGTGTTTATCGTACTAAATGACTAACACACAAGCTTCATTATTAGAGCGAGTGAAGATATGATATAGCGTAGTGTTACCGCTCAATAGTCCACTATCGATAGTCTAAGCAAAAACGATAGTAGGTATCAATAGTCTATCTAGTTTACCATGTGTGTAGGCAAATGAGCTATCCATTGGCATTATATATACTTTGTTGAGTGGTCTCCTTTTCACTCTGCCAGGTAGTAAGCAGCTTCAGAAGTTTGACTTCACCGATGACCTAGTGGTTGGTTGGCAGATGCTCCGAAGAGTTATTTAACCTCATCCCACCTTCCCCCTTCCTTTTGAGAAGCACACGTGCCGGTCTTTGTAACCAAGGATGGATGGTTAGGACAATCCCGTCTCACATCAAAAGGTTCAGCAATTCCTTCTTATGCCGTACCATAAAACTGTGTTCCCTCCCTTCTATGACATTGGGTCCTTCAAACGTAGTGTGAAGAAGCATCTGGTCAGACCGGCTTGACACTGGCGACGGCTAGAAGACATCTATCTTCTCCTCGTCGTCACTGTCTCTGGACTGTAATTGAGCTTTACATCAAGTCCGTCATAATAACAGTGCCGTGTCACTAAAAAAAAAAATGTCTCGCCACTACCACTGCGACAAGTATTGTGGCTTCAAATCGAACATAGAACAAAAATTACTTGATCCACAAATAGCTGTGCCGAGTCTGTTTGTAAAGTCCTCCGCGACGCTCTAATTAATGCAGGGCCGGCATAGACTTTAAAAAAAAATAATCATAACAATCGTCTGCTGTTTAGTAATTCCAATACAGTAATATATTTTCGTTCACATTTTATTAACCTTATATGTATTGAGGTTTGTTATCTGATGTATTTTTTTTTATTTTACTATATTTGATATAATACCAAATATTCATCCGTGTAGTCTCCAAAGGGATCTAGATGCAAACCAGCATCAAGCTTCCTTAGCCTGGCATATGCTGAACTAGATCTTACTTGGCAACATTTTTTATATCTGTTTTAACTATTAAATTATTGTTAAGTTTAATATTGTATTTAATGACCGTCTGTTAACAAATATTTATGTTGTTCTGCCTTTCAGAATAAATATAAATACCTTTACAATATTGTGAAGATATATTCATTCTTATTAATAAAGCTGTATTTTTCATTACAGGTACGTACCCCTCGCACAGGTGGCCGGATTTCAATAAGTACAATACCTATTGCTCTTCCGATCCTTTCTACCAACATCCGTGAGTACCTCAATGTTATATAAACAAAGCGGAACCTCTCATATTACTTATTCAGCGGCGATGGAAATTTAGATTTGCCTTTCATTTTGTTCAGTCAATAAATATTTCGCATATCGCTTTCGGTGTACGCCGAATTTAATGAAAAACATTTTGGGAATACATGCATTGTTATTAATATATACAATATAAATGTATTAGAAGATGTAGACATATGTTTTATACCAAATAGTACCTTTAGCTGTTGTTTTATAGATGCGATTATCGATAAAATAAACGAATAATTCGAATGATCAAGCTGATCAAAAGATTTTGTAGTTTAATAAAAATGCGATTGTATTGAAATTTGATATTGATGGATCCAATGGTCACAGTCAGTCTGTTTATGACCACGGTCTGTAAACGTCAAGCTTTGTAAAAAGGTAGGTATATTAATACTGAACATGATCGCGTTAATACTGCTGTATTGCTGGGCGCGAGCCTCTTCTCAGTGTGAGAAGGGTTAAGTTATAGTCTACCGCCCTGGCCCAGTGCAGGTTGGCAGATTTCACATATCTTCGAGAATATTATGAAGAATTCTCAGACATGCAAGTTTCCTTACGATGTTTTTTCTTTACTGTTAAAGCGAGCGATAATGAACTATTTATTATGCACATAACTTCGAAAATTCAGAGATGTGCGCCTTGGGAACGAACTCGAGACCTCTGTCTGGCAGTCTAACGGTCTCCCACTAAGCTATAGCTATATATATATATATATATATATATATATATATATATATATATATATATATATATATATATATATATAAAAGTAACCAACACATGTGATACATTAAGTTACACCAGAGGACCACACAACAAATTAGCGTTATTAGTACAATGCAATCATTTTGTAAACACACCGACCATTCAGTCATTGTGCTATCATAAACATTGACACAATGCACATAACGTTCACACAGTTTCAATACATCGTTTAATTGCAAAAAGCCTAACTAATATTATAAATACGAATGTAAGTTTGTTTGTTACGCTTTCACGTATTAACTCCACCGATCATCAAGAAATTTCCCATATATATTGTCAAGAGTACAGAAAAGTACATAGGCATTTTTCGTCCAGAAAAAAAAATTTTTTTTACGTGTTGTTATGCTTTGATGCATACCTCGCCGCGGGGGCCGAGGGGTTATGTCGCACTTACCGGGGCAAAAAAAGATGGTAACGAAGATAATGAAAAACCCGGTAATACCGACTAAATCTACCACGATGTCCCTCGATAAAACCGCAACCAGCGGGGCCGCACGAATCACTTTCACATGCAGTCGCGACCCCTCTGAGGTTTCGGCCCGCTGTATGTTTCATACTATACGAAAAGACCTACCCTTTAGGCACTTCCATATTTTAACCCTACTGTCCCCTTAAGGAGGGAAGAACACACGACACAGAGCCTCTCGGACCTGGTGTTGATCGGGTGGCGGGCAGGCCCACGAAGCCCACCATCCCCAGGTTAAGCCTCAGGGTGGCTGGAGGTCATCTCGCGAACTGTTACTAACCTAACCTACATTTACGCAAGCCAAGCCGTGGACAAAATCTAGTAAAAAATTAATCACGATAAAATCCGAATAAAGTGATTTAATTTCATAAATACGTTACAGTTTCACACACAGATACCAAAATGCCTGCAGGTCACTCGAATTTTGCTTGTGTGATAATCGGATTAATTGCCTGGCACATTGGTAATTTATGTTTCAACGATTATTATTATATTTAGTGATTAATACAGAAAATACAATAATTATAGAGCATTATTTTTACTGGTTATACGAGCAGCGATAGCTCAGTGGGGAGACAAACAGACTGCAATGCAGAGGGTCTCGGGTTCGAACCCACGTCGCGCACCTCTGACTTTCGGAAGATATATGACTTTTCGAAATTATGTGCGTATTGATTGACAATTATCGCCTGCTCCGTGCCTCGGAAAGCACGTTAAGCCGTTGGTCCCGGCTGCCATGAACATCTATGGCAGTCGTTATTGGGAGAGTGTCGACACAAAAGATCCCACTGGGTCGAAGTGTCACCGGTCTGCACTGACTGGCCCCCGCATAAGATAAGATAAGATACTGGTTATACAATAATCATTGACTCAGTAAGAAGACCTTTTGATTTTCACGTAGAGGTCTTATTTCCAATTCCACGGCACACACCTCTGAGATTTCGAAGTTATTTGCGTACTTTAGTTAATTATCGCCCGCAGTAACTGCTAAGAAAAATATCATGAGTTAATCCGCATGTCTGACTGTCCAGCGGTCGCCCACTAGGTTATCATTATTATTCCGCTTATTACATACTAGTTGCGGCCCACGTAAGTCCCGATGCCGATACATACCAAGTTTCATCGCAATCGGTTAAGTAATAATAATACTAATATTCTACCACATACACACAACACCATCTAGCCCAAACTAAGCAGAGCTTGTACTATGGGTACTAGACAATGGATAAACATACATATATACTTTTTTTTGTAAATACATACATATTATACATAGAAACACCCAGACCAAGACAAACATCCATGTTCATGCACACAAGTGTTTGACTTGTGCGGGAATCGAATCCGCGACCTAGTAGTAGTAGTCGAAGTAGTTTTTGCGTGAAAAAGTAACAAACATCTATACATCCATCCATCTATCCATCCTCGCAATCTTTTACAGTTATAATATTAGCAGGATGAATTTCTTACAGTATAATATGTATGTATACATACTGTAAAAAATCAGCTGTTGTCACGCGATCGGCGCGGGACGATGCGTGCACCATTGACCCCCACGTCACAATCGCCGTGAAGCCATGTCCCGGGATTATGACTTCTGTAATTTGATTCAGTTTGTAATACATAATTGTAATTACCTACATTGTGTTAAGTTAACGTCGTATTATCTCCTTTTTTTTCTTGGTCTAATTACTCAAAGTTTACTAAAAGTACTACAATTTTTACTCCTGGCGCTGGTGGGTGGGTCGCTGATGTGGTTTCAGTTCCAGTGACCCACCCACCATTCAAGGCATCGAGTTGGCATACCGTGGTAGGTTTAGTCTGTAGTACCCGAGACATTCCGTCTTATCCCGGGTGAGTCCGACATAACCTCTCTGCACCCCTCTTTCGTGAAGAGGTATGCGTCAAAGTATTACCTCAAAAAAATTGGGTACAACTCCTTAAGCCATTTAGCCGTTTTAGTTACACTGGCGACTGACCATTTAATACGTCGTAGCTCAGACGACGCTTGGATCTAAGTCTATAAGCAATGAATAAGTAACAAACTATTTGCACACACATCAATCTACACTTAAGTAGTCTCAAACTCTGCCCACTCGATTTCTAGCCGACCATAAATCTCGGGCGAACTGCGGGATTGAGCAACAAACTTAGATAGACTTAGTTTAATTAGAACCTCATAAGAACTACGTTAATTAAGTTCCGTTAACGAAGCCTGTTATGAAGATTGAGGGCCAGTTGGGCTCGCAATTATAGACTTGGAAAAAGTTATATTAAAAAGATTAGTTATGACAACTACTATGTTAATATCCGCGTGACCATGGCTACTGTAAAGCAACCGAAACGTCGGGGAAAAGTGTAAATTTAAATATAAATAGTTTTAATTAATTTAAATAGCTTAAATTGTAGTAAAGTTTAATACTGAATAATATTAATTAGGTTCAAAATTATGTAATAAAAGTGTTTTAAAATAAACAACGCGACAAAATCCGTATAAAGTAGTTTAATTTCAAAGAACCTATAACATTCGCGTAAACTTATGACAATATATTTTAGATTAGTTATTTTGAAGACGGAACTGCGCTTTGAATGGTCATCTCACTAGTGCTATTCCACATTGGATACATAACGAGAGAGTTATGACACGTTGGTAAATAGAGAAAGACATGAGAAAGAAATAACATACAAATACGTTTATTTAAAGGTCATTAACTAACATCACTGCTACGGCGGTAGTGTATGCGACTTCTTTGTATGATGTTGCGGGTTTGATTCTCATGTAGATGCAGTTAAGACTTCTTCTACCTTCAGTAGAATATATATTATATTATAGTATAGTATAGCAGCATAGTCTGGCACTCTGAAGGGCAATAAATACGCCCTGTATTACATGAAAATCATAGTTGGCAATATGTGGTTATAATACACCTCTGACTCTCTTTGGGCATAAAGACGCGAAACTACGTATGTATGTATCTATAATAGAACATTTAATAATGTCAAATAGTAAACGTGTGCAAGCGTAACTAACAAACTTACATTCGCAATTATAATATTACTCAGGTTAAATCAGAATCAATAGTCCAGGCATATTAGGGGTTTCACCTCGGAATGAGAGATAGTCAGCTATAAACTTGTATAAACCTTTATTTTGACACCCTGAAACTTGTCTCAAAACCTACCTATCGTATGGTGTCCGCGTCTACAGATATTCCAAGGTCAAAGGTCAAAAAATCGATGTTTTACACATTTATTGCAAATATTTCGTTTTCTATGGGTTTTATGCTATTTATATTTGATATAAATATTGTAGAGGATTAAATTCTCTACAACTTTTGTTAAGACATTTTTTTATATCTTGAACCATTTTCGAGATAGAGGGTAGAGCGCACGCAGTATTTTACTATTTAGAGTATCATTCGAGGTAAAACTGTAATCCCGATTAAAAACACGCCGTATAAAGTTTACAAATTATTAATAAGTATATAATTCTAAATAATTTGTATTTTTTATTAACTATTACATATATAGATTCACGCCTGTTTCCTAGAGGGGTATGCAGAGACTACGAATTTCCATAACTATATAATATAATATGCAGAGACTGCGGATTTCAATAACTATTACGATATAATTAATATTTTTTTCAATAATTCAGTATGTATTCTTTAAACACTTACTTACACGTGTAATTATAAAGTTATTAAGGGAAATACTTTAATTATTTTTTAACTCTAATCTTATTATACTAATTACTTCCTAACTCAATAAAAAGAAAATAATTAATTTTTAATAATGTTTTTATTTTTATTGAAAAAACCGTTTCATACATTTATGAAAGCTGAAATTTAAAAATTGAAGGACTACAACGCAGATGTCGTGTCACAGCCACTTATTGATACTCTTTAATGATACTCTAAATAGTAAAACACTGCGCGCGCTCTGCCCTCTATCTCGATAATGGTTCAAGATATAAAAAAATGTTTAAACAAAAATTGTAGAGAATTTAATCTTCTACAATATTTATAATAAATACAAATAGCATAAAACCCATAGGAAACGAGATATTTGCAATAAATGTGTAAAACATCCATTTTTTGACCTTTGACCTTGGAATATCTGTAGACGCGGATGCCCTACGATAAGTAGGTTTTGAGACAAGTTTTAGGGTGCCAAAATAAAGGTTTATACAAGTTTATAGCTGACTATCTCTCATTCCGAGATACTTGCCCTAATTTGACTAATATTCTTGGACTACAAATACAATATCCAGCAAGCATCTTCAATTGCTTATCAAACACCGCCCGCTCCCTGTGGGACCCCATAAGGAATAGTACTAACAAATCTACTCGGACATTTGCAGTTTAATCTCGGACCGTGTGTCCGGCTAGTCGCCCGGCGATGCCATATCCGGGCCGTGATCGTTTCCCGATAGCACCCGAAATTACACAAAGTCACCCGAACTAAATTGAAAATTTTCGTCTTATCTGGTTAGTGTGGATTGAATAACGGCGATCATTTTGATAGATAATTAGAATGGATACTGTATGGATGGTTTGGCGGGCAAGCCGTGGTTTCGTTGCTGCCATCGCGCCGCTCTGAATGATTTGGTTTCGAATCCCACATAAGACTGAGCAGAAATAATTTGTTGATGAGACAAATAAAAGTACCGTGTAGTTTAAATATACTATCCGTCTGTTAATTAATTTTACTTTACTTTAAAAAAAGATAACCAGTAGGTAATTTTGATTACAAATCACTAATATTCTTATCAACCCCATCAGCTAAACTAAAATGCTTGTGTTACAAGTGGTTTAGCATCGGTAGTGCAATAGGTGGAATTCGAACCCACGATCTCTCATCGTAAGATACCTCATCCATTGCGCGACCGACCCTTTGTATACTTATCAAATCCACGCGATATGGGGCTTAATCTTGAAAGTAGATGATATCTTTTTAAACTAAAAACTTTTTAGCCTATAATAATGAAGGTCTTATAGTGATATTATAGCAAATTGCAGCGCAAAAACCAATATCCAATATATATTTATTCATATAGATCACAAAAAAACACTTATGAACGTCAAAGTTTTACTTATTAAGGTGATTTTCCATTTACGTTTACCTTATTTATTACCTTTCTATTCTCAATACTTAATCGCGAGTAAGATCCGATTATCTAGTATTATGAAAGAAGAAAGAAGAAGAAAGAAAAGAAAGAAAACATACTTTATTTCTAAAAACACGAAATCTTTTACAATATCATGTAAATATGTAATTTTTTTACGAGAACACACATATTTAATAAACATTAATTAAATGTGACAGCCCTGCGCCACAAATGCCATTATATTATACTTAATATAATATATACTCCTATTACCATGTTCAGCATGGTAAGGTTCTTCTCATTGGTTTTACACACCAATGAGAAGAACTGGCAAGAAACTCAGGCCATTCTTTTTAAACACCAACCTTACAATATTTTCATCCTAAAAATCTTTTCTATGAGGAGCTACTGACATTGCTTACATACCTACATGTAGGTTAGTTAGCAAACATTCTCAGTTCACTATAAGCTAGCCAGTAGCTTCAAGTTATAGGCGCTGGGTTCAAGAGGCTGTAAGCCCCGATCTATTCAAAGCTTTATCGACGTGAACTGAATATCTTTAGTAATTTGCAACTTAAATTGCTGGTTAGATGATCAGCAATTTAAGTTGCAAAGTAGTGAACAAAGTGTACCTATGCAACTTCAATATGATATAAGATAATAGAATGTTCGTACTTCTCTCCTAATTTTGCCGTGCCCGACGGGGTCCATAATTGTTCTCTCTACATTTATAAGACCTGTATATACATTATGGAGTGCAATAAACGAATTGAATTGTATTGAATTGAAACTTCGTATGACTTTAGCCCTGAGGGGTCACATTGGTCCTTAATTGGAAAAAGCTGTTTAATTGGAAGAATTTGTTTTACTGACAGTTTATAGTCCTATCTATTGTTTTCCACGTGCATTTTTTCCAGCAAAAAGTATGATAGTGGTCTTCAAAATTTTTCCAATTAGGGGCCTATGTCACCCCTCAGGGTTAAAGTCATACGACCTTACGGTAGTATAATATTAAAGCATTTCAGATGCTTCTATCAATATTGAAAACGTAAAAGAATGGAATGAATCCTGTATTGCGGAGGCTTTACAAACATTCAAACAATGGACACAAAGAATATCCATACTCGGAACACCTATTATTTTTGTCTCTTCCCGGCGCGCCGGCAGTGGCGAGGCGATAATTCAAACCACTACGCCATCCGTTCCAGTTAACATAAATACTACTGAGCTAACATTCTACTATATTATTGTATTGCCCATTTTGTTAACTATAAGTCCGAACTGATTGTTATTGATTATTATAATTATATATATATCATGCAACGCGAAAGTTTAAAAGTTATTAACCTATTTAAGTCGCAAATTATTGTACAAAGAGAAAAGTAACAATAAATTTAAATGCCGCCATCAATACTGGAAAGTTCGCAAAGTTCATACAACGTGTTACAAAAATAGATTCACAGGTAGTACAATTCGGGTGTTATTTAAATGGTTAGCATAGTATTAGTATTTTTGTGAGCAGAAAAATATAATCTGTGAGCAGAAATAGCTAATTGATCAGCAACTTATGGCCAGCACACTTTAAAGAGATCAAACTAAGCCGACGGAGCCCCGCTTCGAGGGGCTTCTATTTTTGGGTGGGTTTAAAAAAGGAACCTAACATAACGTAACACTTCCGAGACGGAATGCAGTGATTTGAGGCGTATAGATGCTCGTTATGCTGTGCAATATTTTCTGACCAATTAGTATTTTTGATGATCGTTATATTTAATCCCGTACAATTCTGTATCGTTTCGTCAGATGTTATAAATACGACGTAGTAAAGAGGGCAAAAATAAAAATAACGTGATCGAACTTAACAAGCCGCCGAAAGGGTGACTTTCTGCGTGTTACTACTAAGAATTGTTACCAGAAAAACACTTCATAATTATCATCTTATCGATATAGTATTTAAAACTAGATTTTGCCCGGTGCCTTGCTTGTGCAAATGTAGGTTAGGTTATGTTAGCAACAGTTGGTACTTTTCATGGATTAAAGGGCCCTTCGTCCTTTTCTGTTCCCCTGAAAACGTTTATGAGAAATTTCATGATTACCAGTCAAGTAATTAAGGCGCCACACAAAGAAACTCACAGTCGCATTTATAATATTAAATAGGATTAGGTAGGGTATACTATCGATAGAGTAGTATTTAACTGTTCCTCAATTTTTTGCCTTTGTTCCACCAAAAATACTAAATGCAAACCAAAATAGGCTTACTAAAATATTTTAAAGAGATCAAACTAAGTCGACGACCCTATTTTTGGGTGGGTTTAAGAAGGAACCTAACATAACCTAATCCTTCCGAGACGAAATGCAGTGATTTGAGGCGTATAGGTGCTCGTTATGATATATTTTAGTAACCATATTTATCTGTGCAATTAGTATTTTTGGTGGTCATTATATTTAATACTCTATCGATATAGTATTTATACGATTGATTGCAATATAATAGCTGTCTAAACTGTCTTGCTTCAGCGTACGCTCTTCTCAGTATGAGAACGTTTAGGCTATACTAAGATATGTAGATTTTACTCACGATGTTTCCTTTTACTGTTACAACGCGCGATAATTAACTGTTGAATAACTTCGAAAAGTCAGAGGATGTATGAGATGCATTGGGATCGAACTCGAGACCTCTGTTTCTAATTCAACGGCTTGATAGGCTGATGCCTATCGTCGTATATTCCTAATAGTGTACACAAGCACAAACAAATCCTACGAGGCTAACATACTTTCTATTAAAAATATTCATAAAAATGAATACTATCGTATCTTATCTTATGTGGGGGCCAGTCAGTGCAGACCGGCGACACTTCGACCCAGTGGGATCTTTTGTGTCGACACTCTCCCAATAACGACTGCCATAGATGTTCATGGCAGCCGGGACCGACAGCTTAACGTGCTCTCCGAGGCACGGAGCAGGCGATAATTGTCAATCAATACGCACATAATTTGAAAAAGTCATATAACTTCTGAAAGTCAGAGGTCCGCGACGTGGGTTCGAACCCGAGACCCTTTGCATTGCAGTCTGCTGGTCTCCCGACTGAGCTATCGCTGCTCTAATATACTATGGTAAGTGGTACATAATACTAGCGCACTTATGAACTTGTCTAACTCAAGGGGCTTATAAACAGACAATATTTTTCTGCAATATGTTGTTCACCGTTTTCTACTATAGAGCGGTACAAAAATATTTGTATGCATCGGTCGTACTATGCATAATTTATTATAAGAATAGTTTGTTTAGCTAGTACTTTGGCCCGAGACTCCGCGTGGAATAGTTACATTGGGCAGCATTTTAATTTTTAAGGGTACTTATTTTGAAGATATAGCTTTCCAATGGTGAAGAATTTTTTAAATCAGTTATTTAGTTTTTGAGTTAAATCCTTACAAACAAAAAATGTAATCTTTCCTCTTTATAATATTACTATAAATGGCTTTTGCTAACAATGGCCTCACGTCAACTCAATGCCAATATACTGGCTTGAATTTCAAACCACGACGGTTGTATGCAATTCCGATTGGTGTCATAATTAATTATCTTGTTAACTCTTAGCAACTGAGTTAAATAGGATGCTTCTCAATAGCGTAATCGAGTTTGGAACTTGCGTGTCCGAAACAATCAAGTTGAGTATCTCCTCTAGTACTAAGTACATAGTTAATACACATTAACTGAATGCCGACAACGCATGTCGTGATACTTTGGACGACTGCCTCAATGACGCAGTGGTTGACAATATAACTGCTGTGCATACATGAGGTAACTGTAATCAGAACGCGAGTACCTATGATTAAAATAAAAACTACGCAGAGACATTGCTCTTTTAAAATCATCTGCCAAGGCACGTGTTTCCTTCTTCCTTCAATCCAATCTTTAAGCGGGGCGTGAAAAAGCATCTTCTCAGGCCGTCAAAGTAGAGACCTCAACATCGCCTCGGCTACTGTGGGGGCGATGTGGAGGCCACTGCTCTTAGACCACACGACTGCTTACCATCAGGTGGAGTGTGGTCATTTTGACGAGCAAAAAAAAAAAAATCATCCGGTTAATATTGACGTTCAATTTGTGAATCAAATGAATAAATTAATTTTTTTGGTTGCTTAAATATATCAACGCATTGTGTCTAGAGGACGGCGTCCGTACGGTGATTAGTTCCGATTTTACAAACTGAAGTCGTTCTTATTTGTTGCTTGTTGTGCAGACAAGCCAGCTGGTCATTTTAAGAATACCTACAGATGTGTTTACTATACATCACACATTTTCTTTTTTTTTTTTGTTATTTAGATGCTATATAGTGGTAATTTAGTAAAATTATACATAATACTCGCCAAACGTTAAGTTTAACGGCGAGACACGCTCTTAAATTCTAGTACAGACGGCACGGATAGCGTAGGACTAGACTAGGCATAAATCCTGTGTCGCGGAGGCTTTACAAGCCTTCAGACAACAGACACAAAGAACATCTAGACTCGGTACAACCAATTGTGGATTACACAATTTTTTGTCCCGAGTAGGATTCGAACCCACAACACTCGGCCACTCGGCACACTGCCTGTGGCAAGATGATCACTTAAACTATTATGGCAGCCATTTGTACAGTAATTATATGTTCATTAAGACACATTACAAGAACCATAAATAGAGAGAGAAAATTAAAAAAAAAAAGGAATCCGTCTATGTTTTTTAAGCCTTCGTTACTGCATCATATACATACTATATTATATAAGCATGAAAACATATTGAAAGACCTATGTAGTTACCAACGAGTATATTAAATGGAAATTGTTTCATGCACCCTTTACAACAAGTGGTAGTAAATGAGATCGAACTACAAGCGAAGTTCAACTGTTGCAATGAATAGAGAACTGCTCGCTCGCCTAACAATGACAATCGGTCACCAGAAGTTATGCTTATGGCCATGACTAACTTTTTGCTAGTGACACATGCATTCATAGTCATACGCCAGTATCCTCACAAAAATAGGCAAGTGTGTATTAGAATTGTATAAATACTAGATTTTACCCGCAGCTTCGCTCGTGTAAATTTAGGATAGGTTAGTTTCAACTCAAGAACTGTAAGAGCTAGAGAATCGCTGTCAGCGCTATTCGACTCAGCATAGTCAATATATCCCCGAAATGACTATGACCTTTGACCTCTAACCTCAAGGTCACGTGGTATCACGTGACCTTTGCATATTACTTGAACCATTTTTTCGAACTCTAACATTTACGACAATTCATTGCCGTTTTTTTACTTTTCTCGTCAAAATTACCACACTCTGACAAGGTGTATGCTAAATTTTATGATGATTGGTCGAGTAGTTAAGGCAGGAAAGCGTAACAAACAAACAAACTCGTATTTATAATACTATAGTTAGTATAATTTTACTATAGACTAAAGCGACAACAGTGGCAATAGCGTAATGGGAGACCGATGGTTTACCATACAGAGATATTGAGTTCAATCCCTACTATTACACTTTCGACTTGAAAGCGTAACAAACAAACAGTCTCACATTCGCATTTTTATCATATAAGTAAGGAAAATAAATAAATAAGCTACATAATTAGATTAAGGTTTTTGTTAACTCTTGCTGAATTATTGGCTCACGTAAAACGGACTGTTTCCCTCGAGACCTATACGTTTGTTTCAAATGCCTGTCTACTAAAAAAGTACCTAAAAGGTCTAATCTCGTGGGATGTATTTAGAAAAGTAACATTTTATAAATACACCGGCGGTAAGCCCACGTTTACGTACAAATTACTTCATGTCGTCATCATTTGTTGACCTTGACCTCCACCTTGAACTAAATCTTGTAACAGCTGTTATTAGTCTTGGTTTAACGACAACCTTTCCTTAAGCGTGTGATTAGTTGTTAGCTATTGATAAGGTTCGCTCTGATTTGACCTTGACCTTGACTTAATCTCACTATCTTTAAACTTGCCTTTAATTTTGACGTGTCCAAATAATGGTTGATACTATTTTATGGTTATAAAATATCTTGAATTTTGTATCTTGGAGCCAAATGCGTGACATTTGACTTAAAGAGACAAGACAAGAGTTCAACTCTTATTGAATATTTTTATATTTCTCAGTGAACTTTATTAAGCCGAATCGAAGTATCTATCTATACAATAAGTTAGTGGTAACCTATCCACAAGTCAACCATGGCGTAGACCATTTAACCTTGATCAGCAAAACCCAGCGAAGATATCTTACGGTCCGAAATCAACTGATTTTCGTAAGGTACTGCCGAATGAAACGTTCGCATTAGTCGAGATATATGGACGTTTCTCTATTAACCTATGTAAATTGCTCCTAAATCAAGGGAAAGATATTCCAGTAGAAATTCTCGCTCAATTTCAGACTAGGATACTGAGGCTAGATACCAAGTCGCCGACCTGAAAAAGATATTGCATTTCCGATTGGTGGCGTTTTCACTGTTCGGATTTTTACTCGATCTTTTACGTTAGTTCAGCTTCGAATGGTAAATCGAGTGGCTAAATCGAGTCTATTGTTAATATGCATTCGGAAGAATACGAAGCGACTGCGGCTTTGTTAAAGGTAAACTGAGAAGCGATGCGTGAATTTCATTGAAAATATCGATTCATTTAAAAATTGTTCGAGCTCGTGTTCGAATTTTTATTTATATGTCGATGTATCGATAATCTCTACTTCTACTTCTTTTATCTGATTTGTATATTGTATTGTATTGCGTATACCTCGTACCTATACGCATACGATCTTACTTATTTTGAAAATTGTACACTATCGTTCTCAGTTATCATATTCTCAATTATCTCAATTATATTATTGTGTTATATCCTCTGTACCTGTAATTCTCAATAAAACAATTTGAATTTGATTTTTTTCATTTGTATTTATAATAAAATTGACGCTTTGAATTTGTTTTATCAAATTATATATTACTAGCTTTTGCCCGCGGCTTCGCTCGCGTTAATTTAGAATTTGACAATCAATTCGAGTTGTACTCTGCTTGTAATAATATAATTCAATCATGATTCGAAAGACACGTGGCGCCATCTATTATCATAAGAACTTTATTATTGTTTTCCTCGGGAACAGTAATTTTTTTCGGGATGAAAGGTAGCCTACGTCCGTTTCTGTACACCTGTCAACGTATATGCAAAATTTCAGGATGATTGGTTCAGTGGTTTAGGCGTGAAAAGGTAACAAACAAACAAACAAACAAACTCATTTTCGCTTGTATAATATTAGTTAGGATTAGGATTCATATTTTATAACATGAAAAGTGACAGGAATTATTAAACAGAGCGGAAATTCTCATAAAACAAATTGAGTACGTTCGATTTAAATAGGAAGGAATAGAAATATTCGAACGTTTAATCAATGACCGCACATCACTAAAACTAAATAGGTTAGTGAAGAGCTTTAATTCAATAACCATCCCGATGGTCGCGTGACCTTTTCAGGTACACAGGTGTGACAGTATGATATCTCGATTCCTTGTACGTCTGATTAACCTTTTACTTACCGTTAGCATTTGAAGCCCTACTTCTTGTTCAGTAGTCCTTCTCTTTGTTTTTACACGTGAATCCCTAATGTGCTAAGCCCTAAGCTATGATTTATTAACCTCAGAGTCTTCTTCGAAGAGGTTAATGAAAACACTATGTGGGTCTGTGTGTCTGTCTGTTAGTGACCGGCATAACTCCGGAACCACTGGACCGATTGACTTGTAATTTGGTGTGCAGATACCTCGGGGTCATACCTCGGTCAAGTTTGAATATGGGCCCTATGGGTCAAAAGACCCCTGAAATATAGGAGTCATTTTTTTCATTACTTTTATATTTAAGACGAAGAGGTTGCATCCTGGATTTTTACACCCATCTCGTTATAGTCTGCGAGCCTATTACTGTCTACTCAGAACAGTTCCAGACTCCAAGCCGCTACTGCGATGTTCTTGACAGGATAACCCTAAAAGGCTTTTATCGACCAGGAATACTTATGTTTAGCAGTCTCATTCGCTACCGTTGAGCCATCGAATTCGTTTTGAATGTCACACTAAAATGACAAAACTCTTCAAACTGATTAAAATATTCATCAATATATTACCCTCTAATGACATCGTGAGGAACCCTGCATGTCTAAGAACATAATGCAGATCCATTACGTTCTTGAAGATATGTGGTATCTGCCCGCCGTGTGCCAATATAGCCTGACCTACCTCATACTACGAAGAGGCCGGAGCCCAACAGTGGGACAATTTATAAACTGCCCAGTTATGACATACTTTTACTGAGTTGTTAAATTGTTATATCTATTTATTCATATCGCTATCTGAGACAATAATTTACAGAAATAATATAGAGAACATATTCGATGGCGTAGTGGTTGGTGTAACCGACTGCCACGCCCGAGGTCGCGGGTTCGATTCCCGCACAAGTCAAACATTTGTGTGCATGAACATGGGTGTTTGTTTTGGTCTGGGTGTTTCTATGTATAATATGTATGTATTTACAAAAAAAAGTATATATGTATGTTTATCCATTGTCTAGTACCCATAGTACAAGCTCTGCTTAGTTTGGGCTAGATGGTGTTGTGTGTATGTGGTAGAATATATTATTATTATTATAATTATAACCCAATATCATTTTACATGTGATATATACAGTATGACTGGTTAAACATTGTACATACTTAAGAATATGATAATTTATGCTCAGACGTAACGTATAAAAAAGAAATAAAAATAAAATATGTATAACTTGGCCGAACAGATATCGCAATGGTTAAAGTGATCGATCCTCAAGCGGGGCAAGGATTTGTGTCATCCACAAATATGTACTTGTTCCGAGTATGGGTTTTTTGTGTCTGCAGTTTGTTTGTTTCCAAGTGCATGGTAAATCGATTTTAAAAAGAAAATTCCATTTAGGAAAGACTAACCACAAATTCTCTATTCAAAAGCGTCATACTATAAGAAAGAACAGACACTATACCAAGGCCTACAATGTCTAATTCCATAGATTAACTCTCTCATTTCTACCGAGATAGTGTACAAACGGACGTACGCCGCAGTTACATCCATTTATCTGCAGGGACCGCTTACCGCAGGAAACTTGAGCTTGAAAGGCACAATTAGTGGCACGCAGGCTTGCGTGCCGGGAAGATGAGACCTTTGATGCATTGTACGTACAGTCAGTTACATAAGTCGATCAGAGCAGCGATAGCTTAGTGGGGAGACCAACAGACTGCAATGCAGAGGGTCTCGGGTTCGAACCCACGTCACGCACCTCGGAAGTTATATGACTTTTCGAAATTATGTGCGTATTGATTGACAATTATCGCCTGCTCCCTGCTTCGAAGAGTACGTTAAGCCTTCGGTCCCGGTGCCATGAACATCTATGGCAGTCGTTATTGGGAGAGTGTCGACACAAAAGATCCCACTGGGTCGCAGTGTCGCCGGTCTGCACTGACTGGCCCCCACATAAGATAAGATAAGATACATAAGTCGATACACAGTTACGAGATATCAATTGCCTTTAACTTTAAAGTTAAAAGATAGTTGATATAATCACAGTTTAAATATTCTACTAGAAATCTGAAAGTTTGTGAGGATGGGTGGATCGTTGTTTGTTACTCTATCACGCAAAAACTACTGAACCGATTGCGATGAAACTTGGTACGTAGGTAGGTGGAGGCCGGGATTAACGCATAGGCTACTTTTCAACCCAATATTCCATCGACATCAGGATTTACGCGGGTGAAACCGCATGGCGCAGCTAGTACAGAATAATT
This sequence comes from Catocala sponsa, assembly GCA_963564715.1. Taxonomy (NCBI): domain Eukaryota; kingdom Metazoa; phylum Arthropoda; class Insecta; order Lepidoptera; family Erebidae; genus Catocala; species Catocala sponsa. The sequence goes on from OY751326.1 coordinate 5,176,735, forward strand.
ATTAGATCTTTTATTCGTAAAATTTGCAGCTATTTATGACCTAATCGCTCTCACACAGAGAAGAGGTCCGTGCCCAGTAATAAGATAATTTATATACAGAGCTGATATATCATTATCTTATACACATTTTTTATCTTTAAATAGTATTCTACTGATTATACGGAAATCTAACTGAGGTACAGTTCTGCATACACTTTTGAAGACATAAAGGTTTAATGCAAACACAATCATTAAACACAACAATTTGGCGGCACGGATGGCGTAGTGGTATAAGTGATCGCCTCGCCTCTGCCACTGCGCTGACTGTGGGTTTGAATCCCAGACGGGACAAAAAAATTTGTGATCCACAAATGGTTGTTCCAAGTCTGGGTGTTCCTTGTGTCCATTATCAGAATGTTTGTAAAGTCCCCCGCGACACATTCCTAGTGCGTGTCTTAAAAATAGAATCAAGTACCTATTGCAATTGGAGTTAGGAGACAAATGCGCCACCTATCGTTTTTACTTGAAACTACACGTGGGTCTTAATATAGCGAGCGGTGTTGTCAAAATGTTGTATGAAATCTCATGTTGACTTTCCATGTTTGAAGTTGCTCCATAGTTATAAACTGTTAGTTTTGTTTGCTGAAACATGTTTTGCAATATCAATATTGTAATCACTTCCTTTTAAGATGTTGTTAAAGTAAACAAATAAGTTCAATATATGTAAAATAATAATATTCTACCACATACATCGGGCCTTGTGGCGCACCCTGGGGGAGGCTTATGTCCAGCAGTGGACTGCAATAGGCTGAAATGATGATGATGATGATGACATACATACAACACCACCTAGCCCAAACTAAGCAGAGCTCGTACTATGGGTACTAGACAATGGATAAACATACATAATAATATATACTTTATTTTTTGTAAATACGTAGATACATATTATACATAGAAACACCCAGACAAAGACAAACATCCATGTTCATGCACACAAATGTTTGACTTGTGCGGGAAAGGAATGTAATCCGCGATCTCAGGGGTGGCAGTCGGTTACACTAACGACTACGCCATCGAGGCCGACGATATAAGTATGTTTCGACAGTTAACTATATAATTAATTTTAAGTAAGCAAGTGTAGCCAAATATACAGAAACTTTATTAACACGTAGTTCTGACCAAATTTCTGTCACGACGGTCAACTTAGCTGAGACTGGTCTAATTCGCTGGATATATTATGGTGCACAAGTATGAGTAGAAAGTCAAGTGCACTCTAGAAAGTGCTCTTGAGTTCTATTCGGTCGCTCTCAAAGTCCGATAGGACAGCAATCTGACACGATCGGAGCGAGATCTGTCACGACTAACATACATATTTATGTGCTTCCTGAAAATCATCGTCAGCTTTCTAAGTACAAGCTGCCACTGAAAATTTCAGTCAATCAAACCCAATAATATTTTGCGCTCCATTTAAAGGATTGGAACTCGGTCTTGTATTATATCCAGCCATCTTCACTAGTCAGTAGATTCACTATTCCATCAAACGGTACACATACATAGGTTGTCCAAGAATATACTACGGCGTATTTTCTAACTAATATTAATTATAAATGCGAAAGTGGGTTTGTTTCTTACGCTTTCACGCCTTAACTACTCAACCAATTATTATGAAATTTCGCTTACCGTTGACATAGGTACAAAATAGGACATAGGGTACCTTTCATCCAGAAAAAGTATTATTCCCAAAACATAGAAATATATGGACAAAATTGTTCATTTTTATTACTTGTATCGTATAGCTGTAAGTTTAATGAAATAAATAAACAAAATAAATCTAAATGAATGCGAGCGAAGCCGCGGGCAAAATTGCGTTATTTTATATATTATAGTAATATGAAACTAATGCTACTATTATTCTGGAAGTCATACTTGAATATATCGCACTCTTAATAAAACAGAGACTTATCTAAGTATTTTGGATTAAGCAAATTTAAACTCAGTTGCAATTACTTGATAAGAGTATAATATTAGAATTTATACGCACACAATTAGAGTTCAAATTGATTTTATTCCAAATTTCGAGCTAAGTCGCTGTTTTATTAAGAATGTATTGTACACACGCCTACACATCAAGTTAGACACCCTATATACGCATAACTACGCTACATACAACATAGAGAATTGTCGGAAAGGGACTGTGCATAGTGGTGTCGATGTAATGGTAAGGATAGAGCGTCGCGTCCATTCAACGTGAATAAGACAAAATAACAAAAATATAACGCACTCTCTCGCACGATTCGCAGCGTTCAATTCTAATAGTTCAAAGTCCAAACAATCTAGGTTGATGTGCCGCTGTGTGTACCTTATTATACATAGTTTCTGTATCTACTAAATGAGTTTGGTTAATGGAAGCACAGTTCTTTTATGTTACTCAAACATGCAATACGTTTCTGTAAACAGTTATTCTTAACACAGCTTGCTTTAGTTGCTAACAGACAACAAATAGCGCTATATACCGTTACAGTAAGGACAAGCTTTGTTTGTTATTAGCTTACTCTATGCAAAATAGGAAAGGTGACATAATAGTTTAAACTGACATATTTAAAATACACACAAAAGCTTATTTTCCTGACAGTGAGCAGAATTTCCATAGAACCATAAGCTCATGATGTCAACAGGATGTTTTTGAAGTGAAAACTTCTTTAGGCGCGTTGAGTACCTCTTGGGTAAACAAAAATCATGGAACTCGCGTCATCGTCACGCTTCCACGCTTTATTATTATTTTTTTTAGATATTAACAATATCTCAGAAATGGTGCGTCCTACGCAAAAAATAACGAAATTTTGACCTCCTTAATAACGCCTAAGAGAGTATCAGGAACTAGCATCCGCCCCATTTTTTTTATAAAGAAGTGCTTATGATTACGGTCAACGTCGAGGCAAACACTTAAACCACTACGCTCTTCTTGCAGACGTAAACGAGATGGGTGTAAAAACCCAAGATTCAACCTCTTCATCTTAAATGTAAAAGTAATGAAAAGAAATGACCCATATATCTCGGGGGTCTTTTGACCCAAATATTCAAACTCGACCGAGATATGACCCCAAGGTGTGACACAAGTTACAAGTCAATCGGTCAGTGGTTCCGGTGTTATGCCTGTCACTATCTTATCTTATGTGGGGGCCAGTCAGTGTAGACCGGCGAAACTTCGACCCAGTGAGATCTTTGTGTCGACACTCTCCCAATAACGACTGCCATATATGTTCATGGCAGCCGGGACCAATGGCTTAACGTGCTTTCCAAGGCACGGAGCAGGCGATAATTGTCAATCAATAACTTCGAAAAGTCATATAACTTCCGAAAGTCAGAGGTGCGCGACGTAGGTTTGAACTCGAGACCCTCTGCATTGCAGTCTGTTGGTCTCCCCACTGAGTTATCGCTGCTCTTTGCCTGTCACTAATTACAAACTATCACTAACAGACAGACACACAGACCCACATAGTGTTTTCATTAACTTCTTCGAAGAAGACTCAGAGGTTAATAAAACGATTTTTGACTTCAGCTTTGAACCATTGTAGTTCACAACAAGTTGTATAGGAGACGTTACATAGTATCCAAAATGAAAATAGACCAAGTTTATTTATTTAGGTCACAGAATGACTTACTATGTACGTGAAAGGTCTCTAGCTTTATATGTTAATATTACTTGAATAGTCCCTTTAAAAAGTACTAGCAGGTAACTCAAGGACTTAAAGGACTCCTCTTTCATACCTATAATAATATTGTTTGTTCATTACAAATTCATTACTAGATTTTGACTTTGGAAATAAATTTCAATGCCTAAGCAACCTAGTTTTCTGGATGAACGGTCCCCTTTGTCCTATTGTATACCCCTAACAATGTGTATGCGAAACTTCATGATAATCAGTCGAGTAAATAAGACGTGAAAGCGTAACAAATAAACAAACTTACAAAATCACATTCGTGTAGAAATAATTCTGTATACTTTTTTACCAGTAAGTTATGAAGTACTGCGTACTAGTCATCTCAACTAAATTGTTGCACGCGTTTGAGTGCAAGGTCTATAAATGGCTTAGTCTGAGCCAGGCGATCACTGGAACGACACGTTTGAGTACAATATTATTGCCAAATATAATTGAAAACCTATTATGACCGGCCACCGGTGTGCCGCTACGACTAAACATCATAGCATGTTTTTAAGATTTAAATTTTGCACTCAAAGGTGCAATACTCGGCCAAAAGTTTTAGAGATCATGCGCTGCATCGCATATTATACAATCAATTTGAGATATCTTCTCTGGTATTTAGGATATATTAACTCAATATTTATTCCGTTATTTGTTCATTCAGCTTAGTCCGCCTAACGAATGTAAAAGTGGACTTTTTAAAATCAAATTAAGAATTAATGTGTCATTGGAAAAATGCTATATAGCATCGAAGAGTTCATAAATGACAATCAGCAGAATTAGCATGTACGAAACTTAATTTATATCTTGGTATACTTTGGTGTACTGTGTGATTATTTTAAATTGATATAATTCCTACACAATTTATCTTGTTTTGGTTTACATTTATTTAGTACTAGTTTTCACCCGCGGATTCGCTCGCGTAATTGTAGGTTACGTTAGGTTAGTTTTGCAACAGTTATTTTTCTGGATGAAAGGTACCCTATGCCCTATTCTGTACCTCTGACAACGTGTATGCAAAATTTAATGTTGATTGGTTGAGTAGTTAAGGCGTGAAAGCGTAACAAACAAACAAACTCATTTTTGCATTTATAATATTAGTTAGGATAATAATATAATATTCTATCACATACACACAACACCATCTAGCCCAAACTAAGCAGAGCTTGTACTATGGGTACTAGACAATGGATAAACATACATATATACTTATATACACATTTACATTTATAAGTCATTAGTGTCACCTATGGCTTTGATTTTAGTAAGTTGGTGCTCATATGAACATTGACATCATGTGTGTTGCGAAGCATATACTCAACTGAAAACAAACTTACAACAGCTAATACAAAAATCATAATACCAGTAGGCACATAGCCTAGAGTCTTTTACCTCAACTGATATTGTTTTAAACAGCAGTAACCCATTTAGTCGTACTGATGAAATTCTTAAAGTGTTTTGAATATATAACAATACATACATACAACGATTGCCGCCTATATCCCAAAGCAATATGTAGAGCTATAACGCTCACATTTACTATGGTATTAGGTACCACATAATAGACGAAATTACTGCTGTTTAGTAAGTAAGTAAGTATTTATTTTCAATGTATAGGTACACGTTCTTATACACATATAACACAGAAAACAAAAAAGTACATATATAATGAAAAACGAGGTTACCACTCAGGTTTGTTGTTGATTTGCGGTTTATACCTCAAACCAACCCTGATATTATGTGGTAACCCCAAGTGACATCAGCTACTCTTTAATATTTTACAAAAACAAAAAATAAAAATAAAATACATACGTAAGATATATATAAATTATAATTGATAAGCATAGGTACACAAACTTGAGAACTAAATGACAGAAAATCCAAAAACACTAAAGTCGACTGAATCCCGGATGTCATAATAACAGTCGCACACTGTACTACACGGTACCGGAGCAGGATAAAAAAGAAGCTACATTTTCCTGCACCAAACCCTCACCATCGCTAAATCAAATACTCCAGCTCTGAAACGTTGGAACACTTTGCTTTTTTGAGACATGCCTTATTCAATCAACATTTAAGCGTCTGCTAAAACTTACTTTTTTGCAGTCGTTAGGAAAAAGCACGCCATTTTTCACATCGATGGCCAAAGGCAAGTCATTTTGAAAGCTGTATCGTGTAACTATAAGGTAAATTAAAACAAACTTTTGATGCCGGCTTCAGATGGAAATTATAAAATATCGCGGAATTGCAACGTGGATTTATAGTGCAGATTGCTCTTGATCTATTGGTTTTTCCTTTTAGAATTTAGAATGAGACTTGAAGTGGCTACGTGAGAACGTCGCCATCGAGATATACATATATATTTACATCGGCTATTGACTGATTTTACAAACACCGAAACATTTTTTTTGTTTTATAGTAAAGACAACATCTGTACTAGGAATAATAATAATATTATTCACATACACACAACATTATCTAGTTTAAACTAAGCAGAGTTTGTACTATGGGTACTAGACAATGGATAAACATGTTTTAAACGAATTTAAAATACCAATCTTTGTTACATAGAACTTATATAATACCGATGTCAATTTAATGTTAACTATTATTTTGTAATATCATATGCCTAGTTAAGTAAATGGTGCTGCACCTGTATTATGATCTATGCCCTCAATATTTGCAATAAAGATTTTGTATTTTGAGTTATTCATATAAAAATTCTATAGAAATCCATCCATCCATCCAATCCCCATCTTTGTATAGACGCTTTTACAAAGATATACAGATTGGGAACAACGATTGAGTGTTATTTTAATGCCACTCACTTTATATTTATTTTATTTATTTATCTATTTACTACATTACACATTTTTATTGTGTAATATAGAAAACAAATAAAATAAAAACTAACAAAAATTAAACTTCTAACAAAATAACGTTCGAACGAAGTGAACATATTAACATAACAAGTGTGTGTGTATGTGGGTGTGTGCGTGTGTATTCGTGTGTGAGTATTGTATCTTTTTCGTCCACTGTGATTGAGAAGAATTTATAAAATGAATCCTGTGTCGCGGGCGATTTTACAAGCAAGCAACGGACATGAAGAACGCACAGTTTCGGAACAACTGACAATACAATTGTTTGTTGAGTGATGATCGAACCCACGTCGTAGGGCACGGCGAGGCGATTTCTTAAACCATTACGTCATCCATGTAGACAAACAACATCACTAATGATACACATTACAATATCTGCTTAAACATACTCAGTGTTGGCCCCGCGCTGAAACATTCATATCTAATTTAAACATGATAAAACAATTTCAAAGTCTATTACCCCTACCCTAGCAGCAACAGATTAAAATAACATCTCGGCCACATGTTAGTAGGTACACCATACATATTAGTTTATTAGGACTGGTATAGTTTTACACACATACACAGTCTCACGGCTATTTCTCTAAAGTTATCAACTATATTGAAAGTCCACGAGGCCTTAAATATAGATGTGTGGAACGTGAAACCCTTATTACGGAGTTGAAGAAAACCTTCTATCGGACACAATTCAAGATGCTGTGCTGCTTTTCAGAATTTCTTGTCCGGAAAGCTATTGAGTTTTTCTGCCTAGTAATTATCGATAAGGTCTCGAGTTTGACCATTGGCTCAACCCTGGAGTCAAGCTCATGTATAGCATATCATATTGACCGCTGTGCTACCCAAGTCTTTATATCTTTATACTACTGTATTGATCCCATAGCATAAGTTTTCACTTATATTTTGTGTGTGGTAGAATCGAAGGTATCTGTTACGAAATTATCAATAGCAACGTAGACGAGAATAGGCCCTGATGGATGTGATACATTCCTGTCTACCCCTGTGTGTATACACATGCGTAAGTCTCTGTATGATATTGTTATGTAACTCAAGTGCATTGCAGATGATATTAGTGGTTGTTTTAACTTTTAGGTAACTTTAAACTTTCAGATTTTGATGAGTTTAACGAAGACAGAACTCTTTTTGGCTCTTAAAACTTACTTGAACACATCGACATCATTTTCTATAACTGCGATATATTATTTTGAATGTAAATTGTATTTTATTTCCATAAATTTCACACAACATCAAATATTCAACAAATTTTGATGTTTATTTAATATCTTATCTCATAATTATAGACCAACAAGCCTGTTCTCCGCAATTTCTATCATGGTTACCCTACACGTAAGCAGAAATTAATTTGTAGATTGGTTTTAACCCGTTTAAAAGTAAGACCCTTTTAGAGTGCGGTTTTGGTGTTCTACGAGGCAAAGCTTTTTTAGATCCCAAGCTAATATAGATTTAATTAATAGTATACCTTGGTTTTTTAGTCAGGATTTGCCAATTATAACATTATAGTGTAAATACATCATAATGTTATAATTGGCATTTTATTTAATAAGAGAACAGTTCTCTCTACTGGCTGTTCTTTTATCGCCAAGAAAATATGATTATACTCATCATCTCAGCTGAAAAATGTCCACTGTTAGACGTAGGACTCCCCCATGGGTTCCCACATAAACCGATTTTGAGCCGCCCGTATTTAGCCAGTGCAAGGTCGTCGATCCACCTCGGTGAGGTGTATCGCTGCTGCGTCTGCCAGTACGAAGCCGCTAATCCAAAACCTTTCTGGCCCAATTGCCCTCAGTACTGCGAGCTGTGCCCTGCTCACTGCCACTTCAGCTTAGTTTCTGCAGGAAACATTGCCGATATTGCTCTACGGGTATGTCGGCAACGCTTTTCTTTAGATTTCCTTTTTTATGATTCGACCCCAGAGGGCTACTCCAGCATAGCTCTCTCATTCCTCCCGTTAAGTGACTTTCTAATAAAGCGTCGGGAATGCCTTGACGTATACCTCTCCGCGGAAAAGGGGAGAACACGGGAAAAGATGAAAAGTCCCGGGTACTATCGACTAAACCCACCACGGTGTGCCAACTCGATGCCTTGGATGGTTGGTGAGTCGCTGGAACTGAAACTCCATCAGCGACCCACCCAGCAGTGCCCAACTCAGGCAAAAAATCTTTGCAGACTCCTGGGCGACGCCCTGCCATGTCAGGGCGTCGTTCCGACTCAATGGCTTGCGGACGGGAGGTCCCCTTTGTCCCGCCCGCAGCCTTCAATATGGCGCCGGGCCGCCTGCGGTTACTCGGATTCGCAAGAATACTTTCCTCACAGATCCGTTCGGCCGCCTCCTTCCGCGAGATAACGTGAAGAGAGTTTCGTATTAGAGTGTGGGGGGCACCAACCGAGACCGAGACACTTCAATATAAGAACACTTAGTCCATAGGCCAAAATGCTGGTAAGGGGTGGTTCGGCTGACTTCTCTTATCTTCTCTCTCGTAACATCATGGAAAATTACCAGATATTATGCTTCGATCGACAAAATGAGCGATAATTAATTATTTATACGAACAGAACTGTGTTGTGTTTGTGTGTATGAGTTTTACAGAAAAGTGAGAAGCGAGACATCAAATTCGAGTATTCTGTGTGACAGTCCAATGGTCTCACTACTAAACCTGAGACCATATACCGCCTACCGCCGTTAGCTTATTTTTATTGTCAAATGCAACCGTACAAGCCACAAACAGTATCTTTATTTAAACGATAACAATACATTACTATTACAAACAGAAGTTCAATGTCGTGGTACGGGGACGTCAGACAAAGTGTTGAGCAGGACAAAACGTAGAAATATCAAATGCAACGAAGTGGATATAATTTTATTTGAAAATTGAAAAACGGGTCGCAATAAAATTGTGTTTGGAATTTCTGCTTTTTGCTTTTAGAATATATTTTATAAAGCATCAGGTACGTTGTTTTTATTAAATAAATTTTAGTATTTACTTCAAAAATTGAAATAGTCGTTTCAAATCTCCTGAGTGATGTTTTGTGGATTGCTAGTTGAAGTAATCATCTCGCCATTGCGTGGGTTCGATTCTCAAATAGCTCAACCAATTGAATCATTAATTGTTACGAGTCTGGGTGGTCTTTTTGTCCGTTGTTTGAGTGTTTGTAAAGGTCCCCGCGACACAGGAATAATCTTATATGCAGATTAGCTTAAAAAGAAAAATAATATTGGTCAAATCAATAGTTAAGTGTATTCTTTATATACAAGCTCTTTTACTAAAAATAGTCAGTCTCGTAAAGAAATCATATGCGGTTGAAATTGGTGAATGTGGTGGGTCATTGAGAGCTTAGTGGATATGATGACAAAGATTTATATTAGATATACTCTCACCGTATTTAGAGTTCACGAAAACAATGTTCCTACTTAGAAGAGTGAGCTCACTCATTAGATAGAAAACGATAGTGTACCTACAGTTTTCAATACGAATGAGCGTGGTAATACTATTTTGTAATACACGTTGGATTTATTTATAAAACATTGATTTATTATTTCAACACTAATCTAATTAAGCTTATATAATATATACAAGCGTATTTAAAAACTATTTTAATTTTACAATTATAAATATTTATAATACATTTTTGGGTTTTTGAAGTGAAAACTTCTTTAGCGGCGTTGTGCACTTTTTTGTGATGGGTAAAAAATGTTAAACTTGCGTCAGGACACGTGACCTGATCGAAAATTCGTAAGACGAAGGGAGAATTGTCAAACTCGCATCAGGACACGTAACCTGATCAAAAGTTCTTAAGACGTAGGGAGAATTGTAATGTTCGTGTACGATAGCGCAAAAAATGAATATTGTATTTTATTTACCACATAAATGATAGTACTTTTATACTGATAATTAAAGCAATTCGTGCAAAATTATTCCCTAAACATTTCAAAATATCAAAAATGCACAACGTTAATATTCAAGTTTTCACTTCTGCCGGCACTCCCAAAGTGCAACGTGTTGATTTTTTTTTTGTAGAATTTGTCAGCATCGCTGTCAACTTGCTTTATAAGTCGTATGACAACTTAAAGTCCAGAAATGAGACCATATTTTAACGAAGTAAAGTATACTAGATTTTACCCGCGGCTTCGCTCGCGTAAATGTAGGTTAGGTTAGGTTTTACCTGGGTGTGGTGGGCTTCGTGGGCCTGCCCACCACCCGAACAGCACCAGGTCCGAGGGCAGCGTGCGTGTTCCCACGCGCGCATGTGTGTCATGTGTCCCTCCCCCCACCAAGGGGACAGTAGGGTTAAAAATGAAGAAATGCCTAAAGGGTAGGTCTTTGCGTGTAGTGGCCTACCGTTTCATACGGTGGGAATAATATATTTCTGCCTATCTCTTCCGAGTACATATCTGTACCATTTTATATAACAATAATAATTATGTCATTAATTTGAGTCCCATAAAATATGATCGAAACAAATAAACAGAAAATTCATATTTGCTAAATTAAATGTTAGCTTTTTCTCTTATCTTTGAAATGACAAGAAAGCCTCAAGCAAGTCGCTGGATCTGATCTACAAAATTCCTTTTCCAGACCAACAAGTGGTTTTCCATTAGGTACTTAGTACAAAAAATAACGCAATCATTTTTAAAAGCTGACGCTATCAACGTTGAAATAATAGACTTGGAGTCTATAATGCTCACACAATATTTTATCTCATGTATGGATGTAGCTAGCAACAACAGCGTGGAAACACATGGAACAGAACAGAGCGTGAACACAGAACAACACAGCGTGGAAAGACATTACTTTAACCATATATTTTATAAAACATCGCTCTATAATTTGACTTAGTTGACATGCAAAGATTCAAATAATAGCCTTACTAATATTGTAATTAATAATAGGGGAGGCCTTTGCCCAGCAGTGGGACGCCAATTAGGCTCATAATAATAATAATAATAAACACTGTTGACTGCCTACCGAATGCACCACCCGCGCTCCACGGTAATGAGATTGTACATCCCGCGGAAGTGTGGGGGTCGGGGTTTTTTAAATGCGAAGACCCTCCACAACCGTGAGGTGTGAAATCTCAGAGAATATTTTCTCCGAACCGATGTGGGCGTGCATCGCGATGTAGTCACAGTGGATGCGGGCTTTACCCCGCTTGCTCTGGCTAAAGAGAACTGGCGCAAACCTGTTATACTTGGAATTGACGAGCGCAGGGATATATGGAAAGGAAAAGAGCTGCATGGACGGACGCATTTTCAGGGCCCTGAATGGGCCTGACATAGATTTCCAGTCATCAGTGTCCTGGATACGTTTCGGTGATTTCTTCGCTGAGACCGAAGGTTTTGTCTGTGCAATTATGGACGAAGTTGTCATGACGAACAACTACCGAAGATATATCCTGAAGGATGGGACAGTTGACATATGTCGGGCACGTCACCAACCCGGAGAATCTCCCAGACATATTGTCTCCGGTTGTTCTCGTCTCGCCAATGGAGAGTATTTGCATAGACACAACCAAGTAGCCAGGATTGTCCATCAGCAACTTGCCTTGAAGTATGACCTTGTGGCATCTGAAGTTCCGTATTACAGGTATGTGCCCGATCCAGTTCTCGAAAGTGGTCGTGCTACTTTGTACTGGGATCGGTCTATCATTACTGATAGGACAATTGTGGCGAACAAGCCAGATATTGTACTGATAGACCGATTGGAGCGCCGAGCAGTGATCATCGATGTCACCATTCCGCATGACGAGAATCTTGTGAAAGCTGAATAAGAAAAAGAGTTGAAATATCTGGACCTAGCTCACGAGATTGTCACCATGTCGCGTGTGGACTCGGCGATCATTGTGCCGATAGTCATTACAGTCAATGGTTTAATACCTAAAAGCCTCGACCACCACCTACAGAGGCTTGCGTTAGATGGCTGGATCAAGTCCTTGATCCAAAAGGCAGTATTGCTCGACACGGCGCGTATTGTGAAGAGATTCCTCTCTCTGGGGCCCTAACCACCGGCAGCTTGGACTCTGTTCACGATGTCGGTGGGTCATTTCAGTTTTTATATTTTTAAATATGTATAGTTTTTATATTTATATTTAAAAATGTAACTATTAGAAAGAAAATTAATAAAGAGAATAATAATAATAGTAATATTCAGGGGGCCCATCTAGTGAGTTGGCGAGTCACCGTCTGTCCATTCGATTGATGCTAGTAGAGTATTTAGGGCGGACGCCGTTTTATCATCCATAGTTACCAATATATCAGTCCATCAAACACCCATACCCATTGCCCATATATTAGAATCCATACGTAGCAATAGTCCTACGCCTGCTGCGGCTAGTGCCGCTGTAGGTGTTCCATCCCACCTTTGATTAAAACTCTCGAAGGGCCTCTTCACGTTGGACCCATGTCTCCGTGTAAGCCTCCCAAAGGGCCGGGTATTTTCCTAACGTATTAGGAATATACCCGTGAAAGAGAAACAAATAATAATATTGTAAATGCGAATGTAAGTTTGTTTGTTTCTTTGTTTGTAACGCTTGCACGCCTTTACTATCAAGTAGTAAAGGTGATCAATCGTGATGAAATTTTGCATATATATATATATTGTCAGTGGTATTAAATAGTTGTATGTGAGAATAAATAAATATATAAATAAAATAAATAAATAAATAGGGCATACGGTACCTTTCATGCAGAAAAAGTACTCTATTAACCTAACCTAACGAACACTTACGCGAGCGAAATCTAATAAGAATATAATTATTATTCAATGACTAGCTATCCCTCGAAAACAGTACTTTTCAGGATATAAGTTACAATATGTAACTTTGTTATGTTACCTTTTTTGTACACGTGAAATCGAGTATGCGAAATTTTATGATGTTCGGTCCACGTCGAGGACAGTCTAAATTTAAATCTAAATAGTTATAATAATTTTAAACAGTGGTATAGTAGGTTCAGTAGTAGCGTAATATTTTTAAAATTATGTAAAAAAAAAATGTTAATAAACAACGCGATAATAACTGTATGAAGTTGCTGAATTTCAATGTGACAACACGTTGTTACATAAAAATCATTTATGCCTAACCTCCGCTAAAAGAATGAACATTAGATAAGAACTCGACTGACAAATCCGTTACGCCCTAAGGGATCCTTCTACTAAAATACATAGACCTTGTTTAGTATTTTTTTTTATTCTACTGTGGTGGAAACAAGCATACGGCCCACCGGCCCAGCCGAGCCGGCCCATTCACGTTGAAATCAGCAAGGCTCTACTACTCTATCGTATACATACGATATTTAAATCTTAGGTAAAGATTATATACAAATATTACATTACATTAGTTGTGCACCTAAGAGAACAACACAATTAATAGCACGAGTAGTCGTATACTGCGTCCCGTGGCACTAATCAAATCTAAACTTAAAGCCGCCTCAACATAGACTGCTAAAACAGACATTCAATTGTGTTTAACATCATAATATACATTATCTCAGGCAAAACACGTCCACTACTAGACATAGGCCTTCCTGAAGGTTTACCCTTATATACTATCAGTATATAAGGGTAAACCTTCAGGAAGGCTATCATAATAATATCATATTATCAACCGTTTCTCGCGATCTTTTCCAGATCGTCGGTCCTCCTTTCGGGTTTTGGTCTGGCTTAACCTTGCTGTGTTTTCCGATGCATGGCCACCACTCCAGAACTTTTCTGCCGCAACGGCCATCGGTTCTGCTATAATCATATTAAATAAAAAAATATCTTACGAACACAGTAGGTATAACGTAGGTTTAATTTAGAGGGTCTGCCGTTGCACTGAGTGTTATGGGTATATTCGATCTCTTCGCATGGTAAAGCATTGTGTAATCCACAAGTACTTGTTCTGAATCTAGGCGAGCTTTGTGTCTGTTGTTTTAGTACTGCAAAAGTCCCTCGCTACACAAAAACTATTTCTTCAGCTGGAGTAGTATATAAAAGACAACTTAAACTTGACAAATATAGGCACTCGAAGCCCGTTTGTAAGATCAGAAACTAGAAAATATTAAACTTGAATGTTCACTGAAATACGCTCAAAGATTTGTGAAATAACATGCTCTTTCAAGAGTATTTGACTAGTACTGAGACGTTCTTATTCCGAGAAGTGGGTTGTACGGTTTCACTGCTGGGCACAACTTATGATTTATTTTCTTTGGTAACAGAAGGTAGGTACATTATGTGGGCAAAGACAGGGTAAACACGAAAGATTAGGCATGTTTGTATTGTGCGCGATTGTGATCAAATAAAATATCCTATGGTTTGAAAATTGTATTAATAAATGCTATACTGTCCTATACTAAATAATATTGTAAATGCAAATGTGAGTTTGTTTGTTTCTTACGCTTTCGCGCCTTAACTATTCGACCGATAATCATGAAATTTAGCACAGACCTTGTCAGGGAAACAGAAAAGGACAAAGGAACTTCATCCATAAAAAAGAACTGTTACTAATTTAAGCTAACCTACATTTATGCGAACGAAGTCGCGGGCAAAATCTTGTACATTATATTTTTAGTAGTGCTCTTTTCAAATAAGAAACAATAAGCAGATATATAGCAATAGGCATATATATGTGTATATATGCCTATTGCTATTATGTGATACTATATATATATATATATATATATATATATAGTATCACATAATTGCCGCTTGAATATTGCCTTCTGTTTACGCGAATGTTATTCTGCGTAAATAGAAACACCAATGATGAAATTATGTTCGGGTACTTTGAAATAACTACACTGGAACATTGAGACGACTACCATCTTAGTCTCCCCGTGACCATGGCTGCTGAAAAGCAACCGAAACATCGAGAAAAGTATAAACTTTAATATAAATAGTTTTAATAATTTAGTTACCTTAAAAATTTGTAAAGCTTCATAGTAGTAGTGTAACAGTTTCTAAATTATGTAATAAAGTGTCAAATAAACAACGCGATAAAATCCGTATATAGTAGTTTAATATCAATACTGTGTACTTTATTAAGTACACCCCAAAACGGAGATTTTCTAACAAAAAATTCAATGACATTTCTCGGGAATTAAACCCCGGATTGCATAATAAACCGACAACGTAAGCACAAACAAACTGACGACTAATAAGACAGTGTTAGCCATAGATGTAAAAATTCACAGAGGTGCGCAGAGATGCCCTCTTAAGCTATAAATGGTTTTCTCTCAATTCGGCCAGACCGGTTGTACATACACACTCACACTACCACAATAGGCCGAGAAGCTGACATAATACCATGCGAAGGGCGTCAATTAATGTCAATTATTGTACACATTAAATTAAACGAGGTTTTCTTACGTAAATAATTTAGTATTTTTTTAATACGTATTATTACTAAAATATTTAATTCACTCAAACAGTGTTGCCGCCATATTTGTACATCAAAACTTTGTTAACAAGATAGTGTTTATAAATTTCTAAATCACATTTATTATCTAGGTACTACATGACTCGACAGTCGTTCGTGTCAATCTATACTCAATTCGTTCACGTAATTGAATTCAATATCAAAACGTCAATCAATTTTTTTTTCATCTAGAAATTACCATATAAATTTTCGGCATTTTCCGCAGATTTTACACAAGTTTTCGTTCATACAAATCTTGTTCTGGTAATTACAAACACAGCAAAAAATAAACAGCCAAATCGGTGGAGCAGTTCTTGAATGATGCTCCGTCATACATGTGGCAATTGTTTTTTTTAATAAAGATTACATCGTAATGTCGCATCCGTTTTGACAGTGACTTGACACATTGATTAAGATACCACAAATTGAATAGAACATGCGTTAGTACCCCTCGCGACCCGCGCAAGACCTAACCATCTCAATACATTTACTAAATCAAATCCCCCTTTAGCAATCACTTAAAGTAATAATCTAAAAAATATTCTTCGGAAAACAATGTTTTGAAGTTCTATCGATTCTTACGACTCATTTACCATGCCGTCAAGAGATAGAGGGTGAATACGGTGGGGATGAATGGGAAGGTAGAGGGTGAAATGGTAGAACGAGGCGCTCTTGTAGCTCAAATAGATGTGGATACTTAGCTGCATCAGTTATGCCGGGAGAAAAATAGGAATAGTTTGGATTTTCCTGGTATTTATACGACTGCTTATATAGGAAGTAAAGAGATATCATGAAGTTTGATATCGTTAAAGCTTTTTTTTTTATAGACATGTCTGCAGTTATAGAAGTGATGTAGATTATAGTCTTATGACAGTCTACGGATTCACTACTAAGGTGCTGATGCTGTCATAATATTATTAACAGAAGGGCTGAGAGAGACAGGTCATGGTGCTCACTCGCGTAGGCTCGTTCGATAATTAATTATCATAGGACTCGATCGATAGTCGGCATATATTGTTTAGGATACAAACAGACATTGAAGACTCTTCACCATGCAAGGGTAAGCTACTTATCATAGCCAAGAATGCTCCTCCGCTAAGGAAATCTGAGATCGAGTACTACGCACTCCTAGCCAAAACTGGCATCCACCATTACAGTGGAAACAACATTGAGTTAAGTACAGCTTGCGACAAATTATTATAGAGCATGTATACTCGCCATCACAGACCCCGGTGATTAAGACATCATCTCGGCACATATCAGATATCAGATCAGAGGTACAGGCGTAGATGTACATCCTAACTAATATTATAAATGCGAAAATGAGTTTGTTTGTTTGTTACGCTTTCACGCCTTAACTACTCAACTGATCAACATGAAATTTTGCATACACGTTGTCAGGGGTACAGAATAGGACAAAGGGTACCTTTCATCCAGAAAAAATAACTGTTGCAAACCTAACCTACATTTACGCGGGCGAAACCGCGGGTGAAAACTAGTACATCATAATAGAACTTAACTGGCAATGCAATAGGCTAGAAGGTTATTGGCGCCTTTCCTGACGTCACAACTTCGAGGATATATATTCGTACATCCTGGAAAGGGATCATATTATGTCTGAGCCGATTTATTGAGCGCTGCATTGGAAGTGTAATTGGATTTTATCCGTACAACTGTGCCGCAACTGTCAGTAACTGTATGGATTTTAGAACTGTGTGAACACTCGGGCAGGACTAAAAGCGAATTCAGGTTTCGTGTGACTAGATGGGTGGCGTGGGTAAGTGGTCGTCTTGCCACTGCTACTGCCCTGAGTGTTGTGGATTCGATCCCCACTCAGGTAATTAATTTGTGTAATCAACAAATAGCTGTCTCGAGTCTGAATGTTCTTTGTGTATATCGTTTGTAAAGTCTCCTATTAGACTTCATGTGACGCAACACGGAAATAATATACAGTTCTCTTAAAAAAGAAAATAGCAATTGATAAGCTCGAAATGTTTTATACCGTTTATATTTATTACATTAGAAATATTTTCAGTTGTTTGTGAAATGGAACCTAAAACTAAACCACGTATCAAAATCAATAAAGTCATTATTAGGAACAAGGCATTTATCTGCTATCTAGGCTTTATTTTTTTAGACATACTATATATTTGTCGAACATGTTAAAACTATACTGCCGTCATAAGGAAAAAGGATGTTCTGCCAGTAATTTTATATTTAAAGTGAAAATAGTAGCAGGTGCATTTTTTTTTATGATTCCAAATACGTAAAATTAAAAATATTTTTACATATTATATACCTACGGTCGTACTACATTTAATGTGTTATTTTATTTTTATTAAGCAGTGATAGCTCAGTGGGGAGACCAACAGACTGCAATGCAAATGGTCTTGGGTTGAAACCCACGTCGCGCACCTCTGACTTTCGGAAGTTATATGACTTTCCGAAATTATGTGCGTATTGATTGACAATTATCGCCTGTTCCGTGGCTCGGAAAGCACGTTAAGCCCTCGGTCCCGGCTGCCATGAACATCTATGGCAGTCGTTATTGGGAAGTCAGTGCCCTCTAATATCCTGACACTGGTCTAGCTTTAAGGTATCGTTAGCCTTCGGGTTGCGGAGGTCAGATTGCAGTCGCTCCGTGTAAAACTGATATCCAGTCAAATCCGGTTAGACTAGAAAGCCCAAGTGACTTGGGAATAATAAAGGCTAGAGAGAAGGGAGAAGATTTACTTTACTTTTAATGTTATGTTATGCTAATTAAGTGGACTGCAATGTTTTTGGAGTAATTATATAGATTGAAATTAAACTACTATATACGGATTTTATTGCGTTGTTTATTTGACACTTATTTATAAAATTTTGAAAACTGTTACTAACTAACTTTACTAATTTTTAAGCTAATTAAATTATTGAAACTATTAAAACTATTTATACTATTATTACACTATTTATATTTGTGTTTACACTTTAAAATCCGTATATAATAGTTTAATTTCAATTAATAACATTCGCGTAAACAGAAGACAATATTATGTAATAATAAAGATCTTTAAACCTATATCGAAGAAAATTTACAGTAGTATAGGTGAAAATATCTAAGAGAAGTTGTAAGGTTTGACAAGCTATTAAATGCGACACGGCATCATTCATTATAACAACTAAAGCTTTGTCAGTACTGGCAGGTTCTGGTTGATCTCGTGGTGCAAAGATATCAGCAGCAGCCTGCGCGTGTACGCAAACAATGGTGCAAATTTTCTAGCACTGCTCAAGAGATACAAAACCTCTTTCTCTAACCAACAGATTACGACGGCCTTATAAGCTAATGGAAATATTGTTGGCATACATCACCATTACCTCTAATGATTCTTTCGTTTTTATGAGCCTCTTACGTGGTCCAGGCTGAAGGTGGTTCACTATGGTGCCCAATTTTTTATGTCACGGTAACTTTAAATTGGAGTTTTGAAAGATTAGGGTTTGTCCACAACACCGCGCCACGATGTCATTAACGTTGAACGATGCGGTGTCGCGGTGCAGCACGTTGACGTGACGTGCTAACGCACGGTATGGCAATGTTGCCGCGGAACGACGCGTCGGACGGTACCGGAAGCGGCACTTGACTGCTATGCAAAAGAGATGTATTATAAAAATTATTGGTCCGGATTTATTGATATCACTTGTTGAGGAACATCCAGTGCTCTAGTTCAGGACAATTAGATGATTTTAAGGAAAAGCACTTAAAAACCAAAGGCTGGAAGGATGTTTGTCGAAACATTTGTAACGTTGCGTCATCGTGAAGTGTGTTTTTACGATATAATAACGTAAATTATGCACGTTACGTCAACGTGTCGCGCCACGACACCGCACCTTTCTACGTTAACGACATCGTGACGCAGTGTTGTGGACAAGCCCTTAGTGCGTTCAAACAAAGAAACAATCTCTTCAGGTTTTTAGCTTCTACATTTTGCCTGTGATTTCACTTGCGGTAATTTAGATTTTGTTAATTAACTTCTACCCTTTGGGAACATTACTTTTATTTTGGAAAGGTACCATTGGTAGGTCCTTTTCTGTACCCTAATAACGTTATCAGGATACAGAAAAGGACCTACCAATGGCACTTTAACTACTGGATAGATTACTATGAAATCCCGCATACACGTATACATTTTATTGTGATCTATTCAGTATAATATAAATTCTCTTCTGTTTACGCGAATGTTATTCATTGAAATTAAACTACTATATACGGATTTTATCACGTTGTTTATTTGACACTTTATTACAAAATTTTGAAAACTGTTACACTACTATTACTATTAAACTTTACAAATTTTTAAGCTAATTAAATTATTGAAACTATTAAAACTATTTATACTATTACTATACTATTATACTATTTATATTTGTGTTTACACTTTCCCCGACGTTTCGGTTGCTTTTCAGCAGCCATGGTCACGGGGAGACTAAGATGGCAGTTGTCTCAATGTTCCAGTGTAGTTATTTCAAAGTACCCGAACATAATTTAATCATGGGTGTTTCTATTTATGCAGAATGAGCTCAAAGTATCATGAAGTCTAGCTGTGGTTTGCTTCTTCTTGGGTTTGACTATTTAAATTACTGGATCCCAAGCTGGTGGTACATTCCAACCATCTTCTCTATTGAAATTAGGATGTTTTTTATTTCAATAGCCTCGCGAAGCATCCTTGGTAGGAATCGGTGTTCTTTAGCGAGCATCTGTGGTTTGTCAAATCTCAGGTAGTCGTTGGTCCCCTGTTGCACATGTTCACACACAGCAGACTTCAACGAGCGTTTGTGTTTTACATCAGCTATGTGTTCTTTTATGCGGGTGCCTATGCTTCTCTTGGTTTGACCAATGTATGAGAGTCCGCAGTCACAATCTATTTTATAGACCCCTGCATCTTGTAAAGTTAGTTGGCACTTGACGGATGGTAAAAACTGACTTATCTTCGTTGGCGGCTTGAAGTATGTGTTGATTGAAGCTCGCTTCAAGATGTAGCCAATCTTGTCAGTGACACCCTTTACATAAGGCAGTATGGCAGGCTGGCGCTCGACTGTGGCTGGCTTTTCTCGGGATCTGTGACAGCGGCGCGGCTGTTGGAACTTGTTGTCTTGCAGTACTTGCTTAACATGTTGAAGCTCGGTGTCCAGGTGTTTCTTGTCACAGATCCGTGGGCTCTCTGAAACAAAGACATTCCCACGGTACCTGTTTAGGATGGTGGTGAGATTCATCGTTTAAGTACCTATTTGTATGGGTATTTTTCCTATACACAGTGTGACTCAAAGTATGATCAGGATTCCTGATGACAAGTACATCTAAGAAAGCTAATGAATTATTTGCCTCTAATTCCATAGTAAACTGGATGTTGTTATTAATGGAATTAAGATGTTCTAGGAATACACTTACACTATCTGTTGGTAATATTGTAAAAGTATCATCTACAAACCTCTTATAAATTCTGGGTGTGATGGGGGCAGCCTGCAAAGCTCGAGCCTCAAAGTCCTCCATATATATGTCGGCAACAACAGGCGATAATGGGGAGCCCATTGCCACACCATCGACTTGTATGTAGAATTTATTGTCCCACAACAGATAGCCAGTTGTTAAGCAATGCTTAAGTAGTTCTGCATATTCCTCAGGTATATTGTACTCTATTAGCTTCCTTTTAGTTAATTTAATACAGTCATGTACAGGTACGCATGTAAATAATGACTGAACATCAAAACTAACCATTGTTTCATTGTTAGTGAGACGTAGGTGTTTAATCTCACTCCAAAATGGTATGAATCCTTTACATGTGCTCTTGAGTTGCCTCTGAGTGGTGAGAGTATCTTCACTACGTGCTGAGCCAGTCTGTAAGTTGGTGTGTCGATCTGACTCACAATAGGACGTAGGGGAGCGTTTTCCTTGTGTATTTTTGGTAACCCATACAGCTTTGGAGGTTTTACGCAAGCTGGTATTAATTGTTTAACGTCTAGATCTAGTTTTTCGGAGTATTTATGTATGATGTCTTTGGTTTTGTTCAATATTTTGTTTGTAGGTTCTGTCTTAACCTGTTTGTATGTTGTTTCATCCGAAAGTAAATTTTCAATTTTATGTTTATAATCTGACGTATTCATTATGACCGTAGCGTTTCCTTTATCTGCACGGAATACTGTAATATCTGGCCTAGCCCGCAATTTCTTCAGTGCGACGAATTCATCTTTGGGAAGATTCGGTCTGGGCACTTTACTTCGACGCAAGACAGATGAAATGTCCTGACATATAGCCTCCAAATCTTCCTTTCTTATATTATTCTTGACTAGACAGTCCTCGACGTTGCAAATAATGGCCTCATACGGTATCCTAGCCGGTGTTATTGTATAATTTAAACCTCTACTCAATACTTTTTCGGTAGTTTTGTCTAAAGTTTGTTTTGACAGATTAATAACTGTTTGTCTTTGATCTTTCTCTGTGATTTATAGCATTGATGCATTGTTTAAAATCAAATGGAGTTATTAATCTCTGTATTTCATTAGACAAAATCTCAACGTTCCTATTTATGCTACGTAAGTCAGCGCGATATTCTCTGATAACTTGTATTAATAACTTTTGACTTGCCTGTTTTAAGATCTTAGCGCTTCCTCGTATGTCTTTCTTGGCTGATATCTTGACACACGTAGGAATGAGACTGTGATCACGATCTATGCAGTAGTTAAGGCGAGAAAGTGTAAGAAACAAAATACATTCACAGTCGACTTTATAATATTAGTTAGGATTATCGCGGCATTGTGACTCAGCTCATTTTTATTCGTCTATAGAACATTCTTGAAGAATACGGTCTCTATATACATATATTATCATAACGTCTCCGTGACGTATACACACATGTATAATGTAACAACTTTATTTGTCAAGGAGCTCGCATAAAACCGTTAGGTTATTCACCATGAAATTTTCATGTCACTTGAATGTCCAATGCTTTTATTCTGACGACAAACTATTCGTTGGATATTATATGTAGCTGTTTCTTTTTTATATTTGTTTTCTTATATACTACTAGATTATGCCCGCGGCTTTGCATAAATGTAGGTTAGAATAGGTTAGCTTATGTTAATAGCAGTACCTTTTTCTGGATGATAGGTACTCTATGTTCTCTTCTGTGCCCTTGACAACGTGTATACGAAATTTCATAATGATACGTCGAGTAGTTAAGGCGTGAAAGCGTAACAAACAAATTCAAATTATGTATTTCCTTTTGAACTGTATCTGTGGCAAATAAACGGTTTTTCTTTCTTTCTTTCATTTATAATATTAGCTAGGATTTAATAGGCATAAACTTCGCAATGACGGCCTCGATGGCGTAGTGGTTAGTGTAACCAACTGCCACGCCTGAGGTCGCGGGTTCGATTCCCGCACAAGTCAAACATTTGTATGCATGAACATGGTTGTTTGTCTTGGTCTAGTTGTTTCTATATATAATATGTAAGTATTTACAAAAAAAAAAGGTATATATGTATGTTTATCCATAGTCTAGTACCCATATTACAAGCTCTGTTTAGTTTGGGCTAGATGGTGTTGTGTGTATGTGGTAGAATATTATATTATTATTATTATTGCATACCGTGGGATCGAACTCAAGACCTTAGTGTGACAGTCCAACGATCTCCCATTAGACTATCGCTGCTATTTCTGAACCATTACCGTTGATAATACAAATAAACACAAACAAACATTAACTAATCAATACATATAACAAAATTCAAACGGGGTTGAGTTTGTTAATGAAATATACTAAACAAATGAAAGTGAAAACTTTTATAATTAACTATATTGTTGCCATAGAGTTATTTGACTATTAAATAAAGAGTAAAGTTTCATGTAAACAGAAAGTTTACTAGTAGTTTACACACTCCACCTATTCAGAGTCTGGAGAGGCTGGTAATCTGTAATACAGGTCTCCTAGTACAGACACCAGTCCCTCACACAGATTGTACTATATTATGAATAATATTTAACTAGATACCTACTATTATCTTGCTTTTGTAAAACTGTGTGACAGAACAAATAAAAATGTTATTATTATTATATTATTATTAGTTAAAATCATTCATTGCACACTGCATCGTTACACGAGCGTCCCGTTTTGGTAAAAGGAATGTAAACAACCACGACTCGTCTTTACTGCGCTGGCAGGGTCACCATGTACGGATGGTGTAAGGTGTGTTAATTTTGGGGAATAATTGATACAAACGATGTCGAGTCAATACTGCGTTTATCTATGTATTAATACGTGAAGCAGAAACTTTGTACCCCTTTTTACGAAAATTGCGCGGACGGAGGAGTATGAAATTTGGCACAGTTAAAGTTTATATGGAGAAGGAGTGGCGAATCCAAATATTTTTATAAAATATGCATTAGAAATACATTAGATTAATGAAAAACCCTACACGCACACAACGATGCATTTGACACACGCAGTCGAATCGCGTTCGTAGTATTTCAGCATTGTTCGTCTGACGTCGTACAATTCTTTGTAACTATGGTTACCTATATCTTATTTATATGTAATAGAGAAAAACAGAAAACAAAGTAGCAAGCTTAGGAATTTTGGTCAAATTTTGACCACTCGGCGACCGCTAGTTAAAATAATACATTGATTATATTATTATATCACCTTACAATTGAGCACAAACAATGTAGGTGTAAAGTTACAGCTGGGTAGAGACAACTTTGAGGGTGAAATCACCAGAAGAGTGCAGCTTGGCTGGGCAGCGTTTGGAAAGTTGCGTCACATCTTCGAGTCACCCTTGCCACAATACCTGAAGACCAAGGTATTCAATCAATGCGTCCTGCCGGTCATGACATACGGAGCCGAGACGTGGAACCTGACAGTGAAACTAGCCCACCGATTGCATATCACTCAGCGAGCTATGGAAAGGTGTATGCTCGGAATCTCGTTAAGGGACAAAGTCCGGAACGAGACTATCCGACAAAAAACCAAAGCCACTGACGTAGTTCAGAAGTGTAGCAGGCTGAAGTGGCAGTGGGCTGGTCACATCTGTCGCAGAACCGATGATCGTTGGAGCAGACGGGTTCTCGAGTGGAGACCACGACTCGGCAAGCGTAGTGTAGGACGCCCTCCGGACAGATGGACCGATGACCTGAAAAAGGTGGCTGGAGGTGACTGGATGGCGAAAACGGGAGATCGGGCCTTGCGGTGCACCCCGGGGGAGGCTTATGTCCAGCAGTGGACTGCAATAGGCTGAAATGAAGGTGTAATGTATGTAGTTAAAGTTACTGAACGGATAGCGTAGTGCTTTAAGTGGCTGCCTCACCACCGCCGATGCCACCGCGCTGTCGGTAAAAAATTGTGTGAATGTGGTGAAATACTTGTCCTGAGTCTGGGTATTCTTTGTGTCCGCTGTTTGAGTGTTTGTAAAGTCCCCCGCGACTCAGGGAGTATTCGTAGTGTCTTTAAAAAAAAGTAAGGCGCTGTCTATTAGAATACAGATTGGCAACGGTAGTTCAGAAGACCTGTACTTAGGTTGGAGCGGGAGTTAATATTCTATGTTTCAACAGTTAACTGTATAATTAATTAAGTTAGTTAAGGCTCGGCGAAATTGCCGCTGCAACTTGGAGCACCATGCTAGTCTAGATCCTTGAAAATAGACTCGCCTCTTATTATGTGAGACCTCAAATATAGACGGTGAAACAGAACCTCCGTCGACACACTTCTTAAATTACAAGCGTGAGTATATATGTCGCGAATAGATTGCCGAAAGCTGTTTTACTAGACCGTTATTTTACAAAGCAGCTTCGTTATGTAAAACAATTGAACAAAGTTCAGCTGAAGTACCATTGAGCCACGTTTAATAAAACTGCTACTGAAGTTTAGAGGTATAGCAGAATAGCTTATCTGCACAGTCACAATTTGGGTTTAGTGTAGGGCAACCAAGATGAAATAAAAAATAAAAAATGATTAAGTAACACACAAAATTATCGAACTATCCTGTTGTTCAAATTTTGTCCATATTGACCAAAACTACTTTGTCACTTGAGTTGGGTAATTTCCACATATATTTTGCCCACCAATTTTCAATTCTGACAATAACTTTCGGTTGCAAGCATCATTATTATTTTTATGACAAAGAGCCACTAGTGATAAAATATTGAACTTAAATCTAGAAACTGACGTTTCATTTCGCACTGGAATGCAAAACGTTTATGCAATCCTGAGTGTCAAATTTGAGTAATTATGGAAAACTTATTCAGCTTTTTTACATGGAACTATTTTGTAAAAAGCTATCGGTCATGAAAATAGCTAAATCAGTAATCCATCTGCAGCAAATACATAAAACAAGTAAAACAGAAAGCTTTGATCATATTTCTGCAGCACAGTGGAAAACATTCATTTTTATGACTTTTGAGCGGGCAAAATCCTATCATTTCTTTGTGTTAATAACTTTTATTAAGCTGCACTAGCGTAGTAGATTGCTTGACTGTCACATTTTAGTTCGATACCATGCCACGTACCTCTAACGTTTCAAAGTTATATGCGCATTAAATAGTTACATGTAACTAGATTTTATGTACTGCAATATTTTTAAACAATTAATATACTTATTATTTTTGTCTTCCCGCGGCTTAGCTCGCTAGGTTAGTAACAGTGCTTTTTTGGATGAAACCCTATGACCCTAATAAGTCCTTTTTTGTTCCCCTGACAACGAGTATGCAAAATTTCATGATTATCAGTCGAGTAGTTAATGCGTGAAAGCGTAACAAACAAACAAACTAACATTTCCATTTATAATATTAGTTAGTTATGATACATCTGCCGACCCCCTATGGGACGTAGGAATGTCACTATGTATAAAATATACGCATTAAAAATGTTCTAACGACACCTACCATCTTAGTCTGTAGCAATAATAATAATAGCAATAGTGCTGCGGCTAGTGCCGCTGTAGGTGTTCCATCTCACCTTTGATTAAAACTCTCGAAGGGCCTCTTCACGTTGGACCCATGTCTCCGTGTAAGCCCCCCAAAGAGCCGGGTATTTTCCTAACGTGTTAGGAATATACCCGTGAAAGAGAAACAAAGAATAATAATAATAAAATGTATTTGCCAAAACAATACATAATATCTGAAACAGTAAAAATATAACATAGTTCCATTGTTTGTTTATATGAATAATGACCCCGAAACTAGGTAAATCCTGTGTTATCAGGGTCATCAATTAGTCCGGAATTATGTTGCAAACTTTGTTGAACTAAGGACTTAACAAAACGTTTCATATAAGTTAATTACAAAAAACAAATTAGTCTCTGTTTTGGAACCAACATTTGAATTTGTTAAATTCCAGACAAATAAACTCTAACGCTTTCCGTGCTGGACTAGATAATGCGTCACAGAATTACCTCTATAAAACCCGTCACTGGTAAAGCACTGTAAAGCGGTATTACTGCGTTAAAACTAGTTCCATTTTATACTGTTACTGAAACAGCTGTCAAAATGACATTGGTTCATTTAAAGAACGCTGTTGTTTTACGCGATCATTATACAATATGTATGTATTGGTGTCTTGTGCCTACCTCATCGGGGATTTATTTATACTTTTCGGGGATAAATTGATTTTGTTTGACTGATTGTTTGTTTGTTTGTAAGCATTTAACTCAAAAACTAATTAAACGATTTAAAAAAATTCTTTCTCCATTGGAAAGCAATATTATCACCGAGTATCATAAGCTATATTAAAAAGAGAAAGAAAGTACAATTGCTAATTTAATTGCTTTTACGCGAGGAAAGCCGCGGGCAAAAGCTATCACCATATATTGTAAAATTGGAATACATATATACATACATAGATTCACGCCTGTTTCCCAGAGGGGTAGGCAGGGAGTACGGATTTCCATTTGCTACGATCCTGACACACTTCTTTGGCTTCCTTCACTTTCATCACGTGTATTACTATCTTTCGGGGACTGAACTAACCTTCGTGCTGTTATTGAGATCTCCTTAACAGAAAACATCAGTAACTGTTAATCCTATGTATATTTCGGCCTCGATGGCGTAGTGGTTAGTGTAACCGACTGCCACGCCTGAGGTCACGGGTTCGATTCCCGAACAAGTCAAACGTTTGTATGCATGAACATCGATGTCTGTCTTGATCTGGGTATTTACAATATATGTATAATATATAGGTATTAATAAAAAACAGTATATATGTATGTTTATGCATTGTCTAGTATCCATAGTACAAGCTCTGCTTAGTTTGGGCTAGATGGTGTTGTGTGAATGTAATAGAATATTATTATTATTATCTTCACTTCACGAAGGCTAAGCCAACGAGGTGGCACGTATAAAAATGTACGCAATATCACACTAGCTAAATCGATTGAATAAAACGACCATTCATTTTCTCTCAAATCATTCTCAATTACCTAATTTGTGGCTATGATTCGAATCGTTCACAGATGACAACACACATACCTATAATTAATTATTGCCAATTAATTAATCAATCAGAGTCAGTGATAATTAATCGTCAACTAAATTAGGCTTGTCTATTGGCTATCAATGACCTAAGCAATGTTAAGCGATGACGATTAACAACGGTATGCTTGACTAGAATTTAATGTGTCGTCTGCGGTTTACGTAGTGTAATAATACTTAAAGAAAATATTTGGGTGACAGAAAATAAGTAGATACTATGATACTAGAGCACGCAAAGTAAAGGCATAAACACACCCTTATTGGAATGGTTTTTAATTGGTTTTAAACAAAAATATACAGCATTAAAAGCGCCATTGCTCGAACGATAGCTATCTCTTACCCATAAGCTTTTTCAGATCTAAAGCGCTGCTTCTTAGTTCAAATCGTCAACACCTTTTCAGTTAATAATAACGTGTGAGTACACTTGCAACATCCATTGATATGAAAAAAAAAAAACAACGGGTTGCACTCCGGGAGTGCCGGCAGAAGTGAAAACTTGAATATTAAAGTTGTGCATTTTTGATATTTTGGAATGGTTAGGGAATAATTTTGCACGAATTGCTTTAATTATCAGTATAAAAGTTTTTTATATATTTATGTGGTTAAATACAATATTCATTTATTGCGCTATCGTACACAAACATGACAATTCTCCCTCCGTCTTACGAATTTTCGATCAGGTCACGTGTCCTGACGCGAGTTTAACATTTTTTACCCATCACAAAAAAGTGCACAACGCCGCTAAAGAAGTTTTCATTTCAAAAACTAGCGTCAGGGTAATAATATTTTAACTGCCTCCGTGGCGCAGCAGTAGTGAATGCGACCGCTGTGCATGAGGGTTCGAATCTCGGGTCGTGGCAATAAAAAGTTATCGGAATTCTCAATAGCAGCCCGGAGTTAGGAAGTTGGCGGTGTTAGACACCCCCGTGCCTCGGAAAGCACGTAAAGCCGTTGGTCCTGCGCCTGATCTCTCTCCGATCGTGTCGGATTACCGTCCCATCGGATCATGATAGTTAGGGAACAGAGAGAGCTCTTGTGTTTGCGCTCACACTTGTGCACTAAGATATTCATCTTCTGCGAAGATGGCTAGTCTCCGTTAAGATTGGCCGCCGTGACCGAAATTCGGTCTGGAGGACATTATTATTATTATTCAACTAGCTTGTGTCCGCGGCTTCGCTCGCGTAAGTGTAGGTAAGGTAATGTCAGTAACAGTAATTTTTTTAAATAATATACACATAGCCTATGTTATTTAGTGATAATACTCATAGCTTTCTAATGGTGAAAGACGTTTTGAATATTTTTATTAGTTATTGAATTAAATCCTTACAAACTAACTACAGAAAATCTAATCTTTCCTCTTTATAATATTAGTATAGATTTAAATTTTAAAGTATTTTTCAATTAATCTTATATAGCTAAAACAACACAAACATATTACAGGATGACCTATCTGGTCCATCAAAATCCACAATGCCAATAAAAAGAGCAAATGAATTCTCTTTACAAAACTATTGTCGACAGTCGTTTGAACTCGAAAGAATCGTGGCTTTATGTTAAGTGTTGTTCAAAGTAAGCCGCACCAACAAAAAATAAAACAATTATTTTTGCTCTCTGTCACACCGTAGTCAACAGATAACCTGAATAAAAATAAAAAATGGCGACGACATTTCCTTACTGTTACATACTTTGCTTTTTTAATCTAGCTCATTTCAGTGTCGATAGAGTTAAGCTTTTGCGGAAGTTGGTTAAACTCATCGTAGTTGGTTGTGGCTTCTATGAAGACGATATTAATGTATATCATTCTTTTTGACAATGTAATCACATAATTATTGACATAACATATTAAGATTCCTTTTTTGGATTTTCTTCACATATCTGATACACTATTATAAAGTGTGTCAAGATCGTAGCATATGGAAATCCATAGTATCTGCCTACCCCTCTGGGAAACAGACGTGAATCTATGTTTGTATGTGTGATACACTATCGCATATATATGAATTAAGACAATAAAATATAGTAATACTGGATGGGAATATAATATAATAATAACTATAATATTCTATCACACACACAACACCATCTAGCCCAAACTAAGCAGAGCTTGTACTATGGGTACTAGACAATGTGTAAACATACATATATATATATATTTTTATAAATACATACATATGAAACAGAAACACCCAGACCAAGACAAACATCCATGTTCATGCACACAAATGTTTGACTTGTGCGGGAATCGAACCCGCGACCTCAGGTGTGGCAGTCGGTTGCATTAACCACTACGCCAGCGAGGCCAATATTCATATTATGTTAATAATAATAATAATAATAACTACCGGCGGCATATCCTGAAGGATGGGACGGTCGACATATGTCGGGCGTGTCACCAGCCTGGTGAATCTCTCAGGCCTATTGTCTCTGGGTGTTCCCGTCTTGCCAACGGCGAATATTTGCACAGACACAACCAAGTGGCCAGGATAATCCATCAGCAACTTGCCTTAAAGTACAATCTTGTGGATTCAGAGATACCGTACTACAGGTATGTGCCCGATCCAGTTCTCGAGAATGGTCGTGTCACTATGTACTGGGATCGATCTATCATCACTGATAGAACCGTTGTGGCTAACAAGCCAGATATTATGGTGATAGATCGATTAGAGCGCCTTGCAATGATCATCGATGTCACCATCCCTCATGACGAGAACCTCGTGAAAGCTGAAAAAGATAAACAAATTAAATATCTGGACTTGGCTAGCGAGGTTGTCGACATGTGGGATGTAGGCTCGGCGATCATTGTACCGATAGTCGTTTCGGTAAACGGGTTAATTGCCAAGAGCCTCGACCACCATCTTAAGAGGCTCGCGTTGAATAGCTGGGTCAAGTCCTCGATTCAGAAGGCAGTATTGCTCGACACGGCGCGCATAGTGCGGAGGTTCCTTTCTCTGGAGCCCTAACTACCGATAGCTTGGTCCCTGCACCCGATATCGGTGGGTCATTTCAGTTTTTATATTTTTAAATATATATAATTTTTATATTTATATTTAAAAATGTAATTATTAGAGAAAATAAGTAATAAAGAGAATTATAATAATAATGTTTATTTCACCACAGTATAACACTTGTACAAATTATTCTATATTTACGAGTACACAGACATAATGACATAATAAATAAACTAAAATTGTATTAATGACAAACATTAAGTGGTGACCGGCCCCTTTGCTAAGTTGTTATTAAACAACTTGTATTAAAGAGACCAGGCCCATAACCCTGTCTAATGCGTCATTTTTAAGAGAATGGATAACAAAGTAAAATTATAGGGATAGATATATATTATAGACATGCTTAATAAAAAGGTGTATGTGCGCGCGCGCGAACAAGTACGTTATATAGTATGTTATATTATATTATATGTGCATATTAAGTTACAGCAACATACGAACCTCTCAATCGTTGTAATGCTAGACATAATTAAAAACCTACTGCGTTTCGCCACCGGTGCGACTCAATAGATTAACAGAAATGAGTTACACATTGAAAGCCATAACTACTTGCAAACTTTGTCGGCCTCGATGGCGTAGTGGTTAGTGTAACTGACTGCCACGCCTGAGGTCGCGGGTTCGATTCCCGCACAAGTCAAACATTTGTGTGCATGAACATGGATGATTGTCTTGGTCTGGGTGTTTCTATGTATAATATGTATGTATTTACAAAAAATAAAACAGTATATATGTATGTTTATCCATTGTCTAGTACCCATAATACAAGCTCTGCTTAGTTTGGGCTAGATTGTGTTGTGTGTATGTGATAGAATAGTATTATTATTATATATATTATATTATTTATTCCTAACACTAGAAGCTACTAGAGCATAATGAACTGATGTTTGTAAGTCTTCAGTTTCGAGGAATTGGTTAATTATTTTATAAAAGTAGTTCAGTCACAATGTATTTATCACAGCCTCAGAGTCTGTTCCACTCTATGACTACTAGGTTTGTATGTTGTATGTTGTGAATGTGACATCACACCTATATTTTATTTTATTTTATTTTAACATTTTAGGAAAACTTACAGTTAAAATACATTATTAACATAATAATAATAAGGCGAATTAAAAGTTTTCACTGATAAAATATATGACCGTGACTATAACACGTAGAAGTAGACTTACTGTGATATATGTAATATTAAGCAGACAATACATGATAGAAGTAATAAAAAATTTCTTGACTCGCGACGATAAATCTTAAATGCCTACATGGAACAAATATTATGGAATATACAAAAATTTTTGTTTCAAATCTGGGTATATTTAGAGGCAGCTGTTTTTATGTTCGTTATACCTTAAAAAGTAATCCCAAGCCAGGTATGGTTAAATTTAAATTATTTAATCTTTTAATAGTCTGGTATTCAATGTTCTACGGAATATCCTAACTAATATTATAACTGCGAATATGAGTTTGTTTGTTACGCTTTAACACTTTAACTACTCGACCGATCATCATGAAATTTCGCTTATACGATATCAGGATGCCATAGGGTACTATGACATAGGTCGCGACGACATAGGGAACCTTTAATCCAGAAAAATACTGTTACTGTTAGAGCCTCGCTGATTTCAGCATGAATGGGCCGGCTCGACCGGGCAAGGACTACCCTCTTACAGAACATCGACGTGAAATATCAGTATTCCTACTGTTGTGTTTCGTTCGGTGAGGGAGAGTGCTGGAGGCCCAATCACCCCTTTCCCTCATTTACGCTCCTTCTCCTTCTTACTTCCTTTCCTAAAGGTTCGGCAACGCGCAAGTGATGCCTCTGATGTTGCAGGCGTCCATTGGCTACGGTGACCACTTACCATCAGGTGCGCCGTATGTTTGTTTGCCAGCTTCGAAATAAAAAAAAAAACATATTCTATATTTATGCGAGCGAAGCTGTGGGCAAAATCTAGTAGTCTATATTCTGATACTAAATATTTCTTGTCAGTACAAGTCAATTACACAATGAGGGCTATCGTTTTTGTGCTCACCAGTTAGTGCCATTTGCGAGTAGGGTACTTTCAATCACGTCACAGCTGCTGTCAAAAGTTGAATTTAGCGGTGGTGATTGTCAGTGTATATGGTAACTGTTGATGTGACGATAGATAGGTTGGAGACTTTAGTCCTCCACTAGCAGGTCTAACAGTAAATACCAGCGTGTTAGCTCTCATTGCCCTGTCGCAGCGATAGGCTTTTGTTTTTCTTGCCGCCATTAAATCAACGCTTCAAGGAATTCTCCCCTATCGTCTTTATTACTAACACGATCCATCAAAATATTGAACGTTGTCAATTTTATTACACGAAGGGCATTTGGGCGTGAACCGATTAGCATGAACAGCACTACACAATAGCTGCTGCACAAGTGAGCTCTTTGTAATACAAATGGGTTCAGGTTTGGGACAGACACGTTCCGTGAAATTGCTTTACTGTTTCTCCAGAGTAATGAAAGGGCTGGTATACACCCACATTTTGCATGCCATGGTTTTAGGACGTATGTAAAGATTAATTTCCACACTGTGTGTTGCTACTTCGAATTTCTAGAAACCTAATAAAATTTTGCTCGAGAATGGTAAAGGCCAAAATTTGAAACCGAAATCTCATGTACGGCGGCCATGTTCAGTATCGCTGCGCCACTTATGCTGTCAAAAACAATGACAAAGTCAAAGTTAAATATCTTTATTTCCATAAAAAAGGTGCAAACAGTTCTTGGACACGTCAATTAACTATACCTACATAATTATACTAAGCGTTGGACAGACCTTATCAAAGCTGCGACACAAACCTGCATGGTCCAAAATTCCAGAGACGCTGAAGACCGCAACAAGTGGAGGCGCATCGTAGGGGCTGCTTTAGCCAATGAAAATGCAACGTCATCAACCACGACCACTCTGTAAAGAGTGAACGACTAAGGAAGAGAATGAAAAAAAAATTATATAAAGGAAATAAAGATTGCGTTTGCGTTTTTGCGTTGCAAAAAGCCTGTCCGAAGAGTAGAGCTTACACGAGAAGAAGCAGACAAGAAACTCGTGGCCACTCTTTTCAATCGCCAAAAGTTTATTAACAATACAAATCATTTTTTTTCTTATATGAGCTGCTATGTGTTGTTGTAACAATAGTTTATTGCAATGAGATTTTAAAAGTAAGATGTGTGTATTATGATAAGATTAATTAACAAAACTATTATTCTTGTTACAGGTAGGTACGAGTTACAAACAGCTATAGAGTAATCTACCTAAGGCATCATCTATCCATAAAAGGCTGGTAAAGTACAATGCTATATTTGTTCCATAATAATATCGAATACCGACCTACACTATCACGTCGTATCGGGACGGTTTCCCGAAGAGGGTACACTTGCAAGGAGACGAGCTAATGCCCGGCGGACAATAGCCAGGCAGACGCACTAACTCATATTTAGTGTCGCATAAATATTGTACGATAAAGGAACACATGAGATACACGCCTTTTTATCATAACCTGTCATGATTTGAAGGATATTTTCTGATGTATAATACAGAGATTACTTACGTTCTAGTTGTATGAGGTATAATCGGCAATGATAGTTTGTTTTAAGAAAGACACAGTTTCAGTTTGACAGTACTTAGTAGTAGTTTAAGTGATCGTCTTGCCACTGCCACGGCACCGAGAGTTGTGGGTTTGATTCCCACGCGGGTCAAAAATTTTTATGATCCATAAATAGCTATTCAGAGGCAGGGCGTTCTTTGTGACCGTTTTTTGTAAAGTCCGCCGTGACACAGGAATTATTCCTAGTGTGGAAGTTATCTTTTTTAAATATAAAAACACTTCCGTACTAGGTGTATTAGTTAATAGCCTTATCGCAAAGGACTTTACAAACATTAACATAACGGAGACAAAGAACACTCCGAGTCGGGGTAACTGCTGGGTTCTGCTGGCTCAACTGCTGGTTCTAATTCCAGACTGTTGCACGTAATGCAAACACTCAGCGTAGCAGCAATAGCTTGAAGAATACTTAAGTCACTACGCCATCAATATTAGAGTTCATATATCAAGGCTGCGAAAATATATAAACTTAATAATATCAGCAGCGATAGCACGAGATCGTTGGACTTCCACGCAGATGTCACCAGCTCGATGCCAAAGCCCTCAACTTTTCGAAGTTTGTTGAATTGTAAATTTGCTTATTATAACGGTGAAGAAAAGCATCCTCAGGAAATCTGCATATCTGATAGTTTGCCTTAATATTTTCGAAGATAAGTCTCCTCATCCGCACTGGACCAGTGGACTGAAACATGACCTAACCCTTCTTAAAAACTGCGAAGAATCCTATATGCGGCAGCGTGACAGGTTATGTACAGGGCTGGTATTTTATTGTTATAAATTAAGTACCTAGTAATGTCGTGATTCATGTACAAAATATAATATTATTTAAAAAAATAGTTTCCTCTTCTAGAATAGACAGTAAATTAATTTTTATACAGCTTGTGTTCAAAGTTAGGTCGTTAGTGTCTGCCTGAATTTGTCGCTCCAATTTGCCATAATTACACGATGGATGCGAGTTTTAATGATTTAAGATGAACCATACTTGGCTTATAGTCAAGCAACTTTAAGACTAAAATATTACTGAATTGCCGTTAAAAAACTATTATAATGAAATAGTGTGCGAGATTGCGCAATGCATACCATATTTTCGTCTAGGATACGTAAGTTTCCGTGGTGTAGTGGTCATCACATCTGCCTAACACGCAGGAGGTCCGCGGTTCGATCCCGGGCAGAAACACATATTTTTGTGACGTTTTACGAACGCTATTCAAAGTTACGAACTATTATATATATAGGTAGATAGATATTTATATCCAACTAGATGTGCCCGCGGTTTTACCCGCATTTATGATTACTGCGCCGCCCCCGTGGGTCATAGCGTAATGGCATATAGCCTTCCTCGATAAATAAGCTATCCAACAAAAAACATTTTTTTCGATTCGAACCAGTAGTTCCTGAGATTAGCGCATTGAAACAAACAAGCTCTTCAGCTTTATAATATTAGTATAGATTAGAGAACTTTTACTTTTCATCCTCCTTTTTAATATTCAATATTAATACGTCAATGATTATTAAAAGGAGTGTGATGGCCTAATATTACCTTGAATTAAGACCAATAATTTAATAACACAAAGCTTTTTTACCCGAGTACGGCGAAACCAAAAGGAAGGGTAATAATTTGGCAGTCTGTTTATGTATGTTTGTATGTTCCACCATAGCGCCTAAACTACTCAACCAATTTTAATAAATGAAGTGTCAATAGATTCGTAATAATGGCCCGGGTGACATGGGCCATATAAATGTTATCAACATTTTATTACGTAGTCGGGTTATAGTTTTTAAACGTTTTATTTCTACTAGAGACGAAAATGTACATACATTTTGTGGGGAGTGACGAATGACGCCGAATGTGGGCATCACCTGTCAGTTCGACAATACGAGTCTCATATCTATTTTGGCTGTGTTTGTTACTCGCTTGTGTTGTGTAGGATATCAGCCAAGCGTCTCTAGTTCAAAGCCTGTATGTACTGCGCAGAGCATTAACAGAATGGAATATTCCCTTTGACATTTATAGCTAAGGGCGTTACAGTTTTTTAAAGTGAGTGTGGTCTAGTTGAATACTGTTTCGATGGTGGTAATGTGTGACTATTGCATGAGGTTTCAAATTCGATCGGATACTGTGTAATTGGGGTTTTCTGTCAAGTCTGTCTGAGTTTAGCAGTGTGTCCGCTAATATTTTTACTTTAAATGTTGTATTGCGGTATGAATACAGCCTCTGAACGCAAGTTAGCGCGTTGTGACAACCATTAAATATTCATGCATCAATCATTACGAGTTCACACAACACAAGCTTTATTTTAAAACTCAGTTGGGTAGCAATGTACAACGTACAGTTGTAGAGTTGTGTGGACCATTACCGTTTTACCAACGTTTACCAGAATTTTTGAATCTGCGAAAATATTTCAAGTTAATATTTATGTTATTTAAAAAAAGAACCCGCTGTGTTTAATATGGGATTAAATATAATGACCACCAAAAATAGTAATTGCACAACAAAATATTCTTACTAAAATACCTATATCATAACGAGGCGTATAGGTGACGCCTCAAATCACTGCATTCTGTCTCGGAAGGGTTAGGTTATGTTAGGTTCCTTCTTAAACCCACCCAAAAATAGGAGCTCCGTCGACTTATTTTGAGCTCTTTGCTGTGCAATTAATATTTTTGGTATTAATACCAAAAATATTAATTGCACAGCAAACAGTCAAAAATAGTAAATGTTATATTTTACTATATCTGGTGATAAGTTAAACATAAGCCGTTTAATATTTTGTGCACTATATATAATCTGTTCCACTATTGGACATGGGCTTCTTCTCAGTATGAGAACGGTTAGGCGATTATTTATCACACGGCACCGCGCACCGCCGCAGAGGGCGCCGGCGGTAAAGCGGATTTCGTAGCGGTGCTCCGCGCGGTAAGGCGGTTTACGCGCCTGTCCGCGCGGATGGATTTAACGCGGATTTGACCAGATTGATTATTTTTAAATTGCAACACGTCCTGCACCAACTATGATCCGCGCGGTTACGCAGCGTCCCGTGTGCGAGGCGCGCTGCCGTCCGCGCGGCGGTGGCGATGAGAGCATCGCTCAACCGCGCGGTCGGGCGGTGTACGTGTGTTAGGCATCAACGGATTTAGTAGAGGCCAATGCGACATGAGATCCGCTTACCTGCCTACCACGGCGGTGCGCAGTGCCGTATGTTAATCGCCTTAGTACGGCAACGTTCTCATAGTCCACTACTGGCCCAGTGCAAGTTGGCACACTTCTCATATCTTCGAGAACATTATGGAGAACTCTCAGAAAGGATTCCTCACAATGTTTTCCTTCACCGTTACAACAAGCAATGAATAACTGATTAATACGCACATAATATTAATACCCAACAAGTTTGGATCCTCATACCTCTGCCGAACGACCAAGGCATGGAATTCTCTGCCAAAGCACGTGTTTCCTTCTTCCTTCAGTCTTGGGTCCTTTAAGCGGGGCGTGAAAAAGCATCTTCTCAGGCCGTCAAAGTAGAGACCTCAACATCGCCTCGGCTGCTATGAGGATGGTGTTTAGGCCACTGCTCTTAGACCACACGACTGCTTACCATCAGGTGGAGCATCGGCAAAATGACCACATTTTGACGAGCAAAATACGTGCTCACGACGCCACCGACGGCATGGCACGGCGAAAATACGACTATTTTACAGTTCAAAATAAACGTAAAACATATGTTTGTTGTGTTCCTTTTACCTATTATTTACAACTACATTAATCATCGCCTGGCGTAGGGGGCACGACGATACTTTTACGCTGTGGCGGTCAAAAGGTTAAAGCCAGGTATCATGATTGGAGTAAACGACTAAAACAAATACTATGGAATCAACAAGCCTGACAATTAAATCTGGAAAGACAATTATACCGGATTGCTCTTCATCTTATCCTATTCTTTCAGAAACATAAGCTATCGTTTCTTGTTATTAAAAGATAACTCCCTTACTAGGAAAAATTGCTGTGTGGCGGTGGACTTCATAAACATTTAAAGAACGGATACAAAGAACATCCAGGCTTTAAACATCCATTTTTGAATTACATACATTTTTATACCGTGTGGGTTGCAGACACAGTGACTATATAATATCACGCTGGCTCATTTATTTCTATAAGTGATATTTCAAGCCTGTTCTTCACCACCAATCACAGTTTGAACCATAGACGAAATTTATAACTATCTATCACAATTAAGATTTAAACTCTTCAAAACACAAGATAGCACTCTTCGAGGTTTAAATTATAATTGATACTGCGGACCTAAGTCGTTATATCGTAGCAACATATCAATGGATAGTGTAGTTCAAAAGTTATAACATCTATACCAATATTATAAAGAGGAAATATTTGATCTTCTGTTTGTTTGTTTGTAAGGGTTTAAATAAAAACTACTCAACCAATTTAAAAAATTATATTACCATTGTAAAGTTATTATCAGCAAGTAACATAGGCCATATTTATTTTTAAAGTTCTTTTACTAACATAACCTATCCTTTTTTTTTTGGTACCCCGGAAAAATGCTTGATGCACTATCCGCCGGCTGGGGGACGGCACCGGCGGGGTGTGTGGGACTCCCAGCATGAAGTGCTGGTATACCCACTAAAAAACCTGGGGTGATCCCTCTCTCACCCAATGGGAGGGGCCTGTTGGGAGCTCTTAAAAGAATTGAGTCATCCATAGCAGGCTCCCCGTGTGGGTGCGGGCCGGGTCAAACGGACCCGACCTATCCTTTCTTTTTTATTTTTTTTTTGGTACCCAGGAAAAATGCTTGATGCACTATCCGCCGGCTAGGGGACAGTACCGGCGGGGCGTGTGGGACTCCCCATTCTGGTATACCCACTAAAAAATCTGGGGTGTAACCTAACCTACTTTTGTGCGAGCCTAGCCGCGGGCAAAATCTGTTACTAATAGTAAATAATATTAAAGGAACGTGTCGTAAGCGATATCCTAGAGGGAGATTGTGTGGACTGCCACACATGGATCTTGAATTCGGTTCTAACGCACGGAACTCTGACTTTTCAAAATCATGTCACTTTTAAATAGATAATCATCGCTTGCTTTAATTGGTAAAAGGCGCTCATAGCTTTGCACTCACTGATCGATAAACGATTAGCGAGGTTAAGCAACGTTGGGTGCGGTCAGTCTATAGATGGGTGACCACTTAGTGGTATTTCATCTGAGCGTCTTCGTGCCTCGGAGGGTACGTAAAATGTCGATTTCCGGTTGTTGCCAAAATTGACAGCAGTCGTTAAGCCATGTCAGAGGCCTACGGGCGGCTTGAACAATTTTTGACAACAGGCTGGCTACTAACCAAACAAAAAGAAAAAATAAAAAAGAAGAACATTGGTAAAAATAAATATCGTGAAAATAAATATCGTGAAAATAAATATCGTGAAAATAAATATCGTGAAAATAAATATCGTGAAAAATGCATGTCTGAGCGTTCACCATAATGTTCTCATATAATGTGAAATATACCATCCTGCACTGGTCCAGCGTGGTGTACTATGGTCTGACCCTTTTCAAGACTAAGATGTGCCCCATGCCCAACAGAAAACAGTTTATGTACAGTATTGTTATAATATTATTATTATAGGAACGTGCAATGATTTCAATTCAACGTCGCGAAAACAATACACAGTAAAAAGTTTACGACGTATGTGAAATAAAACGAATTGTTGTAACATTTGTGATAAGAGTTCAGTAACTTAGCTTGATGTGGACTCAGTTCTCATTTGACGCGGATCTACGAATGTCGGTTCCACGTCAGGTGAGAACTGCAAAAGCCAACTAGAAAGGAAATACTTTTTTCTAAAATATGAACTGCTTATCTAGGTTTGTTCAAATAATCAAAACGCTCGAACCCCTACAAATACGGTAAAGTGAATAAAATCGTTATTAACTTTGTACATACAAAACTAAATAATAATATATAAAACTCAAGTGGCCCTTACAATAGAATTTTGGACCCGGCCAAAAGACAAAACGAGAAATGTAACACTATGGGTCAGCGCCGAC
This sequence comes from Catocala sponsa, assembly GCA_963564715.1. NCBI lineage: Eukaryota > Metazoa > Arthropoda > Insecta > Lepidoptera > Erebidae > Catocala > Catocala sponsa. The sequence goes on from OY751326.1 coordinate 5,217,882, forward strand.
GGACGTAGTGGCGGCGAAGAGACTATTCAGTAACAATTTAAATTCAACCTAAAGTGCTTCAGAATACGACTGTATTTGGTACAACGAAATAAAACGACGGCGAGCGACTCAAAGCGCAGTCATTTTATTTCGTTGTACCAAATACAGTTGTATTCTGAAGCACTTTAGAATGAATTTAAATTGTTACCGAATTAGTCTCTTCGCCGCCACTCCGTCCGTCGGCGCTGACCCTATAGCTTTCTTTTAATATAATTTTTTGAGAAAACAAATACAATATTAAAGCTAATACATATACCAAATCGTTTTACGGCCTCGTATTATGAAGCCAAATTCGCAATGTAACTACCACTAACATTTAACGATACGGCCAGAAATACTAGTTCGCCATTCACTGCTGGGTATGGCAGAAGGACACCAAAATAAACCCGAAGAATAACGGCATTGTGTAATGAATATTGAAGACGGTTGAGTCAGTCGTTGTCCTAGACATAACGCAGAATTTTTATTACGTATTCTGTTTTATATACAGAAGTTTTATGGTGTAGTTTTAGTACATAATTCTTACTAATATTATAAACGTGAATGTACTGTTACTCGAGCAATCATTATGAAATTTCGCATACACCTTGTCAGGGGTACAGAAAAGGAGACAGGGCCAACTTTTATCGAGCAAAAGGTCTGTTTATGAGGCATAAAAATTACATAATCTACATTTACGTAAGCAAAGCAAATATTTTGTGATACTCGTATTATAAATGCGAAAGTGAGTTTGTTTGTTTCGCGTTCACGCCTTAACTACTCGACCGATCATCGTGAAATTTTGCATACACGTTGTCAGATATACTTAAAACGACATAGTGTACCTTTCATCCAAAAAAAGTACGGTTCACGATGGATAGAAATTGATTGACAAAATCTACATAAACACAAGCGAATCTGCGAGTAAAATCTAGTATAAAGTCAAAGTCGAAGTCAAAAATCATTTATTCACTTAGGTCACAATAGTTTGCTGTCGTTCGAGCTATATATAGGTAAGAAAATTATTGTTATATTTTATCTCTGAATATACACTCAAGTATCTAAGCGATGCGGCTATGTTAGTATCCCGATACTCTGAATTAAGGTAGTCCGCAAATACGTACGAATTTCGCTGTTTCGATTATACAATGCGCACATACAGTTAGGACAATGTTATCAACGCGTGAACGTATACTGATTGCAATAGTCACAGTATCAGCAAAACTGTAGCTTAATTGCATTTTACTGCAGACTATGCCTGTATTTATTTATTTCGACTGCGCGGATGGCGTAGTGGTTTAAATGACCGCCTCACCACTGCCACGGTGCCTAGTGTAGCGGCTTCGAAACCCATACGGGACAAGATTTCATTTTTTTTATACAACTAATAAGGCAAACAAGCATACGACCCACCTGATGGTGAATGGTCATCGTAGCCTATGAACGCCTGCGACACCAGACGCATCACTTGCGCGTTGCCGACCCTTTAGGAAAGGACGTGGGAAGGAGAAGGAGCGGGATGGGGGAAAGTGGGTGATTGGGCCTTCGGCACTCTCACTCACCGAACGAAACACAACAGTAGGAATACTGGTATTTTACGTTAATATTCTGTGAGAGGGTAATCGTTCCCCGGTCAAGCCAGCCCATTTATGCTGAAATCAGCGAGGCTCTACTACTCTTATGTAATTCATAATTTGTGTAATTCGCATAATTATTGTTGTTTCAAGTCTTTGTGTCCGTTGTTTGAATAATTGTAAGGGTCCCCACGACACAGGAAATATCAATAGTGTAGGAGGAGTCTTCTAAAAAAAAGATTTTATTTAAATATAACGATTTGCGCCAATTATACTATTTAGTCACACAAACTATGGCATAAACATAAAATATAGCATTCACACGTTCTCCTTACAATACCTCATACATTCTTATGATAATTCCTTCCATTCACACGCAAAAATATCAACTTCTGTGTTTAAGTTCAAGAGAGCGTTAAGCTGCTTTAGTGACTAAGGTATAGATCAGTTTAAGCCTGTGTCGCTTAGCGATCGAGGCATGGGGAGTTAAAGCGTAGAGTACGGCACACTGGAACCGCCAGCAATCTGTGCTTTCTACCACGACTATATTTCAATTTCAATTTCAATGCGTTATTGCTCTCCATATGTAATTACATGTTGTTACGAAAAATAATATAAAATACCAAATATGGACCCTGTCGGGCACGGCAAGATAGATAGAAGAGAAGAAAGAAGGAAGCCACTGGTATAATTTTTAAAATATTGCAACAAAAAATAAATTAAAATTAATTAAATGGAAATAAGTAATCAAAAATTTAAGTAGGTACCTAATTTCTATTTTTCAATTTGTTCATCTTTTATTTATATTTATATAATAATAATATTAATTTATTTAAAAACTATGTTTTAAATTATTGTAGGTTATATTAAATTAGTTTGTAATTAAAGTTTGTCATTTAGATATTCATTTATGTTGTAATAGCTTTTGTTGAGGAGAAATTGTCTTAGTTTATTAATGAAGCTGTTGTATTTATTTTCGTTTCGGTATCTGGTACTTTGTTATATATTTTTATAATAGACATTACAAATGTACTAGTCGAGTGCATGTTTAGTCGCGAACTAGGCAGGTTAAGTCTGTTTCTGTGCTTAATGTAATTTTCGTGTTCTGCAGCATTTGTCGCGAAGACCCGATAACTCGATCCTTTTAAAATTTTGCATGTTCCAATCATCTGATCAAATGTACCGCCTCGTTTCTAATGAGTTAAAACCCATACAACCCAATTTGTATATATTATATGAGTGCGATTTTTCTCCCGTTGTTTTGCTGTTCGGCCTAATTACTGGTGAACGAAAGGAGTGTTGTGTTGTTAGCCTGGTTAGTAAACACCTGGGAGTTACTCAAGGAAATAGACAACCACTTTCGTAGAAGTACATTTCAACAATTTTGTGTAACCAAAAATGTTTCTATAATACACATTGACTTACTTATATATTACTGTAATAATACATCAATTCAAGGCCTATTCAATCACTCACTCTCACATCTCGCCAGCTATATTTTACATGGCACCCTAAAGAGAATGTCATGAGTTACCCGTGGAAATTACTTGATTTTCTATATTTTTTTGCTCGTCTGAATGACCACTCTCCGCCTGATGGTAAGCAGTCGTGTGGTCTAAGAGTCTCTCTCGGCCTCCACACCGCCCCCACAGTAGCCGAGGCGATGTTGAGGTCTCTACTTTGACGGCCTGAGAAGATGCTTTTTCACGCCCCACTTAAAGGACCCGTTGTTCTTACAACGCCCGCACTAGAAATAAATCTTGTGTCGCGGGGGACTTTACAAACATTCAATCAACGGACATGAAGAACACCCAGACTCGGAACAACCATTTGTGGATCACACAAAGTTTAGTCCCCTGTGGGATTCGAACCCACAACACCCGGCACAGGGGCGAGGTGACCACTTAAACCACTACGCCATCCGTGCAGTCAGTGTTATGAGTGACATGACTTTTTAGAGTTCGAAAAATCTCTTATACAACAGCTATGTCCGTCCGTCCATCTGTCTGTTATACAACTTTCAACTCAAGTACCGTAAGAGCTAAAGACTCGCGATCAACGCCATTCGACTCAGCATAGTCGATATACCCCGAAATTACTATGACTTTTGACCTCTGATCTCAAGATCACGTGGTATCACGTGACCTTTGCATAACACTTGAACCATTTTTTCGAACTTAGAGTTCGACAAAATGGTTCAAGTGTTATGATTTACGGCAATCCATTGCCGTTTCTCACTTGTTAACCCATATGTTTTGTACTTTAACTATCACCTGATTAAGTAAATACATATTATGTAATCAGCCGCCTAATTTTATATAGCGATATATTATGTAAACCACCCTCCTCTGTTAACTGTTCACTCGATCGTAAATCCGCGAGTCGTCAAACTCGTCGTAATACGCCTAACAAAGACCGATGACGTCATGCTATGTTGGAAGTCATTAGTACAATACTTAATCTGACGTTTTATCGTGTTAGAAATTTTCAAGTCGCTTGAAATTTGCGGCTGAGAGCAGGCTTATACTGAATATACAATTAGATTTTGATATATTAAATAAATAACGTATCATGTTAATAAAATAGTTGCCATTCAAATATAGAACAGCTTTCATAAAAAGAAAAGTAACTTATTTTAAATATTATCAAATGGCCTATATGAGTGTTAGCCATAACTTAAAGAAGTATGCGTATGAATATTGCGGAGTCAGCAATGTGTTGACTTCGCAAAAACCTTTTCATGTCCTCATCCTCCATGGAAATGTAACTTTAGAACCGTCTATATGAGGCTATCTTCAAAGAGATTTCAAATCAGTATGGCGGACCCACGATTGACTCCCCGCCGCCACCGCAAAAACGATTACACCAAGATAATCCATTTAATAATTTAATATCAATTATGCAAATCAGTGGATCGTAAATGCCTACATTAGCCGCGGTTCAATGAACTTACGACAGTAAATTCTATTAGCTGATTAAACGAACCTTCTTTTAAAATACCTTTAATCTTTTGGAGCGCAAATATTGGGTATAGACGAGGTTACATTTTTAATCTAGCTGGCTTATCCTGCTTGTTTGCGTATTGTGGTAGATAACATTACTTCTCTATGAATGTAAAGTCAGTCATAAATAGTTTCATTTAATAAATATGTAATAGTAATTTATGAATGAAAAATGTTTAATGGTTGTTTTGTAGTTATCAATTTTGTGATTAAATTAATAATGCTTAAATTATAACTGCTGTAAAAAAATATTGTTTTCATTACTGTGTACAAGATTTTACCCGCGTCTATGCTCGCGCTTTTTCTGGATGAAAGATGCCCTATGCTCTTTTCTGTTCCCCTGACAACATGTATGTGAAATTTCATGATGAGCGATCGAGTAGTTAAGGCGTGAAAGCGTAACAAACTAATTGACAAACAAACAAACAAACTCACATTCGCATTTATAATATAAGTTAGCAGTTTAAAAATCACATATGTCTATCGATTTATGTCGCTGACTGTACTGTCTAGTACTGTGATATATGTTTTTATATTTCAACAGTTTTGTCCCCTGGATCTATTCAATGAAACAAAACCTTACTCCAAAATTTAAGTAAGCAAATTTCATGTGGTCAAGAGAAAATTTCATGTGATTAAGTACGCAGTTATTGGTTTGCTAGCTACCTATCCGGAACAGTACTGTTCTGGATATAAGGTATGTCCTTTCCAGTACAATACACTTTCCAGTACAGTACACGGTGGCCTAGTAGTTAGTGTAACCGACTGCCATGCCTGAGGTCGCGGGTTCGATTCCCGAGTCAAACATTTGTGTGCATAAACATGGATGCTTGTCTTGGTCTGGGTGTTTCTATGTATAATATGAATGTATTTACAAAAAAGAAAGTATATATAATATGTATGTTTATCCATTGTCTAGTACCCATAGTACAAGCTCTGCTTAGTTTGGGCTAGATGGCGTTGTATGTATGTGGTAGAATATTATTATTATTATTAATGTATATGCGAAATTTCAGTAGTACTTTAAAGATGTAGAGTTATGTAGCATTAGTATTTTTTATATAACAACACGATAAAATCCGTTTAAAGTAGTTTACCTTTAATGTAACATTTGTGTGAACGTAAAATAATATTCTAATAAGGTAGAGTTAGATTCACATCGGTAGTGTAAAGGGTGAGATTCAAACCCGCCGCTTCTCGATCGTAGGTCGTCGCCTTATCAGTCAGGCTAACGCCGCTTAGCTCACTTTATTGAATCCTTTGTATGAGGTGTGCTTCATTCACCCGCTATTAACGTAGTGTCGTGTTCTTCAGACACAAAGGGACGATTCTCGGACGACTGTCTGGGTGAAGGGCTGTCTGACGTCACAGACAATGACGTCAGACAGCTGTTAGCGAGTACAGGATCTGTCATTACGTTATTTTACATACTAAACGCCTACCAGGAAAGGCAAATACTGTAGTTTCGAGCAGATTGTTTGTGCTTTTATACCTTGAAACACGTGAAATAACGTTTGGATGGTCTTTAAGAGAGTAGTCCATTTGCTCCTGTTTACCATACTGCTGCTTTAGAGGCTACCATCAAATTTTATTAAATGCTTGAGTATGTTCAGTAGTAATTCATGGAGAAATGGTTGCAGCACCTTACAGTTATGATTTGTAAAAAAAGTTTTATTGTAAACTTGGCGATTAAAAAGAGTGGCCATGAGTTTCTTGCCCGTTCTTCTCATGAGCCCTACACCCTTGCTTTGCTGGACGTGGCAGTAAATGTAAAATCACAGAAAAAAATTTGTGTAACTTTGACATTCATAAGTGTTACCTTGTAACCCAACTTGAATAAATTTATTTTTGATGTTTGATTTCTATGTTAGTTTATTTGCAAAATAAAATGCACAATATGGTGTTATATTGACCCCAAACTAGGTAAGCATATAACTTGAGAGTGGTTCTAGAAGAGTTTGCGCACACACTTGTGCACTATAATATCTCCTGCGTAGATGGCCAATCTCCGTTAAGACTGGCCGCTGTGACCAAAATTCGGTCTGGAGGACATTATTATTATAGTATATACTAACTAATATTATAAATGTGAATGTGAGTTTGTTGGTACGCAATTACACCTTAACTACTTGACCGATAATCATGAAATTTCGCATACACGTTATTAGCGGTACAGGAAATTAAACAGTGTACCTTTCAGCCAGACAAAAGTACTGTACAGGGGATAGAAGTTTAGTGAAAAAATCTACATTAACGCAAGCATAGCCACGAGCAAAATCTAGTATTTTATATTATCAACGCAGCTACAGTGAATCGCTTCGAATACAAAAAATTGTTTTGATATCTTAGAAAAACAAAAGGCGTCAGGGACATTAATTTTATGACCCAACAGAAGGAACGGTCTTGCTTGCTCCCCTCACAGCCTAATAGTCGTAAAGGGCATTTTTGTTTATGAACGAATAGAGAACAGCTAACGTACCATCACGCACAACTTTTATAATATCAGCTGGATTTATTTTGCATCGCGAAACAGAGAAATTTTTCTGCCTATCTTAGCCTGGCGTATGCTGAACTAGCTTCCATTGGGTTAAATTTATTTATTTCATATTGTAATATGTTTTGCCCGCGGCTTCGCTCGCGTAAATGTAGATTAGGATAGCAACAGTGCTTTTTTCTGGGTGGTAAAAACCTATGCCCTTTTCTGTTCCCCTGACAACGTGTACCTATGCGAAATTTAATGATGATCGGTCGAATAGTTAATACATACATACATACATAGATTCACGCCTGTTTCCCAGAGGGGTAGGCAGAGACTACGGATTTCCATTTGCTACGATCCTGACACACTTCTCTGGCTTCATTCACTTTCATCACATTCCTAGTAATAATAGTTAATACGTGAAAGCATAACCAACAAACAAACTCACATTCGCATTTATAATATTCCACTCGACCATCATCATGAAATTTCCTATTTTCCTTTCCTTTCATCCAGATAAAACTACTCTTTTTTTTTTTACGTGTGGGAATGCTTTGAGGCATACCCCTCCGCGGTGACGGGCGGAGGGGTTATGTCGGGCTCACTAGGGTAAAAGAAAGATGGTAATGATGATAATGGACCGACTAAACCTACAACGGTGTTCCTAGATAAAACCGAAATCGGCGGAGCCGCGCGAATATTTTTCACATGCAGTTGCGATCCCGCCGAGGTTTCGGCCTGACGTATGAACCAGCAGGCCACTACGCAACAATACTTACAACCTTTGGGCCTACTACATTTAAGCTTCACTGTCCCTCCTTAGGGGGGGACGGCCACAGGACACAGAAGCACGCATGGAAACACGCACGCCGCCTCTTGGACCTGGTGCTGATCGGATGGCGGGCAGGTCCACAAAGCCCATCACCCCCAAGTCAAATCTCAGGGTGACTGGAGGTCATCTCGCGCTTCCGGCGCCCGGTTCTACGTTTGGGGAGAGGGTTGAGATGCCCACTCTCCCGCTCTACCGCCTCCTTGATGGAAATGACTTCCTCACAGAGGAGGCGACGGCGTTCCATGACCTCTCACTCCGGACCATAAATTGAACTACGGGCGGGAACGAGAGGGCAACCATACCGACTGCCGTGATCAACTCACGGCGCTGCGAAGCCTAGGCGGGGCAATCCGCCAAAGTGTGCAGCGCCGTGTCCTCAACAACGTCGCGGCAGTCGCTGCAGTGGTGACAACCGGGCATCTCTTGCCGGCCTATGCGACACAGGAACTGGCCAAAGCAACCGTGGCCAGTCATTACCTGTGTCAGCTGGAAGGCAAAGGCGCCATGCCGCTTCTCCAGCCACTCCTTAAAAACGGGTCTTACCGCCACGATCGTGATGAGCCCGAAAACTACTGTTACTAACCTAACCTACATTTATACGAGCGAAGCCGCGGGCAAAATCTAGTTCGTAATATAAGCGACTATAGCTGTACTTACATTTACGCCTCATCACTCGGCATAACGGATCAATTGTCACTTGATTTGACAAAATTGTTCCGGCATTTTCATCGCAATGGAAAATGGCGTGTGCGGTATTCATCTGTGAAATGAAATGTTCTACTCGTTCTAAATGGTATTGACGTATGGGTAAGATTGAGCTTTTATGAGTACCAATTTTTTTGTACAGTAACTTAAAATACACTATCTTTTGCCCGTGACTTCGCTCGCGGATATATAGGTTATGTAAATTTTTGTACCTCGGCAACAGTACTATTTCTGGATGAAAGGTATGTTCCTTTTTGTAGACCTGACAAAGTCTATGCAAAACATGATGATCGGTCGAGTAGTTAAGGCCTGAAAGGGTAACAAACAAACAAATTCACATCCGCATTTATAATATTAGGTAGGAGCGACTGCTACGGATGGCGTAGCGGAAAAACTCACGAAATAACATTTAGGCGTTCCTCTAAAGCGAACCGAGCAATTTCAACGAAGACGACGTAGACGCAGACTTTTCTATCCGTTGAAGAAGAAACCACCGTCTACGGAACTACTTACTGATTATAGCTATAATCAGTGCTGTAAGCGCAGGCTAGCAATCATTCAGCTACCACTGGAGAGCTAGGTGTAAATTGCGGAATCGAAACACACGTTTTCATACCTTAATAGTATGAAACTGTGCGACTGCAAAGAATTGTTATGTCTGTCTGGGCGTACTTTGTGTCTTTAATTGCATGTTCATGAAAGAATAAATAAAATATATGTACCAATATGTGACACAGAGTTTATTGAGTAAGTAGCTTTAAAAAAAGTATTAAAACCCGATAATGAGGCAGGGCAAGTTATCGAAAGACGATGACTAGAATAGAGCAAAGTGGCAAGAGCAGGAAGCCTAACCCCATCACTATCTGCGATATATAGCCAGAGAGAAAAGAAAATAATAGAGCCTGCCTACTTAGCTTTCTATGCCGTAGTTTTACCTACTAAGCTACTAGCAACGAGTCCAGCAATCAAATATCGCACTATTTTTCACAATTGGTCAAACGCGCAACTAACGCCATCTAACGTACCGTAAAGAAACTATACGACCAGTGTGTCACATTTAATTTTGCCATTGAATTCAATAACTTCTGTATTACATTTATAAACGCTGGCTGCTCTGGGCTCTTTTACAGTATTTAGTCCACACAAAGCCTAAAATTGGTTACCATTATATCAATCATTTTGATTTTAAACGTACATTTTGGCGTAAATAAACGCGACAAATATAAATTTCCATCAAATCAATTTAGGTCCCTCTGGTATTAACGATTTTACAAGGCGTTCACAAAGTGAAATATAAAATCATTTTGATACAAAAGGGGCGAAGTTATTTGACGCAGGTATGCCTTAATAAAATAAGTAAAATTATTATCTCGGGAATGTAAAGTGCTACCGTTTGTTTTTGGGTTAGCAAAATACCCAAAATACCGCATGGAACAGTAAGGTATCGTCATATTAAAAGGTCGTAAGTTCTAATTATGCTCGCTTTGCGAGTTAGCATTAAATATAATATATATTAAAACTCCCTTTGGTGGCTTACGGTAGTGTATGCGATTGCTGTGAATAAGGTCTTGGGTTTGAGGCCCGAGTCGGGTAAATTGTTTTCAGTCAATAAATTCTGAGTTTCCGCACAGTCTTGAGCTGTATCCAGTAGATGGCAATGGGGCCTTTAATTACGTTTGACCAAAAGCGCACATGACAAAATGTGGCTGTTCACATATTCAGGGATATAAGTGTAAGACTATGTTGGTATGTTTGGTATCCCATATAGAAATAAAAAAGCAAACTATTTCCTCTATTGCATTGTGTAAACGCCATGTTTCTTCTGTGAATTTCTTACTAGAGAAAAGTTGACATTCCCATCCATGAATCAAATCCAAAACTCAGCAAACATCACCAAGCACAAACGCAAAATTATCCCACTAGACCAGCCAGTTTTGTACTAAAACATAAAAATACCAACAAACTTTGAAATTAAACTACTTTATACGGATTTTGTCGCGTTGTTTATTTTAAAACACTTTTATTACATAATTTTGAAACTCTACTATTAGTACTATTATTGAACTTTACTACACGTTTCGGTTGCTTTACAGCAGCCTTCTCGCCCGTGAACATGGCTTTCGACAAAATCCGTATAAAGTAGTTTTATTTCAATGTATAACATTCGCGTAAATATAAGACAATATTATACCAACACATGATTGCCTTACAGCAAAGCAATACTAATGCTATATAATATATCTTGGGTGACATTTTCTCTGTGAGTAAAATAATAACACAACTGCACTCTACAACGTACTTGTTCATGGTTACTATGCCGTAAAGAAAGATACATTTGTGTGGTTAGAAATGACCGTCGGTACGTAATAAATTCTCAGAAGGATAGCGTGTTTGCACGAGTTGTGCGAAAAATAAGCAATTCTTTAAAAATACATAAGTACATATTTAGAACTGTGCCTCGGATGGGTAGATAGAGGCAACGTATTCTTTGCTATATAAACCTAACATATATGTTTTGATTCATTCTTCCTTATTTTATCTACATTCTAACTAATAACATAAATGCGGATATGGGTTGGATCTTGAAGTGAAAACTTCTTTAGGCGCGTTGAGCACTTCTTGGGTAAACAAAAATCATAGAACTCGCGTCATCGTCACGCTTCGTCATCGTCACGGTCCCACGCTTTCCATTTTTGAATTATTTTAGAATATTAACAATATCTCAGAAATGGTGCGTCCTACGCAAAAAATAAAGAAAATTTGACCCCCTTAATCACTCCTAAGAGAGTATCAGGAATCCGACCCGCCCCTTTCTCTTTCTTTTTTTTTGTTTTTGTTTATAAAGAAGTCTTTATGATCAAGGATTAAAGTTTTCACTTCTATCGGCAGTGCCCAAAAACTGCCCCAATTTTTATTTTGTTACGCTTTCACGCCTTATTTACGTGATCGATCATCATGAAATTTCGTATACACGTTGTCAGGGGAACAGAAAAGGACATAGGGTACCTTTCATCCAGAAAAAAGGTACAGCTGCTAACCTAACTTACATTTACGCGAGCGAAGCTGCGGGCAAAATCTAGTCTAACATATATTATCTTTTGATTTATACTTTTTCATTTATCTTTATCTTTTTAAAAAGACAACTTCTGCACTATTGATGTTTCGCGGTGGACTGTATAATATTTAAACAACGGACACAAATAACTCTCAGACATGAAATACTCTTTGTGGACTACACACATTTCTGCAGCGGAATCAATTCTCCAGCAGTTGACGAAGTAGAAGTGACGAAGCTATCATTTAATCCACTACGCCAACTGTGGCACATATATCATGCAAGTGTGTCGGTTTAAGGTATTGTTAACCTTTTTGCTGTCCCGTGATAGTCATAATAGAAAATCTATTGTTATGTATCATATATTACGTATTGTGATTCATTGGATACCTAACTAGTTAATGGTCTTTTTTCTCAAATAAGTTTGGTATGAAAGATAAATATTTACTGACAGGTTATGCATGATTAAAATAGAAGCGAAAAAGCATTGACATATTGTCGAAAATACAACCTACAACCGTCACATTTTGCCAATAGTAATGTATCCTATATCACTTTTACTGAGTCAAATCTCATGACACCTCATGTTATAGTACAATACATAAGCTGGTTTGGCTTAGGATCGTACCAAACAGTACATATACGTCGTCATACACAAGGTTTTAAAATATGACCTTGATGCTAATATGTAAATTTTTATGTTAAATTAAGAAAACGCGGTAGTTTTTTTTTAATGATGTTACATAACATACCCACAACAGCCTCTAGACCAAACTAAGCAGAGCTTGTACTATGGGTACTAGACAATGGATAAACATACATATATACTTTTTTTTGTAAGTACATACATACTATACATAGAAACACCCAGACCAAGACAAACATCCATGCTCGTGCACACAAATATTTGACTTGTGCGGGAATCGAACCCGCAACCTCAGGCGTGGCAGTCGGTTACACTAACCACTACGCCATCGAGGCCACCAAAACCAAGATTGATTTGAGGTGGCAGATCAATGCGCTGCGTAGAAGTCTAGACATTGATTCTCACAAAATCCTGATATTTTAAAGTTAGCTGCTTATAATCACTTTATTATATCTCGTTTTAGCGGTGAAAGAAATCATCGCGACGAAACCTTCATGTATGTACATGTTATCGAAGATGTGTGTAATCTGCGAACTCTAATCTTGTAATGAGAAGAAGCCCTTGAGCATAATTTATAAACAGAGCTGATATTATTATTTGCGAATCAATCCTAACTGATATTATAAATGCGAATGTGAGTTTGTTTGTTACGCTTTCATGCCTTAACTACTTGATCGATCATCATGAAATTTCGCATACCCACTATCGGAGGTGCAAGAAAGAATACAGGATAACTTTTATCCTAGAGTGTAACTACTGACAGTGTGACTGCAACTACTCAAACAATCATCATAAAATTTTGCATACACATTGTCAGGGGTACGGGAAAGGTCATAGGGTACATTTTTATTTTAAACCTAATACTGCATACTGTTGGTCGTGTTGAAGACGTATAAAGTAAATAGAAATATCTAAAACCCACGAAGGATGAGGATAAGAACGGATTAAAATATTCTCCTCGTGAATTTGTTGCTGGGTCGGACAAAGGACGTTACGATGGTCAGTGATGGAAGCGTCCGCCGGCCGCCCGGGCGTCGCCTCATATTGATCTATACGAACATACTATTTTGCATGTGTTGGGAATTTTATGATCAATCTACTACAACATAGCTAGTTTAGACAGGTTCATTAAATATAGTTAGTTTATTAACCTATTGAGTAGCAGCCGAACAACGGCGGCCAGATAAAATGAGTTTTCAATTATATCTGGTATTCGAACAATTGACAGAGCAATAATAAACAACAGCTAGATTTGAAGTAGTATACGAATAGGCTGATGTTCTAAGGCTTATACGACGTAATTTTTCCGTTCATATAACATTAGAGAAATAGCTGTTGTCGTATACTATAAAAGCATCGGCGAATGCAAAGCATGCAAATACGAAATGGTATTTCTTTTAGAAATACAGCTCTCGCACTCGTATTCCTGTATATGGAGTGCTTTATAAACATTTAAACAACAGACACGTAGAACAAACTCAATTCGACTATTTGTGGATCGCATCAGTTTTTGTCTTCTTCGAACCTGAACATTGCGCGTGCAAAGCAACCACTGAAATTACTGTGCTATAAGTGCGATCAGTTTAAAAACCTTTATTTTTTAATTTTATACTTAGTACAAGCTCTGCTAAGTTTGGACTAGATGGTGTTGTGTGTATGAGATAGAATATATTATATATTATTATGACAGACTTGACCGTCGAGAAACAATGACAGAATGCTCGGCTCGACAAAAACCTCGAAGCAAATTTACTAAAACGCTCCCGTTTATTTTTCTGTAATGTAACATTCACTAGAATGCTCCTTACAAGTAAATGCTCACAGCCCTTACCACGTTCTTAAATTATTCACTAAAACAGTCCCCACTGTTAATTATTATTGATATTCAGTGACAGATACGCTCCCCTATTTCGTTATTAATGTACGTATGTGGTTACTCCGTAATCTGCAAGGAACTAAACTTACGCTGAGAAATGTTTATAATTTAATAGTTTATGCTTAGTTTGGTTTGCGATTGGAGGGAGAATATACGTGTATATAATTGATGTTCGTTTGGAATAGACGAAATTGTTGTTAAAGTTATTAGATTTGGATTAAGTGTGAAGGCTTGCGCACCTGTCACTTGCGAGCTTCGATCAAATATACCATAGATGCACATTCTCATACAAAAACCGCGTCAATATGTGGCACTGACCAGTACTACTTACTTATAAGAGTCTGCATTTATTATGGAATCCAGGAAATAAACCGGAATAACCATTGAACGCCTATTGAGAAACATTTTGTAATAGTTTAGTTAAAACGCGTCAATGTAAAACGTCCTAAGTGTGTTACTCGCGATACGCAAGCGTACTAAGTATATGGTACGGTCTCCACCGTAGTAGTGGTGTCGATTCGCTGTCGCTTACGGGCAGCGCACGCAAGAGTGAGTGGGACAGGTGCATAATATAGCGCATACGACTGATTTATGCACAGTTTTGTTGGGGCCGTTTTTCGAGCGACGATCGTGCATCTATGGTATATTTGATCGATGCTTGCGAGCATCAAAGTTGATGAACATATTCTTAGATAAACATGTAAGGATATTTGTCAGCACAGAGTCTGAATATTAACCGACATCATTAAATTTGTATTATGTTAAAATTATTGGACTGTTTCTGGCAGGTTTCTTCTCATAGGCTTTAACTGAACCTTACAACTAACCTATTTTTTATATATTTTGACGCTCGTAAGTGTTACTTTGTGACATAAATGAATAAATTATTTTTGCCTTGATTTGACTATAATAATATCTAATCGACAAAGTATACGTTTATCATCTCTGTCTTGATTCAAAAAGACATAAATCTTTTCTTTGTCCTCCTATACTTATCCTCCAGAAACTTTTGGGCCCTATGTCATGTCTTCATAAACATCCACTTATCGGATACAAAGAACACCTAGTTATTTGTGGACCCAGAATATTTGCCCGTGTGGGTTTCCGAAGACAATTTTTGTATACATAATTTGCCTGTGTGGGATTCGAACCATCACACCCAAAGCGGCAGTGACAAGAAGGCCGCTGGCCTGCTGTACCATCCGTATATTATTATAATAATCTTTGTATATTAAATTCTATTCATATATTATATTTTTTTTATATTTAGGTCTTCATTATGGACTCATTGAAGGGAGAACAACAATTATATCCTACGAGCACATCTTTCAGTTACGCGCTATACATAGGTACATATATATATATATGCACACAGCTACATCCTCGAAAGGCTAGGCAGACGTGAAACGCACTCATATTATGCGAGATATAGCAACCTGTCCTTTGCCAGCAGCTCGCATACGAGCCACCAAGTGCCACGCCACTTTAAACCTTATTTTCCTAACGCTTAAAACTGATTGTTTATCGGCTACAAATGGGTTTTTTGAGTAAAGGAGATATTGTAAAGTATTACGAAAATATAAACATACGACAGGTTAAGGTATCATGTCAATGGGACGGAGATGCAGACACAGTTCCTGACTATCTCCTGAAAGAGAAAAATTTTTGATAGGAAATCCTAAAACCACTTTGCCCAAGACGTGTCTCGAACCAGGGATCTTACAATATGAAATAAAACCGAGAAAAGCAACTGCACAATATATATATATATATATACATACATATATATATATATATATGTATGTATATATATATATATATATATATACAGGGTGTAAGTGACGGTTCATCGAAAACTGAAATACTAGCTTCGGGCCATCATTCTGAGTTGGAAAACGTAGGAATTTTCCACCGGAAAATTATCGAATTTTCTTTCAAAATTTCACATTTTTCTAACTGATAATGATAACATAATGAGTAAACGACCCATTATACTAGATAATATCAATAAAAACTACATAATACCGAAAAACAGCTATGTAATCCAAACATACAAAATAAACACAGTTGAACCAATCAGCTGATCTTGCGCGGACAAGGCAATGACCAACGCAAAAAAGTTTTTTTACACACCGGCAATAGTGTGCTGTGTAAAAACCCGCCCGCATCGTACCTACTATCACTGAACTAGGGAAGATCTATGATCAATGATCGATATCGAAAAAAGTGTATTAAACAAAGCGGGATAGGTTAATAAATAAAATAGTTGTTTTCCTTTTAAAATTAAAGGTTACATGAACGTGTTAGCACTATTTATTATTAAATTAGTCACGTAGATTGAAAAGATTGTAATGATTAAAGTAGCCTGTAATTAAATGTTATACTACTATCACTTTACAATACACATTTGCATTTTAAATGTTAAAAAATATTAATTGTTTTGATATTTCGTATCGTAAATGTACATGTATGAGTTTATTTAATCACTTTTAATAATAATTAATGTAAAAGACCATCTAATTGTTTTAAAACAAAGCTTTCTGTACACAGCGATTCATACAATGTAATGTAATCTAGTAAATCTTTACTTAACTGTTAAAATACAAAACTGTAACAAAAATTTGTTAATAGAATTAGCAGTTATAAGTATAAAATTAATCGATAGCCGATAACTCTCATAAAAATATTTTATGAGAGTTATCGACTATGGATTTATTTAATTAGATAGATGTATCTCATCCCTATCTAATATGACTACAACTGCAAAAGAAATTTATTTTTGAATTCTTTAGTTCGGTCGCGCTACTGTCAGGAATCGGAAGTACTTGACGTAATCTCTCGTATTCGCGAGTGTTTACTATTTTCGTTGCATTTTGTTAAGTTTTTATTTTGTTTATAACTATTTTGTGTACTAAATTGTGTTTATTTACTGTGTTCATAACATTTTGTTAACGTTTTTGTTTTGTTTATAACTTTTTTGTGTAAAGTTGTGTTTGTACCTAATAAATAATGCGTCAGCCATTTAGTGCACGTGAATATGGACAAATGCTCATGGCATACGGGGAGGCACGAGGCAATGCTTCGTTGGCGCTTCGCATTTACATCCAGCGGTATCCTGACGCTCGTCACCCTATGGACAGTCGTGTGATTTCTCGTACGTATCAACGAGTACTGGATAATTTACCCATAGTACCGCATCAGGAGGGTTCCAGCAGGCCGATTAGAGTTTCCACTGAGCGGAGAATTCTCGATGCCGTTCACCGTAATCCACACCTTGGTACGCGAACCACCGCTAAACTTCTGCGCCGTAACTACGGAACTCGCGTATCGCACTGGACTGTGCATAAAATTTTACGCAGAGATCGACAACGGCCATACCGTATTCATAAAGTGCAAGCTCTCGTGCCTGGCGATCAAGTTCGGCGTATTGCATACTGCAGGTGGTTGATGAATCAGCAGCGGCAACATCCAAATTTTGTATCCCACATAATCAGGACTGACGAATCCACGTTTACTCGGAATGGCATGTGGAATCCACGTAACTCGCACGTTTGGGCGCGAAGTAATCCACATGCATCCCAACAAACGGGTCACCAAACGCGTTGGTCAGTATTGTATGGTAACTATAACAACAAAATTTTAGGGCCTTACTTTTTACCGGAGCGCTTGAATGGACCCCGATACTTGGATTTTCTACAGCAAGACCTGACAACTGTCCTGGATGAGTTACGTTCCGACCTTGCCGCAGAATGGGATCAAATGGAAGATTTGCCGCTTGCTCAGTTACCTCAAATTTGGTTTCAACACGACAGTGCTCAGAGTGCGCCAATATCTTGACGACACATTTCCTCGGAGATGGATTGGGCGATTCAGGCCTCACTCGTGGCCAGCCCGCTCACCGGATTTAACACCGCTGGTTTTTTTTTGTGGGGCTATATCAAGGAAAAAGTGTTCGTCAGTGAGTGCACTACTGCGGACGAAATGCGGAATCGTATAACGGCAGCATTTGTAAAGTTAGAAGCTGACATTATCGCAGACCCCTCCATGATGCCTCGCCTTCACGCCGAAACAATCAATCGTGCGCAAGTTTGTGAACAAGTTGGAGGCAGCCATTTTGAACCATATCTTATAAGGCCCGCGAGATCTTAAGGTAAGGTTTAATTACTTTTACAATTTACTGTTAATTCAAAGAATTTATCGTAAATCACCCTACCTTTTTATTTTATAAACACATTTGGCTTTCTGTTTTTACCTACACAAACATTAACGAAATGTGCGTATAAGATTAATTTTATAAGACGTTATTCAATTTATTCAAATTTTTTGTAAGTACAATAATAAAATTGTACAATCCGATTATTAGTCACAGCGTTTAAATTATTATTGTAATAGATCACTAAAATAGGTGATCCGGGCTCCGTCAGATAATGTGAGCGCGCGTAGCGTTGGTGCGCGGGAAGCGCGATACGATAGCGCGGACGGACACATTGCATTGGTAGCGATACATTGCGTAGTGTAAATTACAATGTACTAGCATAAAACTTTAATCGTACGTTTCATTTTTGAATTGACATTTCCATTCAGTTGTGTACTTATGGACAAACGATTGTGCAACGTTTTCGGTACACCGTCCCTTACACCCTGTATATATATCCTCCCCTTTCCTATCCAGAACAACGGGCTCAGATGCCATCCTTACACGGTAGAGTCGATTAGAGCGCGTACCAACAAGTTTGGGTCCTCATACCTCTGCCGAACGACCAAGGCATGGAATTCTCTGCCAAGGCACGTGTTTCCTTCTTCCTTCAATCCTGGGTCCTTTAAGCGGGGCGTGAAAAAGCACCTTCTCAGGCCGTCAAAGTAGAGACCTCAACATCGCCTCGGCTACTATGGGGGCGGTGTGGAGGTCACTGCTCTTAGACCACACGACTGCTTACCATCAGGTGGAGTGTGGTCATTTTGACGAGCAAAATAAAGAAAAAAAAAAATTTGATATATAAAGATAATTTTTGCATTAAACAATAAACAAGTGGGTTAAACTCCGCAGTGTGTGGACTGGTTTTAATAAAAATAAAAACAGTGCCAAGTTTTTCGCAGTTACGCCCTTAAGATGTTCCTAGTGCATAAACTGAAATAACTTGCATGCAAAAATCTTGCCAAGTAAGTATATTAATTACATTGCGTATTTTAACTTCTCGCTTAAGTTATTCTGAAAGTTTGCAGCTCTACAATTAAAATAGACGCCATTTATACACAGTTTGAAGTCATTAAACTATAAATATTTATAATATCAACAAATTTATTATATAATCCTATGGCACGGATATTATAGAGGTTTAAGTCGTCGCCTCGCTACAGCCCCTGCTCCCAGTGTTGTTGGTTCGATCCCCAAACGGTACGAAAATTTGTGATATCCACAGATAGTTATCCAAGTCTGGGTATTATTTGTCTCCATTTTTAATAGTTTGGGCGAAACATTTATTAAAATAGATTACCCCTATGTTTCGTAAATCTTCCAGATCTTTTTATTCAGGGCCACTAAGGACTAAACTTATCTAAAGGAGTCTAGCTCATCTCACCATCTTCGTCTAGGCCTGCCGCGAATTC
This sequence comes from Catocala sponsa, assembly GCA_963564715.1. Taxonomy (NCBI): domain Eukaryota; kingdom Metazoa; phylum Arthropoda; class Insecta; order Lepidoptera; family Erebidae; genus Catocala; species Catocala sponsa. The sequence continues at coordinate 5,237,676 of OY751326.1, forward strand.
ACTTGCCATCTTGCCATCCTATTAAATAATTATTATGACCAATTTTAAATCTAAAATAAAATTTACAGTAATTACTTAAATAATATTAATAAAATGTACAAAGCTTAGTACCTATCGTCCCGTAATAATCTATCTGCTTCATTGCTCCAAACTCTACAGAGAAACAGCCAAACTCACATTACAAAAAGCGATCAGAATAAAGTCTATCACCAAAGTCCCTATAAATAAAATTTCATTTCTGAAATATTACTTTTATTTAACGGACGTCGCAGCATAATTTAAAAATTGCAAATTTCCTCCGCCGAACGCTTAAAATTCTTGAAAGGAAAATACCTCTGGAATTTCACGTCGTTAAATTACTGTGAAATTTCTAACGCTATTCTTTAGAAGCATCGAGTACTGGCATTATTTCTGGATATTTTTCCTCATATTATGTTGTGGTGTATGATAAACAGAACCTATGAAATAAAGTAATACATGGACCAATGCACTGTTTCCTAATCGCCGAATAGAATGCTATGAATGCGTGAATAGATAAATGTATCTTTATAGTAAAAGAAATGCTATTACATTTCATCTAAGAAAAAAAGACAGCATGCAATCTAGATTTTGAATCAGTTCATACAGATTGTGAAACTGACCGTAAGATTAAAGAAGATTTATTTATATTTTTTTATACTTTGACTGCGACTGTGGCTGAAGATGAATGTGTCTGCTGAGTATGAGGTATAGCCATCGGGCTGTGAAATTGCATTTTCTGTTAAGGAATTCTTAGTAGCAGCATATAACTGAAACTGTGTTGGTGAAGGCTCGATGGTCAAAGGCTCGCCGCCTGTTGCGAAGGTCCTATTAGTAGTACTAACGATTGCACGGATGGCGTAATTGTTTAAATCGTCACCTCGCCACTGCCACTACGCAGAGTGTTATAGATTCGAATCCTACACGGGAAAAGATCCGTGTGATCCACAAATGGTTTTTTCGAGTCTGGTTGTTCTTTGTGTCAGTGGTTTTAATGTATGTAAGACTTAACTTACACTGGGACTGGAGACTCCCCGCGACACAGGATTTATTCCTAGTGCGAGAGTTGTTAAAAGTAAAGTAAAAAAAAAATATTGGGGCAGTCTTTGGGGACTGCCGATAGAAGTGAAAACTTTAATCCTTCATCACAAATACTTCAATACAAACAAAAAAATAGAAAAGAAACGGACGGGTCGGATTCCTGATACTCTCTTAGGGTTTATTAAGGAGGTCAAAATTTCGTAATTTTTACGTAGGACGCACCATTTCTGAGATATTGTTAATGTTCTAAAATAATTAAAAAATGGAAAGCGTGGAAGCGTGATGATGACGCGAGTTCTATGATTTTTGTTCACCCAAGAAGTGCTCAACGCGCCTAAAGAAGTTTTGACTTCAAAAAAGACTAATTTCTGACGTTGGGTGGGTATAAAACGTGTGCTTATTTCTTCGAGGATGTAGACATGAGACACTGTATATGTACGTACATTTTATAGTTCCTTTTTGCCTAGAAAATGTCTATCTCCTTACGATTGAGAGTAAAATGAAGCATAGCAGAAAAATCTATGACGTGTTAGTTCGAAACATTGAGTCTTAGTTTCACCGTTGATAAATTTTGAGATAGTTGTTAAACAAATCCATATTTGAAAAGTGTGGGAAATAGCGATGGGCCGTTTACAGTTTTATCTGTAATGTAAAATTGTTGAATTTTTCAACTAGTTATTTATTATACATTACAACTAATGTCAACTAACATAGCAACGCGTTAACCACGTCGAGGATTTACTTTAAACTTCATAAACGGTTAACCAGTCTATGTACGAGATGTAATACGGTAAATATTAACAAAAAATTTATATAGTTCGTATTGAGGATTAAGACTTATCAAATATATTTGAGGTATGTAGACAACTAATAAAGTTACGTTTCGTTTAAAAACGAGTATTTTTTTTAGTTCGTCGACGGTTGACACATTGACGAACGATCAACCATTGATTTAATCATTTTGTTGAATCAACACCTATTAGTACATACATAGCATACATTCACGCCTATTTCCCAGAGAGGTAGGCAGAGACTACGGATTTCCATTTGCTACGATCTTGAAACACTTCTCTGACTTCATTCATTTTCATCACATTTCTTATATATGCCCGTCGGTTTAAGGTGTTCTTAACCTGGCCTTTGTCCAGAAAGCCTCCGATCTGATCGAGAAACGTTCGCCTAGGTTTTCCTCTTGCGACTGTTCCATTCACACTAGCCTTATAAACTTTCTTAGTCAGTCTTTCCTCGTCCATTATTTCTACATGTCCAAAACAGCGTAACATACCCATTTCTATTCTTGTCACTATATCCACTTTCATGCCGCATTTCTCTCTAATCACACTATTCCTTATTCTATCTATTACTAGTGTGAAACAACATGCTATTACTTAATCATTATGATGTTGGATGCCCTGTCTTCATTCCATCTTTAATCCTATTATTTAAGGTTCACAAAGCGCGGATGATCATAGGCTAAGCGTTTACCATCGGTCTAGGCTTATACTTAATACCTGAGTAGTAAAATACGAGAAGTTATAAACGAAATGAAAATCATAAATTGTCTAACGTACCTATTGTATAAAATGTGCTTTATGCAAATGTTATATTACGTTATTATTTTATACAATTCGGTATACGGTATTTTATATAATACTGTATTGGAATGAAACTACTTGATACGAATTTTAAAGGTGTTTATTTTAAATAATACAACTTTTCAATTATTTATATATTTACACTTCCATTGTAGAGGAAAGTGTAAATATAAATACTATTAATATTTTTACGAAATTCAATGGTGTTAAATTTAGTTTCATTTTGAATGCATACCCGCTGGAAAGTTGTGTAAGTCTTTGTCATTTTATGTTGATAAATAAACACATTCTCAATCAGCCACCAAACCGCCGATACATAAAACTACCCTATAGCACATTGCCTTGCTTTACCTGGCTAAAAGCATTGCAAAACATTTTTATTATACTATATGCTGGCTGTCGTATTAGGTAAATAGCCAGCATACCACACACAGCTCAATAATAATCATCTCGAAGCTAGACGAGCTTATCTCAATTCGTTACGGGAGCTTAGGAGTTCATCCCATTATCAATTAATTGGTTTTGCTTGTGCTATGATTCTTGTGCAAGACGTGGATAATATGCTCAAGTTGAGGTGCTAGCGCGGAAAATGAGCGCCGTGAGCTAAGCTACCTGTGTAGGTGACACGTCTATGTAGCCCGCGGGAGTAGCATTCACCAGTAGCCCGCACGAACAACTCTCTTCTGGAGCCCGCTAAAGTAGCTCTTATCTTTAGCCTATTCGAGTATCTTTTGTCTGTAGCCCTCGCCTGCTGCGTCGTTTATAAGCACCTTAACTGTTGTGGCTAGTAAGTAAATGTATAAGTTACCATTAAAAAAAAAAGAAGCAAGTACCACGCATTGATTTACGTTGGCATTACTAAATCTTTATACAGTACATTGTTCTTCTTTCAATTATTTTGCTTTTAGTTTTCTATCTTACTCGATTCAACTTGATATCAGGTTGTCACGTCTTAATTACTTTGATGTTTCACTATGTAATTTTCAAAGATATAGAAGATTGGTATTTCATTTCGACATTATTCAACACAAGTAAAAATCGCCATCCTGAATTATAAAAAATATATTCAGTTTTAAAAGGAATACTTTTTATATTATTCTCCATTTAACATAGTAATCCCACTTAAATATTTTGTGTACTTCCTTAAAAATGCATACGTTTTAGCACTTCAGTCAACGTTATTCTCTCCACCTTTGATAGCACGTTTTTAAACCATTTCTGTATACATATTAAATTTTCATAAAGTTCGCCAACGCCATTTCGTCGAGTACTTTGTTGATTTCATACAATATAAACTCACTGTTGTCAGCTCCGCTTCGCAAGAGCGCCTACATTATTCCCTTGACGACAGTACTGTAACTCAAAAGATGTACTATAACGCTACTTTTTTTAAATGCCCATTCGGCGTCTTAGCTAATGAATTTTGTGGACAAAACGTGTACTTGTGCGTGTTGGGGAATACGAGCGAAATCTGTGCATTGCCTAAACAATCAACTCGAGTCATGTAGCACGCGCCGGCACGATTGTACTGATGGTGCAAGGGTGAAGTGCTACGGCTCTATCGCAGCGTCGATAGTAGTGAGCTCAATCCCGATTCCTAAACAAAAAATATGCAGTCCATTTTTTAGAAGAGGCATCATATTTAAAACGAGAGTACTTTGAACCCATAGAATCATACTGTGATAAAACGCTCTTATAGACATTTTCACCTTTAGGTAGTATTATAAAAACTTTACTGAACTGTGCCCAGGAGACTACAGCATAGAGTACTTCAATAAGGTCGTAAAAAGGCTTTTGCAGGTTGCACAACAGACTCGTAATTCTCTTGGTGATACAACACAACAAGGCTACGATAATTTTCTTTTATATAAAAAAAGTGGTAATCTAGCATACGGTCCTCTTGATATTGCAACACAAGTCTAGTCACTTGTTAGCTATTCGAGGAAAAAGGAATTAAAGGAAAAGTATGAAACACAAGTGATATGTGAGAAATATTTTGTGCGAAACGCAGAAAGAATGTTAGTTGTATAACATTTTTTTTCTGTCAGAGAGATGTGTGAGCCAGCTCTGTTGCATCGTCATCTGCACTGCATGGATGGCGTTGTGGTTCAAGTTGCTGACTCACCACTGCCACGAGCGTTGTAGATTCAATCCCCATACGAGATTAAAAATGTGTGGTCCCCAAATAGTTGTTCCGAGTCTTTGTGTCCGTCATTTGATTTTTTTCTTTTTTTATTTATTTATAAGGTTCACCAACAATTGATTACACTGTTACAAGATATGATACATTCATAAAACTCGTTACTAGCGTAACAATCTCTTACAGGTAAACATAGCATGCATAATGTTTATATCTTAAGTTTACAATTACCAGTTCAAAGACAAATCAATCAATTCAAGAAAAAATATGTAGACAGAATTAAAAATAAATAAATACACAAACAAACAAACAAATCAACCAACCAACCTTAATACAGAGAGAGCATTAGGTGTTTTGATAGTTTGAAATAATTTTTTTGATCCTTTATATTAAGTGAGTCAGCATGCACGTCAATTGGATCACTTAGGCTATTTAACAATTTGCATAGTCGGGGGATCGGAGAATTTGCGCCAAAGACAGTTCTACGGAGTGGAGGATGTAAAGGCGTGATGGGAGGTCGAGGATTTCTGGCGGGGGCTCGGAGTTTTAAATCAATTTTATGCTGTATAATGTTGTTTTGATTGTTTGTATAGCCTTCTACGACACATGAATCTATGATCTAAGCTAAATAATAAAACTTATAATATGTAAAACTGCAAATATCCTTAGAAAATCAATTGGAAGATAACAATTCTGCATGATTTAAGTTCTTCCGAAGTTACTAATTATAACTATTTTAGCCAAATTCTTTAAATAACTATACGAAGGCTTTTATGCAATAGTAGAACATTTACAGTTTACTTCAGTATTGCAAAAATGAACGGCTTATCGCACTAGTTACTAATTACATACTTTATTAAATAACTTTATTGTGTCCGACAGGACGACTTTCAAAGATATAGGCGCGAACCATAGTTGCTGGAATGTAAGAATTTTTTTTTATACAACTACGGTGGCAAACTAGCATACGGCCCACCTGATGGCAAGCGGTCACCGTAGCCTAAAAGGACGCCTGCAATATCACAGGCATCACTTGCGCGTTGCCGAGCCTTTAGGAAAGGAAGTGGGAAGGAGAAGGAGCGGGAAAGGGGTAAGAGGGCGATTCGGCCTGCGGTACTCTCACTCACCGAACGAAACACAACAGTAGAAATACTGGTATTTCACGTCGATATTCTGTGAGAGGGTAGTCCTTCCCCGGTCGAGCCGACACATTCATGCTGAAATCAGCGAGGCTCTACTACTATTCTACATATGTACCACTATCACATTTCGTATAATTCAAGTCTCGTCAAATTGTACGATCCACAAATTGTTAATCCTTGTAAAAATGTTATTTGTATCCGTTATACAGAATGTTGTGTTCCTAGTGCAAAAGATGATAGTAACTAACCGTTCGAAAATTGCAGCGATGAACGTTTATGATGAACGATATTTCTTATCATTGCCTACATTTGTAATAAAAGCATGTTCCATCTGAGTCTGGGCAGTTTTAAAAACGAATTTCCAATCACAATGTAGGTCTACCTAATACTTGACGCAGATTCCTTCACCAGTTCAAGTGAAACGTTAACACTAGAACCTGGAGCTAACTTTCTTGGCATCACGCCACCTTATAATGTCGTTGACATAAATCCTTTCATATTTTCTAAACTTACTTCTTACTGGCGTAATTATGCTGAAGCCACTAGCGTAAATCAAACGGCATCTGGAATCTGGAAATACGACACTAGCTCATGGTTTACGAAACGCTTACCAACCATGTGTCAGAATCGAGTTTAGATTTGAAGAAAATACCACTTTTGCACTAAGCATAATTCCTGTGTCACGGTGGACTTCACGAAAATTCAAAAAACGCACACAAGGAATTCGGTTTCGATACGAACAACAAATCCAGAAATAAAAAATCCCATACTGTCACGGCTCCATCATGAAATGATGACTGTTACTACGAGGTACTCGAATATTTTATAGTAGTATTGCTCTTCGGTGAAAATGTATTCAAAGGCTTTTTTGAGCGTGTCAAACAATTATAGTGCTGCAGCGATGCATAAAAAAATGCCATTAACCGGTTCAGGATGGCATTGTTCGGATCCATCCGGTGAGAACAGGGTCTGCTACAGGACATCCAACGTTAATTGGAGTGAAAAGTTTGCTTATATCTACGTGTATCCAATAGTTTCGGATTCGATAAATAATGTTTATATTTATTGTCTCGCTGTATCTGCATAATTTGTAAATAAATGGTTATATACACAATTTATTATGGACTTTGCTGTAAATAATATTCAAAAATGGATGAATAGTTTCTGAGATTACCGTTTAAACATACGACTCTACAAATTCATAACATTAGCGAAGATGAGACATTTTAGTTAATAGGTATATCACATATTATAATATGCCTTCTCAAATATCTCTCGATGGATTGACATCATAATTTTTTTAAAGATTATGTTCGACATCCCATTGGATAGGTTTAGAAAATAATTTGATTATTTTCAACAGGTAGGACAAAGAAGACATCTTTAAATTGCCATTGATGTCGCAGGTTAAAACTAATATACTTTACAAATCGATTGAGTACTACTTTCTACGGATAACAATTCTCACTAAGAGCTTTTCTTACTGGATGAGAACATTTTAGGTAAAATGACTGAATGCTACCACACGTTTGTTATTTTTTAAGTATTATTTGGAAATGGCGCTCTTGTTCAGCGTGGAATGCTATACGCCTGAATATCGCTAAGCTGTTGAAAGCTGACTCACAAAGCAGATAACGCGTTTCCAAATAGTCTCTATATTAATTTTCATTACAACTGTTATACTGTAATTATTTTAGTATCATAAAACAAATTATAAATACTTACTTACTTCGCTGGCTCAGCCATCCAAAGTGGATCTTGGCCTCCGACATTAAAGTGCGCCATTCGTTCCTATTTTGTGCCAAGTCAGACTAATCGAGCACATCAAGCAATCGTCTCTTTCAGGTCTTTAGCTAGTTCGTCTTTCCAGCGGTACCTTGGGTGACCCACCGGACGACGGGCGGTAGGTCGCCCGAGATATGCTCTTTTGGCAGCTCGATCCTATATCCCATTCGTTCCATGAATTTCATGAAGCACAAACAAAATTTTGTGGACGTGTATACAATCTGATCCGACAATCCAATGCTTGTAAATTCCCTCACAACGCAAAAGTCATCCGATATTCACGAGTTTTTAAAGCAAAACTATGCCAATTCAGACCAGGTCATCGTCTCAGTTTATTTTTGGTTAAAAGCTGCAATTTGATTTAGATATTCGTCCGTTAGGTGCCGGTCCGCTCGATTTCCGCCCCACCGAGCACCGTTAGTACACTTCTCCCATCCATTGTCGAAGACAGCGGGCGATTCGCCGCGTAAATCTTTCATGTGGACGTCGAACGGATCTCTTATGTGGATATAACGATCTAGTGTCTGTCCTGTACCTTATTCTGTGTAACAGACGTGGATGGTAATGTTCGGGGCTTGTGTATCGTAGTATAGGTAGTTGTGCCTTAATATTTGTAAAAGGTATGTAAAGCACAGGTATATAAAATATTAATATACAGATAGTCTCACGGCTATATCTGCAAAATGGTAGGCAGATATGTGTTACATCCATATTTCCAGACATATTTTAGGTCCAAGAAAAGCCATATCCTAAATTGTAATCAAAGGTCACCAGTTCGATCCAACTCCACTCCTAATCTTCTTAAGTTATGTGCGTATTAAATTTGTAATTGTCGCTCACTTGTAGGTTCATCACCCAATATGTATTTATTCAGCAAGCAAACATAATTTATCAATCTATCAGTCTGGCGACGAAATATGTGTTGAGTGTACTTATTCTTTTGAATCAAAATACTTATTTGGAATTATTATTTTGTTCACCCTAAAAACGCTAAACAATATGGCACCTACTCCATCACAAAGATAAATGATTTGCATAATGACCAAAGATTTCAAACTCGAAGCGAGTTTGAAAGTCGAGCATTCGACCCTAAAAGTTTAAACATTTGATTTTGGAACTTTAACTTTCCGTACATTTGATTTCAGGTTGTGTTCCATTCACGCCTCAAGCATTTCAAATTCAAACGATCGATTCGTAACATTCGATTTCCGAATGCTGAGGGTACACCTTAGTTATCCAGTTTCGTCGTTTTCCCGCGTAAATCTTCCATTTAGGACGTGGTGGCGACAGAGAACGGACCTATCGTGGCCGTTGGTAATGGTATCGCGGGAATTAATGTAATGACTCGTTTCAATGTGCCAAATGCTTCGGGATTTTAGCCGGATTACTTTTGTTTGTAGTTATGAGAAACAATTAGTCGCTTGAAGCCTGAAATCTGTTGTTTTGTTCAGTAATTATTTTTGTCATCTAGAATAAATGAATATTACAATAATTTTAGCAAATGTGATTTATTACAAGTCATATTTACGGTAGGTATATATGAATTACAATACGATAGCAGTAATATCAAACATTTTTAAAGAGATTTTTCGTGTAATACGGCTTTTTGGAATATAATTAAATGCTATAATTGTACAGTAAAAGTAAGTATTTTCTCAAAAGCGTACTAAGTTTTCTGCTTAAAAATTTACAGTATCAGCACGAAGTATAAAACTGCGTTTAGGCTATGAGTTTGCCCCATATTACGTAAAAATTAAAAGCATAGCTGTGGAATTATGGTTGTTACATTCCTACTTTGCCTAGCACTTCGGGGATAACGTGACGACGTGAAATATATGAATCATACTTCCAATACGACTCTGTCTCGATGGCGTAGTGGTCAGTGTAACTGACTGCCACGACTGATGTCACGGGTTCGACTCCCGCACAAGTCAAACATTTGTGTGCATGAACATGGATGTTTGTCTTGGTCTGGGTGTTTCTATGTTATAATATGTATGTATTTACCAAAAAAAAGTATATATGTATGTTTATCCATTGTCTAATACCCATAGTACAAGCTCTGCTTAGTTTGGGCTAGATGGTGTTGTGTGCATGTGATAGAATATTATTATATTATTATAATAATCACGACTAAACAAGTCCATTCTTTTAACTCTAATTTAGTTATTCAACAGTAATTCATTGATAAAATGTCAGGAGGCATCCTATACGAACATATCAAGCAGTCTCACATGCGTTAGGTGTCACTTAAAGTGTAGATGTGCGAATATGTTATTGTGACGGCACTACGTGAGGGTACCCTTCTCCAGGGGATTGGGGACAAGAACTTTGTATAAAGATTTTACTTAAATGCTGAAACACACTGGTTGACTATATATTTAAGTTGTTCGCTTAGTTGTTGTTTTATCCACATTTGGGAGCACATCGTTTGATAACACGCCATATATGTGTTTATACAGCGTGTAACATAAAAACGTGGTTATATTTTAGTCGTTAGGTACAGATGGTAAATGGCATTAACAGGTAAAAAAAATACCCGTTAAGTATTCCTTACCTTAGGATTAATCAGCTTATACAAAATTCATTGTATCAACCTTTTAAATTCAAAATTACAAATATATTTTCGGAATGAAAAAGCAATGTTATTTTTTACAATGTTAAAAATAATCCTGATGAAAATGTCATAAGATAGATTTCTATAACATTGACCACATCTTTTCGTTACACACTGTTTAGCGAAGCTTTGGACTGTTACATGTCTTTAGCTTTGTTTACTAGTAAGGGTAAGGGTGAACTAATTATCGTACGTTGGGCACAATGCCAGACTGAGAATTGTTGGACAGGATGAGTTCGGTTCTAAGAAGAGACAGTGACTACTGCGGATCCTTGTGACACTAATTTGTCTTGGCAAACGAGTTGTAGGTAGCACAATGCACATGGCTCACACTCAGCGAGTTAGAGAGTCTGCGCTATAATGAGTTTTACAATCCGCTTGAGATGTCTCCACTAATATGTGGTACATATTAACTGAATGCTAGATTTGTATTTTTTATACAGAGCTAGATCAAGCTAGGTTTCTATGTATAATATGTATGTTTTTACAAGAAAAAGTGTATATGTATGTTTATCCATTGTCTAGTACCCATAGTACAAGCTCTGCTTAGTTTGGGCTAGATGGTGTTGTGTGTATGTGATAGAATATTATTATTATTATTTCATTCGAGTAAATGTACGTTAGGTTAGGTTAATAACAGTCCTTTTTTCTAGATGAAAGGTATTCTATTATATTCTAAGAAGACGCTAGTAAGAACCATAACCATAAACTTCATCTAATTCAGGTGATCCCACGGGGCACACTTAGTCTAACCAGTTCAAAAAAATTTTGGTTACAGTGTTCGCCCTATAAAATCCTTGATTCCACTTGCATCATGAGAGTTATTTGATGTTCAAAACTATTCGTTTAAAAATAAATCCACAGTACACACACAGCCAAAAAAACAAATACTTTCCAAATCTGTAAACCGTGTCAGAAATCTTGAGGGTGCGTGTATGTAGGTACTAAACCCGTACAATTCAATAAGAGAGCCTTTTCTTATTCAAGGCACGTTTTAGCAGAGCCCGGGCAAAAAATATAGTTTTTCTCTCATACCCACTGAACATAAAGTATTGAATATTTGCACTTGGTTTTTGCTGTTTGATTTCATTGCAAAATCGGTTTAGCTGCCATTCTTTGGTGTATTTTCCACTTTGATTCTGTTCCTTTTGTAGGTTTCTTTGAAGCTTGTTTTAGAAGATTTTATTGTAATTATAATATTACCAGTCCTGGTTGTAAACTGTCACGCTGCTAGGCAGGTCCTCCTTTTGGTATGAGAAGGTTAGTCTGTCTACCTTGCCGGCCATATGTGGGATGGCAGATTCTTTACCTTTTACATTCCATTACTATAAAAGCGCGCGATAATTAAATATTATAACCTCAAATTAGTATAGTCTTACATTTACACGAATGTTAAACATTGTAAGTAAACTACTGTTAAAAATCACTACCTTTCGATAATTTTAAACTTTTATTATTAAAACTATTTGTGATCGTAACCATAGCTACTGAAAAGCAACCAAAACTTCGAGGATAGTGTAAAATTAAACAGTTTAAATTACCAGAAAGTAGTGTTTTTAAAATAAGTCGGACTTATTTCCGTAAATTATAGTTAAATGCCAATATAATCTCAGATTGTTTGAGCTTTGTGGCCTGGATGGAACTTGAGACCACTGCTTAGCAGTCAAACAATCTCCTACTACCATTAGGCTTCTGATTAGAAATTGTTCTATTATCTATACTATTATATATTTCAACTGTTAAGGAACTGTATCTGGAAATATATCGTAGAAACTAATTAGGGTTGACTATTAAGATTATTTATCTGCCCGATTGTTATGATATTACGCTTCTGCAAAAGTCATAAAACACGTCATTCCAATCGAGTTTTAACAACTTGAGGAGCTTTTAGTTGTGAAATCTCAAGCCATAATGTGTAGTGTGATAGTGTACAAAGACGGGCGAATTAAGTAAGGAGGAAAAAATTACATTACTTTAGATTTGTCCCTATAGACCAGAGACTCCCAGACTTTCTTCTCATAGACCAGTTTCAAAATTTAACTGGTTCCGGTGGCAAAACTGCAGCAACACAAGTTCATGCAAGTAAAAAATTTGATTAAATCTCTACGAGCTGACCTTATAATAAAATTATTAAAACTATTTATATTTAAGTTTCCCCGTGACCATGGCTGTGGAAAAGCAACCGAAACGTCGGGGAAAGTGTAAACTTAAATATAAATAGTTTTAATAATTTTATTATCTTAGAAATTTGTAAAGTTCAATAGTAGTAGTAGTGTAACAGTTTCTAAATTATGTTATACAAGGCTGTAAGTCCTTGCATATAGTGGCTTTAAGTTTCTTGTAGGTGGATGTTGTCTGCCTGTCTGAACCTAGTAACTTACGTTAATGTAACTTCTGCAAGTGCACTGACCTTTACGTATTACTTTGTAACCTAAATAAATCAGGTGATTTTGTCGACTTTCATGTCTGCGGTAGTAATATTATATCTTGGAGACCTTTATATTCTTTAAAATAACGGACAAGAAGTTTTCACAGACTTGAAATGGGTATCCATGGATCGCTCAAATTTTGGAGGGATGAAATTCGCGACACTTGGCGCATTGCCAATGTCGAAGTGACCGCTAAAGTCGCAACGCCATCCGTGCAAACTTTTTTCTCAGAAGCTTTAAATTCAGCCCTTTATTAATTATTTAAGTAAACTTTGACATAATAGTGCTTGCTTGCTTTAAGACGATGAAAGATTGTTGCCGGAATGTGTGTGTAACGTATTACAATTGTGTGTAACGTATTACGCCTGCAAAGTTTTTAGCAAAGCCGTAGCTTTGCTAAAAACTTTGCAGGCGTAACATGTGCGCATATAGTATATTTCGTACGATGCTATTATTATTATTATATATATTTTTATATTTTTTTTAATTTAAGTACAATATAGTGGTAATTCAGTAACATTATACATAACACTCGCCAAACGGTAAGTTTAACGGCGAGACACACTCTTAAATTCTAGTAAAAATTATCACCATACATTAAAAAATAGCTCAGCTCACAATAGTTAAAAAAAAGGAAACAATATTTAAAGTTAAAAACAAAATAACATATGACAGACTTTACATACAATTTATATATTTTTATATATACTGACTGAAAGTTGCACTGCTAGACGACACATACACCATCCAGCAATACATCCATCAGTCTTTTCTTGAGAGTATTAATACTTATTTTAGGAGTTTTTCTTAATTCATCTATATCATTAAAAATCTTGGGAACTAAATACCTATTTGTTCTTTGACCGTAGTAGTTCTTTACTTTTGGTTGAATTAGCTTTTGTTCTCTAACCCTTCTAGTGTTGTACATAATTATTATCTATAGCATATTTGTAATTATCTTCGTAGTAGTATTGTAATCCTATTAAATATACATTATATTATTCATTACATATTTCTAATTACATAAAGACTTGTTTACCAGAGTAGTAATCATGCAGTCAGGTTCATTTTTCATAACATGAACGTTGGATCTGGATAGACGTTGTAGGTATTTCCCTATTTTATATAAAATCTGCCAGCACATTCAGTGATAAGTTAAATTGAGAAAAAAGATGTTTCCAGCTTTTAAATTTTCCCGGAACTTTCCTATACCATTTTTAGGCATTTTCTCCAGTCTACCGTAAGGCCAGCACTTTATAAAAACTTGCCCAGCTCTAGATTCAAACTATAAATCTCACAAAAAATAAAAAAGATACGCAATCAACAAATCAGTTTCAATAATAATAACTTTTACGCTCACAACGCACAGAACGAACAAATCACTTAAAAATCATTGTAGAAAATCAATCCACTTTTAGAAATTTTCCAATTAAAAATATAACCCAAACCATTTATAAAAGTCAACATAAAGATACAATTATTATTAAAGAACGTCCGACCGAAGCGACGCGCGATGGCCCGTCACTAACAGATGGGATTGCGACCCCCGATATTGTACTAATACAGAAATTGTATCGCTCTGATTTTGAACTACAATCTTAGAATGAAATTGTTGACCTACATGATTTGATGTGCTTAACTGCACTGGCAGATAGCCAATACATTGTATTAGGTGAACGGTGGAATGCAACGCAATACGATGGGATTATAAACGATGCAATATCACAAGCGATTTATCTGTGACATACGATGCGATTCAATGCTACGTATTCCTGATATTATTGAAGTGGATAACAAGCATAAATGCATCTCATAAGTAGTCATCGTAGCTTATAGATGCTTATAGCAAATTACTTACGCATTGTTGACAAGCTAAAAGTTAGCCACTGCAATGCCTTCTAACAATACATTGTTATGCTTGTATCACAGCAAAGGTAGATAGAGGTATTTTACATCGGTATTTCTCAAGCTATAGTTGTAGGTCCCATGTAATACGAGCCTGTTTTCTTTTACCGAGCACATGTTCTAGCTAGATAAGCCCAATAACACTATGCCTGATCTGATAATCAAAACCATGATCTTATGCAAAGCAATCGCATACACTTTGAATTATTACTAACTAGCTTTTGCTCGCGGCTTCGCTCGCGTAAAAGCAAGTTAGGTTAGTATAGGTTATATTAGTTACAGAACTTTTAAAATGAAAAATGTAGCCTATGTTAGTCGGTGATAATATAAGTAGCTTTCTAATGATGAAGGAGTTTTTTAAATCGGTTGTGTAGTTTTTGAGATAAATCCTTACAAACAAACAAAAAATCAGATCTTTCCTCTTTATAATATTAGAATAGATTGGATTTAAAATTTTGTGGCTTCTATAAGTTTTTATCCAGTGTGCGTATTATTAACTCGATACATTGGTAGAGGCGAGGTGAGTTTTTAAATCACTGCGCTACGCTGTAGGCGAATCGAGCCCTAGTACGGGATTAGTTCTACTGCCGACACGAATAAGCGACAGTCGATCAATATAATTTTCTCGCTCCAAAAACCATCCGATTGTATTTGATACCGTGTATTTGTACGAATATCTTCCGAAGTATTCAATTCATTTTAAAAATTAGTTCTTCTGGCTTCTATAATACTAATATATTCTAATATATAGTATATTAAAATCATAGCCCAAAGAAATATTTACTGATACCAAAAGACAGACTTAATGTAGTGTGCGTGTGTTCCTTTGAACATGTTTGACTCTTAATTCAATCAAATTATAATCTCAAGTTCGAATCTCAGAACAATAACTTCAGATATTGTTAATAGTCAAAATATCAATGAAAAGCATTCTAAATGCTTCATACTTCAATGTGAACCATAAATTTGCCAACTTATGGTAAGTTTCCGTAGTGTAGTGGTTATCACGTCTGCCTAACACGCAGAAGGTCCCTGGTTCGATCCCGGGCGGAAACACATATTTTATAGCTTTTTATTAACCCTATTCAAAATTATGGCTATAATATACTGTTCCAAATATAGATAGATAGATATTCATATTAAATTCAAGCACTTTTACTTCGTTACCTTACTGTTTTGATATTGTATATTTATTTATATTCCATCATATATTATATTAGGTATATGTCATTTATGTTATTACTAAGTTATTATTGTTTAATGGATAATAAATGTTATCGAAAATAAATTAGAGAATACTAAACACATTGACGCCAAACTAGGCAAGCCTTGAGCTTGCCTAAATTTGATATTGTCTTTTTATTCTCAAATTTACGAATCCCTGTAGTTCATCACAATGTTGAGAAAATTTCGTATAGTCAGCAACATAAATCGATACACATATGAATAATTCAAAAAAATACCAAATGTTAGCTTTTATAGCAGCAACGTTAAAATATAGTTGATATTATTGCAATTCAAAAAAACAGAATTATATTTAGGCTTTTATTTCATAAAATATGTACCTAGTATAATAAATTTATGAAATATGCAACTTTACGTTGACTTACTGTAACTTAATATTATCTTATGTTTACGCGAATATTACATAAGTTTGATCCTCTAACACTACTATTATTAAACTTTACTGAATTTAATTTAAATAAAGTTCAATAATAGTAATGTTAGAGCAGTAGTTCCCAAAGTGGTCCAGGTGGATCCCCAGGGGTCCATGGGAGACTCGACGGGGGTCTATGTTGGCGTGACAAAAAAATAGGGGTTCTCAATTCGTAAGCGGGGCACATCCACGAAAATTTTATCATTGTAGGCAGATAATATTTTAAGAAGCTAAGCGATTGTTACCTGTAAAAACTTGCATATTCCATATTCAGTACCAGTGGTCTAGAACCTACAATTTTTTCGGTACAGAATGACTAAAAAATTCACACCGAGAAAAAATTGGTCATTCCGTAGAAATTTGATCAAATTTTTTAATTGCATGACATGCAACTTGTTTGATTCTTCACCAATATAAATACGAATGCCAATGAATATGGTAGAAATGCAGCTGCAGGGGGTCAACCGGAACCAGCTAAATTTTGAAAGTGGTCTATGAGGGACAAAGTCTGGGAAATTCTGTGTTAGAGTATCAAAATTATGTAATACAAGTGTTTTAAAATAAACAACACGACAAAATCCGTATAAAGTGGTTTAATTTCAATGTTATTGCAACTTTAGGAAATATAATATAGTAGAAGAAATATTTTTAATGTGGACTTATACGATTAAGCTTGGCTGCAAGCATCTCTACCTGTTCGTGTGGGCGGGCTCGGCGTTCGGAAAATGTTACGCTGTCAGTTTTCCGCCGCCCTCGGTTCACAGCACGAAAGAATGAACTAGGAAAATTGTAGCGCCCACACTGATTAATTTGGAAGTGTACAAAATCGACGTTTTGAACTCCTGGAAAATGGCATGCAATGTTGCTAATTGATGTCAATATTTGTTTTTGTGTTTTTGAATGTGTTTGATTATTTGGTATGGTCGTTATGCTCCTAAATTTATGTGCTTTTAGAACACCACAATTTTGATAGAATTTGGTACTGTCAGCAATACTAGACGATACACACTATTATGCAACAATTTACAACATTATTTGTTCTGCTTCATTTTATGCTAGATTTAGTGGTAAAGCTTTTGTCTAGAATTTTTTGAGTTCTGCAGCTGTTTTTGATTTTGCCCCGTTTACTAACTACTAAAATATGAAAAGTCTTTTGAATAATCTAAACTTCAGAGTTCTAATACCTGCAATCAGCAGGTATTAGAACTCTGAAGTTTTGTTTGTAATTGTCTAAGTTCTGTTTTCATGTAGGTTCTAGGCAACTATAAACGTATCGTGTTAATATTTATACAAGGGTCATTTACGCAATGTAAAAGTGTAATTTTAACATAAACACATATTTTCACGTCTGTTGACCTGAGGAGATGGGTCGGTATTACTTGCCACTTTTCCTAAGGTTTCAGATCCCACATAATAGACAGCGAGAAAATTGCTGATTACTAGGCACTTTTTAGGGTGCCTGCTATAACTGAGATTTTCTTGCCAGAAAAACCAAATAACACTTTTTCCAATCCGAAAATTGAACCCAAGGGAGGTCTTGCAGCAAATACATAAACTTTTAAGGTTTTCAGTATAGTATACTTCAATATAGTAACTCAGATTCCACTTAAACTAGAGCCAGCTCTAACCTAGTTTAGCAGTTACAAACGTACGTAGATGAACGTTATATACAATGAAGATACTGATCTACCAACAAATCTGGGTGACCTTACTAACTTCCACGATTGACGTCGGGAAATTGTATAAAGCGATTGCCGTCCAAACTTCGATAGCACGATTCAGAGTCTGCCATTTACGTCCACGGAAATTGCAACAAACAGCGAGACATGATCTCATAGGAAATAGTGGTAAATTGCCTTAATAAGATCAGTACTCAAGAAATATTCAAATAATAGACTTAGAATAAAATATGCTCAGAAGAAATATATGTATAACGAGTCTACTCATTTTTGTACCCTCTACTTATTATTTTGGTAGATTAGTTGAGGCACGGTGACTCCGTAAATCCACTGCACTATCTAGCGTTTTCAAATTGAGCCCTAGTGGTCGATTTTTCTACTGCCGATGAGTTTGTACCAGTCGATCAATAATTGTTTCACTACAAGAATGTATCAAAGGTATTTCTTGAAAGCTTGTATTCAAGCGATGGACTATACATGTTGTAACTATATAATTTATAGTTATTTTGGTTTTTATGCTTCTATTAATGCATTTGCATATCAGAATCCAAAAGTATTTACTGATAGTAAACATACTCAAGTGTAGTGTGTCACTAGTAATACTACCTTTGACTGTTGTGTAAAAATATCGAAATATCAATAAACACTTTCATTTCTAAAAGCTACATGGTGTTAATCCAAACCTTATTTGTGTCTACTTATTAAAGGTTTGGTTATCACGTCTGCCTAACACGCAGAAGTCTCCGGTCCGATCCCGGGCGGAAACACATTTTTTTGTAATTCGTGACCTATTCACATTAGGAACAATTTTGGTATAGATGGATGGATGTATTTATATATTTGCAATTAGAGAACTTTACACCATTTTTTAAGAAATAGGTTCCATTTAGATAGTAAAAGAGTAAAAGCTCTTTAAATGAACATAAATATATACCTATTCTGATATATAATATTCATAATTATGAATAGCCTTTGTTAAAAGCCTCAAAAAGTTTTCTCGCCCGGGATCGAACCGGGCGCCTTCGGCGATTTTTATTTATTCACAGTGTTAAGGAACATTATAAGGGTAGTTAATGTTGTGCGACTTATGTTACTCTAGAATTATTAAACGATAAGCCTTCTTCATACTCCTATTGGCTTTCAAGACGCATGTATTATTTAATATCCAAGAAAGTAAATAAAGTAATAAGTATTTTAAATCTAAATAATTAATAATATAATCTTCAGGGCAAGTTACCAGTTGACAGCGACGCTGAAGAATTCTACGATGCCTAAACCTTTTCTGTAAATATTTAGTAGTATAAATATTTGTGCTTTTGTAATTATGTTACCTTTTTTAATACGTTTGTAAATATATATTAGGTTAATTCGTTTTAAAATTAATAATGTAAATATTTGAAGCACCGAAATTAAAATAATTACAGTATTTCTTATATTATAAATAAGCCAATATATAACTAATTTATACCCATATATTATCCAATAGATAAATATTGAAAATGGGGTAGTAAAAATGTAAAATCGCTGTCATCATCATCATTTCAGCCTATTGCAATCCACTGCTGGACATAAGCCTCCCCCAGGTTGCGCCACAAGGCACGATCTCCCGTTTTTGCCATCCAGAAAAAAAAATCGCTGTACAGACACTATAATTAAATATTTTTACATCAATGAATATTTCTTTGAGCAGTGATATTACTTAATTAGATTTTTCCGTTTGCTTAAATGTGGGTTAGGTTATGTTAGTAACTGTAATTTTTTCTGGATCAAAGGTATCCTATATCTTTTTCTATATTCCTGACATCGTGTATGTAAAATTTAATGATGATCTGTTGAATGGTTAAGACGTCAAAGCGTAACAAACAAACAAACTCATATTCGCATTTATAATATTAGTTAGGATAATACATATATCTCAGAAACACTGCCCTATATGGTCGAGCATTTGCTACGTTCATATCTACGGAGCAATAGCGGTTATCGATAAAAAAAACGAAATATTCAAAAACTTGATGCCTACGAAAATATAAATGTCTGTATTACTATGTGGTTGGCGAGGTATAAAAGCATAAGTTATTAAATAATCACGATAAATAAAATATCCTAAGGGAAACCTAAAAATAAATTGATCATCGCAGTCGCCCGTCGTGGACATGTAGGTACATCGACATGTAGTAAAGAAACATTAGAAGGACCTTATCGGTCTATGTACTTACAATGTACTTAGTTGGTATGATAACGTCACGAGTGAATGTTCACTTCTGAAGTCTTTAAATCAAGTTTCGGATGCTCTATTTTTATATAATACATCTCCCGCATTAGGAATAATTCCTATATCGCGGGGGACTTTATAAACTTTCAAACAACGGACACAAAGAACACCCAGACTCGGAAAAACTATTTGTGGATCACACAAATTTTTGTCCCGTGTGGGATTCGAACCCACAACACTCGGCGCAGTGGCAGTGGCGAGGCGGCAATTACACCAACCGTGCAGTTAAATTTATAGAAATACTAGCTTCTTCACTCGCGGCTTCGCTCGCGTTAATTTAGAATTTGTCAATCAATTCGGGTTGTACTCTGCTTGTAATAATATAATTCAATCATGATTCGAAAAACACGTGGCGCCATCTATTATCATAAGAACGTTATTATTGTTTTCCTCAGGAACAGTAATTATTTTCGGGATGAAAGGTAGCCTATGTCCGTTTCTGTACACCTGTCAACGTATATGTAAAATTTCAGGATGATCGGTTCAGTGGTTTAGGCGTGAAAAGGTAACAAACAAACAAACAAACTCATTTTCGCTTTTATAATTTTAGTTAGGATAATGTAATAATGTGTCTGTGCTACGTGTCTACCACGAACGATATTTGTTAAAGTCAATGAAGGTTAAATATTTTTGGGAATGTGCGTCTCATACATAAATGACTTAATTAGTCTCGTTGCCGTAAGTTTACATTTTACAGTTTGCTGATAGGTTTCGTATTTATGAAGATTAATACATTCTTATTATTCGCTTTCTGCGTACACGTGTAAACACTAGCATTTCAAGTTGTGTATCGATAAAAAAAACACAGCATGTACGGCTAGTCATTACGGCTAGCAACAGCAGTTGTATGTAAAAGAAAAAGTACGTTAAAACGGTTGCTAATAAACTGGTAGCCTGCAAGGGAAAGAAAGACAGTGAGGAAGCAATTTATTTTGTAAATGTTTCGATACTGTTGTACATGTTTCACTGAACAACATTATTGAATTGAACACTTCTTTAGGCGCGTTGAGCACTTCTTGGGTGAACAAAAATCATGGAACTCGCGTCATCGTCACGCTTTATATGTAATTCTTTTTTTGAATATTAACAATATCTCAGAAATGGTGCGTCCTATGCAAAAAATAACACGAAATTTTGACCCCATTAATAACGCTTAAGAGAGTATCAGGAATTAGCTGCCGAGCCGCCCCCTTTTGTTTTTTTAATATATTTTTTTAACAACCAACTGCACTAGTTAGTGTAGTTTATGTATTGCTAATTATATTATATTAAGCATATGTCGGGCTTATGGTAAGCGGATTCTGTAGCATAATATCGGTTGAAATATCAGATGTATCAATAGCACGTAACCGATCTAAGGAAAACACGGGTTCAAAGAAAGGTATGTGATTCTGCGAAATACTTACTTAGCGTAGGAAACGTAGTGACAGTGTTACTACGCCATATTTATGGCAGATGTAATATTTTGTGGCACGACGGAATTAAAAAATAGTTATAAGGTAGGTATACCATTGTCCAAAATTTTTACTTATCAGTCGGCACGCAATAAACTCTCTTGGCTTGAGCCGGTGAATTCGTAACGCCAGCAAATAATTGCCAATGACAAGCTCTCCATTGCTTTTTTTTGTGTATTTTAGTTGTTGGCCTCTGATGGCGTCGACAGCTTTACGCAGAGTATGGGGGAGAGCAGAAGGCTTCTAACCCGTTTCAAAGAATACTAGACAACGTTATTCTCCAAGGGCGGACTACCACGAACCACGGCTTGTGGCGTTGTCGGCAACGTGGATCTAAGTTGATTCACGGGATTCACGTTACCGCGATGCGTATTCCGACCTCGTCGGCGAGGGTGGAACCGCGGATGGCTATGTATGGCTGCACGAGCCGCGTATGCTCTGTCTTGAGCCAGTGTACCAACCTGAAGATATCCTATCTTCCAGTTGGTACACTCGCTCTAAAATGTGTCTAGGCCTCCTAACTTTCGAAATCTTAGATGGTATGGCTCTTTATTAAGAGTAACGGAGGCTTATATATCTACCTCTCTTTAACCATTCTCTTCATTCTATCTTAATTGCCATTAGTTCCTTAGTTTCAATACGCGAGTAATATCTTTGGCATTTCAAATGCTCATAGGCTACGAAAATCGCTTATCATCAGACAGGCCGTATGCTTGTTCGCTACTCTCATTGTATAAATGCTGCTGGAGTTTCACCCTCACTCAGTGTGAAAAGGGTTACGTCATAATCCACCATGCTGTCCTAGTCGAGTTAGCAGACCTCATATATTTTCGCGAACTATATGGAGAACTCTAAGACATGCAGGTTTTCCACGATGTTTTCCTTTTTTCCATGAAAGCGAGTGATTCGGTATTTTACTATAATTATATTACGCATAGCTTCGTAAAGACAGAGATGCGTACTTTAAGAAAGAACTTGAGATCTTTGCGTAGCAGTTCAATGGTCTCCCATTAGGTTAACGATGCTGTCTATAAAGCTGAAATATTACTAAGAAGATGTCAGATTAGGCTGATAATCAATTCTCAGTCGTTTATAAGACTTAAACGTGGTATTGTTAATTGTATCTCCAATCTCCTGGGGACACCAACCGAGATACGTGGCAATATATTATACAGTAAAAGAACGACGTGTCTGCAGTGCATAATCAAGGAGCAACATGATATAGCGAGGATCGGTATACCGAAGCTTACTTTGCACTTAGCCTTTACTGTTCTTCCCAAGAGCCCTCTTGTGTTACCTATTTTGTACATTTTGGCAACAATGCTTTAAAAGTGATGTCTTTGTTTACAGTAGCACAAAATGCATGTTGCGTTTTGTACTGACGTTGTTGCATGGAATGCACTTAGTTACCCGAAATGGTTATTAGTCCCACGCCTATAACCCTGAAACGGTAGGCAGAAGTGTGCAACATCCACATTTTGTTAGCTATGGTTTCGGTCCCACGTTAAGGAACGAGTCTACTATTTCTTATTTTTATTTAAAAAAAACTCCGCACTAGGAAAAATACCTGTGTGGCGGGTGACTTTACAAACATTCAAACAACGGACACAAAGAACACCTAGACTCGGAACAACCATTTGTGGATCAGACAAAGTTTTGTCCCGTGCCCCTCTACGCCATCCGTGTAGTCATTCAACATTTCCGTCTACTCAGTATTCCTAGATAGCAAAACCCAAGTACACTTTTGTCTGATCCGGCAATCGATCTTCAAATTTCAAGCATAGCAGTAGCACCGTTACAGTAGTATTTAAGACTGTTGTGCCATCGAGATCGTGATCTATCATTTTTATAGTTTCTTGGTGTACAATACTTATGTCAACGTCCACTAGGTTCTATTAAAACATATATCATTAGCATATTCATAACATTTGTTGTAGGCTGTTATATTATTATACCCAAATAAAATATACAATTTATCAAAATATCTGTTTATTTATAAAACTGAAAACGGGTATCAAAGCAATAGTACTATTTGCTCGGTTCTTCATGTAAACTTAAACTACGCTAAAACACACTCCTACGACCACACAATACTCTTAAAATGGGTACAAAGATTTCTCTTTACGAATTTTTATAGATAGATGATGATTAAATTTATAAAATCATATTATATATCATATTTAAAATATGTCGATCTTAGCACCGAAGTAGTTTAAAATCCATTGAGCAGTTTACAATAGACTGTACAAGCTTTAAAACGACACAAATTTTTCTTATCCCCAATTACAAAACATGCTTGTGGCAGTTTTCCGCTATCACGTTTCCTATAATAAATATTCTTCCAAAGACCCCTTGCTAAAAATAGACTTTCTCACCGTCTTAAATCCATTCACAACACTTTTAATCCTAAATGTAAAGAAACATCAATACGTTTACTGGAAGCTTTGTTCGGTAGGAAATCGAAGCGGGTCGAAACGAAAGTGTTTAGAGATTTATCGTCGCCAACGCGGTGTATTTCAGCACTTGTCTTGAACAATCATGGTGTGTGGCATGAGATGACGCGACGACGGACGAGGTTATTAAGAAGAAACACAAGGGTTATTTTTCCATACAAACGTAGTCCCCTGTTTCCTCCCTGGATAATGCCAGTAAAGTAATATTTTTTCAAAAAATGTATGGCTTCTATTGGCATGTCCCTATGTTTTCCTTTTTTTAATAAAATAATTATTAAAAGAGATATGAGCCTTCAATAACCTCAAAAATTGGGCAGATTTTCCGCTGTGTTCAAACATCCAGAAAACAAATTTGACTAAATTATATAAAAAAAAACACTTTAAATTTTAATTTAGAAGAAGAAATCAGGGGACTACGAAACGTTTTAAAAAGGTGGGTGTACTGAACAGAGTGAGGCGGTACTTCACACCAGTTCAACGTCTTGTGCTTTACAAAGCACAAATTTGACTAAATTATATAAAAAAAACACTTTAAATTTTAATTTAGAAGAAGAAATCAGGGGACTACGAAACGTTTTAAAAAGGTGGGTGTACTGAACAGAGTGAGGCGGTACTTCACACCAGTTCAACGTCTTGTGCTTTACAAAGCACAGGTACAGCCGCATGTGTAGTACTGCTCACATCTCTGGGCAGGGGCCCCCAAATACCAGCTCGACCCACTTGACTCCCTACAAAAATGGGCAGTTCAAATCGTCGATGATCCCAATCTCACGGATAGACTGGAGTCGTTAGAGCAACGAAGAGACTTTGGGTCTCTCTGCGTGTTCTACCGACTCTTTCACGGGGAGTGCTCTGAAGAACTGTTTGATTTGGTACCAGCGGCCCCTTTCTATCAACGTACTACTCGACACCGAAGCAGGGTTCATCCATATCACCTGGAAGCGTTCAATTCTAAGACGGTACGCTTTCAGCGATCATTTCTCCCACGTACGTGCAAGCTCTGGAATGAACTGCCAGCTTCGGTGTTTCCCGAGCGTTATGATATGGCCTTCTTCAAACGAGGTTTAAAGAGAGTTCTTCTTTCACGGTAAGCAGCGGCTTTGCTGTGTCCTGACATTGCTGAAGTCCATGAGCAGTGGTTACCACTTTCCATCAGGTGCCACTTGCTCGTCTGCCACCAATGGCAATAAAAAAAATAAAAAAAAAACAACGTTGATATTGTGTACTTTTAATAGGTATTTACGGTCCAAGCTGCAGTTGTCTCTATCACGCTTTGCGGGCACTGCGCGATAGTAATAGATATTTCAAATACCTATTTTTCAATTCTCTCACCCTTAGTGTTTCCTCTTAAGCGGTAGCGGGAGCGATTATATGTAAGGGTGATGAGTGTGATTTACATACGTGACTTAGTGAGTGTTATAGACCTTGACGGTGAGATTGTATGTGTTGGTCTTTATTGTGGTCGCGTTTTCCCTATTGAGTGGCAGCGGCAAACAGGCGTCATATCATCATATTCACTGTCATTCCAACAATTGACAGGTAAACTTCTACAAATGAAAATGTTTCCAATGAATTGTTCGGAATGATCCCTGCCGCCTCTTTTCGCCATCGTCCTACGCGATAGTATTTTCACTCCCATCATTTAGATGGTTGGCAGTCCACAACTGTGCGTTTCTCGAGGAATTTTCTGCCTCGCATAACAAAACTGTGGAATGAGCTGTCGTCTACGGTATTTCCGGACCAATACGACCTTCAACACTTCAAGAAAAGAGCGTACTCCTTTTTAAAAGGCCGGCAACGCACTTGTAACTCCTCTGGTGTTGCAGGTGTCCATAGGTGGCGGTAATCGCTTACCATCAGGCGATCCATCTGCTCGTTTACCCATTAATCCATAAAAAAAATAAAAAAATTATACTCTAAATAATTGTTGCGAATTTCACGGAGCAAACTTTTTTCAATTTGTACCACACCACGTCTACAGAGATTCGTCTTCAGTGAAAAAATAAATTATTCTTTTCTCCAGAAATTACTTCTTTCAACATTTTACGTCTTGTATGTAACTGTTTTGTTACAAAGTTCTTTATTTTGTGCAACGATTTATTTATTTTTCAATGAGAACAGAATTGGAGAATTTTCATGTTTTACTACTGTACCACTGATTGCCTGACTAATTTAGTCATTGTAACAAACTTCAAAAAGACTGCCGACCTTGTATGGAATGACATAATTAGTTATAAAATTCTGGTGTTAAACTAGTCTGATAATCAACCGTTTTGATGTCTATTATTGCTTGCAATGCCGGGAGAATCATACGCGTCATTACGCGTTGCCTACTGCAAAGGAATCAAAGATGAGGTCAAAACAAACGTTTTATTGGGGTGGGTGTGTGAATCTTCGAAACTTTTGCTTATCAAGTGTACTCTAGAACCATCTTGTTCTTACCATTCTTTCATTGGTATTCCACCGTCACTTAATTATAAGCAACAGCATACTCTTTTCTTTTAGTCACAATAAACGTATAAAATTATAAAAGAAAACAACTCAGGTTAATCGATATCTGAAAGCAGACACATTCCAATAAAAAAACATAGGCGAGAGGAAATGCAGACGGCGTTTTGTCGATACAAACGTATTCTTCTGTTTTCTCATTAAATATCGACAACAGAGTAAAAAATGAAGAGGAAAATATACCTTCATATCTACCACTGCTACGCCTTTACATTTGCTGTTTTTTAAGAATTTGATTTATTATAAGGACTGAGAGTTGTGCTGCTATTTTTTTGCAGTTTTAAAACTTATTTATAGAAACAAATAGAATAACAACATACAGATACAGCTAAGATCATTTTCATAATGTTTACGTATATAGAGCTGCACTTATCTCTTTTATACGTTGATATTTGCTATACACGTTTTTAGACTTTCGCGGTATGTATACATACCTAACAGAATGCTAGGTTTGCCCTATGATAGGATTTAGGTTTACCTATTGATTGCCTGACATTTCGACCAACTTGCATCGATCGTGGTCACGATATGACCGGTGTGAGCACAGCGGTGCCGTCGTGAAGTGCGGGTTTCGGCAAGTATCTTTACTTGGTTATTATTTCCGAAAACTAAAAATACTTACCGTTCCTTGTATGTATATTTTCGAAACATGTAAATTTGTCAGACAACACAGACATTATTACACAAGAAGGGAAGATTTAAATACAAAATATACACTAAGACACAAAAATAGGCTGAACTTACCAACGTCCAGATTACAAATGCATGCATCAAGTCCCTACGTTATGTCCATAAAATTATATAATAAATTATCAAATAATATTAAAAATTAAGAGAAATTCAGCACGTTTATCAACAAATTAAAAGACTTTAATACAAAAATGTTACTATGATATAAGTGAATACTTAAACGATAAATTTTAATAATTTAAATTATGTAAGTAGGTACATTTTAGAAAATAACTTTTATACTTTATAATAAATTAAAAATAAACTATAATAAATAAATAATACGTTGAGTAAGTAAATAAATATCTACTAAGCTCTAAAATTTATTTCAATATGATATTAGATAATAGAATGTTCGTTCTTCTCTCCTAATTTTGCCGTGCCCGACGGGGTCCATAATTGTTCTCTCTACATTTATAAGACCTGTATATACATTAGGGAGTGCAATAAACGAATTGAATTGAATTGAATTATTTATGTCAGCATTGTCGGTATTTGAACACACAACACTAATGACGTCTACACACTGACGACCTAAGCCACTGCGGTGCCATTTACATTTGCTGATGACAGGAAGATGTTAACAAAAATCAATAGGTATTTATTACCTTTTAAATACTTCATCGTAATTAACACCCGTTACATACATATATATGTCAATAAACACCATTAAAAAGATTATGAAAATAAAATATTTGACGTTCAAATAAACAGCAACACTTAAAAGAAGTTAAATTAATTTGAGTCTCCGACTTGCTGTATACTTGTTTACCTGTTAGTTACTTTGCCTAATAATCCAGCGGCTATTATTAAAATAATATTATATTATAGATGATAATTTCAGAGATACAGTTAATTTGAGCGGTAGCTACATTACCTCTTTCATTCACACTTTAATATATCGTTTAGACTTAGCGCCACAAAAAACTTTGACCACATACCCTGTTACTAATAAACTAAAAAATACATCTTTATGTAGCATAAATGAAGAAAATTGTTAATTAATATTATGACTACCGTCAAATGCATTAAGGCATAATATTGCTAAACATTCTTCGTTTATTGGTAACGAAGTATTTCTTTAAAATGTTTTCATGCAGATATTTCCTCTTAAATATCGTTCGTCATACTACAGTAATCTTGTTTGTCAAAGTGATCTGTGTTATTGCTGAATTGATAAAGGCGATTATGTTTGTTAAACTATCGACCGACTGCTGCGCTATCCAAAGCCGCAACCCCACGAGTTTTGAACTCCAACTGAACAAATATTTCACTGATTGTTTACCTGTTAACGAGACGAGCAAGCAGTTAGTTTTGAACTGTCTAAACTGCGGTTAAATTTAAATGTATCGTAATGGTACTGAAAACTAAACTTTGCAATTTGTGACTAGAGGTAGTGGTGTCTAAAATAGGACTTTATATTAGTGTTATGCCTTGATCGATTAAACATTCAAATGAGCGATGTGAATTGACTCCATGTCCATTATTAATCTGTTAAGCCGCAGAGACACACTGGCGGCCAGACATAATTTTTTTTTAAATGATCTCTCGTATTCTAAGACTTTACAGATTAATGCTCAATCGATTCGATTGAATATATCGTAAGTCGTATTTATATATAATATAATAATAATAATAATATAATATTCTATCCCATACACACATGACCATCTAGCCCAAACTAAGCAGAGCTTGTACTATGGGTACTAGACAATGGATAAACATACGTATATACTTTTTTTTTGTAAATACATACTTATTATACATAGAAACACCCAGACCAAGACAAACATCCATGTTCATGCACACAAATGTTTGACTTGTGCGGGAATCGAACCCGCGACCTCAGACGTGGCAGTCGGTTACACTAACCACTACACCATCGAGGCCGACAACACATTAAGAAACATATTAACATATTATCTTAACATATTAAGAATACCATCAAAGTCTCACACTTTTATACTCTCTAAGGTATTTCCTACTCACAAGTTTTGTTTTAAGTTTGACGTAGTAAAACCAGGGTATTCGAAATCCCATGCTACGTGCTTATGTATTAAAGAGTCGCAATGGCACACCGAGGATCAAGCGCAACAGAATTTTAATCATTATGTCTCCCATTCCAAGAATTTACAGGATAACCAAATTGCGTGCACGGAGGAGTATAATTAATGTTTATATAGAGAAGAAGCCCAGAAAACAAAAGCTTATAAAAAATTACGTTCGATTTCCGATTGACGACTCGATGTCGTAGTGGTTAGTGTAACCGACTACCACGCCTGAGGTCGCGGGTTCGATTCCCGCACAAGTCAAACATTTGTGTGCATGAACATGGATGTTTGTATTGGTCTGGTTGCTATGTATAATATGCATGTATTTACAAAAAAAAACCAAAGTATATATGTATGTTTATTCATTGTCTAGTACACATAGTATATGCTCTGCTTAGTTTGGGCTCGATGGTGTTGTGTGTATATGATAGAATATATTATTATTATTATTGCCGAACTCTGGACGACCACAGTTAGTATAATTATCAGCTATCAGAAAAATCCAATACCCATACCGAACCAAATAAAAACGGACACATCGTGATCGTAAGCGCATATTTATGCCGCAGGATCCGAAAGGTACTTTACAAACTGAAATTTAACGCAAATTATTCGAATAGTCAGAGCTGAATATACTGCGCATTATTTAGGCCATGTGTACACCTGTTTGCATGTGAGTTACAAGCTATGCGAATAATTTAAATCTCACGCCATTCCGTGTATGCTGACTCATGTGAGAGAAATTGGACATTTCTGGCGCTTAAACGATATTGTCGTAAAATAACTATTTAGGTAGATGCTCCTTGAATTGTTTGTGGGCAAATGCGGTTGATGATGAATGATGTAGGGCCTAGTTGAAAAATAGGGTCAGGTATTCGTCTAACACATGCTGAACTAGGCCCTATTTGATACTTCTATGAGACCCTCACTTTATAAGTTTTTTGGTTTTGGGTCGTTGTGTTTATATTGTATATACCAATTTCTTTTTGTTTTATTCTTGTTATTATGTGTTCCGTTAGGTGTCAAAAAATATTTTTGCTTTCTATCCTTCTTCTTTCTGATAATATATCAATCTATATTATTTCGTTCTTATATAAGTGTTCCTTTGTGACCTAATTGAATAAATTATTTTTGACGTGTACGTTGACTTTGACTTAGAGGTCCTTGTACAAGACTCGGCGAACTTGAATTTAAAGTGAATGTTGTAGTAAACGATCAACGTGAATCACTCGCTTTGTAGGCGTATGATTAACAGCACTCTACTGTATTTGAAAGATGATTTTGCCTTATTGATCTGTATATCTATACTAATATTATAAAGAGGAAAGATTTTTTTGTTTGTTTGTATTGAATAGACTCCAAAACTACTGAACTGACTTCCAAAATTCTTTCATCATTAGAAAGCTACATCTTCACTGAGTAACATAGGCTATACCATATTTTCAAAAAAAATAGGGATCCCTACTAAAATTGAAATAATTTAACCCAAGGTGTGAAAAACTGCGGACACATGCGCTGCGGAAACTATTGATGAGAGACCAAAAAAATGTTCTAATAATGCAAACGAAGTTGCGCGGATCAGCTAGTTTATAATATAATCGTTTATTTGTGGACCGTAGGTTAGTATACAGTTCTTAAGACTGTATTACGTTACGTTATTAGAATGTTTTTATTAAATTATCCTCGAAGTCGCAGCTATGTTTAAGCCCTACGAAATAGCTAGCGCTATTGTTTTCTATCAGTCATATTACCAGACTACATGATGTTAGCTATCATGTAACAAAAAATCCTCATGAAACAATATCCTACCTAATATTATAAATGTGAATGTAAGTTTGTTTGATTGTAACGCTTTCACGCCGTAACTAGTCGGCCGTTCATCACGAAATTACACATACACGTTGCCAGGAGAACAGAAAAGGACATAGGATATCTTTCATCCAGAAATAAGTGCTGTTACTAACCTAACCTATATTTATGCGAGAGAAGCCGTGGGTAAAATCATAAACGTGAATCGAACTCAAAACCACATCACTGCGAACATGTCTAGATAAATATTTATATAGTGAGACCACCAGAACAGACAGTATAGCATTCTATCATAATAATCCTGACACCGTATTGCTCAGTTTCAACAAGGCATAACTTACTGCACTAAAAATGATATTAACATGCAGTACCGAGGCTTTAGAGTGTTGAGATTAATGCTATTTTCCGCACACAGCCTGATATATGGCCTGGAAATTAACAGACTTCTGCATTGGCATAGATTTCGGCGCGATGTAACTTTTGTTACTAAACCAACGTTCACGAAGATGTGAACAAATTTGAACCTCGATTTAAAGTCAGTTTCGTATCAAAGATTGGTAAAAACTAGTCTTGATCTGATTTTTGTATCTATTATAACTAATTTAAGTAGATTGAAGTCTCAGTAAACATTAGTATAAATTAGCAGTACCTATATTGCCATTACAAAATATTGTAACGTGCAAATTCATTTAGTATTCACGTACGTACATTTTTTTTTTATTTTGTTCGTCAAAATGACCGCAGTCTGTCTGATGGTAAGCGATCATGAGGTCCAAGAGCAGTGGCCTCCACACCATCCTCATAGCAGCTGAGGCGATGTTGAGATCCCTACTTTGACGGCCTAAAAAAGAGCATTTTCATGCTCTGCTTAAAGGACCCATGATTGAAGGAACAAGGATATACGTGCCTTGGCAGATCCAGTTATATAGTTTGTCTATATTATAAAATTAGTATTTCCATTATTCAGATACAAATAAATTATTCTGAAACATGGTATGGTTCTTCCACATAAATATAACGCTACGGTGGATTTGGTATGAGTTTTATTGTAGATATATAAGGACGCGCAATGTTCACGGGCTGTCAATTTTCGGTCTGACAGTTCAATATATGTAGGTACTTTCGAATAAAATAAATATTTTGATTTTATTCAATGAAAACGAGTGCGCGGCATAGGTGGCTGGGATGCCAACATTGTTCGAAATTTATTGCCTTTGTCAAATATCAGGTCAAAGATTTGTGGTTCCATAGAGTGTAAGCACGACCAACGGGGGACCAACCATTACTTGTGATTTGATATACCATAGATATAGATATCGCAAAAAAATAGCTTTTATCCATGGAAATATAATTTAATTTAATTTTAATAATTTTATTTATTTATTTATTAAAATATTTTTTTTTACATATTTCTTATGGAGCCCTGATTCCTGTGCTATAAATACCAACCATAACACATTATAGCAAAGTAATTCATTTTAATGTGTAATATTTGCGTTAATGTATAACACAACCTATTCCTTCGAGGATATAGTCGGGAGAATATGTATGTATAATCACAATTATATATTACACGATCATAATAAATTCTTGGATATTGGAATAGGCTTTACATCAGAAGTGAACGAACGGGATCCACCCAGCCACAACTGAGCAACTACCCTTACAATAAAGTTAAAAAGTATAACGCCAAACTGTTCTAATATTTCGACACACACATAAATCCCGAACATATTGTTATTCATTCCCAAACGTTACATTTAAATGTATACAATTGCATATGCTGTGAAATGTTCTACAAAAATTTTGTCAAAAAAGGAAATTAGAAACGTCTGCTACAGCGTAGCTCGTTTCCGCGTAGCACGTAGCACCCAAATTGTTTATTTGCATCCGACGTAGCAGTCAAACGTAGCGGGGGTATTTTTGTATCTATTCTAGTTATTCTACTATTTAAGTTAAATTTTTCGAACTGATTTACAGCCATTATGCGAAATGTTTTCTATTATATTCTCTTTGTTCAATAGTTGTTGAGTTTTTACATAAAAGTTAAGCTTTAGGATAAAATGTTTTCAAGAACAATATAGAGTAGAATTTAAAGTGATATTTATAAATCATCTCCTGTACTCATTTCTTCATTTTAAGCTCTGTGTCGCAGGAGATAACGCAAACATACAATTACCAAACACAAAGAGTACGCAGTCTCAGAACAATTATTTGTGGATCACACAAATAATTGTCCAGTGGAGGATTCGAATTCACATCGCTCAGCGCGATGACTACGGAGAAGTGACCGCTTATCCGCTGTGACATAGAGTCTTATGAGAGATTAAGCTCTATCAAAGTTATTTAAAAAATTAATACGTCTTTGTACTAGAACTTTGCCTAACTCTATGTGAAGTTGAGCTTGACCGTAGCATACTAGAGTACTGTAGCGTAGTTTGGAGGCCACACTTTGCTTTACATATACTCCGTCTAGAGCAGATACAGAAAAGATTTTTGTGGCATCTGTCTTATAAGCAGCATACATTTAAAACATAACATATCACAAAAAATTTCAATGCTGCAATGCAAATGCTGTCCGAGTACCAGCAAGGTACCCCCGCAGCCGCATTACATCCTTTCACCCGCCATTACGTAGGACGGTATTTGGAGCTAACTCACCGATTCCAAGGCTTTCCAAATTAGTAAATAAATATAGTGATATCGCAGATATACACGCAGACTCGCTTCGCACGTTTCGGTCCACACTTATAAAATATAGCAAAAACCCAACTTTTTAATCTTACTGCGCTCATCTTTCACTTTATTTTTGCATCGCTTAAGATTTCGTTTAGTTTTAGTATATTAAGTTAAAACCCACAATTAGTTTACGTTCATTATTTGCATGTTTTGTTTGCCTTTAATTATTTGTTAGACTTATAATATTTTACTTGTGTGTCTACAATATATGTAACGATGTATACGAATGTTAGCATTCTCAAATAAATAAATGATGTTTTCTTTTATTTAATGAGCTTGCTATTATTTGTGATCCAATTGCTGTCCTTTCCTATGATCAGCAATTCTATTCTATAAACATACTTATGCAGTCACACCCATATCCACAAAGGGGTGGGAAATGTATTACACTTACATTTCACTGGATATGATAAAATTACTATTGCCACTTTATATTATAATAATAAAACCAAAATATTACAAAAATTGTTAACGATAACAGACTATGCCATCAATGCCACATCTAGAAATATCGATCCATGCATCCATGTTCTGCTTGGCTAGGATCGAATGTTATACTGTCTATAATAATAATAATATTCCATCACATACACACAACACCATCTAGCCCAAACTAAGCAGAGCTTGTACTATGGGTACTAGACAATGGATAAACATACATATATAATTTTTTTTTTGTAAATACATACATATTATACATAGAAATACCCAAACCAAGACAAACATCCATGTTCATGCACATAAATGTTTGACATGTGCGGGAATCGAACCCGCGACCTCAGGCGTGGCAGTCGGTTATACTAACCACTACGCGATCGAAGCCGACAATTACGGTCTATGTTATTTGTTTACACGCATCGCTGTTATTATTTTTCTCGTTTTGTTTTTATTTTATTTACGTGCCTACATATTATGTGCGCTCTAAATATTAATCTTACTTTTAAACATTGTCTCTCAGTATGTGAATTATGTATGCAATTCTTTATGAGAAATAAAGTTGTTCTTAAACCTTATACGCCCAACCTTATCAGATAGAAAGCCTACAGGTTAGCAAATTGCACCACTGCACGTTGAGGGTAGTGAGCGAGCGGTCGCTTCGCCGCTGGCGTCGTGTTGGCTGTTGTTAGTTTGAATCTGTTATAAGGCATTTATTGCTTGATTCACAAATGATTATTCTGAGTCCGAGTGTACTTTGTATCCAATTATATGTCAGTTAAGTTCAAATTAACGTGCCCTAATGCAGAAGTTATTACCTAACGATAATGCTTGCATTAGACCTTACATACGTACTTTCTAGAAACATCCACGAAAAAAACTCCTTGTGTTATTTTGGGCGCCAGATATTACAACCGCATTTTAATTGAAATCAACTGCAACCAATTGTAATCACGGGCTATTTTTAATAAAGGCTGTCTCTAATAGCAATATCTCGGCTGCAAATAACCTGCCAGTGTTTCTTAAACCAATATTAACTTACAACTAGGTAATAGACGATAGATGAGAGAAGAGCCGACATTAAAATAAGGATTCAAATAGCTCGTATTAGTAGTTCGACAAGTTCAATTCGTTCTATAAATTGAATTTGCTGGAAATGCAATCTGTTTGGTCATGTTTTAAGACACTGAAGCTAATTCTGTAGCTTAGCTTCTAGGCTACAGATTTAGCTTCAGTTTCTTGATTTAAATAAGGAATCCAATCGAGTATTCCGTTTTGCTGCTCTTTTTACTATTTTGATAGATCGTCAAACTTAGGTAACGTAGGGAGAGAAACAGATAGAGTATATGAGAGAATCAGAGTTTTGACTTATTTAACTTGTTTGAGATATAGTGGTTGCCTCGCCACTGCCACTGCTTTGAGGTTTTTGGGTTTGGTCCCCACGCGTGACAAAAATTTATGTAATCGACAAATAATGTTCCATGTCTGGGTATTCTTTGTGTAGATTGCGTCACAGAATTTATGCGTAGTACGGGAAAAGTAAATGAGATAGAGTGAGAAAAAAATAGAGCGTAAAAATAGTGGGAAGAAATCTACAAGTAATATTCAGTATTATACTACTACTATTACTATAATATACAGTATGTATACAAAATCCTGTCAGAACCATTAAGGGCTTGTTTCTCTCTTAAAAAGCATGCTAAGAAAAATAATAAAAAAATCTATGTCACCGTAAAACGTCTACATAATATTTTTAAGTACAGGATTGATCAGCATTTTTACTCTCTTTCGGAAATTTCGCATAGACTAACAACACTCCACTAAATGGCGGCTTCTTTGATACACCGGCGGCGGTCAAACTTTATGGACTTTAGTGATACCTAGATATTCTGATTTATAAATTGTCGGTGTTGCCATGGGTAATTTATTAAGATATTAAATATAATAAATAATATTTACTGGGGTAATCTTTTATCAATATTTTATAAAAGCATGACACCTATGTACTCATAATAAGCTACTGTATAACAACTTTAACGATCGGACAGGATTTATTATACACACTATATATTTATTTTACGTGGCGGAATGTATTGACGCTTTCCTCTCCGCGGGACGCGAAGAGGTTATCACTAACTCACCCGGGCACGTCGCGGTTCTACCGACTAAACCTACCACAGTGTTCCTCGACTTTATCAGAAGAGGGGGCGCGCGAATAGTTCTCACATGCGAATCGCGACCCCGAGTATTACTATACTCCGTAGGGACATTGCCTCATTGGCATGTTTATACAGAATATACCACAGGGAGTGCTCTGAAGAGTTATTCCACTTTATCCCGCCCTCCCCTTTCCTATCCAGAACAACGCGTGCTGGGCTCAGATGCCATCCTTACACGGTAGAGTCGATTAAAGCGCGTACCAAAAAGTTTGGGTCCTCATACCTCTGTCGAACGACCAAGGCATGGAATTCTCTGCCAAGGCACGTGTTTCCTTCTTCCTTCAATCCTGAGTTCTTTAAGCGGGGCGTGAAGTTGTTACAATGTTTCCATGTAAATAATAATTCCGTGACGCGATTTTTTCCTAATGTGATAGTTGTTTTTCATCTTCTCAGGCCGTCAAAGTAGAGACCTCAACATCGCCTCGGCTACTGTGGGGGCGGTGTGGAGGCCACTGCTCTTAGACCACACGACTGCTTACCATCAGGTGGAGTGTGGTCATTTTGACGAGCAAAATAAAAAAAAATAAAAAAATATACTACTCTTATGGTGTCATCAACCACCAATTTATTTAAGATAAATGTTTTCCTACTTCTATGCAATTGTTGCACATTTAGACTATAGCACTTCAGACTTCATCTTTTTATTTTAAAACACTTTTGTTTATATTTAATTGCAGACTTCCCCGACTTCTCCGACGTTTCGATTGCTTGTCAGCAGCCATGTCGTAACCATGGCAAAAATCCATAAAATGTAGTTGAATTTCAATATTCGGAATCAGTTGGAGGAGTGCAGGATAAAATGTGTTTTGATTTAATCTTAAGTTGAATGAAAATTCCCGCTGCGTCTATCTTTTTAAATGGCTTATATGATACCGTATGCCGACGTCACTATATCAAACTTATATGTACGTCAAGATTAACTCTAAAGTATGGATATTTTATATATAGTTTGGTCACATAATTATGATTTTGCCACATAAGTATATTAACTGGAAATGTCATGTCATCTTTGTGTTTTATGTAACCTATTCTAACGTAACCTCCCTAGCATTTATTATTCCTAAGTCACTTGGGGTCGGCTTTCTAGTCTAACTAGTTCAATGTAACCTATTAAAGTAAAAACAATTTTATTACTAATTATTGCAGCTCTTGAGATTGTTAACGTACCACCTGTTATCTTTTTAACACATAGACTCACGGCCATATCCTCGATTGGGTAGGCCAAATGTATTAAACCTAAATTTCGCCAGTTATAGTTTTAAGACTTTTTTCTTCTCCCTTAGCCTTTATTATTCCCAAGTCACTTGAGTTCAGCTTTCTAGTCTAACCGGATTTGACTGGATGTCATCTTTTATACGGAGCGACTGCCATCTGACCTCCGCAACCCGAAGGCTAACGATACTCTAAAGCTAGACCAGTGTCAGGATATTAGAGGGCACTGAATTCCCAATAACGACTGCCATAAATGTTCATGGCAGCCGGGACCGACGGTTTAACGTGCTCTCCGAGGCACGGAGCAGGCGATAATTGTCAATCAATACGCACATAATTTCAAAAAGTCATATAACTTCTGAAAGTCGAAGGTGCGCGACGTGGGATCGAACCGGAGACCCTCTGCATTGCTATCTGTTGGTCTCCCCACTGAGCTATCGCTATAGCTTTAAGTCCCACGCAATATTGGCGAGGTTATTGTCATCCACCAGGCACAGCCCTAGACTCTGTGCTGCTACGGAAATTTTCCAAACAAAGAACTAAATTTCATTATCCGAAAATTTAACCTGAGACCTCAATTCATTACTGCGCTAAGGCAGTCACTAATACAGAGAATTGCATTAACCGACGTGAATGGTTATTCCCATTAGTCATACCAGCCCAGACTACAAGCCGCTGCAAAATTAATTTAAAGAATGAATAAAAATGGTGGCTTTATACTTTACCCTGCTTTAGCTAGACATACTTATGTGCGACCTCATGTGTAAGAGTGTCTGGAATAAAATTGAATATTTTGGATCCAAAGACGCGCATATGCTCTTGTAAGTTCAAAATGAAATCTGCATACAACAAGTCCATTTGTCTTGCAGGTTCAAAATTTCATTCAGTTCAAAATTTCAGTTTGGGACGCAAGTTGGAATAAATTAGCACATTATTGCTCCTAGATGCACCGTTTAATTGCATTTCTCAAAGTGGCGTTTGCGGTGGCGGTCAGTGTTAACATTAGGAAACGTAAAGCCGAATTTTAATCATTCTGCACATTTTGCTACGTCTCGCATTATTGAATGTTGTCTTAAAGACATACCGAATCCACGATACGCAACTCCTTTCGAAGGATATGTATTAAATAATAGTAATTGGTAGATATAACGTGGGTTAAATTGCATGCCAGAGAGTTCTCCATAATGATCTCGAAGTTATGTGAGGTCCACCGACCCGCGTGGAACCAGCTTGGTTGAGCATGGCTACATGCTTGTCATGATAAAAAAGGACCCAGAGTGGAGAGCTTATGAACAGGGCTTCTGTAGTCTTCAAACAAGGCAAAGAAAATCAATAGTCACAAGAGTTTAAAAGTTATATTTTAATACAGTAGTAGGGAAAATGAGCTTTCCCGCAAATGGCCTCATAAAACAAAAATAATATAAACAACCATAGACGAAACAATTTTGTAAAAGACCCAAAGACTTCAACGCGATATTTATTTTTATAGTTGTATCAATGCAAGTCAAAACTATTGTCACTAATATTCATTTGAAATTATTATAGAAATGATTATAATAAGGTGGAACTAAGCGGCGCATAAATTGTATCTATAAGTAATTTTCCTCTTTTTCTGGCATCTGGCAGAGCAGTGACGCCGTATTTTTAAAGTGCTAATAAATTCTTGTGATACTTTTGGTGTTGCAAGACCGCTGAGTCCTTAGCGTATACATAAACATAGACCGTACACATCCCTCGCGGACTATTGCACCGATCTTAAGCAGGCTTATCCTATTGTGCACCAATATTAACATTTTCCTCTTTATTTTTGATACACTACCAATAGTGTAGCATATTAGTCCTACACATAAGTGACAATAACTTTAAATATTTAGTTGGTTATATATACCAGAATTTTACTATGTTTTCACATGTGGTTTACCTATCTATATTCAAAAGTTTACTCTACTACTCATAAAATCCCTTAAAAATTAAGACAGACTAATTCAAACGTAACTAAGTTGAATGGGGTCTCTATCTTACTGCAGTACTGTACACATAAATGTTATATATCGATCTTATAACACACTGCAACTTGCCGTTGTTTTCTTTTCAGAGACAATTTTTCGGTATTCATATAACTTACCTATGTGCGTACCTAATAAACTTATACATACACATAAAACATGAACACCGAATTTATACCTTAACTAAAGTAAATAAAAAATAAGCATCTCGTAGTACTAAGTAGTATAAACTCTATCTCACCGCGGCCGCGGCCTCGAATGTAGCTGGCACGGCTTCTGTTTGAGAGACGCTTAATTGTGCCCCACTGGGACGGGTGCAATCGAAGAGCAATTCAAATTGTCTTGTTGGCTTGTAACAGCCCGTGGGGCTGTGACGGCAAAGATAATAAACTGCGCTCGTATGAGAATGTTATTTCGTTCTATTTGCTATCGCAATATCGTTGTTCAAACAAAATTGAAACTATAGTCCTGCAATACTCATTTAAAGTCTTTGACGTCTACTGTATCAGCAGTGGACGTCAAAGCCTTATTTTACTATGAAGAAGAAAGACATATTTATTTATCTTAATAAATACGATACTAATAGTAGTCTTTTTAAACATTTTTGTTACTTCTCTCAAACCATTTGACGTAGTAAATGAACATGCTCTATAAATGGTAAAGTAGCGCCATAGTTTTAAATCAAACCAATATTTGATTTTTCTTTACATATAGTTTGCAAATATTGCTTACATAAATTGTCTGTATAAGGAGCGATCTACTTACAATACCCGGCCCAGTGGTGAAATGTTCATCTAAACCGCTGCAAAGTCCTTGCCATCAACATTAAATTATATCTTACTTACTCTTCTGTCTGCTACTTCACCATACCGATTGATTTAAAATATCCTATATTTTAATCTAGGATACGATCTTTCTGTATGCCAAGTTTCGCTCAAATCCGTTAAACAGTTTAAGCATGATTGAAAAACAAACAGCTAGCCGTCATCTTAAATTTTCACATTAATAATATTAGTGTGATTCAAATTTAAAAGCTTTTTCTACTTTGCCGCAGTCCTGTCTGTTAGGTTTTTCACGCTTAGTATATTTTCGGTGTATTTTATTATAAGCATAAGATTACTCAAATTAATATTTATACTTGTTTCCCAAAGCTTTTAATCCGATGTAGATCCGTCATTTCGGATCAAGTTGTCGACAATCACGTGCGGATTTGGATCTGATGCAATGCATTAGCGTTACGATGTCGTAAAATTAAGCTCGTTTATAAGGTTAATTGACAATCCGTGTCGGGGAGCTCGATCTCTAACGCCATTATCAAGTGCGAGATGGACTCCCACCCTGAGAATTCCAAACTAAATTATTAAAGCAAATAAAGCTTTGCTAGAAAAATACGGTGCCGTAATACTCGGTTATTTTATAGATAGATATATATATATATATATATATATATATATATATATATATATATAATAATAATATTATATTGTTATTAGATGCCTGTCTTTTGAGGGGAGCCAAAGACTTAAAGACTTCAGTTTTTAAATTGCTTCTACTATGGTATAATTGAAATGGACAGGTAGCCTATTGGCTTATCTGGTTGCCTCGCTACTGCCACTTCGTCGAGTGTTGTGGATTCGATCCCCATACGAGACAATAATTGATTTGATAATCTACATATAGTTGTTTGTAGACTGGATGTGCTTTGTGTTCGTTGTTTAAATCTCTGTGCAGCTTGTGAAACAAGAACACGCTAAAAAAATTTACTTATATAGTATGCTATCTAAACACTATTAGAAAAATCCCCCTGTATATACCAAGCACAAAGAATCACCCATTACAGTAAACACAACGTATCCAGTTCGATTGTTTTTGCTATGCCGGAACAAATATATATCTCTGACAGAAAAAGGAGATAAAGATTAATTAACAAGGTTCTATAATTAATCAGTGACAGATACATCACGGGTCTTATCGGTCGATGTCTGCGACTTGACATTAATTGCCTTGATGTCTGCGGAGGGACTATACTGTTAGGTATCTTGGCACACCGAGCTCAAACCATGGTAGTACTTAATAAAATCGAATGTAATATTGTCTTATAACCAAATTTTACATAT
This sequence comes from Catocala sponsa, assembly GCA_963564715.1. NCBI lineage: Eukaryota > Metazoa > Arthropoda > Insecta > Lepidoptera > Erebidae > Catocala > Catocala sponsa. The sequence continues at coordinate 5,279,688 of OY751326.1, forward strand.
TGAAATTATATAGGTAAGTCTAGGATCTAGGGGTTCTTTTAGACGAACCAAGAAGAAGCAAAAACCAACCGGAGTTTATGATGCTTTGAGCATATTCTGCGTTAAAACGGACATTTTACCAATTAAATAATGAAATGTTGACTTACGCTTACGGAAGAATTCTACATTGAAATTTTATAAGATACCCAGTGATTTATTTAGTCAAACCAAAGAAGAATCAATGTAGAATGACTTATTTTAAGCTCATGCTGCGTAAATATAAAATAATGTTCGAATACTTTGAAATAACTAACACCGTAGTCCCCATGTGAATATGACCGCTGTAAAGCAACTGAAACGTCAATTTGTATGTTTGAATTTAAATAGTTAATATTATAATTGATGTTACAATAATACTTATAAAATAAAATAATTGATTTTACAATAATCCGTATAAAATAGAATAAATTATTTTCCAATTCCGTATAAAATAGTTTAAATCGAATGTTTTGAAAGACAATAATAAATATGTTTCTGCTATGTGCCATTTAAATTTCGTCTTGTCTATTGTTTGTTACTTCTGGGAACTTTCAGGTCTAACACCTCGTTTCAAGGTTTCAAGCCTAGCCAGAAAGTATTTAATGCGCAAAACGCAGTGTCGGTTTTGACGTGTACATGATATTATACGTAGTTTGACCTGTTCACCTTTTTGACAGTTCAATGTTATTGTTAATTTACCTGTAGTATATTTATCGCGTATGGCAAAACTATTACAAAGCGAATAGGACACGCGATCGATTCCCTACTATTGTATCTAAAAGACAGAAAGAAAATTTCGAGGTTGACGTAATGAACTTTTTTCTATGCTTGTGTTATGCGAATATTACAGTTTTTGGGCAATAAAAATAAAACATCGTAGAGTGCCACAGCAATAAGTACTTGCTTGCTTTAACAATGCAGGAAAAAATCGTGAGAAAACCTACACGCCTTATGATTTCAAAGATATGTGATGTTTGCCAGCCTGCATAGGGCCAGCGTCTTGGTCTATGGCTCTTCGGACATTGAAAAGAGGCCCGTGCCCAGCAATGTGACAGTTTATATTCCGGCTTAATAATATTATTATTACATAACCATTCCATTTAAAAGAAATATACCTAAGCGCATAAACTAGTTTTGAAAAATATTGTGCATGCACGGATACTAGTTGTCTGCCACGAGGCCTATGCGGGCCCACGTTTTATACGAACCGTCAAATAGTTACGGCTATCTCACATTCATAAACAATAAAAAAGCAACAAAATATCTGGCCGTATTCGAGACAAAAGAATGCCAGTGATAACTATTTGGAGCTTTTATTTCAAAGCTCGCGAGTTTAGATTTTTATACTATGTAAAGAAACGGTACATATTGTAAACTTATTTATTTATTTCGACGCAACTTATACATTCAATTTTTTATAAGCGGTCTCCAGAATTTATCTATAGTACGTAATATATATTTTTAAAGAAATCTGTTAATGTATATTATGAATTTGTTTGATTTTTGTTTGGATGACAAATAGTTTAGGTCATTTGCTCAATGTACGCGTCACTTTAACATGTACGTCGAAGTGGTATTCACGTCTTTCTCATAAATGGCAAAGTAACCATTTATGGGTAACTAGCTTTTGCCCGCGACGTCACTCGCTTAGAAGTACATTGGAATATGTTAGTAACAGAACCTTATTTTAAAATAAAATATCTAGCCTATGTTACTCGGTGATTAATAACTTTCTAAAGATAAAAGAATTTTGAAAATCATTTGATTAATTTTGGAATTTAATCCTTACAAACAAACAAAACAATAAATCTATTATAGATAATAGTTTTAAAATCCTTTGTGTATTAACGTTAGAATGTTTAAGCAAGTATTTGTATTAAAAGATGTTATTCTTACCACGCAATATTTGAATTAATAATATGTCGCAACTATGGATGCGGGCATTTCCAGTTAAAACATAGTTTTGACAACCATATTAAAAACTTTTTAATTGACACACCATTCATATACATACACATGTACTTCTTCAGATAATTTTATGAGTATAGATAACAATTATAAAACTTTAGATATCGTACGTCCAGCGTCCAGCGCATAGTAAGCATATTTTCTTACCAGATTACTAACAACTATGGTTGCTAATTACAAAACCTTTATTTTTAAAAAGCTAAAAGTCCATCGACAAAAGACTTTGGGACACGATATCTCTTCTTTGCATTATCTATAAGGCCGTCCTCACTAAGCTAGCTAGCTTTTACGTTACCCGACAAAAAATAATATTCAATTTTATCTGAATCCCTAAGTGTGCCTCGAGCCGAGCATTACTTAAGAGGACCATACTTAGCGTCAAACCAGTTGTCTGTCACAATTTGAAGATTAAAATCAGGTCTTGTTACAGCGATTTTTATCCTAGAGAGGTTTTTATCACGGAGAGACGAAAGCCTGCGAATAATCGGATTATTTTAAGAAGGTTATATTTTTATGGCGGTATCTGTGAAGAGAGTGCTTGAAATTTTGTGATGAATCGTCCAATTTCAGATACGTATCTTTACTAGTCGGTATTATTACTTGTGAATGTTTTTTGATGTGTGCATTGATACTTTTAATGTAATTCAGCGTAAAAGAATAGCGTATATTATGTCCAGAGTTGCCATGCGTAAAAATACTATCATTATGAGTCTGTCAGACCGCCTGCTGCAGACTGTAACGTGCCAACGATGGATGGCTATTGCCACTTAATTTGTTTTTAACTCTAATTTTAACTATTATTTAATTATGTGTCCACCTTGTATATGGATCCCAGACTCCGAAATAAAGTATTATTATTATTTGTTTTATATTCCTAATACGTTAGGAATATACCCGGCCCTTTGGGAGGCTTACACAGAGACATAGATCCAACGTGAAAAGGCCAAATTTTAATCAAAGGTGGGATGGAACACCTACAGCGGCACTAGTCGCAGCAGGCGTAGGACTATTGCTACGTATGGATTCTAATATATGGGCAATGAGACCCATAATGTTTGATGGACTGGTATATTGGTAACTATGCATGATAAAACGGCGTCTGCCCTGAATACTCTAATAGCATCAATCGAATGGACAGACATTGACTCGCCAACTCACTAGATGGGCCCCCTGAATAGCCACGATAGGCATACAAGCCAGCAGCAGAGGGCAACACCGGTGCAAGCGGCTAGGGGTGTTGAGCGGTGCGGCGCTGGTTTCACCATCACGGGTCTCGTAAGAACGGCGTAAAGACCCGGAGCGGGTTTCTCCGTAGTTATGCCCTTGAAAATGACACTTCCACTCCCAAGCATGTAGCTTTAGCGGCCCCCCTCTGACCGGCCGATCAAGGCAAGCTAGAGTTGAGAGTCCTACGGGTGCTCTTGAAGTTCCACCCCAGCCAACCAGTGAAGGCAAGCTGGGGACAAGGCCCTAACCGACTCTCTGAGGCATTCAGGACCGCAGTGTTGCCACTCACATTCAGTTCGCCACAAGCTGCCCTGCGGTTTGCGCACTTTTATTTAACCTGGTCATACATTTTTTGTTTATATCACAAGGCGAAGGTGGTAGTTTAAAAGCTAGTATACTATGCCCTCCGGTATCGCGTTAGTATCATGAGGAGATAACGACTGTCCCAGAGGGGTTTCTTATTATTATTAAAATGACAATCGGTACATAACTTTCTATAGCGATGATATTTTATTTGTTTTCTGCTCAGTTTTATTTTTCTTTTGTCAAATTAAATATTTAATTCGGTGATCTTTCGAGTATATCAATTCTGCATCGAGTGCTCTTGACTCGGCTGGATCTGAATGCCTGAAGCGCTTTGGTGAGAGCTCCGATGTCCTGTGCGTAGTCAAAATCAAGTTTTTGGACGTCATATATACTAATAGCCCCTGTATCCCGAAAGGTGTATTACGCACCCATATTTGAGGTGAGTACACTATGTCCAGCAGTAGACTATTATAGCCAGATGATGATGATGATGATACTAAAACATCGAAACATAATTAAACTTTTAATAGTTTATGTAGGTACACATTTCGACTGGATGTCTGTTTGTCTGTATGTATATACAAACTTTTGCTCTAATAGAATTTGTACAAAATCTTTTAGAGCAAGTAAGCATTGAAGCATAATGCCCATCTATAAGTAATCTCTGCGGACGAAAGCTGGGAACAGCTCGTATAAAGATAGTTATATGACATGCGTTTACTTGAAAGACATAACCACTTTAACCTTTTGAATCGCAGCGGGCACCGGCGGCCAGACACAATAGATTTTTAATTATGTCTGGTATTCTAACGCATATACAAATATTCTAACCTGCCTTTTCCAATACCTATGTTCCAATCATGATAGAAATCTTCGTTCTGCCAATAACCTCCTCTTACTTTGTCCCTCCCATACATCTGGTTTCCTACATTCTTCCTTCTTCGTCCAGTCCGTTTACTTTGGAATGCGCTTCCTCATGAAGTCAGGGTGTCCACAAACCATTGTACTTTTAAGTTAAAAGTACGTGCTCTCTTCCTTGACAGTTTATCTGTTCTATCTCATTAGTAATGTTACGTATGTATGTATGTATATAGGTATGTACGTATGTAGGCGTCTATATATTTATATGTATATATTTGTATATATTTTATTTAAATTATATGATATATTTAGGTATGTATATATCATGTAAATATCATTACTTTTGTGTTATTCTTTAGTTTAAATACATGTATATGTATTTATAATGTTATTGTATGCACATACTTCTTTTTATCTCTGCATCACCCTACGTTTGACTGGTAGAGAATGCCCTTAGCATTAAGTCCGTCAATGTATTGTTTTATGCATGAAGTTTTTAAATAAATAAATAAAATAATAAACTCTTTCTCTATGTGACAATGCAATATGTGAATGGACAAAGATTTAGATCATAGATATGACGTCACCAATTAAAATCACAAATTGCATAAAAAAAAAATCTGTACTAAGAAGAGAGAGCTCGCGCAATAGGCAGAGAACGATAGTACACAACGTTCAATATGAGTAAGCGTTATAATGCTGTGTTTATAATTGAGATGTCACGATGGCGCTGTGTGATGACAACGTCCAGAAAGCAAAGTTAAAATGTACTAAGGCGCATTTATGATAAATCTACGTGAATTAATAAAATAAACAATCTATTTATTAGTACAAATTAAGAAGCTAACAAGTAGCTCATTATCTTGCGAGAAATTACTCGGGGCGGTGAAATAAATACGGTACTTAATTGCTTTGGGCAAATACTCGAAATCATCTGTGTCTCGTGTACAAGAGCCAGATGATTCCGATTTATAGTATTATAAGCTTATAGCTTACTAGCTTTTGCGCGCGGCTCCGCCCGCGTGGTACCTACATGAATAAAAAGTAGCCTATGTCCTTCCCCAGATTTTAAACTATATCTGTACCAAATTTCATCTAAATTGGTTCAGTGGTTTAGCCGTGAAAAGGTAACAGACAGACAAACATACAGACAGACAGATAAACAGACAGAGGTACTTTCGAATTTATAATATTAGTAAGGAAGTAAGGATAATATTCAAGCGAAATGCAACTTGAAGCGTAGTTGAATACGTCATATTACTCATGATAGGACGTAAAGAAAACATTGCGTATTTTCAGTTACATATACAAATAGATATTAGGTATATGTTAGATTTTGTTATACGATAATAGCGTGAAATAAAATAACATTAGCCAAAATATTGAGGAGGTAAAATAAAATGAGTAGATATGTATTATACGTACATATCGCCAAGAATTATTTCAGTCTTAAGTAATAAGGGGTGAGTTTATCGTCATTTCTGTAACAGAAACGTGCTGCTTCCGAAATTTTGATGGAATATACAATAAACTTTGCCTGACCCAGGTATCCAACCCGGGATCTCAAACAAATCGCTTACACTACTGCTGTGCCACGGCAAAGCATAGCCAATTATACAAATCGGCTAAGAAATTCCAAAGATTAATAATATTATTTAATAATTACCTATGTATATATTTTATTCGTACATATAATGTAGACGTCGTCGACCTCGATGGCATAGTGGTTAGTGTAACCGACTGCCACGCCTAAGGTCGCGGGTTCGATTCCAGCACAAGTCAAACATTTGTGTCCATGAACATGGATGTTTGTCTTGGTCTGGGTATTTCTATGTATAATATATATGTATTTACACATAATAAAGTATATATTATGTATGTTTATCCATTGTCTAGTACCCATAGTACAAGCTCTGCTTAGTTTGGGCTAGATGGTGTTGGGTGTATGTGGTAGAAATTTATTATTATTAAAATACATTTTGTTACATAATTGTAATTTCTCATGTAAGTAAATAATGTGTACCTATTCTTTTGGAAAATAAGGATCTTAGACCTAAGCTTAATATAGGTGTAAGTCTTCATGCACCTGGCTTATCATAAGACAACCAGTTCATTTCCCAGGTAGAACAAGGATCTAAATATGTAAGTTCTTCAGAAGCGAAGTCTTTAAATACGGCTGTGTAAAGGCTATTTATATCGCCCCTTATTACGCAAGACTCGATGACGTCACTCGTCATCATAAAACTACACCGAAAATGTTCATTAACGAGAATCTATTTGATGTTCTTATTTCTAAATCGAAGTTACTGAGATAATTATATACCCCCGCCGTAGGCAAAGTAAATATCTTTTACTTAAAAAGGTTCCCTAAATTAAAAGGGAAAGATATAAAAAAGTTGGCAACTAACACAGCTCACGTACTAACACAATTAATTAGAACCTCTCTTGTTTCAGATCAAGGCCCTAAAAGGAAGATTAAGTTACTCGGCTTTTTAGCAGGAGGTGAGTGCGATCGATTCTGCCTTTTTTAACTTTGTTTCGGAACAGGAGAAATTTTGGGGTAGGCAAAATTCTTTTTATGTATACAACTGTTATATAGGGTATATAACTCATATATTATAACTACCTCTGTGGTGCAGCGATAGTGAATGCGACTGCTATGACTCTCGGGTTCGAATCCCGGGTCGGGCCAACAAAAAGTTATTGGGATTTTCTGTTAAGAAATCTCAATAGCAGCCTGGAATTAGGAAGTTGGCGGTGTTAGATGCCTCCGTGCCTGGGAAAGCACGTAAAGCCGTTGGTCCTACGCCCGATCTCTCTCCGGTCGTGTCGGATTACCGTCCCATCGGATCATGAGGGTTAGGGAACAGAGAGTGCACTTGTGTTTGCGCACACACTTGTGCACTATAATCTCTGCCGCCGAAATTCGGTATGGAGGACATTATTATATTAGGAATCATACCTAACGCAGGGAACTTAAACACATTGAATGCCATATAGCAGAAACAATAGAAAATGTATTATTTGCGGTCAGTAGTAACCAGCACGATGTTGAAAGTGTTAAACATTGGACACAAAGGACACACAGACTTGAACAACGATATGTGAATCACACAAATTTTTGCCCCATGTGGTGATCGAACCCACGACACAGCGTGGTGGTAATGGCAACGCGAACAGTTAAATAGACTTGGTGAATCAGAGGCGTAATTTCAAATTATCCAGTTTCGATCGTGGGGTTCAGATTTACTGACTGACACCGGCAAATAGTTACTTTACTACAATTGTCAGCGCGCTGTTGTTGGCGTGGAACAATCATCTGAGTGATTGTTTGGTGTATGTTATGTATGTTAATTATTTGTTTGTATAGCACCGTGATAAAGTTGTCTTTAAACAAAATAATATAGTCATAAGATTTTTATCACATCAGTCTTACTTCATACATACATACATAAATTCACGCCTGTTTCCCAGAGAGGTAGGCAGAGACTACGGTTTTCCATTTGCTACGATCCTGACACACTTCTCTGGCTTCATTCGCTTTCATCACATTCCTCATACACGCCCGTCGGTTCAAGGAGCTCTTAACCTGGCCTTTGTCCAGAACGCCTCCGATCTGGTCGAGAAACGTTCGCCTAGGTTTTCCTCTTGTGACTGTTCCATTCACACTAGCCTTATAAACTTTCTTAGTCAGTCTTTCCTCGTCCATTCTTTCTACATGTCCAAACCAGCTTAACATACTTCATACATACATATACTATATACATATATGCATACCCAAAAGAGTAGTCAAAAGCGTATTAGACCCAATGTGAATTCACTTTTTACAATTCCTCGCATACTCTGTACGATTGTATCAAATATAGGTTACTAGTTCAGAGGGAAACATTATTCAATCGTATCGCTTTATAAGAAAAAAGTACAAACTCAAGTTGGCAAACTACTACGCTTGCACTGAATTCGAGAAAGTAATTATTTATGGTATTTATACATCTAAAAATCAACACTTCGAATATATTTCTGGAACCTTTGAATTGTATTCGCAACTCAGCGAAAAGTCAAAAGCTTCAATATTGCAGCGGTATTGAATATGACTGTTTTAACCCTTTCCCTGTCCCGTGATAGACACAATTGAAAATCAATTGTTATGTATCATATGTGATTCATCGGACAGGGAACCTGTTAAGGTAGATTCCCGGGTCAGGTAAGTAATAAAATATTGTTTTGTACGGGCTATCTATCACGTAGACTTTTTGTCACAAAATATTTCGATAGCAGCACGAAGGTTGGAACTATGCCCAGTATGACTATAGGCACACCACTGTTATGTGGAATCTGAAATCATAGTTATCAAAATATTTTATACTTAGCTTAGCTCACTCGCGTAAAAGTATAAAGTTATGTTAGTAACAATAATTTAAAATGTATAGCCTATATTACTCGCTGATAATGGTGAAAGAATGCGCTGATAATGGTGAACGAATTGTTTTAATCGGTTCAGTAGTTTTTGAGTTAAACCTTTACAAACAAACAAACAAAAAAAAATCTTTATCATATTAGACTATCTTTGAAAGTGGCAACATCCATATTTACATCCATATTTTGCCGGATATATGTATTATAGTCTTGAATCTTAAAAACGTAAAAAATATAACTAATCCAAAGTCTACTCTAGGAAACGTAATAAACATCGGTTGGTTACGAAAATGCAACGTAAAATTTCCGAACTATCCACCTTTAAATTTCCCATTCAAATTACGTCATAGTTATCTAAAGTTTACCAAGAGATGATTCAGCGAGATAACAAGCCTTTGTTATAAGTAAGCGGGCTGGCGTACCGCAGATGGGTCATTTCACTGATCCATCGAACTAGATGACCCGATGCCTTTAATCGGATTACAAGTTAGGGCTGAACATAATATCTATTGTGGAAGCGAACGATTTATGCTTTCGCAAATCTAGACTAACTTATTAAAACTGAAGAGGTTGATTGGTTTTCTGTTGTGCGCTAATCTCTGGAATTTCCATTTACATTTGAAAATTCTCTTTGCAAAATTTGATAGCCGCATTTTTAAGGAAGGTATGCTATAAAACATCACGTTACAAGCAACGAGACCAAAGCAATAATTCTAACGCTGCAAAACAATGGCACATAGCTTGTATCCTAACTAAAATTATAAATGCGAAAGTGAGTTAGCTTTTTGTCACGCTTTTACGCCTGAACCACTTGACCGATCATCATAAAATTTGGCAAACATGTTGTCAGAGATACAGAAAAAGACAATGGGTACCTTTCATCTAGAAAAATGCGAAGCTGCGAGCAGAAGCTAGTAGCAATTATATAACTGTTGATAGGAAACTAATAAGAAAATTCTTATTTATGGCCGCAGATAATGGCTATGGGCGTTGGGCAGCAAGTTATCTGGTAGTTAGAAAACTATTTCATTGTTGCTATCTTCAATATTGCAATCAAATGTTGTTGACTGCATGGATGGCGTAGTGGTTTAAGTGGTCACTACGCCGAGTATTGTGGGTTCGAATCCCACACGGTACAAAAAATTTGCTCGTATGTTTGTAACGTCCCCTGCGACACACGAATTATTCCTAGTGCGGGAGAAGAAAAATAAAAAGTTTTGGTCAAATCATAGTATATCAATTGCTATAAGTTGAGAAACAATATTTTCCTTGTGAAATTAGTTTACACATTGATTGCACAGATACTTTAATTGTTTAAGTTGTCGGCGAACCAATGACACTAAAGCGAGTGTTGTCAAGCACAAATATATTTTGTACGGAGTTTGAGTCTTCCTTGTGTACTATTGATTTTTTAAAGTCTACCATCTAGTAACAACAAGCTCAACGTCAGACAACGTGTATGAAATTGTGCATACACGTTGTCAGAGGAACAGAAAAGGACATAGGGTGCTTTTCATCCAGAAACATTTTCTAATTTTTTCATTTTCTCCTACATTTGCGTAAGCGAAGTAATATTATAAATACGAATGTAAGTTTGTTACGATTTCACGTTGTTACTACTCGACCGATCATTATGAAATTTCGCATGCACGTTGTCAGTTAAACAGAAAAGGACATTAAGTACTTTATATCCAGAATAATGTACTGCTACTAATTATATAATAGAATAAATAAAAATATATACATACACGCAATAAAATATTATGACTGCAAAGAAACACGGATAAAACCACTCACATATGAGGACACAGAAGCATTGTTACAACACACGGAATGTTCTATGTATATACACACATACACACACACACACACACACACACACACACACACACACACACACACACACACACACACACACACACACACACACACACACACACACATACACACACCATTTTAAAGTATAAGTTTGTATTTAATATAATGTATCCTAGAGTTAATTTCATAATTTCAAATTATTGTGTTAATTATCACGCTATGTAAAATATGGAGAAGCAGAGATTTCTACTACAAGCATTATTTGCTTAAAAGAAGATTTCGAACATAACTTTCTGTAAAACGAATTATTTGACATAATAAATTTTATTATTACTAATCTAACCTGACCTACATTTACGCGAGCAAAGCCGCGGGCAAAATCTAGTCGGCAATATTTAAGCTGCATCTATTCTTAATGTACCTTATTTCACAGTACGTTAAACCTGTTTCAGCACAGGGATTACGCGTCTAGTTCGAGCAATCTGCTTTTAAAAACAATCAATAAATAAATGTTTCGTATTGTTCGCCTCTTTCAAACCCCTGTCACTGTTAACAGGTTTGTAGGATAATCCGCGTAGCTCTTTCGATACCGCAGATGCGGTTACAATTTCTTATACTGCAACACCGTTTACTATAGATGCTTCAAAGCTTTTGCCTGAAGCATTGCGCATAATATGATAAAAATATATGCGTTAATCTAGGCGACGATCTTTAGTCAATTTTCATCATATTTTGACGTGACAACGTCTAATAAATCGATGAACGCCGGCTGCACGCACGAAAAAGGATGACTCATTTATTTTTTTTCTTTTTTTTCGTGCTCGTCAAAATTACCACACTCCACCTGATGGTAAGCAGTCGTGTGGTCTAAGAGCAGTGGCCTCCACACCGCCCTCATAGTAGCCGAGGCGATGTTGAGGTCTTTACTTTGACGGCCTGAGAAGGTGCTTTTTCACGCCCCGCTTAAAGGACCCAGGATTGAAGGAAGAAGGAAACACGTGCCTTGGTAGAGAATTCCATGCCTTGGTCGTTCGGCAGAGGTATGAGGACCCAAACTTTTTGGTACGCGCTCTAATCGACTCTACCATGTAAAGATGGCATCTGATCCCAGCACGCGTTGTTCTGGATAGGAAAGGGGAGGGCGGGATAAGGTGGAATAACTCTTCAGAGCACTCCCCGTGGTACATTCTGTAGAAACATGCCAATGAGGCAATGTCCCTACGGAGTTGCAGAGGTTCCAGTGAACTCGTGACCTCTGGATCTCCGATAATACGGACAGCCCGCCGCTGTAACCGGTCGAGAGCGTCCAGCAAGTACTGCGCGGAGCTATCCCAAAGGTGAGAACAGTACTCCACGCAAGGGCGCATTGGTGCCTTATACAATAGGCACAGCTGCCCAGGTGCGAAGAACCGCCTCACCCTGTTCAGAACTCAGAGTTTTCGCGAAGCTTGCTTAATGACGCTCTCGATGTAGGTTTTGGGATTAAGGGAGCGGCAAAGATCCATACCTAAGATGGAGAGGCTATCACGTATTACCAGTGGAGTGTTCTTCAGAGAAGGGAGGGGAAGGAAAGGAGACTTTTTTGTTGAGAACGCGCATGCCTGGGTCTTCTTGGCGTTGAACTCCACCAAGTTCTTGGCACCCCATTCACAGATGCGGTCCAAGGTCTGGTTAAGTTCAACGACAAGATTCTGCCTTTTCCCCTCAACCTCAGCCTGTTTGGCCCCAGGATGTCCGAGATATCGCCCATGCACGGTACTGTCGTCCGCATAACAATGTATGTTGCCGAGATTCAACATATCATTGATATGCAGAAGAAAGAGCGTAGGGGATAAGACAGACCCCTGAGGCACTCCTGCATTGACCTGCATAAATTTGGAAGCGCGACCGTCGCAAAGGACCCGAATACGACGCTTCAGCAGGAAACTTGCAATCCAGGTGCATAGTTGAGGGGGCAAGCCATAGGCCGGAAGCTTGGAAAGAAGAGACCGGTGCCAGACTCTGTCGAAAGCTTTGGCTATGTCAAGGCTGATAGCCAAAGACTCGCCGTGCTTGTCCATAGCCTCACCCCAGAGGTGCGTGACGAACGCTAGAAGATCACCCGTTGATCGTTTAGACCGAAAGCCGTATTGGCGATCATTGATCAACGATTGATCCTCCAGGTAGCGGACAATTTGGGTGTTTATAATCCGCTCGAACACCTTGGAAAGCACCGTGGTGATAGCTATGGGTCGATAGTTGCTTGGCTCGGAACGGTCCCCCTTTTTGGGAATCGGTTGAACGTCCGCTTCCTTCCAAGCCTCAGGCACAATGCCTGCGACGTAAGACGTCCGGTATAGGCGCGTAAGTGTGGGAGACAACTCCGCTGCACATTTTTTAAGAACCACAGCTGGGATGCCGTCAGGTCCACTGGCTTTCCGAACATTGAGAGACTGCAGTATCGCACGAACAGTTCGTTGCCTGATACATATATCAGGCATGGTGTAGCCGCAGTTGGCAATGTTAGGCGGCTGCGAACCGCAGTCATCGATTCGGGAGTTGGCCGCAAAGAGATTTGCAAGCAGATCTGCTTTCTCCTGCGGTCGATGAGCCAGTGATCCATTCGGATACCTCAGAGGAGGCAGCAAGGTCTGGCAGAAGTTCGCGTGCGACGCGCTGGGCATCCGCTCTTAAGTATGCCTTCTTGCAGATCTTTGTGGCTTGGTTAAACGCTGCCTTCAGGTGATCCACGTTAGGGTCGTGGAGAGTGCGAGCCCTGGTCCAAGCGCGATACGCTGTCTGTTTGCGTTCAACAGCATCGGCGCATTCACGCCCGAACCAGAGCCTTTTCCTGCCGCCGCTCGTGACATCACTGTATGGAATATAATATTCCATACCCAGGATGATTTCACCAGCGACAGCAGTAGCGCTCTCTGATGGATCGCTGTTCTCAAAGCAGCGTTGAGCCCAAGGGATGGATGCGAAGTATTCCCGCATTCCATCCCAGTCTGCTGACGAGTAGTGCCACAGTCGTCGTCTTGCCTCTTTGGGTCGTGGGGGCGTAACAACAACAGCTGTGGCACAAACCAGACAGTGGTCTGAGGTGCCCAAAGAAGGACCAAAGACCCCCAAGGACCCCCGTACCCTCCCGAAAGTGGTCGCCGGGACCCACCCTCCGGTCACCATCCGGCACGACGAGCCACCTCGAGATTATGCGCGGCATGATAAGGCAGCCAACCTAGTTGGTTAGACTTGGTTGGGCCTCTGGACTATACCGCGGGCGGCCAGCAGAGCACCGTTTCTACGGCTCTCCCTGGCCGCCGGGTCGACTCGCGCCACCCACACAATGACTCTACGGATACTCTGCAGGTCCCTCATAAGCTGCGAGAATCGTCACCTCATGCTTAGGCCTCCGGCGCTCTCATTCACCGAACGAAACACAGCAGTGAAACACTGTTGTTTTACGTCGATTTTCTGTGAGAGGGTAGTACTTCCCCGGTCGAGCCGTCCCGTTACTCTCATTGTCCCGTTACACTCATTGTAAACGTTTTTATCGATGTTTTGTTATGACGTTGTCACGTTAAACTATCGTCCGTAAACCTACTTTATAGACAACTAATTTTGTGCTGGTGCTGCCGCTGCATCTGCGGAGACTCTCAAACGGCGCAAATACAAAAACCTGGTAGGGGATTATGTTTTTGAGCCCTTTGGGGTCGAAACGCTAGGGTCATGGGGTCCCAGTGCTCATGCGCTCTATAGAGACATAGCAAAAAGGTTAGTCGACGCTTCCCGTGACCAGAGGGCTGGGCTTTATTTTGCAGAAAGAATAAGCATTGCCATTCAACGTGGCAATGCTGCCAGTCTTCTGGGCACACTACCGGTCGACTGTGATGCGGAGGAATTTTATGACGCCTAGTAGAGGGTTTTAGTTTTCTTTTTCTTTGTTTTATAATATTTTAGGTATAAGTCATTTTTAAAGAATTGTGATTATATGTACATATTTGAATTTCTTATAAATAAAAAAATGAAAGAAAAATAAAATAAATAAATAAACTATCATATTATTTAGGACTATTTTCTGCCCGTGGCTTTGCCTGTGTAAAACACATGATAAAGCATTTCTGGATAAAAAGTATACAATCTATGAATCCAGGAGATAGTCTTTAGGTCAAGTTTTGTCCAAATCCGTTATACGGTTTTTGTGAGATTATTCTATTAATATATTTTATCACACGCAGCAGGGGTAGGCCTCCCACAAGGTGGACCGACGACCTGGTAAAGGTCGCGGGAAGCGGTTGGATGCGGGTCGCCCAAGACCGGTCTGTGTGGAAAACCTTGGGGGAGGCCTATGTCCAGCAGTGGACGTCTTTTGGCTGACATGATGATGATGATGATGATATTTTATTACATACATACAACACCATCTAGTCCAAACGAAGCAGTGCATGCACACTTATGTTTGACTTGTGCGGGAATCGACCTCAGGCGTTAGGTTCTGGTTACACTAACCACTACGCCATCGAGGCCTCGAACACTGATTGAGCAATAGATATCAAAATATCTTTGCAAGCTTTCACATTTGTTATACTAGTAGGATAATATAAATAGTATATATAATTTATATTAATAATATCAGTCCTGCTCTATTGCTTGGCACGGTCTTCTCAATTGAGAAGGATTAGGCCATAGTCCACTTCGCTGGTGCTGGCGCAGTGTGGTAAACAGAACACAATAATATCTTTGAGAACATTATGGAGTACTCGTATACATATGTCTTCCTTTCCGTTAAAAAGAGCTACACTTAGGTACCACAAATTTTAATCTTCTTCTCCCTTAGCCTTTATTATTCCCAAGTCACTTGAGGTCGGCTTTCTAGTCTAACCGGATTTGACTGGATATCAGTTTTTACACGGACCGACTGCCATCTGACCTCCGCAACCCGAAGGCTAACGATACCCTAAGGCTAGACCAGTGATATTAAAGGGCACTGACTTCCCAATAACGACTACCATAGATGTTCATGGCAGCCGGGACCGACGGCTTAACGTGGTCTCCGAGGCACGGAGCAGGCGATAATTGTCAATCAATACGCACATCATTTCGAAAAGTCATATAACTTCCGATAATCAGAGGTACGCGACGTGGGTTCGAACCCAAGACCCTCTGCATTGCAGTCTGTTGGTCTCCCCACTGAGCTATCGCTGCTACAAATTTTAATCCTAACTAATATTATGACTGCGGATTAGAGTCTGTTTGTTTATTTGTTTGTTACGCTTTCACACCTTAACTACTAAACCTATAATCATGAAATTTCGTATACACGTTGTCATAGGAACACAAAAGGGAGTAAGGTGCCTCTCATCCAGGAAAAGGCACTGTTACTATCTTAACCTAACATACGCGCGAGCGTAGCCGCGGGCCAAATCTAGTTAATAGAATAAATAATTGCTGACTATAAACTATCATTAGCATTTATAGTAAGTCGGTATGCATCTATTATTATCATCTACCACAACAGTTTCGATACTAATACCACGATGCGATGCGACTAACGCAAGCCACAAGTGCAAGTATCCCGTATAAATAACTCTTGCATGTAGCCCGCATGCGTAACTTGCGTACTTACGTAGTTCCACAAGCGAAATTGTCTTAGCATTAAATGTCGGTAAATATCTTAAATTACTTGTCATAACATTTTGGGATGTCACAGCCTAATTATAAGTTTCAAACTCAGCAATTTAGATAGCTGAATGAAATATAATTTTATTCTGTAAACGCGTGCTTCACTTTGAAACAAGCAGTTACAGCCAATATTTTAGATTGAATGTGATGTTTTCATACATCTTTAACTTTATTTTTTTTTAAATGACTATCAATTTGCACTAGGAATAATTCCTGTATCGCGGGTAACTTTACAATCATTCAAACTTATAGAACACTCAGACTCGAAACAACTAATTGTGGATCACAAAAATGTTTGTCACGAGTGGAGATCGAACCCACAACACTCGGTGAAGTGTCAGTGGCGAGGCAACCACTTAAACCACTATGCCATCCGTGCAATCAAACGCCTATATGTGTAAAAGGTAGACTGAGTTGTTTTAGACCCACAATTCACTGACTATGTTTTGACCCTACGTAATAGAGGCCGAGTTTATTGCTGTCTACTGGGCGCAATT
This sequence comes from Catocala sponsa, assembly GCA_963564715.1. Taxonomy (NCBI): domain Eukaryota; kingdom Metazoa; phylum Arthropoda; class Insecta; order Lepidoptera; family Erebidae; genus Catocala; species Catocala sponsa. Next base: position 5,296,460 of record OY751326.1, read on the forward strand.
CCAGGCTCAATGTTGTTACTAAGAATTTCTTAACGTTAAAAAAGTTACTATACTCTGCCCGACCCGTCAATTCCGGGATCATGTGCACAGTCAAATTCACTACCACACGAGACGGGCGATGCTGTTATACTAATTAAAATTATGATTGATGGAAATTATGATGGGAAACACCTCATCTAAAGACCAATTTTATTATTTTATTCATTTGTTAAACAAACAATCTTATTATAAAATCATACAGCTACTATTTACAGACTATATTTGTAAAATAGAGAATAATAAATAAATAGAGAAGACATAAAAAAATTACAATAGATAAAGACATGTCGTTATCTACTGTCCGGTACACCATACTAGTTCACTAAATATGGCATGTAGGCAAAATGACTATACCCACGTGATTTTTGCGTACAGATTAGTTTATGGGTCAAAAATTAGCATAGGCTGTTTATCCCGTAAATGCGAACGGTTCCCTAAGTCTCCTTTAAAAACAAGTACTAATTATATTGAAGGTTTATTCCAAATGAACATAGACTATTCCTATGTGCGACCCGGACAAAATCAGTGCGCTTGTAATTTATAAAAATGGTTATATTTACATAACTGGTTAAGGCGTCGTAAAATTCGTCAGCATCGTCGGCTATGTAGAAGGTCTACGATCTTAATATTAAATATGAGAATTTACGACAAAAACAAGCCCTAGAAAAACAAAGTTATACACAACAATGTATTGTGTCCTTAAAACTTCGTTTGTTTCGTAATAAGATAACATACGTGGGTGATCTCTTTGTACGGTAACATCATAATTTGAATTACAATGTACGTTGTAATATGAAAATGTTGAAAAGGGACTTTTATGTTGCTACCCTCGTCACTTAGAGAGGTTTAACTCTAGTGGAACGTTAAGTTGAACACGTATCTTGCGTCATATGCACCGAATGATAATGACGTCATCAGAATGACTTAAGCATTCCGTTGACATTACGCTTGACTACGATGCATATAGATAAAGTAGTGCTTGATCTTAGTTTGCCTCGGTGGTGCCAAGCGATAGCGACCACTGTGCACGTAGTACAAATTCAATTCTTCGCCCGTATTGTTGTTGATTTTTCCGTCAAGGAATTTTCAGTAGCAACTCGGAGGTAAACTTTACGTTTCACCAAATATGATTTTTTATTTCACGAGAGGCAAACCTATTGCCGTCTGGGCAAATTTCCAAATTATGTACTGCTACACAAACGCTCCACTTACACCGACGTAGAAATCAAAACTGAGGCCAGAAACACAGCAGTCTCATTCATAAACCGCCATGAAAGCAGCCTATTATAAACGTCACGATCACCACAAAATAAACAAATACATATGACCGGTTTAACATAAAGCGCTTCATCAAGCGCAGCTATCGATTACCCAGCGTACTGTCAAAATAACGTGTGTAACCCGACGTGCCAATAGATTAACGCATCCAGTGACATCGAATCAGGTCGCTCGACGCACTAATTAGCAATCATCAGAAATATAAAACTGTGTTTATATAATATAATTTATTTATTTATTTGGATCGCCAACAAATGATACACATTTCTTACTTCTAAGTAATAATTTACAGACATGCCTTGTGCTCATTCACTTACAGGCAACCACATCTAACAAAAAATAAAAAATTTCTCGCCACAAAAACTAAGTAAAAAAACTCTAAATACATTAACATAATATTAAAATTAAAATTATAATATCAGCCCTGTATTAAACTGTCCCACTGCTGGGCACGGGCCTCTTCTCACTGTGAGAAGGGTTAGGCCATAGTCCACCACGCTGGCCTAGTGCGGGTTGGCAGACTTCACATATCTTCGAGAACATTATCGAGATCTCTCAGATATGCAGGTTTCCTCACGATGTTTTCCTTCACCGTTAAAGCAAGCGATAATCAACTATTTAATACGCATATAACTTCGAAAAGTCAGAGATGCGCGCCTTAGGTTCGAACTCGAGACCTCTGGGTGGCAGTCCAACGGTTTCCCACTAGGCTATCGCTGCTATGTGTTTACTTTACCTTAATTGCAAACTTTTTACTAATAACATTAATTATACATAAATATATGTTTATACATGAGAGTTAACCTATTTTTCGTCATTGTGTGTAGCGTATTTGGGCAAAAGAAGTAGCGTTGCCATTCAACATGGCAACGTCGGAAATCATGCTTAAGTAGTTCATGATGTCTAAACCTATTATAAATATTCCTTTTACTTTTAAATATATTGGTACATGCCTATGCAATGATATTATACAACCTGTATATGTACCCCACGCTGGTTGGCGTACTTCTCATATCTCTGAGAACTTTATGGAGAACTCTCAGACATGGAGGTTTCCTCACGAGTGTTTCTTCACCGTTAAAGAGAGAATAAGCACATAGCTTCAAAAAGTCAGAGATGTGCGCCTTGGGATCAAACTCGAGCCCTCTGCGTGGCAGTACGTCGATTTCTCACTAGGCTTTCGTCACTTCTTGAAGACGATGAATTATATATGTAAACTAGGTGATCCAGCAAAAGTTGTCCTGCTATTTTGGAACATGGAGAATAACTTTCGTCAAAAAAAAAATATCTGGATATGGACACCCTAATCACCTAGGGGTAAGAAATATACTTTACGACCTATTCTCATAACTAACAAATATAAATTAAAAAAAAATAAAAGCAGTCGAGCCGTTTCGAAGAAGTGCGACCACAAACATAGTGACACAAGTTTTTTTATATCTAAACTAACTAGCGGTCGCCTCGTGCTCGAAATTCGACCAAAGTTTGCCTGTAAGATATTGCTGATATATGTCATTATATATTGATATATGTAACCATGGTTACGCGCTTCGACTGCGTGTGTCAAATGCATGGTTGTGTGCGTGTAGTGTTTTTTCATTAATTTAATGTGTTTCTAATGCATATTTAAAAAAATATTAGCATTCGTCACTTCTTCTCTGTATAAACTATAAGTGTGCGAAATTTCATACTCCTCCGTCCGCCCAATTTTCGTAAAAAGGGATCCAAAGTTTTCGCTTCACGTATTTATAGCTTTATAATATAGATATTATAAAGCTGAAGAGTTTGTTTGTTTGTTTGAACGCGCTAATCTCAGGAGCTACTGGTTCGATTTGAATAATTATTTTAGTGTTGGGTAGCCTATTTATCGAGGAAGGCTATAGGCTGTATAACATCACGCTACAACCCACGGGTGCGGCGCACTAACGATAAACGCGGGTGAAAGCGCGGAAACATTTAGTTTATAGATATAATGATAAAATAGAAATTATAACATTATACCACAAATATAACCTTAAAGAAATACGACCATGCCGTACTCGATAATATAACAAGATACTATTTCATTAAAGTTGAACGTTTGTATAATATAATATATAATATAATATTCTACGACATACACACAACACCATCTAGCCCAAACTAAGCAGAGCTTGTACTATGGGTACTAGACAGTGGATAAACATACATATATACCTTTTTTTGTAAATACATACATATTATACATAGAAACACCCAGATCAAGACAAACATCCATGTTCATGCACACAAATGTTTGACTCGTGCGGGAATCGAACCCGCGACCTCAGGCGTGGCAGTCGGTTACACTAACCACTACGCCATTATTTCGATTCGGTTAGTAACTATTTATCAATTCAAGCCATTAACGTAGTATCGATCCGCAAGTTGCCGAGTAACATTAATTCATTGCCGAGATCGGAGGCTCGTTATAACAATAAATAGGTAAACATTGTATAACAGAGCCGATCGTTACAATTTTGGGGCAGCGATAACAATATATCTCTGGATTTAGGTACCGGTATCGTAATGTGTTGATCCTAATACGACCCGGTGACCTTTTTGTTATATTTTATAGCTCACGTCGCAATAAAAACAGACTTTCTTTACACTCTACGATTTGTTACTATTTGATGGCTCAAAATTTATTTATTGAAATAATATATATATATTCTATCACATACACACAACACCATCTAGCCCAAACTAAGCTGAGCTTGTACTATGGGTACTAGACAATGGATAAACATACATATATACTTTTTTTTGTAAATACATACATATTATACATAGAAACACCTAGACCAGGACAAACATCCATGTTCATGCACACAAATGTTTGACTTGTGCGGGAATCGAACCCGCGACCTCAGGCATGGCAGTCGGTTACACTAACCACTACGCCATCGAGGCCGTCAACCGTCAATTATGGCTTTGTATATTACGTATGTATGTTCAATTTCGTCGTGAGGTTTTGTAATTAAATCTCACTGATATTTAAAAGTGATAGTTCGTGTATTTCAAGGTTTTGATCATAGAACATTGCTACAATTATAATATCCTGTGGTTTGGTAGTTTGTAAGTAATAAAGTCGCAAAACGTTCAAATTCTACTAATATTATAAATTAGATCGCGTAAATGTAGGTTAGATGATCTTAGTAGCAGTACTTTTTCTGGATGAAAGGTACACTGCCCTTTTCTGTTCCCCTGAAAACGTGTATGCGAAATTTTATGACCATCGGTCGAGTAATTAAGGCATGAAAGCGTAACAAACAAACAAACTCACATTCGCATTTATAATATTTGTAAGGATGTGTAATGTTTAAAAGACGTGTATTATTGAAATACACGTATAACGTTGGATGGATTTGGATGAAGTTTAGCTCAGAGATAGTCTATGTCCTGGATTAATACATGGACGAATTTTTATCCTAAAATGCGATCTCATGTGATACTGAACCACATAAAAGTAACGAATTGTACATAAAATGTGAAAGTTTGTGACGCCATTTTGGTTTCAAATACTCGGCAACCGTTGAGTGGATTTCGATGAAACTGGACTGAACTGGACACACAGACCGAATCCTATATTAATACAGCGGATTCTTTTGTAATACTCTAGCCCGATATGAGTGTGTCCGTATGGATTTACGTAGTAACGCATATAAACAATCAGTCGAAAAGAAAATGTTTATGTATATTGCTACTTCTATTTTCTGTGTGGCTCGATATTTAGTGTTTGTGTAAAACACCTCTACTTATTCTTACAGGTGTATAAGCGTTAGATAAATAGTATATGAAGAGCTACACTGCATTTCAAAAAATGATAACTTTGTGTTTGTGTGTGTGTGTGTGTGTGAGGGTGTGTGTGTGTGGCAACTAGAACTGTTGAACGATGTCCTAGTAAAACACTGTAAAAGCCTCTACTGTAAATTTTCTTCTGTCCATTTAACCGCCCGTCCAAATTTACGACCATTGCTAGTTTTAATAATATTACGAAAAAATATTGTGTGTTCGGTGAAAAGATCTCTCTTTACACACTTGTAATTTAATATTTTACTAGTTTTTGCTCGCTCGGGAACAATGCTGTTTTTCTACATGAAAGGTACCCTATGTCGTTTTTTGTGCCACTGACAATGTGCATGAGAAATTTTATGATGATTAGTCGAGTAGTAAAGTCTTGAAAGCGTTACAAACAAACTTATATCCGCATTTATAATATCAGCTATTTGGTTGTTGAGGAGACTCGCTGCGACATCAACTCATACGTGAGCATAGATGGGAAATAAACTGATATGTTCCTATAGCAGAGTTCTTCACTTAGTAGGTATAAGAAAAGGTCACTGATCAGTCATCAAACACCTTTTAAACATTGGCATCATCTGTGGCCTGCGTCTCCTTGTTGTCCAACAAGGAGACGCAGACTCAAATGTTCTTACTTTGTCAGTTTATTGGGCAGTTTTTTATAGTTTTGGTATGCCATTTACATTGATATATTAGTGAATTGACGTGGCCAAGATTTGGAATTGTCCACGATTTTTGACTTTTACTTTGACTTTGATATGAAAGCTCGGATGACATCGTTATATTTAGTTAGACGTACCTGCTGACATATTTACAACAGGTTAGATCGCAATCAAACGCGAACTTATTAAGAACTTAAAAGAAATTTGTTAATTGGTAGACAGAGACGACAAAAAGACAATACATAAACTTTGGTCCTTATGAACTGTCTTTAGCTATCAGTATGCCATATTTGGTTACTAAATAAAACAATCAGTCAGTGCAGACCCCGACACTTCGACCCAGTGGGATCTTTTGTGTCGACACTCTCCCAATAACGACTGCTATAGATGTTCATGGCAGCCGGGACCAACGGCTTAACGTGCTTTCCGAGGCACAGAGCAGGTGATAATTGTCAATCAATACGTACATAATTTCGAAAAGTCATATAACTTCCGAAAATCAGAGGTGCGCGACATGGGTTCGAACCCGAGACCCTCTGCATTGCAGTCTGTCGGTCACCCTACTGAGCTATCGCTGCTGTAAAAAACAATCCTAACTAATATTCTAAATATGGATGTGAGTTTGCTTGTTACGCTAGCACGCCTTAACTACTCTACTGATTATAATAAATTTTACTCTACAGAAAAGGACGTATCTTTTATCCAGGAAGAAAGTATAGTTACCGTTGAGAGAAATTTATTGAAAAACGAGCGAATAATAATAACTAATCTTCTTACTTGTTTTGATTTTTGACAGACCAATTCACCAGTATTACGCTCAATATTAAGTTTTCCGCTTAGAAGTTATTCGACTCGCGTTCATTCAATGTATGAACACGGGGCTTATGACACGTTTGGCAGAATTGAGCACCGACGTACTCACGGTGATCTCAAAGGCTCGGCGTCTAAACTCCTTACTTTTTATTCCCGTCTAAAACCCGGTTTCATTTTCGACGGGTCTCGAACGTTTTGTATATGTGTGATTCTTTTCTTTTTAATCAAGTTTACTAGCAAGTTGAGTTGCAAATCACTACGCTACGTTGCTAGCTCTTTGAGCTGATATAAATGATTGTATGAATAACGCAATAAGTAGTAAGTTTCGACTGCACAGACGGCGTAGTGGATGTGAAGTGGTCGCCTTACGTGGTTCGAATCCCACACGGTACAAAAATTTGTGTGATCCACAAATCGTTAATCCGAGTCTAGGTGTTCTTTGTGTCCGTTGTTTGGATGTGTGTAAAGTCCTCCACGATACAGGAATTATTCCTAGAGTTAGAAAAGAAAAGAACTGCTGACGGTCTACGGGAACCAAACTAACAACCTGAATCTCAAGTTCAAGGTCTTATCTATAAAGACAAAGACAAAGACAAAGACATTTATTGCTTAAACTGTGTAGATACATGAAATGTGTTCTTAAAATCAGATTTCGTTTCAACAGTCTACCCTGTCGGGCATTGCAATAGTATAAATTAAAAGTAAATTTTAAAAGTATGGACATAATAATAAAATATAAAAATTTTCAAAAGTGTGGTATTTTCCATTTGGATCACTTGAAAGCAAAATACTCTTGCATATCGTAGAATACAGATTTGATTAACCATTTTTTTAAGACACTTTTAAACAATTTGCCTTCCAATTTTTTTATATCTACAGGTAGATGGTTGAAAACCCTAATCGCTGTTATATAAGCGCTTTTATAATAAGTTACGTTTTTTTATATTCGGCAAATTTAAATTATACTTATATTTACTGCGTACATTGGGTTTGGAATTACATTTAAGTTCAAAAAACGTGATGTTATTTTTTACAAATAGACAAAGCTGCAAAATGTAAATACCTGTGAGCGTAAGGAAACCCTTTTCACAAAAAACAGTTTTAAGCTATTCAATATTGTACATGTTATAGATAATGCGTAAACATCTTTTTTGCAAGACAAAAGAATGGATTTCACATGAATTGCCCCAGTATATAATTTTGTAAGTTAACAGAGGATAAACGTAACCATAGTAAGCTGTTTTAGCAATATTTGGGGAAGCTGTATAGAGCTCCCGATGCCTAAAATTCTTCTTCGTTTCCTAATGTAAATGATCACTGTTATCAATCTCAGTCTTTGTTAACGGAGACTGTCGAAATCGCAGAAACTGGAGAAGCATGTCTTGATACAAATCCACGTGAATTTGAATAAAGGATTACACAGCGGTTACTCAGAGTACACACAGCCTCAGGGTCGTTGTGTAGTTCACTCATGTTTAAGTAATTGCCTTCATGTATCATAAAGTAGTTGAATTGGTCATGTTGTCATAAGTAAGTAGGTGTGATTCCCAAACACATTGCAAAAGCTTAAATAGTCTGGTATGTGAATTCATCTGAAGAGTTAGAGGCGTATTGCTACACCGATACTCCGAACTGCATATTTTACATTTCATGTAGTAGCGGACGACATTGTCGTTGTCTGCCAGATTTACCTAAATTTCTTCTTTACTCCGTGCTGCTATTTAAAACTTCATAACAGTAAATTTCAACAAATTTTTGTCGCACTTGGGAATCGAACCTGGGCCCTCACGATTGACACCAAATTTATTTAGATGACCTGGCAGTTAACTAACTTCACGAAATCGGAAACAAAAATTGATATTATTTATTATTGAACAATATACTTTGATACGTTCTTTATTCGAAATCATAACTCCAAATTAAAAAACAAATTCACAGCAAGTAGTTTCTATAAAAATATCCAAACAAAGAGTTTTTCGTTCGAAAATAAAGGCTAAGCTTCTGTAATTTATTACTTTGTGCCAAGGGTGGTGTCTGTGTAAATTTTGTTACCGAACTGGATATTTGGGCAAACACAACGCTTCTAGGCGGCTCGGTAGTTCTTATAATAATAAAGTTTGCGGTCACAACGACTGGAACTACGGACCGACATTTAACTACATTAAAATGTAATTAATAAAACATTTGGTAGGTAAGCTTTGTCTGATACATTACCTGTATATATAAATTGACTGCGTTTTCGGTCTTCTGGTTAGCGTATAAGGTGAGGTCCCGAATTCGGATTGCTGTAAAACAAAAAGTTATTAAGTTGGCCTGTGGAGCAACTTTCAACAATAGCCCGAGGTTAAAAAAGTTGGCGATGTTTCATCGCTGTGGCTAGGATAGTACAAGAATCAAATGAAACGATTAAAATTTGCAGACTAGCGTGCATAGGTAATATACAATTCTTTTTTAACAACTCTCTGAATAAGAGATCTTTCCTGTGTTGGACGTTACAAACTTTTAAACAACGGACACAATGAACACCTAGACTCAGAACAACCAATTGTTGATCAAACAAACTTTGCCCAATGTGGAGATCGAACCAACAACACTCGGCGCAGCAGCTGGCAAAGCGACCCTTCGTGCAGTCAAATAGTAATTGGCCAACAAGATCGAGATAATAATACATCTCTGCCTACCCTTTTAGATATATACCTATACTAGCTGTCCCGAAAGACGTTGTCCTGTACAAATGAGAAAAAAAAGCGTATCTGAGCCATCCTCGAATCCACATGAACACACACAAAAAGTTTCATTCAAATCGGTCCAGCCGTTTAGGAGGTTTAGGAGTTCACTGTCAACACACGTACAAAAGAATTATATATACCAAGTCAAACATTTGTGTGCATAAACATGGATGTTTGTCTTCGTCTGGGTGTTTCTATGTATAATATGTATGTATTTACAAAAAAAAAGGTATATTACATATATACCTTTTTTTTATCGATTGTCTAGTACCCATATTACAAGCTCTGCTTAGTTTGGGCTAGAAGGTGTTGTGTGTATGTGGTAGAATATTATTATTATTATTATATATAAAGATACCTATATAAGCATGGTTAGAAAAAAACATAGGCAGGGAACCATATGTAGATACTTGTAGAAGAATACAATGATGACAGGGTGTACTTCTTAGCTTCCTACTAAGAAACGCCTCGCTTGTCGCATTCTATACAGGCCAAGCATGTGTGTCAACTAAACACATTATCTCAGCTGAAAGACGTTCACAGCTAGACATAGATCTCTCCTCCTCTTTCCACATGGACCGGTCTTGGGCCACCCGCATCAAACAGCTTCCCGTGACCCTTACCAGATCGTCGGTCTATCCTGCGGGGGGCCTACCCTGCTGCGTCTTCCAGTGCGTGGCCGCCACTCCAGAACCTTTCTACTCCAACGGCCATCGGTTCAGCGTGCTATGTGCCCTTTCCACTACCACCTCAGCTTGGCTATCTGAAGAATTATGTCGGCAACTTTAGTTTAAAACTAAACACATACAAACAAACAAAAAAACAGACGGTGTTGAAAGCGCTCTGTGCCATTCATTACTCAGCGCCAATATTATCATTACTCTAGCATCTAATAGAAGCGCGGTATTCCCAGCTCAGTGAGTGACGCATGCCGTTTAGCTGAACTTAAAGTTAGGCGTAACAAAGAATGTCGTCGGCACGTCTGGAAACTTGCGGAATCTTGACTTAGCGCATCAAAGGGAACTTGAAGAATAAGTAAGCTTAACAAGAGCCTACTAGATATTATCGAGATTTTACAAAATCTAATAGACCTTGTAAAATTATTTGTGGAATTTGAATTGCGTTTAGGTTGATAATTTTAGCTATGCGTGCTTCTCGATAAAATGTCGGACTATTTGATTTGCAACGAAATCGATTAATTCGAATTATTAATAATAGTTATTCGAATGAATTAATCGTCGATGTTGATTTATTAATTGAATGATTGAAGAAGCTGTTCGGCCTAATTACTGGTGAACGAAAGGAGTGTTGTGTTGTTAGCCTGGTTAGTAAACACCTGGGAGTTACTTAAGAAAACAGACAACCACTTGCATAGAAGTACATTTCAACAATTTTGTAAAACCACAAATTTTCCTATAATACACATTGACTTACTTATATATTACTGTAATAATACATCAATTCAAGGTTAATTCAAGGCCTATTCATTCACTCACTCTCACATCTCGCCAGCTATATTTTACATGGCACCCTAAAGAGAATGTCATGAGCTACCCGTGGAAATTACTTGATTTTCTATATTTTTTTGCTCGTCTGAATGACCACTCTCCGCCTGATGGTAAGCAGTCATGTGGTCTAAGAGCAGTGGCCTCCACACCGTCCTGATAGCAGCCGAAGCGATGTTGAGGTCTCTACTTTGACGGCCTAAGAAGGTGCTTTTTCACGCCCCGCTGAAAGGACCCAAGATTGAAGGAAGAAGGAAATACTTGCCTTGGCAGAGAATTCCATACCTTGATCGTTTGGCAGAGGTATGAGGACCCAAAGTTATTGGTACGCGCTCTAGTCGACTGTACCGTGTAAGGATGGCAATTACCCAGTCAGTCTTTATGCGACCAGGGAAACGAACCTGGGACCGCATGCACAGTACTGGCATTCAATACCACTGCGTCATAAAAGTGTCCTTGATAACACAGCAAGAGGTCTGCGATATCATTTTGGCCCTTCGCTAGCTCATGCCTTATATAGAACAGCCGGAGAACTAATCTATCTACCGTTACGCAAACGAAGCCGCGGGCAAAAGGTAAATCAACAAGAACATAAACTATAAGTCTTCGCATGCAGTTACCTACATTTATTTATCTCTCTAGATTAAATAACGCGATTTAGCCGTCCAGATACGCCATTTAGAGATAGGAATGATAAACTTTTTCACAGCATACGCTTGTTAAATTGAGCTTACACTAATTTTCATCTTCATGATAAATATATGAATCAAATAGCAATATTTTTATTTAAATACATCCAGAATTAATTATGTGTTTAATGTTTATTTTTCTTGCGAGTGTATGGTATATACAGAACAGGCAAGTAAAATGTAGAACAGTAACAAATCTAGAATACATGTACATTTTCATAATTTATAGAAGCCCCATTGGAGGGGGAGTTACGGTTGACAGTAGACACCAAATTATGACATAGTATCAAAAGTATTCTACTGAGTCAAAGTAGAATGCTTTTGATACCAGTAAAAATCATTCATTTATTTTCACGATGTAACACTCCTGGACTTTTTGGTGGAATATAGTGATACTTGCTTTTAGCTATATTTCCAACATACATATACATAGGTAGGTATATGTTCAAATTCGAATGAATTTATTTGTGAAATATAGGTATACTAGCTTTTGCGCGCGGCTCCGCCCGTGTGGTACCTACATCAATAAAAAGTAGCCTATGTCCTTCCCCAGGTTTTAAACTATATCTGTACCAAATTTTATCTAAATCGGTTGAGTGGATTAGCCGTGAAAAGGTAACAGACAGACAGGTAGACAGACAGAGTTACTTTCGAATTTATAATATTAGTAAGGATTTCACAAATAAATCTATTTGAGATTGAATTTCAAAGTTTTTAAGTTAGTGAGTTTACATAGTTGCTGGAGTTACATTTGAGTTAGTTTACTAGGTTGGGACAAAGGGTTGAGCTTATGCGAGGACAACTTTTGAAAATTTAAGTGTAGGTACAATATCAGTCTAATTTATAAGCTAGGTAAAATCTTCTTCTCGATTAACTTCTTGAACGTCTAGGGGAAATACGTAAAAAATAATTAAAAATCCATTGTGCAAACAATACACAAACGGACAAATGTATGTGCGCTCGACACTTGACTCATTAACGAGTCAAGTGTGCAGCGGACATACTTTCGTAGTTTTTTTTTTTGATGACTCATTTTTGCGGACAGACGTATGTCCGCTCGACAGTTGACGGGTTAAGGCTACCATCCAAGTTTGTAGAAGTCCCTTGGAGATCTATCTTCTACACGGCCACCCTTCACACTTATTTAAAGAATCTCTTAGAGAAAGTTGTTTTACTCGGCGATTAAACATAAAACCACATAATCTGTAGAGAACATTTTCCCCAAAACCAACGACGTTGACAAAGGGCAAAGTGTCACGACACTTACATCTAGGTGCTAATCTATTCCAGGCTTAACTTCAAAAGAATTTGCAACTCAAAGCCTCCGTCGCCATTCGATACTCTCACAAACAAAATAAATGCATAAAATTTAAATATTTTGGTTAATTAACATTCAGGTTAGACGTGAAGGTAAAACAAAGATCCATTTCGTCTAATTGGATGAGGGGATGATGCCATTTTGGCTAGTCGTCATATCCGGCCGACCGTGGCGCCATCTATCGGAGGCTTATAAAAGTTAATTTAAGGTTTTTTGATTAAGGTAGAGACGAACGATGACTGATGACTGAAGGGAGAAAGACAGAGAGATATAATTATGTTATTGTTCTAGGCACGAATTAATTTAGGCTATCATTTAAAAACTGATCGGATGTCAAATGTATAACTGTCCAGCTGGATGGTAGGTGAATAATAAACAGAGGTCTATAGTCGCTTGCTAATATCTGGGGTCTTATGTATGTTACGGACTTGGAAAATAGAGTACTTATACTGAACGGATTTGCATGCGGTTTTTACAGAGTGATTCATTAGGAAGGTAAATTAAATGTATAATTTGCTAAAGTTTTGTACTACCCTTGCGAAGCCGGTGCGGGTCGCTAGTTCTCATATAAAATATAGTCAAGTATAATATAATAATATTCTATCACATACATACAACACCATCTAGCCCAAACTAAGCAGAGCTTGTACTATGGGTACTAAACAATGGATAAACATACATATTATATACTTTATTTTTGTAAATATATACATACTCGTATTAAACATAGAAACACCCAGACCAAGACAAACATCCATGTTCATGCACACAAATGTTTGACTTGTGCGGGAATCGAACCCACGACCTCAGGCGTAGCAGTCGGTTACACTAACCACTACGCCATCGAGGCCGACCTCATGTTATGCATACATTTTGCAGAGAGCTTAATTTCATAACCTAAGTCTTCTTCGAGGAAACCAATCTGTTTCTCTTATTTAGTGCAAGCAAGGTTCTTATGTTCACTCAAAAGTCTTGTATGCTAAGAGTTCAGCTTTGATCGGAAATAAATGTTGGTGTATTTAAGCCTTTTATCAGTTTACAGAAAATTCTGTATGCCTACAGAAGTCTTTCTCTACGTAGTAGCAGACATACTACGTATAAGTCAACGTCTAGTACTTTCCTGATATGCCAGATCATTTATGCCAAACTAGCTATGCTCCGCGGTTTCACCCGCGTAAGTTTTTTTTTTTATACGTCTATGGTGGCAAAGAAGCATACGGCCCACCTGATGGTAAATGGCCACCGTAGCCTATGGACGCCTGCAACACCAGAGGCATCACTTGCGCGTTGCTGACCCTTTAGGAAAGGACGTGGGAAGGAAAGGGAGCGGGATGGAGGAAAGGGGGTGATTGGGCCTCCGGTACTCTAACTCACCGAACGAAACACAATAGTAGGACTACTGCTATTCTAGGTCGATATTCTGTGAGAGAGTAGTCCTTCCCCGGTCGAGCCGGCCCATTCATGCTGAAATCAGCGAGGCTCTACTAAAGTCCGGAAGCCGTGGGATTATCGGGATAAAAGTAGCCTATGTGTTAATCCTGGTCTCCAGCTATCTACATTAAAGTTTTATCGCAAACGGTTCAGTAGTTTTTGTGTGAAAGAGTAACAAACATCTAGCCATACATCCTCACAAACTTTCATATTTATAAAATTAGTAGAATTTTAAAAGTTACTTGATTGACAAGCGAAGGCTCAACCCCTAAAGTACTTTGCAGTGGTAAAATCCAACACACTTCTCCGTTTGATGTTTCGCCGCTTCTGTAGAAATAAATTCCAAGAGATATTTACTTTTAAACTTACTCAAAACCTAAATTAGACTGAGCAACAGCCAATCTCAAATTGATTACTTAAATGGAAGAGTAAGTTTAGACTAAATAATAAACAGTGAAATATAAACTAAAGTCTTAAAGCAAAACTAAATTAATTAATGTGTATTGAACTATAATGTTTTAATAAGCAACCCGTTCTTTATAATTGTGGGCTGTTAATTAAACTATTATATTTGCTACTGCTATGTAAGATTCTACTACTGTATTTAAATTCAAATTTAAATGATAATTGAATCTAAAGCCTAGGTTCATGGGGTCCGGGCGCTCGTATTTTGCACAGGGAGATCGCAAAACGCCTGATCGACGTTTCGCGTGATCAGAAGGCTGGTATTGGCCCAAAGAATCAGCATTGCCATTCAACGTAACAATGCTGCCAGTCTTCTGGGCACGTTACCAGTTGACAGTGATGCTAAAGAATTCTACGAGGCCTAAACCATTTTTGTAAATATTTGGTCATCACGTGTGCATCGCCTAGGCCCTAGAGCATTGGATAGCGGTATCTGTTGTAAATGTTTTATGTTTTAAATAATTAGATTGACTTGGCAATCGCACTAAACAATCTAATTTAATATAATATGTATTACTTGTGAGATACATTGTGTTTTCATGCGATGGCAAAGTCAATCTATTAATTTAAAACAAAAGATTTTTAATATTAATATGGTCACTATAAGATGTTGTTAGGTTAGCTAATTACGTAATAACTTAGGACAGAAGGTACCTTAAGTAGGGACTGAATAAATTAACCGACTTGGTATTACATGGATCTCACAACTTTTAACGGTAGAAGAACTGAGTTGCGAGCCTTGGTATTTTTTACAAGCTATTTTTTTGATGGTATTACAATAATGTGTTTTAGAATAGCATTTTGTTTATAATTTTGCAGCCGCTTTTTTAACATATTGGTGATAAATTTAGATATATTGGTCAATTAAAGACGATCATTAAAGCTATGCAAACCTCGTGCCATAAATACAATCTTTCTGAAATATCTGACTGATCTGACTGCACGAATCAATGCAACTGCCATTGCACTGAGTGTTGTGGGTTCGAATCCCACACGGGACAAAACTTTGTGTGATATACAAATGGTTATTCCGAGTCTGGGTGTTCTTTGCGTCGCGTCCGTTGTTTGAATGTTTTTGAAGTCCCCCATGATATAGGAGCTATTCCTGATGAGAAAGTTGCTTTTAAAAAAATTATATAGGTATATATTTTATGTCCAGCAGTGGACTATTATAGCCTGATGATGATGATGATGATGATATTTTATAAAATACATGTATGTATATAAGCTGTCCCACTACTGGGCTCGGACCTTTTATCGTGGTTTATAGTCCACTACGCCGGCTCAGTTTGGATTTGCAGACTTCACATATTAACGTGAACATTCAGACATGCAGATTAGGTACACCTAGAAAGTTTGCCTTCACAGTTAAAGCTAACGATTATTAACTAATTTATACGCACATAACTTCAAAAAGTCAGAGACAATACACTTTATATTAATAAAATAAAGAGCAATGCGGTGGAAATAGCAATATTTCGGTCATGTAAAACATGATTCACAGCGAAAACTAACATTAATTCTAACTAATATTATAAAAGCGAAAATGAGTTTGTTTGTTTGTTACCTTTTCACGCCTACGCCACTGAACCGATCATCCTGAAATTTTGCATATATGTTGACAGGTGTACAGAAACGGACATAGGCTACCATTCATCCCGAAAAAAATTACTGTTCCCGAGAAAAACAATAAAAACGTTCTTATGATAATACATGGCGCCACGTGTCTTTCGAATTATGATTGAATTATATTATTACAAGCAGAGTACAACCCGAATTGATTGTAAAATTCTAAATTAACGCGAGCGAAGCCGCGGGAAAAAGCTAGTATTGAATAAAACTTTGTTAAATAAAGATGTCAAAAGAATAACTGAAATGTAAGTTCAATAAATATGCAGCCAGTTCGTCCAAATGTTATATAAAAGTTGTTTTTAAAATTGAAAATGTTTTTAATACTGCAATTTTCTCAAACTGTCTTGTTATTTTAAGAGTGAACGCTTGCGTGACGAGGCTCGAGATTGATTCTCGGGAATGGCTGTTATTGCATCTTTCGTGGTTGTAGAAATTCTAAATACCAGTGCAGTTTGTCTTATAAACGGCAATTTGCCAATATAATTTAGTGATTTAGAAACATAATAATTTGCCGGTGGCTTTGCTTGCGTTAATGTAGATCTTTAATTTATCTATTCCTCAGAAACAGTACTTTTGCCGAGTGAAAATCAATTTTAACATCACATATAGAGTGTCAGATTTTGCTCCCGGCTTTGCTCGATTAAATGTAGGTTAGGTTAGGTTTGGTTAGTAACAGTATACTCGGGAACAGCTGTATGTCCTTTTCTGCAACTCTGAAAACGTGTATGTCAAATTTCATGATCATCGGTCGAGTAGTTAGGCGTGTAGACAAACAAACTCACATTCGTATTTATTATGTTAGTTAGGATGCTATCCGTGAAAACCTTTAATTGGGCTACTGTTTGTTAACCTACATCACAACAAAAGACCTAAGATTTTTTGTATAGTTGTGGGTTTTCCAATCAATACATAACTGGTAGATGACGGTACCTCTTCTCCCTAGCCTTTATTATTCCCAAGTCACTTGGGGTCGGCTTTCTAGTCTAACCGGATTTGACTGGATATCAGTTTTTACACGGAGCGGCTGCTACCTGACCTCCGCAACCTGAAGGCTAACGATACCCTAAGGCTAGACCAGTGTCAGGATATTAGAGAGCACTGACTTCCCAATAACGACTGCCATAGATGTTCATGGCAGCCGGGACAGACGGCTTAACGTGCTCTCCGAGGCACGGAGCAGGCGATAATTGTTAATCAATCAAATCAATTGATGACGGCACATTATAAGATATTTAAAAAAAACAATGATGTGTCCTTATAGCTATAGAAGCAGAAACAATTATTTTTTAATTCTTATCTCTCTGTATAGTTTGTACGCGCATCACGCAAAAACAACATTACGAAATTAAATACGGTTTTCATAGTTGTATTAATGGATGTCTAACTTAAAACCTGGTCCATATTTCATCTTACTACGCCACTTAGAAGTTGAGTATTATGTTTGTAGCTTAGCTTATTAATAAAATATATAGATTGGTACCTAGCTCCAAATTCCAAGGGTACGTAGCAGCGGGCAAAAGCTACTAATATTAATGTTATCCGCTATGTTGGAAGATATGTATGATCAATACGTCGGCCTCGATGGCATAGTGGTTGGTGTAACCGACTGCCTCGCATGAGGCCGCGGATTCGATTCCCACCCAAGTCAAACGTTTGTGTGCATGAACATAGATGTTTGTCTTGGTCTGGGTGTTTCTATGTTTAATACGAGTATGTATATATGTATTTACAAAAAAAAAGTATATAATATGTATGTTTATCCATTGTTTAGTGCCCATAGTACAAGCTCTGCTTAGTTTGGGCTAGATGGTGTTGTGTGTATGTGATAGAATATTATATTATTATTATTAGATCAATTACTCTTAAAAGCCAAAGCGCGTATTTAAAGATCGTTAGTCTTCAAAAGCAGTTGTTTGCCTTCTTAAGAATTGTCTATTAATTTAATAAAGTGTTTGCAAGTATTTATACTTACCTACCGGTTAATGGAAATTGGAGTCGGATATCTTGTTTCATAATTTACTAGCTTCAAATCTGCCCCGTGGTCGCGAGAAAATGTCTAGAGTGACAGCAAAATATTAAAAAATCTAAGTTTTAGAAAGACAATACATATTTATTGTTTTGAGATGAACTCTTCCTTATCTATTCTAATATTTTAAAGAAGAAAGCTTTGATCTTTTTTGTTTGTTCTTTGTATGGATATAAATCCAAAACGACTCAAACAATTTTAAAAATTCTTTCCCCGTTAAAAACCTATATCACAGAGTAACATAGACCACATTTATTTAAAAAAGTGTTGTCACTATCTTAATATCCTAACCTTCTTCTACGCGAGCGAAGCCTCGGGCAAAAACTAGTTAGTAATAATTTCTACATTGAGAATGAGTTTACAAATATTCAAACAACGGCCACAAAGAACATCTTCGGACCAATTATTTATTGGAATATCTGTAGTCGCGGACACCCTACGATAAGGAGGTTTTGAGACAAGTTTTAGGGTGCCAAAATAAAGGTTTATACAAGGTTATAGCTGACTATCTCTCAATCCGAGACATTTGACTAATTTTCTTGGATTATTTGTAGATTACACAATTCTATCCATAATCAAACTCGCTGAACTATGCGAATAATAACGACATCACTTGATCACTGCGCCGAGCAGTCAAAATACGACTCTGCCTTTCAATTATAACTTTTAAACGATTTAATTATATCGTAGACATTTTCCTAACTCTGTTTTCTGTATAACCAGTGGGAGCTCGGCTTAGTAGGCCAAGGTCCCCCCACCGCCATCTCTTTCGTCAACCACTAGCAATTTCATACGTACGCACATCATTTCACGCTTTTGAACTTTGAATAAGATGTTAGGGTAAAGTTCGTCTGAGTATTTGGGATAATGCGTTGAGTTATGTACTTATTTAGGAACTAGCTTTTGCCTACGGCTTCGCTCCCATAAAAGTAGTTCAGATTAGGTTCGGTTATATACATTTTTTAAATAAAATATAGCTGTTACTCGGTGATAATATAGCTTTCTAATGCTAAAAGAATTCTTAAAATCGGTTGGGTAGTTTTTTAGTTAAAGCCTTACAAACAAACAAACAAAAAACAAATCTTTCCTCTTTATAATATTAGTATAGATTTAGTATAGATATACCTAGATGTGTGTAAGGTATCAATATTAGTTATTATTGCTTAAATATTTTAAAAAATGTATGTAAAATGTTACATTTGCTATAGTTTTATCTTTGCATTGCATACATATACAGCCAGAGAAGTGTGTCAGGATCGTAGCAAATGGAGATCCATAGGCTCTGCCTACCCCTCTGGGAAACAGACGTGAATCTATGTATGTGTGTATGTATGTACATATACAGCCTCATACTTATTTCCCGAAAGGATAGGCTGAGGCATATGACACAAATTTCACACACAATATTAGACTTAAGATAATTAATAGAGAATAGATTAATAATAGAGAATGTCTTGACCGTAAGGCTATGTAACACTTTGCTCATACCGAATATTGAATCCTCGACTATATTCTAATCGCCTTGGTAATTTGGCGACATTGAAAGTGACTCATTCACAGTCGCTGCGTCACTGGGGCTGTCCATACAGACAAATTTAATTATAATAAAATTAAATAAGAAAATTAATCAAATTAATGAGAAAGTATTTAAACTATTTTTCAAACAACTGTATGGATTTTAACTACTTCACAGTTTGGTATTTTGCACTTTATCTTAAGATTTAAATTTCGTTCCATATAATTCCGCTTATAAGCGATGGCAAGCGTGTATGAAATATATAATGAAATTGTATGAAGCAAGAGAGGCACGCCTAAGGCCTAAACTGTTTTTCGGTGATGTAGATAGTCACTACGAATATCTCTACATATTTGCTTCGAGATATCGTAGCAACCGGCTACCGTTATTCACTTGCTACGATGATACGGAGCAAATGAAAATCCGTAGTCTCATCCTACCGCTACGAGAAACATGCGTGAGGCTGTATATAACCTGAAATAGCTATATAAGATGTTGCTGTCTCGTTTTTTCGCCTGCTCTTGTTCTTATATAAAAGTAAACACTTTGTATGAATGCAAATTAAAAGAAAGCAATTCTTTTTTTCTTTAATCAAATTGCATTTTCCGCTTTTAGATAAGCATCACTCAATTGTTTTCCCAACCGTATATTTAAGTGAACTTAAATTACAAAGTATCTCTTAAAAAGCCTCTGAAAAACACTCAAATACAACCCTCCTAGGTCATCCCTTAATCCAGCAGGAGACACAAATTCCGCGCAAAAAGATAATCTTTTCAAACAATTTAATTACTTTTAAAGCTCCCTTGTTAGAACCTTTATTATGTATTCTACAGGAGCTGGGATTACCTGGTTTCTGTCACAAAACATGTTTCGTCTCTATCTTACCTATTCGGGTGTATATATTTATCTCTTTCGTGTGTGTTTGACGTGTGGATGGGTGGGTACCTGTAGAGTGTTTTGATGTTTGCAACTAGATTGCGTTAGTTATGACGGGGAATTATGGTCGCGAGAATTCGGATTAAGGCTGCAAAATTCGTGTGGGTTTTGTGTTATTATAATATATCGTACAGAATGGATGAATTAAACTTGCGTAAGGAACAATTTGGTTGTGGTTTCCATTTGTATTTGCTGTAGAAGCGCGTGTATAAACCATTTCTTAAAGAAACCTTCTTCTTATTTATGATTTGGTTTATCTAAATTGAACTTTGCTGGTATTTTTAATGTTTTATAGTAATGACTATTTAAAATCGTAACAATAAACTAATGAGACGAATTAAAAACTGCCTAAATTAAGCTAATGATTCTAATGATTACTCATTAAAATTGGGCTAAGCGTTTAAGAGATATAACAATCCAGTCCAGACTAGCGACTACTGCCAATTTTGACGGAGCCACAGAGCTTTCTGCATTGAAGGTATTATACTACATAAGTCTTTGTTCAAACACAAGTGCACTCTCTATTCTCTTATTCTAATAATCCGATGGAACGGCCTTTCGACACGACTGGAGATACGGAGTTAAACATCGCCGAAACCTTAACGTCGAAGAAGAAATGCATACATTATTATACACGTATATACAACAGAAAGATATGCAAGCATCTAATCTGAGTTAAACAACTATGAATTAAAATTAATATTGATCAAATTATAATTACTAGCCAAATTTGTCTCGGCTTTGTTTTGTAGTCTAGAATATAGTATTGTCTTAGATGCAAATTACAGACGCATATTTCAATCCTTGAAGTAGGACTAAATAGCTTAGTTAGCAATTTAACGACACGGTTTCTCGAAGTCACCGACTTAATAATACAGTAAATTATAACACAGGAATAATACAATCCGTGAAACAGGTTTACGTATTATTCCCGAGTTATAATTTACATACTGCCGAATAGTACAAGATATCAGAATTGCTATACTTACAATTTTAGCACAGATCAACATTTTATCGTAAATGATTAATGTGAGGATAATCAAAAACGCTGCTTTTTAACTAGCGAGTATGCATACGTTTCTTAGACGTATAAACATTTACTGTATAAAATGCAGTTGTGACGTGGGTTTGGCGGCTATAGATTCTATAGGATCTCAGGCTAAAACTACGTGTGCGTTAAACAATATTATGTAAATCAGTACGGACTGGCCACAGGAATAAAAAAAGGAACACTCTGATAAGACAATATTACGTGTGCGTGTCCGACCCGCACCCGCAAACACCACTACACATTTTATTACTTTAAAAAATAACAGCCTCAATAGGTTCAAATCCTATGTCAGTAGCGACAAATATTCAACCAACGGACTTACAGAATACCAAGACACTTGAAACACACTCTTTGTGGATCATACAAATTTATGTCCATCTAGATTCTGCCCCCGGGTTCACTCACGTTGATGTAGATTTATGTTAAGATATATTTTTTAGTAGTGTATATGTTATTCTGATCTATGTATAAACTATAATATTTAAATACATAATATTGTCTTCTGTTTACGCGAATGTTATTCATTGAAATTAAACTATTTTATAAGGATTTTATCACGTTGTTTATTTAACAATTTATTACATAATTATTATTTTGAAAACTGTTACACTACTACTACTACTACTATTAAAACCAATAATTATGTAATAAAGTGATAATTATGAAATAAAGTAAAAATAATAATTATGTAATAAAGTGTTAAATAAACAACGCGATAAAATCCTTATAAAATAGTTTAATTTCTATTTATAATGCTGAAAATTTTATCAAAATCCGTTCATTAGTTTTTTCGTGAAAGAGTAACAAACTTCCATCCATCCTCACAAACTTCCACTTTTATAATATTAGTAGTATGGCATCGAACCCACAACACTCAGCTCGTGGCAAGTAGCGAGGCGACTTTCTCAGCCAGTACACCGTGCAGTTAAATATGACAATAGTTTTGCTAGTTTATAACTAACTATTGTTCCTGTCGCTAGCATACAAACAATGATTGAAATATTTGCTTAGTTTCAGTTGAAAACTTTTGGGATTTCAGTGCCGGAAGGCGCGCGGCGTATGGTCAATACTTTTCAAACTTGATGGCCTTTACCTGTTCAGTTATTATACTAAAACGTTGTTGCCAATCATTTGATAAGGGATAAATGCACCGCCATAATACATTACAGAATAAAGGTCAACATCTTAAAAAAATATATCCACATATTATGTAGACATTTTAAAAAAATGCTCCCGCTTAGCGCTGTTATAAAAATTAAATGTATGGTATGGAAATCCAAAAGTGTCAAACAGACATTCATTTATACAAATGAATGAATAATACAAATAAATGAATGAATAATACAAATAAATGAATGAATAATACAAATAAATAGATAGCAAACAGTATTCACAAGGATGATATACATTGCAATGATGTGCCCACATCTCCATTCACATAAAATAGCGTAAAAACTTAGGGAAACAAAATAAAACATGAACTACGAACACACAATATGCACGTTTAAAAGGTTTAAATTCAAAGAACGGTATCAGGAAGCACAGCAAAACGAAAACAGGGAGATAATTAATGGTATAAAAAGCGTGGAAAATGAATTGTCACGACCATTGTGTATTAGCAATAGATTATAATGGCTTAAAAGAAATTCTCGAATTCAAATCCACGAGTACACTTCGGTGAGACACCATGTTGTCTGTAGAAACTTGTGCCTTTATTAAATTTAACTTTTAGTTCTATTTGTTTATTCGAAGATACTACACATTGAAAGGCAAACTTTTATGAAACACAAACACTTGGAAACTTGTTATTGGCGCGGAGAGAAAGTTACTTCCGGACGAATTTACTAAATCGAAAAGAGTTTTGAGGTTTCATAGATTGGGGATCATATATTCGTTTATGTCATGAAGTAACGTGTTTGAATATAACCATTACATGTGCAAACTGATCAGGCTATTGGCAAGAAATACGGGCACTCGTTTTAAATCTCGCATCATCACTCTCAATCTTCCTGGCTCTTTAACCCGCATCTTGGTGTAGCCAGCCTCATATCATTAAATCTCGCAATTATAAATAGAAAGAAAGTAAGAAAAATATTTATTTTGGCACACGAGGGCCACGCAAAACACGAAGAAATATAAAAAAACAACAAAGAAACAAAAATTATACAAATTACAAAATAAAAAAATAAATGTAGAATAATAAAACTAACACTATATTTTGGTTTACTTTATTTAAGAACGGACAACTCACGCTGTAGGAATAGTTCCTTTTTCATGGGACATTTACAAAATTCAAACAACGGACATAAAGAGCACTCAGACTTGGAACAAAAATTTGTGGACCACACAATTTTTTGTCCTGCGTCCTAGTTTCCATGTTACGATGGATGTGTGAAGTGACGAGAATGGACAGAATTAGGAATGAACACGTAAGAGGTAGTCTGAAAGTGGTGCCCATAGACGAGAAGGTGGAAGGAAATCGTTTGGCTTGGTATGGACATGTTATGCGAAGAAATGATACGTATGTAGGTAAGCAAGTGATGAATATGAGGATAGAGGGACGGAAAGAGAGAGGAAGGTCGAGGAAAATATGGATGGACTGTGTGAGGATGGATATGAAATGGAAAGGGGTAAATGATCAGATGACGGGTGACACAGAAGTATGGAAGCGAAGTACATACTGCGCCGACCCCAAATAAATTGGGACCAGGGCATGAGGATGATGATGATGATGATGTCCAGGGTTCCAATCCACAACACTTGACGCGCTGGCAGTGGCGATTACTTAAACCAGTACACAGTCAGTGCAATCGAATTCTCAGCAATAGAGATAGTTATATTTTTTTTTGCGCTTATTGAAGTTAGGTTTGAAAGGGTTATGGATTTTAAATTATAAAGTACACTATCGAGGTCCTGAGAAGTCAAAGTACCTGTTCTAGGCTTGGTTACTGTAGAGAGTTTTGCGCTTAATAAATAAATAAAAGGTTGATCCAAAGTCCACCTGTAACTTAACTAGTGCCTGAAGTTTAACTAATATGACATGATTATGTGAGTACATGCGTCCCGATTGGTGATTTAATGTCAACTGGGTAATGAATTAGTTGAAACTGCGCGGGTCGACGTATACGCTGACTACGAACAACGTGATGTACGATGTAAAGCATTATACATACTCTGTTATAATTTTGAACTGCAAGTTTTGCGAGTGGTATAAATTCTATAAATTCTCGGCAACGTGATTATTTCGATTATACGAGGACTAGATGTGATTCCCACATGTGACAAAAATGTTGAGACTGTAAAATATCAATATTTTGCTTTTTAAAATACTGCCTGCTACGCGGGACTTAAAAACATAGCTGGCCAAATGTGTATGTAATACACCTCTATAATTTTTTTTACCGATGTACATATATCCCATTGTTGGGCAAAATGTCCCCCCTACATTACTTCAATAAACCCAATCTTGAACATGACTGGTCAGCAACCGGACCGTCACAACCAGACACCAGTCGTTCAAAAATGTGTCCAGATTATCACGCCGGCGCTGCCTTAGCCTACTCCGATGACTGCTTCTAGGAAATAAAAAATCATTGTAATAAAAGCGAGTTTTTACGAGTAGAAACATATGACGTATGTATACAACATTATAAATGTGAATCCCAAATAGGTAGATAAACATTATATCCGCAATTCGCCAACGATTTTTAGATGTTGCGTAATTAGCCTAAGCGTGTCTTCTAGACAAGATTAACAAATTCAATGCTGTTAATAAAAATTTCTTGATTAAAGTAACTAGTGACGTTACACCCGAATCAAGAATCAAATGAAAGACATTATGCAGTGTATGCCACTGCAAAATGTCCAGATTACCTAATATGAGCCTCGATCATAGGCCATACAATCAGACGCTTCCTTTCATCACAGGACACCCAACAGGCAGAAATTTAGTACTTAGACTTTTTAATCTTTCGAAGCTACGATAATCTAGCAGGATAACGTTGGACTATCACGCAGAGGTCTTGATTCCAAACCCAAGGCATCTTTGACTTTTTAAAGTTATTAAATAGTTAATTAGAGAGAGAAATAGTTCTCCAGAATGTTTTTGAAGACGTGCAAAGTCAACTAACACGCACTAGGCCAGAGTGGTGGGCAATGGTCTAATACGTGTCCGTGGCCCGTACCCAGCAGTGGGACTGGTTATGGTGGGACTGGTTATGTACAGAGCTGATTATTATTACATAACATTTTGTCTTTACATTACTCCTCGTCGATCATATAGTAAACACGGCCTCTACAAGGAATACAGCATAACTTAAAGAAATTCTCATTGCATGCGCGAGAATGAAATGCCACAAGATTCATGACTTTGCTTCATGTTCACGCATGCAATGGAAATACTTTAACATATCGTACTCTTAGAAACTTAACTTAAAATTTGAAGGTTAGGCAAATTAAACTCTAATAATGTGTAAATTAGAGTTAAAATTCCCTGCGCTTTCAAATTTCGAGATAAGTTTTACTAGTTGGTGATAAGGCCCTTGTTCTCACCGCATTATTTTCTTCTACAGCCAGAATGGTGAATCCGTGCGAGCGTCGCTCTATAGCCTGCGTGCTGCTTGCCATCACGGCAGTTGTGGCAGCGGCTTCTTACGATCGCGAGAGGCTGGAGATTGCCAAGCAGATCCTGGAGGAAGTGCCGCTCACCGACGGGTAAGGGACTAACAAAAGTCAGCTCCTTTATATCTAGTCTTATGAAAATTTTAGGTTAACAATACATTTATTTAAAATGGCTCCTTAGGTGGTTAATGTGATTCTGTAACTGTTTTTATTAGGGTATGAGTTTTAGAGTTCAAAAAACTCTGCTGTTGTACAGCTTTGTCCGTCCGTCTGTCTGTTATACAACTTTCAACTCAAGAACCGTAAGAGCTAGTGACTTGCGGTCAACGCCATTCGACTCAGCATAGTCAATATACCCCCGAAATGACTATGACCTGCGACCTCTGACCTCAAGGTCACGTGGTATCACGTGACCTTTGCATATTACTTGAACCATTTTTTCGAACACTAAGATTTACGGCAATTCATTGCCGTTTCTCACTTGTTTCAGTATACAATGTATCTATATATTTTATATGGCTACGTCAGTGGTAGTGAAAGCGACTGTTGGTTCGTGAGATATTTGGTTAAATTGCCAGATCAGGAATATTTCGTCAAGAAATTTTTAGTAGCAGCACGAAGTCTGGCCTCGTAGAGTATACTCATCCATTTCGTGGGAATTTAAAATACAGCTGGATATGTTTTATATCTCTGCCTATTTTGGGTTAACACATTGCTAAATTCGGTAATGAATCTCGGCATCTGACTTTAAATAAAAGCATTAAAATCTGCTACAGAGTAACGAAATCTAAGATATTGTCATTGTTACTTTTTTAAATGTTATAACCTGTTCATCTGTTTACTTATTTAAATTTCAAACGGGCTGTTTTTAATGAAACAACTCTAAATTCTATTTTCCTTTCTTAGATTTTGTCAAACGAATAAAAGAAAATAATCACAAAGTTTAGTGTCTCTCAAAATATTTGTATACGGCGCAAGTAGTTGCAGCGAGTAAAAGCAAGCAGATTCAATTAGCTGCTTTATCGTTAGAAAGTTCAGATAGTTCGTTTTATGCAGTTAAATATTCTGAAGTTGTAACCTTATTTCGCCACAGCAGGACCTTTCAGGACGTTAGTTTCATAAAGTTTATTAGTCAACTTCTTGTGAGTTTAGCTTTATCCGGAGTGTCAACGACCGCTGATGGTATTAGGAACAAGATAGTTTATTCAAAGCATTGGGAGTTTCTGTTTCTCGGTCTTTAGACTGCAATAGCATCATAATCCAATAGGATTATGAACGTATAGTCATTACTGGCTACTTAATCAGACGCGGTCCCATTAAAGAGCGCTTTTAGATTTCATGCTTCTATACCTTCTATAGATACGACCCTGTAACACGAGTTTCAGGTATGGAATCTTATACGTCACGATTGTTGGGTTAGTCATAATAAAATAATATAATATCAGCCCGGTTTTTAAACTGGCTCTTATCAGTATGAGAAGGGTAGGACCATAATTCACCACACTGGCCCAGTGCGGATTGGCAGACTTCACAAATTTTTGAAAACATTATGTCAAACTTTCAGACATATATTTCAGATGTTTCTCTTCATCTTTAAAGCAAGCAATGATTAACTGTTTAATAGGCACGTAACTTCGAAAACTCAGAGTTGCGTACATTGGTAGCGAACTCGATATCTTTGTGTAGTATTCCCTCTAGTTTATTTCTGCAAGTTACTCATGTGATGATATATTTATTATTTCTTTCATATCTACATATCTTGAGAAATTATAATGTGCTCCATTACGCAAGTCACTGAATAAAACTTATTCTGGTTTATACGTAAAGCTCTCTGTGTTTACAGATATTTTATAACTGAATGTTTCAAATGGTGGCGGTCGTAAATTCAACCCTATGCGCCAACTAAAAGCCACAATTACTGTATATGTATATACGCTATGTGTTTTACACACTAAAGTCATTATAATTACAGTTATTATCCGAACTTTATAATCAAAGTCTAGCAAGTAACTTCTTATAGGATTAATTTTGCCTGAACATAGCAACTAACTTACTTTAACGTAACTTTACTAAACTTGTTAACCAGTATTATTAGACTGTCCCAAGAGTTCCTATAGCCGCCAGACTTATCTTATCTTATCTTATGTGGAGGCCAGTCAGTGCAGACCGGCGACACTTCGACCCAGTGGGATCTTTTGTGTCGACACTCTTCCAATAACGACTGCCATAGATGTTCATGGCAGACGGGACCAACGGCTTAACGTGCTTTCCGAGGCACGGAGCAGGCGATAATTGTCAATCAATACGCACATAATTTCGAAAAGTCATATAACTTCCGAAAATCAGAGGTGCGCGACGTGGGTTCGAACCCGAGACCCTCTGCATTGCAGTCTGTTGGTCTCCCCACTGAGCTATCGCTGCTCAAACTTAAGTTATTCTAACAAGGCTAAATTTTGGGAGGTGACAATGTTAAGGCTATTTGTAAGCTAAATGATCTATTGGAAAGGATTATCAGCTCCAGGAAAATGTACAGGTTATAAGATGACCTAACTTTTAAACGAACATGTTTATCTACACAATATACATACGTATCTTGTTTACCTACGCATTCCACATGCACACGCTTTTAACTACACATTACACATATACCGTCAAAATCATTTGTACTAAAATCACGTAAGTCTGGCTTTCGGATATTATACTATAAAACTTTGATGTTTTTAACAGTAAATTTATAACTTTAATTTTATTTAGTTTTTGACGCAATCAAAGCCATTCGATCCGACGACAAAACGGAACCTAGTTTCATGTAAAGGAGACAAACAAGACACTTGATTTACATGACAAAAAGGAAAGCTAAAAGAAAAAGGGTACAGCACTCCTTTGACCCAGAACATTGATTAACATATCTATTGGACCCCAATCGACGGCAAACAAAAAGATGAGGAAGAAAATACGGGTAGATTCGGTCAAAACCGCACATTATGCTAGTGTACCGTAAGTAGAAAGTTTTCCGTCGACGACATTAGGAGAAAACGTATAATTATGTAACAAAATGTGTTAGTTGGACGCAAAAGTTTGGCAAATGAGTGGAATGTTCCAAATATTTGACCATTCCGAAAAATCCTTTCCTGTGTTAACAAATCCCGGTTGGGTCGTTGCAGATCATCAAATAGAAATCATAACAGCCCATTATGTTTACACACTTTGACAACGAGTCTCATTAAAAACTCCATTATTATACAACGTGGTAACAAGAGTACATAGATTCACGCCTGTTTCCCAGAGGGGTAGGCAGAGACTACGGATTTCCATTTGCTACGATCCTGACACACTTCTCTGGCTTCATTCACTTTCATCACATTCCTCATACACGCCCGTCGGTTCAAGGAGCTCTTAACCTGGCCTTTGTCCAGGACGCCTCCGATCTGGTCGAGAAACGTTCGCCTAGGTTTTCCTCTTGCGACTGTTCCATTCACACTAGCCTTATAAACTTTCTTAGTCAGTCTTTCCTCGTCCATTCTTTCTACATGTCCAAACCAGCTTAACATACCCTTTTCTATTCTTGTAACTATATCCACTTTCATGCCGCATCTCTCTCTAATCACACTATTTCTTATTCTATCTTTCAGAGTCACACCACATATGCTTCTCAACGCTCTCATTTCTACAGCATTTATTCTGCTCTCATGCTTCTTTTGCCATACCCAACTTTCACTTCCATACATAAGTGTGGGCACTAATAGTCCTCTATGAACAGCCAAACGTGCCTTTTCGGATACATTTCGACTGTTCATAAAAGCGCGTAGGGCTCCATTCACTTTGTTGCCAGCAATCGTTCTCCTTTCAATATCTCCGTCATGTTTACCATCCCTTGTAAACAAAGTACCCAAATATTCAAACTCTTTCACTTGCTCCACTTTTTCTCCATCAATCATAATATTACACATCGTCACGCACTCTTCCTTTTCAAATACCATTACTTTCGTCTTGCTTACATTTATTTTCATTCCTTTACTCTCAAAAGCACCATGCATAATAGTTACCATCGCCTGCAACTCTTCCGTCGATGACGCAAGTATTACTTGGTCATCGGCATAAAGAAGACATTTGACAAGTAACTCATTCATTCTTAATCCCCATTCACAATCTTTTAAATCTTTCAAACAATTGTCCATGTATAGGTAACAAGAGATGCCAGCATATTTTAGAATACATCAGATCTGCTTGTTTTCTGCAAGGGTAGGCACTAAGGGTGTCTTTAGTATGACTGATATTGCACTAGAAATAAATTCTGTGTCGCAAGTTTAATGTTTGTAAAGTACTACACTTTTAAAGCATTCAAATAACGGCCACAAAAATCACTCAGACTTGGGTCAACCGTTTATGGATAACACAATTATTTGTCCCGTGTATTGATCGCACCCTAACACTCAGCACACTGGCATAATTTAAACCACCGCACTGCTATTAAAAATGTCTGGTCATAAAACCGCAATAGGAATCTACCCGACTCAGGATTAAACTCAAACCTCAGACACAGCAATCGCATTCACTATAACCGCTGAGCCTGCTGAGAGCTGAGATAGTCAGGTATTTTTGAACAGCATCAAGATCTTCTATAGACCTGAAAATACAAACACAGGTTTGAATAATTTCTATTTGAGCATAACCGTCAAAGCAATCATCCTAGATAGCAGTCTACAATCCAACGAAATGCCATAAACAGAATTATCAATATACCAATGAAATATGAACCTAAATATCGTCAGTTTACGTTACATTTTATCTCGCAAGCAATACAGCTCACGGCGTATCAATCAGTCTTTGAATCGTCTATTGTAGTTCTTAGTTTATATTGAACAGTCATCCTCAAAGAAAGAAGATTTATACATACAAGCTTACGAAACGCTTACAAAGTTTTGGCACTGATGTTTATTTATAATTGACTAGTTATAGTAAATATCATGTGTTGCCACGATAGAGGTATACTATAATTTAGCAGCATATTTGATGTAGATTTATGGAACTTTGTTTGTATACGTCTAATTTAGGGGGCCTGTACTTTGAAATAGGGTAATTGACCCACATGTTTTATGACTTAAGTCACATAGTGTCATTCATTACCCAAACTTTAAGATACAATTTCACTTTTACAAGATACAAGCGTTATAAATTTGGTAATTTGGGTTACTTTCAAAGGCAGAAAAGGGATGCACGTTACAAACTGTGATGTAGGTAACTGGTATTTAAATGCAGCTGTCCTAGAAATATACCGAGACATCCCCACTTCAGTTTTTCATAATATAATCCAAATTTAAAATATTAATTACTCGCTTATTTTGCATCAAATTTTGATACTGCTTGCACAAAAAGATTTATTTTGATTGCTATTTGCATTAAATTATCTTTTTTATTTTTTTATTTTTATACATCTAATGTGGCAAACAAGCTTACGGCCCACCTGATGGTAAGTGGTCACCGTAGCATATGGACGCCTGCAACACCAGAGGCATCACTTGCGCGTTGCCGACCCTTTATGAAAGGAAGTGGGAAGGAGAAGGAGCGGGAAGGGGGAAAGAGGGTGATTGGGCCTCCGGCACTGTCACTCACCAAACGAAACACAACAGTAGGAATACTGTTATTTCAAGTCTATATTCTGTGAAAAGGTAGTCCTACTACTAAATAATGTACAAAATCAATGTCGCTTCGTTAGTTTACTAAACAGTAGTCAAAATCCTAGGGTTGCTTTTAAATTCAGAAGCAAATTGATTACTACGTTACATTTCCAGCGAAGCATATACCCTTCGCAATATGTTTGAGTTTATGCATGCACGAAATACAAAGGCATTAGTGTAAGCTCTGTTAGGAATGCTTTTAAAGGTTGTGTTGTACCTCTCGGCTTAGCTTAATACTGGAGTGCTTTGTTACAACATCAGTCTGGTTGCTATGCTTATTTTGTGAAGCTAGAGAACCTACTGGTTATTTTGCATTCGGTTAATGATTTGTTTGTGTAGCAAAATTGTTTGAATTTTGGCGATGTTGCGGATGGTAATCGAGTATTTAATTAGTATAAAAATCTTTATAAAATTTATTGTAATTTATTAGATACTATCTCGATTGCCTTGGTGGCGCAGCGGTAGTGTATATCACTGCCATGTATGAGGTCTCGGGTTAGATTTCTATGACCGGCATTATTGAGATTTTCTGTTAGTCAATGCTCAGTAACGCGGAGTATATAGAAATACGACTATTTTGTACTACGATGTTTTTATTCATTGTTAATAACTAAAAAAATATCTAGGTAACACTATAAAAGACTTGAGGCAAATCATAGAAAAGTTTCTATAATTAAAGGTTTTGCTATTGTTACATAATGAACACTTTATTACTTACAAATGATCTTTATCTTAATATATATATTTCTTGTGTGCGTGTGTATGTGACTGAACTCCTCCTAAACGACTGGA
Organism: Catocala sponsa; assembly: GCA_963564715.1. NCBI lineage: Eukaryota > Metazoa > Arthropoda > Insecta > Lepidoptera > Erebidae > Catocala > Catocala sponsa. The sequence goes on from OY751326.1 coordinate 5,329,462, forward strand.
CCAATTTTGATGAAATTTTTTGTGTGTGTTCGTGGAAATTCGAGAATGGTTTAGATTTACAGTTTGGTCTACTGGAAAATGTTTTTTCAATTAATTTCTTATTTATAAGGAGTTGTTGATTTTGGAATGTTTTACATTAGATCCGGCGGACGGCGCTATCATCGCATTCAATATTATTCTATTTCAATTTTAGTTTGTCCTGACAGATGGTGCTACGACTAATTTGAAAAAAAATTTGTTATTCAATTCATGTGCTGATTAAAATATTAAATGTAATTATTTTTTAAAGAGTTTTGAAGTGTGTATAAATAATTTTGTGAATTCAGATGTTTTTTTAATTAATTTTTATTTGTAAGGAGTTTTTGATTGTGGAATGTTTTACATCAGATTCGACGGATGGCGCTATCATCGCATTCAATATTATTCTATTTTAATTTTAGTTTGTCCCGACAGATAGTGCTACGATCAATTTGAAAAAGTATTTCGTTATTTTGTGTTATAATTGTGTTATTCAAGTGAAGTTGCTAATTAAAATATTTAATGTAATTAGTTTTCGAAGAGTTCTGAAGTGTATATAAATAACTTATACATTTTGTAAATTTAGTGCGGAATCGAAGTGAGTATATTTTTTATAAATTATCTTTTTTAATTTACACGTGCGTTTATTAACAACCAACATAACCTTCAAGTTTATTTGTGTAGTTAGAGGATTGAATTTTTTTAATTATTTTTATTGACAATTAATTCATTTTTGGAGATATTAAATAAAAAAAACTCACAAAATGCGATTACATGTTCTTTATCTAAAATTTGTCATAATAAATCTTTTGAGTTAATTAATTAAAAATTCATTATCAATAAGTAACTCATATTCATTGTATATTATTTTGCAATATTTTATTTTTGTAGAAAAATGCCACGTCTTCGTGGAAGAGCAAGAAATATTGGTCGACGTACTCAGCACGCGCAATTAGTTCATGATCATCGATTGAATAGAACAGTAGAAGAACATTCTATGGATAATGTAAATTTAAGAGATCGAGCTGCATGTACACGTGCAAATGAAAATTTAGAGCAACGTGCTCAACGTCTTCGTGCTAATACATTAAGACAACGAGAGGCACGTCAACGAGCGACCAACGCACATAGAGAACGTAACCAACAGCGAGTACAAGATAATCGAGCATTGGCACGAGCATCACTTAATCGTCTCGCGTTTGAATATGATCCTGAAATAGATTATTCATCACATGCATTGATCACGATTGGTAGTATGGACAAAGAGTGTCAACATTGTCATGCTTTCAAGTACAAAGGTGAATCAGCTGGTTTATGTTGCGCATCTGGAAAAATATCACTGCCACCGCTAAAACCACCACCAGAACCTTTAAAAACGCTTTTAGCTGGAATCACATCTCAATCGAAATTATTTTTACGGAAAATTCGTAAATTAAATTCATGCTTCCAAATGACATCATTTGCAGCAACAAAAATTATTCATAATGAAGATGGCCGTAATTTTGAATCCACATTCAAAATTCAAGGCCAAGTATATCACCAAATTGGTTCGTTACTTCCAATGCCTGATGCCGATCCAAAATTTTTACAAATTTATTTTATGGGGAATGAAGAGCAACAATCACATACACGCTGCGTTTACAACCATATAGAACAGATGGAGGAACGAGAAATTGTGGACATTTTGGAAAGGTTTTTGCAAAACCATAACCAATTAGTACAATTGTTCAAGACTCTTTCTAACAGACTGCAAAACGATAACTATGTCATTGTTATTAAAGCAGACAAAGTACCCTATGGAGAGCACGCAGGCACATATAATGTTCCAACCATTAATGAAGTGGCAGTTGTTATGGCTGGTGACCCATGTGAACGTAGAGACATTCGCATACAACGCAGAGATAATACGATGCAAATAATTCAAGACAATCATCGTTCTTACGATGCTTTGCAGTATCCGTTAATATTTTGGGAAGGAGAAGACGGATATCATTTAAATATTAAACAACGGAATCCAACTACAGGTACAACTTATAGATTATCTTACAATTTTTTTTTTGAATAAATAATTTTTGTTTATCTCATAATTATATTTATTTACAGGTGAAGAACTGACCAAGAAAGTTAGTGCCATGAATTTCTACGCATATCGGTTAATGATTCGTGCTAATGAAGATAATAATATTCTCCGCTGTAGACAGCTATTTCATCAGTACATCGTCGATATGTATGTAAAAATTGAAAGTGAAAGATTAAGGTATATAAAATTCAATCAAGCAAAACTTCGAGCTGAAGAGTATATTCATTTGCGTGATGCAGTAATCGGTAATTTAGATGCAACAAACGTCATTAACAACATCGGTACCACATATATTCTCCCATCATCATATATTGGTAGTCCGCGTCATATGCAAGAATATATTCAAGACGCTATGACATACGTACGTGCATACGGTCGACCAGATCTTTTTATCACATTTACATGTAATCCAAATTGGGATGAAATCAAAAACTTGCTGTTGTCAGGTCAAACATCGATGCATCGCCACGATATCACTGCGCGTGTCTTTAAACAAAAATTAAAATCTTTGATGAATTTGATCACACATTACTCGGTTTTTGGTGAAACACGTTGTTGGCTTTACTCTGTTGAGTGGCAAAAACGAGGTTTACCTCATGCGCATATTTTGATTTGGTTGGTGGATAAAGTACGCCCAGAAGAAATTGACAAAATTATTTCAGCGGAAATTCCAGATCCGAATGTTGATCAAGAACTGTTTAACATTGTTACTACTAATATGATTCATGGTCCATGCGGTACTCTAAACATGATGTCACCATGCATGAATGATGGAAAATGTACGAAACGTTTTCCAAAACCATGTCAAACTGATACTATCACCAATATTGACGGTTATCCATCTTACCGGCGCAGAGACGTAGATAATGGCGGTCAATCGTATGAATTGCGACTGTCAAACGGTGTAAGAGTAGATATTGATAATCGGTGGGTGGTTCCATATTCGCCATTACTATGCAAAACCTATAAAGCGCACATAAACGTTGAACTGTGCAGTTCGGTGAAATCTATCAAATACATTTGTAAGTACGTTCACAAGGGCAGTGATAAAGCTATATTTGCTGTTCAAAATGTAAATGACAATGACGAAATAACACGTTATCAAATGGGTCGATACATAAGTAGCAATGAAGCTGTCTGGCGCATTTTTACGTTTCCTATACATGAAAGGGATCCTGCAGTTATACATTTGGCTGTGCATCTTGAAAACGGACAGCGTGTTTATTTTACAGAACAGACTGCACTACAACAAGCATTAACGGCTCCAAAAACAACTCTTACTGAATTTTTCAATCTTTGTAATCGACAAGATGTTGTTGGTCAATTCGCAAAAACATTAATGTATACTGATGTTCCTAAATTTTTTACATGGAATAAGCAATCGAAAAATTGGGAACCACGAAAACGAGGGATTCCAGTCCCAGGATTCGCCGACATATTTATGACAAATACTTTAGGTCGACTATATACAGTTCATCCTAAGCAACGCGAATGTTTTTTTTTGCGTTTGTTATTGGTTAATGTTCTTGGACCGACATCCTTCCAATATTTACGAAAAGTCAATGGTATTTTATACGACACTTTCTTCGATGCGTGTCGTGAGTTACATTTATTGGAGGATGATAACCATTGGGATCTCACACTTGCAGATGCAGCACTGAGCTCTTCTCCACAACAAATTCGTCAATTATTTTCAATAATATTAACAACGTGTTTTCCGTCTGAAGCATCTGCTCTCTGGAACAAATATAAAGACTCAATGAGTGAAGATATTTTGCATCGGATTAGAATTACTAATCAAAATCCTGATATTCAATTCTCCGCAGAAATATACAATGAGGCTTTAATTATGATTGAGGATATTTGTATTCTTATTTCAAACATGCCACTCATCCATTTTGGCATGCCGGCGCCGAACCGCCCAGCAGTAGATATCATCAACAGTGATGTTCAACGTGAACACCAGTTTGATAAGACTTCGTTGGCTACTTTTGTTGCTAATAATGAACAATTGCTTACAGCTGAACAAGGAAATGTATATGATCAAATTAACGTATCAATTGCAGCACAACAAGGTGGATTCTTTTTTTTGGATGCACCAGGTGGCACTGGTAAAACCTTTCTCATCTCACTGATACTTGCGCGCATTCGATCACAAAATCATATTGCATTGGCCATTGCTTCATCAGGCATTGCAGCGACGTTACTTGATGGTGGACGGACTGCGCATTCAGCACTTAAGTTACCTTTGAATGTTCATACAAATCCCGAAGCAATGTGTAACATAAAGAAGCATTCCGGCATGGCTGAAGTTTTGAGAAAATGCAAAATTATTATTTGGGATGAATGTACAATGGCCCACAAGCATTCGCTTGAAGCTCTCGACAGGTCCCTGAAGGATATCAAAGATAATACTAGGCTTTTCGGTGGTGCTCTACTGCTACTGTCTGGTGATTTCAGGCAAACATTGCCAGTAATTCCACGTGCGACATATGCAGACGAAGTAAACGCATGTTTGAAGGAATCTTATCTATGGCGGAGTGTCAGTAAATTGAGCCTTACTATCAATATGCGCGTTCAACTACAAAATGATCCATTAGCGTCAGGATTCTCTGAACAATTGTTAGACATTGGCAACGGTAAAATTCAACTGTATGAAGATACCCAATTTATTAAATTTCCAGAGAACTTTTGCAACATGGTGGCTACCAAAGATGAATTAATAAATAGTATCTTTCCAGATTTAAGATATAACTATACTAATCATGAATGGCTACGAGAGCGAGCTATTTTAGCTGCAAAAAATTTAGATGTAGACGCCATCAATTTTAAAATACAACAGTCATTGCCTGGTAATGAAATTACATTTAAATCAATTGACACCGTTGTTGATCCTGACGAAGTGGTCAACTATCCAGTAGAATTTTTGAATTCTTTAGATTTACCTGGAATGCCACCACATAATTTGCGACTGAAGATTGGCTCACCTATAATTTTGCTTCGTAATTTAAATGCCCCGAGATTGTGTAATGGCACGCGATTAGTTATAAAAAAAATCATGGGCAACATTATTGAAGCGAATATTTTATCTGGAAAATTCCAAGGTGAAATTGTACTTTTACCGCGGATCCCAATGATTCCTTCAGATTCACCTATACCATTTAAACGCTTACAATTTCCGATCCGTTTGGCATATGCTATGACTATTAATAAGTCACAAGGTCAAACGATGACATTTTGTGGCTTAGATTTAGAAAATCCGTGTTTTTCTCACGGCCAATTGTACGTTGCGTGTTCCAGAGTTGGAAAACCATCGAGTTTGTTTGTTTATACTCCTCATGGACTAACTAAAAATATTGTACATCCAATGGCATTACGCTAAATTAAGTTTTTGTAAATTAAAAATAAATAAATATATATGTTATAAAATGTTTTGAGTGCAAGCTTTTTCACCTTTCATTAAAATGAGTTAAAGTTTTCATTTACGATGCTGTTATTTATTTAACAAAGTAATAACTTTTCAATAATAATTTTCATCAAAGCGGTCCAGATTGTTTCAGCTCATTAAAAAAAGTATGAAATTAAAGACGTGTGTACAGGACAACGTCTGTCGGGTCCGCTAGTAACAATATAAAAAGCCTGTTAAATGCTTTATATGATCTTTGGCATATATAGAGCCTAAACTATAGTAACAGCTGACGCAGAATAGTTTTATTTCTTTTATTGATATAGAAAACGGAAGCTGGGTCATCAGCCAGTATTATATTTACCATCATATTTGAACGGAAATATCGGGAGGCTTTATGTCAAATTGATCAGCAAACAAGGCGTACATTCGATTTCTAGTAAGAAACAGGCTGTTGTAGATATTTGTTCAGGCTGCTGTCTTCGTTTGTCTATATAATTAAGACTGCTAATACTGCCAGTAACTTTGAAAGTGGTTTTCACTGACGCCTCGCCTAAACGTATCTACGTATAGACAAATTTTCGCAGTTGTCTCATTTGGTAAACAACAAACTCAATATAAAAATGATTGCGGTATCAGAATATATTATTTTCTAATAAATAAAGATAACAAAAAATTAAAGTCTTTAACATAGTACTATATCTGTTAAGTAAATAAAACAATAAAGAAAATATATACATAGTTTAAGCGTGCCAAGCGGCTAGGCATGCCGTGCTCTAGCAGCTTCATGCCATTTACCTTTTTATTTTTTCGTGATAACTTCCAAGACACAATAAATAAGACAAACAATATTTAGAACATTATACTGAACAAAGAGAAATGCAAGATGATACATTTTCTAACATAGGATAATAAAGCTCAGCCTTCAATAAATTCTTTTTTTTTTATTTTGCTCGTCAAAATGACCACACTCCACCTGATGGTAAGCAGTCGTGTGGTCTAAGAGTAGTGGCCTCCACACCGCCCTCATAGCAGCCGAGACGGTGTTGAGGTCTCTACTTTGACGGCCTGAGAAGGTGCTTTTTCACGCCCCGCTTAAAGGACCCAGGATTGAAGGAAGAAGGAAACACGTGTCTTGGCAGAGAATTCCATGCCTAATAACATTTTTACTCTAGCTGGTCAAACACAATTCCACATAAAGTACCCAGTTATGTTTACTGTATAAGTCAAAATCATTGTTACTATCTTTACCATATTAAAAAATCCTTTTAAAATACTTACGTATTTATCTGTAGATCTTCACCGCTAAGTTCTGGTTTGGAAGCAGCGGCTCTAGTGAACCTTTGTTCTACGACAATAGGCGGTATTGTTATCATTTTGTCGTAGAACAACAGCCTACCAGAGCCATCTGTCAAAGAGCTTGCTTCATAAGTTCATTCTCGTCATCTTCTGAAATATTATTCTCAAGAACTCCTTTCTGGTGTTTCTTCATTCTTGGTTATAGTCAGATGCAATATTTTCTAATTATAAGTATACTTTTTCGTCATCTTATACTTCAATGGAGTTAGTACTCTTAATTAGCACGTTAAGAGTAAATTATTGCTGTCGAAGTACTTTCTGTTTTTTGTAAGTCTCTTACCAAATTCAAGGATAAGCCATTGCTTATAATGCAAAAGCTTTGATCTGGATGTTGGTTTTTGATATTTGACATGATAACCGATTTACTATAATCTGCCGCTGGTGGTCTGACCTGCGGTCAATATTGATACTGTTGCTTTAACCCGCAATCATATTGGTCGTCATATCTTCAGCTTCAGACAAATTTGAATGCGTAGACATGTTGTCGATTAGTACATGAATTCTGTAGCCAATTACGCAGTGTACGGTGGTTAAAAGTCAACCGGGTGATACGAGAAAACCAATACAAGTTCTGAATCTCTTTGACCAGAAACTGACTGCTTTAGTACTTCTCTTGAAGCTTGCAACACTTCCGTAGCCACGTGGAGAGCAACGATGCGAACGCAGGAGCAAAGCGCAGGATGCCATCAGTGCAATTATGAACGCAGCAGGATATACTCATGTACTTAACAGAAACGTGAAAATAATTTGAAGAATAAATATACAGAATGTCCCAGAAGTCAACGTGCCGGCATCAGGTAACAGGCTAGTAGATAACATAACAAAAAATGTAAGAAGTAAATATCTGTAGTGAAAAGACCGTCACAGGTTGTAGAATTATTTGGTATTTTTTTTAAATGTCTGTAATTTATAAACTACGTACCTTAGATATTATTTTTATTTCTCTAATAGCTATTATAACTTACCCTGTTACCTGATTCCGGCTTGAAGTCGACTTCTGGGACGCTCTGTATATTAGATCGGTGAAAAAGTCGAAAAGCAACCATTAATTGCTATTATTATATTGCCCAATGACTCGCCCATTATACTATACCAACTGTATCTAACGATTCCCAGCCTTCTTCAAGACTGAAATGCAATGTAACTGGATCAATAGATTATTTTTTTCCAAAAGAAGGCTTTTGCTTTATGTTTCATTTCTTTATTGTGAAACAACAAACACACAGAATATGCATATTCGGAATGATTAATTATAAATCTTTTTGTAGATCACACAAATTTTATTTCAATGTGGAGTTCGAACCCACTGCAATACACGTACTGGCGTACCGGCAATGGTAAAGAACCAATTACCCGCCATTCATGCAGTCAAAAGAAAATGTTTCATACACATTTTCAAATAAAGAGTCTGTACACATACAATATAGATGTGCTCATGAATATACATTACAATAAAACTATCTAAAGATATCTCGATATCTCCAATATATGTGACATCAAACAAAAACTAATAATATTGAAGAGACATGAGAATATATAAAAAATAATTCAATAAGAGAAAAATAGGTATGTCATTATGAATAATAAGTATACTTCTACAACGTTGCTTTGCAAGTCAGCATCTATAATGAACTGTTAAATCATAATAATATATAAAATTGTAAAAAGTAAATAAGGTATAAACATAATTCTATAGTATTACGCCTCTGTACCAGAAGGGGTATGCTGTACTACACATAAATTCCACCAACCATGATTTCAGATCCCACCTGAAATAGGGCCTAAAATTATTACCATCTTCCAGGCAAAACTCCAGTTTACCCGATACTTAGATGGCAATAGTTTTATAATTTGATCTGAAGGCATTTGCTCTGGAAATCACATGATGCTACCGGGAATGGGCATTTTAAAAAACGGACTAAATCTACCATAAATAATAGAATTATCGAGCAAAGGTACGATTAGAACCTCATGCATTGCATTCGCAATCAAAACCGCTCTGCTTCGGAGGTGGTTTTAAATAAAGTATTAATACCAGATTCAAAGAGATTATAAAGTAAAGAGAGATATAGTATAAACATAATATGTAGAACCATAAATTGTGAGATAGTAATAGAAACATTTACCCAAAAGTAATCTGAAGATGTTATGTTGATAATAATAATAATTAAATATAAATAAAATGTATTTATTTTATTTTCTTCTACAAAGGTATCTTAGGCAGCGGTCCGACCACCAACGATGAACGAGAAACGAGTAAAACTAGAAACTATAAACGAGTTGACGATCAGCGAGAAGTGAGTGTGTAGTTTCGATAGTTTTGTCGCCGGGCTATAAGCGAGTGCGACGAGCGATTACTCGCGCCACTCGCCCGCGCTCGCTCAGCGCGCGGCGACGAGCGAGCATCGCTGAACGAGTATCGCTGAGCGAGTTTATTTTTGAAAGCTCTTGTCGCTCAGCGACAAAACTAGTAAAGCGAGTCGTCGCCAGCAGTGTGAACAGTCAGCGAGCAACTTTTAATATATGCATCTCTTTCGTTTACACGGAATGTATATTATTTGTGCGTTTCTTGAGAGAGAAAATCGCCGATAGTTAGTCGTTTTCTCGCCGGCGGTCGGACCACTGCATAAGGCATAAAATTACAAAGGTACAATTATTCGAAAACAGATCCTTTGTGGGCGGATTGGTATCTGAACTATATAAGCTTTACTAACCAAATCTTTCTTACTTTCCTCATTTATTAAAGAAATAAACTGTAATAGTAGCCAGACATACTACATATATATATATATATATATATAGAGAGTGTATATTATAGATTTATTGTTCTTTTTTGTCATTACTAATTATAGAGCATGGATATATTCTGAAAACAGTAACTGAATTATTTAATGAGATTGTTTGTTTAATAAGACAAGTAACAAAAACGGTCTACCTATACTAATATTGTAAGAGAAAAGATTAGATTTTTGTTTTGTTTGTTTCTAAGGATTTAACACAAAACGACACAACCGATTTAAATAAAATTGGGGTAGTCTTTGGGGACGTGAAAACTTCTTTCTATACAAACAAAAAAAATAAAGTGGGGTGGAATGCTAGTTCCTGATACTCTCTTAGTGGTTATTAAGGGGGTCAAAATTTGGTTATTTTTAAATAACAATATTAAATATTCTGAGCGATAATATTCTAAAAGAAAAATAATAAAGCGTCGAAGCGTGACGATGACGCGAGTTCCATGAATTTTGTTCACCCAAGACGTGCTAACACGCCTAAAAAAGTTTTCACTTCAAATATTATTTCTCTATTAGAAAGCTGTATCATCATCAAATAATATACGCTATATTTTCTTTATAAAAGTGCTATTATTAGCATAATCTAACCTACTTTTACACGAGCGATATCGCGGGAAAAAGCTGATAGTTTAATAATTTAATACGCTACAGTGGTCCAGTCGTAGTCGCCTCGTCACTCTCTGCTTTGTATTGATATAAACGTGTGTCGTGTTCATAAAGCCTTCCCTTTAATCCTTTAACGATTTGTTTTTACAACTCGTAAACATTTTACAGAGAGTATATTTCACAATAACGATTTCGCAATATTGAATTGCTTTTATTATTTCCTTTGCTATCAATACAATAACTTTTTCTTTATTGAACAATAAAATTGCCTGTAAAATGGCGAAAGTGTGCCTCGATATTTCTTATATTTTACGATGAGTCGAAGACGTGGTGAAATATTATGGAATTTCATGATTGCAAACATTTATGATGCCATTTTTATGATGTGGAATTTTAAAATAATTATAGTGCATCATGATCAATCAGTAATTTGATGATAAAGAGATCGTATGATACCAATTATTAAACCATTTATGCATATTTACGAAAATAGCTGCATATTTTTTTATTAACCTCTTCGTCTTCTTCGAAGAGGTTAATAAAAACACTTTGTGATGGTCTGTCTGTTAGTGACAGATTGATCTTAGTGACAGGTATAACTACTAGACCGATTGACTTTTAACTTGGTGTGCAGACACCTTGGAGTCATACCTCGGTCGAGTTTGAATATGGACCCTGTGGGTCAAAAGACCTCCGAGATATAGGGGTCATTTCTTTTCATTACTTTTACATTTAATACGAAGAGGTTGAATCCTGGGTTTGACAACCATCTCAATTTTTATAAAACAAAAAAAAATAATTTATCCTTTAACCAGAGTATTACGCCTGCATTTTGCTAGCTAAGGTTTTAGAGCCCACGTTATAGGGTACGAAACAGTACTATACTCTGTGCTGCTACTAAAAATTGTTTGTTAGAAAATCCTAGTAACAGTACGCCCGGGAATCGAACCGGAGACCTAATGTCCAGCAATCGCATAAACTCTCGCTGCACCACTACCTATCTTATCTTATCTTGTGTGTGGGGGTCAGTACAGACCAGCGACACTTCGACCCAGTGAGATTTTTTTCGCCACTACCTAACGTCTTCACAAGTAATTATATCAACAACTAACTCTTGGCCGCAACTTCGCTCGTATACAAGTAGGGTAGGTTAGTTTTGTATATATTAGTAACAATACTTTTTCTATTAAAATATAGCCTATTGCTTGGTGATAATGTAGCTTTCTAAAGGTGAAAGAATTGTTAAAATCGGTTGAGTATTTTTTAGTTAAATTCTTACAAACAAACAAAAAGTTAAATCTTTACTATTTATAATATTAGTATAGAAATATATGATATAAAGAAGCAGCGATAGCCTAGTGGGAAACCGTTGGACTGCCACGCATAGGTCTTGAGTTCGATCCCAGGGCGCGCATCTCTGACTTTTCGAAGTTATGTGCGTGTAAAATAGTTAATTGCGCTCTCTTTAACGATGAAGGAAAACATCGTGAGGAAAGCGGCATGTATGCAATGTTGTCTGCCAACCCGCACTAGGCCAACGTGATGGACTATGGCCTAAGTCCTTCTTACACTGAGATGAGGTCCATGCCCAGCAGTGGATTAGTTTAATACAGGGCTGATATTATAATATACTAGCTTTTGCGCGCGGCTCCGCCCGCGTGGTACCTGCATTAATAAAAAGTAGCCTATGTCCTTTCCCAGGTCTTAGAATATATCTGTACCAAATTTCATCTAAATCGGTTGAGTGGTTTAGCCGTGAAAAGGTAACAGACAGACAGACAGACAGACAGATAGACTGACAGAGTTACTTTCGAATTTATAATATTAGTAAGGATATAGAAATATATTGATATTTGTTCACAATGCACTACATGCGCAAGCTAAGGTAAGGTAAGGTACTGCTGGTATGACCATGCAAGTAACATATAAAATTTACTAACGCATTTATTCAGCGCCAACTACTTGCGTTCACAAGCATCAATAACTGCCAAATAAGTATGCAACGTATATTTCCACATTCTCTGAAACAAAGCCTTTTATATTTTATCTTGGTAAGTGCTTTTTACATTAGTTCCTGAATTCTGTGCTGTTGCCAAAAACTATATTGTGTTAGGTCCTACCAACTTTCAACAAAAAATGAGTACTAAAAATGTTTAATATATGAGCACCATTTTGGCTATGTTTCTGTAAAGTCATCGAATGCATTAGTGTGTTCATAGTTTAGAGCACAGTGCATGTTTATTAAAATGTTGGAAATTTGAATACGCACTAATTTCTTACAGCACGCGCCGTTGAGGCGGGCGCTGCGTGCGCTCAATACAGTATCAGGTCGTATCGATCTATTTTCATGTTCATTGAGCGATTACTGTTTTTAAATGTTAGATTTTAGTTATGTTACTATACTATCGCATTAGATTAAGAACCTGTAATGATAGATTATTAGTTTGAAATAAATAAATAAAAACTTCATAATTATTGAGCACTAGATTTTATGATAATGAGCGAAGCCGCGGTCAAAATCTAGTAATATTATAATGTGAATGTGAGTTTGTTTGTTTTTTACCATTTCACGCGTTTACTACCTGACCTATCTTTATGATTGTATTTTTTGTTATAGCTATTTATTAAAGAATGAATATAGTCTGAAAGCAGTAACTAAAAGAATTTACAATAATAATAATAATCTTTATTACCAGTTTTACAATTTTGTACATACAATGTGCTAAAAATAAACATTATTTTTACAAATTGTAGGTTATTACAGTGTTGTAACCATCTGATACCCAAGCTAAGATTGAACTTGTGTTATGGGTGTCAGAGCCCTCAAAAATTGACTCCTTTATTACAATACGTAAATATGTCGTGTGTGACGTGGTGTTTCACTTTCTAGATACATTTTTAAATAGGTGTAAATAAAGATATCTTACATGCAAGAAATATAAAATAAAATAAAATAAAAAAAAAACAAAAAAAAAAGTAAGTATGTTTATAGTGTGTTTTGTGTTAGAATATGTGTGTGTCTTTGTGTGTGTGTGTGTGTGTGTTGCGTGTGTGTGTATTGCATGTGTGTGTTGTGTGTGTGTGTGTGTGTGTATTGTTTGTGTGTGTATATTATAATGTGATAATGTGATGTACCTATAACTTTAATGTGAATATAATTTTGGTTACACTCTATTAACTATTTATCCATTGCTTCAAGTATTCTTTCAACCTCTCCATAGCTAAGACCAACGATCCATTTTCTAATTATTCTTTACAATGATTGGTTGTTTACCAAATAAGTACTTATGTAAGGAAATGGACTATACGTACAATTGTAAGCATTTTTATAAGTGTTTACGATTGTAGGTATAGTCCATTATATGCTATCGATATGTGTTTAAGATCGTTTTTGTAAATTATATAATAATTAGCAGTACCGACACACGAAAAAAATTTATAAAAAAACATCTAAACCATTCTCGAATCCACTTGAACACAAAACATTTCATCAAAATCGGTTCAGCCGTTTAGGAGAAGTTTAATTACAAACACACGCACAGAAGATTTATATCTATATAAAGATAGTTAAATTATATAATAATGTAAAAAAAATTACATTTAAAATTTTTCACTATCTTAATGGCTTAGAGGTAATGAATGCCGCTGCTGTGCATGAGGTCTTGGCTTCAATTCCCGGATCGGATGAAGTGTTATTTGGTTTTCATAAATTCTTAGTAGCAATACAAAGTCTGAAGTCATGCCCGGTAGACGACAATATCATGTGGTTGTAATACTCTTCTGCCTAATACTTCGGACACAAACGTGAGATAATGTATTACATTATATACTCAAATAAAGAACTTAATATTCTTTAAATAATAAATAGTAAGCAGCGATAGCTCAGTGGGGACACTAACAGACTGTAATGCAGCCCTCTGCATTACAGTCTGTTGGTCTCCCCACTGAGTCATATAACTTCCGAAAGTCAGAGGTGCGCAACGTGAGTACGAACCCGAGACCCTTCTCGGGTTCGTACTCACGTTGCGCACCTCTGACTTTCGGAAGTTATATAACTTTTCGAAATTATGTGCGTATTGATTGACAATTATCGCCTACTCCGTGCCTCGGAGAGCATGTTAAGCCGTCGCTCCCGGCTGCGATGCACATCTATGGCAGTCGTTATTGGGAAGTCAGTGCTCTCTAATATCCTGACACTGGTCTAGCCTTAGGGTATCCTTAGCCTTCAGGTTGCGGAGGTCAGGTGGCAGCTGCTCCGTGTAAAAACTGATATCTATTCAAATCCGGTTAGACTAGAAAGCCGACCCCAAGTGACTTGGGAATAATAAAGGCTAGGGAGAAGAAGACTCAAATAAAGAATATAATCAGAAAATACGAACCTTTTTTTACTTTTATATTACTTGTCAGGCTCGAAGTATAACTGATGAATTATATTTCCTCAAAGACATTAAAAGTTCAGTTTCGATGTAAGCGTAATTAAGAAATCAAATTACTAAAATCGCTTTTCCTATTGCAGACATAACGATCTACCATGGAACATCAGGAAGTTCTTGCGGAACCAGATCAACGAGTTTGAACTGAATACTGACTTGACTGTGGTCGAACCCTGGTCTATCTCCAAGTATTCGCATACTGATCTGCCCAGGCTGAAGCAGGGAATGGTTGGAGCCCAGGTTAGTGGAACATGTACTATAAGCTTCAGGTTTACATAGACTTATCGTGTCTTGAATCCAGGCGGCATTATCTTGGATGTATCTAGAGCTGCACTGTCATAATTTCGATAAATGCAGAAATAACATAAAATTGCCAATATATAGATAGCAGACTTTATTGTTAAGAGATTATTGAAAGACATTTCATAGTCTTTCGATAGAAGTATTAAACCAGGCAATCGCCAACTTCTGTCAGAGATTAAATAAGTCCAGATGTCTGAATAGTAACGCTGTATGGTCAGAAACGCACATATTCGTACATAAATGCGTGCTTCCTTTCGCATCAAGTTGTTCATAGATCATTTCAGTTCCTTTATGAGGCACAGGCAATGGGTGAAACAAAGTCGCAATTAAATAGAAAATTAGCCAAGCTATTAAGACGTGTTAATACAAACGCAGATGCTCGCATATACCTTAATATTTTGTACCCTAACGCTTGTCCGTAGACGCTACAAAATAAAAGTCTATTGAGACTGGAAAGTCAGAAGCGTACAATTCGAAACTGATTGGCACTTGTCGGCACTTACCGACACTTGATCAGCTCGTAACATTGAAATAGCGTACGCTGACTACTAACTAGACTTCACGCTTGAACACACCTGTGAGTTACCAGCAGCTGCCGACTTTTTACCCATACAAAAAGAAAGTAAATATGATGGCGCGCAAAATTCTATTACATGCATGTTTTATATAGAGGTGCACCATATGTTTAAGTTTAGCAGATGTAGGTATAAGTTATGTTACCTACATACGTAATAAGAATGAAGATACAAAACTAATGAGCGTAAAAGAACTAGAGGTATTTATTTATTTTGACTAAGAATCTTAAATAATATTATAAATGCGAATGTAAGTTCATTTTGATTTGTTAGTTTGTTAGGCTTTCATGCTTTATCTACACAACGAATTATCATGCAATTTTGCATACATGATGTCAGGGGAACAAAAAAGGACATAGAATAAGAATCCAGAAAAAGTAGGTACTGTTACTAATCTTTTTTTTTACTTGAGGGACTGCCTTGACGCTTGCCCGTCGTACATCCGGGTAAAGATGGCGACATCCTGGTCATACCAACTAAACCTTGACTCGACGTCAAAATCTAGTACGTAATTTATCTATATAAGTATGTGTACAAATTGCGGAAGTTTATAACCATATACTGGTTATAACAGTTTCTATTTCATAAATCCACCCAATATCTCAATTTTAATGATGCTGAAGATAGCAAGTAACTAATTAGAGATTAAAATAAAAAGCGTCCTCGTTGACTAATATCCAATTAAAATTTTGTCGTATAATTAATTTATGTTATTCGACAATTTTGGCTTTGCAAAGGACCCAATCATGTGATCAAACGTTTTATATAAATATAGTTTTCGTAATTATAAACTTGACATCATATTTATTTTATTGCTAAAATTTCGTTTGTTTGCATTGAGTTATTACCAGTGTATAGATAATTTTCAAAATAATATTACATTTGCACGCTTGTGTTTGTATGTGCCCGTGGAGTTTCCACGGGGCAGATGTTAGTATATTTATTACAATTACATTTTGCCAGCTTAGGTGTTTTCATACTAGTCGTCCGGCCATTGATAAGCGGTAACTTCTACTTATAATAATGACTAACATTATACATTCAAAAGTAACTCTGTCTGTTACCTATTCACGGCTCAACCGCTCAACTAATTTAGATGAAATTTGATATAGAGGTAGTTTAAAACCTGGGAAAGGACATAGGCTACTTTTTATTGATGTAGGTACCACGCGGCTAGAACCGCGTGCAAAAGCTAGTATAATATATAAGTACATGGTGAAGTTCCCTTGACATCTCTGATGCGATGCCGTTGCTACCAAGTTAAACAACCACACTGTTTACTGCCATATAATAATAATAATGATAATGATGATGATCCGAGACCCGTGATGGTGAAACCGGCGCCGCACCGCTCGCGCCGGTGTTGCGCTCTGCTGCTGGCTTCTATGCCTATAGTGGCTATTCAGGATCTATCTAGTGAGTTGGTGAGCCACCGTCTGCCCATTGCATTGATGCTATTAAAGTATTCAGGGCAGACGCCGTTTTTCATCCATAGTTAACAATATACCGGTCCACCAAACACCCATACCTATAGCCCATGTATTAGAATTCATACGTAGCAATAGTGCTACGCCTGCTGCGGCTAGTGCCGCTGTAGGTATTCCATCCCACCTTTGATTAAAACTCTCAAAGGGCCTCTTCACGTTAGACCCATGTCTCTGTGCAAGCTTCCCAAAGGGCCAGGTATTTTCTAATATAATTGGTTAGAAAATACCTGTGATAAAAGAAACATAATAATAATATTCTATCACATACTCACAACACTATCTAGCCCAAACTAAGCAGAGCTTGTACTATGGGTACTAGACAATAGATAAACATACATATATATTTTTTTGTAAATACATACATATTATACATATGATAGGTTTCACTGAACGGGTGGCATAGTAGTTTTGTAGTGTATAAATTGTACATATATTCTTTACTTTATTTAATCATGTAACCACTAGTTATATAAGTGGTTGCCTTGCCGCTGTCACTGCGCCGAGTGTTGTGGGTTCAAATCCCACACGGGACAAAAATTTGTGTGATACACAGGTAGTTGTCCTCGGTCTGGGTGTTCTTTGAGTCCATCGTTTGAATGTTGGTAAAGTCACCCACGACACAAGATTTATGTCTAGAGGGGCAGTTCTTTATTTAAAAATATCGAAAAAAGACAAAATTTTACAATTGCCTTGAGAATTTCTTAACATACGCATGCTTGTATAAAACCGGTGAGGCATATTTAGGTATATTAAGCTCACTTTTTGCCAACTATGTTATTTTCATACTAGCCGTCCACCTATTAATAAGCGGTAACCTCTACTTATAAGATCATTGTAACGTAGTATCTTGTCAATCCCGTTTTAGGGATGAGATTGACTAGGGTAGTTATGTAGCGGAGATAATTCAAAGATATACTTCGCAATTACAAGGTTTTTAATTCTAGATTACATACAAAATACAGTAAGCGAATTGGTTATTTTACAATAACAAAAACAGGGCGTAGTTCTTTTGGTAAGGCTCCTTACGTGGTCCGGCTGGAGAGCTCAAGGGACCACTTAACCACGGCGGCGCCAGAAGCAGCAGGAACCTTTTTCTTTGTGTGTGTGTATGTTAGTTGTTGGCCTTCACAACTTTACGCGTACTGTGGGTGAGCGCAGAAGGCAACCCGTAGCTCTCAACCCGTGGTCACAGTCCAGCTTATATAGTCCGCCCGCCGCTGAGGAGGAGTAGTCGAAGGTGGGGTGGCACTACTCCGACGCGCGCGCACCGCTTAGCACCGGTGCGACCGGTCCGTGTAACAATATGGCATCTCTGAAGCGATACTGCTACTAAGTCAACACAATTACAAACAACCATACTGCTTACTGGTAGTTAAAATAGTGTATCCAATGGGAACAAGGTGAACGGCTTAGAAAATGCTACCGGTAATATCGAGAAAGAATTATTTAAAGCCCAACTCGCTTTCACTCATCGAACAAAAGGCAACAGTACGCTGTTACGTCCATACGAACGTATGGAATTAATCATCAATTTTCGATAAATTTTAACTTTTATTATTTCTCACAGACACCAATAACTCTTTAAAGCGGTAGCTTTAAAATTGGCGCGGTGATATACGGCGCAATTGTAACGAAGCGGGGTTGCCGTCCATCATACAGTAAAATATTTGACGGGAGCTGAATGGGGCGCCTCTATATTTCGAGCTTGCCCGTAAGGTATAGGTGGCACTTCAAAAATGACTTATCAGATTGAAATGTGACGATAGGCAACATTATTACAAAAAGGGACACAATAAATATGGTTGATGAATAGACTGCGCGGATAGCGTTGCGTGCGTCGACTCGCTACTGCCACACCGCCAAGTATTGTGGGTTTGAATCACCCAAGGAATAATTGTTTGTGTGATAAGTATTAATTGTTTGTGTGATGAGTGGTGTAATAATATCGCAGATAATTTTTGAGTATATTATCTGCGACATTATTACACCACTCATTAAGCCTGTATTGATTCCAGAGCAACACGGTTTTGTTAGAAGAAAGACCATAGTGACAAATTTGTGTGAATTCTTTGATTTCGTTGCTAACGCTATGGATGGCGGCTTTCAGGTCGACGCCGTGTACACCGATTACTCAAAAGCTATTGATAAAATTTCTCATAATATACTTCTGAAGAAGCTTGAGCACATCGGTGTACACGGTGATTTGCTTCGCTGGTTTGCTTCATACCTCCGTGATCGCAGTCAAGCTGTAACTATTAAAGGATTCTGTTCCTCATTCACGCCAATTACATCTGGCGTCCCACAGGGCTCTCACCTTGGACCTCTTTTGTTTAATATTTATATAAATGACGTAGTAACTAATTTTAATAAATCAAATATTTTACTGTAAATTAAATATAAAAAAATTTATAAACTAATTAAAAATGTAAATGACTGTCAAGAATTGCAAAATGATTTAGATAATTTGTGTAAATATTGTAAGAATAATAACCTTTATCTTAATGTTAAAAAATGTAATGTAATTACATTTACTAGAAAGAAGAAAAACATAGTATACAATTACTCGCTTGACAAAGAAACCATTAAGAGAGTGTCCGAGGTGAGAAATCTGGGAGTTTTACTAGATAGTAAACTTATTCTTGATCAGCATGTCGCATCCGTCACCAATAAAGCGTTTCGTATGTTGGGATTTGTATTAAGAATAACAAAGGATTTTAAACGTCTGACCACCCTATTAAATTTATTTAAAACCATTGTCCGACCAATATTGGAGTATGCGTCTGTGGTTTGGAATCCCCAGTATAACGTATATATTGACCAAATGGAAAGGATCCAAAATAAATTTATGAAACACATCACTTGGCGATGTGATAACAATTTAATAACATCACTTACTAATGAATCGGTTGTGGCGAATTTCCAGACCCTAGAATCTAGACGTGTGAATCATGATTTAGTTTTCCTTTATAAGATTGTAAGCAATCACGTGGACCCCCATATCTTTTGAGTAAAATAGGACTTGGATGTCCACGACTTAGTGCACGAAAGAAGTCTGTCTTTCATGTTCCCGTTGCTAAGACCAATTATGGTATGAACACTTTTACCCAAAGATCTTGTCGCGCTTATAACAATCTAATTGAAATTAGTGGGAGCAATGATGACATAGATATATTTCATATATCTCTGGCTAAATTTAAAAGAACGCTTGCCAATAATCCTTGACAATAGTTAAACGCATATCATATCTATTATACATGTATTTTTTTTTCTAAATTGTCACGTATCCTGTTTTGTTTTATAGTCTCTTAATTAATACTATTTTAATATCTGTCGCAGAATGTAAAGGCAATGTGTGGAAACTCTTCTGGATTATGTTTTATTTGTATATTACTATCTTTATGTTATATAACATATGTTTGTTTCCCAAAGAACAATAAGTAAATAAATAAAAAATAAATAAGTGTGTTTTTAAATAATTGTGCTGAGGCTGCGTTTATTTTTGACGTGACAACGTCTAATAAATCGATGAACGCCGGCTGCACGCACGAAAAAGGATGACTCGTTGTCCCGTTACGCTCATTGTCCCGTTACGTTCATTGTCCCGTTACGCTCATGGTCCCGTTATGCTCATTGTCCCGTTACGCTCATTGTGACGTTGCGATCGGAGCGAGAGCGCTACACGAGCGAGCGAAAGGCACGTTGTGACATTGTCACGTTAAACTATCGTCCGTAAACCGACTTTACAGACATCAAATTTTTTTTTGGTCGTCACTTATTTATTTGTGAAGATGCCCTAGACAGAGGATCTGCTCTCAAGTGTAAAAGCTGTATTTAAAAATTTTAAAAAACATATTGCCTATAAGTCTGAATGCACTACATGAAAGTGTAAAGCATTCACGTTATAAATACACGTATTCTCCAGCCAATATCAGTGTGCAGAGGTTTACTATATCGCCTTTTGCCAGCTTTGGTTTTAAGTTAATATAACGGGGATCCTATTTTTCCCTATCAGGTATAGTTGCAATCTGCATGCTGGGACCGTATGTATTATAAAAACGAATGTGAGTTTGTTTGTTTGTTCAGCTTTCACGCCTTAACTACTCGACCGATCATCATGAAATTTCGAAAACGCTTACAAGGCTACAGAAAAGGACAAGAGTAACTTTGATCTAGAAAAAAAGTACTGTACCTGAGAGATATAAATTTATTGTCAATATGTATATTTGCGCGTGTGCAGCAACGGGCTAGATCTAATAACTTTTAAACTTTCGCGTTGCATGATATATATATATTGTAATATGTAACGGGTATTAACGCGATCATGCATAATGTTTACCTTTAGTTCTGCATTAGATCTAGCCTGCACGGCTGCAATAGCTCAGAGGAAATTCGATTGATTTTCGACAATGCACAAATCGACATTTGAATCGCATTTTGTATCATTCGATATCTGCGTCACGCATAACTAAACTCAAAGCCAGCCAACTCGAACTCACAGTAATGTTAACTCTCCAGATTATACAGGTTCTATGGCACTTACGCCACAGATAATTAACGATAGGACCTGCTTATACTAGATACTGCCGTTAATGCGCTCGAGAATTAATACGGTATTATTGAACTATATTTCTCTTAGCTCTGAGCCCGTTGAAAGCCGAAGCGACGAATCCGATAATCCCTCGATTGCTCTTTGTCCAATACCAATAGATGGTACTAAGGAAGTACTAACCGTTTCTGTAGAAATTTAAATAATATAATATAACTAGCTGTCCTGACAGACGTTGTCCTGTACACACGAAAGAAAAAAAAACAAATCTAAACCATTCTCGAATCCACTTGAACACACACAAACAATTTCATCAAAATTGGTCCAGCCGTTTAGGAGGAGTTCAGTGACATACACACGTACAGTATAATTATATATATAACGATAATATTCTATCACATACACACAACACCATCTAGGCCTAACTAAGCAGAGCTTGTACTATGGGTACTAGACAATGGATAAACATACATATATACTTTTTTGTAAATACATACATATTTATTTATTTTTACTGATTAATAATACATTTATATTTAAACATTAATAATAAGGTTGCTTATAACAAGCCTCCGCACATATATTATATATACACGCAAAAATAAAAATAAAAAACAAAAATACTATATTATAACTACACTTACAGATAACTAAGAATTTAACTATATTTCCATGCAGTGAAAAACAAAACAATTATAAAACTAAAAATAATTATATACTAAAAAAGACCACATAATATACACTCGCGTGCAAGTAAATCGACTCAAGGCTCAAGTGCGCATAAAAAGTGATATAACTTAAAATTGCCTTATTTTACCTCTATATAATGTTTTACATAATTATAGCCTAGTAATTAGGCTTTAAAATGGTAGCATAATTTCAGTAATTTAAATAAACACATGTCCTTAGAATGCAACTGAACGCAACCTCCCATAAACTGCTCTGCGCTCTATACACAACTTGCGCGACACAACCCGCTATAAAAACCCCCTGTAATCGTTTTTTCTTATCAGTCGCTCACTAGACGTTGACCTGAACACATCTCTGCAAATTGAAGCCGTCATTTGAAGAAAATTATGGATACAACAACTGAAGAAGCCGCTCAAGTCGTTGCCCTGTTGCAAGAAGGGTTGAACCAGCGAGAAGTCGCTCGTCGGTTGAATATGAGTCAGTCTACTGTCTCGAGAGTGTACAGGAGGTTTCAAGAGAGTGGTGCCTTCACTCGGCGGCCTAATACCAGCCGACGCCGGTGCACCTCGGAGCGTGACGACCGGTTTTTGGTCTCGACCTCTCTCCGAAATCGACACCTTACCGGCGTGGATGTGCAGCAGGAGCTACGTCAAGTTCGCGGAGTAACTGTCAGTCAGTTAGAAGAAGGTTGAAGGAAGCTAACCTTACTCCGAAAAGACCCGCTACAGGCCCGAAGTTGACCACAGCCCACCGTCAAGCACGCCTTCACTTTGCTCGAGAGCACTTGGATTGGAGCATAGAGCAATGGCAGTCGGTCCTGTTCACAGATGAGACGAGGATGTGTCTCCATGGCAGCGACAGGAGAGGTCGGGTGTACCGGCGTCCTGGTGAACGGTTTTCACAGTGCTGCTTTGTTGAAACCGTTGCATATGGTGGCGGTTCTTGCATGATGTGGGCTGGAATTTCCTTAGAAGCAAAAACGGACCTTGTTTTCGTTCCTGGGGGAGGCCGGAGAGGAGGTCTGACCAGTGATAGTTACATTGAAAATGTTCTACTGGATCAAGTTGTCCCTTATCAAGGCTTTATTGGGGATAATTTCATCTTGATGCATGACAATGCCCGATGTCACACTGCTCGGGCCACACGTGAGTTCCTGAGTGAAGTTGGAATTCACACTATGGATTGGCCAGCGCTCAGCCCCGATTTAAATCCCATTGAGCACATATGGGACGAGCTCAAAAGTAAAGTTAGGGTGAGGAATCCAGCTCCGACAAACATCAATGAGCTCAAGACTGCGTTGGTAGAAGAGTGGGGCCGAATACCACAATCATCAATTAAAAAGTTGATAAGGTCTATGAAGAATCGCTTGAGAGCAATGATCAGGGCTAGAGGAGGGAACACCAAATATTAACACGAATAAATTTTTTATCTTATGCACATTTTGTTTCATTTATACCCAATAACCCCCATACTGTGAAATTATATGAATTTTCAAAATTTTTTACAATATCTTTGACATTCACCTTTTTTACTAACCTACTGAATCGATTTTCATGCAACTTACATAATTTTAAAGCTCAATTACTAGGCTTTAATTATGTAAAACATTATATAGAGGTAAAATAAGGCATTTTTAAGTTATATCACTTTTTATGCGCACTTGAGGCTTGAGTCGATTTACTTGCACGCGAGTGTAGTATTATTGCCACTGTTACGATTCTACATCGATAAATAATAAATAAGTAAACAATATTATAATTATGCATCACAAAAATTATACATAGAAATACTCAGATCAAGACAAACATCCATGTTCATGCAGACAAATGTTTGGCTTGCGCGGGAATCGAACCCGCGACCTCAGGCGTGACAGTCGGTTACACTAACCACTACGCCATCGAGGCCGACTAATCATACTAATATTATAAAATTGACATAATATTGTCTTCTGTTTACGCGAATGTTATTCATTGAAATTAAACTACTGTATACGGATTTTATCGCGTTGTTTATTTGACACTTTATTACAAAATTTAGAAACTGTTACACTACTATAACTTTTAAACTTTTGAGACTCTCCCCGTGACCATGGCTGCTGAAAAGCAACCGAAACGTCGGGGAAAGTGTAACCATAAATATAAATAGTATAAATAGTTTTAATAGTTTTAATAATTTAATTAGCTTAAAAATTTGTAAAGTTTAATAGTAATAGTAGTGTAACAGTTTCTAAATTTTGTAATAGTGTCAAATAAACAACGCGGTAAAATCGATATATAGTAGTTTAATTTCAATAAAACTGGCAGTTTGGTAAGAAGTTTATAACTCAATTGATTGATTTCGACTGTATGGATGGCGTGTGTTGTAATGGTGTACGTAGTCGCCTAGCCATTGTCATTTCGTCAAGTGTTATGGCTGCGATCCATAGAATAACGAGATGGGTGTAAAAACCTAGGATTCAACCTCTTCGTCTTCATGTGACCTGACCCCTATATCTCGGGAATCTTTTGACCCACAGGACCCATATTTAAACTTGACCGAGGTATGACCCCAACGTGTCTGCACACCAAGCTACAAGGTCTTAAATGTAAAAGGATTCAAAATACATGTGACCTTATGACCTCTATATCTTGAGGGTCTTTTGGCCCATAGGGCTCATATTCAAACTCGACCGAGGTATGACCCCAAGATGTCTGCACACCAAGTTACAAGTCAATATTTTTCCACTTAAAATATGTGACCCCTATATCTCGAGGGTCTTTTGACCCACAGGCCCATATTTAAACTTGACCGAGGTATGACCCTAAGGTATCTGCACACCAAGTTACAAGTCAATCGATCCAGTGGTTCCGGAGCTATGCCTGTGACTAGCATCAATCTGTCACTAACACACATACCGTCACAAAGTGTTTTCATTAACCTCTTTGAAGAAGACTCAGAGGTGTATTCTACAAATAGTTGTTTTGACTTTGGGCACCTATTCTTTGTATTTATTGTTTGAATGTTTGTAAAGTCCCTCGCGACACTGGAATTAAACCTAATGCAGAAGTTTAAGAAAGTAAGAAGGAATGGCGATATACGTATGATTTAAATATTCGGTTTGTATTCAAATATAATGCGGTGCTCACGAATAACCTAATATTCGAATGATAATAATTATGGCCTGTGATTTTCGAATGATCCGATATTTTGTGAATTAGACTTTTCATTTAAATAATGTGAGTAGAATCAATCGAATTCATTACAAAATATTATTATTTTGTCGCTAGTCCATATCGCGAAAACAACAATATTTATTTGATTATTGATCACTTCCCATGATAATAGAATAATATGACTTATGGACCTGTCCTTTATATATTTACGATTTCCCTCCCTTCCATAGGGAAAACAAGACCGGAATAACTGTCAAATCCTGAGCAATAGCCCCGTCGGTATAGGAATTCACGTTTTTTATATAACCGAGATTGTAAGTAATCTTATAATTCAATGCAATACTCTCCAGTATTTAATTGAATTACAGAATCGCATAATGAGGATTAGTACATGCCCCGAGCGTAGTTGTCGTTTTTTACTAATTATCCTCCTACCGATCAACTGAACACATGTTTTAACAAATAAACGTATCTTATCTTACCGCCTAATACTTCTAGGCCATAGAATATAAGTATAGAAGTATTAGGAGGTAAGCTAAGTAAAAGGATAATGGCATAGATACTACGCCATGTAAAAAATCACATGGTGGTATCGCATTGGCATTAATATTAAATTCAAATATATTTGAAGACGAATTAATTAACTACAGGAGGGACTGGTGAAACTAGCGCATAATAGGGATATGTGGAAAAGCGAGAGGGAGGCCTTTGCCCTGCAGTGGGACAATACAGGCTGAAAATAATAAAAAAAAATAATAATAATATTTGAAGTGATAATTAGAATTTGACGAACAATTACCTACATCGATAATTACATGATCGGAGAGAGATCAAGCGCTGGAGGCAAAAACGTATAGAAATACTGCAAGTTTAGACGCCCTGATGCTGCGACGCATCCATATTATGTCGCATATACAAACATACAAACAACATACACAATGAACACCCAGACTCGTAACAACATAAGCTTCGGTGTGGTGATCAAACCCATTTTACTCTATTTTGATCTGTATTGAAGTACTTTTCAGAGGTTAGTGGCTATTCAATCCAGATAAAGGAATGATTGCTATCAGTGCAGTATACAAACAGATTAGTAGTCTAAAATCCTTGTAAATACTAACAAAAAATAACCCTTTAAAAGTGTACGGTAATAAATCGTACCCAATAACTCTTTTGTAGGCAGCAAAAATATTTATTACCAGCATAAATTCAAATTAACCCCCCCGCCTGCGACTGTGGGTGCAAAAACACCGATCGGGGTAAAAAAGGGGATATTTTTACCCTCCATATAATCCTTCCTAATGTGGAATTTGCGTTTGTTCCCCATTCTGTAATGTAATTAGAGTTTTCTTTTTCGTATCTCGATTTCGGTAATATGCTTGGATCGATTTAGGGTTGCGGTTGTTATTGAGTAATAAGGAAAACCCATTCTCTATGGTGAATAAATTTTACATAAAACGGTAATAAACGGTTTGTACGAGTAACATTGGAACAACGAAGTGAAAATTCTTATGATACAAGGATAACAAAGCTTTGTAAATAACTAAGCGACAAATATGTTACAATCGAACTGTTTTCCATTTCGAAGCTACAGCAGTGTTTATAGATTCGATTTTCTTCCGAGCCTCGCAGATTTCAGCATGAATGGGCCAGCTCGACCGGGGAAGGACTACCCTCTTTCAGAATATCGACGTGAAATACTAGTATTCCTACTGTTGTGTTTCGTTCGGTGAGTGAGAGTGCCGGAGGCCCAGTCACCCTTTTTCCCTCTTCCCGTTCCTTTTCATTCCCACTTCCTTTTATTGCTAAAGGGTCGGCAACGCGCAAGTGATGCCTCTGGTGTTGCAGGCTTCTATAGGCTACGGTGACCACTTACCATCGGGTGGGCCGTATGCTTGTTTGACACCTTAGTAGTATAAAAAAAAACAAATGAAGCCCACAATCAGTTCTGACTATTGTTTTTCTTCATAATCCCCTCTTTTGCAATGTTTGTACCATGATAATGAACTTACTATTATAAATGCGATTGTGACTTTGTTTGTTACTTTTTCACTCCCTAACTGCTCGAACAATCATCATGAAATTTCACGTAATATAATGAATATGCAAAAAAGTCAAGGTTACAAAAAAGACACACATATACCTTTCATCCATAAAAAGGTACTGTTTCTAAGAGACTGCTAGTAATAAATATATTTATTTTCATCTTCAAACAGTATGCCCAAAATTATTGTTTAAAACAGAGGTTCCAACACTTTTTTCTCCTAGACCACTTTCAAAATTTAGGTTTTCCCGGTGGTCCCCTTGCAGCTAAACAAGTTCATGCAAGTAAAAAATTTTATCAAATCTCTATGGGCTGACCTTGTGTTTTGTTTTTAATTCTCAAAACTGAACTTACCACCCTACCACACGGTAGGCGGGCTGACCTTTTCTTATTTTATTTTTTAGTAATTCTCTACCGAAAAATCGAAAATCCACTGGTACTGAATATGGAATATGCAAGTTCTTACAAATAACAGTCGCAGAGCTTGTCGAACAGTCGTTGAAGTCAAGCCAACATTTTAGTTCTTCACTATCGAAAGCAAGTAAATTTTTGTGGACCCCGCTTACGAATTGTGCACCCCCAGTTTTTTGTCACGCCAACGTAGACCACCCGCTGAGTCTCCCGTGGACCCCTAAGGGTCCACCTGGACCACTTTGGGAACTAATGGTTTAAGATACTAACATACTAAAGAATTGCAGCAAATTCCTAAGCAAAAAATTAATCACCTCCATACCCTATAATATACGCCCGTCCTCGGTTGTATTAAAATCTTAAATATAAAGTTACATGACATTTACACAAGGAGGACCAAATTCCAAAGCTTGCATTATAGTATAATAATTGTTTGTACTATGTGTAACTGTGTGCATGTGCGGGTGCATACGTGTGTGTAAGTTCGTACATATATGTGAGTGCGGCAATTCAAGAATCATTAGTGCGGGTAATCTCTTCAGTAAGGCGCTTATAAACAAAACTCTTAGTAGGAGACTTCATTTAATTGCAGCAAAGGTTTATTCTATAAATATCCAACCACATGAGCTTAAATAATATATGTATCACATTCTATGCTAGCGATTTTAATAGTCCTTGTTCTAGTCACATTGTTTTTACTTGGATTAACACTGTATTATTGGTCCTAATTAATCCTAATTATAATATTACTAGATGTGTCCGCATTTATCGTTACTGCGCCGCCCTCATGGGTCGTAGCGTGATGTTATATAACCTATAGCCTTCCTCGATAAATAAGCTATCTAACACTAAAATAATTTTTAAATCGAACTAGTAGTTTCTGAGATTAGCGCGTTCAAACAAACAAACTCTTCAGCTTTATAATATTAGTTTAGATAAATGCGAATGTGAGTATGTTTGTTACGCTTTCACGCCTTAACTACTTGATCGATCATCATGAAATTTCGGATACACGTTGTCAGAGGACCAGCATAGGACATAGGGTAACTTTCATTCAGAAAAGAGTACTGTTACTTATTTATCTAACCAACATTTTGCATGCGAGCGAAACCGCGGGCTAAATCTAGGAATCTGTATAAATAATTTACGCAGATGTACAATTTTCATCGTTGACTGTCATTAAATCAATGTGAATATCAGATCTGATTATAAACTGTCCCATTGTTTTCCATGAGGGTCTTCTCAGCATGAGATGATCATGGCCATCATCATCTCATACTACTCACCACATCTTACTAGCTCGGTGCGAGTTGGTCAACTTCGATATATTTGAGCATAATATTATATTTGAGCATATTTTTGAGAAAATCATTCATCTTAATCGTGATATAACTTATTACAATGCAGGCAACGTATAGGGGATCCAGACAACCTTGATCGCCAGGTGTGACCGAAACAAACGAACGAATACCCAATTCAGTTTCTAAAAGCCAATTCACAAAACCGGTCAAATATCATTCTGTACGACAGTCGGCGTAATGATTATGCCGATTCACAATAGCAAGACTTTTTATTGTTTCATCGTACAAAATATTTTCAACTATTTGTTACAGCAGTTCTGGGTGAATCAAAGTTTATTTAGTGTTATTAAATATCTACTACTGAAAAAAAAAACTATCACATTTGAAATAAAATAATAGGGATTAAATTTGAAGTTGAAGAAGTGAAGTCACTGTGTATAAAGAAATATGGTTACGTTGTGGTTTCATATTAAACATTTCATAATTATTTGAATGTCCAAATCGATTTGTATGTTTTCTTTTCATGTAAGTATAGTTGGCCACTATGGCTTGTCTCAAATTAGCAAAAACATAAACTATCATGTAATTAATTATGACGAAGTGAAATAACGAATACGGGCAAAAACTAAGCGATATGACTTTTAATACAAATTGTGTAAACGTTATTGATATATATTATTATTTATACATGTTATTATATAAGTATGCACTGTATTCTCAGAATGTAAATATACTTTTTAAAATAACCATTGCAATTTGTACAGGAAACACGAATTCAGCTCTAGTATTTATACATAAATTTAATACTTATATATATTGTATATAGGTAAGGAAATATAGGTTTTTGATTTTGACTTTGACTTTGAATACGCAAATAACTTCTAAAAGGCAGATATGCGTGTCTTGAGAATGAACTCGACACCTTAGCGTAGCAGTGCAATGGTCTCCCATTATGCTATCGCTGCTTGATGTAGATATTATATAGACATACGAGTATATATAGATAATGTAGAGCACTGTGTGTTATACTGCGCCGTGATTTCTTCGCGCTCGATAGATGGCGTAAGGATCGAGTTAGATCGCGCTATCGTTGTTCTCACACGACATGTATAAAAGCTCCGCGCTGCGACGCTCCATTCGACTGGTTTAGGTAGATTATAATTACCTATGTTAGTTATATTTACCTGGATGTAAGATTACAAGAACAGTATTTTTGTATAGTCAATTCACATTAATTTGTGGTTGGCTGGATTTACTTCAACTCTCGTCCTATCTCTAAACAGTGAGATTGATAGCTACATAGTATGTCTTTAATATAAAAACATTTTCTTATAAATTTCGAATTTTGTTAATTAATTATAATTCATGACAGAAGTTAGATATCATTTCAGCATTGACAATATAATAAGTCCGATCGCCACGCTGAGGTCTCGAGTTTGATCTCAAAGCGCGCGCGCACCTTTGGGTTTTCGAACTTATGTGCATATTAAATAGGTAATTATCGCTCGTTTTGACAGTGAAGGTAAATATCGTAAGAAAACCTGCAAATCAGAGAGTTCTACATAATTTTTTTGTTAATGTCAAGTTTGCTAACCTGCACTAGGCCAGCGTGGTGGCTATGGCCTAACACTTCTCACACTAAGAATGGAAACATGCCCAGCAGTGGAACAGTTTATTACAGGGCTGGTATTACTATATTATGATACTCCTTCTCTACATCCCTGCGCCTCGAAGAGAATATAAAGCCAGTTGTCATGCACCTGATGACTCTCCGACTTATGTACGTCAAACCTCCATTTTTTCTTATGTGCTGGTAACAAATGCTATGTTATATGAACTATAATCGGGAATTCCTAAATTCCCGATTATAGTTTCTTGATTGTGTTCAGAGTTTTACTACTGTTAACAGTATGCTACGAAGACAACCATCACGCCATATCCTTGCTTGCTTCCTTTGTTTCATTAATATATAATTTAAATAATAGAGGCCCCGTCATTTCATTGTTTAAGTGAAGAATAGCAGTACTATAGATATTGAAGTACAACATTTAAAGAGATGTTTTAATATTGAATTTGAATACACATTTATCTAACAATGCGTTACTCAACTCGTACATGCTAGAACAATGCATACATTTCAGAAACTCATCAGCCCTCTTTCTGGGCAGAGAATATTGTTATTTTACACAAACAGTGGGTATTTTAAAGTACTGAAATTGTATACTATCTTTGTCTCTTTGTAGATTTATTATAAAGTTGCAGTCTACCGATTTCATGCATGTTTATGATCTATGCTTCGCTCTTGTGGCTGGTTGCGTGATTTAATATAACCTGCCCAAAAGAAGTCTATCAACTTCAAAAATAATTTTATATCCGACATAGTTACAAAAATTAACGCGTGCAAACAAGAAACGAAAAAAGACCTTTGCTTTATTATGTTATACATATACATTGCAGATACATGGGATGGAGACAAAAATAATCTCTTCATAGCAACGTATTGTACGACGAGACAACTTTATACAGAGGGGATAAAACAAGTACTACATATATTGCGAGCAATGGCCGATCTTCGCCTTTCATACGTTCCCCGTGCAGTCTCTGCAAACAAGTTGACCCTCATATTGAAATCTTTATAACCTTTGTATTTGCAAGTATTTCAACTACAATGTTGATCAAGTTTAAATAACCTTGACCAACATTTTAGTTGAATTAAAGTGCCAGCTTGATTGTAGAATGGTTCAAAGCTCTTTTTAGTGATGTAATCGAAACCGACATTTGAAATTAATCCGAGAATTATGATCTATGTTGGCTATCATGCCAATGAGGATCGCGCTTGGATTCACCGCTAGAGGTGCTAGTGGATGGTAAGGTCTAGACGTTAAACTTTATAGTCACTTCAACAGTAACCATAGAAACCGTCAATTATTACGGCGAATTAAGGCTTTCGACAGCAGCTGTGACAGTGTTGACAGGACTCGCTAGTGGCGCCGCCTGGTGAGCACAAAAACAATAGCCCACATTACGATTAGTTGCAGTAAGGCTAGATCATTATGACTATGATGAAAAAACAACTTATTCGGAAGGGTTATTAGTCAACGACTACTTAAATGACAAAAACTCATGGAGCTAGTTGCTTGTTGCATACAGGATTCAAAGATCTGTATTACTTATAAGTCAATTTAAGCCTTTGCATAGTCACAAAGTGTAAGTGTATGCGCCATCATGCCATCCTACTGTCTATTTTAGATTTATATTAAATAATATATCTTAGCTCAAATTATTTCCTCCCTATAATATTATTAAGTTATTATTTTTATTATCTTTAGTTTTTATAGTCAGTAGTATATGGCATAATGGCTGTAACACTTTGTTAATCTGAGTTGTAAAATACTGAAATTATATTTAACTGACGATTTAAAAGAGTGGCCGTGAGTTTCTTGCAGGTTTCTTGTCATAGGCTCTACCCTTTGCCTGAACCTAGCAACTAACCTAAATGTAGCTTCAGTAACTTAGTAAACTCACTAACCTCACTAACCTATATACTTTGACGTTCATAAGCGTTACTTTGTGACCTAAATGAATAAATGATTTTTGACTTTGACTTTGACTTTGACTATGAACCCATATGTACGGATAGGTGAAATGTAATAATATTTTTTTCTTATTTGACTCATTTTGTAAACAAATATACCGTACTGATACCTAAAACACTGTCTGTATATATAGTAGTCTATCAGAACAAGCATCGGTGGTTTTATCGAGTTTAATTACTCGTCGGCATTGTAGTGCTGAATTGGGCTAACGGTTATTGACAAGTGCCCTAATTCGAACGCCACAGTGATTTGGATGTAGTGTGATGTGATGCCTTCAGATAGTATTGATCGTTATTTGAATATGAGATTCGATTGTGAATGAGCAGACCCTTCCTCTATACGCTACTCAAATTTATGATATAGCGTTGCCACTCACGCAACCTTTCGGTTATATAGTGAGATCCGCTGTACCTTCCAGATATAAAACAAACAATATTTAAACATGTTTGGAAACAACAGTACCTACAAAAAGATTATCCAAAGTACCCCACCGCATCTGTCTGTTCGCGATAAACTCAAAAACTACTAAACGGATTTTCATGCGGTTTTGTCCAATAGGCAGAGTGATTCACGACGAAGATTTAGGTGTATAATTTGTTAATTAATCGTTTGCTAGTTAATCGGATTTGACTCAATGCGAATGTGAGTCGTAGTAATGGTAATGTACGTGACTGCTGTGCATGTGCACTCAACTCTTCCTAGGTCGAACAGTGTTATTGAGTTTTACAGTCAAAAAATTTAACTAACAGTACGGCACCTGGGAACACGTCGAAAATAGGCTTACCAGCTATTATGTTGAGCCTAAAACACAGCCAAATTGTAGGTATAATTCATACCAAACTATCACTTCGAGGAAATAGACGATAGAATGTATATGTATGCTTCGAATATTCTATTGTTATTATAATAAAAATGCAGAATTCAATACTTATAAGTTTTATCATACGAAAATATCGTAGTTTCCATAGGAGCCTATTCTTGGGTATGACCAAACTACATACATACCTACATACATAGATTCACGCCTGTTTCCCAGAGGGGTAGGCAGAGACTACGGATTTCCATTTGCTACGATCCTGACACACTTCTCTGGCTGCATTCTCTTTCATCACATTCCTCATACACGCTCGTCGGTTCAAGGAGCTCTTAACCTGGCCTTTGCAGTTCAAGGAGCTCTTAATCTGGCCTTTGTCCAGAACGCCTCCAATCTGATGACCAAACTCAGGCATGTATATTTATTAGGCGTACAAACTACATACATATATAACACTGGTGAAAAAGGAAAAGTGATGCAAGTTTATATATATTTGCCCATTATAGGTACCTACATAACATTAAATACGACAACATTTTATTTAATTTACAATAATTGAAATTACTACGTGAAATTACAATATGTCTGAATTTTCATATAGTTATTGAGTTAACTAGAGGCAAATATAAAGCTCATCAAAAATGAATAACAAAGTAAATAAAAAATAAAGAAAGAAAATTTAAAACAACACTTACTCTGAATTTATTGTCACTGTAGGAAAATCTTGTATATACGAGTACATGTGTGATGGTATGCTTCCATGCCCTTCTGGTTGTCTTTTGAAGTTTGATAACATACTTTATGAGCCCTCTTCCCTATATCATCTTCGACAAGTGGTTTCTTCGGCCCAAGCTTATAGTAATAACTATTGTATGTCAACATCTTTCGATAGGAAAGCGATGTTCGGTCCATGCTATATTTCACCTCAACAGGTGTGAACACATAGAAAAGAGCTAAGCAATGAGCGGTGGCGGATTAACCCTAATTATTATATTGTTTCTCATTCAAAGATTCAATATAATATCAACATGAGTTTATGAATGATATATGAATTGCGATAGCCTTGTCGGAGATCGTTAGACTGCCACGCAAAGATCTCGCGATCCATTCCAGACGACCATCTGTGACATTTCGAAGTTATGTGCGTATTACACCCCACACGCATACACACATTCATACGCTCTCGCACAGATACATATGCTTCCGGCCTATGGCTTACCTCCTCAACTGTGCACCTGGATTGCAAGTTTCCTGCAGAAGCGTCGTATCCGGGTCCTTTGCGACGGTCGCGCTTCCAAATTTATGCAGGTCAATGCAGGAGTGCCTCAGGGGTCTGTCTTATCCTCTACGCTCTTTCTTCTGCATATCAATGATATGTTGAATCTCGGCAACATACATTGTTATGCGGACGACAGTACCGTGCATGGGCGATATCTCGGACATCCTGTGGCCAAACAGGCTGAGGTTGAGGGGAAAAGGCAGAATCTTGTCGTTGAACTTAACCAGACCTTGGACCGCATCTATGAATGGGGTGCCAAAAACTTGGTGGAGTTCAACGCCAAGAAGACCCAGGCATGCGCGTTCTCAACAAATATGTCTCCGTTCCTTCCCCTCCCTTCTCTGAAGAACACTCCACTGGTAATACGTGACAGCCTCTCCATCTTAGGTATGGATCTTTGCCGCTCCCTTAATCCCAAAACCTACATCGAGAGCTTCATTGGGCAAGCTTCGCGAAAACTCGGAGTTCTGAACAGGGTGAGGCGGTTCTTCACGCCTGGGCAACTGTGCCTATTGTATAAGGCACAAGTGCGCCCTTGCGTGGAGTACTGTTCTCATCTTTGGGATGGCTCCGCGCAGTAGTTGCTGGACGCTCTCGACCGGTTACAGCGGCGGGCTGTCCGTATTATCGGAGATCCAGAGGTCACGAGTTCACTGGAACCTCTGCAACTCCGTAGGGACATTGCCTCATTGGCATGTTTCTACAGAATATACCACGGGGAGTGCTCTGAAGAGTTATTCCACCTTATCCCGCCCTCCCCTTTCCTATCCAGAACAACGCGTGCTGGGCTCAGATGCCATCCTGACACGGTAGAGTCGATTAGAGCGCGTACCAACAAGTTTGGGTCCTCATACCTCTGCCGAACGACCAAGGCATGGAATTCTCTGCCAAGGCACGTGTTTCCTTCTTCCTTCAATCCTGGGTCCTTTAAGCGGGGCGTGAAAAAGCACCTTCTCAGGCCGTCAAAGTAGAGACCTCAACATCGCCTCGGCTACTATGAGGGCGGTGTGGAGGCCACTGCTCTTAGACCACACGACTGCTTACCATCAGGTGGAGTGTGGTCATTTTGACAAGCACAATAAAAAAAATAAAAAATAAAAACATACTCTCACACTTACATGTATACACACTAATCACACAACAGTAGTTAAGGTTTTTGGTATTTATTTGATTTTGAGTTTTTGTTTTATTTTCCTTTTTGTAATATTATTTTCATTATTAATTGTAGGTAATAGTGACTTTAGTACATAAGATAAATATGTCTCATTACTCTGGGAGAGGGCACTGGCTTCTGTTCTGTAACACAGGTTTTACCTAGCACAGGAGCCAGGGACTTCATACAATCTGTAAACGTATTATTATGAATAAAGATTATTATTAGCTATTAGCTATTTAAATAGTTAATTATCGCTCGCTTTAACAGTGAAGAAAAACGTCGTGAGTAACTCTGCGTATCTGAAAATTCTCATATGTGAAATCTACCAATCCGCTTTGGGCCAGCGTGGTGGACTAAGGCCTAACCCGTCTCATAATGAGACTCTTCTCATATCTCATATCATCTTATAATCTCCAAGCTTTTCTACCTTGAACCGTTGTCTATCCCATAGTAGAAAATATACGTAGATATAAAAGGTTACCTAAATGTGTGAGACATTGATCCAGGTGCTATCTATCTTCAAATTACACTATGATTCTAATATATTTGGCAGTTATGGCGCAAAGGTTCATCCCATGATAATTTTTGCAACCACTACTTTTGCAATATTATTTTGGGATTAAATATAATGATCATCAAAAATACTAATTGGTCAGCAAATATTGCACAGCATAACGAGCATCTATATGCCTCAAATCACTGCATTCCGTCTTGGAAGTGTTAGGTTATGTTAGGTTCCTTTTTTAAACCCACCCAAAAATAGGAGCCCCGCGAAGCGGGACTTCGTCGACTTAGTTTGATCTCTTTAAAGTTTGCTGGCCATGAGTTGCTGATCAATTAGCTATTTCTGCTCACAGATTATATTTTTCTGCTCACAAAAATACAAATACTATGCTAACCATTTAAATAACACCCTATTATTTTTAGGCGAACTACTCCAGGAGCTATTAGACCACGTGGGTCAAATACTTGCGCAATCACTGACAGTATGACACGCTTTGTAGGTAGCAACAAGCCTACCGGAAAACAGAGTTCATCTGAATCTGCATACCAACCAAGCCCTAATAGCTTGCTGGATTCATAAGATTCGATATTTAAATCAAGAGGTGTTTGAAAACAGTCTGACTCCAATTGCGGCTCGTTAGATTGCCACTTTCTTAATGGCATACCAGCTGATGCGAGTGCTTTCGTTACTTTTCTACGAATATTCCCAGCCACAGACGAATCATCAGCCCCAGTGAGAAGATCGTCGACATAGAAGTCGTTCTCGATTATTTCAGCGATCTTACTGTTATTGCACTCTAAAGCTAACTGTTTTAAGCACCTAGTTGCAAGAAATGGAGCACTGGCCGTGCCATATGTAACAGTGTTTAACTGGAAGACTTTGATCGCATCATGGGGATTATTACGCCAGACTATTCATTGCAAATGCCTGTCAGATGGGTGACCGACTATGTGTCGATACATTTTTTGGACATCGGCTGACAATATATATTTATGCTGTCGAAAGCAAAGTAATATAGACAGTAGGTCGTCCTGAACTGTTGGACCAACCAACTGAATATTATTTAATGAAACGCCTGACGTAGTGGGACAACTTGCATTAAATACAACTCTCAAATTTGTTGCTGTACTCTGATCGCGGCGGATTCCATGATGTGGAATATAATAATGGATTTGACTTAAATCAATTAATTACATGCAGACGTGTGACCCAAAGACTCATATTCTGACATAAAAGTATAATACATTGAATATAGGTCAGATTTTGTTTTTAATCTACGCTCTAGGGAGAGAAAACACTGAGTAGCCCTTTCTAATGAACCTCCTAAGACATCAGGTTTCTGTTTTAACATGCCGTTAAAACAGAAACGCACACAGAAACGACCGTCTTCAAGACGGAATGTGTTCTCGGCAAAATGTTTCTCACAAAACGTTTCCTCAAGTGAGTAATGAGATGACGACAATGAATTGATTTCCTCTAATTGCCAAAATCGTGTTAAATCAATTTCACAGTCAGATTCAGAACGGTCATGTTCATCTGACAATTTAGTTAAATGACATCGTATATCAGTTGACAGCAAAGAGATATAACTACGAGAAATCGGACCTGATACAATCCACCCTAATTTTGTTTCAAAAAGCATAGGTTTTTTATTACCTAAATCTATTCTATGCGACCCTAACAAATCCCAAAAGACATCAGAATCTAGGAGCAGATCAACAGCTGTTGGCTTATAAAATGTAGGATCTGCCAAAAAAATATCTGAGGGTATTTTAAGATTACTAATGTCAATCTCACGGCTGGGAACATTATTAGTCACGGATGGTAAAACAAAACAATAAAAGTCAAAAGTAAATCTTTCATTTAAAGACTTCATATTGACGCTCAAGTTTT
Source organism: Catocala sponsa (assembly GCA_963564715.1). NCBI lineage: Eukaryota > Metazoa > Arthropoda > Insecta > Lepidoptera > Erebidae > Catocala > Catocala sponsa. Next base: position 5,367,908 of record OY751326.1, read on the forward strand.
ACCTACATGTGAAGTTATGTCATTGATACCCATAATGGATCTGTCTATCTGATAAGGTGTCGAGTTTAATTTAGCACATAAATTCTTTGTCATCACACACGATGTGCTACCGTTGTCCAGAACCGCTCTTACAACATGTTCGCAATTATTATTATCGTATAATTTTACAAATGCAGTAGATAATAATACATCCAATTGCTCTGAATTGGTTACGTTAGCCGACAAACTATGACCGCTATGCCCAGCATTCGATAATTTGGACGTTGATGTTGAAAATGTAACATTTACAGATAAGTTAATGTTATCATTCTGTTTGTTATTATTAGTTACAGGGTTTGATTCAGCTAAATGAATTAAACTATTATGCCTTCGTTTACAAACACTACAACCTGGCTTCTTGCAGTGATTTGCGTAATGACCAGACTTGAAACAGTTAAAACACACCTTAAAATTAGGCAGTAGCTTAAGTCGAGCTTCATTACTAAGAGCAAGAAACTGTGAGCAACTACATAATGTATGATCGCCTTTACATTGAGGACATGTCTTACTGCGTAAGTCAGCATTAGACAAACTAGATTTATTATTTTGCTGTATTGAAACGATAGACTTAAACTTAGAGTTTGATTTCATGGGAATAGTGTGGGAGATTTCCAACGTTTCTAATAAATCAGCACGACTACGTAAGAACTTCATAATTCAATGAATATATTTGAATCCTCTTCCTCTAAATGACCTTTGCACTCTTCCCATTCCCGATAAGTCTTATGGTCCAATTTTCTAGTTATTAAATATATTAATAGCGTATCCCAATGTTGGATCGGCTCACCTAAGCCCTCTAATGCTCTTAAGTTCTTTTTTAACTGATCAATTAACCATTTTAAATTAACAGATGTCTCCTTAGTTACAGTTTCAATATTAAATAAGGCGATGATTTTGAATTAATAATCTCTTATTGTCGTATCTTTCACACAACATCTTCCACGCCACAATATAATTGCTAGCCAAGAATTCCGTAGACTGGATTACCACAGTAGCAGAAGACTCTTAACAGGCCCGCAAATAATGAAACTTGTTAATATCGGTTATGTCGTCATGCGAATGGATTAAACTAGCAAAGGTGTCACGAAACTCTAACCAATTTTCGTATGAGCCATTAAATTTTGGTAATTGAATCGTTAGCAGTTTGACTAGTTATAGATTACTCACTACGCTTTTGCTTTCGCATGATTGAGGCTCGTTAAATGTACTTAACATCTCCTGAACACTCTCCAGTGCTTCATAATATTGAGAATCGAATTCTGCGCGGGCGGCGTACAGTATTTCAACTTCATCTACTGAACATTCAATCTGTAGCTGTACCTTGTCAAAGCGGTCATATAACGATTCAATCTTACCTACGCGAAGCTGGAATTCTTTAGCAATCGCGGAGGACAAAAGCTGTTTTATTTCCATACAATAATTAATAAAATTAGTTAATTGACCCTTGAAACTGCCTCTTTTCTTATTCAACTCTTTAAGCTGATCGGCTGTAGCCATTCTGGGAAGCGGGCGGCATCACCTGGAATTTATACAAAGTTAACTTTAATAACAACGATAACACATCTAATTATCTACCTGTAATAACTTACTAATTACTAAGATACATACATACTCAATGTTGTAATCATTAGCTAAATACAGAGATTACTTTAACTGTTCTTCTAATTATGTATTTATATTAATTAATTATTTATGCAATAGAAAGGCATATTAAATAGGTACAAACTTTTAACGAACAATAATGAACTAAATAAGTTGCAAATGATTAAGTATATTCATTCCAATATGTATTTTATATCAATATTACAAAGCCGATAACATTGCTATAATGTTATACTTTTATTAAGTTACTAACTTTTGCCCGCGGCTTCGGTCACGTTAATTTAGAATTTGACAGTCAAATCGGGTCGTACTCTGCTTGTAATAATATTATTAAATCATGATTCGAAAGACACCTGGCGCCATCTATTATCATAAGAACGTTATTGTTGTTTTCCTCGGAAACAGTAATTTTTATCGGGCTGAAAGGTAGCCTATGTCCGTTTCTGTACACCTAACAACGTATATGCAAAATATCAGGATGATCGGTTCAGTGGTTTAGGCGTGAAAAAGTAACAAACAAACAAACTCATTTTCGCTTTTATAATATTAGTTAGGATTAGGATAGGATAGGATTGTAGCAATTATTCACACAGTGCTAATGAAACAGTGTAGTTTATTATATAACTACTAATAAGTTATAACCTATAATAAAATCGTCTGGTTAGAAACACTTTTACAATAACAGTACCTAATTATTAATTACCTAATGCACATTGTACTTCATGTACAAATAATGTAAATGACACAAGGTACGTCTACACATATGGTCGAGATAAAATAATGTAGCAATCGGCTAACAATACAATTTTATGTACCATTCTAACTCGAATGACGTAATTCATTTACAATGCAACGGTATTCTAGAACGAACAATTTATATACTAACCTGACAAATTGTTGTTTTGTAATTTACAATACCTGTAAGAATGTTGGGTTACGATTTTATTATCCAAAACCAGACTTAACACAATGAAATCTTCCGCATTCCAATGTACCACTTGCAATATCCAACCGGTCGTCACATATATGATGATTATCCTTTTATTTCAGTGAAATCCAAGGTTGATAACGCTAATCCTTAGTCTTCTAAAGAATCCGGCTCGAAGGACCATGTTAGGGATATATGGGTCCAGTAGGAATATTACAAAGTGAAAACAAAATAATCTTGGTTGCTTTCGTGTTAACAATTTTAATGGCTTCTCACGCTACCCACACAACGGTACATACTCGTAATTATTATAAAAATATTAAAGCGCCTACAACAATGATTCTATTGCTTATATAAATTTAATAGGCGTAAACACATATATAATAATATGTTAAAAAGTTATTACAGTATCCATGAATCACCGATAGGCAGATTAATAAAATGTCAATGAATGAATTATAGAACAATAGATAAATTTGAAAACATTAATGATATACGTACGTATACACGTTTAATAGGTATTCTCGTATCCTTAATATACTGCATTCATCATTATTAATATTTATTCTTTATTAACTACTCAACCGATAATCATGAAATTTCGCATACACTTTGTCTTGGGTACAAAAAGAGTATATGGTATCTTATGTACCTTGTGTATCCCAACAGTATTTCTTTCTGGATGAAAGGTCATTCAGAAAACAAGTGATAAACGGAAATTAATAGCCGTTAATCTTAGAGTTCGAAAAATGGTATTACGTGACTTTGAGGTCATAGTCATTTCGGGGTATATCGACTATGCTGAGTCGAATGGCGTTAACCGCGAGTCTCTAGCTCTTACGGTTCTTGATTTGAAAGTTGTATAACAGACAGACGGACGGACGGACAAAGCTATAATAATTTTTTCGAACTCGAAAAGTAGTTTTAGCGAGGGATAGAAATTTATTGACGAAATCTATATAATCGCGCCGCGAGAAAAATTTAATCCTAATCCTAACTAGTCCTAACTAGTAATATTATAAAAGCGAAAATGAGTTTGTTTGTTACCTTTTCACGCCTAAACCACTGAACCGATCATCCTAAAATTTTGCATATACGTTGTCAGGTGTACAGAAACGGACACAGGCTACCTTTTATCCCGAAAAAATTACTGTTCGCAAGGAAAACAACAATAATGTTCTTATGATAATAGATGGCGCCACGTGTCTTTCGAATCATGATTGAATTATATTAAATATACAAGCAGAGTACGACCCGAATTGATTGTCAAATTCTAAATGAATGCGAGCGAAGCCGCGGGCAAAAGCTAGTAATAAATAAATAAGTATATGGCACTAGGTGTAGCTTGCCGAGTTGTCATCGAGCTCGATAGATGGCGGCGGAATCGAATTAGATCGCGATATGGTTTGGTTACAATCGACCCTATATAGACCCCTTGGGCGCAAAGCTTTAGCACAGTTTGTTGACTCATCGGTAATCACAACATACAAGTAGATTACTGATAATTTTTATAGCCAACTCACACAGGTTATTTGTTTGTGAGTTGACTAATAAGTACTAAGATAACTGTGTAAGTGATGTACACAGAAAAGTTTAACAAACTTTTCTGTGGAAAACTTATTTTCTTACGAAAAGAAGAAACACTCAAAACAGTAAGCGAACGACGCCATATTGACGCTTGAAATGTAAATATATTTACCTAAGAGACATGTACGTGCGTAGAGAATACTGGTTAAAAGACCTTTCTTTAACAGAAAATTTTATATTTTTAATGAATTAATAGTCATTTTTGTAAGTTCTCTTGGAGTTGCATAGTAAAAATTTTGTCTTAGAAGCGTAGGTAAGTTAGCAGTCAAGTGCAGTGTTTGCAGCGAAGTTATGAGTGAATATTAGTGCAAATAGCTCGGTATTACTGCAGAAGTTTATTGTCATGGATTTTTATAATATCTAACAGAAAAAGGAACATTTCTACAATATCAAGGTGAGTCTACAACAATGCCGTAGTATGTAGTTTGTACTCTTTTGTAAAAATCAAAGTATGATGCTCTTATTTTGTTATAGTACTGGCCAACCATAAAAATAGTGCTATTAATTTATTTTTGATTGAGTATTTGGTAATAAATTGTGTAACTTGCCAGGTGACTACACCATAACTTGTAATCCTTATTCACAACTATTTAAACATGAGGTGTTCAGAGTTACTGTATATATTTGTTAATTGGGTTTTTATTAACTCTGTTACTGTGTGATCCATGAAAGTCATCGTATATTTTGAGCAAGGTAATGCAAAATATAGCAGAAAATGTTTCAAGAACACATTTTCAATAGAGGACCCATTTTTAACGTCATTTTTAAGCTCAACTGATGAATAAATTTCATGAATGTATAAATTATAAAACGCCAAAAGAATTTCTTAATTCAAAATTACCTATCTTAAAATTCACATTCAGATAAACTTTTATGAAAGTTGTCTCTGAGTATCAGGATCTGAAATAGTAAGTACTTATTATGAAAGAAACAAAATGAAAGTACATACAATATTTCTTAAAACATAAACTGTCATGACTTCCACATTCTAATAAACTTTATTGATTGATTGATTCCTTATTGAGAAACAAAATAAAAGTGCAAATGAGTGATATTAGTTTTATTATTAAGTAAGTAATTATATATTTACCCTAATAATAGCGTCAGTGCAAGTAATGAATTCTTCAACTAATTGCATTGATTTGCATTACCAAATATTTGGATAATAGATACTGTTTTAGGTATCTTATCCACCATTGTGTAATATTAATTCTTGTGCAAGAAGTATAGGTATAAGTATACAAATAAAATCAAGATTAAAAAAGAATACCATACTGTAAATACCGTTTTACAAAGATATGTGTAACTTGCAATTAACTTCAAGCTAAATAACCAATCGAACAACACACGTATTTTGAAGTAAAACTTATGAGTATAAAGAATTGGTTTCATTTATAGCTCATAATTATGATAGTATAGCACAGTGGATGCTAAAACTTTTCGCTGTAAATTGCTTAAATAGGCTAGGTGAGTTAATTTTATCCATTTATTGCCAACACTTTCACAATAGATTAATATATGATTGTGAGACAATACAGCTTATAACGATTAGAGCAAACACTTTGCAACTTGAATATGAAGAAAAATGGATATTAAGTAAACCATCAAATATATTTGAAACATTTAATCTTTATATTTATAGACTAATAACTAATAGCCACAAGCAATGCAATATATTAACAAATAGAATAAAGTATTGAAACAAAATAAATATAAATATTTATTACAAAAAAGTATATTGAGATAGCTTTACATTTGAAACTTTAGAAACAAGCTACAGCTTAAAAAGTATTGTAATAATAGATCATAATAATGACCAATAAAAATTTAATAGAAAAGCAAATAATATTATTACTACAGAAAATAAAATCCTTGGTCACTAATAATATTGGCAATAGGCAAATATTAGATAAATTTAATAATTACATTACTGACTGCTTTTACTATCAAAATTAATAATAGATTTGGGTAACCTTTTATTATTTTTAGGCATCAGTATAACTCAGTTACTTATTTAATTTGTTTATATTTGCTTTAATTCAAGTTACATTTATTAAGACACTAGTTTTCACCCGCGGCTTCGCTCGTATGAATGTAGGTTAGGTTAGATTTGCAACAGTTCTTTTTTCTGGATGAAAGGTACCCTATGTCCTATTCTGTACCCCTGACAACATGTATGCAAAACTTCATGTTGATCGGTTGAGTAGTTAAGGCATGAAAGCGTAACAAACAAACAAACTCATTTTCGAATTTATAATATTAGTAAGGGTAAGGATTGTAAATTAGCAATTGTCAACATTAAGTTTGACATAACATATTTATTAAATAACTTGACTTGGTAGTATGTTGTTCTCTCATTTGAACTAAGTTGTTTAACCACCGCTCGACATATATTACTAAAATTAACATAATTATGATTATTTACATAAAGGTAAAATCGCTTATTTTTCTAAAAAGCTTTTGTAGTAAATTCCCACCTATAAAAGTTTTACTGATACTTTAGTATTCCCTGAAGTTCCTTAACATATGTGCACCTAAGTATGCAGATAATATATTCAGCCAGGAGCAATTTATCTCAGAACGAAATTACGATTCAATAAGTATTGAACGGTGAATTGATAACTCAGTTCCAAGTTATAGTATTAATAATGCGGAATATTCATGATATCGATCTTTTAGTATCCTGTATACTGAAGAGCAGTGATAGCTCAGTGGGGAGGCCAACAGACTGCAATGCAGAGGGTCTCGGGATCGAACCCACGTCACGCACCTCTGACTTTCGGAAGTTATAATTATGACTTTTCGAAGTTATGTGCGTATTGATTGACAATAATTGCCTGCTCCGTGCCTCGGCAAGCACGTTAAGCCGTTGGTCCCGGCTGCCATGAACATCTATGACAGTCGTTATTGGGAGAGTGTCGACACAAAAGATCCCACTGGGTCGAAGTGTCGCCGGTCTGCACTGACTGGCTCCCACATAAGATAAGATAAGATCCTGTATACTTAACTAAGATATCTTCAATTGACTTTAGCCATTTTAATGTTATAGACGAGAAAGTAACTCTGATTATAATGTTTTTGCACCTAAACAATGACGACCTTTTCATACTTTAATTAAAAATCTTTTATGATTTTTAAAGGCAATTAAATGAATATATATTTTATCTATCTACATACATTGTGCTATGCCTATCTATTATCGCCGAAAGGTCGACCTCAGAGGTGATTACACTAAACGAGCATTGCAAAAACATTTTCGATTATATGATTTACACAAGAATAGCCATGCTGTTCTGTCTAAGTGTCTTTATATTTATAAATACCATGCTTCATTCAAGTGTTATAAAATATCCTACGATTTTAAGATTATATAATAAACTGCTTGAGAACTTGAGTAATCTGTCTCAGAGACAGTTTAAGTACATCCTACACTTGTGCTTGAAAGAAAAATGTTATAACTCTGTCCGGTTGGTCAAAACACTACATTTTTGACATATTATATTTATTCTTATTTTGTTGTATTTCGTTTTATTTTATTACATTTCTTTATGATGTTTATGGACAACGACATTTTAAGTATATGTAATAAATTAATAAGGATTACTTTACTAAATGTTTACAGTGTCACATTGATTAAAGTTATACTATTCTACAGAATTTTACAACTTTGATCAACGTGACAGTCCATCCAAAATACAACTGCATTTCATTCATTACATTACTATTTTATTTTATTTCATTTAATTTCAGAATAAATATAACAATATTTTCAAGTGAAAAGCAAATGGCAAGAATTATAACGATAAAAGGAACCATATTATACAAAAAGCTTTTGAAATACTGGCATGATATCCCAACTGCTGTACACAGCGGTCCGCTTCTGATTGATCATACACATTATTAAACTGTCTACATAATGGACTATATGAACGTATGTATAATACTTCATTCTCTACCCTCACCCTTATCAGGAGGGATTCAATACACGACAGTTATATACCCAACTTATAAAGATTTCAACACGGACCGACGTCCCCGGCTGAAATCTGAAGTCCTATCAAACTTAAATCCTTACATTTTCAATTTGACCCCTTCCCTTCATTAATATTACTGAAGTACCCTCAGACAATTTGTAGTGAGGTCAACAACATCATAATAATATAGCAGTGAAAAATTGCGAGTCATTTGACCCCTTAGGGTCCGGACGATAAAAGGGAACTTGGAACTCGTAAAACTCCTTGAGAGTTCTTATCATGACGCGTGGGGCTAGGAAAACTGCGACAGCAAAGTACATTTTATTAAAATCCTAACAATTGTAGCTTCGAACATACATACACACGAGTGAATGTATGATCTGGGCAACAAGCGATTTTTACTCGGATTGACATATCACAATCCTGTATAATTCATTTACTTAATTCACTCTAATTTAATTCATTTCATCGGTTTAACGGTAGCTTGACTTTCTCACGAATGTCTCTAATAAACTTTATGATTCAGATTTTTTTATGAAAGACAGCACTAAGAATAAAGTGTGCGTCGCGGTAGATTTTGCAAACATTTAAACAACGGATACCCAAACTATATGTGAATCACACATAAAGACACACTAAGCCAAAACCGCAACGCTTACAGCCTGTATCTCACTTACACAACTTTCGTCACACTTGAACAATGTACTGGTACTAGTAAGTACAAGTAATTTCTCTATTTTTCAGGCGCCTTTGCATACTACCCTAGAAACCACGGTTCCATATTTGTATTTATGCTTGTATAAATTTCACAACCTACAAGTAAAGTACGTAGACAGTAGAATCAGTCACTCAGCCACAGAACACATTGATACAGTAAGACTAGCTCATTACGACACGTAAAAACACACACAGTAACACATAGAAGCAACTGCACAGAGATTTTTGATCGAGTTTGAAGAATTCAGTAGTTGTGAGTATATGCGCGTTTTAATAATTCGGTGTTTTATTGTATTGTATTTGGTAATCAATCTGAACCAATTTACCTACAACAACCACGGTTTTCTATTCACCGATTATTATAAGTGATTATATATTATTGTTTTTTATATAAAGATTTTAAATTAGGTACTTATACTTACAAGCTCTGCTTAGTTTGGGCTAGATGGTGTTGTGTGTATGTGGTAGAATATTATATTATATTATAGATTATTATTATATTGGGTATTATTTTAGACCGTTACCTTAACTGCCAATCTATAAATAGTAGTAAATTGTTACTACTATTTATAGATTGGCAGTCAAAATAATATTTTTATTTAAATACAATGTCCATAAATATGTAACCGATAAAATGGGAAGCTGTGGTTCCTGCAATACAATACTCACTAGTGCGGTATCCAGAGAATTCACTAACTTCTTTGAATGTAACTAAGTAACTAAAGATTATAATTTTAAATGGTATTTTTCTCAGCTTTTGCTGGTAGTTAGTGACATTTTATGGACTTACTAGCTTTCATCCGCGGCTTCGCTCGCGTTAATTTAGAATTGGATAATCAATTCGGGTTGTACTCTGCTTGTAATAATATAATTCAATCATGATTCGAAAGACACGTGGTGCCATCTATTATCATAAGAACGTTATTGTTGTTTTCCTCGGGAACAGTAATTTTTTTCGGGATGAAAGGTAGCCTATGTCCATTTCTGTACACCTGTCAACGTATATGCAAAATTTCAGGATGATCGGTTCAGTGATTTAGGCGTGAAAAGGTAACAAACAAACAAACTCATTTTCGCTTTTATAATATTAGTTAGGATGTCAAGTAAAGACCACATATTTTAGAAAGAATCAAGTCTGTAGGCTATTGTCGTAAATATCATCATAAATAATGAATTATAAAATTGTGAATGCAACTGCCTCGTAATATAACGTAGCTTATTTACTCAAATTATATGCATAATTGTACATTATTACAACAATTAAATGTAAAACGGTAACAGTTTCAAATTGGCTACCTTCCAGGTTCATTATCGATATCCGAAACTCGGAAATAAATACAATAATTTGTAATACTGTTATAGATATCTTTAATTTATTGATGCTGTATCAGTTATTTTACATGCTGTTTTGATAGAAAGGGATTTCGAGACGCAAATATAGGTTAAAGTTTGATTGCATAGATGACGTAGTGGTTTAAGTGGTCTACTACCCACTGCCACGGTGCCGTGTGTTGTGGGTTCGAATCACACACGGGACAAAAATTTGTATGATCAGCAAATGGTTGTATCAAGTCTGCATGTTCCTTGCGTCCATTTTTTGGATGTTTGTAAAGTACAGGAAATATTTTTCTAGAGCGGTAGATGGCTTTATTACAAAACAATTGAAAATGTCAAGTCGGCCTTGATGGCGTAGTGGTTAGTGTAACCGACTGCCACGCCTGAGGTCGCGGGTTCGATTCCCGCAAAAGTCAAACATTTGTCTGCATGAACATGGATGTTTGTCTTGGTCTAGGTGTTTTTATGTATAATATGTATGTATTTACAAAAAAATAATTATATATACATTTTTATCCATTGTCTAGTACCCATAGTACAAGCTCTGCTTAGTTTGGGCTAGATGGTGTTCTGTGAATGTGGTAGAATAATATATATTATTATTAAAGTCAAATATTATGATAATTTATTCATTTTGATCACAAAGTCCATCGATCAAATATACCATAGATGCACGATCGTCGCTCAAAAAACGGCCCCAACAAAACTGTGCATAAATCAGTCGTATGCGCTATATTATGCACCTGTCCCACTCACTCTTGCGTGCGCTGCCCGTAAGCGAGAGCGAATCGACACTACTACTACGGTGGAGACCGTACCATATACTTAGTACGCTTGCGTATAGTGAGTAACACACTTAGGACGCTTTACATTGACGCGTTTTAACTAAACTATTACAAAATGTTTCTCAGTGGGCGTTCAATGGTTATTCCGGTTTATTTCCTGGATTGCATAATAAATGCAGACACTTATAAGTAATTAGTACTGGTCAGTGCCACATATTGAAGCGGTTTTTGTATGAGAATGTGCATCTATGGTATATTTGACCGAAGACAAAGTCACACTTATAAGCGTCAACATTTAGTAGTTAGCGAATTTAGCTGAGTTTTATTTAGGTTAGTTGCTAGGCCCTGACAACGACGCACATGAATCAATCTCGACGTTAATTTAAAGTATATTCTTTCCACTGCTGGGCACAGGCTTCTTGGTTTGGGCTTCCACTACACTAAACCAGCTATGTTATGTAACAACGGGATCGATGTGGAAACAGCTTACCAAACTAGCGTCAATCTGACCACCGTCAAGAAGTTCTGACTAACGAGCGTCACAGCCTGTAGCTCTGGTGTACGTTACATTCCAATTAAGTGAATACCAGTATGAGGGAACCTGATCTTTTATCGTTGCGTCAGCACTGCATGGAAGACTGTATTTTAATAGAATATCACTACTGCGCGGTTTGGCAGTTCCATTGGTTGATTTATATGAATAATAATAATAATAATATTCTACCACATACACACAACACCATCTAGCCCAAACTAATCAGAGCTTGTACTATGGGTACTAGACAATGGATAAACATACATATATACTTGTTTTTTGTAAATACATACATATTATACATAGAAACACCCAGACCAAGACAAACATCCATGTTCATGCACACAAATGTTTGACTTGTGCGGGAATCGAACTCGCGACCTCAGGCGTGGCAGTCGGTTACACTAACCGCTACGCCATCGAGGCCGACAATCGTGGGATAGTAATGACCATGGCTGTTATCAAATGTGCAGATGGGTGACTTTTACAAATTCTCGCTTAAAAAGTTCTATTTTTTCAAAATAAAGAGCTGAAAGCATATAAACAGTAGGCTCTATACGATACGCAATAGGTATTAGATGCAAAATATAATTTATTAATTTAAGTCACAAAGTAACACTTACGAATTGTTAAATAAAAAATGTCAAATAAAATATTTGACAATTCGTATCGAATAATTCCAAGAAGCTTCAATTAAAAAGGTGCTTACAGAAAATCAAATAACATTTTAACAGTTAACAATGTAAATTGTATCTGGTGACTCGAAATAAGTTACAAAAAAGGTGCAATTGCCATAGGACCAGGCGGTCGGGTAACATTTTAATAGGTACATTATCTCTGGTTTGTAAGTAGAAGTGTATACCACAACCACATTTCGCCAGCTAAAGTTTCAAGTTCCACGTAAAATGCGACTAGCCAATTGCCGTCTACCGAGCACAGTAACTGTACCAGATTTCTAATAAGAATCCAATAATACTTCACCTACATAAATCAAAGCCGAGCCGTACAGCATTTGCATTTCTAACTTTACCAGGCAGCGAAAATGTATTAGCAAAATATCAGAATCGCTTATTGCATGGCCCGTACACCTTACCATCCTCATGCTACAGTCAATTTGGAGTAGCAGAAAGTGAAATGTCATTAGTACATCTTGTAAAGTAAGGTTCAGTATAAGCGGAGCGAGGCGGATAATTCGCAACTTATTAGTAGTCGCAAAAACACTGCTTGCTGACCTGGCCTTGAGAAAAAAGTAAATTAGCTACTAAGGGAGCATCTTGGGTCTTATTAGTAATTCATTAACGCAAGTTTTGCGTGATCCGTAAATAGTTGTATTAGGCTTATGTATGCGTATTTATTATTCGAATGGCAATCGATAATTCGAATAAGTTTTAATAATATATTATAAGTTATTTGTTTTGTTATAGCTGGTATTATTGACGGCCTTTTTTGTCAAGTTAATGTTAAGTTGTGCGAGTCGGTTATCGGCTATATGTATACATGATTATATATCAGTAATCATTATATTCAATAACCCATTATTGCATTCAAATAATCTTTCGAAGCCCTTGAATATTTGTATAAATCGAATACTTAATCGATAGTCAAATAACGATAATTTGTTGTATAAAACCTCTACAACACATTTGCTTGACTTCAACATCTCTAAATAAGCAAGAAAACGCAAACGCACACCGTTGCTTTAATAGAAAGACAATTTTCGCACATAAACGTTTCAAAGGAATCTTGCCCTTTCACCGATAGTAATAATAAAACTACTTCAAATTTATGATAACGAATAAAAGTTAAGTGAAGACAAGAATTTCTGACTCAGCAATGAACATATAAGGGAGATTTCATTGTTTGGAGCGAGGAACATTAGTATTTCTTTGCTGTTTATTACATGCCTTGCTTTCCAGAATATTCACTAGATTGTTTGCATGCTCTCTTAAATCTCGAGATCCTTAGAAGGAATGTTGGTTTCTTGTTTGCATAAGATACCAAAACTATAGACAGTTATTGTTTTAATAAGCAATGCGTGCTTCATTAACTTATTACCTGACCGTAAAGTAAAGCTAAAATTGAAAAAAGAGATTTATTTTACGATAGATGAATTACAATATTTCTTAATATAACCACATGGTTATTATTATTATTATTATTATAAGCCTAATTGTCGTCCCACTGCTGGGCAAAGGCCTCCCATTTCAACTTCCGTCTGTCTCGATCGCTTGTTCTGAGTTGCCAATCCCTTTTAAATGCATCGAGCTCGTCTCGCCATCTCCTCCTGGGCCGGCCTCGTTGTCGCTTCCCGTTACTTGGCATCCACTGTGTGCTTGTTCCCGCCCATAACTCTCCTGGCATACGACAAACATGGCCTGCCCAATTCCACTTTAATTTGGCAGCTGAGTGGCCTACATCAGCAATTTGAGTTTTGGAACGTAGCATTGAATTTCTGATGCGGTCTGTAAGTCTGACTCCTAAAATACTACTACATGGTTCATCATCATCATCATCATGTCAGCCAAAAGACGTCCTCTGCTGGACATAGGCCTCCCCCAAGGTTTTCCACACAGACCGGTCTTGGGCCACCCGCATCCAACCGCGTTACATGGTTACACTACATGGTTATGTTAAGAAATATTGTAATTTTAAAAGACTACGCCTTCATTAGGTATAATTCCTGTGTCACCAGGGATTTTACAAATATTCAAATAACGGACACAAACAACATCCAGCTTCGGAACAACCATTTGTGGATCACACAATTAATTTTTGTGTGATCCACAAATGGTTGGCCTAAAATCAAGCAACTATATATAATAATAATACTCTACCACATACACACAACACCATCTAGCCCAAACTAAGCAGAGCTTGTACTAAGGGTATTAGACAATGGATAAACATACATATATACTTTTTTTTTTGTAAATACATACATATTATACATAGAAACACCCAGACCAAGACAAACATCCATGTTCATGCACACAAATGTTTGCTTTGGCGGGAATCGAACCCGCGACCTCAGGCGTGGCAGTCGGTTACACTAACCACTACGCCATCGAGGCCGACAATACTTAGTAAATTACCTTCGAGTATAGATTTGGCACTAAAATATTGACAAAATAGCCATGACAAAATAGCAGATAGACAGTTTATATATTTATATTCCTATTATCTATACATCTATACAAATAAATAAAATTGAAGTGTCTGTTTGTAATGTCAAAATAACAGCTTTTTATCTAATGCATATGAAAGTATATAAGGTACCTATGCGAAAACATATCTTTTTTTTAATTTTTGTCTGTCTGTCTGTTTGTTCTGGCTAATCTCCGAAACGGCTGAACCGATTTTGACGGGACTTTCAATGGCAGATAGCTGATGTTATAAGGAGTAACATTGATTTTAGAAAAAAAATAGGATTCCGCGGAGACAAACACTTTTTAGTTAAAATCTACGCGGACGAAGTCGCAGGTAACAGCTAGTTATATATAAAATAGGTTTCCATGAAGCACACAATGTTAAAAATTTTCTTTATGTAAAACGAAATATCTTCTAACTACCCAATATATCATTCGTATGGCAAAAAACAATTATGTCAATTTACTTAAATCACCTATATATTTACATTGACTTAATAAAGTTTCATCAAATTGTTTTTCCCCCTCATTATGGTGGTTTCTGATCAGCTTTAAACATTCATGCGTGCCCACAAAATTTTTATTATAAACGGCGGGTTATTAAGTTTGGTCCTGTTATAAAACCTTGCGGTATCACACGACGGTTTCATGTTTTTTGTAGCACAATCGTTGTGGCCTGACATTTGGGACATTCCTGCTTGTTTTAAGCTTTAATTATTATTTTTGTCACGTAAGATCAAAGCTGCGAGATTAAAATGCTTTGAGAAATTATTTCATTTAAAATTGTTTTAAAAGCCAAGCACAGTTTATTTAAAAAGGTATGTTGCCATTTGTGACAGTTGAAATACAATAAGCGTGGCCAGTTTTCGTTATCAATTATTCATTTTATAGTTTCATTTTTGCTGCAATTAAAGGTTTAAGTATTTATTATTAATTAACTGTAATATATTTACGCTGTGTAAAGCATATGTGGTGTGACTCTGAAAGATAGAATAAGAAATAGTGTGATTAGAGAGAGATGCGGCATGAAAGTGGATATAGTTACAAGAATAGAAAAGGGTATGTTAAGCTAGTTTGGACACGTAGAAAGAATGGACGAGGAAAGACTGACTAAGAAAGTTTATAAGGCTAGTGTGAATGGAACAGTTGCAAGAGGAAAACCTAGACGAACGTATCTCGATCAGATCGGAGGCGTTCTGGATAAAGGCCAGGTTAAGAGCTCCTTGAACCGACGGGCGTGTATGAGGAATGTGATCAAAGTGAATGAAACCAGAGAAGTGTGTCAGGATCGTAGCAAATGGAAATCCGTAGTCTCTGCCTACCCCTCTGGGAAACAGGCGTGAATCTATGTATGTATGTATATTTACGCTGGCTAGTCGGGTATTTTCATTGAATGTTTGAAATAGGTATCTTAAGTAGGTCACAACATACAAATGTAATTTCTTAGAATAAATAGTGTGACGAAGTAGCTAGATATTGTGGCTGACGTTGTTTAATTATTTAAATTGAATTGTTATCCCCGTAGCAATGTCTAGAGGGTTTCTATTATGATATTAAAATATAGTGGGCGTAATATAATTCTACCATCCCCCTTTGAGATTAAAGACGTGGGTTGCCTGTACGTTATTAAAATTCTAGGACAGCTGGGAGAAGGCACTTTATGCGCAGACTTAAGACTCGCGAATAATCATGTATTAAATTCTCAGAGTAATTTTGACAATTAGTTTATTATTTCGTTTTATATGTAATACATACATGTTAGTGGTTATTTAATATTGCTTATTATAGCTTGCTATTTTATTATTTGACAGACTCTTGTTATATTTGTAAGCCTGAAAATTTTAGTTATATAGAATTTTAGCACACGTTGAGACACGTTAAGAATAAGATAAAACATACCATCATAAATCTTTCCCTGATTGATATTTTTGATATGAAAACTGAAGTATTCCAGCAAATCCGTTTCCGCTGCGTATCAAAAAATACTTTGGCTTAGGAAATAACCAAACAATGGGTACAAAACAAATCATATCCTTCCATACTTCCGCTTCGCGATAAAAAAGGAACTTTACAGTCTTTAAGATAGAGTTCCAAATTGCTTGTTGGGTTGATATCACAGTAATTGAATTTGAGTAGCAAGGGTTTCCTCTTTTATAAATTCGTAAACGCGCTCTGTGTTCAACGCTGACGGTATTTTATTAAAGGAAGGGATAAGCTCATGTTGGTCTGCGATGATATGGCATTGCGTAACACGGGCTTTTGTCAAAATAGAAATGGAGATTGAAAAAAAATTTGCATTGTTTCGGCTTGATACATTTTTGTCTATGAGCTACGGCTGTTGCTTGAATTAACGTTCTATCGCTGTGTTTATACTCTGTCTTTCTGTTAAAAATTGTCTTTCGAATCTCGGTTTTAGTTGGTTTGGCAATTCTCAGTAACTATACAGTCTTGAAGTGCGCTCGGTAGATGCAATTGACGATCTTTATTACGTAGCCCTAAAGGCCTCCATATACGGCACTATTAGTCGTAACGATGGATCTGAAGAAAATCGTTACGATCCATCGCATCGAATTGCCACAACACACGAAACGATTGATCGAAACGATTGGTCGTTGCGATCGTTCGTTTAGGCAAACTGAGACTGAGGCAAAAATCGAATCGTCGATCGCAAAGAACCATACACCTTCGATTTATCGTCACGATATTCATGATTGTATTGGTTTCTGTTGCGATCACGATATCGTCCTCGATCAAGTAAATCGTTAACGATTTGGACATACACCATCGATTCGTCGTTGCGATCGGTCTGATTTTCTTCGGCCATTAGAAATTTTCTAATCAAATGTTGGTATATCACGCCTATGTCTACTCCCATCAAGGACTACTGCTCGCCTAAGTCGATGTGTATGTTACGTATTGATATTAAATTCTCGGTCTGGTTTAAGAACTGAAAGATAGTAACATATTCATTTGAATTTGCTATTACGTGTTGGTGTAAAATTATCGTCATTAGCTGTTAATTAGGTATTATTTTCAGCGGTTTTCTCTTATAATATTTTCTTCTATATCATCATTTTCCATTTTCACAGCGTTCTTGTGTATTCGTAATGTCATAGATCTACCATATTGATGATATATACCAAGCTATAAAAAATATACCTAATTATAAAACAATAGACACTTTTATTAATTAATATTTTAATATATTTTTTTGGAGGCAGATGAGTGATGATACGCGGTTATCTTAGCTCACAGACACAGCTGTGTTTGCTTGGTATTGCAAAATCTAAGCCAAGAAACCACAACAAAGCTGCTGCTATCGTAAACCTTATAGGTACAACAGGACAAGCACACAGTCGCATTTACCATAAACTACGAGTATTATATATTATAGGTTTTCTTCGCAGCATCGCTCGTTTTAATCTAGATTTCGCCAATAAATTTCTATTTTACAGGAGCAATACGTTTTTGTCTGGATGAAAGGTTCTAGATCATAGGCTATGTCCTTACCGGTATCCCTGTTGGCTCAATTTTATGATGACCGGTCAAGTAGTTAAGGCGTGCAAGCGAAACAAACAAACTCACATTCACATTTATAATATTAGGGAATTAGGATTGGATAAGAATTTTTATTTTGTACATTTAGAAATACAACTTTCGCAGTAGGTTAAATTTCCCGATTTTACGTTACAAACATTGGCGGTTGGATGCGGGTGGCCCAAGACCGGTCTGTGTGGAAAACCTTGGGGGAGGCCTATGTCCAGCAGTGGACGTCTTTTGGCTGACATGATGATGACGTTACAAACATTCAAACAATAATACCCAGATTCGGAACAACTTCAGGATCACACAAATTTCCTCCCGGGTGGACCAAACCCACAACACTTAGTGCAGCGAGCACCACTTAAACCACTTCGCCATCAGTGCGGTCTATACCTGAAGCTGACATAACCTTACAGCCAGAATAACAGCCCATTGATATTCAAGACAGTGTGTTTTCCGGTGCCTCTTTCTTCTACCCCATAAACCAGCCACAGGCCACCAGTTCTATGGAATATAAATAAGATTGGGTACGCATATGCCGCCTATGGGTGTGGTACGCTGATTTATAGCTAAACAATATATCTGAGGAGGGAGATAGAATTATTGCGTGTATGGTAATGTGTTTACAAGAGAGAGAGAGATAGGATAGCGTTCAGTGAATTCTGATTGTATAGATATGTATCTTCGCAATAAAATAGCTCTTTAAGTTGTCATAGTAAACAGTTTATATTGTAATTCATAAGTTTTTGTACGAGTATACAAATAATAATGTTTTATAAGTATTGTTTTAGAATTTATATCTTTATTATACAGTATGTGCCCTTAATGCCTGTAGCACAGGTTTACCCTAGTACAGGCACCCCTTATAAATTACCTTTACGATGTGGCATAAGCTCTGTATCCATTTGTACCAATTTAAGTTAAATAAATGATTATTATTATTTCGCTATGAATATGGTTAACTGTTTCGCGCAACGCTGAAGCAAGAATGCTGTGCATGAGGTCTCCTGTTCGATGCTAGTGTCTTGTAGATTTACTGTAATTTTCTTCTTGACATTTTTTAATATGGCCTCGATGGCGTAATGGTTAGTATAACCGACTGCCACGCCTGAGGTCTCGGGTTCGATTCCCGTACAAGTCAAACATTTTGTGTCCATGGATGTTTGTCTTGGTCTGAGAGTTTCTTTGTATAATATGTATGTATTTACAAAAAAAGTATATATATGTATATGTATCCATAGTCTAGTACCTATAGTACAAGCTTTGCTTAGTTTGGGCTATATGGTGTTGGTTGTGATAGAATATTTAAAAAAAAAATTGCACTCGGAATTAAACTCGCGCGCTTTTATATGGGATCTGAGATTTGTATTTTCTGGCGATATGTGTGCGTTATTACACCCAGATAATATAAATCTTACATCCCATAACACCAACGGCGTGGTCTTGGATTCCATGCCCGCGTGAGGCAAAGTGTTATTGGATTTTACGAACAAAAAATTCTTGGCTACAACACGAAGGCTCCAACTGTGCCCGATAGATGGCACCGTCTCGTATGCTATCAATTGTCCGTCTCACCTGCTATCAATTGAAACCGAAAGCAAAATCTGAATGTAATACCATCTCTTTCAACCCTTTAGGGATATAGGCGTGATTTACAAAGAAGTTATAGCTTCTTGATCAATACTTCTTACCGACACCAGTTACAATTTCAACTAATAATAATACATTATAACAATAATATACATTTCAAACCAGTGTGTTCAATTCAGTAGTAGGAAAATGGTATAATGGTTGCAAGTCCTTACAAATATAATTTGTAAAGTAATCGGCATTGTAAAATTGACGACTAAATAGAGTGACCGTGAGTTTTTAAAATCCTAACTAATATTATAAAAGCGAAAATGAGTTTGTTTGTTTGTTTGTTACCTTTTTACGCCTAAACCACTGAACCGATCATCCTGAAATTTTGCATATACGTTGTCAGGTGTACAGAAACGGACAAGGCTACCTTTCATCCGCAGTCCTACGGCTTCGCTCGCGTTAATTTAGAATTTGACAATCAATTCGGGTCGTGTTCTGCTTGTAATAATATAATTCAATCATGATTCGAAAGACACGTGGCGCCATCTATTATCATAAGAACGTTATTGTTGTTTTCCTCGAAAAGAAAAATTTTTTTCGGGATGAAAGGTAGCCTATGTCCTTTTCTGTACACCTGACAACGTATGAAAAGGTAACAAACAAACAAACAAACTCATTTTCGCTTTTATAATATTAGTTAGGATTAGGATTAGAATAGTAAGGATTAACGCGTTGTTTGTTTTGCATTTTATTAATGTAATAAAATGTCAAATAAACAAGCGATATAATCGAAAAGTAAAGTTAGTACTTGGCTACAACAACTAGATTATCAATTGACAGAATCTACTCACACTATCGCATAATTACACCAATTTTTCCTTAATAAGTACACAACACACAATCAAACATACTCCACACACACAATCACGCACTGACACTCACACTACCCGCATACACACATACACACACGTCCACACAATACATACCTTATACAATAATGTAAACTATTTTGCAGCGACATTCACGACTTAAGCTATTTATGTCTCAGTCCACGACTGAACACTGGTTTCCAACATACAGGCATTAGCCTATTTTGGAACACAGCACAACATTTTTATTTGTTACCTGCGACTTCGCCCGCGTAGATTTTTACTAAAAAGTGTTTGTCTCCACGGAATCCTATTTTTTTTCTAAAATCAAAGTAACCTATGTTACTCCTTATAACATCAGCTATCTGCCAGTGAAAGTCCCGTCAGAATCAGTTCAGCCGTTCCGGAGATTACCCGGCACAAACAGACAGTAAGACAAAAATTTTAAAAATATATATTTTCGTATAGGTACCTTATATACTTTCACATGCATTAGATAAAAAGCTGTTATTTTGACATTACAGACACTTTAAATTTATTTATTTGTATAATATAAATTTATTTAATTGTATAAAGCTATATAAAAATGTTATCCTTACTAAGGTAAAGTGCAGATAGATCGCATATTGAGAATGGCTCTCAATATGCGACTATCATGCAATCTACCGTGGCATCTTTTCTTATATTGGTATGTATTTGCATGTTGGCTACACGCAATAAACAATAGAATACAAACAACTCCAGGTAAACCAAAACTAGTCTCGAAAGTACTGTTTGTGGATTACACAATTCTGTGTCCCGTTTGAGGCTCGAACTCTCCAATATTCGGCTCACTGGCGGTCTTCCATAAATTGTTTAGCCGTGAAATTCTTTGTAAACATTTGTTCTAAAGGACCGAGTTGCATGTATTGTAAGATATCTATTTTGCGGCTTATAAAATGCGGCTTCGCTTGCGTAAATGTAGGTTATATTAAAATATCTACAGTATTTTTTCTGGATTAAATGAACCGTATGCCCTTTTCTGTTGCCCTGACAGTGTGTATGTGAAATTTCATGATGATCGGTCGAGTAGTTAAGGCGTAAAAGCGTAAAAAGCAAACTCACATTCGCAATTATAATATGAGTAAAGATGCAGTAGGATATACTTTTCTATGTAAGAAATCTTTAATCTTATTGGAACCAACTTAGTACATGAATAGTACATGTCCTTAATAAACACATGTATTACAGACTTGAGTCATTTATACATGTAGCTATGTACATGTACCAATGTAAGCAATTACGCAAATTAATATAAAAAATTGGTTGTGTGTGAAGTCGGTTTACGGACGATAGTTTAACGTGACAACGTCATAACAAAATTTCTTTCCCGTAACGTTACAATGAGCGTAACGGGACAATGAGCTTAACGGGACAACGAGCGGAATGGGACAATGAGCGTAACGAGACAATGAGTCATCCTTTTTCGTGCGTGCAGCCGGCGTTCATCGATTTATTAGACGTTGTCACGTCAAAAAGATAGTTACACAGTCCTATAGAAAGAAATGTCAGCTCTAAATATACTTTTAAATTAACTGGAGCTAATGGGACTAAATACTACATCAGAAGGTTACACCAGTTACATGTATCCTTATATTTTTTAAATGACAATTCCAGGTTCAGGTACGATTTCTGTATCGCAGGGTCTTTACAAACATTCAAACAACGGACACAAAGAAAATACTTGAAATACCTCATGGGACTTCTACAGCTATTTGTAGATCACAAATTTTTGTCCCGGGATATGGGTCATTTTTAAAATGATAATTCCAGCTTCAGGTACGATTTCTGTATCGCAGAGTCTTTATAAACATTCAAACAACGGACACAAAGAAAATACTTGAAATGTCCCATGGGACTTCAACTATTTGTGGATCACACATTTTTGACGTGACAACGTCTAATAAATCGATGAACGCCGGCTGCACGCACTAAAAAGGTTGACTCATTGTCCCGTTACGCTCATTGTCCCGTTACGCTTATTGTAACGTTTTCATCAATGTTTTGTCATAACGTTATCACTTTAAACTATCGTCCGTAAACCGACTTTACAGACAACCAATTTTTTTGTCTCAGCATATGGGATCCGAGCCCGCAACACTTTGTGCGGCGACAGTGGCGAGACAATTACTTTAACCACTACACCATTTGTGTATATCAGTTCTATATAAAAAAAAATATCAGCTGTTAAATTAATCAAGTTATGCGGAACTAATGCGACTAATAGCCAATTTCACAAGTATCAAGTAAACGTTATCCGAAATATAAATCACGTGCTGTCTCACTCTTGTTACGTTAAAATAAAGTCGGTTTACGGACGATAGTTTAACGTGACAGTCATAACAAAATTTCTTTCGCGTAACGTTACAATGAGCGTAACGGGACAATGAGCGTAACGGGACAATGAGTCATCCTTTTTCGTGCGTGCAGCCGGCGTTCATCGATTTATTAGACGTTGTCACGTCAAAAGGGAGATGCCGATACTTTTATCTTAAAGATAAATGCTATTCGGAGTTTGTAGAACAGGCCTTAAATACTACATAATATTTGGTTATAAGAAATTCAATATGCGTATATCTGTTTCCTTTAACGTTTCCTTCCGTATGCTGTTCTTGGTATTGGAATGAAACATAATAAATGGAAATTTAAATGAATACTTATAATAATATACCTAATAATAACATAAATACAAATAAATACATAATATATAAACAAACATGACATACATTCATAATAATAATATCTGGGACATTTAATTCCTTTTCTTTTTACAAACTTTGATAATAATGATAATCTACAATAATATATAATTAATAAAAATATTAAATCATATAAATAAAATAATATAATAATAATTATATAATAGAATACCATATAATAAAAATAATTATAGTAATATATCTATCTAACTATAGTAAGCGCACCTTAATAAAATTACCTATATATTATAATAGTCAATAAATATCAATCATAAGTAAAATATGTAAATAATAAAATATGTAAAACTTCCTCCTCTCTCCTACATCTTGCCGTGCCGACAAGGCCCACACATGTTTCTTATATTATACCATTGTAACATCTATTTAACTTGTGGAGTGCAATAAATTTATTGAGTATTGAGTATTGATTGCATAGAGGGTCGAATTTAACTCGGCCTCGGTAGGAAGCGTTATATATTTTTTACTTTGACATCCTAAACCTGCATAATATATATAATACTAGCTGTCCCGACAGACGTTGTCCTGTACAAAAGAGATAAATAAAAGCATATCTAAACCATCCTCGAATCCACTTGAACACACACAAAAAGTTTCATCAAAATCAGTCCTGCCGTTTAGGAGGAGTTCAGTGGCATACACACGTACAGTAGAATTATATATATAAAGATAGTGGAAGACCAGTGCTTGGTTCTTGAGACCAGACAAATGCTGAACTGGAGTCCTGATTGCTACAGTTGTGGCACGCATATGTCTCAAGATGTTAGAGAGAGAAAGTATTTTATGTTACTGTGTTTTTATTTTTTCCTTTCTTATTATTATTTTTGTTATTTCTTTATATCTTTATACACATTAAACCCACCTGATAGTTGTATAGCAATAAAGACTTCTTTATTTCTACAATGTAAATAAATATTTTTATCTTGATATGCGATCCCGTGGGATTCACAAGATACACGCGTCGCTATAAACTAGTAATACAACAGTAGGTATCTTGGCCGCAGACAAAACTAATACCTTCCCAGACTCGCCGTACCATAAATCAGAATCTAGATTACTATCTACTCTCTCGCTTGAAGCTGATAGGTATAGCTTTATACGTCTCTGACATGAATAATTCAGTCGGGTAACGAACCGGCTACCTCTCTACAATACTAGCAATTATGTACCTAGACATGATTGGATTATATTGCTACTCTTCATCATAAAGGTTCTATTACAGTTACTTCGTAGTTGAGAATTATGTAAGGTCATGCGGGGCAAGGGCGCCATATTTTTTGCATAGATGAATTCCATGCAAAATATTTTCCTTTAGTGCTGACTTATAACTGTATATATTTTAAATTGTCATTGTTTGGTATGTTGTAGCTGCAAGAAAAGACGATTCAATGTAATCTATCAACATTTTAATAATATTTTATAAGAAATTGGAAAACATCGATATAGGCGCACTTGCCCCTGGAAACGGGGCAAGTGCGCCTATATAAAAAATACCGATAAAATCGTACCTTACCAGAAAAACTGATAATATACACAACAGAACATAAACAACTAGACGCATTACTCTGGGTTTGTTCTTGATTTATTCGTACTATAGGCTACTGCAGCTTTCATAACAAATTTGGGGTAAGCGCGCCACAGACTTATAATCAGGGGTTCTAAACCTTTAATACTGTTTTTTATAGTAAAGTATACCTGTATATATTATAAAAAAATACAAACAAATGTCCTATTTAATGTTCACTCAAATAATTCACTCAGATTTATTGAAAAATATCTATCTGTTCATAAGTTATGACTATTACTTACTTTAATAGAATTAACATCTTATTTGTGTAATAATAAAAGATTTTAAATGAAAAGCAATAATCTTAAATGTTATACTTCACACGACTCAGCTGCAAATTAATAAAATTATTAAAACACACGCATACAGACTTAACATTAGGTTATATTCAAATATATTATATCCCATTTGTCTAAACACCTGGTATAGCGTCCCCAAAGCATATCCCAAAAAATAAAATAAAATATTTAAAAATAGTTTATAGTACCTACTTATTACGATGCTTTTGCTATAAGCATACCTAGACAGGTTCTTAATATAGAAAAACATTGCATTGAATCATAAAAGTTGACAACTTCTGCTTTGGGGAAAGTGCGCCATACTACAAAAAACTTAGGCGCGCTTGCCTCACTTGATTATTTTGAGGTTACAATTTTAAATTCTTTATAAAATAAAATATTTCCTTATCTAGGACTAAAATACAGACATAGATTTAAAGAAAAACAATTTAATTCTGTACTGTGACCATTGGTTTGCCGCAACACGTAAAATAGTTTAAGGGGATTAATAACAGGTGTTCATCTTTGGTAACAGGTTTAAATGACACTAAAACTAAAATGATGGATACATCAAGTTATAATGAACAGAGACATCTGTGATCTAAAGTGGAATTATGTTTTTGTTTGTTGCAAAAATCTAAGATGTCGTCGTTAGTTGTCTATTATCAGTGGTTTTCGATATTTTTAGGGTAGGTGCGCTTACCCCGTCGGCGCGCTTGCCCCGCCTGACCTTAGCTGTTTACAGAGCACTTATGAATGTTATAGTTGAGAGGAAACAAGGGCCGTTTTTCCATACAAACGTAGTCCCCTGTTTCCTCCCTGGATAATGCCAGTAGAGCAATAACTTTTTCCAAAAAATGTATGGCCTCTATTGGCATGTCCCTATGTTTTCCTTTTTCATAAATCAATTATTAAAAAGACATGAGCCTTCAAAAATCTCAAAACTTGGCCCGATTTGCCGCTGTGTTATATAAAAAAAGGAAACCATAGGAACACGGCCAAAGCCTTTCTTTAATTGTTAATGAAAAAAGTAAGTAAATCGGTCAAGTTTGGAGAAGGAATCAGGGGACTACGAATCGTTGACTACGTGTACTTACTTTAGGTATTTTCGGTCCAAGCTGCAGTTGTCTCTATCGCGCTCTGCGGGTACTGCACGACAGCAATAAATTATACAAACACCTATTTTTCAATTCTCTCGCCCTTAGTGTTTCCTCATAAGTATTAAAATTTAACAACTTTATACGGCTTTTATCGCGTTGTTTCTTTTTTATAAAACAATTATTACATAGCTTAAATAGAAGGAAGTAAAAGTGTTTAACGAAAGTTGTTTCAAAATCATGTAATAATTGTTTTATAAAAATTAAACAACGCCTTTAAAGCCGTATAAAGTTGTTTAATTTCAATGTGTAACATTCGTGTAAATGTAAGACAATATTAATATTATTATTAAGTAGTTGGTGACTACTAAAACTAGTGGTCGCCTAGTGCTCGAAATTCGACCAAAGTTTGCCTGTAAAGGCGGCTGTACACATTGGGCCAAGGTAGTGGGCCAGCGTGTTGGGCCAACGTGTAGAGATCTACTTGGCGGTATGTTGATGCCGCCAAGTAGATCTTATAAGATATTGCTGATATATTACTATAATAATATATATGTAACCATATATATTGATATATGTAACCATAGTTACGCGCTTCGACTGCGTGTGTCAAATGCATGGTTGTGTGCGTATAGTGTTTTTTCATTAATTTAATGTATTTCTAAAGCATATTTTATAAAAATATTAAGATTCGCCGCTCCTTCTCGATATAAACTTTAACTGTGAAAAAATTTCATACTCCTACGTCCGCGCAATTTTTGTAAAAAGGGGTACAAAGTTTTTGCTTCACGTATTAATAATTAGATTACTTTTAGATTTGTGATCTGCAAGGAACTCACATCCAGTCTATTCGAGTTGCTGCAAGGATGGCGTACTGGTATAAGTGGTCGCATCGCCGCTGCCATTGCGCTGTATTGTGGGTTCGAATCCCACACGGGACAAAAATTTGTGTGATCTACAAATGGTTGTTCCAAGTCTGCGTGTTCTTTTTGTCCTTTGTTTGAATGTTTGTAAAATCCCCCGCGTCACAAGAATTATGACAATTGAATTATGTCTCTTAAAAAAATGTAAATTATATAGATACGTAATCTCACATCTATATCTTTCAAGGGGAAGGCAGATAATTATTATTTATTATTATTATCTATATATTAATACGTGAAGCGAAAACTTTGGATCCCTTTTTACGAAAATTGGGCGACGGAGGAGTATGAAATTTCGCACACTTATAGTTTATACAGAGAAGAAGTGACGAATGCTAATGTTTTTAAAATTATGCGTAAAAATACATTAAATTAATTAAAATACACTACACGCACACAACCATGAACATGACACACGCAGTCGAAGCGCGTAACTATGGTTACATATGTCAATATATAATGACTTATTATTATATCAGCAATATCTTACAGGCAAACTTTTATTGGTCGAATTTCGAGCACTAGGCGACCGCTAATTATATATTACACCGATATTTCACCAACTATAATTATTTTAGCTACCACGTCATAAGTGTGTCGTCCCTATCATGCGCAATTCCAGGTTGCGGCTGCTACTAATAGTTTCTAGCCATCAAACCGAATAACAATTTCTGAGCCGAAAATCAAATCCCGTAGTGGCTTTCACTATCGCTAATCGCTAAAAGTGCAAAGGCACCGCATTGCCTATAAACAATTTACAACTCATACAATATTATATAATACTAGCAGTGAAACCCGGCGTTACTCGGGTAAAAATAGATCGCATGTTCAATGGTATAAAAAATATATAAGGATCCATTTTTTAAAGTAGATAATATTATAGATTTCTATCCTAGATATTGAGAGACTTTTTCGGCCATACATAACAAAAACAAACATACGGTGTATATAGAGTATATCTAATAGAGTAAAATAAATAACGAATTGAAATAATTTTAAGAAACAAATTAGTAAATGAAATATTTATGTTTTATTTATATAATTATTTACATATTATGTTATACATATTACATTATATATTGACATATATAATACATTTACATTTTTTATTTTAGCATAATATTTTTTTTATATTTCTTCTTACAATACTTGCTTATACACTACATTCATAGTTTAATGTTCGGACTGTAAATAAACAAATTTCGAGGTGATCCTACTCGTGTGCATGCGACGTATAATTAGCCGTGTGTAAAGCATGGTTCCTTTAAGTTAACGCCACAGTATTGGAATGTTTGGCCCTGTGTTTTGTTGATAGTCATGCTGTAAGCCAACTTCACCGGGAATTGTAAGCGTTTAAAAGTAAAGGGCAATCCATTTGATATTAAAGGTGTCCGTGGTATAAATACTGTCTGTCCTTTTTCTTTAGCAGTCATTATACTGGCTTCGATGATATTATTCTGTAGCTGTTTGATGCAGAGTCTCGTACCATTACACAGTTTCTGACAAAAAGTCACTGAATTTCAGTTTATATACCATCAGACATCGAAATTTCTAGTATTAGAACACTCTAGAACATTCAGATAGTTTGTGTCTTTTCACTTGTTAAAATCACTTGAATTTTTTTGATCACTGTGCGCTCTTGATTCCAATTGATCTTCACTCGACTGCAAACACGATTGAACTGATGAAAAGTCACTGAATTTCGGTTTATATACCATCGAACATCGAAATTCCTAGTACGAGAACACTTTAGAATATTGAGATCTACATCACTTCGCTTTAGGTTTTCCAGATCAATTATAACACTCGCACACATTTCGGAACTTTCTAGACCATTCCAGAAATTATAGAACTTTCTAGAACATTCCAGATCGATAATAACAGTTTGCAATCATTTTAGGATTTTCTAGATCATTCCAGAAATTTTTGGAACTTTCTAGAACATTCCAGATCAATAATAACAGTTTGCACTCATTTTTTTCTAGATCATTCACAGACATTTTGGAAATTTTTAGATCATTCCAGTAATTTTGTGATCTTTCCAGAAGTTCTCATGAGAAGTTCCTATGAGTTAGGAAAGGACAAATATATTTTTTCACATTCTCACCACTCACAACCACCCACTTCCACGCACCGCATCTGGAGACCAAGGGGTATTTACGAACCCAACGGGAAGTTGATTGGAGTTAGCGATGATAGGGAAAACCCTGTCTTCACGTACTAACTTAGCATTTTATATATATATTTAGATTTGGATTTTAATTACATGTACGATTTTGCAGACACTAAATATTAACTATTAAAAACATACATACATAGATTACTACTATTAAAAACAATGAATACAAAATATACGCTACAAACATAATTTAATAAATACATAAACTCAAACTACATAAACTTGTTCCGCACAATCCTCTCACCGTACTCCTCAAATTGTTTCTTCAGAATCAACACTTTGCTAGTGTCCTTCATGCCGGCAAATATGGCGCCGCCAAGCCACGACACACAGTAAGTCTCACTAGAGGTGATCACGTTTACTGGCTTATCCACAAGGAGATTTATTTCATGCGCCATTCTACTAATAAATCCACGAGTAGCAGAAAGCCCACCAGTCGGTACTATAGCTGACAACAAAGTGTCATGTAAATCCACATCACATTTCTTCGTAGCGGTGATCACGGCATTTTGGACACTAATACATTTAGTATCCGCACCTATAATTAACTCTGGGTGAAAGATCAATTCTCCAGCGCAATGGATTTCTTTGCTAATATCAATTATTTCACCGCTAGGCAGCTTATATTTTGTTTTAGCACAAAGAGTGGGACTTTCTGGCGAAATAGATAGACATCTATACTTGATATCTTCGATAACCCTTTCAGTGTAGTCACCTAACAAGATACCTCTTGCTTTGAAGCTGTCGTTAATGTAATTGCGTAAGTCACTACTACTGATGAAGGTCTCTACGTGTGCGTAGCTTACGTTGCCGCCTTCGTAGATAGGGCTCACATCGGTAACATCGTAGCCGAGATCTATGGTCAGACCGGTGGTATATCCCGACGCGTAGAGTGCTAGGATGCTTTGTGATTGGCAAGACAATGCAGGGCAATTTAATGTCTCAAAAAATACCTCGCAGCAGTGCACTCTGGAATACAAAAAGATCTAAGGTACAGCAATAACATTTTCCTTTGGCTAAAAAATAACCTCCGTATTATACATATGTATTTAGCCAAACCATAGGCATGTATATTTATGTTTATATATACTAATAGATTTTGCCCAAAGTTTCCCTCGCGTAAATATAGATAAGGTTAGTAAGAGTACTTTTTACTAGATGTAAGGTAACGTATGGCTACGTGTATGCGAAATTGCGTAATGATCAGTCAAGTATTTAACGCAAGAAAGCGTAACAAACAAACAAACTTACATTCGTATTTATAATATTACTATTTAGGATTATATACACGTAATTCGCCTATAATGGACGAGGAAAGACTGACTAAGAAAGTTTATAAGGCTAGTGTGAATGGAACAGTCGCAAAAGGAAAGCCTAGACGAAAGTTTATCGATCAGATCGGAGGCGTTCTGGACAAAGGCCAGGTTAAGAGCTCCTTGAACCGACGGGCGTGTATGAGGAATGTGATGAAAGTGAATGAAGCCAGAGAAGTGTATCAGGATCGTAGCAAATAGAAATCCGTAGTCTCTGCCTACCCCTCTGGGAAAAAAGGCGTCAATCTATGTATGTATATATGTATGTAATTCGCCTATCAAATAGTTATAAGTTAAGAATTGAGTACCTACAATAATATTCAAAATTTACTTTGTACAACAAGAGAGAATAGGTTAAACTTGGACGCCTTCGTGATCAATCTTTCAAAGAACAGCATATTAGTATTCCAACAGTGTCCCAGTTAATTCCGGACAGATACGGTCGGGAATCGAACTCGGGGACGGGCTTACTATCGGTCTATGAATGATTACCTTCAGCGTTTACTTGTGGAAGTATTATAAACCTCAAGACGTTTAAGCGTGACAATATTAGGTATATGAAGCAGTTTGTTACAATACAAGTTATAATAACAATCTTAAGTAACAATTAGAAATCGGTATATTGCAATACAACTGACTTATTATTTAATTACTAGATTTTGCTCACGGTTACGCTCGCTTTAAATTAGTTCTTTTTTTTTCTGGAAATGAGGTACTCTATTTCCTTTTCGTGACAATGAGTATGCGAAATTTCGTGATGATTGGGGGAGTAGTTAAGGCGTGACAAACAAACTCACATTCATATTTATAATATGAGTTAGGATTCAGGATATTGCTTTGGTCGCGCAGCGGTAGTGAATGTAATTATGGCGTATTAAGTCCCATACTCAAATCTCATATTGGACAATGCATGAACATTGTTTGCCTTAAGACTGCGCCGAGCGTAAGACAGATAATGACAGCTCGTGCGGCGCATATTCAAATCGGCGCGCGGCCGTCATAGTAAAATTGCATGGAGTATTTGAAATGCTTTTTGATAAATATGTATCTTTATTGTCAACCAATAACTTAAATATTTGGGACGGTCAAATTGTAATATTTATGTTTCGTTTAAGCTATAAAATAGGATAGATTTTTACTGTTATAATCTAAAAATCAAGTAACACGAGCTTACGCTTTCGCATTTTTTGTGCAAATTACATAATTTTGTAGGCGAAAATATTAATTATTTTATTTTTTTTACACGGAGTAATTGTAAACAAACTCATTGTTATGGTAAATGTATATTTTATATTTGTATTAAACAAAAAGTGTTGATTTTATTCACATAACTGTGACCGCCTGTTTTGGCACATTTCGCTCGGCGCAGTCTTTAAAGTCTCAATAGCTTATTGAGACTTCTTGCCAAAAAATATTCATACTGTAATCTACGAACAAGAGTAAACTCTCATTTGTTATTCGGCTTCACCTGACTAGATTTGAACGCAATCATTAAGAACTCGGATTATATTTGGAACTAGACGGTAACCTCAAATAATAAATGTGAGTTTATCAATGTTATAGATTACTAGATTTTGCCTGCGGTTTCGCGTAAAAGTAGGTTAGGTTAGAATATAACAGTAATTTTTCTGAATAAATGTCCTATTCTATAGAATAGGACAATTGTGTATGAAAAATTTCATGTTGATTGGTCGATTAGCTCAGGCGTGAAAGCGTAACATACAAACAAACAAATTAACAAGCAAACAAACTCACATTCGCATTTATATATATACTAGCTTTTGCCCGTGGCTCCGCTCGCGTTAATTTAGAATTTGACAATCAATTATTATTCGGGTCCTACTCTGCTTGTAATAATATAATTCAATTATGATTCGAAAGACACGTGGCGCCATTTATTATCATAAGATTGTTATCGTTGTTATCCTCGGGAACAGTAATTATTTTCGGGATGAAAGGTAGCCTATGTCCGTTTCTGTATACCTGACAATGTACATGCAAAATTTCAGAATGATCAGTTCAGTGATTTAGGCGTGAAAAGGTAACAAACAAACAAACTCATTTTCGCTTTTATAATATTAGTTAGGATTAGGATAAATTAGGGCTTTATGATTACCACTCACAAAAGTTTCTATAAAAAAGGCAGTGATAGCACGACAGTCTGGACCTGTGCCCAGAGGACTACAATAGGCTCGCCTATTATCACTTGAGACCTAACACATAGCTACCGACGTATGGATGTTACACATATCTCCATACACGTAAGCACGGTACGTACTCATTTCGGGATTGAGACGTGAGAATATTATAATATCAGCCCGGCATATAAATTGTTCCGCTACTTGGCACGGGACTCTTTTCAATGTGAAAAAGATAGGCTATAGTCTGGCCCCGTAAGAGTTGACGGACTTCAAGTCTTCGATAGTATTACAACTGACATGCTGATGTTTGCCTTCATAGTTAAATCGAGCGATTATTAACTATTTAATCATTTTGAAAAGTCAGAGACACACCTCTGACCTCTGACTCCCTTGGTATTAAACTCGAAACCTCTGTATGGCAGTCCCACTAAATTACCGCTGCTTATGAGAACATGTACGTACAAAAGGAAAACTAGATCACCCATTGATACTACTATCTCTACCAACATTCCAGAGCCCATGGATCGATATCACACAATAGCCAATCGGCTTCTTAACTCCATGAACAGCATATCGGAGGCTTTATTGAATATTTGCCATTGTTGGGGCTTCTCAGCTCAATTCTATCTTGTGGCGGAATTAACAATGGGATGTAACGGGATTACAAAGCCGGCTATCGGAATTTTAACGAGATATTGGGAATGGTTAAAGAAAGATTTTACAGAATACAAAGCTTCATTGAAGTTCCGAGAAATAACCGTAACTTGGTTGTGTGATGCAACGGAATAAGCCACAAGATAGTCTCGAAAATAGATTTACAGTAACAGGTCACACAAGATGGCCGAGTGCAAGTTGGCGGACTTTATGTATCTTTGAGAACATTATGGAGAACTTTCAGACATGTAGGTTGCCTCACGATGTTTTTCTTCACTGTTAAAGCAAACAATGTAATTTTAGGACACTTATATTAGAATTTGAAACAGTCGCAAGAGGAAAACCTAGGCGAACGTTTCTCGACCAGATCGGAGGCGTTCTGGACAAAGGCCAGGTTAAGAGCTCCTTGAACCGACGGGCGTATATGAGGAATGTGATGAAAGCGAATGAAGCCAGAGAAGTGTATCAGGATCGTAGCAAATGGAAATCCGTAGTCTCTGCCTACGCCTCTGGGAAACAGGCGTGAATCTATGTATGTATGTATGTATATTAGAATTTAAAATGATGGTGTTCGTTAATGTAGATGTTGTGCTGAGTACCTTTTATAATACGATATTTATACACATTTCTCTTTCTTCCTTCTTTAACTGTCACTGAAATCAACAATTATTTAACTGATATGGGAATATGCTCGCAGTACCATAAATGCGTGATGCGTAAGATGCGTGGGGATAATTACCATGCAAATAGGTATCGCGCTATAACGAATAAAAAAATCGTTCGTATCTAGATCGTACGAAATAGTGTACACACACTAAGAGCTAAGTGTGAGCTTACTCATTATATGTATAAAGAACGATACTCTTAAATATATTTTATAATTAAAATCAATTCAGATGTCATGTTGGCATTGTGAGATAGTTACTTAAGGAGCATAAAAATGACCATATTCAAACGTAGCAGGGTGAACCTGTAATATAGGTTTTTTATTTTTTGAATATGTTCTTATACATTATTTTGGATCATTATCACTAGCTCCATAGTTCTAGTAACGAACTTTATTTTTCTTCTTTTCTTAATTTTCCATGGAAAATAGAGAGATAATAAATATTTAAAAATTTATTATCTCTTAATGATTCATTATTTAAATGAGTTTTGTCATTGGGTCGGTTATCCAAAAATTTGTTCAACTATAATCTTGAATCGAAAATTGCTCGTCCTCTGTCAACGATGACCGATTAGTGAGTGAGATAGCCAACCGCCTTCATGAATTATGATTTTTTAGGTTGGTATCATTATCATTTAGATTCGCCGCACCCTGTTTTAGTATGACAGGGTCTCTGCATTTGACATTTTTATCTTCAAAGTTATGCTTTTGAAAGCACCATAATTGCTTATTTCTCGCGTAAAACTTCCAATATTTTTTTGGGAAGTTTTCCAGGCGACCTTCGAGAATATTAAGTAATATTGACATAAAATATCTGTTCATCATTATAATATTAAATATACAATTTCACGTCCCCATTATTTGTAAAAATGATTTCATTATAAAATTGTTACGTGAGATAATCTGCGTAGCAATTTTGTTCCTTATTACGCCTGTTTATTGTCTTTCTTCTGTTTCTTCAAAGTGTACTTAGCTCGTTATAATTATGAGGATACATATTTAATTTTGATTCGAGAGTAGATATCCAGTCTAATAATTTGTATGGCCAAAGTAATTTAACTCCTCTACTCGAATAATAAAAGGGCAATGTGTAGTCAAGTAAAGTATAATAAAATATTCAATACTAAACATAATTTTACCTTACCTGTCGAACTCATTCACGAGCATGATAAAGATAATTTGTAAAATATGAGTCAAGCAATATATAACCATAAGATCTGTGACTCGTAAGCATGATGTTGAAGCAATAAAATAAGTAGGTTCGTATTTTGTTATACATAACGTACACATTTTAAGCCGATGTTGACTGAATGTAGTATAGGTATATAATTAAACGAAATCTACAACCTGCGATCTTGATGAAAAAAGTTAGTTTAATTGAAAATACTGTTCGTATTTATTCACGAGCACGTCATAGAAATGTTATAACTTTAGAGGTAGCAAATTTAGATATTGAGACTATCAACATATGCAATAAATATTTAAAAGCAACATTACAGTCGAACTATTAAAACTTTAGTGTAGTTGATATTATAGGTTTTGTTACGTACAATTTCAGTTCTCATAGTTATTCTTTATCATACAATCATTGTACGTAACGTGCGTTCAAGAGCATGATTTTTACAGTTCATGTGAAACTCCATTCAAAGCAGCCACGGTTCACGTGCCATTGCGAGCTCATGATTGCTTCAGCTACATTAGCCCAACCTGGGTCGTTCAAATAAAAATCATCTCCTATTTACTATCAGCAAACAGCCGAGCTATTTTCAATCTACGGCTCGAAGAAATCTGGCCGTGAAGTAATAAAGTCTTTTCAAACAGAATGCTGAGAAAATGCCGGCTGCAATTGAGTGAGGAATTTAATAAGTAAGCCTTTAATTATCGGAATTGGTTTAAAGAGTCGAAGGCTTTTCAATAATTGACGAACAGAAACGTTTTACTGGTTTGCATTTTGTATGCTGACAAATTAACCCATTATTATCTATACTAATATTATAAAGCTAGTGTTTGTTTGTTTGAACGCGCTAATTTTAGGAACTACTGTTTCGCATTAAATACATCTTTTAGTGTTGGGTAGCTCATTTATCGAGGAAGGCTATAGGCTATATAACATCACGCTATGACCAATAGGAGCGGAGCAGCAACGAAAAATGTTGCTAAAACTGGGCAAATTGTCCTATATGAAGCAGACGAATTTGCGCGGGACAGCTAGTTAATGGATAAACCGATATGTGTATCCCGTCTGCCAAAAATTCAAAGTATAGGTTAAAACCATACTCCTTAAATTATTTATAACTTACGAACACGTTTATAATTTACGGAAATACGGGAATACAGATACGGAATTTTGGCATGATGTTAGTCTTTACTATTTTAAATGGAATTTTGGATATACAAGCAATAAAACTGGCAAAAAAGTAACATTAGTAACAAGCTCATATAATCATCAGACATCTCTATACACTACCAGCATCCTTCAGAAAGTGGATTCTTAACGTTGCTGGATAAAATCTGACGTAATATCACTCTGCGAATCCTAGGCAAAGCATAGGTAAGATTCTGCAAAGCAGATAGTCTCAGTATCTCAAACAGAACAATACTCGTATTTCAGAATAGAAAAATGATTCATGTACTAGCGGCTGCAGACAATGGAAACTTTTCAGACAGAATAAGAAAAAATAACTGTTGGCATGTTGGCTGGTTGCGGAGGACGAGTAGATAGTATGCAAAGCGATCGACTTGTGAACTACTTTCCGAATTCTCGTAGCGTTGACCAACAACAACGGTTAAGCAATGTCTGAATTTTTTAAATCTGGCTTGGTATTTTGATATACATACATAGATTCACGCCTGTTTCCCAGAGGGGTAGGCAGAGACTACGGATTTCCATTTGCTACGATCCTGACACACTTCTCTGGCTTCATTCACTTTCATCACATTCCTCATACACGCCCGTCGGTTCAAGGAGCTCTTAACCTGGCCTTTGTCCAGAACGCCTCCAATCTGATCGAGAAACGTTCGCCTAGGTTTTCTTCTTGCGACTGTTCCATTCACACTAGCCTTATAAACTTTCTCAGTCAGTCTTGATTATATTATTTTGATATATAAGTTGTCTAACCGCTTTAGTTGTGGACAGTTAGCAGAAGTTTCATGTACATTGATTCAATGGCTTTTATGATTAAATTTTGGAATGTGGTATATCTCATCTTATTGTACTACAGTTATTTAGCCTGTATCTCTTATATATACATATTTATGGCAATAATTTGCTAAGGCTTAAGTTACAGCACGATGCCTTGTCCGCGTTCTGGTCTCTTGACGCTGGAGAAATGAAGGACAAGGTTAATCATAGCAATTTTCAATGTTCTGGTGATGTCCAGTCTACTTAATACTTTGTGTTGGAGAGCCAGTTTTAATACGACCTTCCTATTAATGAGTATTTTATTGAAGGCTACTAGCAATCTTAGATACAAATTACTGTCATGTGAACCGCTTCAGCTAACCTATAATAATTGTCTTAGAATTAGGATTACGTAGTTAGTGCATTGGGGTGAATTCAAACTCAACTGATGGGTTACCGCCAGTTCCAGTTTTATTTAAAAATAATTGCTACGAAGCACAGTTTCATGCCATTTTTGAATCATATTTAGAAACACGAATTGTTACATAGAACAAATGTGTCATTTATTTGGCAGTCAACGAAACCAATAAGATTTTCATACACTTTCAACATTAACAAAATGAATTAGGAATCTGATAATGTTTCTGCTTCAAAGCAATAGGCTACGATTTCGAAAATAATTCACTAGTTTATGAACCCAAATTCTCATATTTTGTAAATATCCGAATTGTATTCAGTTACAAAATTTATTATTCCAATCAACGTCGAAGCGAGCGCTCCCGTTGATTACTACGACATTCATGAAAATAAATGGAAATATTAAACCAATTTGCTTAAATGGAGTAAAGGAAGGCAATGATAGATTGGCGACTATATTTTAATCTGAAACTCGCTACTAGTAGGGGCTTTAAAGGTATTTTTTTTAAGCAATACGATTATTTATATATTATAATAAAACTGTTAACAGATTTTTGTCTCTTGGTCAGTGCGTGTTTTGCACAGTTATCTTGATAATAGCTGAAGCAATTTCGATGTGATTTTCAGATATATATTGCAGTAAGCTTAAGTTAATATTAATTGCTTGCTGACTATTAAAATATATCAAATTTGCGTTGAGATGCATATTATGTTCTTATCTATGAAATCAAGTAAGCCACTGACACAAGTAATACGCGCCAAATGCTTGCTTTTCGTACAAGCCCTTTTACATTTACGACCGATAATGATGTGCATTTTTTTAAAATAAACATTTTTATTATTATTATTATAATAAGATCTTGGTTACGATTGCCGGGCTTAAAAAAGATTTATAGGGTTTTTCTTTATCAGTAAATGTACAATGAGGGAGAATGCCATCATAAAATGGGATGTAACATTTTTGGAAACTAATTTATTGTCCATCGTAGCAAATACATATATTCTGAATCACAAAGTCGTTTGTAAACGATAACACAATTTACATAACCTAAAACAAGATGAGATAGCAGTACAGTTCAACCATCAGTGGGTTAAAAATATTATATCCATGCTCAGATAGTCGCGGCGTGCATAAGTACCGGTTTTGCTTGCCACTCAAAGAACGTTTAACTGGCCTTGTGCCTAAAACTTGCGACACTTTAGTTAGAAATAGTTATTAAATATATGTTTTCAAACAATTTTTATACAACAGAGGTGGCAAACAACAGAGGTGGCAAACAACCATAGGTCTCACCGATACCATAGGTCTCAAGATCGAACGTCAGACGATACTGTTTACGCACCTTCCTCTCGGTACGTGGGATGCCGGTACGTGGGAGCCCGGTCAATCATACCTTCACCAAATAATTGACAACAGCGATCTCTTTCATCAAACTGTTTGTGTCCTATTGGCCTTTAATATCAATGGCGTTTTAACTACTTATAATAATGATAGACATTTTAATGACTTTTAAAAGCCGGGACCAATCTGGAAGAAAACCTTAGATACGCCAATACGACGCCATGCACTACATACCATACAGTGTCTGTAGATGAAGGCACTTCTGTTACTATTTTGCAACATACCTAATGATAAAAGCATTATTTCTGGTTGTCTGGACTAAGACTTCCGTACGGCAATGGATTAATTAAATTATGTTTCAACTTGTGTGTGTAAATAGCTTAAGCTGACGGTATTGTACTTGAATGCAAACAATAGAATCGTAACACAAATAATAATATGAGGACTGCAAACTTCAGAAAAGTTCTACATTCAAATGCTCTTAATTAGTTATTATTTAAGGTCAAAGTTACATTAAGCTGCCTTTGAGTTTAAAAGGAATCGTGACTGAACAAAACAAATTAAATTTTATTTGTGAGCTTTTGTCAATGGTACAAAATACAAAGTAACAGAACGCCAGGGTTATATCACATGCATAAATAAATTTTGCACTTACAAATCGAAGCGCTATACAGTCTTGTCGATGTATTACGCTATTGCTTTTTATTGACTTGATGTGCAAAACTTAATATCACGATATAATATATACATTGTCTAAGACCAATTTTTCAAAGGTAAAAGAAAAAAAAGTGTAATGACAAGCGTTGCATCAAACGTCAAAATTCATTTATTTATTTGGGTGACAAAGTCGCACTTCTGAATATCAAAGAAACAGGTTAGTCAGTTTCTAAAGTACCATTGAAGTTAATGCTAAGTTCACGCAAAGGGCAAAGCCTACAAAATATCAAAGCCAATAAAAAAAAAAAAATTGATTCTATTCCATATACTGCAATCAGGAATTTAATCTTGCATTGACATACAACCTGAACTAAATCTTTGAAAGTCATCGGCTTCAATAAATTACGTGTAAGCAGCCAAAATTGGCATTCGTGCTGAACCCGTCTTTAATGTGTAACCTAGATTCCGTCTAGAAATGAGAACGTGACAATACATCTAGTGCATAGAAAATTACCTAGGCGTTTGTCGAGGCACGTTCTGAAAGCGTGGCATTCACTGAGCCCGCCTTAGCTTGAAATTGGAGCGAAAATTTAGTTTTGTTCGCTTAGTTCACTTTAGAAATTGGTTCTAAGATGCTGATTATTTGTACTAATATATGTGAAAATAATTAGGCAGACTATAAATACATTTCAAGAAGGCAGTTAATTAAAATTGAGTATCGACTTGAATTCATAGCTACATATTTCTAAAGACATCGTCATTAAAACACGCAGACACAGAATAACTACTTACTCATTCAGTTCTTGTCTGTGTATAGTTTAGTGTAGTTTAATGAAGATAGTCGAGAATAAAAACATGTAAGGTATATAAAATATTTTTTTAAATATTATCTGTTACACTTATCAACAAAATTGGCATGGTCTCTCAACTAGTGACTTCATGCTTGGGACGATTGGATAAGAGTCTACCTATTCTAACCTACTCATCCACCATGGCGGAGCCTGAGTCGAAGATCTGGTAGGGACTACTAGAATAGACCCAAGATGACACGCGTCTTACGCTGCGGTTGCTGCTACGAAAAAAGTATATCACTGAACTTCTCCATAACTGAATACAAATTTTGAAGAATTTTCTTGTGTTTGCACGCGTCCTTGGTTAGTTAAATTTACCTTTGTACCCGGTAGGTGGTGTTGTGATCAAGTTGCCAGGTAACATTCGTGTAGAACAACGTCTGTGAGGTTTACTCGTATGTAAATAAAATTATTCTACAAAAAATTTGTTCGGCTCTTTGGGTCATAAGAAACGAGGCACCGGGTCTTCACGAAAAATATTGTCGTGGTAAAAAGCACAGATTGCTGGCAGTTTCAGCGTGCCCTACTATATATATTAGTACGCGGCAATCGGATTGCATTCAATAAAACGTATGACGAATAAACGAATCGAGCGCTATAAGGGTGCGTTTTCACTGACGCGGAGCTGGGCGGAGTGGAGAGGAGCGGTCCGTGAACTGGCCAATCACAGTACTCGATATCTTCACACCGCATCAGTGAAAACAATGCAATTGGAGCGGACTTTCAAATAAAATATATGAACTTGCGGCCCCGAGCCGGACAGAACAGAGTCGAGGCTGTGGTGCCGAGCGGAGGGTAGCGGGACGGTGCGGCGCGGCAGCTAGTGTACACTTGTCAGGAAAGGACTCGTGCGCTGCATTTTAGCTAAGTTAGCGATATTACGTCATGCACTTCACACGTCATCGACATTGTATGTGAATCAAAATGGATGAGAAGCTAATTGAAAGTGTCAAAAAAGTTCATGTTTATGGGATACACGACTGACAACATATAAATGCAATGAAACCAAAGCAATCGGCAAACATATGGCCTGGGAAATAATATAATAATAATAATATTCTATCACATACACACAACACCATCTAGCCCAAACTAAGCAGAGCTTGTACTATGGGTACTAGACAATGGATAAACATACATATATACACTTTTTTTTTGTAAATACATACATATTATACATAGAAACACCCAGACCAAGACAAACATCCATGTTCATGCACACAAATGTTTGACTTGTGCGGGAATCGAACCCGCGACCTCAGGCGTGGCAGTCGATTACACTAACCACTACGCCACCGAGGCCGAATCATAGTGAAAGACACCGGATTACAAGATCATTACAGCTCTGCTTAGCTTCACTCCGCCCCGCCCCGCTTTGCTCCATTCTGCTTCAATGGAAACACTTGCTATTTTTCCCTGCTCTTCTCTGCTCCACTCCGTCTAGCTCCACGTCAGTGGAAACGCACCCTTAACCTTGCATCACGAGTAGTTTTAATAAAAGGAACTACACACTAAAGCCCAGTCTCTGCAACGCAGATCAACCTAACACGTAGGTAACAGATGGTCAATCGCTTGTTAACTGCTGAAATTGGCTGATTGGATTATCTACAGCCGACTTAATCACTTGACTTCAGTTTGATTTAGACACAGCGTTGGTTAGCATTTCAGGAACACGGTGTTAATCGGTTTCTCTATGCCTCCTGTTCGCCTTGTGAACATAATATTGGACGTATATTGGTACAATGGATATATCTGTAAGCATAGTATCTATAGCAAATTCACATACAACTAATAGATCAAATTTAAGTATCCATACTAATATTATAAAGAGGAAAAATTTGATTTCTTGTTCGTTTGTTCGTAATGATTTAACGCAAAAGCAGCTATACAAACGATTTTAAAAAGTCTTTCAACTTTAATATATTTTAATATATTATCAACGAGTAACATAAGCTATATTTAATTTTAAAAACAACTACAACTATATTCCGAAGCCCAGCAACTAACCAAATAGAATTTCAGTAAACCAAACCAAAATACTGTCTTATGTTTACACGATATTATACATAGTCTGGTCATAAGTTCTGTCACACAATAAAAACTTTAGAATTAAAAATGCTGGCCACAAAAAAGTTTATTGAATTAGAATTTCGAATTTTTCATGAATATAAAATGTGTACTTTTTAGAATTTTACTCATTTTAAATATGGAGTGGACACTTAAAGAAGACCGTGTTGTGGTTATTGCGATGCATCGTTGCGGTTACGCGCCAATTCAGATTTTTGACATATTGAAAAATTTTAATATAGCCATAAGATTCGTCTATCGTACCATCAAACGATACAAGGAATACTCTAGTTTAGATGATAGGTCAAGAAGTGGTCGCCCTCGCTATGTTAGGACTCCAGTAGTGATAAAAGCTGTGAAGGCGCGAATTCAAAGAAATCCCATATGTAAGTAAAAACGTTTGGCCCTACAGATGGGTTTAAGCAGAACCACGGTGACAAGGGTGTTAAATGAAGAGTTAGGGCTTCGGGCATATCGAAGAAAAACAGGACATAGTTTGGACGCTCGTTTAATGGACCTGAGGTTGAAGAGATGTCATGCTTTGTTGAAGCGGTACGCGGGGAACAAGCATCGGGAAATTCTTTTTTCGGATGGAAAAATTTTTAATGTGGAAGAGAGCTACAACAAACAAAATGATAAGGTGTACGCACACAGCAGTGAAGAAGCGAGCAACCGTGTTCCGCATGTCCAACGAGGCCATTTTCCATCCTCACTCATGGCTTAGTTGGGAGTCTCTTATTGGGGCTTAACTGAGGTACATTTTTGTAAGAAAGGCGTAAAAACGAATGCAGTTGTGTATCAAAATACAGTCCTCACGAACCTTGTGGAACCTGTTACTCATACCATGTCCAATAACAGGCACTGGGTATTCTAACAAGATTCTGCGCCAGCTCATAGACCGAAAAGCACTCAAGACTGGCTGGCGGCGCGTGAAATTGACTTCATTCGGCACAAAGACTGGCCCTCCTCCAGTCCAGATTCGAGTCCGTTAGATTACAAGATATGGCAACACTTGGAGGACAAGGCCTGCTCAACGCGTCATCCTGATTTGGACTCACTCAAGGCATCCTTGTTTAAGGCAGCCGCCGAAATTGACATAGACCTCGTTCGTGCTGCGATAGATGACTGGTCGCGCAGGTTGAAGGCCTGTATTCAAAATCGCGGGGGTCATTTTGAATAAACTTTATTAGCATAAGAATCTGTGTTTTATTAAGTTCATTTTGGTATATAAATGTTTACATCAATAATAAACATGTCTTAATTATTTCATATTAAACATGTGACAGAACTTATGACCTGACTATGTATATTGAATTTAAACTTAAAGTAGTTTTTTATTTAAATGTATAACATTCGTGGACTACGGACCACTACGGAATTTATCGCGTTGATTATTTGAAATACACTATTATTATATAATTTTACGACATTTAAACTACTAAATATTGTGAGACTTTACTATTATTTAAGTTATTAAACTTATTTAGTTAGGAAAAGTGTGAATCTTAATAAATTATCTCTGAATTTGACTTAAACAAACTGATACTAGTAACTTTTATAATATAAATCTATGAATAATTTTTATTCTTTGTTTAATTAGTAAATAAATATGGCGTATTGTAAATACCTACCTATATAGTACGAAAGAATTAAATGAATTAAAAGTAATTCATTATAAAGATAATGAGTTGTTTATTTATTAAATACTAGCTGTTACCTACGACTTCGTCCGCGTAGATTTTAACTAAAAAGTGTTTGTCTCCGCGGAACCATATTTTCTTTTCTAAAATCAAAGTAGCCTAAGTTACTCCTTATAACATCAGCTATCTGCCTGTGAAAGTCCCATTAAAATCGGTTCAGCCATTTCGGAGATTAGCCGGACCAAACAGACAGACAGACAGACAAACATTTTAAAAATAGATGTTTTCGAATAGGTACCTTATATACTTTCATATGCATTAGATAAAAAGCTGTTATTTTGACATTACAAACAGACACTTCAATTTTATTTATTTGTATAGACTAGCTTTTGTCCGCGGCTGCGCTCGCGTAAAAATACGCTAGGTTAGGTTATATTATGTCAGTAACAGTCGGGCACGCCACAATCATGGCGGTAAGACCCGTACGTAGAGAGTGGCTGGAGAGGCGTCATGGCGCCCTCACGTTTCGTCTGACGCAAGTGCTGACCGACCACGGTTGTTTCGGTCGGTACCTGTGTCGAATAGGCAAACA
The DNA here is from genome assembly GCA_963564715.1 of Catocala sponsa. NCBI lineage: Eukaryota > Metazoa > Arthropoda > Insecta > Lepidoptera > Erebidae > Catocala > Catocala sponsa. Next base: position 5,412,811 of record OY751326.1, read on the forward strand.
GGAGACGCCCGGTTGTCATCACTGCGGCGACTGCCGTGTCGTTGTCGAAGACACGGCCTTGCACACATTGGTAGGTTGCCTTGCCTGGGCCACGCAACGCCGTGTCATGCACGCGGTAGTCGGTAGGGTCGTCCTCTCGCTCGAGGCTATGGTTCTGTCCATGGTTTCGAGCGAGAGGTCTTGGAATGCCGTCGCCTCCTTCTGTGAGGAGGTGATATTAGTGAAGGAGGCGGCGGAGAGCGAGAGGGAATGTTCAATCCCTCTCCCTAACCGCAGAGCCGGGCGCAGTAGGGCGCGAAATGACCTCCAGCCACCTTGAGTAGAAGCCTGCGGGCGGTGGACCCATTAGGGCTGTCCACCACCCGATCAGCGCAGGTCGGTGTAGGCGGCGTTTGTGTTCCGCGCACGCCTCTCGATGTCGGAAGGGGGAATAGGTCCCTCGCTTTGTCGTCGGGAACTAGGTCCCCCAATTTTTGTGTTTGATGGTTGTATGGGACCCGTCACGTCCATCGGCGGGTCGAACCTTCGGCAGGGTCGCGATTCGAATACGAAAGCGATCCGCGCGGCTCCGCCATAAAAGTGTGAGGAAAGCCCTGTTCTGCTAGAATACTATAAAAAATACGAAAAAGTATTAAAAAATGCAGTAACAACATCGAAAAAACTACATTATATAAATAAAATGCATAAATCAAGTAATAAAGTGAAAACCACGTGGAGTATCATCAATGAGCGTACCAATAAGAAAGTCAGATATGAAAAACACAACATAAAACTGGAATGTAATAATTTAGAAATATCTGAGCCAAAACAAGTAGCAAATATTTTTAATAGTTTCTTTGCGTCTGTCGGTATGTGTAATAGTCAGCCAGGAAATAACAACAACAGGAAATAACAATAGTAGTACACGAGTCTTACAACCTACAGAAAACACCATGTTCTTGCGACCGGTCGACCCGTACGAAGTACACGAAATTATTATGAATCTCAAAAACAAAAAAGTCGCGGTATAGATGAGTTTCCACTTTTCCTAGTTAAACAATGTGCAAAAGAATTATTATTATCCTTTTATTTATTAATAAACCATTCCTTTGAAGAAGGTACCTTCCCGAATCAACTAAAACAAGCTATCATCAGACCTATCCATAAGAAACATTCAAAAACCGACCCCAATAACTACCGACCCATAGCCTTACTACCAACAGCTTCAAAAATATTCGAAAAAGCTATGTGTAACCGAGTTTACTCTTTTTGTGAGAAATATAACATATTCAATGAGTCTCAAAATGGGTTTTGAAAGAACCGCTCAACTACATTAGCAGTGTATAAATATATACAAGAAGCCCTGAATATTTTAAATAATAAACAATATGCCATAGGGGTATTATTAGATATGACCAAAGCATACGACAGAGTCCAGTACAATATATTATTATGAAATAGGTATCCGAGGTAGAGCACACAAATGGTTCGCATCCTATCTACAAAATAGAGAGCACCAAGTTGAAATTGAATATTATAATAGTTACAATAAGGAAATACAACATATCCGTTCTGATAAACAATTTATCAACACTTCAATCTCACAGGGTAGCGTCCTAGGATGCCTGTTATTTCTAGTGTACATAAACGATCTCCCAAATAACATACAAGGACCCTGTGTGTTGTTTGCCGATGACATCTCACTTCTGATTACAAGCCAACATTCCGCTGACATAAATGACAAATTGACAACCCTACTTAATAGCACAGTAAACTGGATGACCCAACACAATTTAGGAATAAATTACTCCAAAACCAAATTAATTACATTCCATCCACCACAGAAATCACAGTTACATATAGATTTTGTATATAGAGACACCAAAATAGAAAAGGTCAACGAGTTCAGCTTACTAGGATTAAATATAGACACCAATATAAACTGGAAATCACATGTACAAAAAATTAAATCTAAGTTATCAACATTTTGCTACGCTCTCCGGGAAGTTAAAAAGACCACTGATATAAAAACCGTCACCTACTATGCCTATGCATCTTCGTGGCTAAAGTACGGAATCACAGATGCTCCTTTGCTGCTAATTATGCAAAAAAAGTTAATAAGAACAATAGTAAACATAGATAACACAGAAAGTTGTAAACCTCATTTCCGAAAACTAAAAATACTTACCGTTCCTGTATGTATATTTTCGAAACATGTAAATTTGTCAGACAACACAGACATTATTACACAAGAAGGGAAGATTTAAATACAAGGGGCTCTGATAATAAGTATCAGAGCCCATTCTGTTACTGTAGAACAGTAGACTACCTAACTAATTTTACTTCGCCTAGTCCGAGATTCGAATGCCATGGGAACAATCAGCGAGTCATTTTAAATGTTTTGATTATATTATTCTGCCTTATATGAATTACGATAGTGAATGCGACTGTACATAAGGTCTCAGGTTCTATAAGTCTCGGGCTTGGCAAGGTGAATGAAGGTGACGTATAATATTTTTTATTTTTTTATTTTCTTTTATTTTGCTCTTCAAAATGACCACACTCCACCTGGTGGTAAGCAGTCGTGTGGTCATAGCAGCCGAGGCGATGTTGAGTACTCTACCTTATTTTTTCTATTATTGGGTTTTCTTGTCGAGAAATTCTTAACTGCAGAACGGAATCTCGAATTGTGTCGATAAACAGCAAAAGACAAATTTATCCGTTATTAGATTTCGCCCGTGGCTTCGCTCGTGTAAATTTTGGTTAGGTTAGATAAGTTACAGTACTCTTTTCTGAATAAAATATACCTATGTCCTTTTTGTACTCCTAACAACGTGTATACGATATTTCATGATGATCGGTCGAGTAGTTAACGCGTTAAAGGGTATCTTATCTTATCTTATGTGGTGGCCAGTCAGTGCAGACCGGCGACACTTCGACCCAGTGGGATCTTTTGTGTCGACACTCTCCCAATAACGACTGCCATAGATGTTCATGGCAGCCGGGACCGACGGCTTAACGTGCTCTCCGAGGCACGGAGCAGGCGATAATTGTCGATCAATACGCACATAATTTCGAAAAGTCATATAACTTCCGAAAGTCTGAGGTGCGCGACGTAGGTTCGAACCCGAGACCATCTGCATTGCAGTCTGTTGGTCTCCCCACTGAGCTATCGCTGCTCGCGTTAAAGGGTAACAAACAAACTCACATTTGCGTTTATAATATTAATTCAGATTACGAGGAACCTAAAGGGATAATTGACAAAATACAGGTACAATACACAATGGGGATACAATTGTGAGACTATGTATGAAATATATTCTTATCTTAAGTACAAAAAGGTCAACTCCTGTAATTTATATTTATATAACTAACAGCCAATATCATTGGCTGTAAGTTGTTTTAACTTCTAGATTGGCCTTTGACTGGTACTAAGGATAAATAAACTGTTCAATAAAGTACCTATGAATTTAAATATAACTAGTAACTAAATTTAATATGATATAGGTTTATTGTAACTAAATCTAATAAAATACTTACTTTTCCCGAATAGGAGACATCGGAGAAAGCGCCAAAATCACCGGCTGGTCTTCAGGAGCCACCCTTAACTCCTTATAAAAAATGTTATGCCAGATTCTTTCCATATTATCCCAATGTACAATCTGTCCTCTCACGACTGGAGAATGTAGCTCATAGTCAGGTTTGGATATTGCTTCGTCACCAACATACACCTCATAAGGCACTTTTCCATAAAACCCTTGGCGGTCTTTAGGTCTGCCAACGACAGTCCTGAATATAGATACCGGGTGGTTATCAGAAGAAAACCCAGCCTTACAGCAATAGCTTCCGTTTTCTATAATAACGCTAGGATTTCCCGAAGACATTTTTATATTTGACAGTTGATTATATTTGACGTATTTAAATTTTTTTATCGATTCTGATTTCAAAATTATTATGTGGCGCTACTTGCTTTGCTTTGCTTTGTAGTAAGCCAATGTTTAAAACTTGTTGTAGCGCCATTCTTATCTGCTGAATATTTAAGTTTGTCATATAATTACGTTAGTGTTAGTGGTCAAGCTTTGTGATATCTATATATTAATACGTAAAGCAAAAACCTTGTACCCCTTTTTACGAAAATTGCGCGGACGCAGGAGTATGAAATTTGGCACAGTTAAAGTTTATAAAACTATCTTACGAAGATACGGAGAATTTACTTCATCCATTAACTTAACACAGCACAGCACAGAACGTACATACACACACACACACGAACACGCACCCTCACACACACGCACACGCACCCTCACACATACACACACAACACACCCTCACACACAAACATCCTCACAAATACACACACTCCCACACACAAGCACATAAACGTTTACTAAATTAATTATGTTCCGAATTGCTTTAATTTTCTTTTATGTTTTACTATTTTCTTACATGTACATTGTTTTAACTTATTATTCTATGTAGGTTTTGTATATAAAATGTGTCATGGAAGGTTGCTGGTACTTATAGCTCAGGTCTTCCTATTTTAAGTACCAGCGTTCACAAATTGTAGCTAACATTATGTATACAAAAATTGTTCCTAATGGTTGTAAATATCTGTGAAACAATAAAAACATTATTATTATATTATTATTATATATCGAGAAGGAAGGGCGAATCCTAATATTTATATAAAATATGCATTAGAAATACATTAAATTAATGAAAAAACCAAGCGACAAAATTCTAAGTCTATGGAAAAAAAAACACTACACGCACACAACCATGCATTTGACACACGCAGTGCAAGCGCGTAACCATGGTTACATATATCAATACACCTATAATGACATGTATCAGCAATATCTTACAGACAAACTTTGGTCGAATTTCGAGCACTAGGCAACCGCTAGTACATATTATTATTAGGGCCCTACCTCACCGAGATGCCATGGCGACGTCGCCGGCTACGTATCCTAACAATTCATATTACAATGTATGACAGTTAACTCACTAGGCGACGGTGTGGCAATGTCACCAATTTGGAAGCGTAGCTATGACTGTCGGCTCGCTATTAGGAGTCTGGAGACTGTGGCGACCTGGCGACGTCACCAGTAAAATGGACACAAGCAAGCTGCGTCTCACTCACTCAGTGTCCAACCGGCCGCCAAGACGGATGCATAATGAGTTTCGATACTGAAAGATTCATTGTAGAAATTCAAAATCGACCATGTTTATGGAATACCGCAATAAAAGATTATTCCTATCGTAATTTAAAAATAAAATGTTGGGACGAAATAGTAAATTTATTCAAAGAAAAAGACGAGATGACGGTTCAAGAAAAAAAAACAATTATATAAGTATGCTATTCTATGCACGAAGCGTCCATTCTCGATACGAGGACTGAGAGAACTGAACTGACAGATGGTCGCCACTGGCTACTCCATTTGGCAACCGAAGATAGCCAGAGTTAGCCATACCTACGTGGCTGGCGACGTCGCCATGGCATCTCGGTGAAGTAGAGCCCTTATAACGCTAGATATAGACAAACATACGCTCTGTTTTAAAAATACCCCATTTATTTTTAATATTCACTTTGATTCGTTTTTCGGACACACACACATGTATTTATTATATTGTTTAGTAACAATATAATTATATTGGGTGTAGAAATGGAATATTAGTTCCGTTAAAATAAGTACCTACCTACATATTTTTGAGGTTGTCGTACAGTCAGTATGTAATATACAAAACATTAAACATTAAATTTAAGTAGAATAAGCAAAGTGTTATGTTTTGTTTATTTTTCTGTTTTTCTTTTATGTTATTGTATTAATATTTAAATTTTAAAACCCTACCTTATGTTAATTTATATTTTAGGTTTACATTTTATGAAAATTGTAAACTCTTAACATAATTTTGTTGTCTCAACTGTGAATGCTGTGTTAGCTCGTAAGTGGCATGTATATTAGAACTCTGTCATCTAATTTTTTCATTAAATTGTATCATATATATGCTGTGAGTTGACCAAATAAATAAATATACTCGCGTCCAGTAACATATACGAGCTATCAATACAAAAATATTACAAAATAGACGTTAGGGTTACCGTTTTAGTAGTCATTATGGTATTATTTGGGTAACTTATTTGTATGAATAATAGCTTTCGCTCAATATAGCATCAAAAGGAGTGTGCTTGGACCTTAAATTGACATGATTAATAGTTGCAATTTATTACGGCTCTACACAGCAATATATGTATAGCATTTCATTCACGGAATAAATATATTTTTTAATTCTCTACAATATCTATGAATTACCGTGATTTGATTATCCGCTTGAAATATTTAATTTTATTACTCTTTGTGAATGTTATTTCGTTGAATAATAATTGTGAGCTGTTGTCATAAATATTAGGTTATGAAAATAATTCATTGGAATTGGGAGTTGGGAGTTGGGAGTAATATTGAGTATAATTCGTAGAATATTTCGAGTATTAAAATGACCTGAACGCAACAATTCGACTGTTCTTTCCTTTACTTTTAACCAAACGATGTGTATCCGTGTTTCCATTTAAATACGTCATAGACAAGTGATTTAAGACCCCTACTAATAGTCCATTGAAATGTTACAATTTAAGGACCTAATATTGCATTTATTAGAGGACGCAATTTTATTTTTGTGACATGTGGGGGGGGCTCAATAGAAGCTTAACCCCAAGTTTGTGGGATTGCCGCCCTTGTCCCCCGGCCGCCATCTTGGAAAAAGGGGTGACACATGTCCCAAAAATAAAATTGCGTCCTCTAAAAAATGCAAAGCTCATGTAACATTTCAATGGACTATAAGGTGTTCTAACTCACTTGTAGCGGGTCAACTCGCCAAAATTGTTTCGGTAGTATCATTTCTCGCGCCTAAATTAAATGAAATCAAGAAAGTCAATTAGCACCCGACAAGTATAATTGTTGTCGACGTGAACAAATTGAATTATTTTACTGCAAATTACTCCAGTAATGGATTGTCAGGATAATTCGATTTGCCTTCGTATTTTCGACCTCTCAATAAAAGTTTGCAAGATCGTTCTAATATTTCACAGCTAAGCTTTTTGCGAGAGATCCTAAAATTTTCTCATTGATCATGTAATTGAGTGATAGATGTCACTAGAATGGTAAAGTTTTTATTTAACAACTTACTGTTGCATATTACTAAAGGGGTAGCCAAAGATGTATTAAAGTAGGCAAAGGTGTATAAGAGTAATAGAGCCTCGCTGATTTCAGCATGAAAGGGCCGGCTCGACCGGGGAAGGACTACCCTTTCACAGAATATCGACGTGAAATACCAGTATTCCTACTGTTGTGTTTCGTTCGGTGAGTGAGAGTACCGGAGGCACAATCACTCCCTTGTCCCCTTAACGCTCCTTCTCCTTCCCACTTCCTTTCCTAAAGGGTCGGCAAGGCGCAAGTGATGCCTCTGGTGTTGCAGGCGTCCATATGCTACGGTGACCACTTACCATCAGGTGGGCCGTATGCTTGCTTGCCACCTTAGTTGTATAAAAAAAAAGTATTAAAAACTTAGCTAGTCTTTTGATTTTACACTGGTCAAAAAGTTTATTTTATTGTCTAGGATAGGTCAGGCTAAAATATTCTATGATCTATGTAGGTAGAGGACTTTTGCCGTCTTTGGCGTACAGGTCCGTACTCCGTGTTGCTTCAGAAAGTTTTTTGACAGAAAAACCCAGTAAAAGATCTGAATGTTAAACCTAAGACCTCATACACGACTGTTACTTTTGCTCTATAACGTTGGTCCTGAAAACAAGTAGAAACTGTATCATCCACACATTGAAGCTCTTACTGGCAGAATAAGGAAACTTATATACATATTTAAAAACTTAAGACACGTGGCGGATGAAAGCCTAAGGAGAATCGTCTACTATACTCTTTGTCAATCCTTGCTCACTTATTGTGTCACTACTTGGGGCGGTGCACACAAAACCACGTTACTACAGTTAGAGCGAGCACAACGGGCGATCCTCAAAGTCTCATCTTTCCTACCATTCCATTACCCAACGGAAGATTTGTATAAGGAGAGCAAAGTTTTAACAGTGCGCCAACTGTATATTTTACACACAACACTCAGACAGCACTCGTTGTTGACATATAGTCCACCATTGCTCCAAGGAAAAAGACAGCGCAAACCCGTAGATCGCACCCGGTCTCATTACCACTTTTGCTTTATGGGAGGCTATATATATAATAAAATAAATAAAGCCATAAATATGATTCCGCTAACAAAATTAGATTGTAAAAAACGGTGACTGAATGGCTTATGTCCTTAAATTATATAAACACCGAAAACCTAATAAAAATTCTGGAATAAAAACTGGCAAACACATGTATACAAACAAACACACACGCACGCACAGACACACACAACTTCACACACACACACACACACACACACACACACACACACACATAACAAACACAAAACTAAGCAAAGACACCACTTGTAATAGATTAAACATCATACCTGGCTCATATGTAGTATAGACTACGCTGAATTGTTTATATGCAAATTAAATAAATCCGGGGTGGAGGCCTGGTGGCCTGAGATACAGGCTAACGCCTAGTTTAGGCACCAGTCCCCCACAATAAACGAATGCTATGTAATAATTATTAGCAATTATGTAACATAATATTGTGGTGAGATAAATAAAGATATGTTTATGTTATGTTTATATGTGTACGGCGCAACATATGTGCCACATACAACTTCTTCGGAGATAGACATAGATAAGTCTAATATATAATTATGTATATACTTACTCACTTATTTTTGAAGATCATTACCTACCGATAGTTCATAAAACTTAAAGTCAAAACGTTACGAGGTCTCGTAAAACTTTAAATGTACATACAATAACTAGATAGATCATGTCATCCTGAGGCCGCGGCAAAAGAATATATAAACTATCAAACTGTATTGCACCTAAAAACAACCACATAGAGTTGATATTCCAAGATACTTTTAAGCAAGGTCCGTGATATCCGTTGATATTTTAAGTAGCGATGCAGCGCTATCCCTTTGTTGCCACGAAAGGATTTGCAAGTTTCCTGCTTCGTCTTCTGGACTTCTACATAGGTGAATGTAGAGGTTCAGCCTAGATAATCTGTGACAGAACTCATCTCAAACTCTGTAGTCATTCACATGCATAGCACTCCACACCACATGGCACCACACCATACTTCATCATACCACATCACATCGCGCCACATCGCACCGTACCACACCACACTTCACCACAGCCACAATACATCACACCACATCACATAACATCACAACACATCACACCACATCACATAACATCACATCACATCACACCACATAGCACCAAATCACCCCACATAACAATTTTTACATTCCACTCCACATCTCACCCCTTGTTACCAACTCTCACTAACCATACTACGCAAATTACATAACATATTATTATTACTTTTATTTTTTTTGTTTGTACTTTCATTTCATCTTATTCTATTGTCGAACTATTGTATTTGAACCAAAGAGACTAGATCCCACAACACAGGGAATCCTAGTGTGGGTCTAGGGCATCAATCCATGTATTGCTTGTTTTTTATGAGACAATAAACTATTATTATTATTATTTATTATTATCTTCAAATTAATAATTGACAAACAAATACCTTTTCCGAATCTTAGTGCTCTTTGTGTCCGTTGTTTGAATGTTTATAAATTTTCCCGCAACATACAGTTATTTTTCAGTAACCATCTATTATAAGGGTTCCGTTAGAGCAGCGATAGCTCAGTGGGGAGACCAACAGACTGCAATGCAGAGGGTCTCGGGTTCGAACCCACGTCGCGCACCTCTGACTTTCGTAAGTTATATGACTTTTCGAAATTATGTGCGTATTGATTACACAGCAGTATAAACACCTTATAATTTCTGTTAAACCTAAACCAAAAGCTAGCGAAGCTTTGTCTGAGTATATGTTCCATATATTTTATTTCTACGTTACAATATAATCTACATCAGTTTAAACCATGTCAGCAAGAAAACACATTAAAACAAACCATAAGATTATTTTAAGAAATCTTCAGCTTTGCCATTACACTTTTAGCCTTACATCACCTTTTCTTGCTTTCCTCAGTAACCCAGTGCCGAATAGCCGTTATAAAGAAAGACATTATAAACTTAAATAAACCATTAAGTTATATTAAAACTAACGGAATAAGAACCTTGCCTTACAAAGCGTTTTATTGCCAATAACAAAACTCAAAGTACAGTAAAAACTTCTTACAAAATAAACAGTTTCACTCAGACAGTTAATTCATTTATAACCTAAAATGGAGTCATCGTAACTTATAAAGAATGTAATAAAGAGCTCCGTTTGCGCCGATATTAAAATATATTCAAACAAGTTTTCAAAGCAACTTGACCAAAAGATACGCTTTTCTACATAATGTTTTTCTTTTTATCTGTGATTTTTATGCGTCATCGTTGTGAACCTAATGCTTGTCTCGACCAGGTCTCTTACTACCATATCTCATGCATGAACTTGAATAAGATAGCGTGTTTCACAATACATAGCTTTGTCGCGTTCTTTTGCATGCAAGGACAGTGTTTTGATAGAAGAAGAAAGAAATCTTTAATATGGCTCCATGTTGGTATCACACTGGTTGCAATCGCCAAGATGTATTGACAATATGTAGAATACCTTCATTAGTCCATAGCCTCAAGTAACTACACCATAGCTACCGTGATATTTTAAAGGATAAATAATCTACGTCACTACAAGACACATGAACTATATACATGCACAAAATAATACCTATCCATTGTCGCATAAAAGAAGCACATAATACGAAATACTATAATAATTCATTTATTTTATAATATTAACAATAAACGAACAAAGCCTATAACATATTTATATTATCGAATTGACTTTTGTAACATAGTTCTGTAAAATATAATATAATTATTTGTTTCGTTCCTGGTCATACAATGACAATTCTTTAAACCAATGCCACCTAAACCGACTCACATGAATATGACGAAAGTAAATAAAGCAAGAAGAATAGCCAGTTTATAAAATAAACGGTTTAGCTAAAGAACTTGTATTTAACGCTGTCAGATCCAGCATCTTCGTACTCCTCTTTCGTTAACCAGAACCCATTTAAGCCTGTCATGGAAGCCATCATGGATCCCCCTGCCCAAGCTGCGTACTGCCTCGTTGCCATCGCATCAATATGGGGCCTGGCCTCTGATCTTAAGTCATGGGATAGATCTTGATAAACCCTTTCCACAAGTCCAGGGAATAAAGATGATCCTCCGGCGAAGACTATGTTCTTGAAGAAAATTTTCCTAAAATACAGTCATTCTTATTAGTCATGAGAAATTATCTTGTATAAGTTCTTGCAACTCACGAAGGCGAGCGGACTTTATTTGTGGTAAACGCGTATATGTATGTGTGTATAAGTTCTTGCAACTCACGAAGGCGAGCGGGCTTTATTTGTGGTAAACGCGTATATGTATGTGTGTGTAAGTGTCGCTCGCAACTGACCGATCGCCCAAATTTCACCAGCTGTATTATTAGGGTTCGCGTAATATAGATCAAACTTATAGCCGTTTCTGGACTTCCTATTACTGCCTATTCACCTAAAGCATCTATTTAACAAAATCCCAATAATCCTTTGCCCAATCCGAAATACGAACCAAGAATATTCATCTATCAACATTAGTACTATCTTTAATCGCGGGGCAAACGAAGTATTGTATCTGTCACCTCGTGGCCTATATAAGCTTTGTAGCTTGGCGAGGAAATATGAATTTTGTAATTTATGTCATAAAAGTGAAAAAAAGAATTAAGCGTAAGTAACGATTTAAGAAATTCTTCGGCTAATAAATTGTGAGTCACTATTGAAGTGAAAACAACAGGAATACCATTCTATAAGAAGTGTCAAATGGCGCCATGATAGTAGCCAATCAATAAAAGTTGTGAAAGCTTTTATTAAAACCGTTCGGGCTCAAAAGGCTATGAGCGCGGAATAAGTGAGAAATTTAAGGATTTTTGCTAACGGCCATTTAGAACGTTTCACATCGATATTCCCTACTGTGGCTGTGGATACTTCAAACTTGCCTCAGCTACAGTTTGCAGATATGTATGGTCACATTCGGGAACGTTGACCATTGAATGGATTTTGATAAAACGTAGTACCTACACATGTAGATTAATAGATAGAAAATTATATTCAGCTTTTTCAGTGTAGCTTCAAAAACTATAATAATAATAATAATAATCATGACATACATTATATAAATATAAATCACATAAAATTATATAAATTCATGATATAAATCACATACGCTGTATGTAAAAGTTCCAGAAATAAAAAGAAAAATAGATACAAATCACACAGTTGTTTGAGGGGTCGCCTCTCAATATCAATGCAGTAAGTAATAATAATAATATTTTACCACATACACACAACACCATCTAGCCCAAACTAAGCAGAGCTTGTACTATGGGTATTAGACAATGGATAAACATACCTATATACTTTTATTTTGTAAATACATACATATTATACAAAGAAACACCCAGACCAAGACAAACATCCATGTTCACGCACACAAATGTTTGACTTGTGCGGGAATCGAACCCGCGACCGCAGGCGTGGTAGTCGGTTACACTAACCACTACGCCATCGAGGCCGACTTATTTAATTTAATTGTAGGTTTGATCCGTGCGGATTTTATTTTCAGTATCACGGTAGAAAACCAAGTAAAGTATTAAATAAGTTATCACGACTTAAATTTACCATTAACAGTTTTGGACTATCCTGCATAATTACGGCAGCAATGTGCCCGAGGCTGCCTATTAATATCATCAATGTAAAATTTTGTGAACTGATTTTACTTAATTATACGTAGACCTGTACGGATTTTAACACGTTCACTGTGCAGCTATGATGAGAGAGACTACACCATGAGTGCAAACGCAAATTGTAGATAATACTAGCTGTTACTTGCGACTTTGTCCGCGTAGATTATAACTAAAAAGTGTTTGTCGCCGCGGAACCCAATTATATTTCTCTGCCCAAGTTACTTAAATGGCGTAGTTTTTATAGTGTAAAGCTAGATAATAGCATGGCTTACTCAAAAACAACATTTAAATATGCGTCGTTAGATTACACGCTGTCACAGAATGCGTAAGAAAAAGAAAGATTCACATCTCCCCCGTATATGATAGCGTGATAATATGTAGCCTATATGTTGACCCGACCTGTTAGTAATATTCATGCAAAATTTGAAGTAAATCCATGCAGTACTTTTTGAGTTTAGCCCGGACATACATACAGACAAACAGACAAAAATTCTAAAAACTATATTTTTGGCTTCGATATCGATTGTAAATCACGCCCCAAGTATTCTTTTAAAAAAATATTCAATGTACAGTTTTGACTTTCCTACGATTTTATTATATGTATAGATGTTGTGTTAGGTATAAAAATTATATTATTATAGCATTGTTTTTCATTTTTTATATCCCATTCATATAAAAAATATAGTTTTTATACACGTATGATCTCGTAAATTCATGTCCCACCCGTGGGTCATGCACGTACGATGAGCAACTGGATATGGCCCACCGGTGGGGCATGCACAGTGAAAATGTTAATGTGCAAAATCAAAGTGAAAAATCATTTGTTCAGTTAGATCACAAAGTAACACTTATTAATGACAAAAGGATTAGTGACCTTACTAAATTGACTAACTTTACATTTACGTTAGTAGCTAGGTTCAGGCTAAAGGTTAAGACTAAATACATAGTCCATGTCCTAGATATACATATATGGTAATTTATATCCCTATATGCGTACCCGTGAAATTCACGTAGACGAAACCGCTGGCATAAACTATTATTGCTGATAGACTACGTAGATGGCGTAGTCGTTATGTGGTCGCCTTGCCACAACCCCAGACGGGATCAAAAATTGTGTGATTACCTAATTGTTTTTTCGAGTCTGGGAATTGCCATTTTAATAATAATGAGAAAATAAATCCATTGTTTTTATCTGCTGATTCTGAACATAATATCCACAGCTTCAATTAAAGATTTGTCTAGGTAAAATATCACCATGTTACCAGTTTTTGGAAGTTAGGTAGGTACTATGGTTCCTAAATTTCATTACACATTTTTGCTGGGTTGTTTAGGTTTTAACTGATTAGAGACGAGGCGATCATACGATCAGATGGTTGGAACCTGCAAAATTTTAAAGGGTATGATCGAGGCACCGATTCTTCACGACAAATGTTGCAGATTGTTTGTGCCTAACAGCTATTGTCGTGGTAGAAAGCACCGATTGCTGGCGGTTCTGGCGTGCCGTACTGTGGCACGCTGTAACTCACCGATACCTCGGTCACTAAAGCAGCTTAACGCTCTCTTGGTCTTTAACCCAGAAGTTGATATTTTTGCGGATGAATGGAAAGTATTATTATTAGAATGTATGAGGTACTGTGAGCAGAATGCATGAATGCTAAATTTCAAATTTATATTTTTTATTATTAAATAGTGTAATTGGCGCAAGTCGTTCTATTTGATGTAAATAAATAAATAAATTATTCCATACTTTAATTTAACATTTTGTGTAGTATACTGACTGACTCATTGCATTTATAAAGTTAGCTTACGTTTACATTCAAGTTCACTTGTAAGGTTTCGATTTAATTCGATAATATTATATATTTTATAGTCGTAGATAATAGGTACTTATGATCAGCACGGAGTCAGATTATAAACGATAATAGGCTCGCAGTTAGGTGGGACCAAACCGAGATGAACACCATAGCATTATAATAATGTCCTTCAGACCGTTTTCGGTCACGGCGGCCAATCTTAATGGAGACTGGCCATCTGCGCAAGATATATTATAGTGTGTGCACAAACACAAGTTCAATTTCTCTTCTCTGATCCGATGGGATTGCAATCTGACACGACTATATAGAGATAAGGCGCAGGACCTACGGTTTTGCGTGCTTTCCGAGGCAGAGAGATGCCAAATCTGGGATTCGAACCCGAGACCACCTGCAGAGCAGTCGCATTCAATACCGCTACGCCACGGAGCATTATTGATATCCGTGAAAGATTATGGTGATGGTACGATTATACACTTCTGTCCACCCTCTCAGTGTTATAGGCGCAATGCTGTTATTTACATCAAGCGTGGGCTTAGAAGTTATTTTTATTTTATTGCTCATCGTAAAATATACAATGCTGCCAGCAATTGATTGCAATGATCATAAAAATCGCTTGGCATAGCGATTTACCATGTGTAACAGAAACTTGTGGGATGACATCATATAAATACCATCACGACAATGTCTCCCTATTTGGATAGGCAGATGAGCATCATACACATTTGAATGGCTTTACTTATATACATAACGGTGACGTAAAAGACCGTGAGTAAACCTGCATGTTCTCCATCAAGTTCTCGAAGAAATGTAAAGTCTACCAACCCGCACTAGGCGTGGTGAACTATGGCCTAACCCTTCTCCCACTGAGAAGAGGCTGAGTGGAGAGTCTAATTATTATACTTAGATATATACATACTAGATTTTGCCCACGGCTTCGTTCGTGTTAATGTAGATTCCGTCAATAATTTTCAATCATTTGGGAACAGTAGTTTTTCTGGATGAAAGGTGCCCATGTTCTTGTCTGTACCCTTTACGACATATATGCGAATTGCATGATGATCGGTCCAGTAGTTTAGGCGTGAAAGCGTAACAAACAAACTCACATTCACCTTTATAATATCACACAAGTCAAACAAGTCAAACATTTGTGTGCATGAACATGGATGTTTGTCTTGGTCTGGGTGTTTCTATGTATAATATGTATGTATTTACAAAAAAAAAGTATATATGTATGTTTATCCATTGTCTAGTACCCATAGTACAAGCTCTGCTTAGTTTGGGCTAGATGGTGTTGTGTGTATGTGATAGAATATTATTATTATTATTATTAGTTAGGATATTTATACAAGAACAATAAAAGATCCCCTTTTTTTATACAACTAAGGTGGCAAGCAAGCATACGGCCCACTTGATGATAAGTGGTCACCGTAGCCTATGGACGCCTGCAACACTAGACTTGCGCGTTGCCGACCCTTTAGGAAAGAAAGTGGGAAGGAGAAGGAGCGGGAATGGGGGAATGGGGTTGATTGGGCCTCCGGCAATCTCACTCACCGAACAAAAAAACTACAGTAGGAATACTGGTATTTCACGTCGGTATTTGCCATGTCACACATCTCTGTTAACTACCAAAATTGTATGTATATAATATTTAAATTTACGTTTTTCTCGTGAGAAATATATTTGACAGCGTTTCTTTATGCACGAAACTGTCAAAATGCCAATTTATTACTCATGATTAAGACTTACCTGTTAAAAATAATATTAAATATGTAATGCCAGCCCTGTATATAAGACACACTGCTGGCACAGGCCTCTTCTCAGTTAGGCTTTATGCATCTTGCTGCCCAGTGAGGTTTGGCAGACATCACACATGTTTGAACACTTTACAGCAAGCTTTTAGATATATAGGTTTCCGTATGATGTTTTCCATCGTCGTTAAAGCAAGCGATAATTAGTTGATGTATAATAATTAGAGGCATCATAGAAAATGATTCCTTAACTAATAAACAGTGTAGCAAACTTTGTTTGCCCCAGAATAATATAATAATAATATAATAATATTCTACCACATACCCACAACACCATCTAGTCCAAACTAAGCAGAGCTTGTACTATGGGTACTAGACAATGGATAAACATACATATATACTTTTTTGTGTAAATACATACATATTATACATTGAAACACCCAGACCAAGACAAACATGCATGTTCATGCACACAAATGTTTGACTTGTGCGGGAATCGAACCCGCGACCTCAGGCGTGGCAGTCGGTTACACTAACCACTATGCCATCGAGGCTGTCTAATAATTATTATAATTCACTAAAGAGATGGCGAAATGATCATGTAGTACACTACAGCCAAACTTTAGAAGATATGTAAACGTGATTACTGACCTGTAATCAAGATCACACAAATCGATGCTGGCGATAATAGCATCAACCAAGTTCTTGCAATCGTAACCAGCCAAAGCCGGTTGCAGCAAGGTTTCGGCTACCTGGAACCGTTCCTCGCCTAACATAATATGCTGACCATCAGGGAGGTCATATCTCACTTTACAGTCACTGTAGCCTGCTGTACTAGCCAGCTCAGTCTCGTAGTCTAGGGCTACATAGCATAAGTCTTTCTGAAATTAAAAGGACAAGTATGAGCTGATATAATCTTAAAAAACACAATGGTAAATTTCCTTTGCGTATAATTTCCTTTTCTTTACACAACTTCCACACTAGGATTAATTTTTGTATGAAGGAAGACTACAAACATCCAAACAATGGATTTAAAGAATACCGAGACTCATAACAACTATAATATAATATATTCTACCACATACACACAACACCATCTAGCCCAAACTAAGCAGAGCTTGTACTATGGGTACTAGACAATGGATAAACATACATATATACTTTTTTTTTTGTAAATACATACATATTATACATAGAAACACCCAGACCAAGACAAACACCCGTGTTCATGCACACAAATGTTTGACTTGTGCGGGAATCGAACCCGCGACCTCGGGCGTGGCAGTCGGTTACACCAACCACTACGCCATCGAGGCCGACAATGTGTGGATAACACAAATCTCTGTCCTCTATGATGATCGAACCCGAATTAAACTATTACGTTACCTTGCAGTCATTACAAAACATATTACGTACCTTGATCTGCTCCATTATTTGGAACTCAACAGGAGTAGTAAACGAATACCCGAGCTTAAACAGGAGCTTCTGCAAATGGTCTGTCAACACCTTCCCGGTGATGGGGAATTTCACAGTGGAATGCTTCAACTGGAATCCTTCAAAGACCGGAGCCGCATAAGAACAGGCGTAGCCGTCTTCCCAAACCACGCCTGATGTTCTTCCACTGGCGTACAAGACCAGTGCTGGGGACTTGGCCATGTAGAGACCATGGATAGCGAAGGACTCGAACAGGATCTCGCTTATTCTTTGCCTGGTTTAAAAAATGCGTGTTACTTGTATCTGCTTGGTCTATTACTACTACACCGAGCACATCGTTTAGCGTAGTGAGTTCGAATCCCACACAGGGCAAAATATAGTCTTTTGAATTTGGTTATCTAGAGACTGAATGTTCTTTTTGACCGTTATTTGAAAGTTTGTAGTGTACCCTACGATACAGGAATTATTCGCAATATTGCTTTAAATCAAAAAGAAAATTTTTTGGGTGTTTCTATGTATAATATGTATGTACCTATTTACAAAAAGAAAGTATATATGTATGTATGCTTATCCATTGTCTAGTATCCATAGTACAAGCTCTGCTTAGTTTGGGCTAGATGGTGTTGTGTGTATGTGATAGAATATTATTATTATATATCAAAGGTTTGTACCTTGGGATGGAACTCGAGACCTTTGGGTAGCAGTCAACGGTTTGCCACTAGGCTATCGCTTCTCGCCTCTTACCACATTAAAATATAAATTTATATATGGATGTACGAGACTGCGTCGTTTAATACTACATACATACATATCACGTTAATCCTGTTTCAGTTTTACAACGTAACGACAAAAAATCGCATGTAGATAATGCTAGAATGATATAGAAAAAAGTCTCTCAAACAGGTTTATATCAGGCCCTTCTGTAACTTATCCTCGTGGCTTATATAAAAGATCCATTAACGTGGATGGCTTAGTCGTAAAACTACTGTGTCGTCTATGTGTCAAACCGTCTAGAGTGTTTACGATGTTCAACGCAGTCGCCCTTTTACTGCTTACGGCTTTAAGATTAAATCTATCCTTGAACATACATACTCACGCCTGTTTATTGCTCAAGGTGTATGCAGGGATATGTTTGTTATCTTTATATATATAATTCTTTTGTACGTGTGTTGACAGTGAACTCCTCCTAAACGGTTGGACCGATTTGAATGAAACTTTTTGTGTGTGTTCAAGTGGATTCGAGGATGGTTTAAATATTTAAAGCAAGCATATGCTTTTTTTCCCTTTTGTACAGGGCAACGTCTGTCGGGACAGCTAGTATACATATATAGTCTTGAAGCAATCATATAATCCACTACGTCCGTGCAGTCAAAAATATTCATATTGCTTCTTACATATTCTCTCTAGGCACCAAAGGATGCACAGCATACATGATCCTGGAATTCTCTGGAGGCACATGCAGTTCCTTATAGAATACATGATGCCAGAGTTTCTCCATCTCATCCCAATCCGTGATCATTCCCTCGTGGACAGGCCATACCAGCTGGGCTATTCCCCGGTTCTTAATGGCCTCGTTGCCGCAGAAGTAAGGTGGGATACCATCAAGAAGACCTTGTTGACGGAATCTGGGAAGAGAGAAGATGAAAGTTATCTTTACAATGGTACATTTTATAGAGATTCCGTGGTTAACGTGGTTTAAGTTTGAGTGTGAAGATGAGGTTCTAGATTTGAGATTCATGTCGGGCAGTGCGACTGCTATATTTGTTAGGCAAAACTTAGTAGTGGAACGAAGCATGAGATGTGAGACCTAAATAATAATAACGTCCTCCAGACTGAATTTTGGTCACGGCGGCCAATCTTAACGGAGACTGGATATCTGTGCAGGAGATATTACAGTGCACAAGTATGTGCGCAAGTATAAGTGCGCTCTCTGTTACCTAACTCGCATTATCAAATGGGACGGCAATCTGATACGACCGAAGAGAGATCAGGCGTAGAACCAACGGCTTTACGTGCTTTCCGAGGCACGGGTGTGTCTTAAATCACCAACTTCCTAACACCGGGCTGGTATTGAGATTTCTTAACAGAAAAACCCAATAACTTTTTGTTCTGCACAGCAGTCACATTTACTGCCGCTGCGCCTCGAAGGCAGATCTAAATATAAAGCCAGCGAAATGTGTGTGTAAAAAGCTTCTGTTCACCTCTCCGGACCAGGCAGGCAGACCTGACTCTATATAGTATAAACCGGAGGTTCCCAGACTTTTTTCTCATAGGCCACTTTCAAAATTTAGCTGGTTCCGCTGGACCCCCAGAGCTGATCTTTTTTGTTTTTTTTTAGAATATCTCGGTACTGAACCTACCACGTTAGGCGGGCTGACCTTTTTTTTACAGTTGCTGAGCTTGACGAAGAGTCGGTGAAGTCAAGCCAACATTTAAGTTCTTCACTATCGAAAGCAAATAAATTTTCGTGGACATTCGCTTACGAATCGTAAACCCCCATTTTTTGTCACGCCAACATAGACCCCGTCGAGTCTTCCATGAACCCCTGGAGGTCCACCTGAACCACATTGGGAAGTAATGGCATAAACGAAAAGATAAACAACTTCAAAACAAAGATTAACTTATTATCGTGACTTTTGTGACGAACTAACAGTGCAACGCTGCAGTGGACCTTACCATCGCATACAAAACACGGCAGTAGAACTTTCGTACTATTGTTGTGTTGATGAACACCACACCTACTTACTCAATAATTAGCGTTAATGTCAATGCGGCAAGATAGCTGTTCTGTTTTACGCACATAACAGATAAATAAAAAAGTTTAGGTTATGTTATGTATGTGTTACTGATGAAACAATTTCTTTGAGGTATACTCTTACAAACAAACAAACAACAAATCAAATCTTTCCTCTTTATAATATTAGTATAAATTTACTGGCTGTCAATGACACGAACTAAAACTCCTTGATATAACTTCATGTTACTATAGTAACGATACGGTTTAGGTCAAAGATATATATCTTTGGTTTAGATTTATATATTCGTTTGGTGGAAATTCTGTGGTACCATTTTTTGCGGTTAGAAACAAGTGTTAAAGGAAAAATTATGCAATAAAAGTGTTTTAAAGTAAACAACGCGACAAAATCCGTATAAAGTGTTTAATTTCAAAGAAAGAAGAATGGAAAAAAGGTTTTTAAGAAAGGATTCTGCCATATTTAATTTGGGTTCAGGATTATCATCTTTAGTAAAAGTGCACTGCATCCCTGCTCTATAAAACATCATCTAGCGCATGTGATTCTTACCTATTACTTCAAAACCATTATAAAATAGTTTAAGAGCTCTTGTTAAACGTGGGCAAAAAATACATAATGTATATTTTTACAGGATTACCGATTGTTAAGTACTGTCAACGCCGAGAGCTCTGAGCGAATACTTAGAACCTATAATTTTAATTAATATTGGACGTTCTTTCGTTTCTTGCAGTCAATTAATTAGCACTTGAAATTCCTGTATCCCTTATCCACGTTAAATTATTTTCTTATTCATCGTATATTTAATTTTAATTTTAGCAAATTGTTGTATATACAGTTTTAGTGCTGTTTATTTATTTTCGCACTGTAGAAATTTGGCAGTGACATATTTTGATTGATTATATTATCTTATCTTATGTGAGGGCCAGTCAGTGCAGACCGGCGACACTTTGAACCAGTGGGATCTTTTGTGTCAACACTCTCCCAATAACGACTGCCATAGATGTTCATGGCAGCCGGGACCAACGGCTTAACGTGCTATCCGAGGCACGGAGCAGGCGATAATTGTCAAACAATACGCACATAATTTCGAAAAGTCATATAACTTCCGAAAGTCAGAGGTGCGCTACGTGGGTTCGAACCCGAGACCCTCTGCATTGCAGTCTGTTGGTCTCCCCACTAAGCTATCGCTGCTCTTTTGATTGATTAAAATGGGACTTAATATTTGTCTGTTATGACAGGTTACGACAATAGTAGCCAGTCAAAATATTTTTTTAATAATTGCATTGTGTTATTTTAAGAACAAAACGCGCTCATAATATTTTGAACATTGGAGTGAGCATTAAAGATCTGCTACGGTTTTCAGTTCGATCCCAAAGCACGCGTCTCTGACTTTTCAGTACGATGTACCTTTTAATTTGTTAATTATCTTGTAGGAAAACATCGCGGGAGGGAGCTGCATATCTAAGAATTCTCAATAATGTTCTCAAAAATATGTGTAGGCTGCCCGCTCGGAGTGGGTCAGCGTGATGGACTATGGCTTAACCCTTTTCGCACTGAGTTTACTGTATCCAGCAGAGAGACAGTATACAGGGCTGATATTATTATTATTATATGGCTGAGTTCGCACATGTTCACGAACATTAAGGGGCTACCCTTAGAACCACTCCTTGCCAAATATGTAGTTTAGTAGCTAGCGCGAGAATAGATCAAAGTTTCCTCTCTTAGCAATAGTTCTATTACAATGAATTTGCTGCCTTTATAACAACAGCATATAGTCATAACTCTATTTACTTCTATGCATAAGTAACTGATACATAATTATGAATCCTGTAAAGGTGTAATTCTCATCACATTAAGTAACCCTAACTAATATTATAAATGCGAATGTGAGTTTGTTCGTTACGCTTTCACGCCTACTAAACCGATCATAGTGAAATTTCACATACACGTTGTAAGACGAAATTTATAGTAGTAAATTTATAGTATAAAAAGTACTGTTACTTACCTAAACTAACCTACATTTATGCCAGCGAAGCCGCGGGCGGAATCTAGTTTATCTATATTTATAACTAGCTTTTGCCCGCAGCTTCGCTCGCGTTAATTTTGAATTTGACAATAAATTCGGGTTGTAGCTACTCTGCTTGTAATAATAGCACTCTGCAGTAATTTTTTTCGCGATGAAATACCTGAAGAAACGGACATAGGCTACCGCCTATGTCCGTTTCTGTACACTTGACAACGTATATGCAAAATTTCAGAATGATCGGTTCAGTGGTCTAGGCGTGAAAAGGTAAAAAACAAATAAACAAACAAACTCATTTTCGCTTTTATAATATTAGTTAGGATGTACAACAGCATAAAAGTAAGCATTATTTGTAAATTAAAAAGAAACCAGTGTATCTTTACAAAAGTATTACGGAAAGTCTTACAACATTACGTACAAAAGCAGATACAATAACATTGAAGTCAAACAAGAAATCGATACACAAAGCTTTTTGTCTACCCGCATCAGAGTCCTCATTAAAATATAAATAATACAAGTACCTGTTGATAAGGAAATAGGAAAATGTAACTAAGAAACATAAGTATAACATTTTTGGCCATTTTCTGCTTATACACATGTCACAGAAGTCGACATCAAGCCGGAATCAGGTAACAGGCTAAGTTATAATAGCTATCAGAAAAATATTTAAAAATAGTAGGCAATTAAAAGAAAACATAATAATCTACGCCCCTGTGACGTCTTTTCACTCCTGTTACTACAGATGTACTTATTGAATAATTTATTTTTGTTACGTAATCTCGAATAGTCGAAAAAAATCGAGAGCAAGAAGCATAATTCTAGGCACCGCATGAACTGCCTGCGATTCGAATTAAATTTGAATCTGTGTGGACTAGATTGGTCAGTCACTACATCAAAGTGAAGTAGAATTCCGAAATACGAAATTATCGATTACCGATGCTTAAATTGCATATCAACCCCTTTAAATGAGATTTTTAATTTTTATTATACTACTAAGGTGGCAAACAAGCATACGGTCCACCTGATGGTAAGTGGTCACCGTAGCCTATGGACGCCTGCAACACCAAAGGCATCACTTGCGCGTTGCCGACCCTTTAGGAAAGGACGTGGGAAGGAAAGGGAGCGGGATGGGGGAAAGGGGGTGATTGGGCCTCCGGTACTCTCACTCACCGAAACGAAACAATAGTAGGAATACTGGTATTTCACGTCGATATTCTGTGAGAGGGTAGTCCTTCCTCTGTCGAGCCGGCCCATTCAAGCTGAAATCAGCGAGGCTCTACTACTCAACGAAATGTTAATTTTAATTAAAACTCATTAAAACGATATGAAAGGAGTAGAATATTTGTTATGAAGTTGATACGTAATGTTAGAATTATTTAAAGCTAGAGGTTGACCACCCAAGCAAACGTTTTAACTACAACAGGAATTTCACGACGAGACATTCCTCACCGCGGAAAAAGGGGAGCGGAGAGGTTATGTCGGACTTCTTCTTCTCTTCTTTTCGTGTGGTTAGTGGCCAACCTGTGGTCAAGAGTTGTACAAGCCGCCCGAAGTCCTCTGACATGGCTTAACGACTGCTGTTACTTTGAAAACAACTGGGACCGACTTTTTACGTGCCCTGCGAAGCACGGAGACGCTCAGATGAAATACCACTAAGCGGTCACCCATCTATAGACTGACCGCACCCAACGTTGCTTAACCTCGCTAATCGTTTACCAATCAATGAGTGCAACTGGCTATGAACGCCTATATTACGTCGGGCTGATCCGGTAAGAGATGGAACGTCCCGGGTTTTTACTAACTAAAACCTACCACGATGTGCCAACTCGCTGCCTTGTATGATGGGTGGGTTGCTGAAACTCAAACTACATTAGCAACCCACCCAGCAGTGCCCAATGCATGCAAGTAATGCCTGCGGGCGACAACTCCTGCGAGTCCGACGACAGTGCATAAAAAAATTTATTCACGTGCAAGACTTCTGCTTCGTTCAAACACCGATGTTGAAGCCAAGCTAGCCAGATACCAGAAGAAATGAAAAGATAATGCTTAGCCTTTTGGGCATCAGGCATAAGTCTACGTTTGTATACATATAAAGTCGCGATCAGAATTAATGTAGTAGCAACCTCAGAATCTACAAATGCTTTCCACTTATGGCCTGAACTGGCAAGAACAATATTAATTAATTTTGTATTTTATTTATAAATTTATGATGGTCGACGCAATATTGGTCCTTTTTGTAATTTAAAGTTAATAACTCTTTATTATTAATTATTATCTGTATACATATAATTCTTAGGAATACAATTCGATTTACAACTGTGGTTCTACTTACTCCTCGTAAATTTAAACAGCAATTCTTCGATGAATGTATTAAATCGGTGAACTTATTACACAATATAAAGTTCTTTACATCAAAGAAAGGTCGCTGGCGGATTTTTTCGATCAGAAACGTTGCCACTCCCAAATCACTTTAAATTTCAATCACTTGAAACAAAGTACTTTGTTTCACAAAAGTCCTCGTCGAGTATTTTTCGTAAAACCTTCGGTTAAAATACGGCATCGGTATCGGAAGATCAAAATAAATAAATAATAAATAATGCTCCAAAGAGGCTTTGGAAGTACTTGTCAATTCTTTCTACAGATTCTAAAATAACAGCGCGGCTGTTTCTGCCCAGATACTTTTTATAGGTGCTTTATACATTTAGTTTTTTTAATTAATTTATACAACATAGGTGTTAATTGTACTAGATTTATATTATTTTATTATTTGTACACTTTAAATAATCTTCGAGTATTAAAATAATAATGATATGTTAAGCACTGTATATAAAATGTCAAATTGCTGGGTACGGGCCTCTCCACTGTGTGAGAGAGTTGGCAGACTACACACATACGAGAACCTATGGAAAACTGTTAGACTTGTGCAGGATTTCGTGCGATCTCTTCTTTTGCCATTAAAACAAGCGATCTAATGTTAATTTATATTTAAAGTTTACATTTTATGAACATTGTTTGTAAACTTCTAACATAATTTTGTTGTCTTAATTATGAATGCTGTGTTAGCTCGTAAGTGGCATGTATATTAGAACTCTGTAATCAAATTTTTCTCTAAACTGTATCATATACATATGTATATGCTGTGAGTTAACCAAATGAATAAATGAATTTACTGTTTAATACGCACATAACTTTGAAATTACAGAACGCTTGATATTAAACTCGAGAACTTTGCAGTACAGTCCACCGGTCGCCCACTATTACTACTATTAAGGTATTTATGCATATCAAATTCTATAATATACCTAAGGTAAAGCAAGTCTTTCTAAAAAAATATCTCGCAACTTAAAAAAATGGCACTCAATTAACGATATGTAACTACTATATAGGCTACAAGCAATGATGGTTCTTAGACCTCCTCTTGAATGCTGTGGATGGTCAAACAGTCAATTCATGTTTTTTTTATACATGCTTTTTTATAAGTGGTCACCGTAGCCTATGGACGCCTGCAAAACCAGAGGCATTACTAGCGCGTTGCCGACCCTTTAGGAAAGGAAGTGGGAAGGAGAAGGAGCGGGAAGGGAGTACGGGGGTGATTGGGCCTCCGGTACTCTCACTCACTGAACAAAACACAGCAGTAGGGATACTGCTATTTCACGTCGATATTCTGTGAGAGGGTAGTCCTTCCCCGGTTGAGCCGGCCCATTCATGCTGAAATCAGCGAGGTTCTGCTGGCGGTCGCAACGTAGTTATATTATAGTAGTATTTTTAGTTTAGAATCGCGCAAGCGAGTTTCTTTGTTAGCGTTTTTTATATGGTTGAGTTACCCCCACGTCTTGAATATTTCATATAGTGGCAATACGATGCCGAATAAAATATCTACAAATTAAATTATCTATATAAATAAATAAATAAAAATCAATTGTCACACGTGTGACTGAGCATCAGTTAAGAAAGGCTCGACCGATTTGGCTGTTCATTTTTTTGTTGTGTTTGTAATTGTCAGGACAAGATTTGTATGAACGAAAATTTGCGGATAATTCGCGGGCAATGTCGAAAATTTATTAAAAATTGATGGGCTTTTTGATATTTATTTGAAAAACGTGAAATTTATATTGAGTACAGATTGGCAAGACAACGACTGTCGGGTCAGCTAGTAGCAATATAAATTCCATCGTAGTTAGATCATGAATTCCAAACTTTTATAGAAAACTATTTAAACTGAATACAAAGCAAAATATTTAGTACCTAATTAAATTTGTAGGTATGCATAGCATAAAATTATATCATATTTTTATTAGCTTACTTGTTATGTATGCTAAAGTTTGTTTTATATTTTCGGTTCCTAGATCAAGAAATTAGAATTCTGAATCAGAAAACCTTAAAGACTTTATAAAACTTATAAGCCTCAAAAGCACACATTATCATCATATATACGCAGAAATGGTGGACGATATTTTAAATAAAATAGCCTAAAGAAAACCTATGTATCTAGCAAAGGATGTGTCAACCATTATATAACTACAAGCTCATGGTATAAAGATCAACTTGTCAAAGCCACAAAATAAATTTTGAAGCTCCAAACGTATATCGGAATGGCATTCTCAAAATGGACTGCGCTACCGGGTAAACCTTTTTCCTTCCAAATTGTCAATTAATCAATTATTATCGTCACAATATCCTAACTAATATTATAAATGCGAAGGGGAGTTTGTTTGTTTATTTGATTGTTACGCTTTCACACCTTAACTAATCGACCGATCATCATGAAATTAAATATATTGTCAAGGCAACAGAAAAGGACATAGGGTACCTTTTATTTAGAAATTGTTCTGTAACTAATCTACGTTAGATTAGTTAAAGTACTTTTTACAACATAACCTCCATTTACGCAAACGAAGACGCGGGCAAAATATACTTATAATATTCTGTCACATACACACAATACCATATAGCCCAAACTAAGCAGAGCTTGTACTATGGGTACTAGACAATGGAGAAACATACATATCATCATCATCATCATCTCAGTCGAAAGACGTTCACAGCTGGACATAGGCTTCCCCCAAGGTTTTCCACACAGATAGGTCTTGGGTAACCCGCACCGCTTCCCGCGACCCTTACCAGGTCGTCGGTCCACCTTTTGGGGGGGGGGGCCTATCCCACATATATATTATATACTTTTATTTTGTAAATACATACATATTACACATAGAAACACCCAGACCAAGACAAAAATCCATGTTCATGCACACAAATGTTTGACTTGTGCGGGAATCGAACCCGCGACCTCAGGCGTGGCAGTCGGTTACACTAACCATTATATGTTACCCGTGCGATTAACATAGACGGAACCGTGGCCTGAAGCTAGCAACATAATTATATTTTCGATACAAAACAGGCTAATATTAGCAAACAAACTCAAATACAAGTATTCATTAGGGACGACCGCCCGCCGTCAGGGAGCCGCGCAGAATAAATAGAAACTAACTAATATCGTAATCTAAGATCAATATTAAGTTATAATGAGTGATTAAAACCAATTTGTAATGTGTCTCAACAACGACCGAACAATCATGTTACCAAAATACAAATTTGTTTTGAAAATAATTCCTTTGACAATCATAACAAATTTTATAGAGTTTTTAGGAACATACTTTGGGGAATTTCAAGTCAAGCGGAATGGCTTATCATTCTCTATAATTACGTAGATTATACCTAAGACTAACGCTCACGTCTTTTCTGAAAGGAGGTACTGGCTAAGGCAGAGATTAGGACTTACTAATACTTCGATAGTCGCATATCTATCCTACGATTAATTTTCATCACATTCATGTACATTAGCGCCGGAGGCGCAATCACCCTCTTCCCCCTTCCCGCTCCTTCCCACTTCCCTGCCTAAAGGGTCGGCAACGCGCAAGTGATACCTCTGGTTTTGCAGGCGTCCATAGACTACGGTGACCACTTACCATCAGGTGAGCCTTATGCTTGTTTTCCACCTTAGTTGCATAAAATACAAAAATAAACATTAGGAAGTCTAAAAAAACTTGCTTGCCCTGTTTTCAAATTGCGTCCTATCTAGTCAGTGAATGTCCTTTTAGGTATTTCTACAGATACATATGCCTTATACGTCTTTTTTGTCAAACATTGTTAGTTTCTTGTTATAGAACAAGACAACTTACGTACTAGGAATAACTCTAAAACTTCACAAATGTTTGACCTATCAAATGTTGGAATGCCAGACATATTTGAAAACCTATTACATTGTCTGGCCTCCGGTGTGACGCTGCGATTTAACAGGTTAAACAATGGACACAAAAAAGACAGCCATTTGTGGATCACACAAATTTTTGTCTCGTGTTAGATTCAACCACAAAACACTTAGCTTACATACAAACATCGTCATCACAGCTTCGTCTTAAGTCTTACAGTAATTTCTCGTTAATTCTTCTTTCTGTCAAACACTTACAATCATTGTAGTTCTTTTGGTCCATACATTGTGATAACCCAACATAAAAAGAGTGTTTATGGTATGTAATTATTAAATAAACAGTTTACCTGCCAACAGTACTAGGGATCATGACTCTCGGTAAAGACTCTCCAGCGAAACCAGCAGTAGTATTCTGAGACCCAGCATCGATTACAACTCCTAGAGTATCAGCAAACATTGTACTGATATATTTTATAGCACATATATTTTACAACATTGACCAAGCTCAGCCTACGAGATTGGGCCTTTCATATTTAATGCATCCACCGTATTACGAGTATAATACATTAATCCCATTGGTTTGGTCGTCTATTTCGGACAAAGTGAGATGGGAATAGGGCTCCTTGTCTAAATAAAAGGTTTTACTACTTAGCTCTCGTGAAAAGGTTGTGTAAGCCCTGCTTATCACTTTAATATTTTCTTTGTTATCCTTTCTCTTGAGTGTTCTATGTTATTAACGTCGTATAGTCTTTTAACTGTTGGTTTTGACAACAATGATATTAATTAGAAGCTAATATAAAGGTTTAATTTATATTAGTATACGCTGGACGTAAAGCTTACTCCAGATATTAACTTTGCACAATATTGTATCTAAATTAAATAAATTATTGTAACTTAAATTGCAAGATTAGGAACCAAAATCACTTTTTTGAGTAACTGGTTTGTCATTGGTTTAATATAACATACCTACGATCGCACTTCTGTTCATGTGTGTTATTTACTTTTTAATTTCAATGTATATGTTATGCTATTTAACCCGGCGCCGTCAAGGTGGAAAATTGTTACACTAACTTCCACGTTGGGTCAAAACTACCCATGTTTAGAAAATGGCATATTTTGTAAACTAATTCGAAATCCTCAATCATACCCTAGTTTTATGAAAGAGACAATATTGTTTTAAAATAACATAAAATATAAACTTTAACCATTTATTGCTTGTTTTATAAAAAACTTACAAAAACATAACAAAAATAATAGGACATCCTCTTTAACCCTTATAAACTTAAAAATATTGCTTATAATATACTTAAGGAACAAAAATAAGACTCAGATCTTGAGTAGACAATCACAAAAATAATAATGATGACATCAGTATGGTCTTAACACTGCTCATCTTCAGTCATCAAATTCGCACATTGTGTGCAGAAGGGAACGATGTGTTCAGGACAGACAAACTTCTGAAATTCATGGCAAGTATGTGTAGACTACACATACTTCCCTTCTATCCTTTTTACCCGGGCATTCTTGGCATCTTCTGCGAATACCTGGAATTTTGGCTGGTAGTTCCTCAGGAGTTTCGCCACTAAATTCCCTGGATGATGTCAAATCAAAACAAACGAGCCGAGATAGCGGTACGTCATCATCATCATCACTGATAGATGACTCCTGTTCAGTTTGAGTTTGATTTGAGCACTCACTTACGTGATCTTCTTCGTTTTCATCACTTTCTGCAATGTCGCCGTCATCGGAATTAACCTCCTCTAACATTGCAAGTATTCGCTGGCATTCTATGGCCTCGCGATCCATTATAATAACCTGAAAAGAAACAATTAATAAAATATATACTTCACACAAAGATGGCACGAAATTGTTACATTAAATCCCACATTGGATCAAATTTACCTTTTTTAACTTCACGGACGTCTAGATCTTGTTATTAGCGCAGAATGACTACGATGCACTGCAAATCTAATAACACGTTGTCTTATCTCCAGCTATACGAAAAATCAAACTGTTCACGTAAATTATTTCAAAAATTCCCGCAAGTAAAAAATGTTCGGGTCATTATGACCCAACGTGGACGGCGCCGGGTTAAGACTGCGCCAAGCGTAAGACAGGTAATGACAGAGCTCGTGCGGCGCATATTCAAATCGGCGCGCGGCCGCCATAGTAAAATTGTATGGAGGATTTGAAGTGCATTTTTGATAAATATGTATATTTATTGTCAACCAATAACTTAAATATTTGGGACTGACAAATTGTAATATAACTGTTTATGTTTCGTTTAAGCTGTAAAATAGGATAGATTTCTACTGTTATAATCTAAAAATCACGTAACACGAGCTTACGTTTTTGCATTTTTCGTGCAAATTTACGTAATTTTGTAGGCGCAAATATTAATTATTTTAAGTTTTTTACACTGAGTAATTACTCCGTGTAAAAAACTTAAACTTAAGATAACAGTCAATGAATGTGTTTACAATTGTAAACACATTCATTGACTGTTATGTTAAATGTATATTTTATATTTGCATTAAACAAAAAGTGTTGATTTTATTAACTGTGACCGCCTGTTTTGGCACATTTCGCTCTGCGCAGTTTCTGTAATGTTCTTTGAGCAATAATAATGGTTTTTGACATCTTCGGTGGCACAGCTGTATAAGATGCGATGTGTAATGTCTCGAGCTCAATTTCCGTATCGGGCAAAGATTATTTGAACCATTCCGTCAAAAAAATTTAAGTTGGTGGAGTAATCCTCATTTCACCAATTACTTAAGATTTTTTACAGACTACCTTACCCGGCAATTGAACCCTGCTGCACTACAAAGCCAATAAACAAACATATATTGTTATGAACGCAACTCAACAGCTTCTCTGTTTTGCCCACAGTTCTGGTCCGCCTTCGTGCCATGTGCTACTCAGAACAAGGATGCCGTCCAGCTGACTCTGGAACAAATTGACGTCATCAAACGTCTAGTCGAGAAGTACCCGCAATACCTGCAATTCGCTACGTCTGTCACTGGTAAGTAACTTAAACAAATATTACATCTAGCAAGGCAGACAAGTTTACAGCCTGCCTGATGTTAAGCAATTATGATCCTTATGTACATCCTGCAGTATGGCCGCGCTGCTGAGTTTTCTATGTCAATCTCTATTCTGTACAGGCTGTGGTTATTAGTTGACTTAGAAATACGCTTGCAAACTACAGACACGCGTATTTTACATATAAAATTGACTGCACGGATGGGCAGTGGTTTTCAGTGGTCACACAACGCACTGCCACTGCGCCAAGTGTTGTGGGTTCGAATCCCACACGGGATAAAATTTTGTGTGATCCACAAGTTGCTTCAAGTCTGGTTGTTCTTTGTGAACTGATATGTCTTTGTGTTGTTTGAATGTTTGTAAAACCTCATGCGACACAGGATTTACCTCTAGTGCGGGCGTCGACTTTGTAAAAAAGAAAAAATATAGAAAAGAAAGAACTTACTGCTTGTCCGTTCGTATACCTACTGTGGTACAGGTAACGTTTATTTATGAAAGCACAGCCATTTTGCATTACATTCTAATTTATTGCTACACAAATGTAAATATTATTTGGCTGATTTGTTAGCAATTAATAACAAAACAATAAAACGCTATAAAAAAATCTTACAAGCTTGACCTTGTAATAATTTGTTTCCAAGCTGCGTGCGTTTGATTTTGTTATTAAAAATATTGATACTATCAGGAAAAACATCAAGATCTGGTATATGTATGATTAAATAATTATGTTCATTGATAATTCTATTGATGTGAGATTGCGAACCTATATTTGACGATGAATCACATTAGAAGTATAATAGTGAATTTTACGATCACCACGGGACTGCGAAAAGTTTAAGAAAGTTGGAACGCTCACTGCGAGAACTTAACGCAAAGTTTAACTGCGATGTTCTGTAGAGTCAACTGGGCATCTTTCATCGGTCTGCTTTGTCGGTTGCTTTGTTTGGGTACAATATCAAACCACAAGCCCTCTCTTACCACGCAACATACCTTTATACATACATACATACATAGATTCACACCTGTTTCCCAGAGGGGTAGACAGAGACTACGGATTTCCATTTGCGACGATCCTGACATACTTCTCTGGCTTCATTCACTTTCATCGCATTCCTCATACATACGTTTATATGATTGCGATATTCTGTTGGGTGTCACCCTGAAATAAATTTATTAAAAAAAAAGCAATTTGATTAATATGTCCTGCCTTCGTATTAAACAGCAACGATAGCCTATTGGGAGATTGTTAGACTTCCATGCAAAAGTGGAAAATACACATGAAAGGCGTTTCGGAAATATGTGCGTAATAAACAGTTAAATATCGCTCGCCTTAACGGCGAAGGAAAATATCGTGAGGAAACCTGCATGTCTTAGAGTTCATCGTAACGCCCTCGAGGGAAAAAAGTTAAGTCTGCCAACCCACACTGGTTCAGCGTGGTGGTCTATGGCCTAACCCTTCTCACACTGAGAATAGGCCCGTACTTATCTTATGTGGGGGCCATTCAGTGTAGCCCGGCGACACTTCGACCCAGTGGGATCTTTTGTGTCGACACTCTCCCATTAACGACTGCCATAGATGTTCATGGCAGCCGGGACCGACGGCTTAACGTGCTCTCCGAGGCACGGAGCAGTCGATGATTGTCAATCAATACGCACATAATTTCGAAAAGTCATATAACTTCCGAAAGTCAGAGGTGCGCGACGTGGTTTCGAATCCGAGACCCTCTGCGTTGCAGTCTGTTGGTCTCCCCACTGAGCTATCGCTGCTCTTGAATAGGCCCGTAACTAGCAGTAGGACAGTTAATATACAGGAGTAGTATTATTATAATTATGTACAACGGCATCTTAACTAATTTGCTTGTAACAGACTTAATGTCGTGCATGTCCTCTATTTTACTTAGGTCTGCACCAAGCACTTACTGCAATGACACGTTTAAGTGCAAAATTAATCAAGCACTATAACAAAATATGCCTTCATACGCATGCATATTTTATATATTTAAATTTCGCACTCAAATGTAACATATATATAAGTAGGTACATATATTACAGCAAGCGCAAGATTCATCTAAGTAAGTAAGAAAGCATGCGTTGTAAGTCTTCTTCTTTTTCCTGGCTATTATCCCAATTTATTTGGGGTCAGCCCTCCCAGTACTTCTGCGCCACACCGCACGGTTGTGGGCTGTCTCTGTCGTTGTGTTGCTCGCTGTCATGTCCCTCGCCAATGTTCGTAGCCAAGTTATTGGTGGTCGTCCACGGCCTCTTTTGTCGTCATGTATGTTCATGACTCTTTTTGTCATGTGGTCATCATCCCGCCTCATCACATATCCGTACAAGCGCAAGCGGTTTTCGCAGAGCTTTTTTTGTACCTTTGCGACTTTAAAAGTACCATAGATATATTCATTTTTTATCCTGTCGATTCTTGAAACTCCACCAGACCAGCGTAGCATCTTCATCTCTGTGGTGTGAATCCTTTGTTCATCCGTCTTCCTCATAGGCCAGCACTCAGATCCATATAGTAGAGCTGGTCTAACTGCCCTTTTGTATACATTGCCTTTGACTTTAATTGGCATACGGGAGTCGCATAGAACACCAGTTAACGATCTCCATTTCAGTCAGGCTGCCTGAATTTAATTTTGTATGCAAAGCATGCGTTGTAAGTAGTGATGCAAATAATATAGTTGAGTTGTCTCCTTTACTACTTAATGCTTCATAAATAAATAGATTTAAGTAATTGTATTCAACTTTTATACCTGTTAAAGGTGAATAAAATGGAAAGATTGTATGTTTAACAATTTTAATTATGAACGCGAAAATGCGACAGCGCTTTACTCTGCTTAACTGACATAATATTGCAAAGCAATCCTCGCCTTTGTGCACCGTTCACTTACCTTTTAAATAGTAAAATGATATGAACAGATTTAGGTATATCATTTTAATAAGAGTGTATACTAGTGAACACTAATTGCTGCAACGGCCTTTGCCTCGAGTAAATTATTCAGTGTGTATTTAAAACTATTTAACGTAGACTAAAGGCTCTCGACATCCTGTAAAATGTAAATTAAAATATTTTGAACGAATGCGTCCGTACTTTAAGTGGTTTTATAGTGCAAGTGTAAAACGTAACGCTGTTTTTCAATGAGAAATATTGTAATGAGGGGTTATTTTTTATTTAAATACTGGAGCCACGTTATTTTCCTGCTAGCTTTGAATTTTAGCTTGGAAATATAAACATGCCACGTTTTGTGGTGAGTAAATGACATGGATAAAGCTTTTGTTAGACTTTCCTTAAATGACAAATGAGTTTAGTCATTATGCTTGATATTTACTGTGGTCTTTTAGTATTAATATACAGTTCTCTTTTTAGTGTAAGAATTGCTAGGCCATAGTCTGCCACGCTGGCCCGGTGGTTTCACAGATCTTCGAGCTCATTTTGCAACTCTCAGACATGCAAAGTTCCGCCCGATATTTTCGTTGAACGTTAAAGTGTGAATTAACTAAATTACGCACATAACTAAAAAGTCAGAGGTTTGTAATTGAGCCTTGGAAATGAACTCGAGACATCAGCAGTCCAATTCTCTCCCATTAGACTATCGCTGCTATTTTTAGTTGATAATTTTTACATAATCAAATTAAGATATATAAATATGTATATACATGCCGTGCCATGCGTCGTACTCGTGAACGGGTGCTACTTGTGGTGACTGGTCGACCTTGGTTTTGGAATTCGATAATTTACTTACTACATTTTTATTTAAATAGTTAGATTAAACTACGGACTACAATCATGCCTTGTCTTGATTATTTATGTCCATGTAAGTGAATGCTCCTGTTTACCATACTGCTGCTTTAGAGGCTACATCAAATTTTATTAAATGCTTGAGTATGTTCAGTAGTAATTCATGGATGCACACCTTACAGTTATGATTTGTATACAAAATTTACTGTAAACTTGGCGATTAAAAAGAGTGGCCATGAGTTTCTTGCCCGTTCTTCTCATGAGCCCTACACCCTTGCTTTGCTGAACGTGGCAGTAAATGTAAATTCACAGATTTTTTTTTTGTAACTTTGACATTTATAAGTGTTACCTTGTAACCTAACTCGAATAAATTTATTTTTGATTATGATTTTAATTTTATAAACATATACAGTCGGGTTAAAATTACGTTAGTCGACAATATCACTTCTGTAGAAATAATTATCAAGACTCAAGCTGCACCATCTTTAGTGAACGCCCAAGTGTCTTGCGTAGCTCAAAACAAACTATTCGTAATAAGTAGATGTATCAAGAAGATCGTATTTACTTCTATTACTGACAATTTTTAATTAATATATATAGGTTGGTATAAAACAGTAAGGAATAAAATGTTAGATATTTACATACATACATACATAGATTCACGCCTATTTCCCAGCGGGGTAGGCAGAGACTACGGATTTCCATTTGCTACGATCCTGACACACTTCTCTGGCTTCATTCACTTTCATCACATTCCTCATACACGCCCGTCGGTTCAAGGAGCTCTTAACCTGGCCTTTGTCCAGAACGCCTCCGATCTGGTCGAGAAACGTTTGCCTAGGTTTTCCTCTTGCGACTGTTCCATTCACACTAGCCTTATAAACTTTCTTAGTCAGTCTTTCCTCGTCCATTCTTTCTACATGTCCAAACCAGCTTAACATACCCTTTTCTATTCTTGTAACTATATCCACTTTCATGCCGCAACTCTCTCTCTTTCATGTTAGATATTTATGTAGACAAATGCGTTTATTTATATTGTATATATAATTTCGTTAATTGATTTTTCACAATAACTAACGCAAAAATGCGTTAGTTATTGTGGACCTAACATTTTTATTTAATTTTTTAGTTTTATTTACATTACTTGCTTTTTTGTATACTTGTACTTAATCATATATGTATTATATAATATGAGACGGGAGGGGGGCGCGTTTTATTCGCCATAATAATTATTTAAAGGTAATAAATACCTATTTATTTAATATTGTCTTCTGTTTACGCGAATGTTATTCATTGAAATTAAACTACTATATACGGATTTTAACGCGTTTTTTATTTGACACTTTATTACAAAATTTTGAAAACTGTTACACTACTATTACTATTAAACTTTACTAATTTTTAAGCTAATTTAATTATTGTAACTATTAAAACTATTTATACTATTACTATACTATTATACTATTTATATTTCTGTTTACACTTTCCCCGACGTTTCGGTTGCTTTTCAGCAGCCACAGGGAGACAAAGATGGTAGTTGTCTCAATGTTTCAGTGTAGTTATTTCAAAGTACCCGAACATTATTTAATCATTTGTACGCAAAACCTATTTATTGCCTGACATTTCGATAGACTTGCATCGATCATGATAAGTCGTAGTCGTGATTGATCGATCTAAAAATCATACTTGACTTAAACTTAAGCATCTATATAGCTGTCATGATTTCTTATTTTTGTTAATAATTCTGATCGGGAGTTTTTATTTAACCAACTGGAAACACAGCCAGCCATCATTTTTAAATAGTGGGTTTATTGTGGAAGGGAAGAAGTAACTTGTCTCTTGGTGAATGATCGCCCAGCAGTGAGGAATTAGAATTCAACCGAGTAAGACGTTCTCAACAGTCCGAGTAATTGCTGTGAATTTGGTAATATAGCCACATATTATTTTATACCAGTGAGTTTCATTATACACGTAAAACATAATTTCATTCGAAGTCTTTATTTGAAATATATTGATGAAACATTTTGAACGATAAAAATATCGTAAACTATTTTGTTCATACAAAACCGATATAAAAAGCCACTATCGACGCGTACTAGCGATAAAAATACGCGCCATTTTATAGACAGTTAGCCTTTAAACTGTTTAACAATTGCATCAGTTAGCCGGTGAACGCTGTTCAAGTGTCATGTTATGAAGGCACCGCTTGTATTGACCCATTTCCCGGCTTTTGCACGAAGTTTACGCGTACTTTTTTCCGTTGCATACATTTAGTGTAAAATTGTTTCTAAGTGGGCATTATTTTTTATGCAATATAAGGCGACAATTTACTGGCTGGCTATAACAGCTATGTTCCATGAACGTTAATGCTTCGGAAAGGAAAAGAAAGGAAAAGTTCCATACTTTCTGAGATAGCCGTCATCAATCTTAACTAATATAATAAATGCGAAAGTGAGTTTGTTTGTCTGTTTGTTTGTTAACCTTAACCTGCTCGAAATCGAAATCTTGAAATATCACAAACATGTTATCAGGGATATAGAAAAGGACATAAGGTACATACTTTTTATACAGAAAAGTAACGTTGCTAACCTAACATCTCTACGTTGGGCACTGCTGGGTGGGTCGCTGATGTAGTTTTAGTTTCAGCGACCCAGTACACTCACAGCCACACATCATAAAAAGTAGAGTAGAGCCCGGGAGAGTCCAACATAACCCGCTCGCCTGCCCTTGTGGCGAGGGGATCATCAGGAGCAATTCCCCACGTAAAAAAGAGAAAGGTGTATTCCACCTCTGTTGACGTAGTATAGATGCACATAAGCATACCATGGAGTAGTACGACGACCATATAAAGCACTACGCTACTGCGTAGAAAGCGTTTAATTAGGTATTTTGTTTACATACTCATTTGTTTACGACTGCGCCGAGCGAAATGTTCCAAAACAGGCGGTCACAGTTAAGTGAATAAAAGCAACACTTTTTGTTGAATACAAATATAAAATATACATTTACCGTAACAATGAATGTGTGAACAATTACTCCGTGTAAAAAAATTAAAATAATTAATATTTTCGCCTACAAGATTACGTAAATTTGCACGAAAAATGCAAAACCGTGAGTACGTGTTACGTGATTTTTAGATTATAACAGTAGAAATCTATCCTATTTTATAGCTTAAACGAAACATAAATAGTTATATTAGAATTTGTCCGTCCCAAATATTTAAGTTATTGGTTGACAATAAAGATACATATTTATCAAAAAAACACTTCAAATCCTGCATACAATTTACGGCCGCGCGCCGATTTGAATATGCGCCGCACGATCTCTGTCATTTTCTGTCTAACGCTCGGCGCAGTCTTAAGCAACGTCTCGAATTTCCGTTAGTCCCAAACTAAGCTAGGCCTGTATCATGTGTCGGGATATATCGAAGCAAATAAACTTAACCGCGAGACATTTATCACGCCAAACAAACGGCGGAACAAAGTATAAATTACAGAAGCGAAACGACCAAATCCTGTCCCGAGGTTCGTTTTAAAGTTACAAATTAGTTTAGCCGATACGAACCTAGAACGAAGACGGTATCGCAGGAAACAAAAAGTATTCCTTTATTTACGTTTAAAAGTGATAATGTAAAGTTTTTTTAGTTAAAACTTTATTGCGTATAAACTTTTTATGAATAGACTTTGTAATGAAAAACATTTAGCTTTTGTGGCTTAGTTGACTTAAATAATAAAGTTAGTGTTTAACAAAATGTTTGTAAAGAGTAAATTTAATTTGATGGTTATATTTATAAGACCAGTTCGTTGCTCTAGTCTTCGGCTAGTTTGCTATCAGGCGTAAGAATTTCCTTGTCAGATTAAGTAGAAACAGAATAATTGCCAACATATAAATATTTAGGAGCAACATGCAGTGTTGAAACATGCCTGGTGGATGACTATATATTACCACCCTATGTGGTAGGACCTTTCATGACCTTCCGTGATCTATGCAATATAGGTTTGGTTTGTGCGATCCACAAATGATCGTTCCAAATCCGAGTACTATTTGTGCCTGTTGTCTGAATCTTTAAAAAGTCCCACGCGACAATAAAATTATTTAGTGGGTGAGATGTCTTTTAAAAATAACTGAGCAATATAATCCTTAGCCTGATAATGTAGATAAATGCCAGGTTCAGAACACCCTAAACCGATTAGCAAACATGAAGAATGTAGTAAAAGAGTAAAAAAAGAAACGGAAATCTGAAGTCTCTCTTACCCCTCCAGTTTTGAGTCTACACATGTATTTACTGCTTTGATCACTGAATCATTAAGTAATGCGACAGAATTACAAAAGTACATCCTCTTATTTGCCTGTTGTGTAATTGGACTACGGGAAACGAATCAATGATTTATTTTCCATTTGCCACTGAACTGAAAATCGATGGAAAATATAAGCGAATGTTCTTCGTTGCCAAAATCTATTCACATCAGCTACGTATTAAAAGGAAAAAGGCAAAATGGCCGCCAATTCTCTTGTGTCTTTTTGTTATGTTGTGTGTTCATTAGCACGTAAACCTTTTATAGCGTTGTGAGTCTTTGTGTTACAGTTGGCTTTACTCCACCTTCTGTATTGAATCCCTACTTAAAGATAATAATATTTTGTAATGTATATTTCTTAAAAAGCATTCAACGTCAAAAATCTTTATTTACATAATATAACCTTTAATCCACATTTACGCGAGAGAAGCCGCAGGCAAAATTTGGTTTTGAATAATGCATAGGCTGATAATCAACTAATCAATTCAGGCAGGCAGACTGCTGCAGTGACGTATCAGAATTTCTTGATAGAAAAATGCAGTAATATTTTGCCCAGCCGAGCCGCAGTTAAGCCGGGCTGGGCAAAATATTATTGCATTTTTCTATCAAGAAATTCTTGCACTGTTAGCACTGTGCCTGGTAGGCGACAATAGGTTCACCGCCTATTACATGGTAATTACCACGAATGGCGTAGTGGTTTAAGTGGCCACCTCGCCGCTGCCATCGCGCTGAGTGTTAAGGGTTCAATCACCACACTCGATGGCGTAGCGGTTTGTGTAACCGACTGCCACGCCTGAGGTCGCGGGTTCGATTGCCGCACAAGTCAATCATTTGTGTGCATGAACATGGATGTTTGTCTTGGTCTAGGTGTTTCTATATATGTATGTATTTACAAAAAGAAAGTATATATATTATGTATGTCTACCCATAGTACAAGCTCTGCTTAGTTTATAATATAATAATTATTATATCACATACACACAACATCATCTAGCCCAAACTAAGCAGAGCTTTTACTATGGGTACCAGACGATGGATAAACATAAATACATACTTTTTTTTTGTAAATACTTACATATGATATATAGAAACACCCAGAACAAGACAAACATCCATGTTCATGCACACAAATGTTTTACTTGTGCGGGAATCGCACCCGCGACCTCAGGCGTGGCAGTCGTTTACACTAACCACTGCGCCATCGAGGCCGACATTTGGGCTAGATGGTGTTATGTGTATGTAAGAGAATATTATTATTATTATCTGTGTGATCCACAATTAGTTGTGCCGAGTCTAAATGTTCTATGTGTCCGCTATACAGGAATTTACGTAATAGGTACGTAAGTTGTCTTTTTAAAAAATATATATTTATGAAGTGAAAACTTCTTTAGCGACGTTGTGCACTTTTTTGTGATGGGTAAAAAATGTTAACTCGCGTCAGGACACGTGACCTGATCGAAAATTCGTAAGACGGAGGGTGAATTGTCAAACTCGCGTCAGGACACGTGACCTGATCGAAAATTCGTAAGACGGAGGGAGAATTGTCATGTTTATGTATGTACGATAGCACAATAAATTAATATTGTATTTTACCACATAAATGATAGTACTTTTATACTGATAATTAAAGCAATTCGTGCAAAATGATTCCCTAACCATTCCAAAATATCAAAAATGCACAACGTTAATATTCAAGTTTTCACTTCTGCCGGCACTCCCGGAGCCCGTTTTGTTTTTTTTTTTAGAACGTAGCTGTTATAGTTGTACCATATATCTCTGCTTGTAACTAGCGGTTGCAAGACCAACTTCTAGAGTTAGGTAAATTGTGTAACCGTTCAAAAATTTTAGGTAAAATGATTGCGCCTACAAAAATGAAGGTAAATAAAAAACCTATTTACCTTCATTTTTGTAACAGTGTACCAGGTTAATACCTAGCCTGGTTGAGTTAATGCCTATGATCTCAATTTTCACATATCAGAGACATTATTCATTCTGCAAGAAGCATTTATGAGGGTAGTAAAATTTTAAGCGTTACGCTAATACTAGGTACTGTAGAACTTTGACTGTAAATTTGTTTAATGGTGGATTGGTAGAACATTTTCATATTTATGTGGAATTTGATTTTATTTTACTTTAATTGCTTGTTTTCGAAAACTCAGAGATTCGCACGTTGGGATCGAACTCGAGACCTCTGCGTGGCAGTGCAATGATCTCCCACAAGGTTTTCTTTTATGCGACTAAGGTGGCAGACAAGCATACGGCCCACCTGATGGTAAGTGGTCACCGTAGCCTATGGACGCCTGCAACACCAGAGGCATCACTTGCGCGTTGCCGACCCTTTGGGAGAAAAAGAAAATGGGAAGGAGAAGGAGCGGGAAGGGGGAAAGAGGGTAATCGGGCCTCCGGCATACTCACTCACCGGACGAAACACAACAGTAGGAATACTGCTTTTTCACGTTGATATTCTGTGAGACTATCGCCGCTTATCACTTGCTGACGATGAAGGAAAACATCGTGAGGAAACCAGTATATCTAAGAGTTCTTTACAATGTT
Source organism: Catocala sponsa (assembly GCA_963564715.1). NCBI lineage: Eukaryota > Metazoa > Arthropoda > Insecta > Lepidoptera > Erebidae > Catocala > Catocala sponsa. The sequence continues at coordinate 5,455,298 of OY751326.1, forward strand.
CTTGAAGATATGTGAAGTCTGCCAACCCGCACTTTGCCAGCGTGATAGCTATATCCTAATCTTTCGTACACTGGGAAGAGGCCAATGTTCAGCAGTGGGACGGTTTAATACAGGGCTGATATTATAATTTTTATTATATTAATTTTCAGTAATTAATTTTATACAGCTGATATGACATTCACCTTATCGCGTTAAATTGAATGCGATTTGCGCAGTTGTATTGCTAAAGGTCTTATTTAAAACCTGGTGTATGTTGAAATTGAACAACTTTATACGGATACTTAGACATATGTAGGTATACCGATACAGTGGCTTTAATACAACATTTAACTCTGCCCATTTCTTTAAGGATATATCAGGTGGGCATAGGTAACAGTTGTATAATACCTTACTGTTTGTTTATTTATTTATTTAGGACAACTTACAAAACATACACTAATACAGGGTTTACAAACTGTTTTAAAAATATGTGCTGAGTGTTGTTTCACTTACAAGTTGCCACGGCATGATTTGGGACAGTTTCATACAATTTTTTTTTTTAACTAATGAACATAAAAACATAAAAACTGCCAATAGTTCTTGTTTTTGCTGACATAAAGTAACTTCTTGATAAATATTAATATACTAGATTATTCTCGTGGCTTCGCTCACATCAATGTAGGTTAGATTAAGTAACGGTACTTTTTCCAGAATGAAAGGTAACCTATGTCCTTTTCTGTTGCCCTGAAAACGTGTATGAGAAATTTCATGATGATCGGGCGAGTAGTTAAGGTGTGATATCGTAACAAACAAACAAACATACATTCGCATTTATAATATTAATTAGGATATTCACTGCTACCACTTGCCCTTAAACACATGTTGAACTTACGACCTAGTTATATGCTTACAGGGAGACGATTGCCGTACAGCACTATTGCGAAGTTTTACCTGAGTATGCACAAACTAATGCGTCAGTAGAAGCAAAAGACCCGGATAAACCAGATTACGTGTTACCACTGCAATTTTATGTACTATAACACTTTTGCCAATCCGGTAGTCGAACCTGGTCTATCAAGACCGTTCGCAAGCTTACATATGCCGCAACATCATGAAGCAGACATTGAAATTACTGACAGCAATACCGAACGATAAAGTTTGAAGTACGCTCGATATAAGAGCCTGTGAGAGTCTTTACACAAATACAGTTTTATGACTGTTAATAGAAATTGTTTAAACTTTACTTTGATGGTTGTCAAAAATAAATGTAAATTGTAGTAAAAGCGTAATATATGTGCATGTGTATATAACAATTTATTAGTCTAGCAATAATTTACAAATTAAGAATAATTTATGATGTTAATGTTTTTGATTTTAATTAAGATTTGCAAGTCACAGTTTGACAAAATGTATATGGCTCCAATTATATAATATTCCAACTTATGTACCTACATTTTATGCAAATAAAAATATTCTATTCTATTCTATTCTAAAACATAAATTAGTAAACTTACCCTTGCTTCGTAATATAATTTACTTCTAGCTTTTAAAAGCAGCGATAGCCTAGTGCGGGAGTGTTGGACTGCCGTGGTCTCAAGTTCGACCCCAAGGCGCGCATCTCTAACTTTTCGAAGTTACGTGCGTATTAACTGTACATGTAATTGTATGACGCGCGACGCCATATTCGAATGCTCTAGATGAGCAGCTCTTGTAGTCACTGATACTTATTCAAATATTAAAATTAAGATCGAGATACATTTTATTCAATGTAGGTAATCTTATTAATGACTTCTATTTTACTATGGATTAAATAGAAGATTGCATTAAGCGATCGGCTTTAAGTCTCCGGCTATATATTATATTACGTATTACTAATCGATCAACCTTAAGCATTCGGATAATATCAAAATTATTCGATTACATTCGAATGTATAATCAGTAAGAACCTCACATTATATTGTTTCTTACCTATCCATTTTTGGATTGTGAATGTTGTGTTTACCGCTTGATTTTGTACGCTCAGATAGTATATAGAATATAGTTTTGAAAATGTATAAGTGAAACAGATGTTGGTAAACCAATAAATAAATAAATAAATTATATTTATGAAGCAGTTGGGTAACTGTTATACTACCGAACTAGGTCAAAATTCACAGTATTGCATTAAAACATAGGTAATCCTACCGAACTGGGCGGGTTCGCGAAAATACGAAAACCTGAGAACAATGGTATTAGACTGTTCCCTTTTTCGTGATGACGGCTTTTGTTGTAATTGGAGTAGTATGATAATTAAAGCTCACCGAGATTGTATATTAGAAGTACCTCGCCAGTAACCTCGCTTTTAAGTTTCAAAAATGTTTTGTTCTTATATCCCGTCACTCAGGCAGCTGTTTATTTTCATTTTAATGTTCGTATTAAACATTTAAAATAAGTCATTTGATAATTAAGTAATTTTTTTGTTTCTTTTTTTATTAAATTGGAAGCACACAGGCATAGAATTGACTGCAAATAAGCACTTATGGCTGTTTATTGCTTTTGTTACAATCGAGATTGTACTAAAAAGAGTCTGATTTCCCTTCAAATCAATTCTAACCTCGTTCCGCTGATAATGCATTCTGCATGCTTTATTCTTTTATGTTAGCTAGATCTTTTGCAGGATTCAGGTATTTTCCCAATTCCAGGCCAGAACCTGGGCAGTCTGTCCAGGTACAACATAAATATTATATACCTTTGTACTATGATACAGCAAGTTATATGCCTATATATATAGGCATACATATAGGGCATACATATACATACATAGAGTCACGCCTATTTCCCAGAGGGTGGAGACTACGGATTTCCATTTGCTACGATCCTGACACACTTCTCTGGTTTCATTCACTTTCATCACATTCCTCATACACGCCCGTCGGTTCAAAGAGCTCTTAACCTGGTGTTTGTTCAGAACGCCTCCGATCTGATCGAGAAACGTTCGCCTAGGTTTTCCTCTTGCAACTGTTCCATACACACTAGCCTTATAAACTTTCTTAGTCAGTCTTTCCTCGTCCATTCTTTCTACATGTCCAAACCAGCTTAATATACCCTTTTCTATTCTTGTCTCTATATCCACTTTCATGCCACATCTCTCTCTAATCACAGTATTCCTTATTCTATCTTTCAGAGTCACACCATATATGCTTCTCAGCGCTTTCACTTTTCAGACCTCCTAAACCAGTGCGCTATTGGTATACCCTAATATTAGTATGTTGTTTCCATCTTCGTCTAGTATACAAATGTATGTTTTTCTGTGACGAATAGGATCGCAACTGCCGAAGGCGCGGTGGAGTTAAGACTGCGCCAAGCGAAATGTGCCAAAACAGGCGGTCATAGTCAAGTTGATAAAATCAAAAATTTTTGTTTAATACAAATATAAAATATACATTTACCATAACAATAAATGTGTTTACAGTTACTCCGTGTTAAAAACTTTAAATAATTAATATACAAAATTACGCAAATTTGCACGAAAAATGCTAAAACGTAAGCTCGTATTAAGTGATTTTTTAGATTATAACAGTAGAAATCTATCCTATTTTACAGCTTAAACGAAACATAAATAGTTATATTACAATTTGTCCGTCCCAAATATTTAAGTTATTCGTTGACCATAAAGATACATATTTATCAAAAAAACACTTCAAATCCTCCATACAATTTTATTATGGCGGCCGCGCGCCGATTTGAATATCGAGATCTGTCATTCAATCCAACCGCGTCTTACGCTCGGCGCAGTCGTAATAGATGACACTTGATCTAAATTGTTTTCAACCTTTTTTATTAGTTAGCAACGCGCGATGGTTTCCTCTGTGGATTGCCTGATAATGCAATTGAAGGACCACGGTGACCGCTCATATTAGGCAGGCATACTTAGTATTACACTTTTATCTCCAAAAGGGTAGGCAGAGATGTGTTACCCTTAAATTTCACCTGCTAAGGTTTTGAGTCTCACGTAGTGTGGGCGACTAACATTCAAATAACGGACACAAAGAACTTCCAGACTCGGTCTCGTCAAGACAATATAACAGTCGTTCGGAAATTTTATACAATAAAATTAATAAAAACGTAGATATTTACACTAAAACCATTGAAGAAAATAAAAAAGTAATAACTGAGCTATGAGGAAACGCAGTCTTTATCACAAAACACACAATAACAACAAAACTAACTAATACATGCACACACACATACAAACACACACACACACACACATACCCTCACACACACCCTCACACACACACACGCTCCCTCACACACACACACACACCCTCACACACCCTCACACACACTACCTACACACATTATAGTGAGAATGATTATAACTAATCGTTAATTAAGTTACTATACTGAATTATTTCTGTAATTAAATATGTTCGCAGTACTTATGAATTAAGTTCACGTATGTACAAATTTAATTATTATTTTAATGTTTTATTTTTTATTAGCTATGGAAGAGCGTAGTCACCTGTCACAGGTATTGTTTGCTTACTAGGTGACTTCGATCACTACACAAAAAATGTAAATCTATTTAATGAAAATAAAACAAATTATTATTATTATCTATACTAATATTATAAAGCTGAAGAGTTTGTTTGTTTGTTTGCTTGAACGCGCTAATCTCAGGAACTACTGGTCCGATTTGAAAAATTCTTTCAATGTTAGATAGCTCATTTATCGAGGAAGGCTATAGGCTATATATCATCACGCTAAGATCAATAGGAGCTGAGCACTAATGAAGAATGTTTCAAAATCGGAGGGTATTTTTTCCTTTTGAGAGCTTCCGCTGCGTGCGCTGCGTAAACAGTTAAAGTTTCGCAAAAATCATGTATGACAGAATTGTTCCCCTTTAAAAGTTCTAAAAAAAAGTCCGCGACAGCATATGTCTATCTTTTAAATTTGGCTCACTATAACCATTTTTATGCTAACCAAATTTGTTCTAAAATAATGCATTATTTGCGAAGGTATTATTATAAACATGATATTAATCCTTATCCAAATAAATACGTTATTCATCACAAATATTTAATTTAAAACAAAATTGCCCTTTACATCATTCGATTTCAATGAATATCTTAGGAGATATCGCAGTTTTAAAATAACATTGCAGCAAAATAATTACCCATTACAGACAGTACAAACGATGTTTCTCCTGGTTTATTCTGCGTGATTACTACTGGTTGGATTTGAAAAATTCTTTTAGTGTTGGATAGCTTATTTATCGAGGAAGGCTATAGGCTATATAACATCACGCTACGACCCACGGGGGCGGCGCAGTAATGAAAAACGCGGGTGAAACCGCGGGAACATCTAGTTATCTATATATTAATACGTGAAGCAAACACTTTGTACCCCTTTTTATGAAAATTGCGCGGACGGAGGAGTATGAAATTTGGCACAGTTAAAGTTTATATGGAGAAGGAGAGGCGAATCCTAATAATTATATAAAATATGCATTAAAAATACATTAAGTTAATGAAAAAACACGCACACAACCATGCATTTGACACACGCAGTCGAAGCGCGTAACTATGGTTACATATATCAATATATTATAATGAAATTTATATCAGCAATGTCTTACAGGCAAACTTTGGTCGAATTTCGAGCACTAGGCGACCGCTAATTATTATTATTAAGACAAGTCGGTCCCGTGTGGGATTCGAACCCACATCACTCGGCGTAGTAGCAGAGGTGAGGCGGCCACTTAACCCACTACGCCATTCGTGCAGTCATGTACTTTTGTACCGTATACTAGGCGCAACAGAAAAACCAAATAAGACAATTCACACGGGAATCTCATGAACAGCTGTTCAAAATGACAGCTATCGTTTTCATTAACACTGTGCTACCAAGGTAGTCATCAGCAATGTCCTTCAGAATTAGCTATAGTAAAACTAGCACAGTTCCTAAGTCAAGAAACGAGTCGTTTTTGCCACGAGCAGTTACATTTTGATATATTTTTATAGAATACGTGTCTAAATTAACTTTCCGTAGGTAAAGCAACTTGTTTCTTGATACAGGGTTCGGACCTGAGTATATCAGTGAAGCTGGTAATACCCACTTTTACCCACATTGGTTTTCTGTGACTACATAGATATATACATACATAAACCAAATAAAACAAACGGGCGAGAAAATAAAACTCATGCACGTCAATAACTTGCATGCAGACAAATTCGCAGCTACGCCCAGTTTGCAATAAACTTCAACAAGCGCGGCTAAAACGTAACAGACGAACATTCGTTGTTATTCTGTACTACTAAATGTACTTAGTATTTAGACACGATGAATTTACAACGAGATTCTGAGTAGTTTTACAATGCCAGATAGGGTGTTTTGGCCGAATACAGTACGAAAACAAACACAAACGACTTTTTAAAACGAATACCAGTGTGACATATACATGCCGTGTGAAGTACATATATTATGGGTTTAAAAGTTACAATGCTATATATTATGCAGCTTACTGTGATTTTTATTTGCTGATGCATTGTGAACATTTTTATAGCTTCGTTGGTTATCTATGGTTTTATAAATCTAGGTTAGGTTAGGATAGTAACAGTGCTTTTTTCTGGATGAAAGGTACCCTATATCCTTTTCTGTTCTCTTGACGACGTGTATGCAAAGTTTCATGTTGATCAGTCGAGTAGATAAGGCGTGAAAACGTAAGAAACAAACAAACTCATATTTGCATCCTAACTATAATATTATAAAAGCGAAAATGAGTTTGTTTGTTACCTTTTCACGCCTAAACCACTGAACCGATCATCCTGAAATTTTGCATATACGTTGTCAAGTGTACAAAAACGGACATAGGCTACCTTTCATCCCGAAAAAAATTACTGTTCCCAAGGAAAACAATAATAATGTTCTTATGATAATAGATGGCGCCACGTGTCTTTTGAATCATGATTGAATTATATTATTACAAGCAGAGTACAACCCGAATTGTTTGTCAAATTCTAAATTAACGCGAGCAAAGCCGCGGGCAAAAGCTAGTTTATAATATAAGATAGTATTTCACATACAGTTAACCGAATCTAGGTGCTTATTGTGTCAGTTATTTCAATGTACATTAACCAAACCATAACACTTAGCGGGGATGCAGTGGCGAGGTAACAGTTTGCTCGCTGAACCATTCGTGCAGTTAAACTAGGCTATCACTACTTCAATTCATTGGTTCGACGCCCTCTGTCGTATCGGGGCGTCACCCAAGAGTCTTCTTCCCTGCATTTGGCACTGCTGGGTGGGTTGCTGAGGGGGTTTCAGTTCCAGTTACCCACCCACTATTTAAAGCAGCGAGTTGGCACACCATAGTAGATTTAGTCGGTAGTACCCGGGACGTTCCATTTTTTCCTGGTTAAGCCCGACATAACCTCTCCGCTCCCTTTTTCCGCTGATAAGTATACGTCAATGTATTCCCTCGAGTCAAAAAAAAGGTTACCAGTACTTAGTATAGGAGGTTTAGTTTCAAATACTCAAGTAGAAATTCTAATGTTGCAGATATCCTGGAGTCTCACAGCGCTCGCCCTCGCAAAATCGCTTCACTCATCGGCATCGAAGGAGGCCACTCCATCGCCAACTCTCTAGGAGTTCTCCGCAGCTACTACCAGCTCGGCGTCCGATACATGACTCTGACTCACACATGCAGCACACCGTGGTAAGTGGATATTAGATACTGCTACCAACACTCCATAGTCCTCGATACGATGATTGCCAAGTTTATTAATCACTCGAAACGGGTCTTCTCTGGAACTCAGCATACAGTCCAAGTATAAGTCGTTTTGACACTTCATATTATCTACAAAAAATATTAGAGTAGCGTGATTCTATAGTATATATTTTACATAAGTATTATATTATATAAATAACATAATTTGTAGGTGCAATCATAATTAAGAATCACAGAGCAAGTAAGTAACATGTAAAACACTACAAAATAAATCTGTTTACTGAAATACTTTATTGATTAAAATCTTACTAATATTATAACGAATGTAAAAGTTTTGTTTATAATATATTTAAATAATTGATTCTCAATTTCGCGTAATTTTTAAGCAGATCTGGGTGAACTTGGCACATTACATCCAAGTTTCATCCTTTCCTTTTATCCCAATATGCGTGTATCCCGTGAGATTAACGCAGGCGAAACCGCGGACAGAATCTATTAACTTAATATTTAATGGAAGAGTTAATATAACAACGTTAGGTGGAAGAGTTAATATAAAAACGTCAGGTGCAATAGTTAATATAACAACGTCAGGTGCAATAGTTGCCCTGTTTATGCAGGGACACATTTAATCTCTACTGCAAATTGCCAAAATTGAGAATAATTACAGATCTTCACTATAGTCATTGCAAGAGACTCATTCGTTTGGATACAAGCTTTTAAACCAATAGACCAAAAAGGCAAGCAAGAATGTTGCTGGCTGGTGAAAAAGGAACTTCATTGTTTTAAAATACAGTTTAAAAATTGGAAATAATATTCTTTTTAATTGCCATAAATCGATATACTTACATCACTTTAAGAACTAAAGATTTAGCAGAAACATTGATATTAATGCAAAAATAGAAAATAAATCTAGACTATGTAAATCGAATTGATTAAGAGAAGCAAGTAAGATGCATTCGAATACAGTACGTGGCTTCATATGCTAAAGTGCACGCATGCTCCCACGCATAGTGGTGCCCATGAAATCAGTATATTGATTTCAATTGTACATATCGATAAATTGGACAAAAATATTAAAGTTACACTTAATTAAGTATGTATAATCGATACTAATATTATAAAAAGGAAAAATTAGTTTTTAACGAATAAACTCAAAAATTATGGGACTGATTTTCATAAGTAGGTACTTATGTATGTGATATCGAAATAAATATTTTTAATTTTAAATTTTAATTTTGATTTTAAAAATTATTTTGCCATTGGTAAGCTACTTTATCCGGAAGTAGTATAGGGTATAAAACATCTTGCTACAAGTCCCAGCATCGGAGCATTTATCATAGTGTTCGATGCTTAAAATCATAATTCTTACCAAGTGTAAGTTACTACGCCATCAAGAATGACCACTCCTTTCTGTAACTCGACTTAAATAAGGATAGTTGCCTTCAGGACAAGCGTGGACTCGTATACGTACCTCACATTCCAGAAACGTCCCTGTTTCTATTTGTTGTAGTGCATATGTTTAGAGAGCAATACCCGTGTCGAGAATTAACATGGAATGTTGGCAGTCAGTTTCTATAGGTACTAAGATGCATAAGCAAGTTTGGCAGATTTCGCGAATAAATGGCTTGTATAACCCGATTGTCAAAATTATACCTACCTGATCTGTTGTCATATTTGGTTGCCTTAAGAATGGAACGATCACTAACTGTGCTGTTACGTATCATATATCATAATGATGAATGTGGTAATTCTACCATTGAGAAGATGTACTTTTTCCTTGTTACTAATTGAAATGGTCCTTTTTGGAGGGATTATATAAAAAAAAACATGACTGTATTTATTGCCTTCGCCAAATTAGTTTTATTTCATTACCAATAGCAATTGGCATTCCATAGCCAATCCTATCCAATATTAAATATTTACAGTAAAGCGCCATTTTGAATTCGAGCGGTCGTGTTTACTTTTTAAATAAAAAATATATCGATGTGTAAAAGATACAAGTGCTTGCTTGTTACAGATATTGTATTAATTGATTGCCGTTTAATATGTAAACCGCAGGTACGAACCGATTACGCACACAATATTACAAATAGCCAAATGTGTATATACATTAACTAGTGCCAGACCGTGGCTTCACCTAAGAGTGATATGACCAATATATCTATGTAAAACACTTTCACACAAACAAATACCTTTTGCAATATATGCTACATTTTATGTAGGTATATAAAACCTGTATGGAAAATTAATCAGTTCTAAACCCTATTATAGGCTTTATGGCGTCAGTCAGTGTCTTTTTTCAACCCATTAATAAGCTGGACACCAGGTTCAAGCGTCAGCCAAGAGATAGTATTATGAGAGTAGTATTAGTAGTTAGTAGAAGAGCAAGACACAGTACCAAAATATTGAGTATTAGACGTTGAAGTGACAAACGATTCAAAAATATTTATTAAGTAATTAAATCACAAGCTTCAATTGGCATAACATTAACTATACCTAAAAATGTAATACACTTCTAACATCTTTAGAGTAGTAGAGAGTAGTAGTAGAGCCTCGCTGATTTCAGCATGAATGGGCCGGCTCCGCCGGGGAAGGACTACCCTCTCACAGAATATCGACGTGGAATAGCAGTAGTCCTACTGTTGTGTTTCGTACGGTGAGTGAGAGTACCGGAAGCCCAATCACCCCCTTTCCCCCAGCCCGCTCCCTTTCCTTCCCACGTTCTTTCCTAAAGGTTCGGCAACGCGCAAGTGATGCCTTTGGTGTCGCATCCATAGGCTACGGTGACCACTTACCATCAGGTAGGCCGTATGCTTGTTTGCCACCTTAGTTATATAAAAAAAAAAAAAAAAAACATCTTCCAAATAACAAAAATGGCCGTCCACGTCATTGCAAATTACCTCCATCGATTATAAACACCATAAGATCACACGGTCCCGATATTAAAGTGAATTGACGCAAGGTAATCCATTTGATTAACTAAACTACATAATATAGCTCTGTATTTGATGAGTAGAATGATAATTTAAGCTACGATACCAGGTCAACTTCAAGCGAATTTGTTTATTCGCTGTAATGACGCAATCACACTGGCTGCATCCGTCACAATCACAATATCACAACGTAGAATGTTTAGCAAAGTAACGCTACTCTTTCTCATTATTAAACTCGACGTCTTGCGCAACACAAATGAGAAGCTACAGGACCGGAACAATCCTAATATAAACCGTGGACGCAGCACTGTCGAGTAAAAAGTACGACAATAAGCGCTGAAAAGGGTCACCCTAACGTGTCTTATACAGCGAGCGAGCCTGAGAGCCAACTTATTACGCCGTGCCGCCAGACAGCTCTCTTTGTTACATTTAATGTCCTTATTGCAAAGATTGTTGGTGACTACAAAGCACAGATGTTTAAGTACCAGTTTAATTATCGTAAGTTTGTGGGCACCAATCTTAAGCATCACATCAATCGTTGTTGTCCTTTGAAAATATTATACTGGATAGACAACATATTAATAAAAAGAATAAACGGAAACGGCATAATAAAAATATACGCTTTAAAAGTAATCACCAAACTAAAGTAAAAATAATTATACAAAAAGGAAAATAATAACAAAAAGAGTTAAAATATTCAGTCAAATTTGTACGTGCCAGATGATTTTTTGGCGTTGGTTTTCGTCCAGTTTTGAATACGTCTCTAACTCTTGACATAATTATATATACCACTCGATGTGTGAGTTGCGACGCTCAAGTCGCACGATGCAATAATTCACCTTCAGGCTAGAACCGCCTAGTACCAAGTCATTTATTCGTAACATGTATGTTCTTACGCGCTGTAGTCAATCGACACTTTACACTCTATAATAGTAATACATGACCCAAATTACATGCGCAAGTAAAAGCAAGCGCGGATTGCATGTGTCGATAAACGAAGGATGCGAGGCACTCGTGTAAGTAATCCGGTAGGGGTAATCGGTTAGGTAATGATCTTCTTTCTCCTTTTTTTTTGTGTGCTTAGTGGCCAACCTGTTGTCAAGAGTTTCTTGTGCATGTAGCCAACCCCAGCTCCATGTGTTGTGTTTGTACATGACGCAACTAATGTTACATCCTAAAATCACCTTAATACCAAGTGAATAAAGTCGATTTGACTATCTCTAAGCCATTTTTTATGAAAGGGCGTTCAAACTTTGTCATAATACGTTCTTTATGTATTAATATTAATTTGTTTGTGATCAACGAAACAGAATCAATAAGCGAGGCGAGACCCGTAGTCAGAAAGTTCGATTGCGTTATAAATCAACTATATTCATAAATATTTTATTGGTTCAACTTTCGGGCTGCGAAAGTTGAAAAGTAATAAATATTCTTATTTAATCTTGTTCGTAAAGGTCCGAGAGTTTGCCCACCATAATCGATACAGACTCAGAGCTAAAGCAAATAAGAATACGTTTTACTCAGAATTATAAAAGTATTATAACTAGTAATATTAGATAGTTCATAAATTATAAGAAAATAAAACATGAATAGTTGTGTGACTTTGATCGATGGCCAGTTCGAGAAAATTAATGTATTGAATATATAAAATTTGTCGACGGTAGAATTTTTTTCTTGATTCTTTGCGACTTAGTTGAATTGATGATTTAGAGTTAGAATTTTTAAGTCGATGAGGCTTTATGAAGCTAAATAAAACTCAATTGATCTGATATCAGAATATCTTATCAAAATGTTCATCAACTTACACACAACAGTCACAGCAACGTAACATATATTAGAGAAACACAAATCAATGCTACATTTTAAAACGGACTCTTGTTTGTAAAATGTAGCATCTACCACGCATTTTTACGGACTACACAAATGCCGTAATTACTGAAGTGGCCGCCGAGTGTTATGAGATTCGAATCCCGAACAAAATTGGTGTGGTCTTATCCTAAAAAATCAAAATCATTTCAAATGCGATAGGTTCTCAGAAAATAATAATAATATAATAATAATATTCTACCACATACACACAACACCATCTAGCCCAAACTAATCAGAGCTTGTACTATGGGTACTAGACAAGGGATAAACATACTTATATACTTTTTTTTATAAATACGTACATATTATACATAGAAACACCTAAACCAAGACAAACATCCATGTTCATGCACACAAATGTTTGACTTGTACGGGAATCGAACCCGCGACCTCAGGCGTGGCAGTCGGTTACACTAACCACTACACCATCGAGACCGAAAAAAGAAAAGTCTGGTAATGTCACTGAAATTCGATCTAGAATACATTATTATCAATCTGTACGATCCTTTAGCTTAAGCTCATCTAAAATATCCCTTTGAGTCTTTGTCTGTATAGATAGAACAGTGTTTGGTCCATGAAGGCTACAGTAATTACTATATTAAACGCATATTATGGGCACGGTCAGGTTGAAGCCAAACCAATCACGCTTAATTATAACGCTTAAGTCTTAGAGAATAAGGTCGGTTTTAGAATGGTGTGTTTCGCTGATCGGCATGCACGTCAAAGAGATTTATTAAAACTTATAGACAAGGGTTTAATCGCGCTAGTAAAGGTTAGAGTATCAAAAGGTCTGTTAGCTTAATATAACTATAGAATCATATAATTACGTAGATTACAAAGTCCAGCTAATATTAGCTTAAGGTGTCTGTGAGACTACCACATTTTAAACTGCACGGATGGCGCAGTGATGTGATCGTTTGGACTTTGCTACTACACCAAGTATTGTGAGTTTGAACCCCACACAGGACAAACATGTGCGTGGTCTACAGTTAGTTGTTCCGGATCTGTGTCCATTGCGTCTTTTGTTTAAATGTGTACTGTCTGAAATTGGGCCTAGCAGACGCCATCCATTACCGGATCGAATAAGCGTTATTCGGAAATAACACTACTCGACCCAGCAATGGAACCAACATCCTCACGACCAACCATGATCGTATAACTCATACTGAGATCTTCGGTACAATCCTAACCATAATAATAAATAGTTAATGTCAATACACGCGCGTACACATTCACCATACTTTCATCGCATTCGAATGAGTAGTACTACATATAAGGCAATTATCACACGGCACCGCGCACCGCCGCGGAGGCCGGTGGCGGTAAAGCGGATTTCGTAGCGGTGCTACGCGTGGTAAAGCGGTTTACGCGCCTGTCCGCGCAGATGGATTTAACGCGGTTTGACCAGTTTGATCATGTTTAATTGCAACACGTACTGCACCAACGATGATTATGCGACGTTCCATGTGTGAGGCGGCGCCACCGTCCCTCCGCACGGTCGGCAGCGCGGAGGGACGGTTGCGGTGAGAGCACCGCTCGACCGCGCGGTCGAGCGGTGCTCTCACGGCAACCGCCCTGCTGTACGTGTTAGGCATCAACGGATTTAATAGAGGCCAATGCGACAAGAGATCCGCTTCACCGCCTACCGCGGCGGTGCGCAGTACCGTGTGTTAATCGCCTAACGCATACAAACAAACATTGATCCTTATTGATATTATAAATGCGAAAGTATTTTTGTTTATTTACGCAGCAACAGCGGATCTGATCGGCGTGTTGTATGCAGATACATAATTTATGAACCGAAAAGTGACATGGCACGATTTTACTCCAAATAAATGGAGTGTAGCTGGACCCAACGATAGCCTAGTGTTAAACCGTTAAATTGTCACGTGGTAATCTCGAGTTCAATCCCGAGGAAAACACCTCTGACTTTTTGAAGCTATGTGCATTTTAAATAGTTAAGTAATTATTGCTTGCTGTAATGGTGAAGGAAAACATCGCGAGGAAACCTAACTTACTTAAACCTTACTATTAGAAAGCAATTTTATCCCAAAGCAACATAAGCTTTAGAGCAACAATTCGTCACGAGCCACCGAAGCCGTGCAGTAATCATAAACGTGTTTTTTTATTTATAACCAGCTTTTGCGCGCGGCTCCGCCCGCGTGGTACCTACATCAATAAAAACTAGCCTATGTCCTTCCCCAGGTTTTAAACTATATCTGTGCCAAATTGCATCTAAATCGGTTGAGTGGTTTAGCCGTGAAAAGGTAACAGACAGACAGATAGACAAACAGAGTTACTTTCGAATTTATAATATTAGTAAGGATATTACATTTTGTAACTTCACTTTGAAGTTTTCTTCTATATGAGAATTGCGATAAGTAGACAAGTATTCGAAACGTCGAGATAAGTGAAGATTAAACTTATGAAGAAAATAAGGCGCTTATTTCTAACACGCAAAGAAGTTGGACAGAGAATATTACTCGCTCAAACTTGAAGGAGCTATGTAGAGAAGTACTTACTTTCAAGATCACAGCCAAATAAGTTTGTGTTGTGTTACCTGAGTTTCAAGGTGTGTTCGATTTCTAAACTTGTTAAGTATATCGAAATCTTCATTGTTTGTGCTGACAGTATAGCGGTTCCGTTTTCAAATTATTGGAAAAGCGCAAGTGTTGTCTCTGGTTATGTGAGCATGAGATTGCGAAACAGTTTTTATATTTAGTTGTTTATTTAGTTAAATGTATATAATTATGATAATTATGTACAATTTACAATCGATCTATGCTAATAAACTTGAATTTGTCTGATTGCGTAAATATATACTACTTAAGGAAATAGACAATCATAAGAAATAGTTATATGATATAATAATTATTAGCAATATTTCTATTTAAAGAGCCTTTGAATTACATTACGTAATTATTCCGTAGATTTTCTTTAATGATGAATATAAATTACCTTTTGCTACTAATACTACGCACTTTTTTTTCTATGAAAGCAATAAATAAATGTTTTTGAAAATAATGATCTTATAAATTAATTACATTGAAAATCTTCAACATATTATTTACAACCTTGTACCCTCTTAAATCATCAGATTACAAGATCACATTAAGCTACTAAATATAGGCGAACCTTCATCTAACTATATTATTTCAGAGAATCCTATATCTTATAATTTCATAAATTAAACCATGATCCCAAGAGCCTATAAGCGGAATAGAATTTCTCTGCATACTAATTATACTAATTAAAAACCTGAGTGGTAACACGCTTAAATTATTTGTATCTAACGAATATATGAAATGTTTCGATTAATTATATATAGGATACTAGATTTTGCCCGCGGCTTCGCTCACGTTAAAGATTTATTTTTTCTGAATGAAAAGTACTCTATGTCCTTTTCTGTTCCCCTGACAATATGTAAGGATCAGTTGAATAGTTCAAGCGTCAAAGCGTAACAAACTAATAAACTCACATCTGCATGTATAATATTAGTTAGGATTATATTGAGAAGGACTTCGTACGCGTAGACCAACTCTACAACATTTTCTTGTTGTTACGGCGTCTATACGACGTATCAAAAATATCTCACTATTAATACCCGACTTCTAGGTGGCATATCAAGAAACATGCACCAGATTTTAAGTTAGAACTCCAGCAAATCAACTGTGGTCCCGTATTGCTTCCTTGAACCTTCTAGGCGGCGGATCAAAATGAGAGATGCACCAGATTTAAAGATAGACCTTCAGCAAAACGACTGTAAACCATTATCGGTTGCTTAAATAAATACAACAGTGAGTAATTATTACTTACTGTAACGGTAAAGGAAAACATCATGTGGAAACTTGCATGTCTAAGAGTAAGAGTTTTCCTTAATGATTTCGACGATGTGTTGAGTCTGCCAATCCGCACTGGGCCAGCACGGTGGACTATGGCCTTAACCTTCTCACACTATCTTATCTTATCTTATGTGTAGGGGGCCAGTCAGTGCAGACCGGCGACACTTCGACCCAGTGGGATCTTTTGTGTCGGCCCCAAGATTTAACCCTTAGCTATCTCCTTATGAATGTACTGCATAAGCCGCAGTGTACAATTTAGAGGGACGAGCCTAAAGTCTTCAGGGCTTGGATATGCCACCCCCATCAGACCCGTCCTCAGTCCAGCCAACGTGTCGCATTCACACAATAGGTGCGATATGGACTCGTCCTGTTCACCACAGGCTCTGCAGATCAAATTGTGTGCCAATCTCAATCTGCACAGGCAGTCCTTGGTGCCAAAATGGCCAGTGAACGCTCCTGTGAGCAGGCGCATTTGGTTCTTGCTATTATTCATTCTCACACTAAGAGGAGGCCCGTGCCCAGCAGTGGGCCAATTTATATACAGGGCTAAGACTTAAGTCAAATATGCTTTTTAGGCTGAGCTTCTGCCTATCCCTTCACGTATATAGGCGTGAAACTGGGCATCTTAAAAATGACTTCGACTTATTATTACTTTTTTTAAGACTCCGTCATCATGAATAATTCCTATGTCGCGGGGGACTTTACAAACATTTAAACATCGAAAACAAAGAACACCTAGACTTGGAATAATCATTTGTGGATGAAACAGCGTTTTGTCCTGTGTGGGATTAGCCCACAACATTCGGCGCAATGGCATAGCGAGGTGAACACTTAACCCTAAGAATGTCCCACGACTCATAAAAAAGGACGCTGCCGTTGCGCGTCCGTGACCCCTACGAGGCAGACAAGAAAACTCGTTGTGATTGGTCGCGAAAAAAATACCAAAGATTTTTGACTCCTCCATAGGGGTCACGGATACGCAACGACGTCAACGTCCATGACTCCACCGTAGGAGTCATGGACGTTTCAGAAGTTAAACCATTAAGCCATCCGTACAGTCACATTGTATAGAGTACTAAAATCGATAATATCCTTTAGTAAATTGTACAGTCAGATTAAATTTAGTTCGGTTCGTTTCAAACTGAGTCAGTACTATTGTTCAATAGTAATTGAAATAGATAAGAGATGATATAGAGCGCTATGAGTGGCTAGCTAATTGGTTTTCTATGGCCATAGGATAGATTTAAATTATTATCACGTTTGAAAGTTAGGTAGATATTTTATTCAACTGTTTTCAAGGATTCATTGTGAAAGTTTAGCTACTAACTTTGACATTTTTACTGTGTAATTACTAATTAATTTTGACACCTTATACTAAACTGTCACACTGCTGAGCACGGGCCTCTTCTCACTGTGAGAAGGGTTACGTGGACAGTGCAAGTTGGCAGACTTTACATATCTTCAAGAACTTTGTGGAGTATTCTCAGACATGCAGGTTTCCTCACGATGTTTTCCTTTACCGTTAAAGCGAGAGATAATTAACTATTTAATACGCACATAATTTCAAAACTCAGAGATGCGCGCTTTACGGTCAAACTCGAGACCTCGGCATGGCAGTCCAACGCTCTTCTACTAGGCTATCGCTGCTGTTTTTTAACATACTTGAAAATGAATTAAAAATTCCAAGCACTCTGAAAGTAGACGCCAATAGGTTTGTCCCCTTTTACATGGGATTTTACCATAAAAGAGTATACACTCAGTATTACTTTAGGCTTCCCGTAATAGGAGGCAAACGTATTGTTAAACAAGCCTATTGTTCGTCAAACGGGCGTAGTTTCAGACTTCGTTCTGCTACTTAGAATTTTTTTACAGTCGCACCTAATAACATCTTACCCGACTCGAGAATTTATGACATTTTAAAAGTACAGACGCTAAATCAAGCTTTTAAAAAGCGACTGGAACGTAACATAATTGAGAATCTTACCCAGCTTTTAAACCTTATTCATCTCCGTTTATTTACACGTCACTCATCTCCGCTACAGTCAAACGCAAATGATGCACTAATGAAGCGTTAATTAATTACGTAAATTAATGATAATCTCGTCGTTGCAATATTCCTGATACAATAGTATATAATATCAGTAACAAGCAATTTGCGATTGTACGATTTTGATGCCATTCGGATGTTTGCTCGTATACTCGCGTATGTCGATTAGAGATGTGTAGCTCGCGAGTGAGTGAAAGTAAAAGATATATATCATTCCCAAAGAGCTAATGTATCAGTAGCTCATTTCACTTCAAACTATATCATTACTGACAAGATTCAATTTTAATGTTGCGTTCGGTTTACAGTTCACTTCTCCACTCTCATGTCTCACTCAATTGACTCAGACAAATTATTATCAGTATCAGAAATAATATATCAGTAGCTCACTAGCTCATTAGCTCACTTCCTCAGTTCATTTATTTTCAAAGTACAGCTTTATATTTATAGGTGATAAGATTCATTTTTGCGTACACATATCATGACTCCGCTCAAAGTTTGTTTCACTACGTCACTCTAAAAGGAGAGCGAGATGTAAAGCGTACATTATAGAAGGTAAGGAAGAGACAGACGCCCGAAGTAGGAGAGAAAGCGAGGGCAGGTAACTCGTTTAGCTCACTCAGACGTCAACGAATCATTAAATCACTAGTGTCACTGATATAAAAGAGTGATATATATCACTGAGCCGAAAAGATATATATATATATATATATATATATATATATATATATATATATATATATATATATATATATATATATATATATATATATATATATCTTTTCATTTCAGTGATACATTTCGCTCATCTCTAATGTCGATTATGAATGTGGCGCAGCGATGGTTAGGGACATCCCCTCTCTCTACGACTAGTCCAGTTTATAATACAGCGTTCCCCTACACCAACCGTTAGGCTATAATAGTGGGAGCCGCTGTACCATCCAAAGTGCCCGAGAACACCATCCGGGACCAGGTATAGACAGGTCTTGTCACCAAATCTCGACTCTCTACCCTAACCTCAGAGATCCGGTTCTCGTCAGCAGTGGTTAATGGGAATGCTGTGCTTGAGGCCTGTGGTTCGTCATTCAAGTCGGGCAATAATTTTGGGTATTTTTCAGAAAGGGAAATATTTAGCTGTATCCATTAGAAGACTAACTTGTACTACATCTCTTTCTACCGGTTTCGGAATGTAGAGTAGTATTCTGTACGTAAGTAAAAAAAACCAAATCTAATTGACAGATTTCATATATTCATATATTATGGCGCCATTTTTCAAACCTACGTGAGATTATATTAATATACTAGCTGTTACCTGCGATTTCGTCCGCGTAGATTTTAATTAAAAAGTGTTTGTCTCCGCGGAACCCTATATTTTCTAAAATAAAAGTATCCTAAGTTACTCCTTATAACATCAGCTACCTGCCAATGAAAGTCCCTTCAAAATCGGTACAGCCGTTTCGGATATTAGCCGGAACAAACAGACAGACAGCCAGACAAAAATTTTAAAAATAGATGTTTTCGTATAGGTACCTTATATACTTTCATATGCATTAGATAACAAGCTGTTATTTTGACATTACAAACAGACACTTGAGTTTTATTTATTTCTATATATGAATAAATGCTTTGTAAGAAACCTAAATTTTGTCAACCAATCCAAGTTCTACAGTCTGTACTGCTACACAGACAGAAAACCCGACCCGAACCGAATCTCACGATCATCTGCAAACATACGTGCAAAATAAGGTTACGGATACAACGGGCAGTACCTTAGTTTTTAAGGTCTTGCAAAATGGTCACGACACATATGCTCCAAAGGTATACGCTTCTTACGTTACGTTGAGTCATACATTTCTATTTAAAGTTATACTCTCACCAATTGTCCGATTAGCGTATTTGCTCAAAGCGTATCTTTTCTCCCTTGGGTTATATGACTCTATGATAAACCTGTTAAGGAAATGCCAAACACGCAGGGCTGAATAGGTATTTAAAAACATTTCTACGTTCTTTTATACACTAAGAAGCGTTGTCCTCTCAGTTGTTTCCAGGTACCGTATAGCATAAGCATCTGTTAGAAGGTGTGTACACGGTGAATTAGTTCTGCTATGGCTTATTACAGTTACTGTTCGACGTTTAATCCGTCCTGTTTGGCTTTGCTGCCCAAAATATTATAATTATCCTGTGTGTTGTATTATTTTTCGGCCGAGTGCCCTGTCCGAGTGCACACAATTGTCAAATGTAATTCTCGTTACAGATTGCACTGGGAACACTCCTAGTGGTGCATTGAACGCAAAATATACGTTTTTCTAATCCATCAGACCTGTGACAGATAGGACGGCAATTACACAACATGTATAAGTGAATAAAATATGCACGACTGCAATGATGGCGAAGTGATTTAAGTGGTTACCTGCACTGCGCTCAATGTTGTGGGTTTGATATTCATACGGGGCAAAAGATTTGTCTGATAGTGTATTCTTTGTGAAACTTGTAAAGTAGGCGACACAGGAATTAATAATAATTAGGGTATTGTATTTAAAAATGTTGACAGCCTATTTTTGTTCACAAAATATCACGCACTAGATGTTCCCGCAGTTTTATCCGCGTTTATTGTTACTGCGCCGTCCCCGTGGGTCGTAGCGTGATGTTATATAGCCTATAGCCTTCCCCGATAAATAGGCTATCCAACACTAAAAGAAATTTTCAAATCGAACCAGTAGTTCCTGATATTAGCGCGTTCAAACAAACAAACAAACTCTTCAGCTTTATAATATTAGTATAGATAGAAACAAAAACATTTAAAAAGAATATTATTGGTAACAGAGGAACCCGCCACGCACCCTTAGATTGCCAACCCCAACTATTGCAATAGAAATGAGTTGACAATACCTAACACCTCTGAGTAAGGACAGTCACGACGTGGGACCTCGACACGTGTGTCACCTCAGCGCGAAGCATCTTCAGGAACGTTTGACAACGAATGACATTTAAAAAGATTAACCATGAATAAAATATACCCATACATAGAAGATACAACAAAGATAAACATATATACTATCTAGCTGTCCCGCGCAAGTTCGTCTGCGACACATAACGTAATTTTTACCCGTTTAAAAAATAAATAAGACTATCCTATCTTTTAAGTTAGACCAAATTATGAAGTTTGATCAAAATCGATTCAGTAGTTTAGGAGTCCATAGCGGACAAACAACGTGACACGTAATTTATATATGTATATTAAGATTAACAATCAATTATTCAATTACATTTTTAATAACTTAGAAAATTAATGATATGAGGAAAGACAAGAAGTCGAAGACTGACACTATTTGTGAGTGTATCATAAAACAGACTCACGGCTCACCTAAAGTTTAGGCAGAATCTACATCCTGACATATCTCTTATACTTTATTCACTCTCATAACCTTCTTAGCGCACAAACATCGCTTGTAGTACTCTCAACCTGGCCTCCAGAATATCTCCGACCTGGCCAGAGAACGTACATCTAGGTTTCACTTATTTGACTGAAGAAGTTCTAGTTCCAGCGACCCACCTACCATTCAAGGCAGCAAGTTGGCACACCATGCTAGATTTAATCGTTAGGTCGTGGGACAGTCCATCTTTCCCCTGGTGACTGCGACATACACTTTCCGTAACCCTTTTCCTTCGAAACGGTATGCGAAAATAGAATTCCACAAGTCAAAAAATAAAAGTTGCTGTTTTCAACTATACAAAAACAATAAATTGAAATTAAAACAGACCTGAACAAATAACAATCCTAGGCTTCGTTCATTCTTTTACACGTGACGTTTAGAGTAAAGTTACGGGTGAAAGGCTTATATGTAAATTGTTAGAAACAATAACTTTTTACCCTTATCAGATTGCGGTTCGAAACTGCTAAGCTTACTTTGAACTAAACTAAATCACATCAGTGAAATTTAGGTAAGTACAACTAAAAGTTGTAACCAGCATTAACTTATCCTCAAAAATCTGTCGATTGTTAGAGGATTAGTATACAGTGGGTTCCGCATCTTAAAAAGAGGTTCTAAAAATAATAAACATTATTTAATTAGACTGGAGTGGGGTCAGGAACACTCCAAGAAATTCATTGCAAACGGAGCCACAGGCTTCACGCGGAAGTTCTGCGGGTATAGCAAGAACCAAATTCGCCTGCTCAAAGGAGCGTTCACTGGCCATTTTGGCACCAACGACTTCCTGTGCAGATTGAGATTGACACACGATTCGATCTGCAGATCTCTCTGAATTGGACACTGCGGCTAATGCAGTACATTCATAAGGAGATAACTAAGGGATAAATCTTGGGGCTGACACAAAAGATCCCACTAGGTCGAAGTGTCGCTGGTCTGTACTGACTGGCCCACACACACAAGATAAGATAATTAGACTGGAGTAAAAGCAAATGTATTGTAAAAGAACAAAATACTGATATTATAATGATAATTCAATGGTGATTTTTATGAGTGGCCCTGAGTTTCTTGCTGAAACTTTTTCATAGGCTCAACCTTTTGCCTGAACCTAGCAACTAACATAAATGTATATTCAGTAAATTTTGTAAACTCGGTAACGGATAACCTTTGACGTTCATAGGTGTTACTTTGTGACCTAAATAATTAAATGACTTGGATAAATGGCTGTCCCTAATATATTGAATAACGGTTGTTTGAGAACGCAAAACTAATTTAGTGTGAAATCGATATTTATTTCCATAAATAAAAACTATGCTGGTACAGAGAAAATATCTGTATCAATACGAATTATTTTTAATTATTTGTTTGTTAACTATGAAGAAGATATATACATTAAAATTATGAAAGGAATACATAGAAATCCTAACTAATATTATAAATGTGAATGTGAGTTTGTATGTTACGCTTTCACACGACCGATCATTATGAAATTTCGCACACACGTTGTCAGGGGTACAAAAAAAGACCTAGCGTACCTTTTGATACCTTTCATCCAAAAAAAGTATATTACTTTTACTAAACTAACCTACATTTACGCGAGCCGCGGGTAAAGTCTAGTTAAATTAAACCCTAACTATAATATTTAAAATGCGATTATTTATTTGTTCATTGCGCATCCGCGCCCTAACTACTCCTCTGATCATCATGAAACTTTATATACTTGTTGTTAGGCGTGAAAGCGTAAGAAACAAACAAACTCACATTCGTATTTATAATATTAGTTAAGATTTGAACTATTAATTTTGTTTTTAATATGATAAAGAGTTTGTTTATAATTGTCCACACTCACTAATCTGAAACTTTTGCATTTATAGCCCGTTCTTTAATTTTTTTTATAACGAGCCTCCGTTGCAAATCTTTAATCATAAACGTAAGTGAAAAATGTTTTTTAGACATATTTTGATGAGTTAGTTATTTATTGTTCTTTTAAGTATAACATTTGCATGCCAGCTACGGTAAAATACAGTGGACTATATTGCTTTATGTACCATCATCTCTAACATGTATTTAGCAAATAAAGAATTTTGATTTGATTTGATTTCATTTGAAACCGCAGGCCATCTCGTTTCTAATTAAGCGTCACATAAAGTTGTTAGTACGCAAAGTTGGATGCCAAATTCATAATTTTAGTACTCATCCCTAAATTATCAGTTTGGCGATCTAGGACAAGTATTTATACAGGTATGTATTTGTAAACTTTCTATCAAACAGACTGTTTCACTTTATGTTTATTTAGTGTTTTGTCAAATTTATAACATTGAAGAATGACTGCCATAAATATTACTCATTAAATGGTATACAGCAATAAGTAATCGCTCAACTATTTCGGATCAAATAGAGGCTTTGAATGACGCAGCTAATATCACCGTGACAAGGTAAACGTGACTAAGGCTATCCTATCGTCCAAAGATTAATATATACCTATATAATAACATTGAAGCTGGTGAATATCTGTACATAGGAGATGTATAAGAAAAATATTATGAGAGCTCGTTATAAGAGAAGAAGCCAAAATATTTATCAGCAGAATTTTTATCTGTCTGTATGTCTGTACACACAACGACACATCAATCTACACTGTTTGGACTTTGAACTATTAGAAATTGAACGCTGCTGTGTTGCCAGAGAGTACCTACGTTATATTTTTGTTATTTTGTCTCATTTACGCTGAACGGACCGCGGGTGTCGAGCACGCGCTAGTGCACCGTGATGAGTCTACACCACTATGCACTGTCCCTTTCCGACAATTCTCTATTTTGTATCTAGCGTAGTTATGCGCATATAGGGTGTCTAACTTCACGTGTAGTGGTGTGTACGCGGTTCACGCATAAACTAATGCACGAAAAATGTGGTTTTCATTGTTATATTATTGGAAGTCTAACTTAAATCTAGTGCATGTTTAATCTTGATACGCCACCTAGAAGTCGACTTTTAAAAATGACAAATACAGATAGATAACTACGTATAAATTTCATGCACACATAGTCGTGGGCAAAGGCTAGCCTATGATATAATTAGGCTGGAACGACTATCACGCGATAGCTACTAAATAAATTTTAATGAATTTGATACGCTAATAGCCAGTATTTTAGTTTCATATATAAAATACTAGCTTTTGTCCGCGGCTTCGCTCGCGTTAATTTAGAATTTGACAATCAATTCGGGTTGTACTCTGCTTGTAATAATATAATTCAATCATGATTCGAAAGATACGTGGCGCCATCTATTGTCATAAGAACGTTATTGTTGTTTTCCTCGGCAACAGTAATGTTTTTCGGGATGAAAGGTAGCCTATATCCGTTTCTGTATACCTGACAACATATATGCAAAATTTCAGGATGATCGGTTCAGTGGTTTAGGCGTGAAAAGGTAACAAACAAACAAACTCATTTTCGCTTTTATAATATTAGTTAGAAAGTGAGGATGTACAGTCAAAATCGGATTAGTAGATTGAAAGTTATAGCTTTCATATAAAGTGGTATTCAACATTATAGCTTATGTATTACATTTATAAATAATTAAACATCTTAAAAAAACATAGATGACTTAGAGTCATTATAAAAGTAAAAATATACATTACTAATATTATTGAACATATTATATATTTACCACATGACACTGGCACAGTATTTGTTGTCAAACTTTGAGAACGTTATAGTGTAATCGCAGATACAGATTTTCTCACGATGATTTTCTTCAGCATTTGACACCTTAGATCGCGTAAGACTCAACAAACATAATTACCGAAAACATAGTACACCTAAGCTCAAAACAATCATTCGTGAATCACTCAAATAATGTAGCATTAAACCACAACTCTAAGCGCAATCAAGGACCACTCTCCTACAACATAGTCACCACACAAGTTCTATTCGAAACTAACTTCTTGTTTTACGGTCATGTGTCACACTGTAATGCAATAAATCTCTTTGTTAGTAGATGTAATACCTTAGCTTTAGTTCGGAGCATCGTGACACTAAACATATTAAATTATGTAGCTGTACATCTAATATACAACAAACTAATATTAGTTTTGCTTGTATTTTGTACATACACCTGATACAAATTATGTTAAGTGTTGTAACCGGCATTTGCTAGTGCACCTGGTGAGAGAGAATATTGAGAATATATTTACATACATACATAGAATCACGCCATTTATATTTTTTATTTTTTTTTATTTTTATTTACATGTTTTATCAAATATAATTTAAGGAAAATATGTGAGGAGGGAGGATGGTGGTGCGATAGCTCAGTGGGGAGACCAACAGACTGCAATGCAGAGGGTCTCGGGTTCGAACCCTCGTCGCGCACCTCTAACTTTCAGAAGTTATATGACTTTTCGAAATTATGTGCGTATTGATTGACAATTATCGCCTGCTCTGTGCCTCGGAGAGCACGTTAAGCCGTCAGGCCCGGCTGCCATGAACATCTATGGCAGTCGTTATTGGGAAGTCAGTGCCCTCTAATATCCTGACACTGGTCTAGCCTTAGGGTATCGTTAGCCTTCGGGTTGCGGAGGTCAGGTGGCAGCCACTCCGTGAAATCCAGTCAAATCCGGTTAGACTAGAAAGCCGACCCCAAGTGACTTGGGAATAATAAAGGCTAGGGAGAAGAAGATATGAGGAGCGAGGAATAGGTTTACGCTAAACGATTTTATTAAAAGCTTTGGTGCTAGATGAGGCAGTGATACAACAGATGATAAGCCAAGAACAAAAGAGTCACTACTGCAAAGTTACTCTTATCTTTGTAAAATTGCACGTATGGCGTAGTGGTTTACGTTTGTCCTCTCGCCGCTGCCGCCGTGCCGGGATCGATCCCTACACGGGACAAAAATTTGTGTGATCCACAAATAGTTGTTCCGAGTCTGAATGTTCTTTGTGGTTGCTTGAATGTTTGTAAAGTCTCCCGCAATACAGGAATTATTATAAGAGAGGGAGTAGTTTTTCTAAAAAGAAAAAAAAAACATCAAATTTCTCTCTAGCTAGGTCTTCTCTGTCTAGGTTTGTCTAGGTTATGGTTAGAGAACGACTAGACTATTTCATTTACGTAAAAGAAGAAATGATAGCGATTGAAATTGATAGTATGTCAATTTGTTTCATCTGTCAAATATTATACTTTGTTTAAAGTTTCTACTTAAGACTTATGTAAAAATAACTTTGATTACATAGAAATTAAACACCTTTATGCGGATTTTCACTATTAAAACGTAGCATGGAAATTTTTAAACTACTATTGTTAAACACTTTTTAATAGTTACTGTTTACTTCTATTTAAGCTATTTAAATTACTATAAAATCTATTGAGATTTAATTTTCAAAAACCGGCTTGAAAAAGTGCTTGCGTTGTGCTTCATCGAGTGAGTGAGAGTACCGGAGTCCTAACCCCCCTCCTCTCCCCTTCTGGGGGGCGCACAAATTTAAAAAGCCGGCAACGCACTTGTAACTCTTATGGTGCTGCGGGTGTCCATAGGCAGCGGTATCGCTTACCATCAGGCGATCTGTCTGTTTGTTTGCAACTTACACCACAACTTTTCAACAGCCATGTTCACGGTGAGAAAATTTAAAGGCAAACGTTAAATATTAGCTACAAATTATGCATAACTGTTTATTTATACGCAAACTCCCTTGTACGGGGTAATATAATTTGTACGCTTTAAGCTAGATTCGCTTTCGGTTAGAAAATAGAAGTCTGCAGTCATATATAAGAAAAACATATATATTCGTAACTCACGTTATACAGTTTACGGTTACGGTTTTCCGGCTTTCCTACTTGCCCGCGGCTTCGCTCGCGTTAATTTAGAATTTGACAATCAATTCAGGTTGTACTCTGCTTGTAATAATATAATTCAATAATGATTCGAAAGACACGTGGCGCTATCTATTATCATAAGAACGTTATTGTTGTTTTCCTCGGGAACAGTAATTGTTTTCGGGATGAAAGGTATCCTTTGTCCGTTCCTGTACACTTGTCAACGTATATGCAAAATTTCAGGATGATCGGTTCAGTGGTTTAGGCGTGAAAGGGTAACAAACAAACAAACTCTTTTTCGCTTTTATAATATTAGTTAGGAAGTTAGGATAGGATTTTAGGCCCCTAATAGCTTTAATATGTGGTGTATTAGGATTGTTCATTCCTTATAGAATACACTGTATGCACGGTAAACTCTCTGAATTGTTTCTAAAAAGTATTTTTCTGATAATATGCTACAATATCCTGAAGTAACACAGACATTATTATAATGGCCGTGGCCGGAAGCTAGCTGCTGACAACCCGGAGATTGTTTCACAATGTTATTACATTGCTGGTTATATAGTATGAGTGAATGGGAAGTTGCCCAGTGAAAGCTCAATGGACGTTGATCTATCCAATTTTAATTTCACACATCATGTAAGTTGGACTGTAGTCTGGGTGAGTTAGGCAACTAAGTTTAGTTATCGAACTATCATCTCCTAGCGATTTTGAATTGATATGATTTACTTCTCACACTGAGAAGAGGCTCGTGTCCAGCAGTGGGACAGTTTAATACAGGGTTGAATTTATTATTTTTATTATGATTTTAAGGCTTAATAGCTCACTTAATAATGACGATGCTTTCCTCGTATGTTAAAAACAGGATATTTTATTTTAAATTCTTATAACTTTATGACTCTCGCGCTTGGAATAATCCCTGTGTTCCTTTAAAACGCATTACGACTTTATTGGTTTGGACAAAAAGAACACCTAACCATTTGTGCATCCCAATATTTATAGTGTCGTTTGGCATTTGAATCATATGCAGTGGCGAGGCTAGTAGATCATTCGTCTGCTACGCAAAGGTCAGCTGTATGATCGCCGCGCTGGCGATCGGTAATGACTGCGACAGCCAAACTATTATTAGGTTTTTCTATCGTGAAATTCTGAGTAGCAGCTCAGAGGTCTAGTACTGTGCTAAGTAAATGGCAAGGCTCGCTCTCGTTTACGTAGGACCTTTAGCCATCGGCGAAATATGTTTTTAATATAGCTTTGCGTACCATACATATAACATCGCTCGCTTTCATGATAGGGTAAAACATTGTAAGGAAACTAACATATCCAAGAGATCTGCTAAGTTTATGAACCCACACTAGGCCGGCTTAATGTTATTAGACTAATCTTTCTCATACTGCAAACTGGGCATGAAATTTCATAATATATATTTAAAGCATATTTAATGCAATCTGAATATTTATTCAGCGTGGACAATAAAATTTGTCCGTGATGGCCAACAGATTACAAACGTTGAGGCGTGTTGTTAATTAAACGTTAAAGCTGAGTTAAATAACTGCGCGTCCGTCGTGTGCCGGGATAAACGCACAACTGTCAAGTCGTACTAATGGCTCGAGGCCGGTGCTACGCGAAGTGTATAGGTACCTCGATTGTAGTTACAGTAATATATCCTCCAGACCGATTTCGGCCACGGCGGCCAGTCTTAACGGAGACTGACCAACTATGCAGGAGATATTATAGTGCACAAGTGTGTACGCAAACACAAGTACACTCTCTGTTCCCTAACTCTCATGATCCGATAGGACGGTAATCCGACACGACCGGAGAGAGATTTATTCAAATTTAGAATAAATGATTCTGAATACGAATATTTTTGTAATATAATTGCCATTAAATTCTCATTTGAAACCTGTGAGCTAGTTATAATTCTAATTTGCGATTGGAAATAACAGTTATGATGTTGTTTAAAATTTTAATGCAGTTACTTTAGAAGCCCGGTTCCTAAATGAAACGAGTCGTTTTAGCTATAGATAGTTAATATATACTTTTACTTTTTTTTATATAGGGTCGGGTCTTAAACATCAGAGATTGCAATATGAGATTGAAAATTATGGTTATGCTGTTGATCGAAATTTAAATTAAATAATTTTAATTCGGTTTTGGACCAATAAATACTTTTTGCTTGAATTTTATGTATTGATAAATATTAACAAAATCATGTATAAATGCTTGCAACATTAAATTCTATTTCATTAATAGAAAAATTATGTATTCTAAGTTATTTTAATTCATTCATAATTAAAATGAATAACACATTCGAAAATCAAAATTGATTTGTGACTATATAAATTTATTCAGAGCCATTGATTCATAACACAATTAATATAAGCTAAAATAATTTAATAGTATTTGGGCTTGGATCACTATTCAATATTCCTTTATAATAATTCTCATCATAAACATTGAATCAATGGACACAAAGAAAACAATAGACTCAAGGAAAACTGAGACTCGAAAAATATTTCTGGATATAAATTTTGTATCGCGTGTGAGGAACAAACCCACGTCATCCGTTTTAACATTAAGACATTAGAAATTGTACCCAAAATGTACACTACCAAACTAAATTTAAAATATTACACGATGTTTTGATAGATGGGTTCCTTTATAGACGTCCGTCAAATGAGGTGTTAAGCCAAAATTAATCACATCATATAGTTCGATTGTTTGACTTTTACTATAGATTAAAACTTATCAGAAGCCCAGACTCTAATAGACATAAGAATTAAAAGAAATTCTACTTTAGTACGATACTATATTTATTCCATTAACACGAAAAAGTACTCACAAATATGAAAAATAAACTTTAAAAGAAAACGTACTCATAATTTAATAATTAGTGTTTATCTTGCAGTTTTATGGCCGTGCCTCTAGCTGTTTCATCTCGCAAGTGAAGTTAATTAAGCTGGTACAAAGTAAAATAGAGACATTTAGTTGTAGGTCGGATTTCGCCGCGGCTCCCCATGGACGCTAGCATTTGTTACGTGTTGAACGCAACAAATGTCTCTTGTTAGGCGACACCGTAATGAGCGGAGCGGATACAGTTCATCACTATCAGTAACATCCTAATCCTAACTAATATTATAAAAGCGAAAATGAGTTTGTTTGTTTGTTTGTTTGTTATATTTTCACGGCTAAACCACTGAACTGATCATCCTGAAGTTTTGCATATACGTTGCATTGACAGGTATACAGAAACGGACATAGGCTACCCTTCATCCCGAAAAAAATTACTGTTATTGAGGAAAACAGTAATAACGTTCTTATGATAATAGATGGCGCCACGTGTCTTTCGAATCATTATTGAATTATATTATTACAAGCAGAGTACAACCCGAATTGATTGTCATTAACGCGAGCGTAGCCGCGGGCAAAAGCTAGTATACTTATATTGTAAAGAGGAAAGATTTGATTTCTTGTTTTAAAAATTCTTTCACCATTAGAAAGCTATATTATCAGCGAGTAACATAGAAAACCTGTGTCTGGAGTTCTCCATAATATTCTTGAAGATATTTGAAGTCTGCTAACGCGACCTGGTCCAGTGTGGTGGACTATGGTATAACCATTCTCACACTAAGAAAAGTCCCGTGTCCAGCAGTGCGACAGTTTTATACAGTGCGGATATTATTATAACATTAGTTAAATTTTCTTTTTTAAATACTGTTGTAAACATAACCAAATTTACGTTTGCACGAGCGAAGCCGCAGGCAACAGCTAGTACATAATATAATGATACAAGTCAAACATTCGTGTGCATGAACATGGATGTTTGTCTTGTTCTGGGTGTTTCTATGTATAATATGTACCTATATACATACAACACAACACAAATACACAACATCATCTAGCCCAAACTAAGCAGAGCTTGTACTATGGGTACTAGACATTGGATAAACATACACACCTATATACTTTCTTTTTGTAAATACTTACAAAAAGAAAGTATATAGGTATGTATGTTTATCCAATGTCTGGTACCCATAGTACAAGCTCTGCTTAGTTTGGGCTAGATGGTGTTGCGTATATGTGATAGAATATTATTATTATATTATTACTAGCTTCTGCCCGCGACTTCGTCCGCGTGGAATAGTTACTTTGGGCTAACGCTAATTTTAACCCGCGACTTCGTTATCATTATTTTGCTGCGATGTTATTTTAAAACAGCGATATCTCCTAAGATATTCATTAAAATCGAATGATGTAAACGGCAATTTTGTTTTAAATTAAATACTTGTGATAAATAACTTATTTATTTGGATAAGGAATATAATATCATGTTTATAAAAACACCTTCGCAAATAATGCATTATTTTAGAACAAATTTGGTTAGCATAACAAAGGTTATAATGAGCCAACCTAGACATTAGCGCGTTCAAGCAAACAAACAAACAAACTCTTCAGCTTTATAATATTAGTATAGATTAATGGTTGTAATATCGCTCCGCTCATGCCAATGTCTTGTCAACAGAACTCATGTAAATGTAGTTACATACAAGCGGTACAAACGACGTCGTATTTGTACTTGCCCGTACTAAATTCTTCTCTCCAACTCATCCATCTTCGTGTTAAGGTCTGCCGCTGTAAACGTCTTCTGGCTTATTCGACACGTGGGGATTTCTAACAGCTTATGAGCTTTTGTTATCAATATGATGATTGAGTTTTAGTGACCGAAATCATTCTTGGCACGGCAGGGTAGAACAACTTACTGCTTAATATCCGCACTCGCGTAAATGTAGGTTGGGTTAATATATATTGTTCTATTCCTCTGAAATCTTATATGCGAAATTTTATGATGATCGGCCGAGTATTTCAGAAGTAAAATTGTTGCATACAAATTCACATTCGCATTTATGATAATTATTAGGATAATGCGATAATAACTTCGTTCCATATCAATCCAAATGTTTTAAGGATGTATATCCATGCCAAATTATACCCAAATCCATTTAAATGTTTACGCATATTTAAGTAACAAACAAACATCTTCACAAACTTTCAGATCATTAGGATTTCAGGATCACAGAAGATTTTTAATTCAAGTTTTAAGCCTCGGCGTCGTTATATTTCTTAAGACGAACAGTTAACACACACTTAAGCGTCTTTGTTTCTTTCATACAACTCAGCGGGAGGGAAATTGCCAAAATCCAATTTTCCCAACAAAAGAAAGGTTCACAATTAAAAGCGGAGATCCTGAAACAAATTCGTTTAAAGTTAACAAAGTAAAATATCTTTTTTCTTTCCGAAAGGTTGGCCGAGACCTTCGTCTTCTCTTTTATGAAAGATTGGAAAATGTTTTAATAAACTAAGTTCTTGGGTGAAATATAATGAGGAATATTGAAGTAATACAGATGCAATGAGAACTTTTTACTCATTAAGATTTTTATTGACTTTGTGATGTTTTCAAACATGTTACGATCGGTACATTGCATCGTTATGAATCATCTTGTTGATATGGGTTGTAAACTTTAAAATAGTCGCCGTGACTGTATTGCAGGTATCTTCTCTTAGGCTTCTTTGCTTGAACCTAGGAACTAACCTAAATGCAACTTCAGTAACTTAGTAAACTCACTGAACATTTTGATTTTGATGTTTACTTTATGACCTGAATAAATAATGATTTTTGATTTTGACTTCGTGATCATATAAAAGACTTTCTACTACTCGCGGTTTTACTCCCATAAATCTAAAGTAAATAACTATTGCAAAGAAACTGTACATTTTTCATGCCGATCCCTAAACTAACTGTATATAAAAAAATCACATTGAGTCACTACTACATTACTGTATTATATTAAAGTAATAACTAATATAATAGAAATTATGAAAAAGCCGGAGTAGGTGATCAAAGTACCTACGATTTGAACCTATTCGCTAAGGACTGGCCTCCTAATCAAGATGATTTACCTAAGGGTAGTTAATATTTAACACGCTTTGCTACGAAAAATATGTC
Source organism: Catocala sponsa (assembly GCA_963564715.1). Classification (NCBI taxonomy): domain Eukaryota; kingdom Metazoa; phylum Arthropoda; class Insecta; order Lepidoptera; family Erebidae; genus Catocala; species Catocala sponsa. The sequence continues at coordinate 5,488,922 of OY751326.1, forward strand.
AAATTTTACCGTCCGTAGCTAAAACGACTTATTTCTTTTATGTGATGAAAACTGGGCCTTAGAAAGTAATATAGTTATATAGATTTATTGTATCCTTAAAGTGATATAATGTCCTCCAGACCGAATTTCGGCCACGGCGGCCAATCTTAACGGAGACTAGCCATCTGCGTAGGAGATATTATAGTGCACAAGTATGTGCGCAAACACAAGTGCACTCTCTGTTCCCTAACTCTCATGATCCGATGGGACGGTAATCCGACACGACTGGAGAGAGATCAGGCGCAAAGCCCACAGCTTTACGTGCTTGCCGAGGCATGGGGGTGTCTAATACCGCCAACTTCCAAACTCTGGGCATTTCTTAACAGAAAAATCCAATAACTTTTTCTTGGCCCGACCCGGGATTCGAACCCGAGACATCAAGCACAGCAGTCGCATTCACTACCGCTGCGCCACGGAGGCAGCAGCAAGTTAATATAAATGGCTGCCATAGCAAAAAATATTCCCGTTTAGTGTCAATATGCTCGTGTCCTATGGTCCTTAATTTTATGACAAAATGATGTATAACATCTCTGCTTACCTCTTGGAAAATCATAGACGTGACACTTTACTCCCTGAATCTTACGAGACAATGGACCAGCAAGGCCATAATATAAGAATTGTTAACAAACTTTCGAATAATGAAAAAGTAATTAACTTAAAAGCATAATGATGTACCAATTTAAGTAATAACAAAACCCTAATGCAATTTTCTCTACTTAAAGAATTATCTTTTGTACAAAGCTATCCTTTTAACCCATCAAGCGATCGCCTCTTTGCGGTCGTGGCGTTTCGCCGCGGGTCGTTCTGACCCTACACTGTAGCCTCAGAAAAATTAACAGTGGAAAATACTTTAAGAAAAATATAGCATTATTGGGTACATGTATACACTAACAAACACATTTTTAAGTATGATTTTGTATTTAAAATAGGTAACGCATCCTAGAGTTAACTTCAACATTTCAAATTATTGTGTTAATTATCAAGCAATATAAAATATGGAGGAGCGGAGATTCTTGCTTAAAATAATATTTCAAACACAACTTTTTGTAAACGAATTATTTGACTTAGTATTATTTTATGATTCAAAGAAATACACAGGGTGTCCCAGAAGTCGACGTCAAGCCGGTATCAGGTAACAGGCTAAGTTATAATAGCTATCAGAAAAATATAAAAAAAACACTAAGTTACGTATTTTAAACATATAGGCATTTTAAAAAAGTCGATGGAATCTAGGCTCTGTGACGGTCTTTTCACTCCTGTTACTACAGGTATTTACTGTTTGAATTACTTGTTTTGTTGTATAATGTCGAATAATCGAAAAAAATCAGGAGCTTAAAGAAGCATTACTTAGGTATTCGAGATTTTTTTGTTTTTTCACGACTGTTTTCCAGAAGGGTAGGCATAAACTACGGATTTTCCATTTGGTACGATCCTGACACACTTCTCTGGCTTCATTCACTTTCATCACATTCCTTATACACGCCCGTCGATTCAAGGTGCTCTTGACCTGGTCTTTGTCCAGAATGCCTCCGATCTGATCGAGAAACGTTTGCCTAGGATTTCCTCTTGCGACTGTTCCATTCACACTAGCCTTATAAACTTTCTTAGTCAGTCTTTCCTCGTCCATCCTTTCTACATGTCCAAACCAGCTTAACATACCCTTTTCTATTCTTGTCACTATATCCACTTTCATGCCACATCTCTCTCTAATCACACTATTCCTTATAAAATTTTTTTATGCCTATATTTTAAAATACGTAACTTTGCTCTTTTATATATTTTTCTGATAGCTATTATAATATATATACATATAGCCTTTTACCTGATTCCGGCGCGACGTCGACTTCTGGGACATTCTGTATATTATTAAAGAAAAATGAAAGCACGTTTAAACATGTTTAAAGCGAAGCGTAAGGCAAGTCACTTGAGAATTTAGCGGCCGTGCCTGCGAGCTATTTTCGCAGTGTCGCTGTTAACCTGTCACGTCTTAAAATACTAGACATAATTAAAAGTCTAGTGTGTCTAGTCGCTCGAGTATTGCTGCGACTCCATAGGTTACGTATGTTTTATTATGCGCACATAGATTTTAGGTTTAAAGATCTTTATTATTAATACTTAAGGAACAATACAGTTCACTTATCGAGCATAACATAACATTGAAATTAAAGTAAACAGTAGTACGATCGTAAGTATATTATATCACATTATCTTATCTTGTGTGTGGGGGCCAGTCAGTACAGACCGGCGACACTTCGACCCAGTGGGATCGTTTATATTATTTATATCACATTAACTAATGACTCAAAAAAAATATGGTTCCGATTCCTATTAAGTACGTTTGAATGTACTAACATAGAGAGGTAAGAGCTATGTAAATATCTATGATGAGATTAGTACAAAACGAATTTGATAAAAGTGTACCTATATGATCTTGGTATCCTAATTTCTTAATCCTAATCCTAATCCTAACTAATATTATAAAAGTGAAAATGAGTTTGTTTGTTTGTTACCTTTTCACTTCTAAACCACTGAACCGATCATCCTGAAATTTTGCATATATGTTGTCAGGTGTACAGAAACGGACATAGCTACCTTACATCCCGAAAAAAATTACTATTGCCGAGGAAAACAACAATAACGTTCTTATGATAATAGATGGCGCCACGTGTCTTTCGAATCATGATTGAATTATATTATTACAAGCAGAGTACGACCCGAATTGATTGTCAAATTGTAAATTAATGCGAGCGAAGCCGCGGGCAAAAGCTAGTTTTATATATTTAATATTTTTGGGTACAAACTAACTGCAAGCGTTTGGAATATACGGATATTTACCTTAAAGACATAAAAACTGCTGAGCTAAAGCATTCTCTTTGGATATATTCCCTGTCAGTCCCATTCAAAGACGTCCAAGTCATCTCACCATCTCCGTTTAGCTCTGCCCCGTCGCCGTTGACTGTCTTTTGGCATCATTTTTTTTTTATATTCGTCGCCTGCACTGGTAATAATTCCTGCGTCGCGGTAGACTTTACAAGCATTCAAACTAAGGACACAAGGAACTCCCATACTCGGAACATCAATTTGTGGATCACACAAAGTTTCGTCCCGTGTGGGACTCGAACCCACAACACTCGGCACAAGGGCAGTGGCGAGGCGGCCATTGAAATCACTACGCCCTCCGGTGCATTTGGATGCATGCAGCCGTATTATGTTCGCTAATTATCGTAATTACGCATACACTGCGCCGGGCAGTATTGTATGCATTTTCATTGTGTAAACGTATGCAAAAAAGCCCAATGAATGGTTCATAAATATTCGCATGCTTGTTGATCAAGAACATGGCCATGTTGCGATGTTTTCTTCTATTTTTTTTTTTTTTGCTCGTCCAAATGACCACACTCCACCTGATGGTAAGCAGTCGTGTGGTCTAAGAGCAGTGGCCTCCACACCGCCCTCATAGCAGCCGAGGCGATGTTTAGTATTCAATCTATATATTGCTTGCAATATCACTACTTCATTTATCCGTTTATTGTTCACTAGCTACGCCCCGCGGTTTCACCCGCGTAAGTCGCGATGCCGTAAGAATATCGGAATAAAAAGTAACCTATGTGTTAATACAAGTTTGCAGCTATCTACGTACCAAGTTTCATCGCAATCGCTAAAGTAGTTTTGGCGTGAAAGAGTTACAAACATCCGTCCATCCTCACAAACTTTCACATTAGTAATATTCGTAGGATGTAGAATTTATAATAATAATATAATAATAATATTCTACCACATACACACAACACCATCTAGCCCAAACTAAGCAGAGCTTGTATTATGCTTTTTTCGTAAATACATACATATTATACATAGAAACACCCAGACCAAGACGAACATCCATGTTCATGCACACAAATGTTTGACTTGTGCGGGAATCGAACACGCGACCTCAGGCGCGGCTGCAGTCGGTTACACTAACCACTACGCCATCGAGGCCGACGATAATTAAAAGTCTATTGTGTCTGACCATGTGCCGTTACCACATACACATAAGTTTGAAAACTTAGAGGTGCGTATCTTTCGGTCGAATTTGAGACCTCTGCGTGGCATTCCAACGGTCTCCCACTAAACTATCGCTGCTTACAAAACCTACGTAGTGGATAATAAAGTCTTCAATAAAGTAAAGTAGGCCAGGAGTCACGTTATCAAAGGCTAGATTTCGGATGTTGGCTGCGCCAGTCGCGCGGATATTCGCTTCTGTTATATGAGAAGCCCTTCTGTTTAATATAACTGCCGTTGCGCCACCAAGACAGTCGAGCAAACTATGTCGATATATTATTCTGTATATTATTCGAATATACATAAGATTTGAGGAACTATTATATACAATACTAGCTTTTGACCGCGGCTTCCCCCGCGCGGCTACAGACATTTTTACTAGCTGAAAAGTACCCTGTGTCCTTTTCTGTAATCCTGGTAAATTGTTTCGAAATTTCACGACGATTGGTCGAGTATTAAGGAGGAAAACGTAACAAACAAAGAAACTCACATTCAAATTTATATTAGGATAAACCTATTGAGTCACAGCGACAATCGATTTTTAATTATACTGGGTGTAAGGGACGGTGTACCGAAAACTGAAATAGTAGATTCAGACCATTATTCTGAGTTAAAAATCGTTGGAATTTTTTTCAACAATCACAATTGCTTTTCTGCAATTTTTAATTTTTCCGCTTGTCACATTTTTCTACAATACAGCAATGTAAATAAATGGTCGTGATTTAAATAGATCAGCTGTTTTTATGCGTGCGGAACGCAGACTTCATTCGTCGAATGCGATGTATTGTTAGCAATCCATTGCGTACGGCGTAATAATGTTAATCTACATAACATTTTATACTTGCGTTTTTTTATTAATTGAAGTTTGCGTCGTGATAAGTTTTTATAGAAAGACGTCTTGCTAAAGTTTTCGGTACGCCGTCCCTTACACCCAGTATAACAAACAAATTCGTATTCGCGTTTATAATATTACTAGCGACCTGCCCGGCTTTGCACGGGTAGTACAGAACCTCAACAAATTATATACCTAAGCCTTCCTCATAAATCACTCTGTCTATTGGTGAAAACCGCATGACAATCCGTTTAGAAGTTTTTGAGTTTATCGCGAACAAACAAACAGACGCGGCAGAGAACTTTGTTTTATAATATTTAGTGATTAGTTAGAATTTACGATACGTAGGTTTTTATGAACTATGTACATACATACGTAATTAACTAGTGATGTACGGGCTTCAGTAACTCATAGTATACCTACTAGATGCAATGTCACTTGTAACATAATTATATATGTATATAACTATAGATGTATGTACATCTATAGTTGGACAAGATAGATATACGTCACAGTAATTACGATGTCGTGTTCGCGGCAATCAGGGCAATAATTACAATTGACGTGTGCCTATAGGGAGGATCATATAGTTTGGTTATATTGCAAAACAACTATGTAAAACGGTTTGAGTTTATTCTTTTACTAACTATTACCCGCGATTTCAACCACTTGCAATTGAAATTAAAAGCGTCCGTTCATTTCACAGAAATATTTTTCTAAAATAAAAGTAGCCTAAGTTTCTAATAACATCAAATATGTTTGAAAACCCTGTCAAAATCGGGCTAGTCGTTGCAGAGATTAGTGGCGACAAACAGACAACAAAAATAAATATGTAATTGATTTTTTATAAGTATATACTTTCATAATTATGCGTTTAGTAAAAAGCTGTTGACATTACAAAAAACCAGACACTTCAATTTTATTTGTTTGTATCTATAGATAACTGTCTTGTAACATAGGAGACAGAATTATGCTCTCCTAATGATGTAACCCTTTATGCGTTACCTAAAGCTTAAGCATTCGTATGCTTTGGCTGAATTGCTGAACTGTCCTACTGCTGTGCAAGTATGTACGGTCACCTCTCAGTATAAGAAGGGCTTAGTCATAGTCCACTACGCTGACCCAGTGCGAGTTGGCAGACGTCACATATCTTTAAGAACATTATGGAGTAATCTCAGACATGTAGGATGTCTCACGATGTTTACTTGATAAGTATACTATCTTTTAAAATAATACATAATATATATACGAGTATTATGTAGTTAAAGTGTGATTCTTAATGATAAAAAGTTCTAAGATCTTATGGGCTATTGTAAGACAGGTATGAGATCGACAGCTGAGCCTTATAGCGTTACTATGTAATTAATTAAAATTAAATAATGAATATTCTCTACCATAAGAAAATATTGATTATTGTATATATTCACGAAGAAAGTATATGTATGTACTGCCTCCGTGGCGCAGTACCCGAAAGCGACTGCTGTGTATGAGGTCTCGGGTTCGAATCCCGGGTCGGGCTAACCAAAACGAATTGGGTTTTTCTGTTAAGAAATCTCAATATGAGTTTGGAGTTAGGAAGTTGGCGGCGTTAGACACCCCGTGCCTCGGAAAGCACGTAAAGCCGTTGGTCCTGCGCCTGATCTCTCTCCGGTCGTGTCGGATTATGAGGGTTATGGAACAGAGAGTGCACTTGTGTTTGCGCATATACTTGTGCACTATAATATCTCCTGCGCAGATAGACAATCTTCGTTAAGATTGGCCGCCGTGACCGAAATTCGGTCTGGAGGACATTATTATTATTATATTCACAGCTTATATATCACTCTACATATCATAAAACAAAGTGCTCCGCCACGTCTGTACGTCTGTTCGCAATAAACTCGAAAACTACTCAACGGCTTTTAATCCGGTTTGCAGCAATAGACGGAGTGGTTCATGGGGAAGGTTCAAGTACATAATTTGTTAAGGTTTTGTACCACTTGCGCTAAGTTGGGCCGTGCCGCTAGTACGATATTTTTTTAGAATTACGATAATATACTCACTCTTATAGATTCGCTATTAACAGGGTAACAATAACAGATCAAAATTAGCGTTACAATACAAAACAATATTTTGCAAACATTTTTTCTACTTCAAAGATATATTATGTATACATCTTATTATATGTCTGTTCTCAACTCTCAAATAAAGCAGGACTTCAATAAAGTAGGATCAAATTTGCAAAGCCAGTCGCCATTTAAATATCTCACGTGATCATAATTACGTAAGAAATCAAAGAGCACAGTTTTATATCATTACCATCACTTTTTTCATAAAAATGGAGAATTCAAGCAATGCATTATAATAGGTGTCACGGTAAGTGATAAATTGCCTGTGAATGAGAACAGTTCAATCCCAAGAGCTTTTGTCTGGCACGCAGTCTATAGCTACAATACGTTCCTTCATAGATTGAAGCATAAATAAAATTTAATTTATAACATGCGTCTTTTTTAACTCACTTATATTATTAAAAATAATATAAGTGACTTATATTATTAAAAATAATATAAGTGACTTATATTATTAAAAATAATATAAGTGACTTATATTATTAAAAATAATATAAGTGACTTTGTCCGCAGCTTCGTTAGCGTAAAAGTAGGGTAGTTTATTTTATGTTAGTTACATTACTTTCCCACGCGTGCCTCTGTGTCGTTTTGTCTTCGTCCGCCTACAAGAGGACAGTAGAAAAAAATATTTTTAAGTAGGGTAGGTATATTTGTGTGGCCTGCCGTTTCATACGGCGGGCCAAAACCTCGGCGGGGTCGCGATTGCATGTGAAAGTGATTCGCGCGGACCCGCCGACTCTGGTTATGTAGAGGAACACCGTGGTAGATTTAGTCGGTATTACCGGGATATCTTTGCCCCGGTGATTCCGACATAACCTCTCCGTCGCCCCGCGGCAAGGCATGCGTCAATGAGTCCCCCACGTAAAAAAAAAGTTGCAATAATTAAATAAAATATAGGCTATGTTAATCGGTAATAATATAGCTTTCTAATGTTTAAAGACCTTTAAAAAAATTTAGTTTTTGGTATAAATCGTTACAAACAAACAAGCAACAAAATCAAATCGTTTCTCTTTATAATATTAGTATATATGACTGCCTGGATAATTCACTGATAGTAAATACGATTGTAAAAGTTCTCGTCTTGTCGAAGTCAAAGTCAAAACTCATTACGTAACAAAGTAATACTTATGAATGTCAAAATATATACATAGGTTAGTGAGTTAATAGCACAGGTCGTAAAGAAAAATAATTTCTTATTAGCTGCACGTGCTTTGGAACTGTGCTCTGTAGGCAATAAGGAATCCAAATGGTATGCGGAATCGGAAAACAGCGAAAATAGTCGAAATGTGGGTGAAACACCGTGCTGAATTCCTTGGCAGAATACTCCATTAAACCTTATAACCTGAGACCTGACATTAGCGATTGCATTTACTACCGCGTCGCCCCGAGACAGGACAGTACTATGATAGCTAGCAAGTATACGGCCCACCTGATGGTAAGTGGTCACCGTAGCCTATGGACGCCTGCAACACCAGAGGCATTACTTGCGCGTTGCCGACCCTTTAGGAAAGGAAATGGGAAGGAGAAGGAGCGGGAAGTGGGAAAGAGGGTGATTCAGCCTCCGACAGTCTCACCCACCGAACGAAATACAACAGTAGGAATACTGCTATTTCACGTCGATATTCTGTGAGAGGGTAGTCCTTCCCAGTCGAAATTAATTAAATTATATTCTAACTAGATTCTCCCGTCCCGTTAATGTAGCTTTATCAATAAATTTATTGCCTTCAAGAGCAGTACTTTTTTCTGGATGAATGGTAACTTATGTCCTTTTCTGTACCTTTGACAATGTGTATGCAAAATTTCATAATAATATAATAATATTCTATCACATACACAAAACACCATCTAGCCCAAACTAAGCAGAGCTTGTACTATGGGTACTAGACTATGGATAAACATACATATTATATACTTTTTTTTGTAAATACATACATATTATACATAGAAAAACCCAGACCAAGACAAACATCCATGTTCATGCACACAATTTTATGACTTGTGCGGGAATTGAACCCGCGATCTCAGGCGTGGCAGTCGATTACACTAACCACTACGCCATCGAGGCCGACAATGATCATGATGATCGGTCGAGTAGTTTAGGCGTGAAAGCGTAACGAACAAGCAAACTTACATTCGCATACTTAATATTAGTTAAAAAAAAAATAGCCTATAGAGTCACAACTCACAGCGACAATAGATTTTATTTACCTGGTATTCAAAGACTTAACAGATTAATTAAATTTGAATTCTACAATATTTGTGATACTACAAAATTATTCATTGCAATATTTTACGCACTCTGATTCAAATTCACGTCGTCGCGTCGTCATCCGTTGAGCTATTGTTGGCTCATTGCCCCTCCTTTCGCTTTGAGCAGACACAATACATTTCTTGACAAGATTTCATTTTATTCGCTACTCACGAACGAGTTGTCACTTTATTTATTCTGAGGGGAATATCTGTACTTTTGCAATGAAACGTGAATACCGAAGTTTCGGGCCCATGCTTTGTACCTTGAAACACATTTATTTTGAAACTAGATTTGGCTTTTTTAATTGTAGTTTAGGTTAAATTAGTAACAATACTTTTTTCTAGATGAAAGGTTATCTGTTTTTTTGACAACGTGTATGTGAAATTTCATGGTGGTCAGTCGAGTAGTTAAGGTGAAAGCATAACAACAAACAAACTCATATTCGCATTTTTTTTTAAAGATTTCCCCCTATCTTGGAATAATTCCTGTATCGCGGGTGACTTTACAAAAATTGAAACTATGGAAACAAATAACATCTAAAACAACTATTTGTGGTTTACACGAATGTTTGTCCCATGTGGGATTCGAACACACAGCACACGCCGCAGCCATCCGTACAGTCAATTTAACAATATTAATTAGGATTCGTCTTATATTTCGGTACCTATCTTATCTCTTGTTTGTCGTAAAGCCTTGGATGAAGCAGACTGAACAACGGAGTAACGTCATTTTGAAAGAAAAATCCGGAAAAACTTTATTGTATACTAGCTGTTACCTGCGACTTCGCCCGCGTAGATTTTAACTAAAAAGTGTATGTCTCCGCGGAACCCAATTTTTTTCTAAAATCAATGTAGCTTAAGTTACTCCTGTTAGTGGTTATGGGTTAAATAACACACTGTACAAACACTTTAACTATTCATTTAATAGTTTTAAACTTTGACACAAGGAAGTTTTATATGTCCGTTCACTTACAGCCTTTTATAGCTTATCAAACTGTCAAGTATTTGACTACTATTTATATTGTATGATGTTAAATTATACAATTACTGAGGTGCAATTATTCTAAATTGTTAAATATAATAAATGATTAATTTTTGCACATATAAATGTATAAAATTTAACAACTCCTTATAACATCAGCTATCTGCCAGTGAAAGTCCCGTCAAAATCCGTTCAGCCATTTCGGAGATTAGCCGGAACAAACAGACAGACAGACAAAAATTTTAAACATAGATGTTTTCGTATAGGTACCTTATATACTTTCATATTTATTAGATAAAAAGCTGTTATTTTGACATTAGAAACAGACACTTCAATTTTATTTATTTGTATAGTTATTTGTTTCGTTCAGCCCGAAGTTTCTGACATAAAATATCTATTCGAAACATCGGTTCAACTAAATATGAAGAATATACGTACTAAGAAGTTTCTTTGGGTTCCTTTCTTTCAAAGTTACATAAGGCCGTGTTCAGACCACTTCACTATTAGGTATATAGAACTTAGGATGATCAAAGCGTTACTTTATGTGTTTTTATATTACTAATAGTACCAATAATAGGCCCGAAACTTCGGCATTTACGTTATACTATCATATAACATAAATGCCGAAGTTTTCTATGTCCATAGGTTTCTAGTACCCGGAGGGCAAATGTAGACAAGTGAATGAAATCTAAATCAAAGGAAGGTTTCTTGTAGGAGACAATTTGTGGTGATTATGCTCGCTATAATCATAATTATCTATGTATCATTATGTATAAATAATTACATATTATATAATGTAATTCAAGTTATTTAGAACGTATCAGAAGAATTATGTTATGACTAGCTTTTGCCCGCGGCTTTGCTCGCGTTAATTTAGAATTTGACAATCAATTCAGGTTGTACTCTGCTTGTAATAATATAATTCAATAATGATTCGAAAGAAACGTGGCGCCTTCTATTATCATAAGAAAGTTGTTGTTTTCCTCCGGAACAGTATTTTTTTCGGGATGAAAGGTAGCCTATGTCCGTTTCTGTACACCTGTCAACGTATATGCAAAATTTCAGGTTGATCGGTTCAGTGGTTTAGGCGTGAAAAGGTAACAAACAAACAAACAAGAAAACTCATTTTGGCTTTTATAATATTAGTTAGGATTTATTGAATGCACGATGGTAATGTAGTTCAAATGGTAGATTTGCCATTGCGACATAGGAATAAATTCCTAGAGCGGGTTCTTTACAAACTTGAAGTGGTAGGTAGTTACCGTTATCTTACAACCAAATACCGCTTGCTATAGTTTTAGATCCCAAGTAATAAAAGGCATGCTCTTCGTCATTTATTGACGTATAGGGCACAATTCTAAATACCACACAAACAATTTAATGATTGTAAAAACACTGCACTATCCGAGTTTCGAACCCGTGACTAAAGTAGTCAAAGTCAACCTCAAAAATCATTTATTCATTTAGGTCACAAAGTAACACTTATGAACGTCAAAGTATATATGTTAGTGAGTTTACTAAGTTACTGAAGCTACATTTAGGTAAGTTGCTAGGTTCAGGCGAAGGGTCAACCCTACTTTGCAGGTTTCTTCTCATAGGGTCAACCCTATGAGGAAAAACCTGCAAGAAACTCACGGCCACTCTTTTAAATTGCCAACTAGATATAATTTCAGTATTTTACAACTCAGTCAGCCATTATGCCATATACTACTGACTATAGAAAAGTAAAGATAATAACAATAATAACTTAATAATATTATAGAGATGAAATAATTTGAGCTAAGATATATTTTTTAATATAAATCTAAAATAGACAGTAGGATGGCATGATGGCGGATACACTTACACTTTGTGACTATGCAAAGGCTTAAATTGACTTATAAGTAATACCTACAGATCTTTGAATCTTGTATGCAACAAGCAACTAGCTCAATGAGTTTTTGTCATTTAAGTAGTCGTTGAGTGAATAATAACCCTTCCGAATAAGTTGTTTTTTAACGGCGTTTTCAAATTTAAGCAATGGTAAACTAATTATATAAGTAGTTTATTAAAAAAACGTATACCAAGTCCCGAAAATTTATTGTGAACTTTATGTAAACGATGATATGGGCCTACTAACTTATGCTTATTTCTAGTGTTTACGTTATGGATATCACTATTTTTATTATATAAGTAAATGTTATGTTTAATAAACATAATGTTAGCAAACCTACCAACTTCTCAGCTCAATATGCACTCAACAAGCCCTTTGGTTATGTGCATAAAAATATATAACAAGTTACCAGAATCTATTAAGAACGAGAAAAAACCAAATAATTTTATTAATAAGTTAAAACTTAAAAAAAAATCATCTACACTATAAAAGAATACATGGATGAAAAATAACAATCTAGGTTTAATAATGTAAATATAAGATAGAATAAGAAATAGTGTGATTAGAGAGAGATGCGGCATGAAAGTGGATATAGTTACAAGAATAGAAAAGGGTATGTTAAGCTGGTTTGGACATGTAGAAAGAATGGACGAGGAAAGACTGACTAAGAAAGTTTATAAGGCTAGTGTGAATGGAACAGTCGCAAGAGGAAAACCTAGGCGAACGTTTCTCGATCAGATCGGAGGCGTTCTGGACAAAGGCCAGGTTAAGAGCTCCTTGAACCGACGGGCGTGTATGAGGAATGTGATGAAAGTGAATGAAGCCAGAGAAGTGTATCAGGATCGTAGCAAATGGAAATCCGTAGTCTCTGTCTACCCCTCTGGGAAACAGGCGTGAATCTATGTATGTATGTATGTATACATATATTATTTCTAAATATTCTAATACTTGAAATTACAGTATAAATCTAAACAGCGCAATAATAAGCAATTTCAAATATTATGGTTAGTAACAATAAATAAAATTAGAGAATCATATTAAATATAATAAATAGATGATGCAATAATTAAATTAATTAAGAACATAGGTACTATACACCCCAAAAATTTTTTGGAATGGGCCTATAGGTTGAATTATATAAGTAAATACATAAATATAAGTATGTAATAAAATATTTTCAAACACTAATAAATAGCTTAAATAATTTTTAATAATAATTTATTAATATAACAAAAATATTAAGGGACATGCCCTCTTCCCTGCTTCTGCCCGACAGGGTCCACAATTGATACTTAGCTATAAGTCTACCATCTATATTTATTACATACTACATTGTGGCAAAGCAATAAAAATTTGAATTTGAATTTGAAATATATATTGCGACGGAACAGTAAGTACCTATACCTATTTCTTTAAATCGATCTTTCAGAGAAACTCGTGGTCCTAAACTATAAATGCTACGTTACGTAGAAGTCTGTTTTAGCTTATGCTGTTATATTATTCACTGTAATAGTTTAATTACAAGTTCTCACTGTACCTCAGAACTTTCTATTATTGTTAGATTAAAAGAGATTCGATGTTCGAAGTTTAAATCAAATGGTTTCTAAACCGGTGTAGGGACTCTGTAAGTATGCAAGAAATGATGAATAAACAGTTTTGTGTATAAGCGGGAAGTATGTTAGTGTGACCGGCAGTTACTGCGCGCTGTCCGGTCTAGATGCACGTATGTAGGCAAGGGTGCATTCCGGACAATAAATCCCATGTGAAAGTTCATATAATACGTTTCATTTATCGCCAGTAATTCCCAATGCAACACACACGCACATACCCATAGGATACACACGTAAATATCCTACACCGGTAAATGCACCTGAGACATTATGCAACGGTCGCATTTGGTATGACTGCGCCACCGAGGCAACTACAACAAAAAGCTTTGTCACATTATCGGACCCCCAGTGCAGTAAAGATACACAAGCTCAATTATTTCCGTTGTGATTTGTCAGAAAATAAAGGATTTATCTATATAAAACAAAATATTTGTCGCGTCATACTGAGTTTAATATTATTCAATCATAAATACTTAAAATTTGATTAAAATAAACTTAATCTTACTTACTGTCTTTATTTCATTAAATTAAACAAACGTTTATCAAAGGTTTTCCAATAATAAAAATATCAGATCAGTCAAATTCTTCTTATGCCATTGAGCGTCCGTTATACCTATCTATTTAGCACAAACTGAACTGGATATTCAATTCATGCAGTATTTATAACAAAGGCATAAAGTTTCAATATAAGTATATTTATGATCATCACTTCAGTCCATACATTTTGTGGAGTAAGTGTTGTATCAAATAAATGTTCTTTCTTTATAAAGTCAAATAAAACGCACGGATCAAAATACGGACTTTAAATCTGTTGCGGTCGAGATCTCCGGTTTTACGATCTTAGTTGACCGTACAATAGGGATGGGCAATACAATCGTTGTCTACAGATGTACTGTCGACACTGTGCTCGTGTTTTCATACGTACGATTTATCGAACATAAATAAGTCACGGGTACTAAAGGTGTTTAGGCTACGAGAGAGAACTAAGACAGTCACAAGCGGCTTTCGATTTACACAGTCCGGTGTCGATTTATAACCCACGTAAAAAAACTGTTCTAGTATAACAAATCATAGTTAGGAATAATCTGAGATAATCTTAGTAGTTTCTTGTTTATTTTTCGCGAAGATGAGCCTAATTGTTAGGCGATTTTAAAATATTTTCATTTGAAACATATTACCGTGCATTTTCTATATAAAAATGTTGCTATAACAGCGTTAATGTTTAAAATCAAAATCATACAAAATGTACCAACTATGGACAAAGTGAGTGCAATCCTAATATGATAAATGTGAAAGTAGGTTTGTTACGCTTTTACGCCTTAACTGCTCGACCGATCATCGTAAAAGTTTGCATACACGTTGTTTGGGATTCAGAATAGGACATAGAGTATATTTAATCCAAGGAAAAGTACTGGTATTAACCTAACCTAACCTATATTCAAGCGAGCAAAGCCGCGGCAAAAATATAGTAAATTAATATGTAGGTATATGAAAACGATTAAGTACTTTATCTTCAAGCATCGAGTCTTGGTCTACACTAGCCCATACGACCAAGGCATGGAATTCTCTGCCAAGGCACGTGTTTCCTTCTTCCTTCGAACCTGGGTCCTTCAAGCGGGGCGTGAAAAAGCACCTTCTCAGGCCGTCAAAGTAGAGACCTCAACATCGCCTCGGCTGCTATGAGGGCGGTGTGGAGGCCACTGCTCTTAGACTACACGACTGCTTAACATCAGGTGGAATGTGGTCATAAAAAAAAAATAACAAAACTTGCTCCAAAGAAACAGACAAATAAGATTCGACTATTTCCAGAACCATCTAACTTAAGCACGTCACTACATCGCCTCGTCCAAATTGTCGTCGTGTAACATAAATTGCTTCTCTGAAACAACTTGGAGCTCTCGGTACAAATGCGAATCTCCTTTGCACCTTTTATAGCTTGGAGCTTACAAATATTTATTCGTTTACGTGCGTCAATAGTAATATTTCTGTTTGGATATACAACTTTTGGCAAAATATTGAAGTATGAAGCGTCATAGTATGTACTCTGATACTTCTTTTTTCTTAACGTTTCAATCTCCATTTTCCACAAATTTAGAAGTGTTACTTTAATCTTATCATTATGGATTGCACTATAGTTTAAGTGGTCGCCTGCCAGAGCGCCAAGTACTAAAGTTACAATCCTCTGGACGGGACAAAAATATTTGATTCGTAAAACGATCTGCTAAATTGTATCGAGTCAGGGTGTTTGCCAGTGATTGTAAAGTTCCCAACGCCAAAAATGATTCCTAGTGCGAGAGATGTCTTTCCAAAATAATAATTCCTGTGTCGCGAAGGACTTGCAAACATTCAAACAACAGACACAAAGAACGTCCAGATGATTGAATGATTTTAATCTTTTTAATTAGTCGCTTTATATTCTCTAATACAAAGTAGTTGCCTAAATAAATACAGCATTACTAATTCTGCTACAGTACTGAATATTTACACTAGCCTAATCTCTCGTTTGTATCGGCTTACCCGCAAAGCCAACAATTAAAACGCTGCATACAAACATCCATCACAACATTTGCATAAATTATTCGATAGACCACAAAACTAATTACACTAAATATATAAAACCGCACAGCTTACAATAGAGCACGTTTAGCATTTCCACATGATTGTTTATAATTTCGACACTAGATGAAATCTAATGCCTAGTTACTTCAATATACATTGCGTATTTGATAGAGTTTCAGTCGGTGTACATAACGAGATTGCAAGCTATGTATGCGGTGGGGTCCGACAAAACGATTTACGATGTTGTAGGCATTCGAAATGTTGGTGAATAGATTTCGGATTGTAATTTATTTGGGCCACATACTTTTTGGTAGTTCAGTTATAGTGATGTACCCACGTGTACGTGGTTACCCAGTTATCTATACTAATATTATATAGAGGAAAGATTTGATTTTTTGTTTGTTTGTTTGTAAGGATTTATATCAAAACGACTCAACCGATTTAAAAAATCCTTTCATCATTAGAAAGCTGTATGATCACCGAGTAGCACAGGCTATATTTTATTTTAAAATTAATGTACTGCTACTAACATAACCTAACCTATTTTTATACAAGCGAAGCCGCGGGCAAAAGCTATCTACTATAAAAGTGTATATAAGGCATATTTGCATAAATTGTTGAAAGGTCTTGGCAGAACGTTCTCCAATCAGATTGTCTGATCTGCACAAATAACGTACGAACTAAAGCACTCGTTCGTTCTAAACCACATTTTTCTGCAAATATAGATATATTTAGGGCGACATGTCATGTTTTCCGAAAACTTTCTTTGGCCTTGCCACAGAATCCTACACTAAACTAATACCTAGTAAAATACGAATGTGAGTTTGTTTGTTACGCTTTCACGCCTTAACTACTCGACCGATAATCATGCAATTTCGCATACCTACACGCTGTCAGGAGAACAGAAAAGGACATAGAGTATCTTTATGCAGAAAAAGTCAGATACTGTTATTAGCATAACCTTATACTAAACTACTAATCCTAATTAATAATATTATAAATTCGAATCTCACTTTGGTTGTTTGTTACGTTTATTACTCGACCGATCGTAATGAAATTTCGCATACAATGACATGTTGTAAGGACACAGTAAAGGACAAAGGATACACCTTTCATCCAGAAAAAAATACTGTTCCTGAGGGAAAACAATTTTTTTATAAATTATAGGTTAAGAGTAGAATATCTTTAGCTAACGAGCAAGATTAGTATGCCAGGATCCTGACAAGTTCGTTACGTTTTTTTACAAGACTCCAGTTGCAACGGTTGATCACTGTCAAGCAGTTACAATAGCAGGGCTTCCTAAAGTTTTAACGTAACGGAACACTTACCAAATAGGTATCTTTTATTTTATGGAACCTCATATCAAATGATCACAAATAAAAGACACTGTAATTTAAATAAAAACAAAACTTAATTCTCATCACATGTTTTACGCTATTTCAAAATAATATTGTACTTAATTGTGGTGTTATATAATAGCCAAAAATAAATACTTTCGTGGAACTCTAGTGACTTTTCTACGGAATCCATTAGGTCCCGCGGGACCAACTTTAAGAATCGCTGGTCTATAACACCAGATGCTTAACTGGCACGACTCTTAGCACTTAAAACGTCTAGCACACAATATAAAAACTAATATAAGCAGACACCTGGAGACTGAAGTGGCACTCAATGCCTTAAGGGTCGTGAGACGTTTAGCGCAAACATCGAAATAGACGTACTTACCCACTGCGTGGCGTCTTGAATTCCCACTATGAGACTAGTAAGCCACCGTGCTCAGAATTAAACGTCGTAAGTGACCAATCACTTATTATTATTTGTTGTAAAATTTTGCAGGAATGACGCATTCATCCAATTTTAGGAAAAGCTTAGCTGCTAATTTCTGTAGTATAAAGTTTAATTAATGGTGATTTGGAAACAATATAGGTACGAATAAAGTATATTATTATGCTACTTAAAACAACAACAACGAATTTTAAGGCAATATTAAAATATATTACGTAACTTGGCTGGGTTTAGTGCCTTTGTCACCTTAAGGCGAAGGGTAAGGCTAATAAAACCACATTTTTAATGGGACTGATCCCACGCGCACTTCCGCCTCTATAACACCTGTGCAACCAAGTTTAGCAGTGGTGACCATAGAACATACTGAGTTTAGACACTTGTGAAACCCCGGGACAAGCTAGGCAGTCTTGGAACCCACAACGAAATTAAACAGAAATACATAGAAGTTGAAAAAAGTCAGCCAGTGACATAATTTACATAATATATACAGTGTCGTAAATATGAAAGACTTACGTTTTATTAGGTGTAAATAGATTTTACGTTAAGTTACGTTACTTTAATTCATTTAAAAAAAAATGTTTAAGTAATGGATCACAATAAAAAAGTACAAAGCATAAAAAAACTATACTAAGTTTAGTAGCAAGCAAATTTGACAGCCTTATAAAAATATACTCGAGGTCATATATTATTATTTTAAATAATTTTGAGTGCAAACTATATCAAACTGCCAATTTTGGTACTTAAAATCTACAGACATTACTTCAATATAATATGTGTTCCAAGATAAAAAGTTCCAAGATCACAGCTCCACATGTTACATTTTCGCCAAGAAACGTTAATAAACACACCTCGTTTTCGTATCTTCCCTCCCGTTCGCTTAAAGGAAAAAAATTAAAAATATAACTAGAGTTTGTTTGTTAGCAAAAAGAATTCCTGTTCCATTCACGTAATATATTCGATAGTTGATAAAAAAAATTAAGGGATAGCTAGACGGCGTCAGTCCACTGATGCGCACTTAATCTAATGGGATATCGTTAAGCCAGACCGAACAGAGTTTGATAGATGTGTTGAATGTTCGGAAACGTGTGCTAACGAATGTTTCAGAATGTGTTTTGGAGTTCTGTCTGGTTGTATGTTAGTTAGACAGTTAGTTAGGACGCATGTAGCAGGCCTGAGAAGGTGCTTTTTCACGCCCGCTTAAAGGACACAGGATTGAAGGAAGATATATCATAACGAGCATCTATAAGCCTCAAATCACTGCATTCTGTCTGGAAAGGGTTAGGTTATGTTAGGTTCCTTCTTAAACCCACCCAAAAATCGACGACCGTCGACTTATTTTGATCTCTTTAAATATATTTTGGTGTGCAATTAGTATTTTTGGTAAGCATATTTTGCTGTGCAATTAATATTTTTTTGCTGTGCAGTTAAATACTACCCTTATATACCTATATAGGCATTATTACAGCACTAGGCTTGACTCGATTACACGAGACTAAGACATAGCTGGTATAACCTGTCTGTCTTTCACCTTTTTTTTAGGTTTGTTTTAGTTGTTGGCCTGTAGGTTGCTTTGACAACTTTACGCAGACTATGGGTGAACGCAGAAGGCTCGACTTTCTTAGCACCTTTATCAAGACAGGTCTCAAGACACAATATGTTAAGCTCTGTAGCTTACAGAATAATAATCATATATTAGTGCTGGAAGTAAGAAGTACAAAATTTTAATAGATTGCTAATGATAGATCTTCTTCATAGGTCTACTTCACAAAGTTATAGGTATAATAGAACAAAGCTACATTATTCAACCTACATACACATGTCTATAGTGACAAAGAAATTAATACCGTACTGCTGTAGGTATAAGGTTCATATTTTAAGTGTTAGAGTCAAGTACTTGTCCGAGGAACCTAATTTAGTAATCAGTCACTGTATATAATGTGTAGGTTCCGGTCTTAGAATCGATTGCTTCGCTGACTCGATGGCGCTGTGGTGGTAAATTCGACTGATTGGCAGGAGTTACCGGATTCAATTTCCAAGTCGAGCATAAGAGTAAACATAGTTGGGGAATAGGCAGAAGTGTACTACAACGACAGTTCGCCAACTATAGTTTTAGACATCATCTACCGGGCATAGTTCTAAATTCCTTATAAATCCCTATTTATGCAATCTAGCCCAATGCCTCATGCACAGCTATGGCATTCACTACCGGTGCTAAATCTGTCACGGTATCGCTGCAGAAGATAATATGTGATCATCAATATGAAAATGAAAGTCTTGATTCACTCGCTGACCGATCCATATACGCCTAGCCCAAACTACTACACCTAGAAATCTCAAATTTTGCTCGGAAGTTCTACAATGTAGAGACTTCAAATTGGTTATGTACGTAGGTATTTATAATAACTAAAATTAAATTCGGGACTAGTTATCGAATTTTTTTTTAAATAAAATCGAAAATTAAACTATCTTTATTCATTTACATAAATGAATATGATCTTCAAGATTACACTAATAATAAGAATTTAGAATTACATTTACCTGTTGCCACGTTACGCAAAACAAGAATGTAGAACCTATGATGAGAACGGGCGAGAAACTCATGTCCACTCTCACCCAAGACTCAACGGCCACTCTTTTTAATTATTGTAATTAAAAAGAGTGGCATGCTGATTTTACATATTATATCTATAAGGAGCTGTAATCATTATACTTATTACTGAATTGAAATCAAGGATTAAAAATAAGACAAAAAGCTTCTAAAAACAAGGACGGAGTCACCAGCCAAAGCTCTTCATTGCTAAAATTCAGTCACCGAAATATAGAATACAATGTTTTAATTTTGTAATGTGGGAGAGTTCGTTCCTTCGTTGAGTGTCTGTTGCAAGGGTAGATGTGAATAGCTGACAGTTTGAGAAGCCACATCAAACGCTTTCACATTCATATATGTACGAGGTATTTGTCTCACTGTTAGCGAGCTAATAAGTGAAGATTTTCACGTATTTTCTTCATCAAGAATACAATTAAAGAGATTTAAAGTACCAATAAACACACAGTTCTCGCCTATATGTTTTTCTACTGGGCTAAGATCAAACATTTGGCAATCAAACATTTGGAGAGCCTTCGATTTCCATATATCTGATTGCTTATTTAGAAATATTAATAATCATTGTTACTACACAAGTAATTGGGCATATATTTACGTATGAATAAAATGTAATATTTACATAACTGATTTAGGCGACTTAGACTCATCAACATCGCTGTTTACTCGTAACGTATTAAGTATATTTATAGGCAGTTTGATCAGTCCCGTCGTAGACAAACACGATATGTGATCTTAAAGCAAAACGTGGGCCATCAACGTCGATATACTCGTAAGTTCGACCTCTCTTGATGAATAGTTATGGATACGTCACTGTGTTACCAGATGCAATCAAAAACTCGCTAAAGAATAATAATCAGGGTGCTTAGTGAGTGTTGTTTTTACGTTAACGCGATCGAAACGATAACCGCGTTTGGCTTTCTGATTGGTTAAGAGCTTGGATTGGGCCAATCGGAGCGCAGAACGTCATAAACGTGTTAATCGCGTTAAAGTAAAACAAACTCGCACTAGGCACTTAGTAGTGTTATTCTAAACAGACTCAAATATTTTGCTTGCTCGCTCACACTGAGGCGTCGTCAAAGTTCGCCAACAGTGGATCAAGTGCTTCAAGCTAACAATGCAAGTTGTCATAACTTTGGCAAAGTTAACAGAAATTACACATTCATAACAAGACACCAGAGCGATATATATCTATTGTTGGCTCAGCAAGAGCTACGTCCGTGCATACATCACGTGCGCCATGAATGATAGTCGCAAACAAGGTAGATCAATCATTCGTGAATGAACGATGTATTGTAGCTGTGTTTCATTCATCACTCTTGTATCTTCGCCGTGTGTACTGGAACTAATGATTTGTATTTCGAATTTTCTTTCCGTTTGCTTGAATGTAAAATGGCGGAGGTCTATTCGATTTTCGAATTAGTTTGTCTATGGTTTACGTTTTCGAATTTGGAATTTTTGTTTTTATCTATTTCCCCGGTGGCGGTGGAGTTGTAGATGCGACTGCTATGTATGAGGTCTCAGGTTCAATTCACCAGTCGGACAAAGCGTCACCTGCCGTTTGGCTAATAATTTATGCGGAGACACTATGTACAAAATTTGTATCAAAAGTCCATTAATAAAAGTTTGCTACATTGATAGTGTCTTATTAAATAATAATAATATATTGATAATAGTGTCAAAGATAGTATAAGTATATTAAATTATTTATTTTCCACATACCAAACAATCACTAGGCCAACAAACTTTACACACAACTATTATATAATAGTAATAATAATATTCTACCACATACGCACAACACCATTTTATTTTTATTATGATTTTCTCTTGAAATTTTGGTTATGACAATTTAATATTTTATGTTACTAATTTTGTATGTCAATATTGGCAAAGCATAGCGCACCAAGTATTTTGTATCCAAGATCTTTATATGTAAATACCTATGTTTGACAAATAAATGATTATGATTATGATTATGATTATGCCAAACTAAGCAGAGCTTGTACTATGGGTACTAGATAATGGATAAACATATTATACATAGAAACACCCAGACCAAGACAAACATCCATGTTCATGCAGACAAATCTTTGACTTGTGCGGGAATCGAACCCGCGACCCCAGGCGTGGCAGTCGGTTCCACCAACCACTACGCCATCGAGGCCGACAATAATAATTTAATAATATACATTTATTTAGGAAACAAATAAAGTAATACACATTCTTAGATACAAAATAATATTATTACTATAGTATGTAGTGTCTAGTTTTTTACAAAACTTCCTAGGCTAGGCCTGTCCTGTAGTCTTTATATATAGATTTACCTATAATTATATTGACTCAACATACATAATAATATTATCATTGAATATATCACTCCATATTATAAACCTCCATATTATAAGTCCCCGGCTGCGTCAGTCTGTTCGCGATAAACTCAAAAACTACTGACGGATTTTTATGCGGTTTTCACCAATGGTCATAATTTGTTAAGGTTTTGAACGATAATATAATATAATATAATGAGGCACGCTATAAATTAAAATTGACACTAAAATTATTCATTTAAATTAAAAATTATATTATACATATAAAATAAAGTTAAACAGACGTATTAAAATTAGACTAACAAAATATTAAATCAATATGTTATAGACAGCTCTCTGTATCATCATAAGTTAATTATGCATCATTCGACGAGTAAACTTGTCAAATTTAAGCCTATTCCTGTTCTTATTCATCGATTCGTAATCACGACCGGCCTTAGCACGCAATGTAATCAAAATTTAATTTGACGTCCTGTTTATTGGAAAACGGGGACGAGTAATTAATCCTGCTCATGAATTAAGTATCGCAGTTGTGTTACACAAATTTTCGCGTATATTGGACTGTAAGACCATTCAATCTGCATGCGATTGCAGTTGTATGTCAGAGACTTCCGTGCATTGATTGCACAGATGGAGTATTAATTTAAGTGAGTGCTAACAGCTTCTCCACCGAGTGTCATACATTCAAATCCCACTCAAGACAAACATTTCGTGATACACAAATGGTTATTCCGAGTATGAATTCTTTTTGTTTGTGTCTTTGTAAAATCTCCCACGATACAGTACTAGAGACCTGAAACCTACGAGAAATGTTATTTAAAAAAGTTATGCGTTCAATAAAACCTTAATTATTTTACGACTCCTTGGGTAACGAATCACTACAATTCCTTTTAACCAATCCAACTAAGCTAACAAATCCTAATCGCATTTCTATGTCCTATTTCTTAGAAAGTTAGTGTTCAACTAACCAATGTTTAAGCGAGAAATTTTAACATTTAAATAAACTTAAACTGCATTTAAAATTATAATTGCTTGAAATTAAATGAACATAAAATATATACCTAGATTTAAATTTAATCAAATAGAACCACTCTGGCCGTACCATTGTGGCGTAATTATGGACAAAGTTCTCTCAAAAGTTGAAACTCATTTTGCTTTTGTATTTCGTATTTCTCACAACGTACGACTAGGTTGAATTCAAAATGGCGCTTGAAATAGGTTAAATAAACGCATGAGAAGCCGTCGCCCGCCTAGACGTCTCGGGTCTTAATTACTGCGAATAGCCAACCTTGGCCACACTTAATTAAGACATGTATAAAGCAACTTTAAAGTGCTACTTCTATGTACAAAGTAAATATTTTTACTTTGTGACGTAACTGTGTAGTAAACAGGATCCGCCTCAGTACAAGAGGCGATAATTTCTTAGTTTCTAAGCGAACTAAGTGATAATAACCCTTCATGAGCAGCGCATGCTATATAAACTATGTTTGTCTTTGCGAGATTATGCGACCAACAAAGTCATCTTACACTTGAGGGGTTATTTTGTGAGTGAAAGGTATGTTAATATTTCACAACCTAATGTTCCTTCAGCATTGTTGAAAATACCAAAAATTACTTTAGTTTACTTTATACGTAAGAAAATATGGTTTTGTATATCAACACACTTTTCTCTTACATACATAATGTGGCCAACATTGGTCGATATTTGGCCAATGTGTAGAGGAAACATCAAATATCGGACCAATTGTGTGTAACAAAAACATCTATATTTCCAAGAGCGTAGTTCCGCTAATGCCCGTCGGTTGCCGAAGCACAGCGAACTAACAAAAGCGAACGCATGTATCTTTCCTTTATTTTTTTTGTGCGTCATTTATTCCTTCTTCCAGGGCCGACTCAGCGAACGAAGCACCGGCCGCCAATGGACTGACCGAATTCGGAGAGGTAAGCGAGATTCAACCTTATTGTTTACGTAGTAAGAGCTATGCGAAGTTTTATTGTATATTTGTATAGACGATTTGTTGTATTCAGCTGGGGATATGTTGTCTAAAAGGGACTGTTTGGTCTAGTAATAAGCAGGGAAACGCTAATGGCTACAAAGCCTTGTACATATACATAAGTGCCCTTTAGAGCGGCGATGAACTTGAAGTTTTCTCAAGAGAATGCACGCCTCTTTTCAATTGTTGGTAAATGTGTTAGGGTGGGGTCCTATTGAAGTGAAGGTGAGAAGCTACACTCAGCTCAGCTTTAATGGGAAACGCTTTTAATGTACGAAGTAATTACGAGGCTTTTATTCATACTCAGCGTAACATCGTGGCTGCATTTGCCTGCAACATATAATGGTATACCAGCTGTAAGTATGTGTAAATTTTCCTATGCAACAGGAATATTTTATTAAGCCTGATAAAACAGAAAATAAGACGAGGCAAATATTTAATTGCTTATATTATTGCACGCCTTGTATGCGGTGAAATAAATATTGGAGATACCAAAAATAGCTCCTTAAAGATCTAGATGATCATCATCATCATCATCAGGCTATAATAGTCCACTGCTGGACATAGCCCTCCCCCAAAGAGCGCCATAGTGCCCTTTCTTCAGAAGAAAGAATCTAGATGATGATAATAACTAAACATCAGTTTTTTTTTTGCTATGTTTAAATAATAACGCTTTAAGGTTGACATGACTTTTTATATTGTACCCGCTACGACTCTTAGATTTGAATACGCCTTTGACGATTGCTGCGCGCTTAATTACTGAGTACGATATGCGCACACAGAATACTACCCTCTATGCGCTCATTTCACTATAGAGGAACAACAAAACCCACATGATGGAATTGGCGTTACAAGTCTTTAAATTAGTCAAATTAGTATTCTCCAAAATATATTGCTAGGAAACGGATCGCTGTCCCATCGTGAGGGAATAGAGATTCCACTTATGTTTGCGCACACACTTGTTCACTATAATTTCTCATATCCAAATGGGCAGTTTCCGTTTAGATAAACCACCGACCCCAAATTCTGTAGGGAGGATTTTATAATTATAATATGTTCTCTCTCTTTCTCTCTCCAATCCCGAACATCGTTACTAATTATTGATCTACCTGATGGTAAGATCTACTTTCTTATTTTCATTTCCACTTCGTTCTGTCTATAAATGATGCACACACAAATAAAAAATAAATTTCTAATGATTACATACATAATTCTAAGACTTTATGCTTATACCAGTGGAGAAAAGAACGTATTATCTAGCCAGTTGGTGAGGAAAAGCAATTACTAAACTATACATCTAATTCTGAATTCCATTCTTTATTTGGACAAAAAACTACAAACTAAAACTGGAACCTATTCCAGCATCATACGCGTATGCTATTTTAGAAAAAGTATTCTAATGGAAACGATAATCAAATACCGTATAAGAGAATCAATTTTAAAAACTTAAATAATTATACTGCAATTTCGAGCTCAGTAAAGAAAGAGCAAGGCTCTAAAGAGTTAATTGTTAAACAACAAAAGGCTTTCAGGCCTTCATTTCTACCGCTAAAACTAAAATATCTGCTGAATATAAAATATTTCCATACAATTTTACATCCAATTCTGCATATTGTTATGCTATTAATAATATATTACTATTTATAATCCGTCATTTTTCTTTTCGGTAATATTACTTGAAGTTTCGATAATAACTGTTGTTTTGATTCATACATACACTAATATGTTTGTTTGTTTTTTCATCATGCTCACATCTTGGCAAGCTATATTTAAGGTTCCTTGTAATAGAAATGTCAAGGATGGTCAAACTTGATGCGGCTACTGATAGAATAATAAATAATGCTATGCCAAATCTGAAAAGAACCAGGTACCTCTGGATTAGCCGCTAATATAATTGAAAAATTATGGCACAGTCTGGCCACAGCCCAGATCATTATTAGGATTAATTTCTTAAGCGTTTTGTTTGCGTTTGTTTTTCGTGGTCTCGGGCTCAAATCCTAGCTCGGATGAAGTTTCATTGAGATTCTTTTTATCTATATCTGCAGCAGCAAGAAAGTGCCAAATTTACGGATACTAATACTTTTTACCTTCTACTTCTTAACAATAAAACTCGATAAAGTAGTTGCCTGTATAGTTGTTGTCCCTAATAGTTTGCAAAGCATGAATTATCATACTTTGCAAACTATTAGGGGCAACAACTATACAGGCAACTACTTTATCGAGCTTCAACCCACGATTAACTACAAACTTATGCCACCGAGCCAAACATTGTTAGGTACACTAACGATAATAGATAAATATATTCAAATTCAATTCTGAAATAAATATCTATAGCGATGACAATGACTGATGGACTTCATGCGGTATTCCTGTACTCCTGAGGTGACGTTGACTGATGACGCTATGATGTATTAAGACCCAGGTGACAGCGTCGAATTACTACGACCAGCCAAAGGTTATAATTAAAATTGAAAAGATAATGGATACTGTCTAGCTGTCACAATTTTAGTACAAAACAGTGGATAGCTTCTTTTTATTATGCATGTGGTTTTCATATATATAGACAGACATTGATATTTAGTGCTGCGATAGTGGGAAACTGTTAGATTGCCACGTAGAGGCAATCCCGATCTCGATTCCAAATCCAAGGCGCGCACCTCTAACTTTTCGAAGTTATGTGCGTATTAAATAGTTAATTAACGCTCGGCTTAAAGGTGTTCTCCATAATATTCTCGAAGATATGTGAAGTCTGCCAACCCGCACTGGGCCAGCGTGGTGGACTATGGCCTTACCCTTCTCAAAATTAAGAAGATGTCCGTGCCCAGCAACGGGACAAAGGTATTAGTTCCATTACGCTTGCTTCGGTTTAAGTCTCATGTAATAAGTTCGAGTCTATTGCCATCTGAGAATTTTTGACAGAAAACCCAACAACACTTTGTCCAACAGTCATACACAGCAGTCGCGAACCAGCTCAGGTTAGGTGACTTTTGGATTTTGTATGTGTGTGTTTTATATGTAAGTATTGCTAAGTCAGTACCTACATATAAACACACACATACATACATACAAAAGGATTCTAAAAACCGCGAGTGAGAACGGTGATAAGTACTACCATTCAAAGCCACAGCAAAATAAATAAGTTGGTCTTTTATTGTGCCTACTTTAGCGCCGTTTAGGTTCTCTAATTAATCTCGGGCAAACACTCTTTCTTCGGAAGCTGTTTACCAACCATAAAAAAGTTTAATTATCCAATGCAAATTTACTAAATGAAGCCAAAAAATAATAAAGTATGTTAAATACTTCCAAATAGCAGTCTAAATGTCTTCGAATGGCTTTCATTTGGAACTGGTGAAACTAATTAAATTTCAGTTAGGAGCTATTTAAATTTGAACTCTATCGGACTAATTTGAATTTAGTAGTTGAATTGCAATAAGTTTGGTGCGTTAAGTGAAGCGGAGGTAAGTGGTTCGAAGTTTTACAGGCAATTACACAAAATTGTGGCATTTGAAATTTGAGCAACCGGTGAGCTCCTAACCGTGTTGATGGGAACTGATCTTTGGGGCATGTTGATTGGCCAAAGACTATTGAACTGAATAGAGCAGAGCGTCTTGAATATAACTGCATTCGCATACAACTGTATTAGCTACTTATAGTTTACGATGTAGCGCAAGTACTTATGATTTGATCACAGAACATATAGGTACATAAGAGTAGGAATGATCTGTGGTTTTGACAATTTACTACATATTATGGATAGAGTGCACTTATTTTTATTTTTAAAACTGAGCTGCCACGTTCCCTGTATGCCCTTTGTCAAAAGATTCTTTAAAAATATACACTTAACGGTCGTAAAGCATATCTAGACTCAGAACAATCAGTATTGTATGTAGTCACATACAATACTGATTGTGTGCAATGCTGCACATGACGTCTACAGTTCGATTCTTCGGTCAGGCAAAGTGCTATTCTCAATAACAACAAGGAATTTGAATCTGTGCCCAGTAGATGGCTAAAGGCTCGCTCTCTATCAAGTATGCCTAAAACCAGCCTCTATCTACGCGTTCAAGCATTTAGGGTTTAAACTATGAATTTATGTAAATAATTGTCATAAGCTCAACCCTTTACTTGAATTTGTTATTAATTCAGGTAATTCACAAACACATGATTTTATTCCACGATGCGATAGTAAAGCTCGTCCATAATAATCAGCAGAATTCAAGACAAAATAACGTAAAAGTCAATTCAAGTCAATAATGGTCCACGTACAGACCCTGAGGCACTCCATTCAAAACTGGCTCAATTTTGGTTCAAAACCATATTTATATTTCATTTCCTTTGAACGTTTCTTTCATAAATTGAAACACAGACACAAACGAGGAACCCGCATCTCATTTGCAAGTTATTGTTGCTAAATGAACGGTCAGGGCCGAGTCATAAGCTTTCCAGACATCTTTTTGTATGCAAAAGCCTGGTGTTACGGCGCTGTCGCTATAGGGAATTTATGGCGATTTCAGTTTCTCATTAATGTGTTTGTGGTAGTAGCAATAAAATAAACAGTTCATTTAACTGTTTTGGGATATGTAGCATTTTAGCAGGATATAATACTGGTTATCTATATACTCGTATATATACACAATCGTAAACAGAGTATTGGTTGTGTGCATAAAGGTCTCCAAAATAGGTAAACCAATATTCATGTAGTTTATTGCATTTAAGCATTATGTTAAACCAACCTTTTTTGTAATAAGTACGTTGTTTTTATATATATTTTCAACAGGATCAGTTTACTAGATTGTGACATATGAAAGCTTTAACTGGAGAAGCACCAGTAGGTACTCCCACAAATATATTTTTCATCTGATTATTATGAACCCGTTAATTTAAGAGTAGGCAGTCGCCAAAATCTCATATGACGGAATCACTGACTAATATTTTTGTACGCCGATTGTATTGGCAAGACACAGTTTGTACTTTCATTTGTTTTTTGTAAGATCTTTTTTGTAAACCTGTGTCTAACAAATAAAAATAATTTGAATTTGAATTGGAAAAAATTTGAATTTACTTGCCACGCAGATGAAGTCGGAAGCAAAAACCATTATTTAAACTATTGACTTTAACCACATATATAAGTATTGTTCTACCATAAATTCTACTTCGAAAAGAGTGTTGGTTCATAGACAACTAGCAAAACCAACATTTCCACTAATACAGTATTTAAAAGACCGATGCAATCAACCATTAAAATACATGGAAAGCGAATAGACAACATTTCGCAACCGCTGCGAAACAATACTGGATAAATTAGAACAACAAAACATAAGTACCAGTTGCTGCTCTATTTGCTTCAAATATATTTAATTGCATTTATGCTGACTTCAGAAATATTATTAAGGCTGCACGGATGGCGTAGTAGTTTATAAGGTCCCACTGCCACTGCGTCGAATGTTGTAGGTTCGAGCCCACGCGGTACTAAAATTGGTGTAGTACACAGTTTTTCGAGTATGAGTATTCTTTGTGCCCGTTGTTTGAATGTTTGTTTGTCCCCCAGGACATAAAGCGTAGAGCGGGAGACGTAATTTAAAATAAAATGTTCTTATTTAGAAAATTGTAATTTGTTTACTATGGGGACGTAGATATAAATATTAATCACTTTAAAATAAAAGCGTGATCCTTTTTGAAAATCTATATAAAATAAATTAATTACCATCATTGGGATCCGAAAAGCGATTATTATCGATTTTACTTATTAATATGGCAGCTAAAACTAAAGCCGCAGCATCCAATTAAAAGCCATACAAATGCTTTAGAAAGTAAAACGAGGCTAATAGCAATCAAAGCGAACAATAATAATTTCCAAAATTTATATATCTAATCTCAATACATTATATACGAAGTACCTTCCTAATAAGCTGTTGTTGACTTTCCCGTAGAAAATACAGGAAGGAAAACTGCACCTTATTACAGTTTTTACATCTTGCGAGATGTAAAAAGAATTAAACATAAATACAACGGCAAGCTGCCGAACATATGCACAAGCAATTTTCCTTTATGACTATCTGGAAGTTACGTCTTAATTAATTCGATTCAAACCTTCCAGCTCGAAGATTTGGTGTTACGTTTTATATGGAATCTTATCCTTTCCTGTAGTTTTTTGTTAATTTAATTCAATATATTTATTCGCTCGAATATGGTAGATATTAAAGGTAAGGTAAAAGGTAAGTAGATATTAATGGTAGATATTAAAATTTTATGTGTTGCTGAATTATAATGTTTCCTCAAACATTATAATTCAGCAACACTTAAATAATGTACATAATAATTGGGTAATGGATATGTTATTGTTGTTGAGGTTCTATTATCTAAATATAATCTACAGTTGAATGCACGTCTCTACATACCTATTAATTAATTAATACATTTAATTAATTAATCTTTGTGGACGAGTTGAACTTATGCATGGACGATGCAGTGGACAACCCTTTGGTTTAAAAAAAAGATAATAATAAACAATGACTTCCATCTATTGCCAAAAAAGTGTTGCAATTCAATCAAATCAAAAACGCTTAAAATTTCCTTTAAAAAGCAGTATCTCAAAAGAATCGTCTAAACGAAGCAACTATTATGTAATTCAATTTATATTGACCTACAATATAATATTATCTCGTTCTGGGAAAATAACAAAGTTAATATCCAATAAAAATATATATCTTGTATCCGTTTCCTTATTCCGAGTAATTCCAGGAAGTCAATAGTTAATGTAGAAACAGTTCGTGCAAACTTAGTTGGCAAGTTTCGA
The DNA here is from genome assembly GCA_963564715.1 of Catocala sponsa. Taxonomy (NCBI): domain Eukaryota; kingdom Metazoa; phylum Arthropoda; class Insecta; order Lepidoptera; family Erebidae; genus Catocala; species Catocala sponsa. Next base: position 5,520,726 of record OY751326.1, read on the forward strand.
GAACGTTCGCCGTGAGACGCGGATAGAAAAAGTTTAAATAATAATTGTTCCAGATTTGATTCAAGATTGAAATAGAATTTCATGACAACATACTTTGAAATAGGATGCAGTTTTTATACCCTAGGCAGCTTTTCTGCAAAGCTAAGAGATTAATTTAAATAAAACTTGGATGGAGTTTTGTGAATAATAGCAATGGGTTCAATACCTAAATGTGTCCATGCACTGACTCTGGATGTATCAAAGGTGAGATGCAACCTGTGGCGAGAAAAAATATCTCTACCTACACCTTTCGTGTCACCTGCTAATAGCCTTCCACCTGGACATCAATTGCCATGGTCGATCTGGCAGTCACTATATAGACTCCGAACCCAGGTCGGTTGGTGCAAAGAAAACATGTTTAGGTGGAAACTCTCAGACGGTACCGATCTGGCTTGCGCGTGCGGTGCAAGACAAACGAGGTCCCACTTTACATCGTGCCCTGCATGCCCGACAGCTTGCACGCAGAAGGATCTGATGGCTGCCTCTGACAACGCAGCTAACGTAGCTGCTTTCTGGGTGACAAATTTATAATTTAAAAGTGTTTGCCAACGATATGCAAAGAAGAGGACCTAATACTGGTGCTTGTGCATGACTGTTTCAGTAGCTGAGCATACGTTCTCAGGTTTGAGAAAAGTGAGTAATTTGTAAAGAAATTCTCATTAGCAGCACAAAGTCTGGCATTATGTGTGGTAGGTGGCCATGGGCCCGCTCTTATGACGCATCTAAAACCGTAGTTGGCGAAAAGTAGTTGATAACTGCACGGATAGCATAGTGACCGAAATGCACATCGTGCTGTGAGGTCGATCCTTATGCGGGACAAATAATTATGTGATCTATTAGTAATTGTTTTGTGTCTGGATGTCCTTCGTTGTTTGAAAGTTCATGTAGGTCTCCGCGACACAGACATTATTCGTAGTGCGGGCATTGTCTGTAATATAAAAAAGCACATTTTCTTACCCATTCAGGGCTATAGACATGAGACATATATATACTACGATGTATGTATACTACGACGCATAAACGTGTGACGATATCTCTTCTAAATAAATTAAGGCAATTAGGTATTAGTTACATGGCTGGCGAAATAAAATTGTAATACACCTGCTTTCCCTTCAAGATATACAAAACACAAATAAGTATGTAAATAAATAATCTACCATAAAAACACTGCAAGAATACAATTTCGCTTCTCATGTTCCAAGGTCAATCCACACGAAACGAACTTCACTACTTACCATACATTGTAATATTCAACTCAACAGATCTCATATTCACGGCGATGTACGAATGAAATGAATATATTCTTATTTTAATATCAGCCCGTGTGAAAAGGCCTACGCATGTTGGATAAGGTGTGTTATGAATGTGTGTGTACTATGTGTATGTATGTGTTCGAATATTTGGTTATAAGAAATTCAATATGCGTATAATTGTTTCCTTTAACGTTTCCTTCCGTATGCTGTTCTTGGTATTGGAATGATTGCATAGAGGGTCGCATTTAACTCGGCCTCAGTAGGAAGCGTTATATATTTGTTACTTACACATCCTAAACCTGCATAATATATTGTTAGGAATCTGATGAGAAACAGCTTAGAAAAATAGCATACGCACTTTAACCTTTAAATAATCATTGACTTATTCAAGAAATGCATTAACAAATAAAGTAAGAAATAATTGATATCACCCAACAGCAATCACACAGCACGTCCGTTCCGTCCGCCGCTCGATGTCAAAATGAGTCATTGCGCGCCGAGCGCGCTTTTATAGCACGCTCGATCGGATGATTTGTGACGTTACTTGTTTACGTCGCATTCCGCAACTAATAATATGTACATAATATTAGCCCTGTATTAAACTGTCCCAATGCTAGACACGGGCCTCTTCTCAATGTAAGAACGGTTAGGCCATATTCCACCACGCTTGCTCTACGGTGGGGGTTGGCAGACTTCACATAAAAACAAAATCAAAATCAAAAATAAATTTATTCAAGTTAGGTTACAAGGTAACACTTATGAATGTCAAAGTTACACAATTTTTTTCTGTGAATTTACATTTACTGCCACGTTCAGCAAAGCAAGGGTCTAGGGTTCATGAGAAGAACGGGCAAGAAACTCATGGACTCTTTTTAATCGCCAAGTTTACAATAAAATTTTGTTTACAAATCATAACTGTAAGGTGCTGCAACCATTTCTCCATGAATTACTACTGAACATACTCAAGCATATCTTCGAATACATAATGTATTAATGGACAATTCTCAGACATGAAAGTTTCCTCACGATATTTTATACAGGGCTTGTATTATTTTTTACTCGAATTAAAACACTACTTTTGGATAAGAGTTTTGTACCGTATGAAGATCAAACCTACAACATTAGGGACAGCGGCAATGCCAAGACAATCACTTTAGGTAATGCGACTGTTATCGCATTGCTTAAAGTAAAATAATACCTATTAATATTATACCAAACCTATTGAAAACGCCTACATTAATAATTATTAATTAAATTACAAATATACGTTATTCAAAACATGTTTCAAACACACTATGTTATTTTCCAATTAGGGACAATTAAATAGGATACTAATTAATTATTTTAATCATTCCCGCGGCTTCACCCGCGTTTATCGTTACTACGCCGCCCCCGTGGGTCGTAGCGTGATGTTATATAGCCCATAGCTTTTCTCGATAAATAGGCTATCCAACACCAAAATAATTTTTCAAATCGAACCAGTAGTTCCTGAGATTAGCGCGTTCAAACAAACAAACAAACTCTTCAGCGTTATAATATTAGCATAGATTACTAAGAGCCTCCCCACAATACAGGTATTACCTATTGCTAAGGCAGGAGTTGTCTTCAATCTACTTTTATAGCGGTTTATTGTAAATAGTAAGATATAATATATCTAAAACTATTAAACAATTTAAATGTACGCTTAACCCGACATGTCGGTTGCTTTTTTAGCAGCGGAGACTAAGATATATCTCTCTCTTGAAGTGTAGCTACCTGAAAGTAGTCGAATATTATATATTTCCAAAAGAGTTCCGATTTAGTCTCTTAATAGTTACTCCCACATTTCGCCAATTATAGTATACTAGTTTTCACCCGCGGCTTCGCTCGCGTAAATGTAGGTTAGGTTAGGTTAAGTTTGCAACAGTTCTTTTTTCTGGATGAAAGGTACCCTATGTCCTATTCTGTACCCCTGACAACGTGTGTACGCAAAATTTCATGTTGATCCCTTGAGTAGTTAAGGCGTGAAAGCGTAACAAACAAACAAACTCAATTTCGCATTTATAATATTAGTAAGGATTTTATTGCGGAAGGCGCGTATGACGCGCTCATTGCGCATCCTTAACGCGGTATTTGAGCGCCTCAGCCTCGATGGCGTAATGGTTAGTGTAACCGACTGCCACGCCTGAGGTCGCGGGTTCGATTCCCGTACAAGTCAAACATTTGTGTGCATGAACATGGATGTTTGTCTTGGTCTGGGAATTAGAAAATATTCGTATACCAAGTAATTCGCTACAATGAGGTTTGTTATAATAGAGGTTAGGTTGGACTACGAATCGTTTTAACAAGGTAAGAAAACTTGTTTATTAACCTCAACGTTACGTAGATACTCACCTGCTTACCCTGTTAAAGCGAACGATTTCAAGTTAAATAGAGGTAAATAATACTTTCTATATATATTCTGCAATGATTGGAAATTCCTTATAAAGAGGTTTTTGCTTAAATGTATTCGTAATGTAAAGGTATATTTTGCATTAGCTCTTATGAGCAGTTCTAGGAGATTTGAAAAAAAATATTAAATGAAGGAAATCATTATATTGAGGCTCGTTATATTAAGGTTACACTGTATTCCATATTTTATTACGATGCCTTCAAGCTTAGCTAAGAACGTCTGTTTCGATACATTGCCCATTACTCAGGTGTACTATTGTTAGTATTCCTGGTGACCTAAATCTCACCACACACGTGAAATCCGTAACAGGTCACGATCCCACTGGGGACAAATATTTGCTCTCGAACGTTCCAAAACCCGTGTTTGTGTTTGTTGTCCCAAGAGATACTACTGTTTGGCTGTGCTAAATGTTTCGAGGTCAATAAAGATGGCGATAAATTGACTAAAGACTGCCACGCCGCGGTGGTACAGTGAGTGAAAAGACCGAATACAGCATTTCCTTTTTTTTAAAAGATAACCCTTGCACTGGGTAGAATTCCTGTGTCTCGAGGGACTTTACAAACATTTAAACAATGAACGCCCAAACTCGGAACGACCATTTGTGGATCACACAAATTTTTGTCCCGTGTGGGATTCGAACCCACAACAATCGGAGTAGTGGCAGCGGCGAGGCGACCACTTAAACCACTACGCCATCCGAGCAGTCAAATAAAAAAAATAACTAAAGACTGCCACGGTGAAGCAGTGTTTGTAAAGATGAGTGCTACCGCCTCGAGTTTAATTGCCGTGTTGATATTTCTGTGAAGAAATTGTCTGTAGCGGCACGGACACTGGAATTATATCTGCAAGCTCGCTTTTATATTTGTATAGCCTGCAAAATGTAGATGTAATACATCTCTGCTTACCCCTTTGGAGAAGTAAGCGTGAGACTATGTATGCATGTATAACTAGAATTGTAACCGAACGATATCGCGATCTAATTCGATTCGACGCCATCTATCGAGCTTGACGACAACTCGGTGAGCTACACTTGGTACCACGTGCTTATTTATTTTTACTAGATGTTGCCCGCGTCTTCGCTCGTTATAATATATGTAGATTTAGTTAATACTTCGAGCCCTCTTTTCTTTTATCCGTACTAGATTTTGCACGCGGCTTCGTTTGCGTAAATGTATGTTATGTTAATAACAGTACTTATTTCTGGATGATGGTTGTCACTCAACTCGACCGATCATCATAAAATTAAAAATTTTATGATAATCGGTCGAGTAGTTAAGGCGTGAAAGTGTAACAAACAAACTCACATTTACATTTATAATATTAGTTAGAAAGTTAGGATTTAGTATATTAATTAGTCCCTTATTTTGCAACACATTTTGATATTGTTTGCACCAAAAGATTTAAGTATTTTGTTTGCTATTTGGTCTTGTATGTAACATAATGTCATTGTACTAAATAGAACATAGACATTTACCCCTATTGTGATTTGATGAAGATTAACAAATCTTAAAAAGCATCCTTACTTGCAACGTCAATTTCAGTATATATTGATAACTTTCAAGAGAGAATTTTCTATAAATTCCACCCAAATACAGAAATTGTAGTATTAAATTTATGTTTAAACCCATGTGGTATAATAGATGATATTAATTACAGACATGCAATCCATGTTAGCTATTATAACTTAAACTGACAAGTATTATATTAGGTTATATTTATTATTATGTTTTATATGTATATGTACTTCTAGTTATACATAGTCATCGAGTAAGTCAAAGGCAGCATTCCTTTGAGAAATGTTGAAGTTCTGTATACCTGGGTCCTGTAACATACATTTCAAAGAGATCGTTGTATAAATCTATGAATACAAAAACGAGTAGTTTAAAGACTTCAGCGCTCATACATGCAATGGTTCAAAAACATCTTGATGCAGAATCAAATTCGAATTCAGACAAGGTGACGTTGATAGCAGTGTTTAGATGTGCCAATAATATAATGGATTGTATAATAAGTGTACCGGTAAAGTCGTATGACTTTAACCCAAAATAAGCCAACATTTTTATTTTCGTTTCACATTTCAGAACATATTAACCATATCCTTATTTAAATAAATTTGGTACATTATCAGGGATATAATGAAGCTGTACATATAAAAAGTATGCTACATAAAAGTTTGCATATACTGGGTGTGGCCCGTAACAGTAGCAATAAGTTAAAATAATGATTCCTTAGGGTATCCACAGTTACCTTTAAGTGATCATAATTTTTCAAAGATTTTAAAATCGAAGAAATAGTCATTTAAAGTTACAACCCAAAATCAATGGTTTTTACCATCGCAATCTGCCGCTCATCGGTCGTTAGATGTCTTGGTACTGGGCGTTCCATGACAGTAGCTAATGTTTCTAATTGAGGACTTAACAAACCTCCACAAACCATACATAGGCGTTCGAACTTTTTAATAATCTTACATTGATTGATTCTAAATAATTACAAAAACTTTAACCATTGACAATGCGAGTTGACAAATCATAAACTGTCAATCATCAATACCTAATATTAGACACACGATGGTGAAGTTGATTGTTTGTTATACATTGCTGGTGCGATTAACTTTGTTAGAAAATAACAAAAATAAAATCTATAATATTAATTAATTGAATCCACATGGGCACGATTAATGATAAGTTAAAATACCTATATTTAAATTATTTGCCCCTTTTACGGGCCGCACCCTGTACCTATATATTTTTTGCCAAACTTTGGGCAAAAGTTTTACTTAAAGATGGTTCACATTGGCCCGCTCTTGTTTTGGGGAGTCCATTTCTACACAAGAAAGCAGTGGTCGGGAGTAGCGCTGTGCTAAACCTACACCCACTTGAGTCACAATAAGCTTACTGGTGGCCCGCTCTTTTCTTTGAATAGAAATCGTAAGTTTCTTTAACATTTGGTCAAAGTCATCGTGTATAAATATTTTTATAGGTAAAGAAACAAATTTACATTAAATAAATCAACTTTGCTATAATAACCAATGAGAACAAAGCTTGGCAGCGCTAAGCAGCTGTTTTACTGACAGTTTATAGTGCTATCTATTGATTTCCACGTGTATTTTTCGCCAAAAAGTATGACAGTGGTCTGGTGGGTACTTCAAACTTTTTCCAATTAAGGGCCAATGTCACCCCTCAGGGCTAAAGTCATACGACCTTATGGTATTTATTAATAAAAGAATTAGTAAAACTTTGTATTAACTTCTACAATTAAAAGGTCCACTTTAGACCACGAGTTTTATTCCAAGGCTACGCGATCCTCTTCATTTGTTATACAGTTATGCAAAGCTAGTCCTTTATTGTCTACAGAAAGTGGTGCGTGAGATGAACCGCCTTGGAATGCTGGTGGACCTGTCCCACGTCGGAGACAACACCACCAGGGCTGCAATCAGGATCTCCAAAGCCCCTGTGATCTTCAGCCACTCGTCTGTCTACAGCCTCTGCAACCATAAGAGGAATGTGCCTGATGACATCATCCAGTCTTTGGTGAGTATTCCTTAAATAAAATCAGATCTGTATACAGGATTAATAAACAAATTCACTACTTACTACCTTACTATTTTGAAATAAAGATGACCTGTGACGTATAACTTACTCAACAACTTCTGTTCTACCACATTTCATTTTTTTTTTATGCGACGAATACTTAATACTTCCCGCGGTCGCAAATACAAGCAGCGACGTAACCAGACAACACACTTTAATTAAAACTTATTGAAATATGTTTTTAAAAAGTATTGAGTTTTGTATAAAGTGGTTAAAACAAAGGATGTTAAGAATACTGGTAAAAGGTAAAATTATTAGTATTTATCATTTAGGTCCGTATAAGGCCGGGACTCCACCAAAGCAGAGATGTGTGTGGTGTGCTGTGTGCTGTGTGAGAAGAGATGTTTTTCAGCTTGAGGGACTCCACCAAAGCGGAGATGTGTGCGGTGTGCTGGGTTCTGTGCGAGAAGAGATGTTTTTCAGCAAGCAAGATGGCCGGCCGGCGCGCGCGCGGGGCTCTGCGGGTTGCTGGCCGGCGAGAGGGGGAAGGGTGACATCGTTCACTGCACGCCGCTCAGATCTCTCGTCTCCACTACGCGTCGTCCGCGCACAGCTCACATCTCCGCTTCCATCGCGCCATACAAATATTACACATCTCCGCACAGCGATCTCCACTGAAGCTGAGCGGAGAGGAGGTGTGTCAATAACACAATTCTATTGGTTGTTTAAAAAACATCTCCTCTCCGCTCGTCTCGTCTCCGATTTGGTGGAGTCCCGGCCTTTGTTGTCCCACAGCTGGACACGGACCTGGCCTCTGTTGGAGACGAGAGTAAACTAATTGTCGCATTTTATTTGCTTCAGGATCAAACCTAGAGTCAACATTTTTACATTGCCTCTACCAACCCATTTACTTTTCTAACAATGACTATTGAATTTGAAATAAAACTGACATATATTTTTATTCCTTTTAAGAAGAATATACATAACACAAGAGGGGAAATTAGTTAGCTTAGTACATAAACAAATTTAAACTATCGCCAAAACCTTCTATAGATTCCATTAAACTAAGAATTCTTTCGACTTTGTGTCGAATTGTGTCCGATAAGAACTACTTAAATGCAGTTTAGCTTTACTCCTTAATCTCTAGATGGCTTTTTAACCAATACATAAGTATAACATAAACACTCAACCTGTATTTTTTTTTTGTAATTACTTTGTCTTAATATGTAACTATGTAGTGCATAATCTGCTGCAAATAAATGTATTTTCTTTCTTTATTTTTTACATAAACTAATCCTATACCTAATATTTTTTGGTTCGGAGTGCGGCGTTTACAACATCAAACTTTAAAAATACAACTGTTTGTTACGCAGAACGTTACTGCATAACCAAGTCAAACAGTCTACTTGAGTCTTTAGAAATAAATATAGAGCGCTCCAAGCACTAATTACTTAACTCAACAAGAACAAGGTCTATAATGAAGCTCCCATTAAAGTAAGCCCCACCTACAGTGCAAAATAAAATAGTCCAAATTAAATAATACAGTTGTTTGTGTAATTAGTTAACAAACAAGCCATGTAGCTATATGTGACTTGTGTAATACAAAGAGATTACGTAATGCAAGGGCATCCGATCGAATCATGTGTTATAATTTCCAAAAGCCAATTATGGTTCAGCTTAATGTTACCGCCAAACAGATGTCATAATTATAATATACTAGCTGTTACCTGCGACTTCGTCCGCGTAGATTTTAACTAAAAAGTGTTTGTCGCCGCGGAACCCAACTATATTTCTCTGCCCAAGTTACTTAAATGGCGTAGTTTTTATAGTGTAAAGCTAGATAATAGCATGGCTTACTCAAAAACAACATTTAAATATGCGTCGTTAATAAGCGTGTAATCACGCTGTCACAGAATGCGTAAGAAAAATAAATATTCACAGCTCCTCCCCCGTAGATGATAGCGTGATAATATGTAGCCTATATGTTGACCCGACCTGTTAGTAATATTCATGCAAAATTTGAAGTAAATCTATGCAGTACTTTTTAAGTTTAGCCCGGACATACATACAGACAAACAGACAAAAATTCTAAAAACTATATTTTTGGCTTCGATATCGATTGTAGATCAAGCCCCAAGTATTATTTAAAAAAAAAATTCGATGTACAGTTTTGACTTTCCTACGATTTTATTATATGTATAGATTCTATTACTTATATAAAACAATTATATAACTGTAATTAGACTGTGTCTTCATGTATGCAGTGCTGAATGGATCGCACTCAATTATGTTGTTTGAAATTAAAGGTCTGATAGTTAAAATGAGATGAGATGCGACCAGTAAGGTTGTACACAGAGCTCGCAAAACGCCTGATCGACGTTTCACATGATCAGATCTGGTCTTCCAGAAAATACTTATAAAATATACAATACTGTAAACTTGGCGATTAAAAAGAGTAGTTGTGATTTTCTTGCCAGTTCTTCTTATTAGTTCCAACCTTGCTTTGCTGAACATAACAATAGGTAATAAATGTAAATTTACAATAATAAGTGTTACTTTGTGACCTACATGAATAAACATACCTTTGATTTTAATTTCAATTTTGATCTTTTCGTAGCCCGAAGACTTAGCATTGCCATTCATCGTGGTAATGCTGCCAGTCTTCTGGACACGTTACCAGTTGACAGCGATGCTGACTAATGCTGCTAATTTTTACGATATCAAAAGGAAATTACTGAACTAATTTTAATACGGTTGCCAGTTTAGGTGGCTTCAAGTTCAACTTAAAACCATACATTTTTATTCTATGAGCATCAAATGTTCAAAACTCAAGTGGTGGTGAACAGAAAAGCTATTAAACCATTGTGCGATCTTTGTAGTCGACTGTGTGGGTGCACAATTACACAAAGTAATACTACATTGTGGCGTAATGGCATTTAATGTATGGATTAAAAGATTTTGGTTGCATTATGTAAACTATTGCCTGTAATTAAACTACTATATACGGATTTTATCGCGTTGTTTATTTGACACTTTATTATTTCAACTATTAAAACTATTTATACTATTATACTATTTATATTTATGTTCACATTTATAATAGTATAGTAGTAATAGTATAAATAGTTTTAATATTTTCAATAATTTAATTAGCTTAAAAATTAGTAAAGTTTAATAGTAATAGTTGTGTAACAGTTTTTCAAAATTTTTTAATAAAGTGTCAAATAAACAACGCGATAAAATCCGTATATAGTAGTTTAATATCAATGAATAACATTCGTGTAAACAGAAGACAATATTATATTGCCTGTAAGTTATAATTATTTGATTTGTTTACTTCGATTGTCTTATTAATCCCCCGGCATAAATGCGCTACTGCTAACGACCAATCGAAGACCGATATGAAACTACAGTCATATTCCCTTGCCTATTCTGAAGAAGGTCAGAAGAGCATGAAATGTAAAAGGCGATTTTGCTGAAAATTAGTTGTTGATGTAACCTTATTCGTTTTTTTGAGCTGCATCGACCTATGTTTTAAAATATTGATATTCGCAACAAAAAGGTTTTCAGTTCAGATATCGCAGCATTAACACTTTTATTTAATAAATGTTGTAAATAATACTTCAACTCGCCACCAATGCTGTATTTGCTATCATTTCATAAATATAGAATATAAAAAGCTTAAAAAACTATGTTCATATATTTTTGTTGTTTTATTATAACACTCAAAATAAAAAAGTAACGGGAAAAGCAAATATATGTTTTCTTTTTTGGCTCTACTGAAAGGTAGTAGGTACTACCTTTACTAAAAAAATACTACCTTTCAGGAAAGCCAAAAAATATAATAAATTTACTATTTCCTTAATTTTTCTTTAAATTTATATAAAATAAAATACTTTTTTTCAATATTTATCTTTTGTAGACAAGCCTTAAAAACAAATGCATATATAGCCTCACGTCGATATCCTGAAGAATTAGTCAGAAGTGTGTGATACACCCTGGTTTTAGGTCCCACGTAGGTGACGTAGGGCCTGGGCCTATTACCGCCTACCAGGCACAATTACTGAGAGTTTTTTGACAGAAGAAACCTATATAAATTTCCCAAACCGGAAATCGAACTGATCACGCCCAGAAGTCGCATACACCATCGCTGCGCCACTAAAGCAGCATAAAATATAATTAATTATGTTTAATTCCAGAAACAAAATGGCGGTCTTATCATGGTGAACTTCTTCCCTGACTTCGTAAAGTGCGCTCCCAACGCTACCATCTCTGATGTTGCCGGTAAGTGTCACATACATCTATTAGGCTATTCAGTTGGTTCTACGCATCATTGAAGATTAACTGTTCTTCGGGAACAGTACTTTATTCTGGATGAAACCCTGTCTTTTCTGTACCCTTGACAAATCTGCGGAATTTTATGATGATCGGCCGATACTGCTGGGCATGGGCATCTTCTCAGTGTGAGAAGCTTAGGCCATAGTCTACCACGCTGGCCCGGTGCGGGTTGGCAGACTTCACATATCTTCGAGAACATTATGGACAACTCTCATACTTGCAGGTGGCCTCACAATAATAATATAATAATATTCTACCACATACACACAACACCATCTAGTCCATACTAAGCAGAGCTTGTGCTATGGGTACTAGACAATGGATAAACATACACATATACTTTTTTTTGTAAATACATACATATTATACATAGAAACACCCAGGCCAAGACAAACATCCATGTTAATGCACACAAAATGTTTGACTTGTGTGGGAATCGAACCCGCGACCTCAGGCGTAGCAGTCGGTTACACTAACCACTACGCCATCGAGGCCGACAAACAATGTTTTCCTTCACCGTTAAAGCGAGCGATATTTAACTATTTTTTGACCTGGCTTTGGGATCGAGCTCGAGACCTCTGCGTGGCAGTCCAATGGTCTCCTATTGGCTATTGATGGTGCTACTTGGTGACCTTTGATTGAATTTTGTAAAAAATTGCATGCTTTTGCAACACTGAGAACTAGATAGTAGACAGGCGATGTCTTTAAACAAATACTTGTTTTTAATAGTTCATTTTTATTTTAAAGGTAGCTTTATAAATTAAAAATGATAATCTGAATACATTTTAATAACTAGGTTAGGTAAGTTTAATGTCTCCCGGATTCGTTGCTGCAGTGTACCATAAATCCTAACTAATATTATAAAAGCGAAAATGACTTGTGTTTGTTTGTTACCTTTTCACGCCGAAACCACTGAACCGATCATTCTGAAATTTTGCATATACATTGTCAGGTGTACAGAAACGGACATAGGCTACCTTTCATCCCGAAAAAAATTACTGTTCCCGAGGAAAACAACAATAACTTTCTTATTATAATAAATGGCGCCACGTGTCTTTCGATTCATGATTGAATTATATTATTACAAGCAAAGTACAACCCGAATTGCCGCGAAATGAAAAATGAAAAGCCGCGAACAAAATCTAGTACACAATAAATTATTTTGCCTTAATTTTAGACAAACCATAGTCAAATTAAAATCAGACGACTGTACATGGAAAATATCATAAAATTCGGACTAGAAAACTGCGGCCACATAAGCGGTACTAAAAACAGCTGGTTTGCGATAACAACTATTTCCTATAGCACCGCTTAGCTTAGCATGATACCAGATGGATATTACACCATTACCAAAGAATAAAAACTATTATAATAATGTTCACCAAACCAAATTTTGGTCACGGCAACCAATAGAGACTGGCTATCTGCACAGGAGATATTATTATAGTGCAAAACTTTCTGCAATCAAAAGTGCACTCTCTGCTCCATCTATGATCCGATGTGACGGCAATCCGACACGACCGGAGAGAAACCGCAGGACTAATGACTTTATGTGCTTTCCATGGCACGCGGTCTGTAACACTGCCAACTTTCTAAGTAAACGCCGCTATTGAGATTTCGTAGCAGAAATCCCAATATTTTTTGTTGGCCCGACCTGGGTTTCAAACCTCGCTCTCCGCTGCACCCGGAGGCAGTCATAAAAACTATTACTGCTTGTACCGTAACGCTCATGACTGGACTGCACTGATGCAAGTTTAAATAATAGTTCGGCTCTAAGCCGCGCTAATTATGGTTTTGTTCTACACAACTTGCTTTCTTCTTCTCGGAAAAGCATTATTCCTCGAACTGTCATTTTAAGGCTACATTTTATTTTCTTTCTATATTACTACTAGATGTTCCCGCGGTTTCACTCGCGCTTATCGTTACTGCGCCGCTCCCGTGGGTCGTAGCGTGATGTTATATAGCCTATAGCCTTCCTCGATATATAGGCTATCCAACACTAAAGAAATTTTTCAAATCGAACCAGTAGTTACTGAGATCAGCGCGTTCCAACAAACAAACAAACTCTTTAGCTTTATAATATTAGTATAGATAATAATATATTTTAAAGCGACAACCAAGTGGGCGATCATTAGACTATCACGCGGAGGTCTTGACTTCGATCTCAAGGCGCACATCTCTGAGTTTTTGAAGTAATGTGCGTATTAAATGGTTAATTATCGCTCGCTGATGAAGGATAATATCGTTAGTAAACCAGCATGTCAGAGATTTCTCCATAATGTTCTCGAAGATGTGTAAAGTTTGCCAATCCACACCGAGCCAGCGTGGTGAACATTCTCGAACTGAGTAGAGGCCCGTGCCCGTGACAGTTTATACATGACAAAGGCTATCTCCAGATTAGTCTTGTAAAGACAGACAACAGTGATCACTTGACCGTAGGCGAGCTATTGCAACGCTATTTAAGCGTTCTCTTTCTCTGTTCTCATGCTATAGTTATTTGATTGCAAAAGTCCTACACCAATTATATAGTTAACTACAATTCGATGAAGAAGTCCCCCTTTCCTATCCAGAACAACGCGTGCTGGGCTCAGATGCCATCCTTACACGGTAGAGTCGATTAAAGCGCGTACCAAAAAGTTTGGGTCCTCATATCTCTGCCGAACGACCAAGGCATGGAATTCTCTGCCAAGGCACGTGTTTCCTTCTTCCTTCAATCCTGGGTTCTTTAAGCGGGGCGTGAAAAAGCATCTTCTCAGGCCGTCAAAGTAGAGACCTCAACATCGCCTCGGCTACTGTGGGGGCGATGTGGAAGTCACTGCTCTTAGACCACACGACTGCTTACCATCAGGTGGAGTGTGGTCATTTTGACGAGCAAAATAAAAAAAAAAAAAAAAATTAAGAAGTCTAATAAGAAAATCGCAATAACATTGCATCCATCCAAAACTCCAGCAAAAAGAGAACGAAGAGCATTCCCACTTACATTTAACCATAGAGCATGTTTAAATCCTTTAAAATATACGGCAAAATAAAATACACATCTCTATTCGTAGAATCCTCGGAGCCAACCACTGTTTAAATTATGCACGCTAAGCAATCACTTTAAAAGCTACATTTGTTCAACAGTGTTGATTTTTGCACAAAGCCTTCGGTGGTCCAAGACGGTGTTCGTAAGCGTAGTTTTCATTTCATAAATGTGTTCCACAGTAAATTGAATTAAAACTTGTATGAACTCCTTGTTTTACTGTATCTCTTTGAGTTCTCTCTCGGGAAAGATACAGGTAAATGGAATTCTTAGTAACGGACACTTAAAGGCGTCTTTTTTTAAAACAACGGCCATGATACTTACTATAATAATTAATATGTAGTTTATGCAACAAGATAGTAATTACATTAAATACTGGTGTTACGTTAGACCTACTGTATATACCTAATAGCAGTAGTCCTACTGTTGTGTTTCGTTCGGTGAGTGAGAGTACCGGAGGCCCAATCACCCCCTTTCCCCCATCCCGCTCCCTTTCCTTCCCACGTCCTTTCCTAATGGGTCGGCAACGCGCAAGTGATGCTCTGGTGTTGCAGGCGTCATAGGCTACGGTGACCACTTACCACCAGGTGGGCCGTATGCTTGTTTGCCACCTTAGTTGCATAAAAATAAAAAAAAAACTAAAAATATAGTAGACGGAATCACCCGATATTTAATAGCTACATTTTAAAACTCAGTAGCAGAAAATACTCTGGGTATGAACCAATTTGTTGAAAACAAAATCGCCACTAGATATTATGTGCGACTTAAAATTCTAGTTGATAGCAAATAGGTTGTTTATATAATTATAAGACCTAAAATGCACCTGGTGAAATGAATTACTTTCTTTATTAAAAACTAGATGTTCCCGCGGTTTATCGTTACTGCGCCACCCCCATGGGTCGTAGCGTGATGTTAGCCTTCCTCGATAAATAGGCTATCCAACACTAAAATAATTTCTCAAATCGAACCAGCAGTTCCCGAGATTAGCGCGTTCAAACAAACAAACAAAGTCTTCAACTTTATAATATGTATTAGTATAGATAAACGTGTGTAAATTATTCACTCCCACATCTATATCGCATTAAGCGTACTCAGAGGTACGTCACCGCATAACATCAGCTATCATTTAGCTTCCACGTTCAGGGATAAGCCTATTGCCGTTTACATTAGCACGTTCATTCTATATATCAGTTCAACACAAACAGTGTACATCGTGCTGCACGATCGCATCGAACGACAATCCGTTTAGGATGTAACCGAGGTAGCTCTGATTTTGCAACGCTTCGAAAATGTTTGCGTATGCAAAAACTTTTCAAGCTGTAATCCGCAAACGAGGTGTCCACTCCTTTGTCAGCTTCCATAGCGTTGTAAGACTGACAACACTGTTTTCTGTTGTTGGTTACTGGATATAGGATACTGTATACACATGGGCACCTAACTTCCGTATCAACTGCTTTATCGTTAGGATTTTTGGATAGTGTATTGCTTCTTGGTAATTAGGCAACGCTGAAGCTTTGACTGCTCGGATAGCGTAGTGCTTTAAATGATCGCCTCACCGCTACCACTGTGCCCAGTGTAGTGGCTTCGAACCTTACACGGGACAAAAATTTGTGTAGCACACAAATAGTTGTTTTGATTCTGGCTGTTATTTGTGTCCATAGTTTAAATGTTTGTAAAGTCTCCGTGATACACATGATACTTAGTCATATCAGGGTATCGCCAATAAAAAAAATATAAATGTACGGGTTGTTTAGTTAGTAACTATAATAAGATTTTAAAGTATGTTTTAGAGAAAAGAATTATACCGTAAATAATTTATTTAAATATTAGTAGATAAGTTACAGTAAAAATAAGACTAATTCTTTCTCTTAATGCACTCGTAAAGTTTGCTTATGTTTGGTTTACGTTCAACTGAGTCCATGTATTTTGTTGTATCGCTAATTTATAGTATGTAGCACACGATACATGCTGAGCGCGCAGCTACACGCGTTTTGCAGCTTGTGGTGTAGGCAGCAATGTAAGGTAGTAAGACCGTACAATAAATATTTTCCAATAATGAGTTCTAAGGCTCGCTAGAACATGCTATGCTAGAACAGTGTTAAATTAACCGATTATTTTGTTTAGATGGGTATTTCTTTGCGTGTTTAACTCATCATGGATAGAGCTTAAAATTTATTTGATAGTATGCTAGAATAGTAATAGTTTTTAATAGACATAAATGTGCATAAAATCCTAATTTACTTAAGACTATATCCTCGAAAGCATTGACACGGGCACACAATCTGCATATAATAGTTGTCTAACAAAAACCATTTTATTTTTTACATATAGCCATTTTATTTATAACAATAGATTATTCATCCGATATAGTACTAAATCATATCAAATTAAATTAATATTTTACGTAAATTATAACTGGCTGCCCATGCCCCATTCTTTTTTTTTTTTTCATTCTATCCCATACACACAACACCATCTAGCCTAAACTAAGCAGAGCTTGTACTATGGGTACTAGACAATGAATAAACATACATATTATATACTTTTTTTTGTAAATACACACATATTATACATAGAAACACCCAGACCAAGACAAACATCCATGTTCATACACACAAATGTTTGACTTGTGCGGGAATCGAACCCGCGATCTCATGCGTGGCAGTCGGTTACACCAACCACTACGCCATCGAGGCCGACAAAATTTAAACGGATACTTGAAAAATATCGCAGATAAAAATTACACGATCCACACCTGACGGCGTTTACGTAGTCCTGCAGAGCCGGGTAACATCACTAGCTATTACAAAAGAACCTATAATAATAATTATTTATTCACTAGCTTTTCCCCGCGGTTTCGCTCGCGTTAATTTAGAATTTGACAATCAATTCGGGTTGTACTCTGCTTGTAATAATCTATATACATATAATAAAATCGTAGGAAAGTCAAAACTGTACATTAAATATTTTTTTAAAAGAATACTTGGGGCGTGATCTACAATCGACATCGAAGCCAAAAATATAGTTTTTAAAATTTTTGTCTGTTTGTCTGTATGTATGTCCGGGCTAAACTTAAAAAGTACTGCATAGATTTACTTCAAATTTTGCATGAATATTACTAACAGGTCGGGTCAACATATAGGCTACATATTATCACGCTATCACCTACGGGGGAGGAGCTGTGAATCTTTATTTTTCTTACGCATTCTGTGACAGCGTGTAATCTAACGACGCATATTTAAATGTTGTTTTTGAGTAAGCTATGCTTTTATCTAGCTTTACACTATAAAAACTACGCCATTTAAGTAACTTGGGCAGAGAAATATAGTTGGGTTCCGCGGCGACAAACACTTTTTAGTTAAAATCTACGCGGACAAAGTCGCAGGTAACAGCTAGTATATAATAATATAATTCAATCATGATTCGAAAGACACGTGGCGCCATCTATTATAATAAGAACGTTATTACTGTTTTCCTCGGGAACAGTAATTTTTTTCGGGATGAAAGGTAGCCTATGTCCGTTTCTGTACACCTGACAACGTATATGCAAAATTTCAGGATGATCGGTTCAGTGGTTTAGGCGTGAAAAGGTAACAAACAAACAAACAAACAAACTCACTTTCGCTTTTATAATATTAGTTAGGATTTCAGAACACTGGTTCCATAGACAGCAAATAATAATTCATTACATCCATTATTTACATGAACAAGAGAAACAATCATAATTTACAAGTTATCTTTTTTACGTGGGGGAATGGTTTGACGCATACCTCTCCGCGGGGAGTGGTTATGTCCGGCTCTCCGGTAATACTGACTAAACCTACCACGGTTTTCCTCGACATAACCATAGTTGGCAGGGCCGCGCGAATCACTTTCACATGCAATCGCGACCCCGCCGAAACTTATATTAACAAATCTAACACTTATAAGTAAAACAAAATGCAATGGTACAAAATATAGTACAGTAAATATAAAGAAAAATGGCAAAAATAGTAAAAGCATGGCTAGTTTAGGCAGCGTCATTTACATCTATTACATTTTCACATAAATACCATAATATATAAAAAATATAACACAATAAATAAATACTCTAGAATATTATTTCATTAACTAAATTAAATCACAGTAAATACATAAGCTGAATTATATTATCTCATTACATGAATTAAGACATGTCAGAAAATCAAGTCAAAAATCAAAAATTCTTTTTATATAATAAATATATAAAAGAAAACTCTGAAAATTAATAATTATTTTTTTTAATAATTAAAGAAATACTTAGGATCGCATAAAAATATTTTTTAACATTTTCTTATATATTGTTAAAAACCCATTTCAAAAGTTTATATTCTAATATTATAAAGCTGAAGAGTTTGTTTGTTTGTTTGTTTGAACGCGCTAATCTCAGGAACTACTGGTTCGAATTGAAAAATTATTTTAGTGTTGGATAGACAATTTATCGAGGAAGACTATAGGCTATATAACATCACGCTACGACCTACAGGAGCCGTGCAGTAACCATAAACGCGAATGAAACCGCTGGCACGTCTAGTTAGGTATATAATAATAATAATAATGTCCTCCAGACCGAATTTCGGTCACGGCGGCCAATCTTAACGGAGACTGGACATCTGCGCAGGAGATATTATAGTGCACAAGCGTGTGCGCAAACACAAGTGCACTCTCTGTTCCCTAACTCTCATGATCCGATGGGACGGTAATCCGACACGACCGGAGAGAGATCAGGCGCAGGACCAACGGCTTTACATGCTTTCCGAGGCACGGGGGTGTCTTACACCGCCAACTTCCTAACTCCGGGCTGCTATTGAGAATCTTAACAGAAAATTCCAATAACTTTTTGTTGGCCTGACCCGGGATTCGAAACCGCGACCTCATGCACAGCAGTCGCATTCACTACCGCTGCGCCACGCAGGTAGTTAGTTAGATATACGTAAGCCACAATATGAATTCACGAAATTTTTATTTTAAAATTCTACTCCCGCACTAGGAATAATTCCTGTGTCGCGGAGGACTTTACAAACGTTCAAACAACGGACACATCCAGACTCGGGACAACCATTTGTGGATCACACAAATGGTTGTCCCGTTTGGGATTCAAACCCACAACACTCAGCTGGCGAGACAACCACTACTACGCCAACTAAGCAGTCAAAGAAAGAATCAATGGTAGCTAAGCCTCACCAAACCACTGTGCTGGTTGGGTGAGGCTTAGGTCGTCCAATGGTGGCTGATAAGACATTAGTAAAATCTATACCTATATTAATACGTGAAGCGAAAACTTTGGATCCCTTTTTACGAAAATTGGGCGGACGGAGGAGTATGAAATTTCGCACATTTATAGTTTATACAGAGAAGAAGTGACGAATGCTAATAGTTTTTTAAATTATGCCTAAAAATACATTAAATTAATGAAAAAACACTACACACACACAACCATGCATTTGACACACGCAGTCGAAGCGCGTAACTATGGTTACATATATCAATATAATGTCATAATATATCAGCAATATCTTACAGCCAAACTTTGGTCGAATTTCGAGCACTAGGCGATCGCTAGTAAGTATTGCTGGATGGTGTATGTGTCGTCTAGCAGTGCAACTTTCAGTCAGTATATATAAAAATATATAAATTGTATGTAAAGTCTGTCATATGTTACTTTGTTTTTAACTTTAAATATTGTTTCCTTTTTTTTAACTATTGTGAGAGTCTGTCATATTCTTATTTTGTTTTTAACTTTAAATATTGTTTCCTTTTTTAAACTATTCTGAGCTGAGCTATTTTTAATGTATGGTGATAATTTGTACTAGAATTTAAGAGCGTGTCTCGCCGTTAAACTTAACGTTTGGCGAGTATTATGTATAATGTTACTGAAATACCACTGCATCGTATTCAAATAAAAAAAATTAAAAACAACCTTTCCACCGAACCACCTACATCATTAGCCCTTATGGAAACTAAACCGCTTATGATAGCTAAACTGCGCTAGAATGCAATACCGCTATGTAGCATGACCAAAACTTGTAATCCCAATGCGGGGCCGCCACGTCGTAATCCTATATTGTTACCGCTCTTGTGTATACATCGATTTAGTTTCGTTATGGCCTGTATCGATTCTGTATAACACATTAGTGGAGGTACCGAGTTCAGGTACAAACAGTAATGGTATAGAAATTCTAAAGCTTATTTTGTTGTTTAGGGATAATAGAAAGGCAGCGATAGCTCAGTGGGGAGACCAACAGACTGCAATGCAGAGGGTCTTGGGTTCGAACCCACGTCACGCACCTATGACTTTCGGAAGTAATATGATTTTTCGAAATTATGTGCGTATTAGAATAGAATAGAATAGAATAGAATTTTATTTTGCAAATATGGGTTCACAATACATAGTTCTTATAATTAAATCTCATAGCTCAGCCATATTTTACCATT
This sequence comes from Catocala sponsa, assembly GCA_963564715.1. Taxonomy (NCBI): domain Eukaryota; kingdom Metazoa; phylum Arthropoda; class Insecta; order Lepidoptera; family Erebidae; genus Catocala; species Catocala sponsa. Next base: position 5,541,792 of record OY751326.1, read on the forward strand.
CGGCATGCAAATATTTAACATTACTTGTACTTATTTTGTTATTACATTTAAAAAATACTATTTGAATACATAAATTACCATTACTTATCAAATATTATTACGTATTGATTGACAATTTTCGCCTGCTCCTTGCCTCGGAGAGCACGTTAAGCCGTCGGTCCCGGCTCATATGAACATCTATGGCAGTCGTTATTGAGAAGTCAGTGCCCTCTATTATCCTGACACTGGTCTAGCCTTAGGGTATCGTTAGCCTTCGGGTTACGGAGGTCAGGTGGCAGCCGCTCCGTGTAAAAACTAATATCCAGTCAAATCCGGTTAGACCAGAAAAGCCGATCCCAAGTGACTTGGGAATAATAAAGGCTAGGGAGAAGATTTTGTTGTTTAGGAAACTAATATAGCAAACTGGTGGCCAGAGACAATGCATAGACACCCATTTGTCTATCATCTTTCATTTTTATCATCTCTATTTATTGAAAACAGATTTAGTTTATTGGTTGTATAGACGAACAAGATGTCGACGATAGCCACAGACTTGATGTGGCCTTTACTTGACATAAGTCCGTTATGTCACAAAAACTACCAACGCAAACTGAGAAAATAAAATCAACGGGTTGCACTCCGGGAGTGCCGGCAGAAGGGAAAATTTGAATATTAATGTTGTGCATTTTTGATATTGTGGAATGGTTAGGGAATAATTTTGTACGAATTGCTTTAATTATCAGTATAAAAGTACTATCATTTATGCAGTAAAATACAATATCCGTTTACGATTTTCGATCAGGTCACGTGTCCTGACGCGAGTTTAACATTTTTTACCCATCACAAAAAAGTGCACAACGCCGCTAAAGAAGTTTTCACTTCAAAAACACCTAAAATAATAATAATAATCTTTATTACCAGTTTTACAATTTTTTACATACAATGTGCTAAAACAAACGTTATTCTTACAAATTGTAGGTTATTAAATAAAAATACATTCAAGAAAATATGCTATACATTATTTTGCACAAGCCAGCAAGCCATTGCCACACACTGTAATTATTTACATTAGGTATATAACTAAGTCCTCAAGATATAATGGATACTCATACCTAATTTGCATCGTATATTGATTGTTGTAACTAAGTTATCTTGGCTAATAGGATATCAATGCGGCAAATACTATAAAATTTGACTAAAATTGTTGTGGCCGCCAGCGGCTAGCGCAACGCAAGCATACCTAGAATATTTACGGCAAAGCATGGCGCTGCAAATGCACTGCCATACTTTGCTGCGTCCTTCCTTGTAAGTCTTTCTATATCTCTTAAGATAAACTAAGCCTCCCTAATAACTTAAATACTGATTCGATCTACACACGTGACGCGTTATATCATTCAAATCTTGTAAACACGAATATTGTTCTATGGTTTTAATGATACATAGTAGGAGCTCAATTTAAAAGATCAGTACGTACTTCTTTGATACAAAGGCTAGTTCACAAACGATATATCTATTTCTATTTGTCAAGTAACGATATACATTATACTAGCAGACCTGATAAATATCCTAGAACCCGTACGAACCGCACAAACGAGTCCAATTGCGAATCTAAAGTCCCATTCAAACACGCATTTTTATCAAAATCGGTTTAACCTGTTTGAGGAGTTCAGTGACATACACATGTACAAGAAAGTATATATACATAGATATATTTAGCCAATACTTTACTCAAAATAATAGTCCGAGGATGATTTCAAAAATCACAAACTGTTCAACGAAGGCCCATACTTTTTAATATCTCGTCTAGTTTGCTTTAGGCTCTCCATCACATAAATTTAGTTCATATCGGCAACTAATTTTGAACTGGCGTCCACCGCTCTTAAGGCATAAAGCTCACTTCCTAGATAGGATGTAGTTCACCGAGTCTATGTAAACGGTCAGTCGTTTGACTCGGCGAGTTGACATCAAGTGAAGCAAACGCTTGCACCGGTCAAAGACGGAAACCGTCTTTCTGTAACGGTGCATCCACACTGCAGTAACTTTTTGTGGAGAAACATAATAAACTTTTTGTGGAGAAACATAATAAAACACTTCTACATTTTAATGATTTGTGAAGAGCGGGGCCTCCTAGCACAAGTATTTAATATACTTAAAAGGAGACCCCTATGTAAGAGAAATTGTAGTAGTATAAGATACCGAAATAAACTATTTTATTTTATTTTTATTTTTATAATGCAACATGATAACATTAAGTAACATTTTTAACATTTGGGACTGTTTGTTGCTTTATGTTGAATGTTTCTTTCGCATTCATACCGCCAGTAACATATGTAAATAAAAAAGAGTAAAATTTAGTTACAAGCGAGTTGCACGGCACATGTTTACAATCTTCTGCAGGCAACGGACGTGTACCTATAGAAAAGTTACGCATATACAGAATGTCTGGTAATTAATGGATAACCTTGAAATGTTTTATAGTAGAACTGATGGCCGTTCAGAAAAAGTAATGAAAAAAAGAAATAAAAAATATATTAAAAAAGTGCAATAGCTAGTCATACTTTTGACTGTCTGAAAGCATAATTAGTGTCTAATAATAAAACAACAAAATACCGATGGAATTCATTCATTTATGGTCGTAGTGTACAAGAAAGATAAATACGGTAATTAAAAAAAAATCATATCTCAGGTAGTAGTTAGGATAGATTTTTTGGAACGAAGTTCCTTATGGCAGGCTTGGAGTGGATAGGGATTTTGCTGCGCGACCGAACTGAAAAAAATGTGATAGTAAAACCGTAAGAAAAAATCCGTGGAAAAAAGTGCGTGGAATAAAACCGTTAAATGAGACGTGCGCAGGCGCGACAGTCGCACACAAGCCAATAGTTTCAGCAATAGAATTTGATGACGAGACTGATTAATAAGAATTACTTATAATAATAATATTAATAATAATAATAAACTTTTTTTGTCGATTCTACATTAGCCGAAGGAACTTCGTTCCTACCTGGTGTCCCACGACACCACATAATTTTTTTTCTGTACGCACATCAGTTCTGCTATAAGACATTTCAAGGTTATCCATTAATTACCGGACACCCTGTATAACATAGCAGATGAATAAGTAATTATTGCAACAGCAAGTTTTCTCATAATAAATACATAAAAACTCATAATTGCCATGTTAGCAGTAGGTAATGTAAGAAAAAAATCTGTAAGGATGTTACCAGACCAATCGATCGATCGTCTATCGACGGCATTGATCGATGATAAATGGATTAGTCGACGTCGATCGATAGTTTCTACTAGATCGATCGACGTCGACTAATCCATTCTACCATCGATCGATCGATTGGTCGATCGACTAACAAATGTTGTCGATTGTTACCATTTGTTGACTGTTATCAGAAGTGAAACAACGTTACTTAATAAGGCAACATATTCCTACATAAAATACCTTTTTGCTATCGGATGTTGTCCACTAACATTTGGAAACATTGCTCCACAAAAAGTAACTGCAGTGTGGATGCACCATTAGCAACACTTTGACCAATACGCCTTCGACAAAATTAAATATAAGTGAGTTATAAGATGCTGCTAGTTTGCAACCGATTGCGAAGTCACAGGTACAATGGCAGGACTGTAAGTGTTATTAGGTTTTCCAGTAAAAGCCAGTTACGATAACAGAATCTCTAGTCGTACCAAAATCTAGTTTATACGTAACTTAGACTTCTGCTTACCCTTTGAAATACATATACAGATATGTCTCAATGTAAATAATTTCGGAGACAAGATGTACCAAACAAATTGCATTACCAGATATATTTTTCGCCGGAGGCTTGAATTCAAATCGTTCGCGCACTCAGTTTCCTTTATTCTCTTGGGATCTGCCCGATTTGCCGAGAAAAGTTGTTGTATAGTTATCCAGTATATAAATCTTGATATCCTCGTGTGACTGGAGGTGTAGGGACATTTGAGGACGTATTGTACACACGATAAAATATTCTCCACAAGTAGAATAAGTTTGTTTACTAAGACGCTCCAGAATTTCGGATATTGGTTATACGGCTATAAAAATTTTCAGATTAACAAAATCGTACACATAATACTTTTCATCCAGAAAAAGTAGTGTTCCCGAGAGATGGTAATTTATTGACAAAATATATGAAGCCGAGGAGAAAATCTAGTAATAAATTAAGACAACCCCTGGAATCAAACTGTGTGTGCGGGGATTTTAAAAACATATGATTAAGTGTGTCAGGATCGTAGCAAATGGAAATCCTTAGTCTATGCCTACAACAAACAGGGGGAACAGGCGTGAATCTATGTATGTATGATTAATGGACATAAAATACACCCAAGCAAGAACAGTGAGCACATTACCGCCTGAGATTCGAACCCACAAGACTTGGCGTGACGGTAGCGGCAACATGACTGCATGGCCGTTACGCCATTCATGCAGGTAATCCAACATTTGGTTTTAACGTATAATTGAAAACACTTGAATAAGTTTTCTCACGCCATAGAGAGCCGTATCGGCAAAACGATTCTTGAAATCGTGAACTGTTTTTAGTAATGACGTTGACAATACTACTTAAATATTAAAACACCTTAATGTCGCAGTGCTTTGCCTAAGATTTCGACTTCCATTCCCGAATCGGACACAGTGTTATTGCGATTATCCATCAACAAATTTTCAATAGCAGCCTGCTGTCTATCTGTGACGATAACAGGCTTACTCCAATTACGTGAGACCTAACACAATTACGATATTGAGCACTACATCTACCCTATCATTTATGTAGTCGTAAGTCTGTATTAATTGAAACCGAGTATTCCTTACTTAGTCCACTTACGATTAATAGAATTATTCTATTACGTTGACTCGAATTACCGATCAATTTATCATCAATGCTAAACCGCATATACTGTTGATAACTCGGTAAGTGCTGGGCGCTCTGATGTGTAGCATTCGACAATACATTTTAGCTCTCATACCCGACGATGATCACAGACGCATGTTGACATAATTATATATTATTCAGCAAATAAATGGATCTGATTTGATTTAAATTTGACGTTCATAATTGTTACTTTGTGACCTAAATGAATAAATGACTTTGACTTTGATTACTTGCGCGGATTGCTCAACGTGAATTGCTTGCACGTTCAAGTAGCAAGAATGGCGTAGTGGTTTTAGTGGTCGCTTCGCCACATAAAAACGTTTGATCCGCAAATAGTCGATCCTAGTCTGAATGTTCATTGAGTCTGTTGTTTGAGTGTGTATTCGTAACGTCTACCGTGACACAGGAGTTATCCCTAGAGATGAAATGGCCTTTATATAAAAACAAGGCTGTTTTAGCTTGGTGAGTGACGACAACCATGTCGATGATTTGTACGGTAAATTTTGTGGCAATCGCACTAAACAATCTACATTGTGTTTTAATGCGATGGCAAAGTCAATCTATTTATTTAAAACATAAAAGATTTTTAATATTGATATGGTCACTATAAGATGTTGTTAGATTAGCTAATTACGTAATAACTTAAGACAGAAGGTACCTTAAGTAGGGACTGAATAAATTAACCGACTTGGTATTACATGGATCTCACAACATTTTACGGTAGAAGAACTGAGTTGCGAGCCTTGGTTTTTTTACAAATTATGTTTTAATGGCATTTACATTTATATTTGACACAAAAGATCCCACTGGGTCGAAGTGTCGGCGGTCTGTACTGACTGGCCCCCGCACACAAGAGACGTTTATATTAATACATAAGTTCAGGTAAAGAGTTGAACCTAATGAATAGATAATAATAATAATATTCTACCACATACACACAACACCATCTAGCCCAAACTAAGCAGAGCTTGTAATATGGGTACTAGACAATGGATAAACATACATATATACATTATTTTTTTGTAAATACATACATATTATACATAGAAACACCCAGACCAAGACAAACATCCATGTTCATGCACACAAATGTTTGACTTGTGCGGGAATCGAACCCGCGACCTCATGCGTGGCAGTCGGTTACACTAACTACTACGCCATCGAGGCCGACTGCAATCAACTTATGGTCAATCTTATTTATTGCAATTATAAATGCAGTACTTTACCATTCATATACCAGGTATAATCTTAATCCTATCTAAGCCTAATTCTAATTTCCTAACTAGATAATATTATAAATGCGATCGGTCATTTTAAAATTTGGCATAGGCGTTGCCAGAGGTACAGAATACAACATAGAATACCATTCATCCAGTAAAAAGTAGGTACTGTTACTGTCCAAAGTAAAACTACAACTAGTACCTTGACGGAGACTAGCGAAATTAATTACGTGTTCCGAGCAAACTAGTTGATAAAAGTTTATGTACCGCGTCGATAGAGGGCGTTGTTCCATCCCGCTGCATCGCGCCATGGTTTGATGCACGGCCGTACTATATAAGCCGAACGAATTTTTTGTGTTGTTGAACGCTTTTATACAGACAATCCAACACTAAAAGAATTTTTCAAATCGATCCATTAGTTTCTGAGATTAGCGCGTTCAAACAAACAAACTCTTCAGCTATATAATATTAGTATAGATTTAGTGTCCTATATCTTTGTGTGAGAATTATATCAATAATTACTGAACGTGTTAAGTGTTTCATTTCAAGGACCCTTGGAATAATTATTTCAGTTACCGCATACCTCTCCGCGGGGCGACGGTAAGGTTATGTCGGGCTCACCGGGGAAAAGATACCCCGGTAATACCGACTAAACCTACCACGGTGTTCCTCGTCATAACCATAGACGGCGAGGCCGTGCGAATCGCTTTCACATGCAATCACGACCCAGCCGTGGTTTCGGCCCGCCGTGTGAAACGGCAGGCCACTACACAAAAAAATACTTCCTTCACCGTCCCCCTGGGGGAGGGGGACGAAGACACGACACACAGGCGCACGTGGGAACACGCACGCCGCCTCTAGGACCTGGTGCTGATACTGTTACTAACCTAATCTAACCTAAATTTACGCGAGCGAAACCGCAGGCAAAATCTAGTGTATTTAATATAAGTTTAATTCTCATTAGACAGGTGTTTAATGTTAGTATGGTATGTTTTAAATACAGTTGTGAAAGCATTTCAAAGTACCTTCAGTAGCTATCGTTAAAATCCTTAACGTGTTAAGTTGGTAAGTTTAAACACACCCAACAGCGTGCAAACTAAACCTAAAATTAACACATAGGAGGTAAAATTTGCATAATCGTAACATGAACACAAAGAGATACCTGGCCGTAATAGCCTATTACAACCCACTGTTGGCCTAAGATTCTCCACTAACTAAGATATAAATAGGGCTGACAGGTGTTCTGATTTCATCTTGTTATTTAATAAAGATTTTGAAATTCTGTTTTTATAACAACGCGGTCGCTGGGGACTTCACAAACATTCAAACACGCTGTCTCGGAAAAACTATTAAATTTGTGGAACCTACAAATTTTAGTCCCTTGAATCGAATTTACTATACTCGGCGCAGTGGCGAGTCGATCAGTTAAACCACTACACTATCCGTTTAGTCGAAGAAACAACACTTCAGGAAAATTACTTGTCCATAAATTACTATTATTTTTTTATATGTCACTAAGATGGATTCACTGTTGGTTTATATTTTCGGCAAACCGTGAATTCCCAAATTGGATTATCAGGCAGGGTGTTATGAAATATATTAATGCAATATATACTTATATACAGTGGTATATAAGTATAGTGGACTTAAATTAGAGAGATGCGGCATGAAACTGGATATAGTTACAAGAATAGAAAAGGGTATGTTAAGCTGGTTTGGACATGTAGAAAGAATAGACGAGGAAATACTGACTAAGAAACTTTATAAGGCTAGTGTGAATGGAACAGTCGCAAGAGGAAAACCTAGGCGAACGTTTCTCGATCAGATCGGAGGCGTTCTGGACAAAGGCCAGGTTAAGAGCTCCTTGAACCGACGGGCGTGTATGAGGAATGTGATGAAAGTGAATGAAGCCAGAGAAGTGTGTCAGGATCGTAGCAAATGGAAATCCGTAGTCTCTGCCTACCCCTCTGGGAAACAGGCGTGAATCTATGTATGTATGTATGTAAATTAGAATAATAATATTTATATTTAGTTACCTTACGTTTTGTATTTCATTTTATATTTTTAGTGTGTTTTTATTTTATTTTTTTGTTTAATGTGTTTATCGTAGGTTAAGTAATAGACTTAAGAGCGCTTCTCTCTGTTAAACAATTACATTTGGCGAGTTTACATATCCTAACTAATATTATAAATGCGAAAATGAGTTTGTTTGTTAGTTTGTTTGTTACGCTTTCACGCCTTAACTACTGGACTGATCAACATGAAATTTTGTATACACATTGTCAGGGGTACAGAATAGGACATAGGGTACCTTTCATCCAGATAAAATAACTGTTGCAATCCTTTTTTTTTTTTTTTTTTTTGGTACCCAGGAAAAATGCTTGATGCACTATCCGCCGGCTAGGGGACGGCACCGGCGGGGCGTGTGGGACTCCCCATTCTGGTATACCCACTAAAAAACCTGGGGTGTTCCCTCTCTCATCCAATGGGGGGGCCTGTTGGGAGCTCTTAAAAGAATTGAGTCATCCATAGCAGCCCCCCCCGTGTGGGTGCGGGCCGGGTCATTTTTTTTTTTAGGACCCGACCCCCTCTTGTCCCCAGGGGAGAGCTTCACCGCTCTCCCCTTTCAACGTTGGAAGGCGCGCGGGAACACCGCGCGCGCCCTCTCAGGGTTCTTAGTTTACGGGTGGCAGGCCCCCCTGAGGCCTTGCCACCCGGAACCCTTAAGTGGGGGGCAGGAGAGCGACATAAGCGCGTCCCCTGCGCCCCCTCCTCCGGCGGCGGACTTCCGGGGCGTAAGGATCGTCCTCACGCCCCCGCTCCGCCGCCTCCTTCTGCGAGATGACAGACTCGCAGAAGGACCTCATTGCGCCCCAGCACCTGTCGTCGCCGACCATCTTGGATATGACGGTCGGCAAGGAGAGGTCGGGGCCAATCACAGCGACCAGGGCACAGCGCTCCGCGGCCCACGCCGGGCACTCCTCCAGCGTGTGCTGCGCCGTGTCCCGGTCACACTCCTCACAATGGTGACACCTGGTTGTCGGCTCCCTACCGGCTATCTTGCAGAGGTACTCTCCGAAACAGCCGTGTCCGGAGAGCACCTGAGTAAGCCGGTAGGTGAGTGGTCCGCGCCGTCTGTCCGTCCACTGTCTTAGTACCGGACGGACAGCCTCGACGGTCCTCACCCCATAGCGGGGCTGGGTCAGTCTTTCTTCCCACTTCGCCTCGAGGACCAGTCGAGCCTGGGACCTTCGCGTCTCCACCGCCCTGTGCGTGGGTTCCTCACCCTGGAGCCGGAGGTCAGCGCGCCAGTAATACACTGACGCTTGGACCTCCGCCTCCAAATCCCAGGGCGGCGATGCCGCCAAAACGCACGCCGCCTCAAAGGAGACGGTGCGGTACGCCCGTGACACCCTGATCGCCATCGCCCTCTGAGGTCTCCTGACGAGGGCGATATTTTGGCGACCAAGGGCGCCAGCCCAGATGGGCGCTCCGTAAAGGGCAATCGACCGCACCACCCCCAAATAGAGGCGGCGGCAGACGACACTTGGCCCCCCGATATTCGGCAGCAGAGAGTTAAGCGCTCCCGCTGCCGCCATCAGGCGGGGGGCCAGGCGGCTAAAATGGACGCGAAAGTTCCAGCGGCCGTCGAGGTGGAGCCCCAAGTACTTCATGCTCGGCTCCACCCCGATGCGGACCCCTCCAATGATGATGTGGGCATCGGGAGGCGGCGCTCGCCGAGGCCCGTGAAATAATAGAGCCTCGGACTTTTCCAGCGCCACCTCCAGTCCCAGCATCCTAATCCTGCCGACAACCAGGGCCACTCCAGCCGTGGCAAGACGGGCAGCTGCCCCGTAATCCGCTCCCCGGGCCGTAACCAACGTGTCGTCGGCGTAACAAGTTACGCCGACGCCCGGGGGCAGGGCGCCCCGCAGCACCCAGTCGTAGCCGATGTTCCACAGTATCGGACCCAGAACCGAACCCTGTGGAACACCGCACGACATCTCCCTCCGGAACGTCTCTCCGTTCCGCCCCACACAAAACACACTCCTCTGGTGCAGGTAGTCCCCGACTATTCGGCGTAAATAGGGAGGCACCCCATGAAATCGGAGCGCCTCCCTAATAGTCGCCCACGGCAGGGTGTTAAAAGCGTTGGCGATGTCCAAGGACACCGCCAATACCACCCCGCGCGAGGCGACCGTCTCTTCCGAGAGGGCCTAGACGCTGCTGATCGCGTCAATCGTCGATCGGCCCTCCCGGAATCCGAACTGGCGTTCGGATAAGTCGGGGCCCACCCGCACCAGGTGCTTGGAGAGGCGGGCAACAACTACGCGCTCAAAGAGCTTGCCCACCTCATCCAACAGCACTATGGGGCGGTACGCGGAGGGAGAATCCGCGGGGCGGCCCTCCTTTCTCAGGAGGACCAGCTTGCCCGTCTTCCACATGGAAGGGAACCGTCCCGACTCCAAACAGGCGCTGAACAGCCTGAGGAGCCGGTCCCCTAGGGCGTCGAAGGCCAAAACCCAGGCGCGGCCAGGAATTCCGTCCGGCCCCGGGGCGGTGTTTTTGCCCCGAAGCCGCATCACTGCCGCGCCGAGCTCCGCCATTGTAACTTCTGGCGCCCCGGCATCGGCACCGCCCTCCTCAAATTCGGGCGGTGACATTACGGGAGGCGTGTGCTCCGCTCTCGAAGGAAAGAGAGCGGAGATCACACCCTCCAATTGCCGAGGCTGGAGATTCTCGGTGACCGGCGGGGCCCAGGGGCGCAACTTGCCCCTCACCGTCTTGTACGGCCGGCCCCACGGATCTGCCTCGAGAGTCCCCAGGAACTCTTCCCATCTTTGGGTTTTGGCCTCGCTGATGGCGGACTGCAGGGCGTACTTCCGCTGTTTGTACGCGTCCCGCAGCCGTGCCTCCACGGTCGGGTCACGGTACCGCCTGCGTCGGCGGTACCTAGTGTACTGGCGACGCGCCGCAATGCACGCGGCGCGTTTCCGGCTGATGTCGTCAGACCACCAGTACACCTGACGCCTCGGACGCTGAGCACTGGCCCGGGGCATTGACGCGTCGCAAATCTGCGTCATCGCGCCCCGGAACCACTCCGCTTCTTGCTCAACCTCCACAGGCCCTTGGACCATCGGGGTCCAGGCCTGCACGATGGAGGCTTCCACCAGCACGTCTGCATCGAGACGTTTCAACGCCCATCGTGAGGACGACGGGGTGTGCGCTCTCCTCGGGCGATCGTCCGGGATCGCTGGCGAGGCAGAGATGTCGAACCGCACGTAACGGTGGTCCGACAGAGACTCCGCCTCAACCAGCACTTGCCAGTCCCGGACGCGGCGCGCTACGGCAGGGCTAGCGAACGAGATGTCCACAATGGACTCGCCCTGCCAGCGCACGCATGTGGCGACCGACCCCCGATTAAGAACGACGAGGCCGGTCGCAATCGCCCACTCCTCCAACGCGTCGCCGCGAGCGTCGGTGACAGGGGATCCCCAAGCCGTTGATTTGGCATTGAAGTCCCCCGCCACCACGACCGGACGCGATGAGTACCGATTAATCACGGCCCCCACCGCGCCCAAAAATCGCTCAAACTCGGCGAGGCGCCGGTTCGGAGAGAAATACACCCCGATCAGGACGGTTCCCTCCCAATCAACACATATATACCCCTCGCCCCTGTCTGTCATCACCAGGAGCGAGGGACCAGACGAAACAATGGCCGCCAAGCCCCCGAGGTCCCCAAACCAGTTGTGTCGGCTGGGGACGCAGTAAGGCTCGGCGACCACGGCGATTTCTATTGACCACTCCGCCATGTGCTGCAGCAAGATATCCTGCGCCCTGGCGGAGCGGCCAACGTTCGCCTGTAGGAGGCGATGGGCCATAATTAATTATGTGTCCATCGCCGTCCCACTGCTCCATGCTTGGGGAGGGGCCGCGGCGGCCGGAGTCCCGGCGACCGCCCCTCTGGCCCTGCGTCTTTTTGGAGGGGAGCAAGATTTGCTCCCCATCCGGTGCTCCGCTGGCCTTCCTGCAGCCGAACAGATGCTGCAGGAAGACTTTTCGGCGGAGCAGGCGGCGGCCTTGTGGCCGGGCTGGCCGCAGCGATAGCAGAGATCGCTGCGATCCGTTTCGGCGGTGCATTGCTGCCTCACGTGCCCCGGTTCGAGGCAGCGGTAGCACCGCCTGGGCCTCGGCTCCAGGAGGTTCACCTGAGCCGAGACCATCCCGACCAGCAAACGGCCGGCCGCCACCTTCTTCGCCGCGGCGATGGGACAGCGCACCACCACCGTGCACAAGCCACTCTCGCCGCGGCGCATCTCCCCCACCCTGACGTGGTCCTGAGGGCAGGCTCCGGCATGTGCCACCGCAGCGGCGACATCCTCGGAGGAGGCCGAGTCGTCCAGCCCGGTTACTCGCATTTCTGCGGACTTCACCGGGCGGGACACCCTGACCTCCTCGGGCGTAAACAGGGACCGAATTGTAGCGGCCACCCTGTCCGCCTTGTCGCCGGAGGTGGCACCTGGGACCTCTAAGATCCTGGCCCCAGTGGCGGCAACTTTAAACATAACGCCTCCAGCAAGGCCCATCTCAGCCAGGTTACTCTGCATAGCCTGAGTGGCCTGCCGGAGGACGCCTGCGTAGCTGACGCCCCGCCGGAGCCCCTCCTCCGTCAGCTCTACCACAACGGCGGTAGAGCGCGGGGGCCGCAGGTCGGCCGGGCGGGGGCCCTTTTTTTTATTTGTTACCGGGGGAGCCCGGGAGGCCTTCTTCTTCTTCTTCTTCCTCTTCTTTCTGGTGTCCTCCTTCCACGGCTGTTCAGCCGAGGTAGAGGCCACCGGGGCAGGTTGGAGCTGCGGGGCAGGGCGCGGCGGGGCCACAGTGGCGATCGCCTTCCCCTTGCTCTTTCCTTTCCCCTTTGAAGAGGAAGCCGACGGTGCGGGGGCAGAAATTTGTCGTGCCACTGGTTGGCTGGAGGGCGCGGGGCCAGCTGGCGCGCCCCCGACCATTCGGGGGCGACCTCCAAGCGGAGGGCCCGGGGTCGGCACAGGCGCGAGGCCATAGTTGGCCAGGCACGCCTCTACAACATTGCGCGCCGGAGCCACCGTGGCCCGCATCAAGTCTTCCGCCCAGGCGGGACGCCGGTCCTCCGCGGGAGCGACGGGCTTCGCTGTGCGCCGCGGAAGGGGTGGGAACTCCTCCCGCGGCCCCCTGGCAGGCGCCCCGGCGGCGGCCGAGGGCGCCTTTGCGGCGACGGCCCGAGCGGCAGTGGCAGCGGCCGCCTTCATGGCCGTCACCTCCGCCCGGAGCTCCGCCAGCTGCCTATGCAGCCCCTCATTCTCCGACCTCCAGCGCCTCTGGAGGTCGGATGAGGTCTGCCCCCACAGATGAAAGAAGGCCTCCTTCATGTCTGCCGTCGCGGTTTTCAGGTCCCGGACGAACCCCCCCTTTAAATTGCCGGACCGGGCCGCCACCCTCAGGACGGTCTCGGCTCCAGCCTCGAACCGTTGCCTGAGGTCGGCAACCGAGTCCCCTCCAGAGGAGGTCGCATCCGGGACCCCAGCCCTCTTCAGGAAGTCTCGACGGGCAGGCAAAGGCTGCCTGAGGAGCTTCCTCGCGGAGGGAGGCGGCATTGGGGAACCAGCCCTTCCCACACAGGGCGTCCCCTCCACTACCTCCACCTCCGTGTCCGAGCCAGAATCGGACGGCGCGCGATGTGACGTCTTCCGGCGCTTCGCGGAAGCGCCGGGCGTCACTCGGAACTTGAGGGAGAGGGAAGCTGGGCTATCCCTCCCCTCCTCACTCTCCCGTCGAGCTGCCGACGGCCTCCGAGCCCGAGCCCGCCCGCGACCCGACGTCCATGTCAGTGCCGGTGCCGGCGCTGAGCACACTCGACATAGAGTCGCTGCGAGCCTGCGCCGCCACCCGACACCTCGACCGTGTCCTTGGCACGGCCGGGACCCTTTCCCCAACTGTCGGCGGGGGCATACCCCCCCCAACCTTCCCCTTTTTCCCCTTAACTGTTGCAATCCTAACCTAACCTAACCTACATTTAAGCGAGAGAAGCCGCGGGTGAAAACTAGTATGTAATACATCTAAGTTACTGAAGCAAAGGAAATAAAAGATTTGAAAAATTAAAAGATTTCCTGTTCTGTCTGACAATATACCCTTCTATTACATAGACCTAAAACATGATGGAGGACTATACCAGTGTTAGTTTATACACACTGAATCTATACTGAAGCTGAAGAGTTTGTTCGTTTGTTTGAACGCGCTAATCTCAGGAACTACTGGTTCGAATTGAAAAATTCTATTAGTGTTGGATAGCCTATTTATCAAGGAAGGCTATAGGCTATATAACATCACGCTACAACCCATGGGGGCGGCGCAGTAATGATAAACGCGGGTGAAACCGCGGGAACATCTAGTAAACTATAAAACGAGCATACATAACTTTGAATCGTGAGTAGTCTAGCGTAAGGGCTTCGAGAGGCCTCAGCTACACTTTACGTGAGGATGTGGTACATTGGGCCTTACTCGAAAACTGCACGACTGCATATCATTAGGCGCTCCGTAGTAGTAATTTTGACTGGTGATAATATAAAAATGCCGCATAATTTATTTATTTTAATTTGTATCTAAAAAGAAAAGTTAGGGCATATGGTACCTACAGCATATCAAAACAATTTTGACGTGATAACGTCTAATAAATCGATGAACGCCGGCTGCACGTACGAAAAAGGATGACTCATTGTCCCGTTACGCTCATTGTCCCGTTACGCTCATTGTAACATTACGGGAAAGAAATTTTGTTATGACGTTTTCACGTTAAACTATCGTCCGTAAACCGACTTTACAGACAACCAATTTTTTTTTAATTAGTTTTTCGTCATTACATTTCTTTTGTTGAAAGGTACTCACGCTCTGTAATACAGAGTAAAGTGCCCGCTCTATGTTTATGTATACTGACTATATTGTATACTGACTATGCCCTTTTCAGTTCCCCTGACAATGTGTACCTATGCGAAATTTATCGATGATCGGTCAATTAGTTAAGGCGTGAAAGCGTAACAAACAAAAAAATAATCTCACATTCACATTTGTAATATTATTTAGGATTTGGTTACAATAATATTGTCTTCTGTTTACGCGAATGTTATTCATTGACAGCGGCGAACCGACCGCTTGCTTGCTACGTTGTCTGTGGCGTCAATAATTATATTTCCGCGAAGTTTTCCTTCCCATTGCCATTCGTTTTTTATAGTTCTTCAAGGACCTTGAGGCACGTTCATCGAATTTGCCGTATAATTTGACTAACTCATGAATAAAGACCATTTTAGAAAAAAAACGAAGAAGAGGTACATGTAGATAAACGAGAAATTACATAGATCAAGTGGAGAAAATAGTGCAAGTCATGTCATACCGTAGTCAAAGTAATAATGGAGAATGAAAAGACATGGGATAAACCCGACAAGAGCCAGGCTCTGAAATTGATTGACTGATACATTTAACCTATAAAACCATCAATAGGTTTCCAATGATGTCTAGTAATGCAACATTGACAGGTTAACATATGACATTTAAACTCTTTAATGTTAGACTGTCTACTGAATGTTCTCCTAAATCTTGCCCTTCCACAACTACATTACACTACTAATATATCCATATAGATATAACAACATGCAAAAGTACATACTATACATATACGTTTAACTAGAAGCTTAATGAAAAAAAACCGAGTGTAATTATCTGGCGCCCTAGTTTGTTATTATGTGGCAACCCTAGCGGCCAGAGTATTTAATCACAGTCTATTGTGGGGCACTTCTAGTATAATTAGTAATCGTTGTAGCAGATAAATGTCGTTTCTGTGGAATATTGCCTCTTGTTTGTATTATGATATCCCGACCTTTGTATCAAATGGAATGATAGCGAGTTATGTAAGTACTTACATATTCGTAAAGCTAGAGGCCGGATTATTTTAACGAGCTATGGATCTGAAAATGAACATTATTGTATGTACCTACCATCAGCGCACAGACGCTGTCGTCCAGAGACATTGTCGTTATCATTATGTAAAGATAAAGATAAATATTTCTTTTTTGGAAGACATGATTAAAACTTACAAGTTATGTGGCCCGTGTGAATGAAGTTGAATCAACAGAATAAGTAGCTATATGTTTCGCCATTTATTGACATACTTATTTATTTATTTATATAATATACGGCCTGGATGGCGTACTGGTTAGTGTAACCGACTGTCACGCCTGAGGTCGCGGGTTCGATTCCCGCACAAGTCAAACATGGATGGATGTTTGTCTTTGTCTGGGTGTTTCTATGTACAATATGTATGTATTTACAAAAAAAAAAGGTATATATGTATGTTTATCCATTGTCTAGTAACCATATTACAAGCTCTGCTTAGTTTGGGCTAGATGGTGTTGTGCGTATGTGGTAGAATATTATTATTATTATAAATATTAATATTTGGAATAACAAACAGTAGTACAATTTTATTGAATATTTACATATTATATGTAATTTTCTATATATATAAAACTCTTCCATTACCGAGTGACTGACAGACAATTACGCACAGCCGAAACTATTGGGCGCAAGAAGCTGAAATTTGACATGTATGTTCCTTGGGTACTGTAGCGGTGCACTAAGAAAGGATTTCCCGAAATTCCCACGGGATTGGGAAGAAATGGATAAATAAAAAAACATGAGCGGGCGTAGCTGCGGGCATCCTGTAGTTAAATATAAATGTGCTAATTATACTACCACCAGCATTATCCACTTATTACTATTCCTACACAATACACAATTTTTTTTTTTGTATAACTAAGGTGGCAAACAAGCATACGGCCCACCTGATGGTAAGTGGTCACCGTAATCTATGAACGCCTAAGACACCAGAGGCATCACTTGCGCGTTGCCGACCCTTTAGGAAAGGAAGTGGGAAGGAGAAGGAGCGGGATGGGGGAAAGGGGGTTATTTGGCCTCCGGCACTCTCACTCACCGAACGAAACACAACAGTAGGAATACTGCTATTTCACGTCGATATTCTGTAAGAGGGTAGTCCTTCCCCGGTCGAGCCGGCCCATTCATGCTGCGGTCAGCGAGGTTCTACTACTCATGCTATGAAAAACAAAGAAAAATTACATAATTATAGTTTTATAGGATTCAATACATTAATTATAAATGGGTAGTATTTAACATCACAGCAAAAAAATACTAATTGCACAGCAAAATATGCTTACCAAAAATACTAATTGCACACCAAAATATATTTAAAGAGATCAAACTAAGTCCAAGTTTTGGGTGGGTTTAAGAAGGAACCTAACATAACCTAACCCTTCCGAGACGGAATGCAGTGATTTGAGGCGTATAGGTGCTCGTTATGATATATTTTAGTAAGCATATTTTGTTGCGCAATTATTTTGGTGGTCATTATATTTAATCCCATTATAAATTAATTAATTAATTATTATATTTTTGCAATGAATCGAAAAATGGGCATTTATTTATGTCGTACGTGCATGTATTATACAAAAATGTTGAGAAGGAACGTGATTATATGTATGGTTAGTAATAGAACTATGTTTTGGATGAAAGGTACCCTTTGTTCTTTTCTGTTTTCCTGACTACGTGAATGTGCAATATCATTTATTATTTTTTAGTTTTGTATGGACAGTGACATATGGCATAATGACTGCAACACTTGGTACATAAATGAGTTGTAAAATACTGAAATTATAATTTGATGGTGATTTAAAAGAGTGGCCTTGAGTTTCTTGCAGGTATCTTCTCATAGGCTCAACCTTTTGCCTGAACTTTGCAACTAACATAAATGTAAATTCAGTAAATGTAACAAACTCACTAACCCCTTTGAAGTTCATAAGTGTTACTTTTTGACCTAAGTAAGTAAATAAACGATTTTTGACTTTGACATGATGGCCGACCGAGTGAGTACCGTTACTAACCTAACCTACCTACTTTTGGCGGCCTCGATGGCGTAGTGGTTAATGTAACCAACTGCCACGCCTGAGGTCGCGGGATCGATTCCCGGGCGTTGAAGAGTAACAAAAAGCTGACAGTTTAAACATACAGGTACCAATAACGTGTCTATGGACAATATTTTTGGCATTTTCTTATTTAGAGGGCTGTGCACCCAAACCAATGGTTGTTTAATATGTAAAACTGGATTGTCTATTTCGCTATAACAGACGAATTACAAAATATACGTGAACGCTATTTTCTTAATTTGTAAAATTTAAGTTTTTTAAATAAGTTTTTAAAGAAATTGAAAGACAAGCTTTATTTAATTCTATGTTATTCTAAGTTGTGTTGCCGAATTACAAAATATACGTGAACGCTATTTTCTTAATTTGTAAAATTTAAGTTTTTTAAATAAGTTTTTAAAGAAATTGAAAGACAAGCTTTATTTAATTCTATGTTATTCTAAGTTGTGTTGCCGAATTACAAAATATACGTGAACCCTATTTTCTTAATTTGTAAAATTTAAGTTTTTTAAATAAGTTTTTAAAGAAATTGAAAGACAAGCTTTATTTAATTCTATGTTATTCTAAGTTGTGTTGCCGAATTACAAAATATACGTGGACGCTATTTTCTTAATTTGTAAAATTTAAGTTTTTTAAATAAGTTTTTAAAGAAATTGAAAGACAAGCTTTATTTAATTCTATGTTATTCTAAGTTGTGTTGCCGAATTACAAAATATACGTGAACGCTATTTTCTTAATTTGTAAAATTTAAGTTTTTTAAATAAGTTTTTAAAGAAATTGAAAGACAAGCTTTATTTAATTCTATGTTATTCTAAGTTGTGTTGCCGAATTACAAAATATACGTGAACGCTATTTTCTTAATTTGTAAAATTTAAGTTTTTTAAATAAGTTTTTAAAGAAATTGAAAGACAAGCTTTATTTAATTCTATGTTATTCTAAGTTGTGTTGCCGAATTACAAAATATACGTGAACGCTATTTTCTTAATTTGTAAAATTTAAGTTTTTTAAATAAGTTTTTAAAGAAATTGAAAGACAAGCTTTATTTAATTCTATGTTATTCTAAGTTGTGTTGCCTCATAGTTCCAGTTTTGCCCTACGGAATTAGATAAAATCCTTAAAAATTATATATAACATGACCATGTTATTCTAGTGACTAATATTTCTTGAGTTTAGTTAGTGTGCGGCCATATCAGAAAATTACAATAGTTATAATATATTATACTAGATGTCCCCACGGTTTCACCCGCGTTTATCGTTACTGCGCCGCCCCCATGGCTCATAGCGTGATGTTATATAGCCTATACCCTTCTTCAATAAATAGGCTATCCAACACTAAAAGAATTTTTCAATTCTAACCAGTAGTGCCTGAGATTAGCGTGTTCAAACAAACAAACTCTTCAGCTTTATAATATTAGTATAGATTATTATACATGTTCGCTTATCTAGTCAAATTTATTATTTTATTCGATGGCACATTGAAGAAAACCTACTTATATAAATGGAATAAACCAAGCTAAGATCAACCTACCATGATGGATAACAACGTGAGGAAAGCTATATGTCTGAAAGTTCTCCAAAATATTCTCGAAGATATGTGAAGTCTATCGACCCATACCGGACTAGGGCCTAACCCTTCTCATACAGAGAAGACATTCATGCCAAGCAGTGGGACAATTCATATACATACATACATAGATTCACACCTGTTTCCCAGAGGGGTAGGCAGAGACTACGGATTTCCATTTGCTACGATCCTGACACACTTCTCTAGCTTCATACACTTTCATCACATTCATCATACACGCCTCGGTTCAAGGAGCTCTTAACAAATTATATACAATATGATTATATAATTTTGTAAAAGCTATGATCCACGCATAAACAAAATGTCGGCGGCCACAAAACCCGAGCAGCCAACTCACTATTTATCTGATTAAACAATCTGTAGCATCTGCGCTGTGATCGTTAACCGAAATTATTGGACTTCGGCTTGGTTACCTTGTTCTTGGTGAACTAATAGGATTTATAACATAGATTTGCGTGCTTCTTATATTGTACTAGCTTTTTCGCGCAGCTTCGCTCGTTTAGGTTAGGCTATGCTAGTTATAAACAGTACTTTACTTTAAAAAAAAAAGGGGCGGGTCGGATTTCTGATATTCTCTTAGGGGTTATTAATTTCGTTATTTTTTGCGTAGGACACACCATTTCTGAGATATTGTTAATATTCTAAAATAATTCAGAAATGGAAAGCGTGGAAGCGTGACGATGACGTAGCGTGACGATGACGTGGTTCTATGATTTTTGTTCACCGAAGAACTGCTCAACGCATCCAAAGAAGTTTTCACTTCAAAAAAATTATATTCTGTGATAATATAACTTTCTAATTGCAAAATATTTTTTAAAATCGGTCAATTCGTTTTTGAGTTAAACCCTTACAAACGAACAAACAAGAAATCAAATCTTTCCTCTTTATAGTATTAGTAAAGACTAGCTTTTGTTCGCGATTCTGTTCGCAACGAGTTTAGTTGTTAATAATATTATTCAGTACACGAGATCATTTCGAAATATTCTGACAATACCACATTTAAAGCTTTATTTAAAGTTTTGTTCCCATAAAGTTAAATAAAAATATGCTCAGTTATATAGAAAGTATTTCGAAACATTCAAAGATATACAGTCATGTGACTATGTATGTATGAAATTGTTACTAATCAAAAAACAAATCAAGTTATACCGTTTATTGCGTATAAACATACGCAAAGAATAATAAAGCCTTTGTCCATTACAAAACCTTTTTTCAAGGATGTAGTACTAGTACCTAGTACGCAAAGACTAGATAAACTCTCTTTTGAGCCTCTGAAAATCATTTTTTATACTGTACTTGTATTAATTTCTGAATAACGAGGCCTTTCCGTGGTATTCCAACGGTCTCCTACTAGGAAATCGCTGCATTTTACAAACAAATAATATGCGTATTAAATAGTTAAAACAATATTTTATACGCATATATTACAACTTCGAATACTCAGAGGGGGTCCTTGGGTTTTAATTTAAGACCTCTGCATGTCAGTCCAGCAGTCTCCCAGAAGGGTATCACCACAATTTTTATTCTGCCCACGTGTGTATTAAAAATGCTGTACCCGGTACTTATCCGAAAAGAGGCGATGACGTTAAAGGACGGACTTTCCAGAGGCGTTGACCTAGTAACCGAACAACCGAATCAGTTTTAACTAAAGATACGCTTATTAATGTCCGTAAATATTATGTTTCCTTCCAAAAACTATTCACAACTTGATCCCAAGTTCGATGTACTTTATCACTAATATACAATGAACTTCGTACCAAGTTCCTGTGCAAACTTTGTGGGCTAGGGGTGTAACTTTACTATTAAGTTGGTCGCGTGTAGTTAAGATATATGGATGATATTATCCTGCTGATAATACTATATGTATATGTATAGAAAAGACAGAGGTGCTTGCTTGGGATCGAACTCGATACCTCTGCGTGACAATCTAACGATCTCCCATTGAGCTATTTATTTATTTATTTATTTATTTAGCACAACCACATCATATGTATTTATACATTTATAGGAAACATTACATAGTATTGCATCTGATACATATGACAGTTACGGTATGCATAACATTGGCTATAATAAGGTAGTTACTTATTTTCTAACTTATATCTACTAGTCATTCAAATAACAACAAATAAATTCGAAATGTTAAGCTATCTAAACATACTATTATTTCGGCCTGTGCACCGTTCAACACATGACTTGGCACTAGCTTCTATAATATGTAGATGCACTAATTGCCAATTCCTTGCATCAGTAAGGCATTACGTAGCAATAATAGTTATTGTGTAAGTGCCAGAATAGCCATCGTACCTGTTAATTGGTAATTAATTATCTCTATATGTTATCCACATATCGGTATCTAATACAATATGCACTTGCGATGTAACCTATATTAATTTAGATCCAATTTCATTGACATTAACTGGTTCGACGGAGTATTAAGGCTTTAGGTGTGAATACAATGCTTGTATAGAAAGCGACTATATTGTATTGTATTGTTTTATTACAATTGTATAGTAAGTAGTATAAGGATTTAATTTTGGCTTAGAGTTTAATGTTTAGTGGGGTAAGTAGTAATAGACCTTTGATTGAATGTCGAGTGGAGCTAAATGTACATTTTTATTTTTGTTTCGTGTTAATAAGACAACTTGCGCGTTAG
The DNA here is from genome assembly GCA_963564715.1 of Catocala sponsa. Lineage (NCBI taxonomy): Eukaryota > Metazoa > Arthropoda > Insecta > Lepidoptera > Erebidae > Catocala > Catocala sponsa. The sequence continues at coordinate 5,564,150 of OY751326.1, forward strand.
AAATAAATAATTTGACTTCACAAGGAACACCCAGGCTGGACATAAAGACCACTCCCGCACTACGAATTTAATTCCTGTGTCGCGGGGAACTTTACAAACATTCAGACAACAATTTGTGGATCACTCTAATGTTTGACACGTGTGGGGTTCGAAACTACAGCGGTAGCAGTGGCATGAAAACCATTTAAACCACTACGCCATCGAGCATTGTATTTGTTTGGTGAAGCACAAACCTATAGACCTCATTGAGAACAGCTGCCTATGAATGCTTGCAATATATGGAAATCTGCTGTGTGTAGTTGACACTTCAAAAATGTGTTTCACTATTCGTCCCTGCCCTGTATATGAACCGCCCATTGCTGGGCATAAGCCTCTTCTCAGGATTAGGCCATATACCACTATGCTGGTCCAGTGTGGCTTGGCCGACTTGACGTATTTTCGAAAAATTTACAGAGAACTTTCAGATATGCAAATTTCCTCTCGATTATTTCCTTCACCGTTAAAGAAATCAACAAATAACTATTTAATACAAACATTGCTTGGAAAAGTCAAAGGGATGAATGGGATTGAACTCGAGACCTCAACGTAGCGGTCCAACGTTTTCCCACCAAGCTAACACTGCTGTCAGTTTACTATTTTGATAATACAGAGGTCTGTATAATCGAAATAGAAAACTGGTAGACTAGAAATTCTGCTGACTACACACTTAAATATTTTCAGCTCTAGTTACCTAACTATCCACAAGAAAATATATAACCGCTAGGTTTTGCGCGACAACCCTTGTGATATAAACTTGTAAACTTTCACCGAGCGGGCTGTTTTAGGGAATATATGGCGTCGACTAGATTAATGTATACCGCCCTAGTTCCAGTATTATAGTGCTGTTATAAAGTGCTAAGTTTCGCTTCGGAATTGCGGCAAAATTATTTATCAACTTTTCTTGTTAAGTCTCTTTTATGTATAGAGGCATCTTCTTGTTTTATTCTGCCAAGTTGGTTAACAAGCATACGATGTGGCAGGTGGTAAGCTGATACCATTGACAGTGGATGCTGAAGTATCAAAACAATTCGGTTCAATCTCCATACGGGACAAGAATTTGTGATCACGAGATTAAATACCTTTTGATTCCATCTTGTGATTGCCTTTGGGTGTGTACGAAAGCGGGCCCATTGCCTTGAAGGCCCGGCTCGTTACCGAAAATTTTGATGTAGTCAAATATTGCTTTAGATTCGTCTATCCTATTTACACTTGTTTTACTTTATTTGAGAGACATCTACATTTCTTCGTCCATCAGAAAATAAAACTACGATATAAGCCAAGCACGTATAGCCTAATTTTAACTAATATTATAAATATGAATGTGAGTTTGTTTGTTACGCTTTCACGCTTTAACTACTCGACTGATCATCATGCAATTTCACATACACGGTGTCAGGGGTACTCCTGACACCGTGTATACGAAATTTCGGTATTAGTCCTTACATAAAGTAGCTCCAATCCAGAAAAATGGACTTTCTCAGGCAAAGATTGTAAATCTAAAGAGATATTAAACAAACAATATGTAGACGCGAATAGTACCTGTATATCACACATAATTATATGTATATGTAAAGGCACGTTTGGCTGTTCATAGAGGACTATTAGTGCCCACACTTATGTATGGAAGTGAAAGTTGGGTATGGCAAAAGAAGCATGAGAGCAGAATAAATGCTGTAGAAATGAGTGCGTTGAGAAGCATATGTGGTGTGACTCTGAAAGATAGAATAAGAAATAGTGTGATTAGAGAGAGATGCGGCATGAAACTGGATATAGTTACAAGAATAGAAAAGGGTATGTTAAGCTGGTTTGGACATGTAGAAAGAATGGACGAGGAAAGACTGACTAAGAAAGTTTATAAGGCTAGTGTGAATGGAACAGTCGCAAGAGGAAAATCTAGGCGAACGTTTCTCGACCAGATCGGAGGCGTTCTGGACAAAGGCCAGGTTAAGAGCTCCTTGAACCGACGGGCGTGTATGAGGAATGTGATGAAAGTGAATGAAGCCAGAGAAGTGTGTCAGGATCGTAGCAAATGGAAATCCGTAGTCTCTACCTACCCCTCTGGGAAACAGGCGTGAATCTATGTATGTATGTATGTAATTATATGTATATGCCTAACCTAGTGCACTCGAGCCAAAGGTTTACTACCAATGTTAGCACTGGACTATGTGCCCCAGTAAGAGCAGCGATGGCTCAGTGGTAAACCAACAGACTGCAATGCAGAGGGTCTCGGGTTTGAACCCACATCGAGCACCTCTGACTTTCGGAAGTTATATGACTTTTCGAAATTATGTGCGTATTGATCGACAATTATCGCCTGCTCCGTGCCTCGGAAAGCACGTTAAGCCGTTGGTCCCGGCTGCCATGAACATCTATGGCAGTCGTTATGGGAGAGTGTCGACACAAAAGATCCCACTGGGTCGAAGTGTCGCCGGTTTGCACTGACTGGCCCCCAGATAAGATAAGATAAGATGTGCCCCAGTATAGTCAAAGGAACGCTTTGAAGGAACTACATGCTTAGAAATACAAATCTAAGAGATAAATACCTGACAGAAGATAACGTTTCGTTTTCTTCTGTATTGTCTAGAGATGTTGTGAGTACAGTATTAAGGCTAAAAGTTAAATAATCTTATAGTTTACATTAACTGCACTGATGGCGTACAGGTTTAAGAGATCTCTTAAACCACTGCACTGAGTGTTATGGGTTTGTTCCACACACAGAACAAACAAATTTATGATTTTAGTTTCTTCTGAGTTTGGGTATTCTTTGAGTCCGTTGGTTTAATGTTAAGTCACACAAACATTCTACGTTCATCTCGCGATATAGGATTTATGCCTAGTGCAGGCGTTCTCTTTTAATAAAGAATGATTATTAAACCCTTAGAACTCAAGTTCAGTTTCTACACATGCTTATTTCTTTCATAACAAACTGACATTGATTTCACGTCGATTCTTACGGCCATATTCATTCGTGAATAGAAATAATGCACAATATAAATATAAAGCGATATCTGCATCAGTAATTGACCTTTTCCACTGTGCTTTTAAACTAAATGCATAAAGTCAGCTCAAAAGTAGAGTCACAAGTCACGTGGACATAAACGGTTTTACGAAACGAAACTTTCCCCGACGGCCACTGTTGTCAAACGAAAATCAATCCGTCCGGAGTTTTTCAAAGCTTGGTTTTTTTCATTTGTTTGCCGTATTACTTAAGTTTACTACAACGTTTCTAAGTACGACAGTATATCTGACATTATGGCTTTATAATAGAAGCAACGCTGTCTGTGCTTTTCTAATTATTGCAATGCTATCTGTGCTTTTCTAGCTCTTGCTCGCGGCTTCGCTCGTGTAAAAGTAGGTTAGGTTCGGTTATGTTTGTAACAATAATGTTTTTCAAATAAAAATACATATATAGCCTCTGTTACTCAGTGATACTATATCCTTCAAATGGTGAAAGAATTTCTAAAACCGGTTAAGTTGTTTTTAAGTTAAATCGTTACAAATCAACAAACAAATATCTAATCTTTTCTCTTTATAATATTATTATTAAAATATAAATTACATAACAAGAAAATAACAATATCAGCCCTATTTATAAATTATCGCACTGCTGAGCAGAGGCTTTTTCTCAGTATATTCGTATACTGACAAAAGGCCAAAGTCTACTGAGATACCCCAGTGCGATTTAGCAGACTTCTCATTTTGAGGACATTTTGAAAAACTATCAGACTTAAAGGTATCCGATATATATACGATGATTTCCTTCACCTTAAATGCGAGCGATAATTAAATATTTAAAACGCAGTCACATTAGAAATGCGTGTGTAGGGCTCAAAGTCTTTTAAGTTTGAGCATGGTAGTTCCCCTATCTCCCATTAGACTATCAGTACTCTCTAAAGATATCATTGTGACACAGTTTTTGTAACATACAATATTTACGGATGGACGAGAAATCTTTGACCAAGAAAGTATATAAAACGAAGGTAAATGGAAACTTCGGAAGGGAAACATAAGCGAACGATCTCTGACAATATCAGTGACGTTGTAGATAAAACCGACGAGCATGCATGTAGAATGTAATGAGAGTGAACGAAGCAAGGTAGATATGCTGGCAAAAATAAGCGTGACTTTATCTATTACATACTAATCCTAGCTAAAATTATAAATGCGATTGTGAGTTTGTTCGTTTGTTTCTGACGTTTTCCCGCCTTAAGTACTCGACCGACTGTGATATTTGGTTTAAATAAGAATATTATATTATATAAAATATAAATATGTATGTATTAACTTGATTATATTTGTCATATGAATAATAATAAGTATTTATTTATTTATCTCTTTCACAAAGGTAAGTATACATGCATAAGATAACTCAGTGAAGATTTAACAAATTTTAATCCTTTGTGGCGAGACTGGTGTCTATTATAGGAAAACCTGTGTTATAGATCACCAGGCTCCCACCTCTTGGACGTATAGTAGATAAAATGTTAACAATTGCTGTATACAGGTAACCTCATATTTTATTTTGCGGATGAGATTAAGTAACAATTTAGTGTACGTGTGTGTGTGTGAGGGTGTGTGAGTGCAAGTGTGTGTGTGTGTGTGTGTGTGTGTGTGGGTGTGTGTGTGTGTGTGTGTGTGTGTGGGTGTGTGTGTGTGTGTGTGTGTGTGTGTGTGTTCGTGAGTGTGTGTGCTAGAAGTGCAAGTATGTGTAAAAGGGTATATTTTTATTTGTGCTAAGTTTTGTTATGTTATCGGTAGAAGTAGATTTTCGGTCTCCGTATATGATAAATTCTGCAACCATGCTGACAGTGTTATTTTTAATTTGAATTTATTTAGAGAGTATATAGAAAGGAGAGAGTTAATTTTGTTGTATAAATAAGGCCCCAGGAAACAATAGAATCTATGTGATAGTGTTGATCTATATATTGAATAATATTAATAGTTGTTGTATTGATTGGAAATAAACGTATTTACGGTAATTGCTGGGGGCAACGCCTCGCTCCTTACAATTATCATTATTGTGTGATCTCTCGAGCAGAGCGGACGTTGTGACCGCTGTGTGCTGTGTGTACCTAAATACTGTTTGTTGAGTATAATTTACCCATAAACGTGTGTGCCTATAACACCGACCATCTTGAAATTTTGCGTACACGTTGTCTGTTAAACAGAAAAGGATATAAAGCTGCCTTTAATTTACAAAAAGTAAAGATAAATGTAGGTTAGGTAAGTAACAGTTTACATACCTGCATTTACGCGAGCAAAGCCGCGGTCAAAATTGAGTACATTGATTAAGTGTAAACCTAACCCTAAATACTAACTAATATTATAAATGTGAATGTGAGTTTGTATGTTTGTTTACCTTTTGCCTAAACTACTCGATCGATCATATGAAATTTCGTTTGTTAAGCTACAGAAAAGAACAAAGGGTAGGTACCTTTCATCCAGAAAAAGTACTGTTCTCACGAGAAAAAGCTTGTAGTTGATAGTCAATAATAATAATAATAAATGTTTTATACAATAAATAAAAGTTTTTACAAAACACATTACAGGCTACGTATTGTATTACATACATACATACATAGATTCACGCCTGTTTCCCAGAGGGGTAGGCAGAGACTACGGATTTCCATTTGCTACGATCCTGACACACTTCTCTGGCTTCATTCACTTTCATCACATTCCTCATACACGCGCGTCGGTTCAAGGAGCTCTTAACCTGGCCTTTGTCCAGAACGCCTCCGATCTGGTCGAGAAACGTTCGCCCAGGTTTTCCTCTTGCGACAGTTCCATTCACACTAGCCTTATAAACTTTCTTAGTCAGTCTTTCCTCGTCCATTCTTTCTACATGTCCAAACCAGCTTAAAATACCCTTTTCTATTCTTGTAACTATATCCACTTTCATGCCGCATCTCTCTCTAATCACACTATTTCTTATTCTATCTTTCAGAGTCACACCACATATGCTTCTCAACGCTCTCATTTCTACAGCATTTATTCTGCTCTCATGCTTCTTTTGCCATACCCAACTTTCACTTCCATACATAAGTGTGGGCACTAATAGTCCTATATTAAAACCTGTATTAAATTCATATTAAAACTATATTTAATCTAAAGGAAAACATTTACAATTTATATATTGGATACATGACGGAGACAGATTGTAGTAAAAAAAACTAAAATAAAAAAATATATATTGGACACAAGAGTTGTAGTTTAATTGTTAATTATTAATCAATTTTTATATTTATTTATTATAGATGTAAACGTATATATGTATACTGTTCACGTTTAAGGCTAACATACATTTGTTTCGCTCATCGAATGGTCTGGCCAGGCCGTCTCGTGGATAATAATGTTAAAGAATTCACTACCCTGCACGATTTTCTTCTAGGAATTTCCAACGTCGATTATTTCTAGTCCATAATGTCTTTTTCTGCGGTGCAATGATGTTATAGTTTCGAATTGCATAGTAACGTAGAGGCATATAAACATTTAACTCTATGATTTTATGTTTCCGTGTCTGGAGAGTGGCAATTATTATTTATAATGATATCAGCCCTATATATATATATACTGCCCCATGCCCCACTAGGCAGGGATGTCTTCTCAGTTTAAGAAAGGTCAGGTCATAACCTACCACGATGGCCCAGTGTGGTTTGGCTGACTTATCTAATCTTTGAGAATTATTTCGAGAACTCTCAGACATGCAGGTTTCCTTACGATGTTTTCCTTCACTGTGAAAGTTACCGATAATTACCAATTTAATACGCATATAATTTCGAAAAATTTGATTTAAGAGGAAACACAAGGGCCGTTTTTCCATACAAATGTAGTCCCCTGTTTCTTCCTTGGCTAATGTCAGTAGAGAAATAATTTTCCAAAAAATGTATGGGCTCTAGTGGCATGTGCCTATGTTTTCCTTTTTTTCATAAATTAATTATTAAAAGAGACATGAGCCTTAAAAAATTTACCAGATTTCCGCTGTGTTCAAACATCCAGAAAACAAATTTGACTAGATTATATAAAAAAACTTTTTAACAAAAAAGAAACCAACTTCCAAAAACTCCCTATTAGCCCTAAAAAGTATAAAATAATACTAAATCGAATCTACTAAATCTTGCAAATCTAACCTATATAACCTAACCTACCTAACCTATAACAAAATTTAACAATTTTTGAAGTCGGTGCCAAGCCAAGTATCTCCAATCTGAGCATAAAATCATTCTACTAACTTTATTACACAGTTTATGTAGGTAATTAAAAACATATAACTATCTTTTAACTTATCGTATTAGTATTGTTGTCATCTGTCGTTTTGAGCTTGGTACCGACTCCAAAAATTGTTAAATTTTGTTATAGGTTAGGTAGGTTAGGTTATATAGGTTAGATTTTCAAGATTAAGTAGATTCGATTTAGTATTATTTTTTACTTTTTAGGGCTAATAGGGAGTTTTTGGAAGTTGGTTTCTTTTTTGTTAAAAAGTTTTTTATTTTTGTATTTTTAGTGATAAAATTTTATACGTAGGTATTGTCATCCATGGACCGACCGCGCCAAGCGTTGCTTAACCTTTGATCGGTCGACCAGTGCGGCTTTTAATGAAATAATACATTTATGTATAAATCAAACTTTAATACGAGTACTACGTGCTACAACTACTAACTTTGATAGGAAATGTGGTACCCTGATATACTGAAACATTTTGCGTAACCCTTTCGAGTGTACAGACGTGATGTTATTATGTATGATTGCGTAAACAATGCATATTTATGCGAAAGCAGCGATTGCGTTTGATTTGCTGTCATTTTTTGAAGAGTTCCGTTGTCTGTCTCCGAAACCCATCATCAGATCTATATGAAATTTAAATGGGACCATTTCGGAATAAACCCCTTTCGAATAAAAAAAGAATTTCGCAAAGCCGTCTATATTTGACGGAGTTATGCCCGAAGATACATAAAAAAAAATACAAACATCCGATTTGAGAAACTCCTCCTTTTTTGGAAGTCGGTTAAAAAAAGGAAAACATAGGAACACGACCAAAGTCTTTCTTTAATTTTTAATGGAAAAGTAGTTAAATCGGTCAAGTTTTGGAGAAGGAATCAGGGGACTACGAAACGTCGATTTTGTGTACTTTTAATAGGTATTTTCGGTCCAAGCTGCAGTTGTCTCTATCGCGCTCATAATACTTATACATGGCACTGCGCGACAGCAATAGATTTTACAAATACCTATTTTTCAATTCTCTCGCCATTAGTGTTTCCTCTTAAGAGCTGAGGGATAGAACTCAAATCCTCTGCGTGACATTTCAATGGTCTCCAGCTAGGCTATCACTGCGTATTTATTATTATTCAACCATTCATATGGTTGAAACATTAAATATATTCTATACTAGATGTTCCCGCGGTTTCACCCGCGTTTATCGTTACTGCGCCGCCCCCGTGGGTCGTAGCGTGATGTTATATAGCCTATAGCCTTCCTCGATAAATAGGCTATCCAACACTAAAAGAATTTTCAAATCGAACCAGTAGTAATCACGCAGAATAAACCAGGAGAAACATCGTTTGTACTATGTCTGTAATGGGTAATTATTTTGCTGCGATGTTATTTTAAAACTGCTATATCTCCTAAGATATTCATTGAAATCGAATGATGTAAAGGGCAATTTTGTTTTAAATTAAATATTTGTGATGAATAACGTATTTATTTGGATAAGGATTAATATCATGTTTATAAAAATACCTTCGCAAATAATGCATTATTTTAGAACAAATTTCGTTAGCATAAAAATGGTTATAGTGAGCCAACCTTAAAAGATAGACATATGCTGTCGCGGACTTTTTTTTAGAACTTTTATAGGGGAACAATTCTGTCATACATGATTTTTGCGAAACTTTAACTGTTTACGCAGCGCACGCAGCGGAAGCTCTCAAAAGGAAAAAATACTCTCCGATTTTGAAACATTCTTCATTGGTGCTCCGCTCCTATTGATCTTAGCGTGATGATATATAGCCTATAGCCTTCCTCGATAAATGGGCTATCTAACATTGAAATAATTTTTCAAATCGGGCCAGTAGTTCCTGAGATTAGCGCGTTCAAGTAAACAAACAAACAAACAAACTCTTCAGCTTTATAATATTAGTATAGATTTAAAGATATTCCATATTTTAATAGTAATACATAGAACACAAAATTTTCACAGAATATGGCTGTATTTATAACTAATTCTAAAAATGAACGAATGAAAACGAATAATAACAAAATTATAGTTAAAATAATTATAAGGATCCATCACACCGATAGTTGAGGTTTTACTAACTGAATCGTTCATACTCTTTTTTTTTAATTGGCGTTTAAAAAGAATGGCCTTGAGTTTCTTACAGGTAGGTGCTTTTGATAGGCTCAACCCTCTGACTGAACCTAACTACTGAAGCTACGTTTGGTTTTGTTATTGTTGTATAAGCGTCAAATCAATTGGTTAGTTAGTTTGTTAAGTTTAACAAACTTACTAACCAATCGATTTCATCAATCAATCAATCAATCAGCCCACCGCAGTCCACTGCTGGACATAGGCCTCTCCCAATCGATTTGACGCATAAATATTACTTTGTGATTATGAATAGACATATTTTTTACCTAGCATTGTAAAAGAAATGTACTGACTGTTTTTTGAATCTCTCATTTGAAACCTGTGTAAAAAGAATTATTAAATACTCAGAACAAGATACATTTAATAATAAGCTGTGTTTAAAATATAATTTTAATGTATCATGGCAGAGAACGTGGCCACCACTAAGCTTATCAAAAACATCGCATCATAATCATAATAGATATTCCATCATTTTCCTTCTTCCGACCGACATAGAAAAGAAAATGTTTACTCGAAAATCTCAAAGATATAAGCAAACACACATACGTACAAACGTATATACATAATCTATAAAACTCGTCTCCGATCACGAGGCGAAGGAAAATCAAGTATGATTTATTTATTTGGCCCATAAACATGGTTCCGGAATCTTTGCGTACAGATATTAAATCGATAGGAGTAGTGGAAGAAATGTCCTTCTGTCTGTTTATTCCATTCCATGTTATTGCGTTCTGTAAAGAACCTTTTTCTGCATTCTGATGAAATTTTGCTGTGTCAGGCTGGATGAGAAAAGTTACTTTTTTATTCAAAGTTGACAAGCAAGCATATCGTCTACCTACGGTTATCGTACCAGGTATTCGCTTGCATTATTCGGAGTATCATTCGTTTATAAGCGATACTAAGTTAAAGGAATTAAAGATGGGATAAATGGACCGTTAAAGTCCAGGCAGATAGCCTTTGGAACTTTTACTATCTAATCTATGTTTTATTATCTAACGTCAAACCTAACCCTACAATTAATGGTATTAGAATTCTACGATTACAAAACCTATTTGTAAATATTTAGCAGTATAATTATTTGTGTTTTGTAATTGTTACCTTTTTTAATACGTTTGTAAATATATATTAGGTTAATTCGTTTTAAAATCAATAATGTAAATATAAATGTTCTTAGCTATAGACAAATAAAAAAAAATTGATGATATACATATGTTACAATTTTACTGTGACGCTTTGTCACAATTTATTTTATATATTATGCATTCATTCGTGCATTGCAGAGGTCATAATGACAATTTAAACAACGAAATAAAAAATTAAATTAAATTTGTAAATTGTTTAATATCATTTTCTTATATGCTATTTTATAATCAGTAGTTGGGGTACTCCTTTTAAGTAAACATTACCTGTGTTAGGAGACCCCGCTCTTCACATTACAATAATAATATAATTGCACAAGTTTCACAATATTTTAAACAAATGGTTAATAAATATAAACTTAGGTATATAATTAAATTTGTTGAGTAAATAAGTGTATATATATGTAAGTATGTTTGTGGGTGTGTGAATGTGTGTCGTGTGTGACTGGTGTGTATGTGTATGTGTGTGTGAGAGTGTGTGTGTGAGGGCGTGTGTGTGTGTGTATGTGTGAGTATGTGTGTGTGTATTTGTGAGTGTGAAAGTGTAAATACGAGTACGAATACAAAAAAATCCCAGACCCGGCTCAACTATTTGTGAATAACAGTAACACATTTTTGTCTCGTTTGGGAATAAAACCACACTCGACACAGAATCAGAGGCGACCACTTTAAACACTGCCATTCGTAGATAATAACTTACTGTATAAAAAGCATTTCGGTTCAAAATATAAAAACATTAGCAAAATAGCACAATTGCAGTATTGTATAAACCATGGTGGCTAAACTTATCGAAATATCAAAAGAATTTGAAAATCATACTGTAAAGTCTAGACCACAATCTTTATAATATTAAATAATATGGTATCGAAAAATTCTAAATCGAGAAAACGAAGTGGCGGCTTACTCCTAGTCTTCCATGTTTGTTCAAGGACTGATTTATAGCTATCATCCGAACAGAACCGTGTACCAATACATAAACTATATCCAATCTTTTACTCGGAGTCAAACTAAGCAATTGACGTACATAAATTATTTTATCAGCGTGGGACCAATGCTGTCCAAATAAAAGAAGCAATGTATTTGCTCTTTGTATTTTTGTCGAATTTCTTGTCTTTCGTATTGTTGGAAGGTAATATTTACATGTTCGTGTGTTTGATTTATTTCGTTTTAGTTTCGCAGTTTCTTTGAACAGTTCCCTAATGGATGACGTTTTTATTTTTCTCAAAGACTATGTTTGAATTTGGTTTATATCTATAGCGGCATTGATTATTTAATCATAATGTTTTGAATGTTGTTTCTAAGAATGAAAGATGTAAACTTTTAATTAAGTTCGTTGATGTTTAAGAAATAACATTAAGATCAAATTTATCGTCAATGTTACGCTCGTATACATACTAGCTGAAGCCGATTACCCTAATTTGAATTTTTTTATACAATCCCAGAGTTGAGGAAAATACAAATAGGTCGAGCCATTTCCAAGGTATTGCAAAACTAACTCATGGCAATTAAATTTTATAAATACCTATCGATGCATAGGAATATAGGGACGTTTTCAGGTCCCACATAATGAGGAACGTTATTTTTACTGTCTATCAGCCGCAGTTCTAGACACCGTACTGCTTTTAGGATTTTCTGATAGCCTAGTTGGAAACCGTTGGACTGCCACGCAGAGGTCTCGAGGTCGAATCCAGACGCGCATCTCTGACTTTTCAAAGTTAAATGCGGATTAAATAGTTGATTATCGCTTGCTTTAACGGTGAAGTAAAACATCGTAAGGAAACCTGCATGTCTGAGAGTTCTCCATAATGTTCTCGAAGATATGTGAAGTCTGCCAACCCGCACTAGGCCAGCGTGGTGGACTATGGCCTAACCTTTCTCATAGTGAGAAGAGGCCCGTGTCCAGCAGTGATACAGTTTAATACAGGGCTGATATTATTATTATATAAATTCTAATAAAGCACACTAAAACTTTTTTTTATAAACATTTCTCACGCACTGTGTATAATTCTCTTATCGCGAGGGACTTTACAAACATTCAAAAAACATCCAAACTCGGCACAGCGATTGATGGATTACACAAATTTTTGTCCCGTATGGGATTCGAACACACTACACTCGGCGCAATAGCAGTGGTGAGGCGACCACTTAAACCACTACGCCATCCGTGCAGTCAAATTGTATCATTACAAAAAAATAGTATACAAGTATTGCACCAAATTTAAAGTATTTTTAAAGCCTCCATATAATTGTTTGTTTTGTCACATTAATTAAAATCTGGTAAGTATATGATTATTTATAATTTTTTTTCTGTTTGTTCATAGAGCACTTCCATTACATCAAGAGGATGATCGGCGCTGACTACGTTGGCATCGGCGGTGACTTCGATGGAGTCAACAGGTATCTTCCTTCACCAAGTACTATAACAAAGAACTTAAAACAAAAAATTTCATTATTTTATATAACTATTCCTATATACTTCTGATTAAATTCGTTCAAGTTTCCAAAACAATCTCTTGACATTTCTTGAAATCAATTTTGATTCCTTTAGGGTCCCACGTGGCTTGGAAGACGTCTCAAAATACCCGGAGCTGTTTGCCGAACTTCTTCGTAGTGGCCAGTGGAACGTACAGGAGCTGAAGAACCTTGCTGGGCTGAACATGCTACGCGTCATGAGGCAGGTCGAAAAGGTGGGTAAATTCTTTTAGAAAGAATGGACGAGGAAAGACTGTCTAAGAAAGTTTATAAGGCTAGTGTGAATGGAACAGTCGCAAGAGGAAAACCTAGGTGAACCTTTCTCGATCAGATCGGAGGCATTCTGGACAAAGGCCAGGTTAAGAGCTCCTTGAACCGACGGGTGTGTATGAGGAATGTGATGAAAGTAAATGAAGCCAGGGAAGTGTGTCGGGATCGTAACAAATGGAATTTTATTCTACTTTCTGCACGGGCCCTTACTCAGCTTGAGAAGACCAACCTCCAATAGTCAGTGTGAGAAGGGTTAGGCCATAGTCCAACACGCTGGCCCAGTGCAGGTTGGCAGACTCCACATTATATTGGAGAACACTACGGGGAACTCGCAGACATGCAGGTTTCCTCACGATGTTCACCGTCACCGATAAAGCTAGTGATAATAACTATTTAATTCGCTGATAACTTTCAAAAGACAGAGATGCGCGTCTTGCGATCGATCTCGTGATCTCGGCATGGCAGTCCAACGGTCTCCTACTAGGCAGCTGGAAGAAGCATTTGATTCGCTTAGTGGTAATAAGAACCAGGACATTTGCAATAGCAGAGATTGGGTAAAAAAAGGCATTTTTATTGGTCTTACTTCTCTTAGACAATATAAAGAATAAGAAATAGTGTTAATAAAAAGCTGCCCAAAATATCATCATATTTTAAGGTATATCTTAATATTGATAATCATTTCTTAAATAGGAGGGCATACACCGTTACTTGTTTTGTGTTATACTGTAAATAGTATGTATATATAAATAGTATATATAAATGTCATTTTGAATATCATTTTTTTGCTGAAGAAAAGATTTTTATAAATATATTACGATACGACAGTTAGTATGTTTATTTCCACGTTACCCTAAATATATCTGCCTCCGTGGCGTAGTGGTAGTGAATGCAAATGCTGTGCATGAGGTCTCAGGTTTAAATCCCGGGTCGGGCCAACAAAAAGTAATTGGGTTTTCTGTTAATAAATCTTAATAACAGCCCAGTGTTAGGAAGTTGGTGGTGTTAGACACCCCCGCGTCCCGGAAAGCGAATGAAGCCGTTGATCCTGATCTCTGTCTGGTCGTGTGGAATTAGCGTCCCATAAGACTTAGGAAACAGAAAGTGCACTCGTGCTGGCGCACACACTAGTGAACTATAATATCACTTGCGCAGATGACCAGTCTCCGTTAAGATTGGCAGCCGTAACCGAAATTTGGTCTCGAGAATATTGCCAGAAATAGGTGAATCTAGATTAAGGGGACACCGCGAAACGCGACGCCCGTACTCATTGACACTCATTGTGTATCACTCGTTAAAGAGCGGTCATAAGGTCTAAAATTGCGATGCGCCCGCAATGATCGAGAGCGCTTAGAAATTGTTTGTTAAAATCTTAAAATATTATTTAATAATGATTGGTTTTAGTTATGCAAATAATTAGCTAGCAAATTACTAATATTGATGTTACGAATATATTTGAGTAATTCCTAAGCATAATGATAGTGTAACTTCCTTGTAATTTCAAAAATAGTAATTTTTAGAGGTGTTTTCGAAAATAATTATGATCGAGCCAAAATCACAATATCGTGTTTTTGAGCTAGGAAATTCTAGTTAAAGACATCAATTTACCTATATCAAAATTCTAGATTAATTGGTCTTCTCATAGTCCTATACTATTCGATGAAAGTTAGTGCATTTTTTCAGTGTATCCTCTTAATTTAATCAACACAATATTGTCTTCTGTTTACGCGAATGTTATTCATTGAAATTAAACTACTATATACGGATTTTATCGCGTATGTCCTCATAACCATGGCTGCTGAAAAGAAACCGAAACGTCGGGGAAAGTGTAAACATAAATATAAATAGTATAATAGTATAAATAGTTTTAATAGTTTCAATAATTTAATTAGCTTAAAAATTAGTAAAGTTTAATAGTGATTATAGTAGTGTAACAGATTTTCAAAATGTTGTAATAAAGTGTCAAATAAACAACGCGATAAAATCCGTATATAGTAGTTTAATTTCAATTAATCAACACACTCAAATAGTCGTATAATCTACAATTTTATTATGGCTTTATCCCCACTTTTGTCACTGCGACGATCAACTCGTTGCATTATTCATCATATTTTAATTCCGACTCAAAATGTAGTTTCAGTAGCAGATTGCTATTAAACGCGTTTGCATAATTTTCGATAACTGTTTTACCGTATCGAAAATAATTTACATGTTTTAAATTTGCATTTGTTCATGTTTGCATAAAGTCGTTGAGCCAGGGCTTATAGCAAAGTAAAAGATATTTATGTAGTTTTATGCAATGAGCGGCAAAAAGGTATACAGCTCGTCTCAAAATAAGCAGTTATTTTTGACGATTGCCGTACCAGGGAGATCAGTTCAGTATAACAACACTAGCTGTTAAAAAAACGGACGTGTTACTATTCACCCCATTTTTTTATTTTTTTTTACTACTACGTTTTCAAACAAACTTACGGCCCACCTGATGGTAAGTGGTCACTGAAGCCTATGGACGCCTGCAACACCAGAGGCGTCACTTACTCGTTGCCGCCCTTTAGGAAAGGAAGTGGGAAGGAGAAGGAGCGGGAAGGGGGTAAGAGAGTGATTGGGCCTCCGGCACTCTCACTCACCGAACGAAACACAACAGTAGCAATACTGCTATTTCACGTCAATATTCTGTGAGAGGGCAGTCCTTCCCCGGTCGAGACGGCCCATTCATGCCGAAATCAGCGAGGCTGTACTACTCTAAAAAATTTGTTAATAATTGGTTTTTTTATACAACTTCCTCATTAGGAATATTCCCTGTATAGCGGGTGACTTTACAAGCATTCAAGCAACGGACACAGAGTACATCCACACTTAGGACAACCATCTATGGACCACACAAGTTTTTGTCCCATGTGGGATTCGAATCCACAACACTCGGCGCGGTGGCTGTGGCGAGGCGATCACTTAATCCACTACGCCATCCGTGAAGTAATATAACAGTAATATAAAATCGCGATAAATTAGTACACTTTTCGAAGTTTTCCCTACACTACTGTTATTTTAGTATGTACTGATGTGCAGTTAAGCAGGAAAAACATGCTGGTGCATAACTGATGTTTTTCCTTTTTAACTTACTTATGAATATTTGTATAGCGATGCACAAATAGCCAGTGTAATGCTTTCTGTTGCGGAACGGATGCCCAATCACCCCTCCCCTCTCCCCCCCTCTACCCTCCCCCTACCTTTCCCCATCCCGCTCCTTCCCCTTCCCACTTCCTTTCCTAAGGGTCGGCAACGCGCAAGTGATGCTTCTGGTGTCGCAGGCGTCCATAGGCTACGGTGACCACTTACCATCAGGTGGGGCCGTATGCTTGTTTGCCACCTAAGTGGTATAAAAAAAATAAAGGAAATATTTTCGGTAACGCGGGATGAATATTGATGTCTTTTCTGACTGCTTCTCCCCACTCGATGATGTAAAGGCACTAATAGGCAACGGACAGCAGTATTTTCTTAGAATGTGTAAACGACTTGGCGTTGTAACCGTCAAATCAGGGAATATATCGCACTTTTAATAAAACAGAGACTCAACTTGAAATTTTGTAACTAAAGCAATTTGAATCACATGCCATTGCCATGCCATTAATAAGTCAGCCACATCCCACTTGCATAAACCAGTGCTCAGGCAACCCGCTGCACCTCACGCTCAAAACTCTTCTACGTCTCACACTCACTTTTTACCTCAGCCATCAACTTCGTCACCAAAATATATGCAACACGTTCAGGCAGAAGAGTGAGATTCGCTCGTCCTTTCGATCTTTGATCGACTTTCCTTACTCCGTGGAGGGGGTGATATGGCGGCGTTCAACTTGGAACGCATCCACTGCTGTCCTGTCAAAGGTGTGTGAGACAAAAGAAATCATTACGCCCCGGTCCGTGATAGGCGATCTATTGCTCCGTATAACTTTTGTGTTTACCTGATAATAACGTACATACCTACGAACAATAAATATTTATTCATACTCAGCGGAGTCTTATTTTGATAGTGCAGTGGATATCCTCTACGTAGAGAACAGCGACATATCCACTACTATATTGTATCTAAGTTAGAAGTGCGATAAAAAAATAACGTCGTCATTTCATGCATATCGCAGTCATTTTCAAAACGTTTTGATGTTAAAATGGACTGTTGTGCTACCAGTTAGAGGGCAAAAACACGATAACTCATCTGAGAGCAAAGTGCCTGGTATGGCTTAGGCAGCTCTTCTTCTACTCCAGGAACATAGCTCGTAGTTATTTGATTGCGATCTTCTGTTAGATCGAAGCTAGCCAGCCGAACTTGACCTAATCCCCACAATGCTAGTATCATAGGTATAATTATTACATATGTAGAGAACCTGATGTCAGTGCACGCAATAAAAAAAGCAGCTCGTTGTCTGGAAGTCGGCCTCGATGGCGTAGTGGTTAGTGTAACCGACTGCCACGCATAAGGTCGCGGGTTCGATTCCCGCACAATGCAAACATTTGTGTGCATGAACATGGATGTTTGTCTTGGTCTGGGTGTTTCTATGTATAATATGTATGTATTTACAAAAATATAGTATATATATGTATATTTATCCATTGTCTAGTACCCATAGTACAAGCTCTGCTTAGTTTGGGCTAGATGGTGTTGTGTATATGTGATAGAATATTATTATTAGAATATTATTAATTGTGTCGGGTAGGCAAATTAAACAATGTTGGTAGTATGTTGGTATAACAACTTTGTCTCCTTTCTTGAACATATAGGCTTGTTTCAATATCTAGGTTACATTTCCGCAAGACCACACTATTGCTCAGCGTCTGTAATCCCGTCCGTCCTTATTTATTAAACGCCAATACAATATAATTGCGTCCATTAACGTTTCAATTATACATGCGGATTTTACCGGACGATCAAATTTTTGAATCAAGAAAAATGACTTTATTAACATACTGTTAGAGTCGAAAATTCGACAACGCATACTCTTTTGTCATTCGTTGGATTATTATTACGTCATTTAACCAATTTTCATTTCCAGGCGTGTGGTATAAAGACAGAAATTGTTATGGAAAGCCAAGATTTCAGTAGATTATTATTATTGTTTATATTGGTTGAAGTAATTATATGTAGAGGCAATATTTACTCACATTTTATCAGCGATGTGAGCAGCGATAGCTCAGTGGGGAGAACAACAGACTGCAATGCAGAGGGTCTCGGGTTCGAACCCACGTCGCGCACCTCTGACTTTCGGAAGTTATATGACTTTTCGAAATTATGTGCGTATTGATTGACAATTATCCCTGCTGTTCCGTGCCTCGGAAAGCACGTTAAGCCGTTGGTCCCGGCTGCCATGAACATCTATGGCCAGTCGTTATTGGGAGAGTGTCGACACAAAAGATCCCACTGGGTCGAAGTGCCGCCGGTCTGCACTGACTGGCCCCCACATAAGATAAGATAAGATAATACCAGCGATAACCTAGTGGAAGACCGTTGGACTGCCACGCACTTTGACTTACTTTGACTTTTAGAACTGCGTTACTTTGACTTTTAGGAGTTATGTGCGTATTACATAGTTAATTATCGCTTGCTTAAACGGTGAAGGAAAACATGTAAGGAAACTTGCATGTCTGAGAGTTCTCCAAAGTGTTCTCAAAGATATTTTGAGTTTGCCAACCGGTACTGGGCCAGCGAGGTAGACTATGGCCTAATCCTTCTCACTCAGAATAGAGGCTCATGCCCAGCAGTGGGACAGTTTTATACATGTCTGCTATTGTATATTTTATACCCGAGTATTAACAAAAAAGGCTATTGCCTACTACTAAACTAAATTTCAGAATCCATGCAACTAGTATTAAAATATTTCTTACAAAATCATCTGATAAAATAATTTCACAACATGAAGCTAGTCATATATAATAATAATATTTTTATTGCCATAAAAAATTACAAATAAAACAGAACAGGTTTAAAAATTCAAGAAATGTTTACATTGTTTACAATTTTTCTGAATCAATTAAATTCCCCGCACTAGGCTAAGCCTGTTCTGCGGGAAATTGTTGGATAAGTCGATTCATCCAAAAGCAATATGTATATGTACCTATAGCATCAGTATTGGTCGAAATTAAAAAAGTAAAAGTCAAAAATTCAAGTCAAGTCAAAGCCAAAGTCAAAATCTTTTATCCATTTAGTTCAAAGTAACACTTATGAATGTCAAAATATATAGGTTAGTGAATTTATTTAGGCAATAAATAGAAAATGATAAACTTGCGCGAAAATATAAAAATGTTACTAACTTCATTACTTATAAGTAGTCTACCTACGTGAAGCCCACAGGCACATATATGTGATACAATATAACCTATACGGTAGAAAAAAGACATTGCCTATCTGTGTGCTAAATGTTATCCAAATTCGTTCACTGGTTTAGTCGTGATTGAGTAATAACTGTCTAAACATATTCACCCACGCTCACTTTTATAACATAACTAGAATATTCAAACCGGCTGTTCATACATGTAACATAATACGAAATTGCAACTGCATTGTAAAATGTAACACGTATTTAGTGCAGTCTGAAACCTCGCATATATTACTCAATGTCCCACAAATCACAGCATTCAAGAAGGCAGACAGACATGTGTAAATAGTCTGCGAGAACGCCCGAAAACTAAACCAATAGTAGCTACAGAAGCCTTCATCTTAAATCATAGCTAGATATATTCGCATACAATGGAAGACTTTCCACAAAACAAGCTGTCATTATCTAAGTACTAAGACTAATAAGATTCATTGTGCATTCTATCGTTACGTCATTAGAGTAGTACGTTTATTGCTTTATATTGCGATACTTAATTGAAATCTTAATGTTAAAACATTTCTAGTCGTATTCGCAGAACATTTGAGGTCATTGCCCAAAACAGGTTGCCATTGTCTACGTCGGTCGATACTAATAAGATTCATTCTACTTGTCGTCGTAATGTAATTAGTGCTAGAATATAAAGCACGTTCGTTGCTTTGCATTGAAGTAGAACTAATAGGAGGTAGGAGGTTTGGTTACCGAGCAGGTGTTATTAGGTTTTTCTTTCGGACGGGCTGTTTTATTCGCTGTTAGATAATTATAATAATTATATATATTTATATTATATAAGGGCTACTATGAGGGCGGTGTGGAGGCCACTGCTCTTAGACCACACGACTGCTTACCATCAGGTGGAGTGTGGTCATTTTGACGAGCACGATAAAAAATAAAAAAAAATCAAAAACATCAGTTATACCATCTTAATTTTTCTCAAATTCCATAGATTTCATAGCATTATGATATGTCTATAATAAATTACGTCTATTTTACAGATCCGTGACGAGATGCGTACCAACGGCGTCGAACCCGAGGAACACCCGGATTCCCCAAATGACAACGGAAATTGTACCAGCAATGCGTTCTACACTGAATACGTGTAAATCGCCCCTTATTTACGCGCGACTGCTAATTTAATCCTTATTTCTATACAACAGAATTCAATTTTTAATATTATTTAACTTGAGTACGTGGTAAGTGTTCAAATAAATATTTGGACTGAGGATCGACATCAATTGAGGCATATTCAGAATTGATTAAAACTTCAAGTCCTTATCATCCAAATATAATAGAAACTGAAAATAATTTAACACAAATTAAAGACGTTTAAATTCCATTTCAAACTTATAACATTATATTTTTCAATGACGAAGATATACATTATATAACAACTTATAGTAACAGTTCTAACACTGCTATATTAAAATATGTATCCAACTTTGGCAAGAAACGTCTATCCGTAATTATTGGAACAAACAAACATATCCATTCTCTTAGAAATTTGTTTAGTTAGACCAAACTATTTACCAAAGCAGTCATCGTATTATATTAAAGATACTACTAAAACAACTAAGTTAATATCGTAACGAATACTTTATTTGCATTCCCTAATGAAGTAACAAATTTCGGTCACGACAAACTTGCAAATAAAATGTGACTGCTTTTGTAAAAATCTAGAGCAACCAAATGAGAAGACTGTTGAATTTATTTTTAGGCTTCGTGGCGCAAGCCAAATGATACTAAATTAAATTATCACAATGTATCTTGCTGAGAGATTAATATAGATTATTATACATAAGAATCTTATCTTACGTATAATAATCTATAGTAATCTTTTGTAATGAAATATACATTGTCTCTATTTAGACTTAATTGTGCATTATAAACAAGAAATTAAAAAAATATATAATCAAGAATAGTAACAGGCATTAGCAATAAAACTAATAAAGGTGTTGAAAAGAATAATTCTAAATTATATTTTCTTAACGAAATACAAAATAGTAACATAATATTACTTCCAAATTCACGTGTTTAATACAGCGCGCTCTGTATTTATTAGTTTAATTAACGTCACGAACAATCGATGAATATGGTTCGTCAAATCAAACTAATTATGAACTCTAATGACACAACGAGATCATTCAAATTCAGTAGCAAATTTGACATTAAAGAGCTCATCAACTATGCCGATAGTCTCGAATTTCCATTTATGCAAATTCTGTTTGAGTGTAACCTCGTAATCAAGTTACATAATCAGGTATATAGGCTCACAAATTTTCTTTTAGCTTCAATAATTTACTTTAATGATGATGAGTGTTCACTAAATTACGTTTAAGCTGTAGTGATAGAAATGACAATGCTATCCAACATTTCGATTCTGGCAAATATAAACTCACTTTAAAATGTGCCGTTTCAAAAGTAATATTTTGGCAGGGGAATAGAAATATTGTGCTCAAATTTGCAGTCGCGCATAGCCGATACATTCAGACCGTAAATTTAATCTGACAGTTTGATTCCAATTGATGCGTGTTTAACAAGATAAATGTCTGTGTACCAATATGAGCACATTTTCACACTTTTTAGGTTTCCTGTGTACTATTACAGCAAACCAATATTGTTGCCGTAATATTCTAGTCTGCTTTCTATTTGACTAGTACGTGAAATCATCGAATATCAGCTTAAGTATGTTTAAGAAAGTTTTGTGACATATGAACGTTTCATTGGAGATACGAGCATTGTTCGTGTATTAAATAAATCCAGAAACATATGACAGCTAACTAATGCAATCAAACATATAAAATCAACCAATTTGTAGTTTGAAACCTGACAAGTGTGAATAAGCTCTACCCGATAAGGCAATAGCGTTAATAAGTGTCTGTTTAGTTAACATACAAGATGACGATGCTTATATTTCAAAATAAATAGTTTGGAAAGTCTAAGTCACATTGACGTCGCCAAGGAAAAGTTGAGCCTGGACTTTGTCGAAGAGATTTATGTCTTCAGACAAAAGCTAAAATCTTTGGAAATATTCTTGGAAAACTTGCAGCTAAAGGTTTTGAAGCATAAAATATATTACACACTCGCCTGATAGTTACGTCATAACTCAAACGACTTCTAATTATTTTTTAATTTATTGATCTAATTTTGATTTTCAAGATAAAAGCTATATAGCGATGCGAGCTGTATTTTTAATAAGATTCATTACTAAACTTATACGTTAATATTATGCACTCTAAGACAAAATTCTGTTATAATATAACAAAGACAAAATGTTCTCTAGGAAAATTGACAATCGTGTTCTTTCGCTTCACTGAGTTTAATTAAATGTCAAGAAGTTAAATTTTAACGGTAACTGGATTATTTTCCTAACATCAGGCAAGTTGAATAAAGGAATTTGGGCTACATAATTATTCATTCTCTATACTTTCTTTTTGAGTGTGTTAACAGACGTTGTTACTAGAATCCTGTCTAATTACGGCTTTTTGCTCGGCAGCCTTTTGATATCATATACATGACTGAGGTAAAGTAATTTACTCTACGACTTGACTTTAAATTTAAAGTCATATTTAATTACATTTGGAAATAAATTAATTGTAACTGTCATCGAAGAAGAAAACGTGCAAATTTACTGAAATTTATATTAGTTATAATAATTACAACGCCCATAGGGTCGGCACCTGTTTTCACAAAACAAGATTCCAATTGCAATAGAATTCAATTATCAAAATCATAGCCGATCCGTGTCAAACAAAGGCAATTCTCTACTGAACTATATAACAGTTTATTGTGTTGCAACATAGATTTAATTAAACCCTACTTTTGATAACTTGAAGCAGACATTTGCGTCTTTCTAATTCTTAAGTGTAAAGCTGACTAGCTTTTGCTAAATAAGACTAAATTCTTTAGCATCTGAGACGACAACAACTTACGAAAGTCTGTCTTTTGTTTTAGTCGTTTCAGTTGCTTAAGAATTTAATTTATTAGCTTAGTACCCAACTGCGCAGGTGTATATTAGTTTAAGTTAACGCATACCTCAGTCATATCAAACAAGGCTCTCACGAAATAAAGTGTTGCTTCCTAATATTATGTGGTCATAAATTCTGCTTAAAATATAATGCAGACAATTATGACAAGTAAAAACTTTTCATAATTTTCATCCATCTATGGCATTCCACAGCTGAACTTCTTCCAAAGCGTGAAGTTAATCACAATTTGCCGTATTCTTTTTCCTACTACTGCCAGCCACTTTACTTACAAGATCACTAAATCTGACCAAATGTCATTTTAGTTACAATATTATTTGTATTCAATCGCAAATCTAAATCAAACCGGAGCTAGCTTAATAATATTTAATAAAGCCAACATAATCATTGGCTTTATATATAAAGCTAACAGAAATGTTACCGTATCTTCTGAAAGTCAAGCTAAGAGCCAAAATGATAACTTTTAGTAAGAGGTCCTAACTTTGCCTCGAGCTAGTGACAAGTTTACTGTACGTCAGTGAGTGCCAAATAACTTTACCGCAACATTTAACAAGGTTTTCTACTAAGGGATGTATTTTTGAACGTCTACGCATTGGAATAGTTGCAAGTTTTAAGAGAATATCGAAATAGAAATCAATTGGAATGAGTGTGGTTTCGAGGCGACCTAAGTAACAATTTTGACGTATACTTTTATGAGAAAATAGCATTGCTACCATTTCACCGTAACTTATACCACTTTCTAAAGATCATGCAGATTACCAAAAGTAATGTCGTCATTGTATTTTGAAATATGATATTCGTCTTTATGTGGTAACTGTTTTAGGTAATCGAAATATATTAATCAATGTTGTAGATGCATGATAGGTGTTATATTGTGAACTATGCACTTCTTTCTTCTTATACAACTGATTTGTAGGTTGCGTTCACATATCACCGACTTAACAACCCCCCCACTCTTTCTGATAATACGACTTTCTATCTGATTTATATTAGTATCTCTTCACACTCTGTCATTATCCAAAGGTTGCATTATCAGGGATGAGTAATTTAGATAGAACTCAAAATTGGAATTAAAAGGAAGTCTTTAGTGCGAGAGAAGTAAAATTTACTGCGTAAATAGAGAAGAAAATAAACGAAAAATATTTTATTTTACTATTGTAATTTAAAATAAAAATATAAACGGTTCGATCTAGGAGAGTATGTAGGTAGCGAATAAAAATTTATAAAGGACAATGTAAATGAAATTTTTATTGGTTGAGATGATTATGGAATTTTAATAGTTTCATATCGTTAAATATAATTAAAGGAATTGAAAGCTACAAGATGTTAGTGGAAACACACGCGATGGCTAATGGCCAAATTTTGGTACCGTGTGTTTCATTAAGGGTTCAGTCTAACTTCAACACTTGCGTAGTTAATTTTTGTAAATCGATTATTTTTAAACTCACGTGTATTGTTGGTATCAACACGTATTTCTAATCTTAAATTTATTTGACTCGGACAAGGGGTGTGTGAGGCTGTAACTTATAACGGTCGAAAAAATTTAACTTTGCACGTTTGTCATCTGACGTAAAATACCAGCCTAAAATTTATATGAATCAATTGAAGTAAACGATGAAACCAGCGTGCGAAGCCAATATTCTTGGTCACGATATCTTGGGCGATAATTGAAGGATTTAGAATACATTTCGACTTCATTAAGGACACATAAAATGTGAGGATAAACGGGAATCAAGTCAGTAAGCCAGCCTCAACTTATTGGACAATCTTAAAACCTTGGACCCGAACAAGAAGCTATAAGCTAGTATACAATTATTATAAGGTCGAGTTGTGATGTGCGTTGTGCCAAAATGACCTAATCTTTTGTAAGCTTAATTTTACACGGTACTATTAACTGTGAATTGTACTTTTTCTTTTTATAATTTTGTATTTTAAAATGGAGGGTAGGAAAGAAACCGTAACTCATTTGTCATAGCGACAATAATACCATCCGATAAAAATGATGCTGTGAATTTCTTATTAATATATTAAAATAGAACTTAAAAAGCGACTATTTCTTATAAATTGTGACTGAACAATTTTTGACCTGTATTTGAACTAAACTTAGGATTTACTGGTTGTTATTTTGGTATTCTTTTGACTACAAACATGTCATTTCTGGGGCGCACGATTGGTTTGAAACAGGGTTTTTACATTTTAAAACGATCTTATTTATTGAGGACTTACAGTGTTAAAATCACAGGGTCAATAAAATCTTCTGTCAATGGCCTTGTCAAGGACAGATTACATAATCATTAACAATAAGTAACGATCTTAATGCAGTCAAATGGATCGCTTCCAAAGAGTGGCCTAAGCCTAAGCCTACAATGATACTAGAAAAGATTCCCTATAAATAATGTTTTTCAAATATACCCGCTTGATAGATAAAGTCTTTCAAATATACACATGATAGGTTGAAGCTCGTTGCATATCTATACTTCTTATAGCGCAAAATATTTTGTACTAACTGTGTAAAGGCCATTACGCCACAGTGTGCAAGAGTCTTAAACTTTATGAAGAAAGAACATACTTTATTGCCCGGAACAAAATGTTCTAAATGAATGAAAGACCTTCGTGCGCCTATTTGTGAGTTGTTTGGCGCATTGCGTAATAGCTTTGATGATGTAATAACGATGACGTAACGATCCCCAGTCTTTAAGGGGTGTTCTTGCAAAGCGCCAAGCAACTAAAATTCTGACCTGTTTATATATTTACTACACTTGATAACCAATAAACACGTTGCTGTAATGTACATTTAGTTTTATTTAATAAAGACATTTTGTTCTGAACATTTGCCCTTTCCTTCCCATCCTATGTTTGCCGTTCATATTTCTACAAATGGACTTTCTTTGTACAATTTGGTAGCCATTTTCTTTAATACATAGTTTTGATTTGTCAGCGTGAATGGTGTCTCGCCAATGCCAATGTGCCGAGGATTGTGGATTGCATCCCTGCAATGTAACACAAATAGATCTACTATATCAAGCTGTTGTGTATGTCTATTGCTTAATGGTTATGAAGAAAACGGCATCATAGATATAAACAAGTGAGAAACGGCAATGAATTGCCGTAAATCTTAGAGTTCGAAAAAATGTTATCACGTGACCTTGAGGTCAGAGGTCAAAGGTCATAGTAATTTCGGGGTATATCGACTATGCTGAGTCGAATGACGTTGACCGCGAGTCTCTAGCTCTTACGGTTCTTGAGTTGAAAGTTGTATAACAGACGGACGGACAAAGATGTTATATAAGAGCTTTTTCGACCTCTAAAAAAACTTTAGAACTGGATCAGCTTTTTGCAATATTTTTCATGCCAGCTAATAATCTTACGGTCCTCCTAATGGTAAGCAGTTATTGTAGGGTAAAATTATTTGTAGATGTACTCTAGTGAAAAAAAAATATAAGTGGTCTGTAAGGAAGGGAATGAAAGAAGTAAGTATATGTATCCGTAATCAGCCGAAACGCATTATGACTGTGTTCCGACAGATTGACACTGGTGAAACAGTACTAATACTGATACACCGGTATCTTGTAAGACCGTACAAACCAAATAATTGGCAACAGTGAGGTCTTCCACTCGTAAAACTTAAGCATTATGTTTTACGAGTGGAAGACCTCACTGTGACCTCTGAATAATATCATTTCTTTGATTTGCAATAAGGCGACCAGAGAGCATTTCTGCGATCTGAGCTGTTGTTGAATACTAAGCTATCTATGCTACATGCAATGCGAAGCAATCCTAACTTATATTATAACTGCGAATGTGTTTGTTTGTTTATTTGTTTGTTACGCTTTTACGCCTTAACTACTCGACCGACCGTTTATCCAGGTAAAGGTACTGTTACTGACCTAAGCATAATTTACGCTAGCGAAGCTGCGCCCAAAATCTAGTATGCTCAATAAATATGAGAACCTTGTAATCGCCATAATATTAAAAAGAAGGAAGAGAGCCAGCTTCTCTGGTATGGTGCTCAAATTAAGCCAGTCCAACTCTTATGTATGTACCGAAGGTCTTTCTGGTAGCCAGTATTACGCAAATCACCCATGCTGTCATCTGCATAGCAATCCATATTGACATACAAAATAACCAATGTTGAGGAGCATATCGAGCCTTGTGGAACACCAGCATTAATAGTTTTGTCTTCAACGTTTACAACGAATTTGATCTTACGACCATTTATAAAGATTATATAAGCTTTAAAACAAGATAAAAACCACACCTGTATCCCAATCATATGTGCACTTTATGAAAACTCACACTGTATATACATTTGCAATTCCATTAGTTAGCTTTCGGTTAAAAGGCGCTGTGCCAGCAACTGTAGCGAGCTTAATGGCAAAAGCCACACCCTTGCATTCTAACGATTCGACCCAGATGTGCGTAAAATACACTAAAGGATCAAAACCTGGAAGACTGTGAAGGAGTCTTTATTGCATTCTAACGATTCGACCCAGATGTGCGTAAAATACACTAAAGGATCAAAACCTGGAAGACTGTGAAGGAGTCTTTATTGCATTCTAACGATTCGACCCAGATGTGCGTAAAATACACTAAAGGATCAAAACCTGGAAGACTGTGAAGGAGTCTTTATTGCCTAGTCACTTATCAGCTAGTTAGTGCTCTCCAAAAACTTGGAAGCAAGGATATATATGCTATCTATCTGTATATGCAAGGGTTTTATTGGTTACCGCTTTTGGAATCAGCAAAAAATGGGTACACATCCACGTAGATAGTTGGTTTTGTAAGAAAGGCGAAAAACCTGTCACCTTAAGGGTATATGTCTCAAACACCATTGCTTGGCTGGCCTACTCGACATATACGCCCAGGAGTACAAACTGCAGCCTGCAGTTATATGATGCAAATTTCGGGCAATTAGCTCTCAAACGGTGCGATGATGGGTGATGGAAATTCATACTCCTTAGATAATACAGTACCCTGTTAAAGAACATATTTTTTTATTGTTGTGTCACTCGAAGGTTCAAGTTAGAAACGATCAGGTACTCGGCAAAATCGACCTTATCTTGACGTTTAAGCTGTGGTAATATAAGCAATATAAGATTCGGCAATATTATAAATTAACAAGGGTAAAACTTTTTTCTTAATTATATATTACCCAGTTAATGTAATTGTCAATGTTTAAAATCCGGTAACGAAATCCACAATGAAATAAATCTTTACTTTATTGATAATAATTTAGTGACGTAATTTATGACAGTCATAAAATTTATTTGTTGTGATAATTAATGAGCGTCATTAACTGTCAGTCAGTTTCCTTTAATAGGTTGGACCTCATCCAAGCCATAACCAACATCATTCGCGCAAACAATGAATGCATGTGAGGATAAACCAGAAGGTTAAATGTAAAAGAATACTGTCGTATGCTTATTTGCCATTTGTAATTAACGCTTGGTAATATTCAGAAATTTACATAATGACATAGCTATATAATGTCCCGAAAATTACATAAATATACATAAGTTTAAGTAGTCATGGCATAAAATACATATATATACCTACTTATATACTTAAATACGAGTACGTAATCTTATGTGTCCTACGTAATAAATCTATCGCTCTCTACTGGGCTTCAGTCATCATGCTGATAAGAAAATAATTACCTCGACGTAAGTATTTTGCAACAACTTATCACAAAAGATGTACGGCTTCAGCTTACCGACATTCATAGAACTCGCACCTTAGCACTCACCCGTTTCACCGCATGCCCAGAAATCCCAAACATATGCCATAATGCCGACGAATTTGTGACAATTCTTATGGTAGGTGGAGATCTAGCAAAAACGTGGCTCAGTCTACTGCCGTCCATATACTTATTTGACTAAGAATAAGCAAAGCACAGTGGCTGTGTTACCTCCCAACTAAAGTCAATCCTCGTCCAGGATTGGACACATATAAGCCTACAACTATATAATTGTTGTCCACTACACGGATACTTTAAAGACGCCACCTTTTTCCTCAGTTTAGTTCTGGCAGACACATAGTTAAGATTTATATACCTGAGTCTACTGGTCGCATAGCGGATACCAGAAGACAGCTAGGCTCAAGTGATGCAGTTCAGTAAAACTACCCTACTGCCCAACTAGCATTACTGGTAGATTCAAATCATCAGCCCTCACTGTACTAAGATCGCATAAAAGAGTGTCCATACGAATAAGAAAGCTTCCGCACATTACATTTACATGATAGAGAACATAATATCCAAAAAAATTAAATATAAGTGAGCATGGTGATACCATATTTATAATTTAGATATTGTATAGCAGAGTACATCAGATGACAACGTAACATCCAGAAATATGAACATATTTAAGCGCGTAGTAGTAATTAAAACCTTTGATTTTGACACCAATTTCATGTAACAGTATGCTGTAGCGTTCTAGGAGAGATCCTAGCACACTACAGCATATTGTTACATGAAATACCACTCCTAGTAGTTAGTGTCAAAATCAAAGCTTTTGACACCAACCTTTACCTCTCGGTGCAGTTGCTCTTCATACCCCTAAACTTTACCCAGATTGTCTAAGAGATTAATAGCCAAACCACTAAATCTAGACCTGATATGACCTGAAGGTTCTGTTACTAACTGAAAAACTTGACCTTTATGGAGTTCTGACCAATGTCCGGTTAAGTCTGTGTCCGTCAATTCTCTGCTCATTCAGTCTTTGAGACACATTCAGCAGTACAGGTTGCCGAAAAAGTTTATACAATTTAAAACAACACAACATACTCAAAAAGAATTACTCAGTGAATATAATTGAAGCTAAATAGCACACAATAGAATAATAAAACAAAATATTTAGACTCACGACGATTACTACAGGTCATACAATAGAAGATAAAATACTACTATTCGATTACTATTCGAGAACTAAAATATTTTAAGATATGGCAACACTAAAAATATTCAGGCAATAGTTGGCGTCATATGTTTAAGACGAAGGATTTTCGTGCTTACAATATTGTTTGTAAATAATAATATTGTGCCGTTCCATTAAAAATCGAGTACAGTAATAAATATTGGTGACAGTGAAATAATTTATAATGTATTCATGCTATATTTAACAGATTCTCAAGTTAACAACATGGCATCATATTTGGACATTATTTATAATCGTGAGGCAGGTTTTATTGGTAAGTTTCGAATACATCTCGTACTCAAAACGTATTACAGTTCATTTCTACCTAATGCTACGAAAATCTAATAAGATTTTTGCGGAACCATAATTGTTTCCTATGATGTCTGCCATCTTGGATTTTGTTTATAAATAGAAAATATCAGGATCAATACTTGAAATTAAACTTGTAAATTACCAACCCAGACACTTTTTACCTGTTTTATAGCTTAAAATTAATAGGAGCTGTTTAATTGTTTTAGGTAAATCAGAATATATGCGTAGAATTGTTAAACAAGACATGGAGGACATATTAAATTATGGCTGAACACCAATGTGGTCGCCGGTCGCCGCCCAAGGATTTAAAGGACAAATGTAACAAATTTGTTATTTTGAAAAATAATTTTTGAAGTGCCATCTATTATGAATGTACTGGCTACGCTAAAAGCAGATACTGCGAATGATGAAGTAGAGTGCATTTATGAAAACGAAACGCAAAACAAATCGACAGGCATGAACTGAAATTTTACGTATTTTAATACTATCAAAAATCCATAATTTATTTGAATTAAATCAGCTTTAACTATAAATTGATACCAAAAAATATTACAAACGGAGGATGTCATTGACGCCATGCCCGATGGAAAAGGATGGATTTTTACAACGAAAAGGTGTTGTGCTTAATGTACATTTTTATTTTTCTATGGTGTGAATAAAGAAGGCGAATATCACAATAAAATTATGTAGGTTACTTAAAAACTTGGCAATAATTGCAAAGATTCTCCCGTCACAGTGATGAAGACATAGACCAATGGGATTGGTGTTCGTGAATAATTTTGTGTTTGATCCAGAATTACGGAAGCCTTACACGGAACTCATAGACGTTGCTTGTATTCCATAACTTTCTCAAAATCGTGTATATTTTATACAAACACACTATCTGTACTAACTCACGTCACGTCTTATTAAACTGGAGAGAGCAAAAATAAAGCACGTTACCTAAAGTAATGTTCCAAAATCCTATTAGTTTTCCAACTATATAATGGGTAAAACTGTAGGTATTAAATGAGGCCATAGACACCCATAAGCATGGCCTAATTGGCGCTGATTATAATCACACGTTAAATACTAGAGTCTACAATTCCCTTACTTACAGCAAAATGAAGAATAACACTTGCAACATTTTTTGTCACAAGTTTTCGCGCACACGTAAAATACCATCGCTTCAATATAAAATAGAAAAATTTTTCGACCGCTATAAATTTTCACGCAACGGTGTAATTCACATACTCACACGTACACAAATACGCACAGGCATAATCACACGCACACGCACACGCACGCGCATATGCACACGAGTCTGCTCACGGACCCCCTCATGCACACAAAAAAGCTCACACACACATACACGCACACGCATTGGCAGCCGCCCAATCGCACGCCCTCGTAGTCACCCAATCTTGCGCCGACGCACACGCACACGCACTCACGTACACACACGTACACGCACATGGACAACAACAAGAAATTATCTATACATGGAAATCTATTAAAATCTAGTACTAGGCATTGTGATTGTGGTAGTGTGCCTAGTGTGGATATCATAGTAAATGTATGATGTGTACATAATAAAAATAAACATTGTTATTTTCAAACAAGCTTGTGACAACTGCAGTGCATCAGTACATGTAAACACGAAACGATACTCCAAGAAACAAAACAGTTTCAGCTTCTTAAAGACAGTAACTAGTTATACAACATATGATTAAAAATTGGTGACACATATACTACAGAAGTAGAAGCTGGAATAGATAGCATAAGATAAAAATTTGTTATTTCTGCAAAACCAATGAACTTTTTGTATCATGTTTTACTATTTGTGGTGATGGTTCTTTTTCATTGCCATTAAGCGTTGTGCTCTAATCCCATAATAGTCACGATACAAGATTCGCTATGTGATCTTTCTTTGTTTATTACAACGCGTCATGAGCGTTGGTATTTTAAAGTGCCCACAACGCTTCGTGAGCATATATATGGCCTATACTTGAATATATTTTACAGAGTATGTAAAAAGTGAAGAGCTGAGTAGCGTGTAATGAATATGTAAGATAAGCCTGGAAAAATGTTTTCGTATAAAAAATATAACATGTATTTTTGTCAAGATTTATTTAGAATTATACACGGTAATTTCAAACTGATACCAAAACCATTAAAGGAATTTAAACAAAACACAAAAAAAAATTTATCGCGTTTTGCTCAAAAAATTAATATTTTACTATTTACTCTTCAATTTGAGAAGAATCAAATATACGTTTTAGTTTTATATTCACTACATATTCATTTCTTTATTAATTATTAAAATATTGACCAAAGACAATCGAAGGAAAAAAAATTTACGAATGCTTAATTAATCGGAGAAATTCTTAATTCTTACCTCTCACCTAGAGCTCCGTTTGCCAAATTTGGAACCTACTATCCTGTGATAATTCACTTGTCTTATTATCTACACTATATTATTTCTATTGAATTTTAACTTCATATGACAACTCTAAAAACGTAATAATCTAACACATATTCATTATGTTCATAAATTGTATATAAAATAAAATTAAAGTTTGTGATAAAGCAAAATCGTGAAGATGTTCTATTTATAGAAATTTTAAATAACGAGAGAGTTAAGGTTAAGCAGAAAGCATAAGCAGGTCTTTTATACAATTTTAGAGCACATACTCCGTCCTTGTCAAGGTGAGTGCAGGCAAAGGCGGATAACAGCTAGTATATGAATAAAATAATAGGTAAGCTAAAGATTATTGACTCTTAAATGTTGTTATTAAATTTTAAATAAATTGTAAGTGAATAATGTGTTTATGTAGTAGTTTTTATGTGTAACTTTTAAAATAGATTGTGAATTGTGTAACGTGTTAAAATTTGCTGTATGTGCCCAAACAGGGCTTATAAAGTTTGAACCCCTTAAACATTGTAGAATTGTGACAAAGAATATTGAATATAAATTAATTGGAATAACATGGCCTCACATAGCGATTACATAAAATAGATTCACGTCGACTTCTATTGTAAGTTACTTTTCATAAATGTGCATAGTATTTTATAGATATTATCTATAATCCTAAAATGGACATTTGTTAACTGAAATTATATTTATATATTATATTAAACCCATAATAATAAACAAGCAGGGATAGCTCAGTGGGGAGACAACAGACTGCAATGCAGAGGCTCTCGGGTTCGAACCCACGTCGCGCACCTCTGACTTTCGGAAGTTATATGACTTTTCGAAATTATGTGCGTATTGATTGACAATTATCGCCTGCTCCGTGCCTCGGAGAGTACGTTAAGCCGCCGGTCCCGGCTGCCATAAGCAACTATGGCAGTCGTTATTGAGAAGTCAGTGCCCTCTAATATCCTGACACTGGTCTAGCTTTAGGGTATCGTTAGCCTTCGGGTTGCGGAGGTCAGATGGCACTCGCTCCGTGTAAAAACTGATATTCAGTCAAATCCGGTTAGACTAGAAAGCCGATCCCAAGTGACTTGTGAATAATAAAGGCTAAGAGAAGAAGAATAATAAACTACAAAAAATCTGTAATAACTTTTACGACGTTTTATGAAATAGTTTATCGTAGCGCACCGAGCAGTATTGATTTCGAATATGTGCGAAAACTGCTTGTAACTCGAACTGGGCCAGTATAGTGGGTTGTGACCTAATCTATCTCATACTGAGAAGATGCCCGTACCCAGCAGTGGAACCGTTTATAAAGAGTGGTCATATCATTACATATTTATTGTACATATGATAAATATAACTTAAACTTTCATTGTGTCAAAAATGTATGTTGTACTGATGTTCTTTTTTCACAAAAAATGGCTCTAACTGGTTTTGTTTGGTTGTAGTAAGTGTATTAAGGGATCCCGGTTAGCGGGCGTTGAGAAATGTAAGTTTGTTCGTCCGTGTATCATCAGTGTGACTTAATGAGATTTGTGTGGGTTTAGCTTGCTCAATTGATTTTGAGTCGCAAGGGCACACCGACAACCAGTCACATTAGGTTTTCAATACCGTCTGGCATTCCAACAATTGACAGATTAAATCAAGCTATATGATATTTTATGTTTGTACGTACATTATGTTTTATATATATAGATTAATATTTGAACGTCTCTTGTGGCTCAATGGTTTTCGATTCTTTTTAAAGATTTTCTTTGCCATATTCATCCAGATATATATTTTTAATGCCATATCAACATTTGTGAAAATTGTGGTTGTATTATTCCTTTTAATGAGTTAGTTGATATACATTAGAAAAGTACAATTGTTTATTTACACTAAAAAGGAATTGGTATACCTAAAGGCTTGACGGCTCAACGCAAACATACACTTTTATGTAGGTATTACATTTTATAATTATTATTTTATTTTTATATATTTGTATATATTTAAGCTCGTTTAGTGTATAATTAATAATATATTTATAGATTATAACAAAATTTATATTAAATGTTACGGTTATTATTATTGTGACGGTTTACATATTATTATGTAAAATATAGCAGCTGATGTGGATTTTAATTAAATTATGGATGTCACTGTGCAACTAACTAGTGAAGTTTTATTTATCACCTTTGAAAACAATACTAGAATAAAACATATTATAAAATAGTGTCCCGCCGCGTCCGTCTGTTCGCGATAAACTCGAAAACTACTGAACGAATTTTCATACGGTTTACTTACGCCCATAGACAAAGTGATTCGTGAGAAAAGTTTAGGTATATAATTGGTTAAGGTTACTTGTACGTAACCAGGGCGGGTTAGTGCATGATAAAACTGGTGCTGAATGTCATACGATATAATGAAATCTTTTTGAATAAGGGCCGATTTTCAATCGTTATATAACTATCTGGGTGCCTAGCGCAAGTTGTTTTAACGTTAAACGATAAAGTCGTTTGCCGGGTTTGGCTCTCAGATTGATCAGAGTGCCTGGAGGAGTTTGTTTTACGTTAATTCGATTGATTTTCAATACGTGAGTGTAATGCAACCCTACCTTTGGGGGCATAATAGTAATATAAATGAACTAGAACAATAACAGACTTAGTCAAATCGCTGGTAAAATATATTTGAGTAACATAATCACCGAGCGTCGTCCGGTGGGTCGACCAGGTTACCATTGGAAAGACAAACTAGCTAAAGACCTGAAAGAGATGAATGTGCTCGATTGATCTGACTTGGTACAAAATAGGAAAGAATGACGCACTTTAATGTCGGAGGCCAAGATCCACTTTGGATCGCTGAGCCAGCGAAATAAGTAAGTAACATAATCAAAATTGGAGCGGCATTTGCTCATTGGTAATGCATTGGACTTGCGATGGTTCGGTTTAGGTTTAAGACCTACCCAATAGACTATCGATGGGAAACCACTCGTAACAAAAGCATGTAACTTAGCTTGACGGATTATCAACAATATTTGTCTTTTGCAAACCAAATCACGACTAGTCTTAAAACTTAATAGATATGTAATTTTTTGTGTAGTAGAACCTCGTTGATTTCAGCATGAATGGGTCGGTTCGACCGGGGCAGGACTACCCTCTCACAGAATATCAACGTGAAATAGCAGTATTCCTACTGTTGTGTTTCGATTGGTGAGTGAGAGTGCCGGAGGCCCAATTACACTCTTTTCCCCTTCCCGCTCCTCCCCACTTCCTTTTTCTCCCAAAGGGTCGGCAACGCGCAAGTGATGCCTCAGGTGTTGCAAGCGTCCATAGGCTACGGTGACCACTTACCATCAGGTGGGCCGTATGCTTGTTTGCCACCTTAGTCGTGTAACAAAGAAAAAAAGTACAGAATACAATGTCTCATCATCATCATCATCATCATCTCAGCCGAAAGACATTCACTGCTAGACATAGGCCTCCCCCAAAGTTTTCCACACAGACCGGTTTTGGTATTCTTATATTTGTACTAAATTTATTATAGTCGACACTAATTCACCGTGATCATGTTCCCAAGAAATCTTACCACGTATTGTGTTTAGTACGAAGCCTTGCTCTACATCACAAAGTCGTGCATATAAGAGACAGTACACACGATGGCATAAGTTAACTAGTACACAACGGCAGAACTGCCGCGTCTAGTACAGCACCGCTACTCAATGCTAATAGGCATGAAGCAACTTGGATGTCCTCGAACTTCTACCACTCATAGTTTAGTTGAACATGTTATCTAGGATGACCAGTAAGACGAGGTACAGTGGACTTGCACTATTGTTTGGTTTAAGCCATTTTGTAAGTAAGCAGCGATAGCCTTGTGGAAAACTGTTAGACTACCACGCTGATGTCTCCAGTTTGATACCAGAGCAATTCTGAATTTTTTTAAGTTATGTGCGTATTAAATAGTCAACTATCAATCGCAATCAATGGTGAATAAAATCATCGTAAGGAAGCCTACATGTCTGTGAATTCTACATATTGTTACCATGTTTTAAGTAAGAAGCGATAGACTTGTGGAAAGTTCGTTGGACTGTTCGAGTTCCATTTGAACCTGGCTTTCTGAAGTTATGTGCGTATTAAATAGTTAATCACTCGCTTTAACGGTAAAGAAAAACATAGTAAGGAAACCTACATGTCTAAGAGTTCTACATAATGCTCTTGAAGATGTGTAAAGTCTGCAAATTTACACTGGGTCAGCGTGTTAGATCATGGCCTAACCTGGCACGTGATCAGCAGTAGGTCAGTCTATAAATGGCTATTATAATTATCTTATCTTATGTGGGGGACAGTCAGTGCAGACCGGCACTTCAACCCAGTGGGATCTTTTGTGTCGACACTCTCCCAATAACGACTGCCATAGATGTTCATGGCAGCCGGGACCAACGGCTTAACGTGCTTCCCGAGGCACGGAGCAGGCGATAATTGTCAATCAATACGCACATAATTTCGAAAAGCCATATAACTTTCGAAAGTCAGAGGTGCGCGACGTGGATTCGAACCCGTGCATTGCAGTCTGTTGGTCTTCCCACTGAACTATCGCTGCTCCTATTATAATTAAGTTTTTTGAAGAAATGTTGAATAATCACATGTTGAGAAATGTTGCTAAAGTAGGTCTAACACCTATGTGCTGTGCAACTTCGTGCATAATAATATCGCCCACACAACACTATATCGCCCAAACGTATGTATGTTCTATTGCAGGGTCTAAGCTCCTGAAGACAGAACAGTGAGGCTGAATGAGGTCCACAGCCAAATTAAAGCCACTGGCCACTTCAGACAAAATTATTTGTAAGCTTTGTATTCCATATCTATTTGTTTTGGTTTGACTATTCCACAATGGAAAACCGATAGTGGCCTTACTATCCACATTATTTTAATCAGTGAAGTTTTCTGTGAGCAGACGATGTTTGATTAGAATTCTAACATAGCGTTATAGACCAAAACCTGCCACTGAGTGTGTTTGCTGGAGGCTGCTACAATCCATGCAATGATTACCGCAAGTTAAATGCTCTCTCATAATATATTCTCGTCCAAACATACGGGGCAAAAACATGGTCACTGGGCGATGCTCAAGGTTTGCCAACGAGCATTTGAACCGACTGTATTGGATACAAATCTCACTGACCTAATTCGTAACATAACAGAAATCGCATTAAGCTTTGCAATACTAAAATTAGTTTAGCGAGATATGTCTGCATTCAGTGAGATGAACAAACATCGTTAGTAAAGAAGGTCTATACGCTGGTTTATTTCAACTTGTTAGTAGGATAAAATGAAGAAACGTTTATGTTTATAATCCTCATCCTTACTAATATTATAAGTGCGAATGAAAGTTTATTTGTTACGGTTTCACACCTTAACTACTCGACTGATAATCATGAAATTTCGGATACACGTTTTCAGGGGAACAGAAAAGGACATAGGTAACCTATATCCTTTTCTGTTCCACCGAAAACGTGTACCTTTCATCTTAAAATCACTGTTACTGACCTACATTTACGCGACCGAGGCCGCGGGTAAAATCTAGTTATGCTATAAAAATGTTTGATTAAGCTACATTCATGAGATATTAATATTACATTCTTGAGATATATCTCAATATAATCCAATACTTGGATATTTGAATATCTTGAAGCTTTAAGGCGATTTATATTGAATGTTTGAGATTACAATACACTATATTCTGTATGTAAGGTTACATCCACTAAAAAAAATTTACTTGCTAACATAACTTTTTTTTTTTTTCTAACCTACTTTTATGTGAGTGAAGGCGTGGACAAAATCTAGTTATGTATATATGTAAAAGCTTATGAAGATATCAGGATTTATGTTTGGACTTTCTAAGTGGGCAATATTCTACTGAAATATGTGGCTGCAATGTTTTGCTCTTTGGGGGAGGGCTATGTCCAGCAGTGGACTGTTATAGCCTGATGATGATGA
Source organism: Catocala sponsa (assembly GCA_963564715.1). Lineage (NCBI taxonomy): Eukaryota > Metazoa > Arthropoda > Insecta > Lepidoptera > Erebidae > Catocala > Catocala sponsa. Next base: position 5,603,381 of record OY751326.1, read on the forward strand.
TGATGATGATGAATGTTTTCAACAACGGCATAGCTCAAAAACATTCAAATACATCGGACATACCAAACATAATTCTTCGGATAGCCATAAGCAAAATAATAATATTCTATCACATACACACAACACCATCTAGCCCAAATTAAGCAGAGCTTGTACTATGGGTACTAGACAATGGATAAACATACATATAACTTTTTTTTTTGTAAATACATACATATTATACATAGAAACACCCAGACCAAGACAAACATCCATGTTCATGCACACAAATATTGACGAGTTTTATATAATACTAGATTTTACCCACGGCTTCGCTCTTGTAAATGTAGATTAAGTTAGTAACATAACTTTTTTCCAGATGAAAGGTACTCTATGTTCTTTTTTGCTCTCCCGAGAACGTGTATGGGAAATTTCATGATGATCGGTGGAGCAGTTAAGGCGTGAAAGCGTAACAAACAAACAAACTCACATTCGCATTTATAATATTACTAGATTATGATCGTGGCTTCGCTCGCGTAAATGTAGGTTAGGTTAAGTTATATTAGTAACAAACTTTTTCTGGATGAAAGTTACGATTGGTTGAGTAGTTTAGGTGTGAAAACGTAACAAACAAACAAACAAACTCACATTCGCATTTATAATATTAGTTAGGATGACTGTTATGGCATTGCAGTAAAAATAAGACCCGTTTAAAAGCCCCTTATCACTTTACTCGTAAACCATATCCTGATTAAGAATATAACTTATTAAAAGCTACTTTACGTCTTTATCCTGGGATAAAGACGTAAAGTAGCTTTTATTAAGGTGATACGGGCAAAGCCACGGATAGCAACTATTTAGTTGTAAAGCCTTCAGTCAGAAATCTTCGACAGGTACTCAAACTTTACTTTGTATCTTCAATCAAACATTTTATCTCAGGAACCGCAATAGTGCCGACCAGGCGAGTCCATGTCTTGACTTATTGATGCCTACAATGTTTTTACTTTTAGAGAACATATTCGAAAGCTTTCTGCTAAAGTAGATAAATATTTAAATTGACCTCCGCATCCAAAGGGAATACTTAATACTAGATAGATGAACATCTATCTTATTTACGCCCTTCCTAGTTTTCTCACGTTTCTGGGTACATCAATCGACCATCATTGCGTGTACGACATGGTTTTGGATACATCGAAACTGGAATCCTTACTAATATTATAAATACGAATGTGAGTTTGTTTGTTACGCTTTCACGCCTAACTATTACTAGCGATCGCCTAGTGGTCAAAATTCGACCAAAATTCCTAAACTTGCTATTTTGTTTTCTGTTTTTCTTTATCTTTATATATATAATTCTACTGTACGTGTGTATGTCACTAAACTCCTCCTAAACGGCTGGACCGATTTTGATGAAACTTTTTGTATGTGTTCAAGTGGATTCGAGAATGGTTCAGATATGCTTTTTCTTTTTTTTTCGTGTGTACAGGAGAACGTCTGTCGGGACAGCTATACATATAAATAAGGTATAGGGTAACCATAGTTACAAAGAATTGTACGACGTCAGACGAACAATGCCGAAATACTACGAACGCGATTCGACTGCGTGTGTTCAAAACAGTTCATTTTAAAACAGCAGCCCACGTATCAAACAACCTATTTCAAAATCAATTATGCGTGTACCTTGTACTAAATATTAACCAAAACACATTACAAAACAGACGTTGCTAATAAAACCGCAGACCTCTACATTTTACGCTCACCACCCACTGTCTGAATCCCACAAAACATAATAAATAACGAAACAAACTTCATTAGAACGAAATAAATTTATTGATATACCTACAGTAGAAACGAAACACTTATAAATCTTCTCCTGTTTTGTATTTGTTTGTAATTAATTCAATTCTCCAAATTACTTTCTCTATTCGCTGAAATGTGTGATATATGTATATTCAATGATAAAGCATACCAAAATGAACTTTTTTTAAATGTTATCATACTTTCTGTTGCAATTTACTAGTACCTACGTACCTTGTTAAGACTGCGCCGAGCGAAATATGCCAAAACAGGCGGTCAGTTAAATGAATAAAATCAACACTTTTTGATTAATATAAATATAAAATATACATTTACCATAACAATGAATGTGTTTACAATTACTCCGTGTAAAAAACTTAAATTAATTAATATTTTCGCCTACAAAATTACGTAAGTTTGCAGGAAAAATGCAAAAACGTAGGCTCGTGTATTTTACAGCTTAAACGAAACATATATATTTCAATTTGTTCGTCCCAAATATTTAAGTTATTGGTTGACAATAAAGATATAGATATATATTTATCAAAAAAGTACTTCAAATCTTCCATACTTTAATTAGGCACTTTTAATCCAAGTATGGTTCATGTCGATAGTGCAATGGATAGGATTCGAACGCACGACTTTTCGGTCGCAAGGCCGAGTCTTTATACATTGGGCGAGCAGCGATAGTTCAGTGGGTAGACCAACAGACTGCAATGCAGAGGGTCTCGGGTTCGAACCCACGTCGCACACCTCCGACTTTCGGAAGTTATATGACTTTTCGAAATTATGTGCGTATTGATTGGCAATAATTATCGCCTGCTCCGTGCCTCGGAGAGCACGTTAAGCCGTTGGTCCCGGCTGCCATGAACATCTATGGCAGTCGTTATTGGGAGAGTGTCGACACAAAAGATCCCACTGGGTCGAAGTGTCGCCGGTCTGCTCTGACTGGCCCCAAGATAAGATAAGATATACATTGGGCACAGGCATGGGCTTCTCAGTATGGGGAGGTGTAGGCCATGTTCCATCATACTGACCCAGTACGGGTTGTCAGACTTCACATATCTAAGAGAACATTATAGAGAATTCCCAGACATGCTGGTTTCCTCAAAGTTTCTTCCTTCACCGTTAGGCTGAGGCTACATTAGTCCGCGACACGACCTGCGATACGTAAGCGATAAAAACAAATAGTTCATATTAACGTTTATGGCTACACCGTACGTCATATATCGCTGTTAATCTTTGATTTGTTTATGCGATAAAAACAACATTAATGGAATCACGGCATCGGCTACATCAACTTGTCAGCGAAATTGAAGCAAATTCATTAAAAAATTTCGCTTATGATGTAGCCATTCCATGTTTATATCGTTTCGCTTTCACAGTCGCATCGCGAATCGCTGCCTACTGTAGACTCAGCCTTAAAGCGAGCGATAGTTACAATTTAATATATATAGCACGTAACTTCGAAAAGTCAGAGATACGCGCTTCAGGATCAAAATCGAGACCTCTGCGTGGCAGTCTAACGGTCGCCAACTAGGCTATCGCTGCACTATAGTGATATCATCGATCAAAGATCGATGATTGGCATACAATAAATTTTAGTTAATAATACTAGACTTTGGTGCCAATTCTGTTGTCACAAAATTCTCTAAGCTTACCTAATAATCACTAAAATTTAGTTTAGTTCTCTCAAATGACATTTCGTATTCTGAAACCGTTAAAAGTAATAAATAATAATAATAATATTCTACCACATACACACAACACCATCTAGCCCACACTAAGCAGAGCTTGTACTATGGGTACTAGACAATGGATAAACTTACATATATACTTTTTTTTTTGTAAATACATACATATTATACATAGAAACACCCAGACCAAGACAAACATCTATGTTCATGCACACAAATGTTTGACTTGTGCGGGAATCGAACCCGCGACCTCAGGCGTGGCAGTCGGTTACACTAACCACTACGCCATCGAGGCAGGACTAAAAAAAATTTTGTGATTTTTAGTTAAGTTTAGAGAATTTTGTGACAACAGAATTGGCACCAGTATTGTTCACCGTTAAATAAACAAAACAAATTTCGAACAGCTTTGATTGATTTAAAATGGCCGCCAACTACAGTGGTTAGATAATGTAATATGGGCTTACAAAATTAAATTCAAACATCAGTTAGGTAGTTATTTGTTCGCTATCGGTATTTGGTATCGTTAGTGATTGAAAAGCGTGGTGTAATTTACGCCCAGCAATGTAATTAAAATAGATGAGTATTCAACGTAACCATGTCACCGTAGCGTCGAATGAAAGTTATGTAGCTTTGTTAGGTTGCTAGGAGTATATTCTGTCGCCTTACCGCTTAAAGGAACTGTGTGAACTACTCTTAACTACTACCACGATACTAACTTGTTACGTCAGAGGGTCGTTGCTTCATTGTTGTATGTATATTCTACATAAGCAGAGGTCTAGTACATCTGTATATTATCAGCTATGGTTTAGTTCGCTTCATAATGCTATAGAGCATAGACACGGCAAAAACTGAATAAGCACCACCCGGACATTTACTCTGAAATCTCATGATTTCGGAATGAATGCCGTCGTCGTCGAAATTCAACAATTCTTGTTCCGTTTGAGTGTTGAGAGCGCTGTGATAATGGCAAGGTGAGAACTACACCATTCGTGCAGCCTAACACATATTTATTTAAAGTTATTACACAAATAATCTCACGATTTTAGAATTAATGACCGGGTTGGAATGATGCTATGAGACTTAGCTAAATAAGTAATTGTGTGAGTGTGGCGTAGTGATGGCTTCGTCACTACACCGATTGATGTGGGTTCGAATCCGATATGGGACAAAAATTTGTGTGGTCCGCAAATGGTCGTTCTGAGTCTAGTTGTCCTTTGCGTCTGCTGTTTCAATTTTTGTTATATTTTCAGTGCGGTAGTTGACATTGAAATAAAAGTCTCACGTCAGCATCCCTGGGGTAGGAGGAAGTGTATTACATCCACGTTCTGCCAGCTTTGGTTTCACGTCCCATGTTATAACCATCTATCGGACACAGCCCCAGTTCTCATGCTGCTATTGGAAATGTTTTAGCCGAAAAACACAATAACACTTTGCCCGACCCAGGAACCACCAAACCCAGGACTTCACGCACAGTAGTTATATACACGACAACCGAGCTACCAAGGTAGTCATCTCACATTTATTGTTTAACTAGCTAAAGCTAACCCGATAGACTTTGTACTGCCAGACGAACTATCAAACACTCAAGGTTAAAATAAAAGTTAAAATTTCCTGAAATTATCAAATTTTCTGCGCAATTTTCTTAACTTTTCTGTCATTGTGTATTTTTAAAAAAATAATGGAATCGGTAAAGTTTTCTCAAGTTATAGCGTGATTGGTCACGCGACAGGGATTCATATATATAAATTATAGCCTAACTAATATTATAAATGCGAATGTGAGTTTGTTTGTTTGTTACGCTTTCACGCCTTAACTGCTCGACCGATCATCATGAATTTTCGCATAAACGTTTTTGGGGGAACAGAAAAGGACATAGGTATCTATATCCTTTTCTCTTCCACCGAAAACGTGTACCTTTCATCCTAAAATCACTGTTAGTGACCTACATTTACGCGACCGAGGCCGCGAGCAAAATCTAGTTATGCTATAGAAATGTTTAATTAAGCTACATTCTTGAGATACATCTCAATATAATCCAATACTTGGATATTTGAATATCTTGAAGACTTAAGGCGATTTGTATTGAATGTTTGAGATTACAATCGACGGATTACATTCCCAGACAGCTATTAATCTAGTCATATTGATGAACTTTCGAGTATTTATAATAGTTTCAAATATAACTAGGATTACAAACAAACTTGAATATGAAGTTGCTGCTTTGTATAAAGGAAATCGGTAACGTTGTGGTTTTCATACTGACAATTTGATCAATAGTTTGGCATAGCCAAAATTTTTCTATATAATTTATTGTTGTTGTTGTGGAGACCGCGACTCGCCAAACGCAGTGTAGGACGCCCTCCGACCAGGTGGGATGACGATCTGCGAAAGACTGCAGGCAGATGCTGGATGCAGCAAGCTGAAGACAGGGCGCTATGGCGCTCTTTGGGGGAGGGCTATGTCCAGTAGTGGACTATTATAGTCTAATGATGATGATGATGATTTATTGTTTGTATTTGGGCCACAATGGTTTGTCTTAAATTAACAAAAACATCAACCATCATGTAATAATGGCTAATCGTAACAATTCTGCCCGTATTGTCGTATTGTCGCCACGATTAGTGTGCCTTTGTGTGATCCACAAATTCTCAGTCAGATGTACTTTGAGTTCGTTAATTGTATTTTTGTAAAGTTTTTAAAGACATGAACCATTAGAGTTCAAGCAGTGTATCGCTGGGGACATTTCAAGAGCTATCTTTTATGAAATAAAAGCACTAAACTATATGAAGCCACCCCAGCATAAAATCTTTGAAAAGATTTCCGCTCTCAATAAATCACAAAAGTTAGTGCAAAAGATTTTCACACTAAAAATCAACCGCAACTCTTAAAAAATACCAGAAACTTTTAGAACCCAGTGCTAGAACAAAAACTAAGCAAAAACAGTTCAGAATTAATACACAATTTGAGACCAACTTTGCTAGTTAATTAAGTTAAAACTCAACCGATACGTTAGCTCTTGTATATTAAGGGGTTATTTGTAGCAGACGCATAGTTTGTGACTGATTGTTAGCTGACTGATACGTAGAACTGTAAGTTTTAAAGTCTCAGTTTCAGTCAGTTTATTTCCTACTAAAGTACTACTCTAGTGTTTATACTTGTAATAGCCGATGTTACTCAGTGATAATATAACTTTTTAATGGCGAAAGAATTCTAAGAAATAAAATATAACTTTTAAAAAAGATAATATTGTTTTTACATAACTATTGTTCGCACAACTCGTGCGAAATGAACACTAAGCCGCAGCCATGGGAAAAGAGAAAGATAAATAAGCCTCCATCAAAACGTAAGCAGGATATAGATTATAGACGTAGGGGTGACATCAGTGGATAATCAGTATCCGGGGGTTATAGTCCCGTTAAATGTGTTGCGAATGGCCACTGAAAGCGATTTCAACGAGTAACAGTCCGGCGTAATCCGTTTATTTATCCCAGGGTGATCTTTTGAGGGCTTAGCCCTCACAAAGATGTCTTTGAAATATTAACTACTTGCTTTTGAGCGCGGCTCCACCTACGTCGTAGGTACCTACATCAATAAAAAGTAGCCGATATCCTTTCCCAGATTTTAAAGTATCTCGGCACTAAATTTCATGCATATCGGTTGAGAGGTTTGGTCATGAAGAGGTAACAGACAGACAGAATTACTTTCGAATTTATTATATTAGTATAGAAGTAAGGATTGATATCTCACTGTTATATCTAGTTTTCCCTAGGTATGTTCGCTTTTTTTTAAATGTCATAGGTACTCCACTTTTGTCGTATCATTTACGCATATAAATTTTACATTTTTATTTAATTTATACGTGTAATAATCCTAATCCTAACTAATATTTTAAAAGCGAAAATGAGCTTGTGTTTGTTTGTTACCTTTTCACGCCTAAACCATTGAACCGATCATCCTAAAATTTTGCATATACGTTGACAGGTGTACAGAAACAGACATAGGCTACCTTTCATCCCGAAAAAAGAAGTTCCCGAGGAAAACAATAATAACGTTCTTCTGATAATAGATGGCGCCACGTGTCTTTCGAATCATAATTAAATTATATTATTACAAGCAGAGTACAGCCCAAATTGGTTGTAAAATTCTAAATTAACGCGAGCGAAGCCGCGGGCAAAAGCTAGTTTTAATAAATACGAGTATTGCTATGACTTTAATTTGCTTATAATAAGACTGCGCGAATTACCACAGTGCCATGTGTTTGATCCCTCAAACGGGACAAAAATGGTTAAACGTTGGCTGGGCAAACTCTAATTCCTAGTTCGAGGAGCTATGTTATACTTAATCATTGAGCCTTTTCATTTCTAAGTGTAAAGCATCTGCCTAGTTGGACCGAGTCTTAAGCGCACTATTGCCAGTTGGCAACTTGGAGTGTTTTACCGTACGAAAACTTTGCTGCTGCGAGCAACGAAGCAACATAATGAAAATCGAAAAGTTGTCCTGACACAGCAGCACCGTAGTGACGTATCGCTTCCGAAAATTTAAAAACTTAGTCATAATTGTAATGAAATAAAATTAAATTTAGTTGCATAAAACATGGTAGCAAGTTGTTAAAAATATACATGATAAAAAATGTTCACATATTTCGCCAGTTTACCCGACATGCAAATAATTTATAATTATAAGTAGCAGTATATGTATATTTAAAATCAATAATTTTCAGGTGATACGTAAGTTACTAATATTAAGCATACATTTTAAAGTCATGTCAAAAAAATTGGTTGTCTGTAACGTCGGTTTATGGACGATAGTTTAACGTGACAAAGTCATAACAAAATTTCTTTCCCGTAACGTTAAAATGAGCGTAACGGGACAATGAGTCATCCTTTTTCGTGCGTGCAGCCGGCGTTTATCGATTTATTAGACGTTGTCACGTCAAAAAAAAATGGTTGTCTGTAAAGTCGGTTTACGGACGATAGTTTAACGTGACAACGTCATAACAAAATTTCTTTCCTGTAACGTTACAATAAGCGTAACGAGACAATGAGCGTAACGGGACAATGATCGTAACGGGACAATGAGTCATTTTTTTTGTGCGTGCAGCCGGCGTTCATCGATTTATTAGACGTTGTCACGTCAAAAAATCCCTTGATGATTAATTGAAAGGAGACCGTCCATATTCGGCTTGCACGTGGACAATCGTTTTATAAACAAAGTAAAATATTAAAGGTTTTGTTTTAATATATAGTAAATATTGGTTACCATCCAGTAGTATGAAATTGACTTATTTTATTTATATATTATATCAAAGTAAAACACACAGCCTGGAAGCAATAAGGCAGTAATACTGCAACTACATAGACGGCCGAAGGACTGTTGGTTGCTGTGCTCACATAATGTCTGTAATATGGTACCTAAGCTGGGCAAGATATGAAAATGTCAGTCCACCAGCCCAGTTTTTGGAAAATATATTAATAACTTATGAAGGTGATGGTGACACATGAAAAGAATATTTATTTTAAACAATATGTTTATTTTATTATTTAACGAACTTGATACTAAAATGCAAAGAATAATGTTTTCTACTTAGTTTAGGCTACTCAAAGTTAATATTGTTATTACAATATAGAATTGTTCACGCCCAGGCCAGGATCCCATATAAGGGGGTCCCTTTAGTCTAGTAAAACTTTATGTATACCTATATTTATGGATATTTGCCCAAATAAATAAAAATTATAATATGTAATAAGCTGTCAACCTATTTTGAATATTAAAACCGGTAATATGCTTACGATTGAAGAATTAACTTGCAGACTTCCCTCCTAAATTGGAGCGGACATAATCGCTCTCCTAATTTCATAAATATTCATAAAACATTTTGTTAAATTAAAATCTCATGACATCCGTTTGGAGACCAAAACATCCGCTCGAAACTCGGGCGTACTTACTAATGTTGAAGTGTTTAAATTATTTAAAAGCCTAACTAATATTATAAATACGAATGTGAGTTTGTTTGTTTCGGCTTTGCGCCTTAACTATTCCACCGATTATCATGAAATTTAGCATGCACGATATCAGGGTTAAAAAAAAGGCTATAATGTACCTTTTATCCAGGAAAAAGTACTTTTACTAATCTAATCTAACTGACATTTACGCGAGCGAAGTCTACTAATTATATAAGTACTAGCTTTTGCCCGCGGCTCCGCACGCGTTAATTTAGAATTTGACAATCAATTCGGGTTGTACTCTGCTTGTAATAATATAATTTAATCATGATTCGAAAGACACGTGGCGCCATCTATTATCATAAGAACGTTATTGTTGTTTTCCTCGGGAGCAGTAATTTTTTTCGGGATGAAAGGTAGGATATGTCCGCTTCTGTACACTTGACAACGTATATGCAAAATTTCAGGATGATCGGTTCAGTGGTTTAGGCGTGAAAAGGTAACAAACAAACAAACTTATTTTCGCTTTTATAACATTAGTTAGGATGGAAAGCACTTTAATAGTGACTTTATTACGACTATGTATGTTCTTAAGTTTTAAAGAACATCACTCTTTACCATGGTACCCGAAACAGCTGAAATGTGAAAACACATCTGACTATATTTTATAGCTTATAAGTTTGTTTATATCTGTAGCTGCAATACATAAAGTTTTGTACACGTCCGCACATTGCGGCGCGGAGCGTCAAATGACGCGAATTTCCGTGCCACCTGTTTATATATTATGAGTCGCGTTCGCTGAATGTGCGCGCTCCAGCTCATTACGTCATCATGGTAATATTGTAATATGATTGGTCTATTGTAAATATTAGCTCCCTTTGTATACAACTTCTTCTATGACTAAATCTGTGTATATAAATAGGTAAATTTTATTTATCGGAAGTTTTACTCTGCATCACAAGACATCTAGCTACAGTAAACCCTGCCTTACATAATTATCTATTATAATATCAGCTCTGTATATAAACTGGATATAAACTATTTGACTGGTGACACGGGCCTCTTCTACATATTACTACGTGTGTGTCTATGTACAGTCGCCTGTAATATTCCATGGATACCTTAAGGTCTAAAATTCTGTGAACACTTGAATTAGAATGAATATTAATGAACTAGATGGCTATATTAGGTATTGACGGTACACTTCTAGTCACATGTAATTCTTACCTAATTACTTATTTTTTACTTCTTAATAAGTAATATTATAACATTGAATAGAGATTCATAAATTGTTAAAAGAAAATTTAACAAAATTGAATTAGAAATATACTTTTTTATTAAGTGCTCCGCCATCTTTTACGATATAACTAAACTACTAAACAGTTCTTGTATCGATTTCCGTTAAATGGTGTCAAATACTGGCTTATACCATTTTAGTTTTGACATGGGTATGCATTTTTGCAGCTTACTGTACCTAGTAATTAAATAAATAAAACGATTTCATTTACCGAAATTCTTGTTAAAATAATTCTACGATTCATGTTCTACGAACTCTAGTTACTCTAATAACGTTTTTCAATGTGACTTCGTAAGGAATTTGTTTCTTAAAAATACGTCGAATATATTTTAGAAATATGATTTCGATGAAATTACATTTACTTTATTCTATTCTTCAATTTCGACGTATAACCGGTAAAATGCGTCTGTTTTCTGTCTGAAAAATGTGAATGCAAAATTCGTAGAGGAAAATGTTGTAGTCACCGAGGTCCCCTGTGAATCGTCTCGGTATGCTGTGACATGTGACTGGAAAATGGACTGAAGATAAAAGTAAAATATCTACAAGTAGGTACGTATTACATATGAGCAGACTATATTTGCAGATAATAATTTAACCTTTTAAGCCGCGGTGGTGGTCAAACAAAATAGATTTTTAATTAAGTCTAAGACTTAAAAGATTAAATAGAATGAATTTAATTTACGATTGATTTATACATTTACAATCGAGCATGGTAATGGCTTAGTGGAAAACCGTTGGACTGCTACCCAAAGGTCTCTAGTTTGGTCCTAAAGCGAGTATATCTTGCTATTCGAAGTTATGTGCGTATTAAATAATTAATTATTAACGCTGAAGGAAACATCATGAGGAAACCTGCAAGTCTGAGATATCTCCATAATGTTCTCGAAGATATGTGAAGTCTGCCAACCCACACTGGACCAGCGTGGTGGACTATGGCCTCTAAATTCAAAGTTTTATGCGCCAAACTACTTTTAAATATGGTCATCGTTCTGGACGTTTGAGGACGGTCGATACCCCCCTTGCAATAATATTATGACAGTGAACATTGGTCCCTTTATTATGTTTTATATTTACGTCACACCAAGTGTCAAGTTTGAATTATCACTGCTAACAACAACTCACCTCCTTCTCTAAGATCTCTGAAACTCCGTTAGAAAAGTCAACTTTATGATAATTAGATCTCACATAAACTTTTGTCAAAACTGGTAGACCAGGTTTCTTGACCGACTGTACATATCTGCGTAGACTTTAATGCATGAGCACATGATCCAGTTGATATAAAATTAGCTTTTATATATTCTACTATGATATTCTAGCGTACGCAGAATTGGTGCACATGGAGCCACAGAATGAACCAAACATTGCCCAAAGGCTTTATGTATAATAAGACCTATTTATCAACAAAACTGTAGATGCATTGAGTTCATATCTTCGCATGCTTTCCCCCTTCTTGCCTGTTTGTTGGTGACATTGTATCTATTGCTTCATCTGATGAAAATATAAGACTGCTACTAAGAGATTAGGAATAAGATATTCTTACGCAAATCAAGGTTGTGTGCCTAATTTGGAAATTCGCCAAAGCGTTTACAAAATAAATAAAAGAGTGTGTGAATAGTTCGTCAGTTTAAGTTATAAGCGATAGGGATAATGTTGATAGAATATTATAGAGTTTAATGAAAGCAAGTAATACCAAAGATTCGGGCGGATTCATCTTGTACCATAAACTAAATTTATTTATGTATACGGAAGGTTTTGATTGCCCTAAACGCTATGACTAAATGGTCCAAACATTCGCATTACCTATGTCACTTTGGAAGAATGACCGTAGAAAATCCTCCTTAGTAGGGATATTCTGTATACTTCGTTCGGTTCGAAGTTTCGGACGAAGTTGGGACATTTTCGTGGTGAGCTTATTGCATTATCGTGATCAAGATTGTTATATATTATTGTAAATGTTAAAGTAATTCAAAATATTTCGCTTACACTATGATGTTACGTGAACCTAACTATCTAAAAAATGTTTATTTGTTTCGATAACTCCCCAAACCGCTACATCTCGCACCTCCCACCAGCCAATAAGAGCTAAACCCAAGAGAAACATCAGACAATGTTTTCCATAGTCTTCATAACATTGTCGTAAATACATCTTGATGGGGTAGGGTGGAAATAAGAAGGGAACCGTCTAATACACCCATTAAGGTAATAGAAGACATTTTTTAAATAAGACGGCGGTCTAATGGGGAGTGAATGCCAAATAATGGCACAGCGGTATACTAAACCAGATTGCGTAACATGTTACTCTGTTATAAAGGACAGTAATGGCTTTGTCTTTGTCATATGAAGGCTTAATATCCAGCATAGCGTTTTATGAAACAGAGATTTGGTGTAATTTTCTATCTTAAAAAAGGCATCGTCAAACATATTTTGTTCTATAATCAGACTGAACATATTCTAGAGAAAAGCTAGGCGAACTTCAAACCCATAAGGATACATTGAAATTAAACTACTATATACGGATTTTATCGCGTTGTTTATTTGACACTTTATTACAAAATTTTTTGAAAACTGTTACACTACTATTACTATTAAACTTTACAAATTTTTAAGCTAATTAAATTATTGAAACTATTAAAACTATTTATACTATTACTATACTATTATACTATTTATATTTGTGTTTACACTTTCCCCGACGTTTCGGTTGCTTTTCAGCAGCCATGGTCACGGGGAGACTAAGATGGCAGTTGTCTCAAAAAAATATAGTAGTTTGATTTCAATGAATAACATTCGCGTAAACAGAAGACAATACCATAAGGATACGTGAAGAATGTTATCCGAGTAAAAGAAACACAATTCACCGGTAAACCTACCAAGAGAACTGACAACAGGCGAGGATTTTTTGTTTTTAAACGCATCTTCCACATACGGCATTATTCCCGCATATGAATATGTGCTACTTTACAACCATTCAAACAACAGAGACAAAAAGCAACCAGACCCGCAACAACTATTTGTGGATCGCAAAAATGTTTGTTTGTTTGTTTGTCCCGTGTGGGATTTGACATCACACGTCGGCAAGGCGAACACTTAAACTAAACCACTTCACCATCCTTACAGTCGTTTCGTTTAGCATTACAATAGTTGATAATATTAACATAGGTAGTCACTAATAACTTTAAAGCTTTCGAGTTGTTTGAAAGACGGCTTATATATTTTAAGGTCTTAGAGTGGATTCTGTAACTAACGACAAACTATTGAAATATTTTTCTGTTTTTAATAGTTTTGGTAGGTATTCATATAGATAGTAACATAAAGCTTGAGATAGGTCTAAAAAAAAAATATTCGACATATCAATGTGGATGCCTTAAGTGCCCTGTGTCCATGAGAAGTTAACCAATAAACCAAGCCCTGTGTCCATTTGATTGTGAAGTCGTTCAATGAGCAAGAAAATAAATCTTTATGCTCAGCTACCAACTAATATTATAAATGTAAATATGATTTCGTTTGTTTATTTGCTTGTTTGTTACGCTATCACGTCTTAACTACTCAACCGCTCATCATGAAATTTCGCATATATATGACACAGAGGAACATAAAATGACATAGAGTACCTTTAATCCAAAAACAAGAGTACCAAAGTAAACTAGAATAAATGCAGTAAAAATGAGAGCATTGTGAAGTATGCTTCAGTATATGCGCAAACACATGTGCACTAACTGTTCCCTAACTCTCATAATCCGAAGGGAAGGCAATCCGAGACAACTAGTGTGACATGTGCAGCGATCAGCCCCAGGACCAATACCTTTACATGTGTTATGGGGCACGGGGGTGTCTAACACCAGCAACTGCTAAACTCCGGGCTGCTATTGGGAGTTTTTGGTAGAAAACCAATTACTTTTGGTTGTTCCGACACATAATTCGAACCAGAGACCTCATGCACAGCAGTCGCTTTCATACTGCTGCGCCACGAAGGTAGTTGCACAAGATGTACGGCATGAAAATGGTATGTAAATGCTAAATACATAAATGAAATTAAGCATTCACATGGTACGCCATGTCAATGTAAATTTTAATTATTTATCCATACGAATTATTTTCTGTTGATTCACCATTTCAGTTATTTAAAAATAAATTGAATATTACAACTTATCGCACGCTTAACGACAGTGACGGCCATGCGGCTAGATAAGACTGTTTTTTGTAGTTCGGTCTTCAGAGGTCGATCAGCTGCATGGCCGAACTTGCCCATATACCTACTTATTTATTTATTTATTTGGATCGCCAACAAATGATACACATTTCTTACTTCTAAATAATAATTTACAGACATGCCTTGTGCTCATTCACTTACAGGCAACCACATCTAAAAAAAAATAAAAAAATTCGCCACAAAAACTAAGTAAAAAAACTCTAAATACATTAACATAATATTAAAATTAAAATTATATTAAAATTAAAAAGAAAGAAGAAATAGAAAAGTTATAGTAAAAATGGGAAATTATACTTAGTCTAGTATGGTATCATAATTACCGAAGCCTGGAACCCAGGTATACAGTGATTTTTTCTTAAATCTAAAGAAGTTGTCACCAAATATATCTAAATCTGCCAGTCGCTGAAGACTATTGTATGATTTGGCTATTCTTGTTAAAGGTGAATTAAGACCTATATTAGTCTTGTATCTAGGGACATTGAGCAGCTTGTAGACACCTGAGCGCGGTAGTCTACTTGGAGCAGAGATATTAATTTTAGACAATAATTCAGGACAATCTATTCTACTGCTGTATAAGAATAATAAATCAAGCAGTTGGCGCCTATAGTTCAGCGAAACAATTTTGAAGTATTCAAGACGATGACTGTAAGATTTTAATGAATGATGCAATTTCATGTCATAAGCAAGATGACTGACGAATCTTCTTTGTATTCGTTCAAGTCGGTTTTTGTGAACCTCATATAATGGGGACCAAACCTGGGAGCAGTATTCCAGTATGCTACGGACCAATGAATAAAATAAAATAATCTTAGTTCTAGTCTGTATAAACCCTTTAGAGTTTCTGGCTATAAAACCACACATCTTAGTCGCATTTAGTATTATTTTATCTATGTGTGCATTGAATGTAAGTTTACTGTCCATTAAAACTCCTAAATCACGTATACAGTCGACTAGTTTAAGTGAGTGATTATTTATAGTGTATGACGTTTGTATCTTAGTTTTATTTCTAGTGAAAGAAATATATTTGCATTTCTCAGCATTTAGAGACATATTATTTTGTAAGCACCACTCAAACAGTCGGTTAATGTCGTCCTGAACTAGTCTACAATCCTCTAAGCTTTGGATAGGTTTTAGAATTTTAAGGTCATCGGCAAATAAATAAAACTTTGTATGATGGAAACACTCGGAAATGGTATTAATAAGAATTAAAAACAAAAGTGGTCCCAAATGTGATCCCTGTGGAACACCAGAGGTGATGAGAATTTCAGATGACTGCGCACCATTCACTACTACGTAGGATTTTCGGTTGGAAAGGTACGATTCAAACCATTTCAAAATGGATCCTCCTACTCCAAGGTCCGCAAGTTTTGAAATCAGTGTTGTATGGTCCACTTTGTCAAAGGCCTTGCTTACTTAACCCTACTTACTCAAGTAGATCATCTCTTCCTAGAAATCCCACCTAAATAACATAAGGATTTTGAGTGGTAGGGCCACGCTGGTTACAGCATGAATGGGCCGGCTCGACCAGGGAAGTACCACTCTCTCACAGAAGATCGACGTAAAATAACAGTAGCTGTTATGTTTCGTTCGATGAATGAGAGCGCCGGAGACCCAATCACCCTTCCCTTCCCAAACCCCATCCTGCTTCATTTCCCTTGTCCTTCCGGTAGGCAGCGACTTGGTTGTGTTTTCTTGACATTGCTTCTGTATGTAATGCTAAGAAAACAGCCATGTGTATGAGCCACGGTTCTCGCTTACTAGATGGGCCTCTGGCTCGTCTGTCACCGATGAATGCAATAAAAAAATGTATATATTATATCCTGTCCTATGGGGATTTTCATTCTTTTTCGTTGCTCTCCCGAAAAGGATCAATACCCACAACATTCGATGCAGTGGCAATCGCGACGCGACTGCTTATACCACTACACCAACAGTCTCTTTACAGGTCTACTATGCCATTAGCTTATAGACAGATCAATGATCCGAATTTCAAGCAAGAACAACCAGGTCCTTGTTATAACTAACAGGGTTATCATTAAGGAAATAACGCAAGCGTCTTAATCCTACAATGAACCTCTTACCATCGGCAGAATCGTAAGTTTGTAGGCTATCTTAGTGGTATTAAAAATGAACCAAACAACCGCTCTTCAATCTTACTTCTGTGTATCATATCATTCGTGTATTTTGTTGTTCTCTTGATTGTTTAAACTTGCGCATTTATAAAATGAATTACGAATAAGGATTTCTGCACGATTACAGACGTATGCACCATGTTGTTGGAATTATCCACAACTGTGATCATAATAACAGTTCAATGCACTCTTTTACCTTCCCTCCTTTTTCGACCAAAAAGTATGCATCGGCTATTACCAGCAAACATTGCATGAACTCAATAGTATTTCCCCTTTTAGGTTCTATGTCTTTGTGATATATCTTCTGCTTTTATGACCCTTCATTATTCCATGGATCCATGTTATGTAAGGACTGATCGCTGTGTAAACTCCTATAGGTGTAATACCAGAGCTGACTACACCGACTATCTTCTTGTCGTAGAACAGTGGACCTCCGGAGTCTCCGGGTGCTGAGTCTCCTTTTATGTTAGAACATTTAGGTGCCACACACAGGTATGGGCCGAGCGAATATACTTGTTCCAGCACGTCCAAACAAGATCTCACCACACCTTCACCGACTAACAGCGGCCGACGATCATCTTCAAGGTTATTGTACTGAGTTGTACCGAAGCCGGCGTATTCGACGGCGTAACCTCCTAGGGAGTGATAGTCTACGGCAGATATTTGCCCAAAGAGTGACAGTGATATGGGACTGATTCGCAACAGTGCTATATCGTCCTTCCCAGTCATTGGCTCATACCCAGGATGACGAAACCATTGTAAAATTGAATTTTTTGATTGTGTAATGTTGGGCAACATCGACATGTTCCCGTATTGGACATGTATTATGTCACAAAGATCACAATCTACGCAGTGTGCGGCCGTCAGTACCCAATCCGGGGATATGAGAGTACCAGTACAGCGACGTTTGACGGGTGATACTAAAGCCACGACGAAACTATAATTGTTCTCTGTGTCGGGACGCCCGTAGAGTATACGGAGCTTGGTACGGCGACGATGACTTAAGATGACTGCCGCGGTTGCCAACAATATGATGAGCGTCAATATTAATCGCTCCATACTTGAGAGTTAATCTGAAACAACACCATATAAAATGGAATTATAACTCGTGGCTACGATTTAAGTTATTTGAGGTTAGCCTAATTTATCAATGAAGCTTATTAAAATTTATAAGAATAAATATTGGCAAATAATTTGAAAAGAAAATGTTGTCATGCGCTGATCAAATTCAAGTTTAGGCACAATATTGTGTTCTTCTACTCATGTTTGAACTTGAGTTAGATGTTAATGAATTGAAGCGACGTTTTACTGCATGTCATTTAAACAAAAGTCATTAAGCACCCAATAAATACATACTTAGACGCCTAACTTCCCGAAAGAGTACGCAAAGGTGCTACATGCTCATTTTGCCAGCTGTTGTTATAGGTACCGTGTAGTAGGAGGTGAGCGGTGTACCGAGCATAAGTCCAGACTCAGTGCTGCTACAGAAATTTTCTAGACAGAAATATCCAATAATTTTATCGATCTTGCAAATTGACCTCTTTGAGCAGTCGCATTCGCTACCAGTACACCACATAGGCCCGGTTCCTATATTCAAGAAACAAGTAATTTTACCAACGAAAGGTTCATTTTCGGCGGTCTCGATGGCGTAGTGGTTAGTGTAAGCGACTGCTACGCCTGAGATCGCGTGTTCGATTCACGCAAAAGTCAAACATTTGTGTGCATGGATATGGATGTTTGTCTTGCTCTGAGTGTTTCTATGTATAATATTTATGTTTATCCATTGTCTAGTACCCATAGTACAAGCTCTGCTTAGTTAGGGCTAGCTGGTGGTGTCTATATGTGATAGAATATTATTATTATTTTTGACGCATATTCTATGAAAAATATGACAACGTTTAACTGTTCGAAGCTAAAAGGACTCGTTAAAATATGGAATGAATCTTGAATATAGAAACCGGGCCCTAGACAACTAGCCAAATAAGCAATTGATACATGAGCTATGTAATAATTTTGATATACATTATGTACAAAACTGATCACAGCACAATATTTACCACATAGCTTTGTGGACACACTTGTGTCAAAGTACCTTACTTAATTATGAAGTTATAAAAAACTGTGTCACTGTGATTCAGCACGCCATACTTCAAGTCAATGGTCAACAATTGTTACACATATTTTAACTGCAATTATATTTCTGTTAAAATAAAAAAATAAAGTAACTGTGAATACACTTCTAAGGCCGGGACTCCACCAAAGCAGAGATGTGTGCGGTGTGTTGTGTGCTGTGCGAGAAGAGATGTTTTTCAGCTCGGGGGACTCCACCAAAGCGGAGATGTGTGCGGTGTGCTGTGTGCTGTGCGAGAAGAGATGTTCTTCAGCTCGGGCCGGCTCGGCCGGCGCGCGCGCGGAACTCTGCGGGTTGCTGGCGGGCGAGAGGGGGGAGAGTAACATCGCTCACTGCACGCCGCTCACATCTCTCGTCTCCACTGCGCGTCGTCCGCGCACAGCTCACATCTCCGCTTCCATCACGCCATACAAATATTACACATCTCCGCACAGCGATCTCCACTGAAGCTGAGCGGAAAGGAGATGTTTCAATAACACAATTCTATTGGTTGTTTAAAAAACATCCCCTCTCCGCTCGTCTCGTCTCCGCTTTGGTGGAGTCCCGGCCTAAGTGATGAAATATCTGTAACAAATAAAGTAAGATAATTGCTTCTAAATAAATTAAATTAAAAGTCAAAAATCATTTTATTCATTTAGGTAACAAAATAACACTTATGAACGTCAAAAAACATAGATTATATATACATATATACATACATAGATAGATTCACGCCTGTTTCCCAGAGGGGTGGGCAGAGACTACGGATTTCCATTTGCTACGATCCTAACACACTTCTCTGGCTTCATTCACTTTCATCACATTCCTCATACACGCCCGTCGGTTCAAGGAACTCTTAACCTGGCCTTTGTCCAGAACGCCTCCGATCTGATCGAGAAACGTTCGCCTAGGTTTTCCGAAAAGTTTATTAAGTTACTAAAGCTACATTTAGGTTAGTTGCTAGGTTCAGGCAAAGGGTTGAGCCTATGAGAAGAAACCTGCAGGAAACGGACGGCCACTCTTTTAAATAAAATCTTATATCAACAAGACATGCTATATATAAAGCATCACATTTACCACATAGCCTTGTGGGCACACTTGTACATACTTACTTTACTATGCAGTTATACATAATATATTGGCGTCATGACTATAATCCAAATCGCTATATTTCAAGTCTATTAAATAGATGTCATAAATAGCTGACAATACACTTCTAAGTGATGAAATACCTGAAACAAATAAAGCAAACTAATATAATCGCTTCTCATCAGATTAAAACTAGCTGTTTAATTTTAATGTATTTATATATAGATCGTTGTTTTTACGACATATTGAAAAGTATTGAAATGCGATATTGTTTTATACTACTAAGGTGGCAAACAAGCATACGGCCCACCTGATGGTAAGTGGTCACCGTAACCTATGGACGCCTGCAACACCAGAGGCATCATTTGCGCGTTGCCAACCCTTTAGGAAAGGAAGTGGGAAAGAGAAGGAGTGGGAAGGGGAAAAGAGGGTGATTGGGCCTCCGGCACTCTCACTCACCGAACCTAACACAACAATAGGAATACTGCTATTTCACGTTGATATTGGTTTTATTATGTCGTTTATTTGTAAATATATTTATTCGAGTTGCTACATAACATTAAACGTATTCCTTCATAAGTTATTGCTGTTGACGATAGTGTTGCAGCTATGTACATGAGGTATGTATGTATATAAGCCCAGTTTTAAAAGTTCTTTTGCTGGAGGCAGGCGTTTTTTCAGTATGAGAACTGGTAAATCAAACAAAATTTTTTGCAAATTGTATGCTCTACAATTTTATAATAAACTAGCTGTTACCTGCGACTTCGTGCGTGTAGATTTTAACTAAAAAGTGTTTGTCTCCGCGGGACCCTATTTTTTTCTAAAATTAAAGTAGCCTAGTTACTCCTTATAACATCAGCTATCTTCCAGTGAAAGTCCCGTCAAAATCGGTTCAGCCGTTTCGGAGATTAGCCGGAACAAATAGATAGAGTACAAAAATTTTAAAAATATATATTTTCGTATAGGTGCCTTATATATTTTCATTAGATAAAAAGCTGTTATTCGACATTACAAACAGACACTTCAATTTTATTTATTTGTACAGATGTTAATATAACTGGAGCTATAGAAACCGAGATAATCGCGAAAAACTGATTTTTGTGACCTTTGACTTTGACTAACTTAATGGCACAGACACGAGATTTTATGAGACTTTTGAGACAACTTTTAGAACATCAAAACGAAGGTGTATACGAGTTTACAGCTTATTATCTCTCATTCCGATGTGAAACCCTAATATGACTGGGCTAAAATGTTTGTACATAAAATCCCTCGCCCACTAACAAAATTATTATTCTTTTTCAGAGACAAAACAATTTTTACTCACCTAGCAAACCAACAGTATGATGTCTTCTGACCACAATAATTCGTCATATCATCTTCAAAAAAGTCACGTGATCACTGGTCCCACGCGCGCGGCTCAGTGCAATTCTCTTCCACGGTTCATATGAGTATCCGGCATAACTTATCTGTTCTTCTACGGCTGCTTTCGTTCGAATAGATCCTGCAGTCTCCATCATAACACCGTATTAAACCGTTATAATCAAAATAGATGCTGTAATGTGCTGCCGTCAGTACCCACTCTGAGGATTTATTTTTATTTATTTATTTGGATCGCCAACAAATGATACACATTTCTTACTTCTAAGTAATAATTTACAGACATGCCTTGTGCTCATTCACTTACAGGCAACCACATCTAACAAAAAATAAAAAATTTCGCCCCAAAAACTAAGTAAAAAAACTCTAAATACATTAACATAATATTAAAATTAAAATTATATTAAAATTAAAAAGAAAGAAGAAATAGAAAAGTTATAGTAAAAATGGGAAATTATACTTAGTCTAGTATGGTATCATAATTACCGAAGCCTGGAACCCAGGTATACAGTGATTTATTTCTTAAATCTAAAGAAGTTGTCACCAAATATATCTAAATCTGCCAGTCGCTGAAGACTATTGTATGATTTGGCTATTCTTGTTATATAGGATATGAGAAAGCCGCTACAAAAACGCGTGAACTCTGACAATATAGCTACAACAAAACTATATTTGTTCTCTGATTCGAGAGCACCATAAAGAACACGAAGTCCAATACCACAACGAGAACATAAGACGAGAGATGCGCTTGCCACCAGTACCATAAATGTCCATATTAACTGGGCCATCTTCAAGTGCTGACCTGGACTGTGTAATATACTTCAAGCAATTAATCAATATAACTTATAATAAGTAACATATTTTAAAATTATATTATTACTAAACTTCTAGTTTATAACTATGTACTAGTTTATAAGGCCTATCAAAAGTACTAATAGAAATCACACTATCTAGATCTAAAATTAATTGTATATAGACTTAAGTATGCCGACTGTTAAAACACATTTAACGTATAAACTAAATAAAATGTTTTTATAAGTTTATGTATATTCTTCTCACGTTTCTTCAGATTAATCAGAATTCATTACGTCTTTGATCCAGGTTATGCATGGGCTTACCGCTGTGTTAATGCCGACTGGTGTGCCATCACCAGTGCAGACAATGCCGAGAATCTTCTGATCGTAGAACAGCGGTTACCCAACGTCCCCAGTGTCAGAGACCGCGTCTTTGTTAGAACATTTCTGAGCAACGCATATAAACGCAGCAGGTTAACATGACATCAATAAACCTTTACCGATCCTAAGCGGCGGTGTTTCAGCATCGTCATCGAACTTAGTTATGCCGACGGCGACACCCATAAGTGATTTGAAGGCCACGACAGATACTTTGCCGTAAAGAGGCAATTGAATAGGAGTCACGCGCAGTAAGGCGATATCATTGCTTAAGTATTTGGTTCGATATCCAGGATGGCTTATCTGTTCTACTATTGCTGCTTTCGTTTCAGTAGAGTTGGGAGTCTTCGTCATGTCGCCGTATTGAACATGATTGTGTTAAAACTAAACCGTGACTATTATAATCGATGCTGCTGCAATGTGCTGCTGTAAGTACCCACACCGGAGATATGAGGGTGCCGCTACAAAATCGATTGAACTCTGACAACTGAGCTACAACAAAACTATATTTGTTTTCTGTGTCAAGAACCCCATAAAGAACACGAAGTCCAGTGCGCCGTCGAGAATATACGATGAGCGATCCGCTCGCCACCAGTACCATCAGTATCAATTTTTACCGAGCCATCCTCAAGCGCTGATCTGAAACATCACATTGCTTATTGTATTAAAGAATTTAAGCGATGACTTACACTAACAGGACGAGTCCATATCGCACCTACTGTGTGAATGCGACGCGTTGGCTGGACTTAGGATGGGTCTGATGGGATTGGCATATCCAAACCCTGAAGACTTTAGGCTTCTCCCTCTGAATTGTACACTGCAGCTAATGCAGTACATTCATAAGGAGATAGCTAAGGGATGAATCTTGGGGCTGACATAAAAGATCCCACTGGGTCGAAGTGTCGCCGGTCAGTACAGACTGGCCCCCACACACAAGACAAGATAAGATAAGATACACTAACTATGGGTTTTTGGTCTGGTCAAGATTTATCATGTGTGTCACGTTGTTCAATAAGCAGATCAAAAATTATAGGATTACTACGTGTATCGGAACAAGTGGCCGCTACTAATTACCTCAGTAGCCTAGTAGTATTCTTGTGCTTACTGTATTATAATGAACTAGATTTTGCCCGCATATTGCAGTGGTCCGGCCGCCGGCGAGAAAACGACTAACTATCGGTGATTTTCTCTCTCAAGAAACGCACAAATAATATACATTCCGTGTAAACGAAAGAGATGCATATATTAAAAGTTGCTCGCTGACTGTTCACACTGCCGGCGACGACTCGCTTTACTAGTTTTGTAGCTGAGCGACAAGAGCTTTCAAAAATAAACTCGCTCAGCGATGCTCGCTCGTCGCCGCGCGCTGAGCGACCGCGGGCGAGTGGCGCGAGTAATCGCTCGTCGCACTTGCACACTCACTTATAGCCCGGCGACAAAACTATCGAAACTACACTACTCGCTTCCCGCTGATCGTCAACTCGTTTATAGTTTCTAGTTTTACTTGTTTCTCGTTCAACGTTGGCGGTCGGACCACTGCCTAAATGTAGGTTATTTATAGATTATGTTATTTTTATATTTTCTCTTTTTAACATTTAAATAAAAATATTCGTTTTCTCACTTCTCTGTAAACAGTTAAACATCTCAAATCAAATTATCTGTAAAGCCTAACTATTATTATAAATGCCAATGTGAGTTGGGTTGTTTATTGTTTCACGCCTTTACTACCTGGCCGATCGTCATGAAATTGTATACACGTTGTCAGTGACACAGAAAAGACATGGGATGCCTTTTATTCAGGAGGATTGTCCTGTTCCCGAGAGATAGAAATTAATTGGGAAAATCTAAATTAATACATTCGCTGTCCCGTGATAGACACAATAGAAAATCTATTGTTATGTATCATATGTGAGACACCGGACAGGGAACCTGTTAAGCGAAGTGAAGCCACGAGCAAAATCTAATACATTAGAGATTAACATGAAACGTATTATCAATACAACGAATAATAACTACACTGCCTAGTTGTAACATAAATTTTATTGTTGGCACATAATTCATAAGTATATTAAATATTATTATAATACATGATGCATATCGTAAAAGTGAACCTACATAACAATACAAATACAAAAATATTTCATTACGATACACAAATAGCTATTTAATACTTAACGTTTTGTTTTGATACCAGATACTGATTTTTAACTACTAATAGTTTCCAATATCTTCCATTGACTATTTTAATCTATTTTAACAAGTTATTCAAGTTACGAATTAAAAATACTAATATTTTTGAACAGTTATAGAGTCAATAAAATACTATTTTCAAGTTTTTA
Organism: Catocala sponsa; assembly: GCA_963564715.1. NCBI lineage: Eukaryota > Metazoa > Arthropoda > Insecta > Lepidoptera > Erebidae > Catocala > Catocala sponsa. The sequence continues at coordinate 5,628,525 of OY751326.1, forward strand.
TTATAATCTCATGTGTTTTCAGCTCTATCAGACATCATTATTTTACGGATTCATACTACGTAGGGGCTGACCGCTGTGTAGCATCCGATGGGTGTCTCACCAGCCGTGACGACGCCAACAACCTTCTGATCATAGAACAGAGGGCCACCGGAGTCCCCAGGCGCAGAGTCTCCACGTTTGTTAGAACATTCCGGTGCAACGCAAATATATAAACCAGGTTCCGTGTAATCAAAACATGGCATCACAACACCACCGATGATACGAGGCCGTCTTTCCTCGTCGTCATCAAACTCATTCATGCCGAATCCGGCATACTCGACGGCAAGTCCCGTTAGGGATCTGAAGTCTACGGCTGATATTTTACCGTAACGTGGTAATAAAATAGGAGTCACTCGCAGCAAGGCGATATCATTACTTAAGAATTCAGGTCTGTAACCAGGATGGCTTATTTGTTCTTCTACCGCTGCTTTTGTTTGAGTACAATTTGGTGCCTTCGTCATGTCACCATATTGAACATGTGTTAAAACGAAACCGTGAGTATTATAAATATAAATACTGCTGCAATGTACCCACACTGGGGACATGAGGGTGCCGCTACAAAAACGCCACGAGTCTGACACCAAAGCTACAACAAAACTATATTTGTTCTCTGTGTCGGGAACTCCGTAAAGAACACGAAGGCCGGGACGGCGGCGAGAACTTAAAATGAGTGCCACGCCCGCCACCAGTGCTATTAGTGTCAATATTAACCGAGCCATCATCAAGTGCTATTCTGAAACAACGTCATAAAATGATTAGTTGTTTTACAGAATCTAAGCGATCATTCATCATCAAGAGCTCCCAGACTGTGTGATCGAATCCACAACATTTATCAACACCACAAAGACGTCCACAGCTGGACAAAGGCCTTCCTCAAGGTTTCCCTCACAAATCGGTCTTGCGTCATCCGCATGCAACCGCTTCTGTGGCGAGGCAATCACATACATCATACGTCACTCGCTCAGTCAAAAGTCAAATCTTTATATATATATATAAATCTACTGTGCGTGTGTTTGTAATTTAACTCCTCCTAAACGGCAGGACCGATTTTGATGAAATTTTTATGTGTGTTCTGGTGGATTTGAGAATGGTTTAGATTTGGGTTTTCTTTTTTTTTTCATGTTTACAGGACAAGATCTGTCGCAGGACAGACGTTGTCCTGTAAACACGAACTGTAACTGTAACGAACTGTAACTAGCTGTCCCGACAGATGGCCGGTCGGGACAGCTAGTTACTTAATAAAGTTCTTATGTAATAAACTATTCGTGAAAACAATGGAATTGATACTAATCAGATTTCTTACTTACCTTATACGTTGCGTTGCGTAATGCTGAGCATGACACTTTTTTTTTACGTGGGGGAATGCTTTGACGCATACCCCTCCGCGGGGGCGGGCGGAGGGGTTATGTCGGACTCGCCGGGGTAACAGAAAGATGTTAAAACCATAAAATGGACCTCCCGGAATACCGACTAATCCTACCACGGAATCGAATCACTTTCACATGCGGTCGCGACCCCGCCGAGGTTACGGCCCGCCGTATGAAACGGCAGGCCACTACACGAAAAGACCTACCCACTGGTCACCACTACAAAAAAACCCTACTGTCCCCCGCCTAGAGGGGAGACGGACACGACACAGAGGCACGCGTGGGAACACGCACGCCGCCTCTCGGACCTGGTGCTGAACGGATGGCGGGCAGGCCCACAAAGCCCGCCACCGGTCATGATACTTTTTTATGCCATAACGATTTATATCGTAATCTAACTACAAATTAAATACGGAATTGCCTGTACATTTTATTGATCGATTTATAACATTTATTTCGAAATATTTATTATACATTCAATTCATCGCATTGACCAATTCCGTTGAAAAGCGATAGTGAATACGATTGCTTGCTTGCTTCTTAATGCCCGAATCGATGTGTTATTGAGGTTGTTTGTAAAGATACATGACACAGGTGTCCACAAAGCTTAGGATTCAGCTTTTACCAAATAATATTACCTTTCACAACACAATTTGCATTCAAATCAGTACTCTCTCTTTCGACATTCTTGCAGAACATCAATAAAAATCAAAATCAAAATTATCTTCATAGATAAATCACAAGGTAACAAGTATAAACGTCAAAGTTACGTCAATTTTTAATGCAAATTTGCGAAATTGCATTTACTTGTTTCCATGTTCAGGAAAGCAAGGGCGTAGAACCTATAAGAAGAATTGGCAAGAAACTCATGGCCATAACTTTAATAAACAAGTTTACAATATTGTTTATTTTACATATTCGTTCTGTAAGCAGCTGCAACCATTACACTAATAATCTGCTATAAACTGGTACGTTTATGTAAGCAGCTCACATCTTAATATATATAAATTACGTGTCACGTAATGCTGGATGCGGCAAGCTGAAGAAAGGGCGCTATGGCGCTCTTTGGGGGAGGGCTATGTCCAGCAGTGGACTATTATAGCCTGATGATGATGATGATGACGTGTCACGTTGTTTGTCCGCTATGAACTCCTAAACTACTGAACCGATTTTGATCAAACTTCGTAACCATTTGTAATTTGGTCCAACTTAAAAGATAGGATAGGTTTTTTTTTAAACGGGCAAAAATTATCTAATTTGAAGCAGACGAAGTTGCGCGGGACAGCTGGTCACATATAAGTGTGCACGTATATATATGCCTATAAAGGCATATACCATCTAACTGTAAACCCGAGAAGCATTAGAATACAGTTGCGTTTTGTAAGTATACGAAATATCAGCAATGTTTCTCGCTTAGAAAAATATTGTACTTATGGGGTATCATAAAATTTCATATCATTTCATTTCATTTAAAAAACACATCTCCCGCACTAGGAAAAAAATCTGTGTCGCGGGGACTTTACAAACATTTAAACAACGGATACAAAAGGATACCCAGACTCGGAATTTTTCTCCCGTGTGGGATTCGAACCCACAACACTAGGCTCAGTGGCAGTGGCGAGGCGACCACTTAAACAACTACGCCATCCGTGCACTCAAATATTTAAATAATTTAAAAAAAATCATTTAATTAATTCTCATTCTTTATTTTATACAACGGGAAAATCATTCATTTAATCATAATTCGTTATAAGCAAAACGATTATCACACCTTGCTTTGTTCATCCTAACTTATATTATAAATGCGAAAGTGAGTTTGCTTGTTTGTTTATACTCGACCAATCATCATGAAAATTTGCATAGAGCATGCCAGAAGTACAGAACAGGACATATGGTACCTTTCATTCAGAAAAATGAAATGTTACTAACCTAAACTTAACTAAATTTACGCAAAATCTAATAACAAAGACTAACAAATTTAAATTAATATCTAACTATTTATGTATAAAATATATCTGCAATATAAAATAAACATACAGGTCGTTAATTTGCAAATATAATTTATATATTCTGACATGTAAATGGAAGTGTCCGCTCAGTTTAAATGAATAATACCTTAATTATGATTGAAATGATTGTATTAACGACCTATTATTTATTTAACTCTAGCTTCTGCCCGCGACTTCGTCCGCGTGGAATAGTTACTTTGGGCTAACGCTAACTTTAACCCGCGACTTCGTTACATTTTTAGGGGGAGTTTTGTCCATTTTACCTACACAGGTAATTTTCAATTATAATCAATAACTTGTATACCTATTTTTATACGTATATGTCCAGAAATGAGCAAATTCCATATAAACTTCACCCGCTTAGGGGTGGAATTTCAAAAAATCCTTTCTTAGTACACCCCTACAAATTAAAACCCACATGCTCTCCAAATTTCAAGTTCCTACGACCAGCGGTTTAGGCTGTGCGTTGTCTCTAAGTCAGTCAGTCAGGACATCTTCCTTTATATATATAGATAATGCATTTGTAGCAGCGATTGCCTAGTAGGAGTCTGTTGGACTGCGACGCAGAGGTCTCGAGTTCAAACCCAACGAAGTTATGTGCGTATTAAATAGTTAATTATCGTTTACTTTAACGGTAAAGGAAAACAACGCGAGAAAACCTTCGTGTCTGTGACTTTATACTGTTCTCGAAAATATGTGAAGTCTGCCAACCCGCACACTGAGAAGAGGACCATGTCCAGCAGTGGGACAGTTTGGGTCCGGCCGTTAGGGTCCCATTCCGGTACGCCCCCGGCTGGCACGCATCCACATTGAAAAATTTGTTATTCCGCTACGCCCCCGGCCGTCACGGTCCCATTGTAAAAAAACCGGAGAAGACATTTGAGCAAATACTGTCTAACATAAGGCTTATATTATTATTATGCACCTGTATTCCGTAAAATGTAGGCAAAGGAATACCAAGTGTTTAGGTAGTTTTAAGTACCACAAAATAAGGGATTGTAGGTATACTACTAATAATATCAATCACATTTTGCTGACCTAAAAAAACTTACGCTGAGTTATGCTACGTCATATGCAATTGTGTTTCAGTAGCTGCTCAAACTTTGTAAACGTTCAAAATTGACGTCAATTATCTTGGCCCCTGTTACATGTAACCTAAATGGGTAATATGTACTTGGCGAATTACAGAGGAAATATACACCAATACTCCTGTCCTTCTGTCAATCAGTAACATGATTGATATGGTTTGTATTTCAGTTTGCTCGACCTGGAATTGAAACTCGAGACAATACAATCCTGGGTCGCGGAATTTTGCAACCATTTAAACAACAAACACAATAAACACCCAGATTTGGAACAACCGTTTGTGGATCATACAAATGTTTATCCCCAGTGGGGATCGAACCTATGGGTCGAACACACAACACACAGCGCGTGGCACGTGGCGAGCCGACCACTTTAAACCCCTACAAATATTGTCATTTCCAGTTTAAGATATATTCTTTTATAGAACAATCTGGCTGGATCTATGTTCTTGGTCTTTGTCAGTATTTGACGATCGTTGTAATCTATGCTCTTGATAGTTTTAGTAATTTGACTTTCATTGTAAACTACCCAAGGAGGAGTCACATTACCTGAGAATTTTTTCAATATGTTGTCCGTACTAAAACTCAGTAGAAATTGCAGAACTCATCCTCGTTAACGTTTTAATATCTAACACATAAAACGAATCACGATAGTTTTAGCATAATTAGAACCCTTATAACTTAATTGGTGATTCTGACGACGGCGGTTAGAACGAAGTTGCTCGACTGATAGAACTAACTCATACGTTTAATCAAGTTATCTAAGCTTTTTACTCGACTGACATGACAACCGCAAGTTGGGGCAGTTAAAGTCAAAAATACTGATATGAGCGGCGAATTTTGAGAGTAAAGCTGCAGTCATACAACGCAGAGATTTCGAGTTTGAACCCAAGGCGCGCATCTGTGACTTTTCAAATTTATGTGCGTAATAAATAATAAATTATCGCTCGCTTTAACGGTGAATGAAAACATCGTGAGGAAACCTGTATGTCTTAGAGTTTTACATAATGTTCTCGAAAATACGTGATGTCTGCCAACCCGCACTAAGCCAGCGTGGTGGACTATAGCCGTTAGGCTACCTTCTCACAATGAGAAGGCCCGTGCTCAGCAGTGGGATAATTAAATACAAGGTATTATATTATATATAAGTAAAACGACTCGTTTCTTGGTATAGAAATCGGGCTTTAGTTTTTTTTTACATTTTCGTCTCTGCCTATCCCTTCGTGGATGAAGGCGCGTGTTTGTGGCTCAGGCCATCAAAAGTATACCTGCTCAAAAGTTCGGTTGAGTAACAGCCATAGATTACAGAACTATCATCGGATATGAAGTCACCATCTGCACGTTCGATATGTCTGCACACACGTCATCACATCGAACTTACAGCGAAAAGATAAAAATAAAAGAAATTAACATACAGACTATCTTTGAAAGGAAGAAAAAGTTGTTGAGGGAATAGTTTCTAAGGATGAGTAAAAATCGAACAAAGGCGCGTCCCCGGGGTTCGTAACATCAGTTAGCCCATCAGCATGACATCGCTCATGTTATAGAAAATGTTTTAATATTTGCGACCGGCGTAGTCACCCCTTGCCAAGACAAAATGGGCATGGGCCCAAACATGTGCGTGGTAGAAAGATGTTATAATGTCAACGCAGAATCCAATAGGAAATTGATACTTACTCCAGATTTTGGAACACCACTTATTTACGATGGCAAGATTTTTGATATTACCGCTGATGTCGATGAATAATATAATTATAATATATATATATATAATAATTTACTCCTATAAGCCCGTTTCTAAATTGGATCAACAATTACGAGTATGTGGTTGTGGACTCAACCAATGTGTTACATTAGTACACTCATATAAAAAGCGAAAAATTAGGTAATTTATATTACATGAAGATCTTTCAAAAGATAGCATAGATAAGAAGTTTCTTGACGAAACTTAGCTAAAATGTTTACAGTAATCTTAAAGTTACCAACTGAAATAAAAAAGTGAATAAATAGTTCATTTAGAAGTTTTAATGAAAACTAGCTTTTGCCCGCGGCTTCACTCGCGATCTGTAACTTTTCATAGTTGATTCCTAGTTTGGTAGCGTGTTTTTATGTAGCAGAAAGAGAAGATCTCTCTCTCTGGCAGGCATTGTGTTGCAAACGTTTTAAAAATAAGAAATATTTAAGACTAACTGGTAGGTAATTATATTGAACCTATATATTGCGAATATTAAAATGTAGAGAATTAAAATTAATAACTAACCTATTTTGCCTATATTTAATTATAATTACCTAATACATATTATACCAAAGTTAAATCTAGTAATATTATAGAGCTGAAGAGTTTGTTTGTTTGTTTGAACGCGCTAATCTCAGGAACTACTGATCCAAATTGAAAAAAAAACATCACGCTATGACCCACGGGACCGGTGCAGTAACTATAAACGCGGATGAAACCGCGGGAACATCTAGTATAATAATAAAAGAGAAAATGAAATACCTACCTAAATAAAACTATTTATGATGAAAACTAATCTAAGCTACCTAATTAAATAAGAAATACGCGTACGTATTCTAAACTAATATCTACTAAAACATATACGAATAACTAATCCTACCTAACAGTCTTAGAAATAACAAATAATCTACGTTACACACTATTAAATATACCTACTACCTGTACCTTTAAATTAAATCTATATAAACACCTTATAAAAATAAACCTAAGAAGTAACTACTCTACATAGCTAAGTCTAAACTGTACTGTTCTGAAGTAAAAAGATCGCGCTGAAAAGCACGGTTTAAAATTGCAGGCATACAAATTTATAAAATGTCAATAAGAACGAACGCTCGCCGCTCGACACGTCCGTCCGCACTAATATTTTTTTTTTTGTTTGTGCTAATTGGATGCCTCAGATGGCCTTTACAACTTTACACGGACTGTGGGTGAGCGCAGGCTCCCAAACCGCGGCCAGAGAGGCCGTCCTTACATAGGCTTGCGATTCGTCGCGAACGGTTCAAGCCAAATTCGACCTTCGGCCCTACATCTACAGCGCAACGTTAATGAACTGCGGGTGACATAAAGGGCGACAAACTTATTATTTGCGGTTGGTACAGTAACCGTGTCTAGCGATTGAACCGCAAAATTTAGTTTGTTTTTTATTGTATATACTTTTCCGGAATAAAAAGTACATAGTGTGGTGTCCAGGATATTAAAGTATAATAATACGAAGTTTCATCGTAATCGAACCGGTAGTTTTAAAACAAACAGACAGATAGACAGACAAAAATTTTCGTAAACACATTTTTGGGTTCGGTTTCGATCTAGTAAAACCCCCTGCTATTTATTTTTTTAATATCTTCAATGTACAGAATTTACACTTCTACAGATTTATTATATGTATAGATTATTTTATTTCTACATTAAATTTGAAGATTCATTTTATTTTATTATGGCTATCATATGACTACAAAATGTGTGACCAATTACTCTTTATGTTGAAAGTCTGGTTTATTTTCATAACACAAAACGAAATCCTCGTCTATAATAAGTTCATCCGACAAAGCGTCAAGTGATAATATGGAAACTTATTCATCAACGATATATTGCGTGTACCACGGCTCGGTTGCGCGAGCCAAAGGTTGAAACAAATGGTAGGTCAATGCGCTTACACAATCGATTATTTTTCAACGTTTAAGCGCATTGACTAACCATTTGAACTCATCTGGTCATTCTGACGGTCAATGACCTGCCGAGGGTACTATGTAAGTCCATACCTTTATTATTTGCAGATGACTTAAAACTAGATTTAGAAATAAAACACAGCACAGATCATAGCATAGCATACTACAACAGGATATCAATAGGATCTTCGCGTGGAGCCAAGACAATAAGTGACTTCAATGTGGATAAGTGCTCCGTACTATCGTTTAGCCGAGCACAAGCTCCGAGCCAGTACCAATATGTCATGGATGGGTTGCCGTTAAAGCGCGTCACAGAGGTAAGAGACCTGCGCGTGCGCTTTGAGCGCGTGCTACAATTTCAGCAGCACATCACAGACGTATGCAAGAAAGCGTACTGAAATTTGGGGGTGGTTTTACGCCAGGGTAATAATTTTACCAACATTGGGGCCTTGAAAGCTCTGTACGAAGCACTCGTAAAGAGCCACTTGGAGTGCAATGCGGTCATTTGGTCTCCACATGAAGAAAAGTACAAATTAATGTTAGAACGCATACAAAACAAATTTCTTAGGTTTTTATATATGAAGCAGTATGGCGTGTTCCCAGGGTATCCACTGCTGTATCCTACTTTATTTGTTTTAGGAATGGTGGGATATTATAGACTCGAAGTAAGAAGGGAAGTAGCTTTTGCTACCTACGTGTTTAGTGTAATGCGCGGTAAGATCCATAATCCGGGTATCTTAGAGACGCACTGCAGCTGTGCGTTCCGAATGAGTACCTCGGTCGTCGCCGGCGGCCGTCGCTGCTAGCAGTGCCTCGCGCGCGCACCAACCTGCTGCAGCGCGCGCCGCTCGTGCGGGCGCTGCGTGTGCTCAACACACTGTCTGACCAGATAGATTTGTTCACATATCCACTGAACGTATTCACAAATGCTGCTTATTTCCACTGCAGTAACTAGCTTAATTTAAGCGTATAATATAGTATATAGTAAGTGTATGTATACTATAGATATAGATATAAGATAGTCTAATTCAGCTACTCTATCGCATTAGGCTTGCCTGTAAAGATAGACGTAAGTTTTATGGTCAATAAATAAATAAAACTCAGCTGATTTTGGCTTGCACATTTGCTACGACAATGCCTATTGCAACATGACAAACAAGACATCGACACCTAATTGTAATTTAGTTCTTTGGATTAAAACATTTTGGTCGGACAGGACAGAAAATGTTCTAAAAACGCGAATAACGAAATACACGTCACCACTCGCGCATAGGACCGTAAGGATCCCACGATAACGCGCACTAGAAGAAAAAGTATCCTATGTTTTAAAGCACATCTTTGTGCTCAGTTCGTGTGTTTACTCCTGATGAATGTACACACATCTAAACATCACAAACCTTTACATTTTCATTTGTAAGATATCATGGACGGAACGAATTCTACGTGTTCGTACTTGGCGCGACGCAGTGAAGAATTTTTTACCGTGGGTAATTGAGCTAAGGTAAAATCCAATTCTATTGGTGTGAAATGCCAATGAATATTATACCTTACTTTTGTGTATGTAAACTGTGTGTTTACACAGAATACAATATATACAAGAGTAAGCAGACCGATCCAGAGCACCTTTCATTCAGAAAAAGGACTGTTATTTGATGACAAAATCTCAAGTTCTTTTTCATTAGCTTGCTGATATGTCTCACTGCTGGACAAAAGCCTCTCTCTTGGACTTTCAAACCTCTTTGTTGGCGGATATCCCCTGCCAGTCCCATTCAAATGCGTCGAGGTAGTATGTTACATTTCGTAATTTTTTATGGTAGAACAAACACTATTAAATGAAAATTAAGTTTTCTTTTTATAATTTCTAATAACATTTTTACATTCGCGTGTAGTTTTAGGATATATGTTTAACAAAGCGTTGAGTTTATTATATAGATAATTTTCTAGAAAACATGATTGTCGTCTGAAGAAAACAGTATGGTGTCTTATGGGATCACATATCCTATTTCTTCTTCGGCCAAGTGCTGCCATGATTGGGTCATATGTTAGAGCTTTGTGTTTCCGGAGTGTGGTGTGCAAGACAAATAATTGTCTAACCGTCAACACTTCACTATCTTTGTAGAGAGCTGCTGTGGGATAGCGGTAAGGCTTTTTATAGAGTACCTTTAATAAAGACCGTTGTGCACGCTCAACAACAAGTATTTTTGTCTTGCACGCCCCTCCCCACGCCGGTACACAATAAGTTAAGACCGACCTAGCCAAAGCAAAGTAGATAGTCTTTAATTGTGAAGGTTTCAGGATGTTTCTCAGTTTTTTAAAGATCCATATTAACTTTCTCGTTCTTGCTGCTAAAAGATCGAGTTGCAACTGCCATGACAAAGCTTGGTCAAGTTGGACACCCAGATATCTAACGTTATCTGTTCTTTCTAGTGGCAAACAGGAGCATGGTATAGAACAAATATTGTTACCTGTATGAACTTTGAGATTAATATCGTTACGGGCCGGCTGTGTAGATTTATTAATAGTGAAAGTTATATACCTATTTAGATTTTTTTACATTAAGAGTTAGAAGATTTTTATTCAACCATTGAGAAATCTGCTGTAGACCTTTCTCAGCTTGATGCTGTGCCTCAGCCCAAGTCTCTCCCTGGAATACAAGTGCTGTATCGTCTGCATACGCAAAAATTTTGCCATTTATAGGAATGTAATTGGAAAGTTCATTTACATAAATCAGGAAGAGACTTGGGCCCAGGACACTTCCCTGGGGAATACCGCAAGTAACAGGAAGAGGACTACTGACATGATCACCTATCTTCACCATTTGTTTACGATTTGTTAAGAAATCTTTAAAAAGTTGAAGGGGCATTGGGAGTAGCACTACAATTTAATAATGTATTTTAAATATTCATTATCAAGTTCACATGTCAAATATCTACTTATCATAAACCATATCTATTCTTGTTAAAACATTTTCGTTTATAATTTTTTCGATATCTCTCCTGTTACGTATATCTTCAGCGTTCAAGGATTTCAATTTGGTGTCATCCTTTGTCGCACTTACACGATTTCTTTGTTTATTATTATTTGATTCAACCACAGTTTGTATTAGTTTTAATGACTTTGGGAAGTCTTCTTTTTTTAACAAATGATAAGACTTTTGAGGCTGTATCTTGTAGGTCCATTGTCTAAGATGATCTGATGGAAGGATTCCTTCTTTCACAATTAGTTGATGCGCTTTCATTCCGTGTTCGTCCTGAATCATTTCAATCCGTATAAAGTAAAGTTGGCTGTCTTTATAGAATCTTCTTGTAATTGATGTTTTATCTAAAATAATATAAAATCAATTTGTAAGTACAAATAGTAAGTTATACTTTATTAGGCATCGGCCTCGATGGTGTAGTGGTTAGTGTAACCGACTGCCACGCCTGAGGTCGCGGGTTCGATTCCCGCACAAGTCAAACATTTGTGTGCATGAACATGGATGTTTGTCTTGGTCTGGGTATATCTATGTATAATATGTAAGTATTTACAAAATATATATATATAAGTATGTTTATCCATTGTCTAGTACCCATAGTACAAGCTCTGCTTAGTTTGGGCTAGATGGTGTTGTGTGTATGTGGTAGGATATTATTAAAAAAAAAGGAAATAGTTTATTTTTTATGTGTTGGTTTATTTGCATCAAATGTAGTACAGAAGATGTTTCATTTATTTTATGGTAGGTAAAGAGACACATTTCGCCAAATTATTGGCATACAAATATCATTTGTGTGAGTTTATGTTTAGTTATATACTTATATAACATTGATAATTTTAATCTTACAACGCAATTTATTCTAAGACTATTATCAATAAAGACAATTCTTTAAAACTAACTTATGCCTAAAATGTTATAAAACAGTAATATAAAAGAAAATTATACTCTCTAATAGATCAACTGGTAGTGTGCCCAGAAGACTAGCAGCATTGCTACGTTGAATAGCAATGCTTTTTCTTTCCGCGAAATAAAGACCAGCCCTCTGGTCACGGGAAGCGTCGATTAACCTTTTTGCTATTTAACAAAAATGTATGCATATATAATTATATGTAACACCGTAAGGCACCACTGCCTATCCGATCGGGACATATTTGAAAGGATGTATTTCACCCAAATAATGCCGACTAAGTTGCACGTTATAGGGTTCAAGCCTATTGCCGTCTACTGACAAGTTTCATACTCCGTATTGCTTCTTAGAATTCTTCGCCAGAAAAACATGTTGCCCCAGGAATCAAATACATTCCTATCGAGTCAGACTAAAATATTGAAAGTTTAATCTTTTTAGACAAAGAATATTAATTAGACAACCCGTAAATTAAGTGTTAAGTTTTCAACTAATAATTGAGGAAAACCGTCTCCAGACGATTGACGCAAAACGCCAAATACATAATAAATAATATCAACCCTGTATTAAACTGTCCCACTGCTGGACATGGCCTCTTCTCATTGTGAAAAGGATTAGACGATAGTCCACCGCGCTGGCTCACTGTGGATTGGCAGACTTTACATATCTTCGAGAACATTATGAAGAACTCTCAGACATGCAGGTTTCCTGACGATGTTTTCCTTCACCGTTAAAGCGAGAGATAATTAACTATTTAATACGCACATAACTTCGATAAGTCAGAGATACGTGTGCCTTGGGATCGAACTCGAGAACATATGCGTGGGTATCCAACTGTCTTCCACTAGGCTACCGCTGCTGTTAAATACTTCAAGAAAGACGTAAACCCTCGTACACATATACGTACAACAGCGCAGGCCATCTCTACTGCCACACGTATCGTCATTTCAGACCAAGTTCGGTCTAGCAAGCCATATAAGGGCTCATTAATGAAAATATTCTCTGACTTCTGAGGTCGCCGTCATTGAAAACGATGAGGAAGACTATATATACGAATTATGTTCTCCAGACCGAATTTTGGTCACGGCGCCGGCGGCCAATTTTAACGAAGACTGGCCATCTGCGCAGGAGATATAATAGTGTACAAGTGTATGCGAAAACACAAGTGCACTCTCTGTTCCCTAACTCTCATTATTCGATGGGACGGTCAGCCGATACAACCAGAGAGAAATCAGGCACAGGATTAACGACTTTATGTGCTTTTCGTGACACAGGGTGTCTTTCTAACTTCGGGCTGTTATTGAAATTTCTAAACAGAAAAATCCAATAACATTTTATTTGCCCAAGAGCTCATGCATAGCAGTGGCATTCATTACCGCTACGCCACGGAGGCAGTTATATATACACGAATACCATACATTTATACAAAGAAAACGTACCAAACGAAACAATTAATAAAACGTATAAATAAAAGAGGTCGACATTTTTAACATAAATTTCAATAGATATAAAAAGATTGTATCAGGTGTGCTTAGTTCCGAAAAGTTCCAAATCTAGTCATAATTTAAAATTACAGTTATTAGATTAGTCAGTAGATTTGGTCGCTGCTCCACTGAAGTGAAAATCACTCTGTTCAAGGCATACTGCCAATCGTTTTACGCGAGCAGCCTATGGGTAAATCACACCCGTCGGGCAGCCAATGTCTTACGTGTACAGTACAACAACATATTTAGGATGCTGATGCGGCTGCCTCCCTACTGCAGTGCATCGCTAATGTTTGCTGAGGCACATACCGATGGCTATCAAGCGATAATGCGTAAAAAAGTAGCGTCATTGTTAAGAAGATTGAGAGACAGTAGCAACAGCATCCTTAAGATGATTGCCTCACGTTCGGCCTGTCCGATCCAATACAAATGGATTAAAATTATTATCGGGCAAGATTGACTATTTTATTTTATTATTATTGATTTATATTTTAGACTATAAGTAATTATGAATTTATTTGAATTTATTTGACATTGACATTTAAATTTTATTTAATTTGTATTTAATAATTGTATTTTTTTGTCTCTCTTATATGGATTTTATCTGCAATAAAGTTATTATTATTATTAAGTAAAAACCTACTTACAATTATCCACTTGTATCCTACGCTAACGAATTTAAGATATTAATAATTTTTTTTTTGTTTTGCATGAGTAATCTGCTCTAATATATACATGCTGTGTACACTACTTTAGGATTACTGTCCTGTTTATATAATATGTTCATTATTACTACTTACCATGTTAAGACTGTAATCTGTTTGTGTACCTATTATAAATAAATAAAATAAATAAATGGCATAGCAACTGAATCAGGCAGTGGAAGGAAAAAGAGACTTAAATAAGGTGATATGCATGACAGAAACAAATGTGTTTAACACTTTCGTGAGAACACATATACAGGTTGTGGCGTAAATAATGGATAACCCCGAAACTGTCGACTGGACAGATTATCATCTATCATTTACCCCACTTATATCACCACACAGTGTAGTATATTATTTTTTCGATACAGGGGCCCAAAAATGCATAATTCCTTAGAAAACATGTTAAAATTTGAGAATAAGCATTTTTTGCGAAGTTGTCTCAAATTGTAACAAAAACGCTTGATACTGGTCTGATAAGACAAGTATTCAGGAGTGACATAAAAAAAACCAGAACGAGAAAATGTCGCCAATTGTAGAAATGGCAGCCGATTTTGTATGAGTAAGTAAGATTTTTATTTAAAATATCAATAATTTGGTCATCCATGGGCATATCGTGATATAACTGGGGTAAATGATAGATGATAATCTGTCCAGTCGACAGTTTCAGGGTTATCCATTATTTACGCCACAACCGGTATATACACCCACAATATTTGTGTACTTATTAAGCTTAGACTTACTAGACTATGCCCGTGGCTCCACTCGCATAAATGTATGTTATGTAAATTTTCTATCCCTCGCGCATAGTAGTTTTTACTGTATAAAATGTACCTTTTATTTGTTACGCGTTCAGCCTTAACTTCTCAACCGATTATCATAAAATTTCGCATACACGATGGCAGGGGTACAGAAAAAGACATAGGGTACCTTTCATCCAGGGAAGAACGGTTCTAGATGGATAGAAAATTATTGTCTAAATCTACATTAACACAAGCAAAGCCGCAAACAAAGGCTAGTAAACGATAAATACCATACAGCGCAGCATGTAAGTATAAATTATATGTTTCTGGCAAGAACTCTTTCAGCGTAGGATTGAACTCCGTATCTTCAGTTTCCTGCAATGCGTCGTTACAATGCACATTATCGAATATAATTAATAACAGATATACGAAAAATGGTATCATTATGGCAACGTTATAAGCTTTTACACGTAAGTAAGTAAATGGTTTAGGAGGGTTTCGTAAAATACTTGCATGGAAAATATTAATTAACTTTTATCAGTAAGATTACGTAAGATGATTTAATATATATAAACATTATAAAGCTGAGAGTTTGTTTGTTTGTTTGAACGCGCTAATCACAGAAACAGGTTCGAATTGAAAAATTATTTTAGTGTTAGATAGCCCATTTATCAATGTAAGTAGGTAGGAGCTATAGGCTATATAACATCACGCTACGGCCAATAGGAGCGGAGCATCAATGAAAAATGTTATGTAAAGCATGCTCTTATGTAAAAAGCAGATGAAGTCGCGCGGGTCAGCTAGCTAAGTATAAAATGCGTATATTTTAAGTGTTGGCCATAAACCGTTACATAATATAATTATATACTTATGTTCTAACTAGCTTTTGCCGTGACTTGGCTCGCATAGAATTTAGAAGAAGGTATCTAATATCTAAATCTACTAATTTGTTTAAAGTAATCTGATCTACACACATAATATTCGACTTTTCGACGGCGTATCAAGATAAAACATGCATCAAATTTTAAGTTCGATTTCCAGCAAACTGTGAAAACCACATTAATTTTTTTACAGTAGTTAATGCGTGATGCGCATACAAACATACAAACCGACAAAAATAAAAATAGCATTTGGCTTCTATAGCTCAAATAAAGACTACTCACTTAAGTGAGTTGTCAATGTTCAAGAATAATTATTTCATCATTTGCTATTTACAAACATCGACCAGATACAATTTTATGCAATGTAAAAATACCTACGTATTTGCATAGGTATTAATTTTAGGATTTTTTATCGATAATTAACAAATAATTACCGAAGCATCCATGCAAGAAATTAACAAATCCAAAAAACATCTATTTAATTTCGTGTAAGGCATAAAAAGTAACCATTATGACTGTATTACACGTGTATTTTTTGTTAAACATATTAATAATTGTGCAATATAGCGATGCATTTGAAGATACCTTACAATCATCGCTCGCCTTGGATAACTTCTTGCCAGATTTGCATGAGTTATATTCGTACGCCGCGCATTATGGTATTTATGCTTTACTAGCTTTAGCGCGCGGCTCCACCCACATGGTACCTACATAAATAAAAAGAAGCTTATGTCCTTTCCTAGGTTTTAAAGTATCTCTATACCAAATTTTATCCATATCGGTTGAGTGGTTTACCCGTAAAGAGGTAACAGACAGACAGACGTAGTTACTTTCGAATTTATAATATTAGTAAGGATAAGTGTAATACTGTCTTACGTTTACGCGAATGTTATACATTGAAATTAAATAATCGGTTACTTTAAAAGCAACCGAAACGCCGGAGAAGTGTAAAATTAAATCTAAATCCTAACTAATATTAATGAGTTTGTTTGTTTGTTACCTTCTCACGCCTAAACCACTGAACCGATCATCCTGAAATTTTGCATATACGTTGTCAGGTGTACAGAAACGGACATAGGCTACATTTTATCCCGAAAAAAATTACTCTTCCCGAGGTAAACAACAATAACGTTCTTATGATAATAGATGGCGCCACGTGTCTTTCGAATCATGATTGAATTATATTATTACAAGCAGAGTACAACCCGAATTGATTGTCAAATTCTAAATTAACGCGAGCGAAGCCGCGGGCAATAGCTAGTAGTTGTATAATTTATATAGCTTAAATTAAAATAAACAGTAATAATATATAATATAATAATATTCTATCACATACACACAGCAACATCTAGCCCAAACTAAGCAGAGCTTGTACTATGGGTACTAGACAACGGATAAACATACATATGTACTTTTTTTTTTGTAAATACATACATATTTTACATAGAAACACCCAGACCAAGACAAACATCCATGTTCATGCACACAAATGTTTGACTTCTGCGGGAATCGAAACCGCGACTCAGCCGTAGCAGTCGGTTACACTAACCACTACGCCAGCGCCACTAATGAATAGTAAAAGTGTTTAACAATAGTAGTTTAAAGTTTCAAAATTATGTAATAATAGTATTTTAGAAAAAATAAACAATGCGTTGAAATCCGTATAAAGCTTGTTTAATTTCAAGGACAAGTGTTTTTGTGTTTCAGTACATTTTTGTGATATTTTATTCGTATACATATTGTTTTCTAGATATTGTCCGCGGCTTCACTCGCGTAAATGTAGGTTCGCTTAGATTAGTTACAGTACTTTTTCTGAATGAAAGGTACCCTATGTTTTTTCTGTTCCCCTATGTTTTTTGTTGATTGGTCGAGTAGTTAAGGTGTGAAAGCGTAACAAACAAACAAACTTACTTGCACATTTATATTATCAGTTAGGATGTGAAATATATACTCTATCAACTATCTCACTGCTGGGCACGGATCTCATAAATAATCCTCAATATATATCTAATATATTTTTAATTTATTCCTACTTATTTTAGATAGAAAGTTCATGTCAAGGAGAGTGTTTAAAAGCGGCCTGCTTTACATGATACGAGTTGAAAAGATAAAACACACGGGCGAAACAACAACACATCAACTATCAATAAGCGAAGGAGTTATTCCTTCAGAGCATAAAAGGCAATGGACCTACGAAATACATTCTCAATATCCCTATGTCTCCTTAAAACCAAAAGAATTCGCAGAGGCTTTAGGAATAATACAATCGTTGCAAGAATTTAAAAATGAAGAACAAGTTAATCGTGGAAGTAAGTCGAAGGATAACACCAAGCTTAAATACTTCTATGTGCATGATATACCGATCGGCGGACCTTATGTTGAAAAAGACATAAGCGATAATATAATTAAAGATCTACTTGGTGCTAATGAAATATCAGACATGTGAACTCTATAAAGAATAAATTATTCAAATGTCTGTTTAATAAATTGTATTGTGCTACCAATACTCACGAATTGCTTTTAATTAATAGAAAATGCGTTTACTGTTTACTCCATAACAACCGCATTCCCTTGTTTTCTCTCTGAATATATACAATAGATAAAAAACAGTATTGTATAATCAGTATTTACTACTGCCATGTCCTCATATTTTACTTCTTTCATTATTTTTTTACTACGGGGATTAGTTATTTGCGTATTAAAATTAATTATCAATCACTTTAATAGTGTCGGAAAACATTGTGAAGAAACATGCATGTCAGAAACTTCTCCATAATGTTTTGGAAGATATGGGCAGTCTACCAACCTGCACTGGGCCAGCTTGGTGGACTATGGCCTAACCCTTCTCACACTGAGAAGAGGCCCGTGCATAGCATTGGGACCGTTTATTACAGTACTGATATTATTACGTGTCTCTTATCACAAGTATTTCCCGAACATATAACATTTGAAAAATACCTGGCTCTTTGACAGGGTCCGTCACTTTAGACTCATGTCTCCTACACGGAGATGGATCCAACGTGAAGTTTTAATCTAAAGCGGTATGGAACACCTGCGGCAGCACTAACCGCAGGAGGTGGACTATTGCTACGTATGGACTCTAATCTCTATAAATAGAATGCTGTGCGATAAAACTATCTGCTCACCCCATAACCATTGTCTGTATTTACAGACCACCACGCAACATTTTTCAATAATTGGGACATGCTGTTGCGGCAACTATGTCTAAAACATAATAATAAGGTTTAATATATATATTCTCAAGAAAACGAAATTGTCTACCAACTTTCGCAATATAGCAGCTATAATCTGATTCTGGGTACACGATTACCAACACGACTATGCAGCGGAACCTGCATAGACAACATCATTCATAATATCAGAGGCAGCAAATGTGTGATTAAATAATGAACACTATCAGATTATGCATCCCAGATATTAAAATGTCGGGTGACAAAAACTTGTTCATTTTCTCACTGGCACGTCTACAAACGTGACTTCAACTGTGAACATAATATTAAGAAATTCTATAAATATCTTCAAAGCTTAACGTTTTGTGATTTGTGATGTGGATAAGTAGACTGATCCTAATAAAGCGTTTCATAAATTATCATATATTTCGACTATTATATGAGTTATGCTTTCCGATAACCAAAATAAAAATATCAGCCCACAACAGACCTAAGTGGATAACTAGAGGCCTCCAAAAATGTTTAAAACGTAAAAGAGATATGATTTGGGAATATCGTAAACAGCCTAATACAGTAAATATAAATAAACTTAAAACAGACTAAAGCACATAATCAAACAAACTCAAAAAATACAAAAGGAATCATTTTATAAGTAAATCAGAAAAGAAGAACAGGGCTACATGGACTATAATAAATAGACAAAAAAGCAATTATCCAAGAGTAGAAATAGATAGCATTGTAATTGACAATAAAATAATAAATAATCCAAATCAAATAGCCGAATCACTCAATAATTATTTCATTACTCAAGTTAGACTTCAATTTCACATTGAAGTTTAACTTGAGTAACTGACTTGACTAACCAAAACAAAGTTAGTAAAATGACATTTAATTCCAATCCTTATTCGATATTCTTGTCACCTACTGTTCCATATGACATTTTAAAAATAATAAATTCATTTAAGAATTCCAATAGTGCAGGATATGACAACATCACCACTAAGATTATCAAAGATACATCTTCAATCACAGCACCAATACTCAGTCATATAATCAATAACTGTATTGAAAAGGGTAGATTTCCAGATAAACTGAAAGCGTTTTTTGCCGTAGTAATGGCCTTGAAAATGGTACTTCCACCGAGCATATAGCTCTCGCGGCCTGCCTTTAACCGGCCGATCAAGGCAAGGCAGGGTTAAGAGTCCTACGGGCGCTCTTGAAGTTCCACCCCAATCAACCAGTAAAAGTAAGCCGGGGACGAGGCCTTAGCCGACATTCAGCGCGCCACAAGCTGCCCTGGTGATACCTTTTTTGTTTATATCACAAGGCTCAGGTAATATTTTTAAAGCTAATATTCTGTGCTCAGAAACTGTGTCATGAAATTTTGAGCAGTACGGAGTCTAGAACTGTGACCTTTAAACGGCAGAAAGCTTGTCCCGTCACACTTGGGATCTCAAACCGTAGTTGACGACATGTTGGTGTAACACACCTCTGCCCTTCTTTGGAAATATTAGGGTGATAAATCTATGTATGTATGATACATACATAGATTATTCAAGATATAAAAGCAAAAATCTATTAACTTAGTAGCTATTAGCTTCATTTTTTTACATGTTTGGCATAATTAGCAAAAAATTTTGATTATGTTAATTGATTATTTATCCATCTGAATCTCGGATGACACTTATATAAAAACACGTGTTGGTAGACATAATTATTTATTGCAATTATCTAACATTCATGTATAACAAGCGTTTGCGCGCAGCTCAAAAAGTACACTATGTCTTTCCCTAGGTTTTAATCTATCTTTGTACAACATTTCATCGAAATCGCTTGAGTGGTTTAGCCTTGAAGAGGAAACAGACAGACCTACTTTTGAATTAGTAATATAAAACATTAAACGAAAATTACATACACAAGTATTATTACAATTTTCTTCAAGTTTACTCCGCACCAGCGTGGTGAAGTATACTATCCCCTCTCAGTTTAAGCAGAAGCCCGTTTATTTATAGTATGGTTGTTATTGACGGCCAGTCATACATAACAGTAAAAATAATGTTAGTTTAGAAGTCCTTTCAGCTAGTTTCGAGTTCGTTTTGTTATGTTCTTAGTTCTTGTTTATCCAAAAACTATAGTCCACCGTGCTGGTACGTGTTGGCGGAATTTACATATCTTCAAGAACTTTTTGGAAACCTCTCAGATATACAGGTTTTCTTTCACCGTTAAAGCGACTGGTAATTAACTATTGATTACACTGATAACTTTGGGCAGTCAGAGTTTTTGAGATGGCTAGTTGGTTGGCAACATTGTATATTCTGCGTTCTTCTTTTAAATCTATGCCATTACTCTTGGATTACCTTAGGCAGCCTCAACTATTTCTCTTACTATATCATCCTTCAGCATTAGAGCTTTTTCAAGCAATACTTCCATTCCAGGCCATTCTTTTATTTGTTCAATCTTATTTTTATCTATGTTATTTTCAGTATTTATGTCATTTTGTAATGTTTCTGTCTTTAGTGTTGCACCTATAGCTTCTGCAAATTCATATAGCTTCAAAGATACATAGGGCTTTTTATATTGTAACTTATAGGTCCATTGTCTTGGATGTTCTGATGGAAGAGCACTTTCTTTTATAGTTAATTGGTGTGTGTTTATTCCATTTACACTATCGATTTTTTCTATGTATATCGTATAATTTGCATTCGTTTCATGTATTGTTCTTGTTACTGCGATATTGTCTGAAATAAGTACAAATCACCTTTTAATTTATGAATGGCACTCAAAATATATAATAATATTATACTAAATGCGTACCAAAAAAAACAGAACAGTAATATACTATAATTATATAATATTATAATTCTCATGATGTTTTATAATTTGCATGTGTAGGTACTTATTATTCTGCGCGTATTTATTATTAGAATTTGTTTATATATTTTAATGTGAAATTATTTCGTCATTATTATCTTATCTTATCTTGGGGCCAGTCAGTGCAGACCGGCGACACTTCGACCCAGTGGGATCTTTTGTGTCGACACTCTCCCAATAACGACTGGCCATAGATGTTGATGGCAGCCGGGACCGACGGCTTAACGTGCTCTCCGAGGCACGGAGCAGGCGATAATTGTCAATCAACACGCACATAATTTCGAAAAGTCATGTAACTTTCCGAAAGTCAGAGGTGCGCGACGTGGGTTCGAACTCGAGACCTATTACATTGCAGTCTGTTGGTCTTCCCACTGAGCTATCGCTGCTCTTTTCGTCTTTATTAAATAAAATTGTTTATATGAATTTCCTTATTTATTGTAAAATTTATTGGAGTATATAATGGACTAAAACACAATCTCCAATTGTGTATTTACTTATGCTGAAAAATAAATATATGATTAATTAATTGACTTTCTAATTTCGGAATAACAAAGTACATACAAATTGGTTAAATAAAGGGACATTGTAATCAGGCATAATATTTACGGAGTACGTAATATTCAAAGATGGCCGGGCTATAGTTAAAATTTTGCAGATACATATTCCAGAGAAAAATAATACCATTTTAGAAGTGCTTCTAAAATGGTATTATTAATAAAGAATATTTTAAATATTCTTGTTATTATATCTATCTGAATATACGATAGGGATACGTGTAGTTACGTTTTCTATGTAAGTGGAATATACGTGATATAAAGTGGGTGATTGGCAATGAAGATAATTGGGAGTGAGGGAAAGTAGAATGGAGGTGTCACTGACTGTCGTGAGTCAAGGATTGGAAGAGTGAGACAGTGGGATTGTAGGCGACTAACAGAATGAGGCTAGCAGAGTGGGATAGTAGGTAAATAGCAAAATGAGACTGAAAGAGTGGGACAGCGCGACAGTAAGTGACTAGCAGAAAGAGAGATTGAAAGTGTGAGATAGTGGGAAAGTAGGCAACTAGCAGAATGAGAAATTGGGAGAATGAGACAGTACTATACCTCGTAGGCGAGTAGCAAAATGAGAGATCGAGAGAATAGGAAAGTCAGATAATAGGCGACTAGCGGAATGAGAGATTGGGATAGTTGGAAACTATCAGAATGAGTAATTCAGTGATTGGACAGGGTGATAGTAGGCGACTAGCGGAATGAGAGATCCGAGGAGTGAGACAAAAGAAGAATTGGTAAGAAGGCCATATTTACCATAGACAACAGCAATTGAATATATATTATGCATTTCCATCAATAACGTGTGAAGCACAGGATCCAAAGTTGGTTTAGTATTTTGTACAATTGCATCGTTAAAATACACAATTATTAATATGTTTATCAACAAATAAACGTGCCTAACAATCATAATGGCTACTTCAAATGTTCTTCACATAACTAATGCTTTATGGGGCTTGTCATTCTCTTGGATGTACGCTTCGGTAAACATTAATTAACTATCGATAAAATACCCTTCATTTATCGATAATGAATTAGTTTATACATAACTAGCTGTTACCTGCGACTTCGTCCGCGTAGATTTTAACTAAAAAGTGTTTGTCTCCGCGGTACCCTATTTTTTTTCTAAAATCAAAGTAGCCTAAGTTACTCCTTATAACATCAGCTATCTGCCAGTGAAAGTCCCGTCAAAATCAGTTCAGCCGTTTCGGAGATTACCCGGAACAAACAGACAGACAGACAGACACAGAATATCGACGTGAAATAGCAGTATTCCTACTGTTGTGTTTCGTTTGGTGAATAAGAGTGCCGGAGGCCCAATCACCCTCTTTCCCCCTTCCCGCTCCTTCGCCTTCCCACTTCCTTTCCTAAAGGGTTGGCAACGCGCAAGTGATGCCTCTGGTGTTGCAGGCGACCATAGGCTACGGTGACCACTTACCGTCAGGTGGGCCGTATGATTTATTGCCACCTTAATCGTATATAAAAAAAAAGTGAAACCTAATACCATACCTAGCTGAATATACGAGTAATATACCCTTTGCCTGCCTTCGGGCATAGAGGTTCGATGCCTGAGTCTTGGGTTTGATAACTGAATTGGGCAACGTGTTACTGAGTTTTGGTGTAGAGAAATTCTTAGTAATATTACAAGGTCGGGAACTGTGACTTGCTAACGAAAATAGCCGTAGCTGTAGCTGGCGAATCACCTACCCATACCCATACCCATAGCCCATATATAGATGGCGTAGCGGTTAGTGTAACCGACTGCCACGCCTGAGGTCGCGGGTTCGATTCCCGCACAAGTCAAACATTTGTGTGCATGAACATGGATGTTTGTCTTGGTCTGGGTGTTTCTATGTATAATATGTATGTATTTACACAAAAAAAAAAAAAAAAAAAAAAAGGTATATATGTATGTTTATCCATTGTCTAGTACCCATAGTACAAGCTCTGCTTAGTTTGGGCTAGATGGTGTTGTGTGTACGTGGTAGAATATTATTATTATTAGAATCCATACGTAGCAATTAGTCCTACACCTGCTGCGGCTAGTGTGCTGCTGTAGGTGATCCATCCCACCTTTGATTTAAACCCTCGAAGGGCCTCGTCACGTTGGACTCATATCTCCGTGTAAGCCTCCCAAAAGTTCGGATATTTTCCTAACGTATTAGGGAAATACCCATGAAAGAAAAACAAATAATAATAATATTCTACCACATACAAAACCATCTAGCCCAAACTAAGCAGAGTTTGTACTATGGGTACGAGATAATGGATATAAACATACATATATCCATATTTTTTGTAAATACATACATATTATGCATAGAAACACCCAGACCAAGACAAACATCCGTGTTCAAGTACACAAAGTGTTTGACTTGTGCGGGAATCGAACTCGCGAGCTCAGGCGTGGCAGTCAGTTACACTAACCACTACGCCATTGAGGCTGACTGGCTATGGATGTATGATAATACACCTACCCTACCTACACCGACGGGTGTATGTTCTTGAATGTTAGGTCCTAGTGATAACATTTGTCACGATTCTGGCATATTGATGATCGGTCGAGTTGTTGAGGTGAGAATGCGTAACAAACGAACAACTCACATACGCCCTTATAATATTTATTACTTAAGTTAATAAAAATTACATTCTATATATTAGCAATTCATCGTTTTTTGATGTGAAACATCTATAGCCGCACGTAAAACCGATTGCTGGCGTGGCGACGCATGCCGTGGCGACGCGTCGCCACGCTATATGATAGTATTTTACATTATGCCATATTAGTTCCTGTCGTAATCTGTTCTTTTATGCATATTACTTGTACAAAATAATCTCGATGTTTCACATCTGCCAGGCGTCCCATGACGGCTCACAACTTTTTTTTATGTTCTGTAAGTCCAATTTAAACCCCATTTCAGTTAGTTGAACTGCATATCAGAAAAATGTTTACTTGTCGACTCAACGCGCAATAATGTTTTCGCAGATTGAAATATAAGATAAATCTATACTAATATTATAAAGCTGAAGAGTTTGTTTGTTTTTATGTTTGTTTGTTTGAACGCGCTAATCTTAGGAACTACTGGTTCGATTTGAAAAATTATTTTAGTGTTGGATAGCCTATTTATCGAGGTAGGCTATAGGCTATATAACATCACGCTACGACCCACAGGGGCGGCGCATTAACGATAAACGCGGGTGAAACCGCGGGAACATCTAGTTATATTATAATTATAATGCTTTTGCCAACGCATACCTCTCTAGATTTAAAGGAAAAAGTAGTCCTGTGACTTAACTTATCCTTGTATATAAAATCATATCAGTGCTGTATATAAATTGTCCCACTGCTGGGCATGGCTCTCTTCTCAGGGTGAGAAGGACTACGTCATAGTCTACCCCACGCTAGCCTTGTACGGGTTGGCAGACTTAACACTTCTTCGAAAACATTACGGAGATCCATCATTCAGATTTCCTCACGATCAAAGACAAACCTTTACCATAAAGGAACCTTACACGGTGTAAAAATATTGACAGTTTTATTGTCGCAGCGATAGTACAGGCGACTAATGAGCATTAGGACACAGTTTCAATTATTCGACCTGGCAATAGTAAGTCAAAATAGGTTATATAACATCACGCTACGACCCACGGGGGAAGCGCAGTAACCAAAAAAGCGGGTGAAACCGTGGGCGAAGCTAGTGTATGTATACAGTAATATCCACACAAACACAAAACTAAACACACCTCCATCGAAACCAATAACATGTTCGATACAATTTTATGTGTTTATACATCCGTAATCACAGGAACTGCGGAAGCTAACTCACATTGTACCTACCGATATAGTTAAACAAATAGCAAAGGGGTTATCATCCTCCCTTAGTTGGCTTGACCCGGTGCGACTAACGACTACCCATACCAGTATAGGGTCACTACTTTATTGTATCGGTAATCTATGAGCGAGTTACGGACGGTCCCAGCAGCGGCAGACATTGTTGACACCCTAAATTTTGTATTAGAATTAATTAAACTACATTGGTTGACGGTTGGCTGCCGTCAATTTGGTAGTGATTTTGTGTGACTAAATCTAATAAGTTTTGGATTCATTACCAAATGTGTTTAGGTCCGCTAACATTGTGTGTGTAAACTTTATCACACGGCACCGCGCACCGCCGCGAAAGGGGGTTAGCGGTAAAGCGTATTTCGTAGCGGTGCTCCGCGCGGTAAGGCGGTTTACGCGCCTGTCCGCGTGGATGGATTTAACGCGGATTTGATCAGTTTGATCAGTTTTAAATTGCAACACGTCCTGCACCAACGATGATCCGCGCGGTTATGAGGCGTCCCGTGTGTGAGGCGCCGTCCCTCCGCGCGGAGGGGCGGTGGCGGTGAGAACACCGCTCGACCCGGTCGGGCGGTGTACATGTGTTAGGCATCAACGGATTTAATAGAGGCCAATGCGACAGGAGATCCGCTTCACCGCCTACCGCGGCGGTGCGCAGTGCCGTGTGTTAATCGCCTAATAGTATAATACTATTATCGTAAACAGAAAAATTGCATACACCGGTCTGTCCGACTTTTACGGTTTTACTTAATAATTGTAAAAACGTCTACAGGAACTATAATAGTTCTGAGTTGAATGATGACCCTTTAATAATATTTTTTTATTTACTTACCACAACAGCAAGCTGAGCAGCGATAGCACAGTGGGGAGACAAACAGACTGCAATGTCTCGGGTTTGAACCCACGTCGCGCACCTCTAGCTTTCGGAAGTTATGTGACTTTTCGAAATTATGTGCGTATTAATTGACAATTATCGCCTGCTCCGTGCCCCGGAGAGCACGTTAAACCGTCGGTCCCGGTTGCTATGAACATCTATGGCAGTCGTTATTGGGAGAGTGTCGACACAAAAGATCCCACTGGGTCGAAGTATCGCCGGTTTGCACTGACTGGCCGCCACATAAGATAAAATACTCACAACATTATTGAAAATTTTGATGAAAGATACATATTGCTTAGTAACAAACAATAAAACACAAGGAACTTTATGAGAGGCTGGAGCTTAAGCTAGGCCGAAGCCTGTATTATTGGACACCAGGCCTCCAACTCGAGATACAATGTCTAGATTTTCTACATAGGCGATGATAGCTTATGGTCGGGTATCACGCCATCATACCTGTTAATGATCCGTAATGTCTATCCCACACCTACATAGCCGAAAATGTGGGCAGGAGTGCCTTACATTATATTTCGCTAATTATGGTATTGGGACTACATATTACATAATAGATGGTGAGCCAAATATTACTGTCTCATTCTTTTTTTTTTTATACCACTAAGGTGGCAAACAAGCTTACGGCCCACCGGATGGTAAGTGATCACCGTAGCCTATGGACGCCTGCAACACTAGAGGCATCACTTGCGCATTGCCGACTCTTTAGGAAAGGAAGTGGGAAGGAGAAGGAGCGGGAGGCCCAATCACCCCGTTCCCGGGGGTGACTGGGCCGCCTCCTCATCCCATTAATATTGTTAATATCTTTGATATTTTTACTTTTATATAATATTCTAATATTCTATCACATACACACAACACCATCTAGCCCAAACTAAGCAGAGCTTGTACTATGGGTACTAGACAATGGATAAACATACATAATATATACTTTTTTTTGTAAATACATACATATTATACATAGAAACACCCAGACCAAGACAAACATCCATGTTTATGCACACAAATGTTTGACTTGTGTGGGAATCGAACCCGCGACCTCATGCGTGGCAATCGGATACACTAACCACTACGCCATCGAGGCCGACAAATGTAATATGTGGTATAAAGGCTGCAAAACATAGTACATTCGAGTTCTAAAATACTAAAGTAATTTATTAGCGACTAGCTATTGCCCACGGCTTCGCTCGCGTTAATATAGAATTTGACAATCAATTCGGGTCGTACTCTGCTTGTAATAATATAATTCAATCAGGATTCGAAAGACACGTGGCGCCATCTATTATCATATGAACGTTATTGTTGTTTTCCTCGGAACAGTAATTTTTTTCGGGATGAAAGGTAGCCTATGTCCATTTCTGTACACCTGACAACGTATATGCAAAATTTCAGGATGATCGGTTCAGTGGTTTAGGCGTGAAAAGGTAACAAACAAACAAACTCATTTTTGCTTTTATAATATTAGTTAGGATAGTTAGGATTTAAAACTGTGGCCACCTGTTTCTTGCAGGTTTCTTTTTTAGGCTCAACAGGCCTGTACTTAGTGACTAACATAAAAGTTAATTAGCGTTAAGCCTTTGATATTCATAAGTGTTACTTTGCAACATAAATGAATAAATGATTTGACTTTTGACTATGACCCGGTTTCAAAAAGACTAATAAAAGACAGGACTTAATCAAATTCATTTTAAATAATTTGTTTGATTGTTGCTATCTTATCTTATGTGGGGGCCAGTCAGTGCAGACCGGCGACACTTCGACCCAGTGGGATCTTTTGTGTCGACACTCTCCCAATAACGACTACCATAGATGTTCATGGCAGCCGGGACCAACGGCTTAACGTGCTTTCCGAGGCACGGAGCAGGCGATAATTGTCAATCAACACGCACATAATTTCGAAAAGTCATATAACTTCCGAAAGTCGGAGGTGCGCGACGTGGGTTCGAACCCGAGACCCTCTGCATTGCAGTCTGTTGGTCTCCCCACTGAGCTATCGCTGCTCTTGATTGTTGCTAAATCAATCAGCTTATAAATGATTAACTTTGTTAGTTAATCATTAATGGTCAAACGCAACAGCTGTGATCAGCTGATTGAATATACATATGTGTTAATCTGCTTTTCAGAAACTGACTGCTAGTATTACTTTTCGATTTTCTAATCCTCACACTCGGTACTTACGTAAGCTCTCAGATTTATAATTATTTTTATAATTACTCATTAATTTGAATAGTTTTATAAAGCGTGTTATCCACCCATCATTAACTAGTAATGTGAACTAATTAAGTTTGGTAATTAATCATCGATAACGCGATGTAGTCTCGTCGAAATTGCTATCAGACGGGATCGTAAATCCAGGATTTAGTCCCGAACTACTCGGATATACTTACGATTGACGAGATCATACGACGACATTGGAGACAGGTGGGGAAACAGAGTAGAGACCTGTAGGAAATAAGCACTTCCAAAACTACATACCTTTTTATCATACTTACTTACATATCATCTCAACTATATTCTCGTATAAGGTTGACTGCACGGATGGCGTAGTGGTTTAAGTGATCGCCTCGCCACTGTCACTGCGCCGGATATTGTGGGTTCGAATCCCACACGTGACAAAAATTTGTGGGATTAAAAAATGGTTGTTCCAAATCTTGATGTTCGGTGTGTCCGTTGTTTGAATGTTTGTAAAGTCACCCGCGATGCAGAAATTATTTCTAGTGCGAGCGAAGTCTTCTTTAAAAGGAAGAAATAGAAAAAATGTTAGGCGAAGGTGCATACAGACACATTTCGCCTCCTATGGTTTTGGGTCTCATGAAATAGGAGATGAGGTTATTGTCATCTAAGTGGCGCAGTTCTAAAACGTACTTTTACAAAAATGTCTTAATCATAACGAAAATAAAGAATAATGTAATATTTTACCTAGAGTAAATTTCAGAGAGTCTCCGGCAAAATAGACCGATCTTAACGGAAACTAGCCATCTGCGTATGATATATTATATATTATAGAACACTAGTATGTGCACAAATACAATCGCACTTTATTTTCAGTTATTATTATTATAAACAAATGGACAACATAACAAATGTAAAAACAAATACTAATGTAAAAACATAACAAATGTATAACAAATGTAAAAACATAACAAATGTATAACAAATGTAAAAACATAACAAATGTATAACAAATGTATAAACAAACGGACAACATAACAGTATACACCAAATCGTTATACAAGTTAAAACTTATATCTAACATTACCTATATACATTAATATTACAAGACACAATATACAAGGTATATATAAATTATTTTTACATCAGCTGCTTACATGACTACAATCCTATCCTTCCTAATTCTAATCCTAACTAATATTATAAAAGCGAAAATGGGTTTGTTTGTTTGTTACCTTTTCACGCCTAAACCACTGAACCAATCATCCTGAAATTTTGCATATACGTTGTCAGGTGTACAGAAACGGAGATAGGCTACCTTTCATACCGAAAAAATTACTGTTCCCGAGGAAACCAACAATAACGTTCTTATGATTATAGATGGCGCCACGTGTCTTTCGAATCATGATTGAATTATATTATTATACATGCAGAGTACAACCCGAATTAATTGTCAAATTCTAAATTAACACGAGCAAAGCCGCGGGCAAAAGCTAGTAAAAGATAAAAGATTCGTAACATAGTAACAAACTAAACATCCATCATCTCACAAAATCTTAAACAACTACGACACACATCCATCCATTCGAGTCCGATTCTGATGTCAGAAGCATATTTAATAAGGTTAGTGCACGAGCAAGAGGCGAGTTGACATGCACCACTGTATTCAGTTAATCTCACATGTCGGCAAAACGGCCACGGTACATGGATATAGTTATATTATTTATGCTTCCGAGGTACGGGGATGAAATACCTTAACTGCCTTTCCCCAGGCTGCTGCTATGAATTTCTTAAAGGGAAATTTCGTTATAATTTACTGGCACAATCCTGGATTCGAAATCGGAACCTCACAATGGCCAGATGACACTAGCTAGCCACTAGACCAACAAGCAAGTCAGTGGGACTAATGATAATACACCTCTCATTAGGCCTAGACCGCACTATGGCTAAACCGCCGCGGTTTTTAACCGCGTAATTTTGTGAGTCAATGCAACTAATGCAAGTGGCCGCACCGCACTTGCATTAGTTGCATTGGCTCACAAAATTACGCGGTTAAAAACCGCGGCGGTTTACGCGGTTAAAAACCGCGGCGGTTTTAAAATCAGTCGCGGGAATAAACCGCCGCACCGGCGGTTTATTCCCGCGACTGATTTTCTCACTCACAAATTTTAATGGGTTGCTGTTTTATTATAAAGTTATATATGTTTTGGCGCTACCGGAACCTTTACATCGCTTGGGGCCAAGCCAATTTGTAAGCCATATTTGTGTTGAAGTATTAAGTATCTATAAATATCTATAAATAAGCGAGCCAGTATGGCTTCGCTCAATTACACTAATTCTACAAGATAAGCTGTAATCTTAATAGTTTGCAACGTAAACCAAAAACGATTGGGCTCTTAAATATCTACAAGTTAATTGTTTATAAGGCTGGTTTCTGTAATATTCTCTAGGCGTTGGTTCCTCCTTGTCAGGAAATAATAACCAACGACGTAGACTTCTAATTTTCAAGTCTTTTATTTAGACAACTACATTTTACTACGTTGAAATATACCTTCATCGCTTTATACATACATACAGGTCCCGTCACGTAAAAAGAACGCTGAGCGACAGTGGAGGGGATGTGTCTGCGCATGGGTCAACTGAGGAACCAATAGCGTGCGCGCATAGACATAAAGTCCGTCTCATGAAAGAAGTCTCGCAGACGCGGCGCCACATTCAACATGACAATTGACAAACGATGACAACATGGTCGATCTCATAATTAGTTCCACTTATTGCTGTGGGACTTCTTTCGTGAGACGGACTTTACTGCCCGGACCGTCCCCCCGTCTCGCGCCTTCATACCGCCAATTTGATCGATAAATCGCTCAGTGCGCAGGTTAACGGCCAGCGTTCTTTTTACGTGACGGTCACTATACATACATATATTTACAAGTTTAATGACGTTACTCAGAGACACATGATCTCGTCAGTTTCCCTTAACTTATACACTTCAAGACATCGTGACGACCACCTTCGTCTACATTTCACGTCTACATCTTAAAGTCTTGCTGTATTTTGTTTCTCCTTAGGATAGTGTTATTAAATTACTGGGCCCCAAGCTGGCAATAGATATCAACCATTATCCTTTCCTTTTAAAATTAGGATTTATTTTAAACTATTGAATCACAGCAGCACACCGGCGGCCACACACCAATTTACTTTATATTGTACTAAATTTTGCCCGCGGCTTCGCTCTCGTAAATGTAGGTTAGTTAGTTAGAGTGTTAGGTTACTATTTATTTCTGGATGAAAGGTACATGGCTTTTTCTGTTAACCTTTACGAGCAAGTGAAATTTCAAGATGATCGGTGGAGTAACAAATAAACAATCAAACAAACTGACATTCGCATTTGTAATGTAAATTAATATTAATAAAGTTCTAATTGAAGTCAAGATTAACAGTAAAATGTTGCTCTTGAATAACATAGGTACATATATTGAGATAACAACGCTAAGTTTATCAATTAAAACATGTTTGATAAATAATATTGTCTCAAAAGCCGTAATTTATAACAATTTTCTTTCAAACTTGTAGATTTGTCAAGAGTATATTTGTTGTAGATCATCCTGCCGAATACATAGATGCATATATAAACATATCATTAAAACAAAACCCAAAATGAGGCATAAATCCTATAAAAGGATTTCACAACAATCCCATCCCGATACGAAAAGAGAAATTTTCTACGGTAGTCATGAGTGTCACCATCTAAGCCAATACATTCCAGTTTCTATTCTGTTATAAGGTGGTAGTGCTTCAGTGGGACCGATTCCAACTACAACAGGGCTCTTCGCGTAAATATACTTATCGCCCAGAGCTCGTACTTTGGCTTGATTAACTCCTTTCAGCTGAGTGTGTAGCATTGCCAGAGGTCTTCTCGTACAATTATACAACATTTGAGTACCAATATCGCGACAAGAGTTAATTACACCGCCGTATCTTCTCGAAATCTGCAATTTAGCAATATTTACTGCTTTCTCGACTTCTTTTACATGAGCCATAATAGTCATCTCCATCCATGCGTGTTGTATGTAAGACACCATTTCGTCCAACCTCATTTTATCGGCGACGAAGTAGATACCCCAAAGACCGACGTCCTTGTATGTGATGTAAAATGGCTCGTAGCTCTCGCACGCGCTCCGGATAGATCCCTCGCGCGCCGTACTAAACGACTGAAACGATGGCCTGCCTTGACTTTTATGCCATGAGCCCATGAGACAGCTCATCACTAACATTCCCAAATAGTCAGGACTTGCGTACCCCGGAGCTTCAATCGCTATAGCAACATGAGCGTAAGGCATTGCGTCATTCCGATATGTCACCTGAGACCCCGTATACCTACAGGGACCAGGATCTAATTGCCACGATCCACGCGGAGTGAGGTATCCAAAAGTTTTCTGAGCCTGTGCTACTATGTCCTTGTGATACACTGCGCCCGACGACGCCAAAATAAATCTGTAAGTCGTATAGTGTTCACAGAGGAAGCTACTCATAGCACATCTATCAAATCTACATACATTACGTGTAGGACCGATCACAGGCTGTCCTAGAGGTGTACCTTGAAAAGCAGTAGCATGAAGATAGTCAAACAAAGTGGCTTTAGGATTATTATCCGAATCATGCATTTCTAAACACATGTTATGTCTTTCTTTTTCTATTTCATATTCATCGAGATCGAGTTCTAAGATTATTCTGGATAAATAAGACAATGCGGTTGAAGCCAAGTCTGCAGGTAGTAATATTGAGAAGGTCTGCATCTCTCTAGTCGTCTTCACTGTCATTCTCGCACCCATGTTATTGACTTTTTCTTCAAGCATTGCTTTGGACATGGTTTCGAATCCTTTATATGCCATATGTTCAATGAAATGAGTGAGTCCATTGCTGTGAACCGTCTCATACCTGGGTCCTACTGCAACTAACAGAGAGACACATGCCAGAGGAGAAGTGTTCTCTTCTGTTGCAATTCTTACTCCGTTTCTTAAATACGTGATTTGAGTGGCACTGTCGACGGGCTGTTGAGTGCACCAGCATGTACACCACCTTCTGCTACGTCCCGTGAGTCTCACGACATCCCTGAATATTGTCTTCAACATTATCAAAAAAAGGTTTATGTATTAAGAAACACCCCGCAGTGACATATGTTTTTATCTTTATCTTTGACAACGTCATTCTAATTCAATCATGGTGGGCTAAGGAGGTGCATACACATAAAAAAATATTGGCACGATTTGCTAATATTTGCGAATAGCGCAGTACCTATCTAAGATAGCTATACAAATTGAATTCAACAATCTTTTTTTGTAGCAATATGATCGTATTTGAAACAAACCAATGCTAATAATTAATATTTTACATCAATACTATAATATAGTCTGAAGATGTGTGGAGCAAAATGATAGCGAGGCTTACCTAGCTATCATTTTGCTATATAAATATACATATATCTACCTAGATACCAACTAATGTAACAGCTTACTAGTATAAGTACTAGATAGATAGATATATCATCATCATCATCATCAGGCTATAATAGTCCACGGCTGGACATAGCCCTCCCCCAAAGAGCGCCATAGCGCCCTGTCTTCAGCTTGCCGCATCCAGCATCTGCCTGCAGTCTTTCGCAGATCGTCATCCCACCTGGTCGGAGGGCGATAGATAAGGATGATAGATATATGTATATTAGAAATTGTTTACAATCTTTGATAGATAAGGTCATCTATTCACAAATTCTTCTATCTTTAGTTACACATAATTACTTCTACATATCCTTTCTCGCATCAAAATGTATAAGTGTTTGTACTGTTATAACTTTTGCAAAACCAAGTTTGCCAGAAACAGTGATGTTATCTGGTCACGTCTTAATATCAATCTGTAGCTTTATGCTATAAAGCTTTTGTTTGGAATGTCATTTTTTGTGGTCACTCAGGTAGTCAACAAGGAAAGGCCGCCTGATAATAAGCAGTTGCCAGAGTCACTGGCAGTTTGTATTACTTGGGGCATCTCATTCCAGGTCTTATAAAAGGGCTCGCAAAGGAAAGTTCACAACTGATTTTCTGTTGTTAACATAACGCCTTGTTAAAGTTGCTGAAATGCTTACTCATCATTCATTATTATAATTAATAAACGCAGTTAGGCTGCTTCAATTTGGGTAAATTCTTTGATTTAAAAGAAAATTCTGTTGACCTTTACCTCCCAGAGAAATAATGAATTTGCAGTAATAATATGTAATAGTTTTTTAGATGTTATACAACATCACCATAGTTTTGACTGCAGATTCTACAGCTATACATAATACGTAATTCAAGCACAATATGTATACTAAAATAAGGAAAGTATAAACAATAAAGACACAAGTTTATTGAGCCAAATACGCCTTCGACGTTATTACTATTAAATATCATGCTTTAGGTTTGCCTTCAACGAAAGGTCCGGCTATTCGACACTTTATGAGCTTATAGAGTCGAGACTAGGGAGCACGGAATAGTATTCTCGATAGAAAGTACGTAAACTTCAGGGACACGAAAACCCGGTGCCGCTAAAATAAAATTTAAAATAACTTATAGGATAGGTAGTAGGCTTTTGCCGAGATTAAAAATTTCAGGTAGGTACTATTATTCTTTATTAATTATTATCAATTAAATGATTCTTTAACCCTTAACCTTTATAACTTAATAAAAATATTGTAGTATGTAGTATATGTACTGTTTAGGAAACGCTGGGACTCACTTATCCTTGATGGACATAATTATGCTAAATAAATAAAGAGAAAAAATAAAAAATATTATCAATTAGTTCTGTTTTGAAAGTCCATTTTGCCCACGGTTCTAACATTTACATGACTGCTGTAACATGTAATTTTCTTCGAGTTCAGTATTTCAAGGGAATACTGTAGACATAGACTAAAAATATTTTCTCTTCCGACCAGAGTCAAGCGCATTAATCACCATGCTCGGTCTCCATTAATCGCGCGCCAGGACCTGGTCGTCACATAATCTTTCACCCGCTTAAAGATAACGTAACTATTCATAATTCTGGGTAAAAAACGTAGTAAATCGGAAGAATGTGCCTTATATGACGTCATCTTTAATTATTATAGCGAGCTCCTGAGATTGGATGAGCTCACGTATTCTTGAAACATTAGTCTTTATAAGCCTGATGGTATTATTTACTCCCACGTTTATCGTATAATATATTAACATAGATTAGAGTAGGGCAGATAAACTGATGATGACATCATCCTCTTAGTTCAATTTTATTCCCACATAAAGCCGCAGGCCAATTTGTGACTGATAACAAATAATGTGATAAGTTTTATTATCCTAGCCAAATATTAAACCAATATCTCTTTCGTCCATGTAAATTTGTCAACAAAACCTTCTCCACTAATTATTTTATATCTTCAGCCTATTTCGCAAGATTGTCTGTTACTCCCGAACTTACAGTACTTATATTGTAGCTTGCCATGACTTTAGCGATCCACGTCAAGTATGGACTAACAGCCGTGAATACAGATATTCTATCGTAACACTCCAATGAAAAGGCCACACCGATTATTTTGTCGCCTAGAAACAAAGGGCCTCCAGAATCGGCTGGCATAACATGTTGGTAAAATAGGCACCTCGCCGCGACGCAAATGTATGTCCCCCCAGGGTTTAAATCACACATTTTTATAACACCAGTTCCAAGCTGCAGCACCCTCATATAGTCAGCCAGCAGGTTCTTGTAGCTCCTACACCAAGTTGTCAAACCACCTCCCACCCACTTAACTTGAAGTCCATACATCGATTTGTAGTCAAGCGCTGCTAGTGTGCCGAATTTAGTCAAAGGTACTTCTTCAACCAGCAACAAGGCAATATCGTATTGTTTGATGACCGCGTAGTTAGGATGTACTATTCGCTTCAGGAGGTTACTGATCGCAGTTACTTGAGAAGGCCTCCTGGTTAGGTTACCGTATTGAATACTGTCTACCTGGCAGTGTGCGGCTGTGAGAACCCACATAGGTGCTATGAGAGACCCGGTGCACATTCTTGCGCTTCCCAGGAGAAGGAGGACGACGTAGCTGAATTTTCCTTTTGCGACGTCGACGCCATTGTAGACTCTTGACTTGCTGTCGGAAGCATGTGCGCGCCGCGCGCATGATTGCCAAATACATATAAAGAGCACTAGCGCAAATGCTAGAGCAAACCTCAGCCGGTAATGTGGGAACTCAATTTTTTACTTTATTGCAAGAAGCCACCGTCAGCTTTGTAGTTCAATATTTTTGTTTGCCTTCTTCATTTAATGCAAAATTCCAATAATCTTCTTCATTATCTATTTATCCATTGCATACAACATAGCAGAATTTTCATGTATAGTCCGGTCAATATAGACATTTAAAATAACAAAAATTCCCGGTGAGCCAAATATTGGTGGAGAGCTGGGGTTTACCATACAAATAAAGTTTTAAAAATCCCCATCGATCCTATGTGTGCTACAAAAGTTATTCGGGGTCAAAGGTCAAAAATTGTTTTTTTTGGTTTTTCTCGAAAACGGTAAGTTTTATCAGAAAAAACCTCAAACTCAAGATGTAGATCTTAAAATTCTCTACAAAAATGGTCTTCATGATTTTTTTCCTAAGAGTACTATTCCTGAGATATCGCGATTCTAAGAGTCACATTATACATGACTAGATGTTCCCGCGGTTTCACCCGCGTTTATCGTTACTGCGCCGCCCCCGTGGGTCGTAGCGTGATGTTATATAGCCTATAGCCTTCCTCGATAAATAGGCTATCCAACACTAAAAGAATTTTTCAAATTGAACCAGTAGTAATCACGCAGAATAAACCAGGAGAAACATCATTTGTACTATGTCTGTAATGGGTAATTATTTTGCTGCGATGTTATTTTAAAACTGCTATATCTCCTAAGATATTCATTGAAATCGAATGATGTACAGGGCAATTTTGTTTTAAATTAAATACTTGTGATGAATAACGTATTTATTTGGATAAGGATTAATATCATGTTTATAAAAATACCTTCACAAATAATGCATTATTTTAGAACAAATTTCGTTAGCATAAAAATGGTTATAGTGAGCCAACCTTAAAAGATAGACATATGCTGTCGCGGACTTTTTTTTAGAACTTTTAAAGGGAAACAATTCTGTCATACATGATTTTTGCGAAAGTTTAACTGTTTAAGCTCTCAAAAGGAAAAATACTCTCCGATTTTGAAACATTCTTCATTGGTGCACCGCTCCTATTGATCTTAGCGTGATGATATATAGCCTATAGCCTTTCTCGATAAATGGGCTATCTAACACTGAAAGAATTTTTCAAATCGGGCCAGTAGTTCCTGAGATTAGCGCGTTCAAGTAAACAAACAAACAAACTCTTCAGCTTTATAATATTAGTATAGATATGCACGTATTTCCACGCCACCTGTGAGGTAGTGTACTCGGCGCGTTTTTTTTACCGTGGTTTCCCTTGTAGGCCTACTCCACTGACTGTCATGACAATTTTAGGATAATATAAGGGAACAATACCCGTCAATTTCTAGATATTAGCTTATTATTGATATTGATTATTGACATTGCTATTGATTATTGGGTTAACTATTGTTTTGATTTCTTTAGATATTTTAATCAGATTCATACTCTTGAAAGTCTACTTCAACAGTCATGTCTTCTTCGATTTCTTCTTCCTCCTCTTCCTCTTGCTGGATGTTCATAAATTGTTCAAATGTGGCTGAGTCATTGGTCTCTTCATTAAAATCAAAGGAATCTTCCTCTATTGTACTCAAATGGACATTTGAGCAAGACTGACCTTGGCAAGTGGTACACGCTGGAGAACACAGCAACCCGACTTTTTGCAGCCACATTTGGCACTACAACCTTTTTGCAATTGCAAAAAATAGTATTGAGGAGTTTTTCTGGGAGTAAAGTTTGAATCGGTTCTAGAGTATTATCTATCAATTTCCAACCCCAGTCTTCTGGGTTCAGTTGATTGCCTAACCATGTTTGAACTTGATAGTATACTCGATACAAGTGTTGAATAGCAGATGCCGATGTTGGAGAAAGACATGATAGTTGTACTTATTTCTTGTTTTGCGTATTTTCACAGCAAGTACTCAATAAACTCACAACAACATAAGTACGTATATTCACTTGTACTGAACCTTTAGCACTAAAAGAAACAGGTATATGAACGAGACCTACGGACAATAGAATAGCCAGATGTTTTTCAAGGCCACGTGGGTAGAGGGGATTCAGTTAGGGACTAACTATCTTATGAATAAATGTTTTCAGAATAGTATAATATATTATTATATAAAAGAGACACAAATAGGTATTTATACTTGTCTTAAGTGCCTGATTATGTATATACGTGGCTTATATGTGCATATCATGTATAATGTGACTCTTAGAATCGCGATATCTCAGGAATGGTAACTCTTAGGAAAAAAATCATGAAGACCATTTTTGTAGAGAATTTTGAGATCTACAACTTTGGTTTGAGGTTGTTTTTGATAAAACTTACCGTTTTCGAGAAAAATTCAAAAATCCTCTAATTTTGACCTTTGACCCCGAATAACTTTTGTAGCACACATAGGATCCATGGGGATTTTTAAAACTTTATTTGTAATGGTAAACCCCAGCTCTCCGCCAATATTTAGCTCTCCGGGAATTTTTGTTATTTGACCACTATTTTTATGTCTAAATTGACCGGACTAGTAATGGTTGACTATAGCTATCGTTTTATTATTTCTATCGATGATTTACAAGTGTGATGAAATCAAGTAAGTGCTAAGCTAGCATTGCTTGGCTTGCAATAAAAATAATCTACATATTTTTATTACGAACCAATAAAATACAACAATCATGCGTGCATAGAAGAAATTATATTCCGAAGATCTGTTTATTCCATGTGTGTAGTTATTATTTCATGTATTAATGTTGTTTAACATATACGTATTAATAATTATGTTAGACCACTTCACATATTATAAACGCGCCTCAATATGTCAAGGAAACACTATACTTCAACACGTTGTTTCAGTGAGAGGTGGCAGACTTCATAGACCTTCGAGAGCATTATTAAGAACTTTTTATACTCATGTAATTCTTTATCGTTAAAGCGAGCGATAATAAACTATTTAATCGATTCGGATACATGAAGGTTTCTCATTCATTTTTGATATAAATTAATATATTATATAAAAAATGGTAGCTGACATTTCCTATTAACGATATTTATGAAATCTGCCATAAATTTGATAAAATAACGGTAACCGCCACTCAGAAACTAATTGTGTTGTATTGGTACTGCAGATGCAAATACCCAAGACAGCGCTTCAGAAAATTTTACTACTGGAACAAATAGTGAAAGAATTGGTTAAAGAAAAACCGAAGAGAAAAACGACACTGTTACAAAAAATTGTCACAAGTGATTGATGACCACCATCTTCGTGAGGTAGACATGCCTATAGACAAGGACCTGATCTCTCTCCAATCGCTTTAGGATGACGTCCCGTAGTTTGTACTTCATAATTATATTATATTGCACCTGCCTACTATGATAAGTCACACATCCATCAAAAAGTGTTATGCTATTATTATGGCACGTTTACACGTTTGGCAAGCCTTGACGAATGTACACGAACACAAGCGTGTGAACGGGGTCTTTGGCTTGGCTTGCGTGAGCTTGACGCCGATCCGTGCTGGTGTCGGTTTTTGAACACAGATCAAAGGAAGCTTGCGGCAAGCGCTTGCGACGTATTTACACGTTGGCGCGTGCTTAGTGTCGCTCAGGAGCTCGTGCCGAACGGTTGTTTCTACGCTGCGCTGTATACGACCGTGTATGACTGCCTCGTTGGTCTAGTGTCGCAAAGCGCGACTGCTGAACACGAGGTCCCATGCTCAAATCCTGGGTCCGGCCAAGTAATTAGTTACAGGGTTTTCCCTTTTAGAATTACTCAGTAGCAGCCCGGAATCAGGAAGTTGGTGGTGTTTACACCCCCGTGCTTCGGAAGGCACGTAAAGCCGTGTGGGTCCTGCGCCTGATCTCTCTCTGGTCGTGTCGGATTGTCGTCCTATCGGACTATGAGAGTGAGGGAACAGAGAGTGCACCTGTATTTGTACACTTGTGCACTATAATATACTATAATAACTCGGTTTAGATTGGCCGCCGTGACTGAAATCGGTTAGGACGACATTATTAATAAAATAAAGAAATAAATGTATTGTATTCTTAAGAAAATATATTCTACAACGCATTTCTATAATAGTAGTGTAGGGGTATGTATGTGTGCGTCGAATGTATGTGTGTGCAAGCGTGAGGTATGCAAGGCGAGTCGGCCAGTTGCTGTGCAGTGGTCCGATAGAACGCTAGGTCTTTAGAATAATATGTACTAAGTATCTGCTTTGTAAAATAAATTGTGATTCATACATATATATGCATTATCAGTGTGTGTGTTCGTAATAAATAAATTATGTATTAATAAAAGGTGTTATCTGTCGGACCAGTGCCGGTAATTCCCTTGTAGCGCTTTAGGAAGTCTCGCATTTATAATATATCGTGGACACAAGTGAATTCGGTAGACTCGGGTTCGATTCCCATGGAATGTATAAGGTAAATAATAGGTCACTGCGCAAAGTAGACATGATACAGTAGGAATGATAATACTTTTTAATAAAAATATGTCAAGCCAAACGCCTAGCCATAGAGTATATACCTATAGCTTTGACTCGGACCAATTATCACACCGAGGATATATAGGTAGCCATAGCTGACACAACTTCAGCCTCCACGTCTGCCATGCTTGCTTGTTCAAAACACACTAACGCACTCACAAGCGTGTAAATAGCATCCAAACGAAAGGCTTGGAGCTTGTGAACGTTTGCCAAGCCCCGGCAAGCCTGTAAACGTAGCATTAGGGTGACCGCAGATATACGATTTCAAGTTGGCCGACTAATTCGCAGAGTGTACTAATAGACATAGAAACTAATGATAGCCCGCACATCTTATTCAACTAAATCGTCTGTAAGTAACGATCGAATCAGAATCGAGATTCCCTTCCGATTAAGGACATTTAAAAAGTTGGCCAACTATCGGCCATTAGCTTATTAGCACGGACTCCCTATGTAAGTTCGCAGACTATGCAACTTAGTTGGTCAGTCGCACGGTAAAATGCAACAGAGCCACACGTGTGCACGTGATTTCCCCACGGTCGGACCTTTGCCGACGGACACATCAACGTCGCCGCCAGCGTCGTCGGCCAGTCGTTCACTTCTATCAAAATTTCTTCCAAATGAAAAAGTAGAAGAGCTCATAGATGAAGTACAAAAAAGGCCAGCCCTATACAAAAAAGATTTGCAGTAATTTTTTATTGCTGGACCGATTAGATACCAAAAGTAGAAATACTCATTCTGTAGAATAGAAAAAACTTATCTGGGTAAT
The DNA here is from genome assembly GCA_963564715.1 of Catocala sponsa. Lineage (NCBI taxonomy): Eukaryota > Metazoa > Arthropoda > Insecta > Lepidoptera > Erebidae > Catocala > Catocala sponsa. Next base: position 5,671,386 of record OY751326.1, read on the forward strand.
ATCTCAGTTTAGGATGTAAGGTATGATGTTGCCCATGTTCTAATCTGTCACTTAATATACGATGCACCCAAAATGTTGTCTTCTGTTCGTCTTCTTTTTATTAATATTGCAAGTAGTGCGTTCTTTTTCCGCATTTTGCCGCAGACGTCACCACGCTAGCAACACTGTCACCAACTAAGTCAGTTAGGTCTGCGGCTGGTAATCAATTAAGTAAAGTCAGACGGTTAAATTCTGAAGGCACGCAATTTAGTTGTTCGATAGTCGGCCAACTAGAAATTGTAAGTCTGCGGGATCTCTTAGGATTCAATTCTATTTATAATAATTTAATATGACACCCACATTGTACTGTCAGAACAGTTATGTTTTTGACAATTCAATTTTCGTATCGAGTCTATGTCACTATTTTTGTAATTTTTATAACTTACCTTTTATAACAGCTATTAAAATCAAATATTTTATATTTTACCTTTAACTGTGCCATCGGTGACAAAAATAAGTAGGTAGTTTCTTTATAAAATTATGAACAAATCATCCAAGTTACTAAAACGAATATGGGATCCATCGAGAACTGTTGTCAGACACCACCCGTATCCCACATATTACAGGCAATTTCTCCAAAATTCCTGTCCACGTACACAATTCTCGAAGCTATGCAATGGCTTTACGATCGTCACCGAAGAGCGACCAGAAATGCGACATGCATGCATCGGGCTTTATGTCGACGGCGGCACCCGTTACGAGAGCGAACGTGAGAACGGGATAGTACACTTTTTCGAGCATCTCGTATTCAAAAGTACAAGAACCCGAAACAAAGACGAGTTGTTACGAGTAATGAGCTCTATTGGGGCCAACTTCAGGTGCTTTACTTCGCGTGAGATGATCGGCTTTTATGTTCAGACGTTGATGGAAAGCGTGCCGCTAGCAGTCGATGTATTGTGCGACTGTGTATTCAACAACAACTTAGAAGCATCAGATATTGAAATGCAAAGGACGATTGTGTATGGCGAGATGTTAAAACACGAAGAGGATACCAATGCTGTACTGTACGACTACTTGCATAAGGCTGCATTTCAAGGTACGCCACTGGCTCAAACCGTGATGGGTCCCAGCTATAACTTGTGCAACTTCAATGCGAACATGATATGGAGCTATTTGAAACGGTTCTTCCAGCCAACTAAGATGGTGCTGGCGGCTGTCGGAGGTGTAAAACACGAGCAAATCTTAGACCTAGCCAATTGTTACTTGTGCCATTCGAGTTCTGCGAAGTGCATAGAAAACGACCCTTACAGGTTCACGGGCTCCGAAATCCGTTACCGTAATGATTCGATGCCAGTCGCTAACGTGGTCATTGCGGTAGAGGCTCCGAGCTGGCATCACAGTCACCATGTTGTAATGGAGGTATGTATTATATTATTTAATTCACGTGCACCAGGTAAATGTTGGCATACGACCTCAGAATATATTATTTCATTTAGGTCGCAAAGCAACAGTTGCTAAGTTAAAAGTGTGTGTATAGTGCATTTGAATATTGTATAGTAAGAAACCAGTGACCATCCTCAACACCAACAAATACATGACTACCCGACCCGGGCAAAGTGTTGACAAGTCTTTCTGTCAACCGTTTTTCATGCTAATAACATGAGCTCACCACTTTTACTTTGCATATACTTGATCGCATGGAACGGTCTAATTAAAAGGGATGTTACAAGCCTGCAAATGCTCGGTTCTATCTTTTATACCGAACAGATAACTTTTGACCTTCATTCATTGCTAACATAATCAAATTCTGTAATCTTATCAATATTGGCATTCATAAGTCACAGAAGCAATTCCAAATATATAAAGCAATGCCATTGCCCAACGTAAACTATACCCGTGGCAAAATAGCACAAGGTCTACCATTTTATTTTCTTTATATTTGTGGTCGTATGTAGTTTATTTTATTTATTTCTTGTAACAGATTACACTACTACATACAATTAATACAAGCATAGACATACTTAGTTAAAACTAAGTAAGTATTAATCAAGTAAAAGAATAGTATTTACTCTGTATCTCACATGACAAACTAATAATAATAGGCTTTTAGATCTACAGAATATACCAATTCACATACGAATAAATAAAAGTAAGAAATAATCTGGTTAAGTCCAATACATGAAATTGACGATATACTGAAAAACTCTTTACCTTCCCTGTTAGTCGGTAGACTGTGTTACGGCAAGGTAGACATATGTAGATAAGGTTAGTATTATGTTTAGGCTATGATGGAACTGACATACGCTGTGCGAAAAGTTCCAAAAAAAAAACAAGAATAAAAAAATAAAAATAAAAATGTAGATAAAGATATATATTATATTTATTGCATAAATCTGTGTGTACAATGGTGTTACATAATATTAGAAACAAGCAGTAACCCATTTGGTACCTATTGCACCTTTACATTTGTTAATTCTAGTATACATAAAAAAATACTTAAAAACTACATATTATTTACTAGATTTTGCGCGCGGTTCCGCCCGCGTGGTACTTACATCAATAAAAAGTAGTATGTCCTTCCCCAGGTTTTAAACTATATCTGTACCAAATTTCATCTCAATCAGTTGAGTGGTTTAGCCGTGAAAAGGTAACAAACAGACAGACAGACAGACAGAGTTACTTTCGAATTTATAATATTAGTAAGGATTATCAAAAATTTCCCTTAGACTATAGAAGGTATAAGCCACTTTTTAAGCCATTTTTAAACATATTGCCATTTAATTGTTTTATGTATACAGGGATATGATTAAAGACACATAGCAGTACTATAAGCGCTTTTATAATAAATATCATTGTTTATAATAGGGAGGTTAATATTATATTTACATTTACTGCGAATATATAATTTAGTGTCTGCCTTAAAATAAAAAAAAAACGATATTACATATAAAAAATAGGCAAAGTTCTAGTATGTCACACGACTTACACGTCGGTGTTAGAAACCCTAAATTGTCTTTGAATGTATTACGTTATGTCCCTGTGTTTTGCATGTTGTATATAATGCATAAACATTTCTTTTGAAGCACACGTCAAATGTTACATTTGTAGGATTTGCTTAATAAATGATACCGTATGTAAGTAGGGGATATACATAGGCAAACTATGCGGACTTGGTTGTAGAATAAGAAATAGTTTCGACTAAAATGGAAAGGATATAACAGTAACTAGAAATTATTTCATTTATTTTTCAACATGTGCTGTGTACAAATTATAAATTATTTTTTGTACGTCAACCTCGATTCAATGAACAACAAATTCGATTATTTGTTTTGATCAAGAATTTTAAGAGGTAACAGTTTAGTCTCGCTCCAATTATACCAACTGTGGGTTAATTGAGTAAGGACAGTTTTTATTTATGATTGTAATAATCAATAAATATACATTATTATTTAAGTGAAGGAAAAGCGATGGAGGTGTGATTGGAACTTTTACACTCTAGTATGCCTTATTAGTAACTATATTTAATTAAATATTTTCAAACCAGATAGCACGCTGCGCAGCAGGTTCGTGGGACCGCTCACAATTGTTCGGCAACGTCTTGCCTGGAGGATTAGCGCGCTGTGCCTCAGAACACCACTTGTGTGATGCCTACAAGTCTTTTTACATCACGTACAAGGATACTGGGCTGTGGGGTGCTCAGTTCATCAGTGACGTAAAGAATGTCGACAACATGTCGAATATGATCCAAGGAGAATGGATGTATTTGTGTACATCCATCACGGAGGCAGAGATCGACAGAGCCAAACGATTTCTTAAGACCAAGCTACTTTCCGACATGCAGAGTGCCACCAAGATATGCCACGATCTGGCCAGGTAATATTCTATCACACACACAACACCATCTAGCCCAAACTAAGCACAGCTTGTACTATGGGTACTAGACAATGGATAAACATACATATATACTTTTTTTTCTAAATATCTACATATTATACACAGAAACACCCAGACCAAGACAAACATCCACGTCCATGTACACAAATGTTTGAATTGTGCGAGAATAAAACCCGCGACCTCAGGCGTGGCAGTCAGTTAAACTAAACACTACGCCATCGAGGCCGCCGAATAATCATGAACGCTTTTTAACGAGCCTCGTTTACATTAAATTGGATTTGAAACTCAAATGATGAAGAAATAATGTTCTGATCCTTTAAAGAGCTTACCTATGCAAAGTATTCTGCAGGACGCTGCGCTTGAGGTATCGGGTTCGATAACCGGGAGAAATCATCTAGTTAAATTTGTTAACTAGTTTACCAATTTAACTGAACATGTTACTCGTTTTTAAACGAAACTTCACTTAACTAGTTTTTAACTTTAAGCCTCACAGATATTTGACAAGCCTTAATTGCCAAAATGTACCTACCTATACGAATTTTATCAAATTGTTATCAAAACTTAGCGCAGTACGTATCGTACGTAGACTCGTTAACCTTTGATCAAAATTGAAAATAAATACCTTAACATGTTTAACATGTTACAACATAAGCATATAACAACATGTCAACAGCTTCAAAAATATTTGAAAAAGCCATGTGCGTACGAGTTTACTCTTTCTGTGAGAAATATAAAATATTTGATGAAACTCAAAATGGTTTTCGCAAAAGTCGGTCAACTACTCTAGCAGTATACAAATACATACAGGAAGCGCTTAATATTTTAAAAGCCTACGACAAAGTTAAATATAACATTTTATTAAATAAACTACATGGAATAGGTGTCAGAGGAAAAGCGCATGAATGGTTCGCATCTTATTTATTAAACCAAGAGCACACACTGGAAATTGAATTTTTTAATAACAATACCAAAGAAATCCATAGTATACGTTCTGACAAGGAAATTATCAACGCCTCCATCCCACAGGGTAGCGTCATCGGATGTCTACTATTCCTGCTGTATATTAATGACTTGCCAAAAAATACACACGGTCCCTGCGTTTTATTCGCGGACGACATCTCCCTATTGGTATCATGCCGGAACAATATAAAATTAAATAACCAACTCGATACTCTCCTAAACAATATAAAATCCTGGATGAACCTACATAACTTAGAAATAAACTATTCCAACACCAAATTGATAACTTTCCATCCGCCTCAAAAAGCGCCATTAAATATAAATTTTGCGTTCCAAGATCAAAAGTTAGAAGTAGTTAGCAACTTTACCTTATTAGGCTTAAACATAGACACCCATATAAATTGGAAATCTCATATAAATAAAATTAAATCAAAATTAGCTAAGTTTTCATATGTTCTCCGCGAAGTAAAAAAATCCACAGATATCCAAACCGCACTCGTCACCTATTACGCCTATGCTTACGCTTGGCTCAGCTATGGCATTATCCTATGGGGAAACAGCACAGAGGCGCAATCACTTTTTACCCTTCAAAAGAAACTTATACGAATACTTGTACACATAGAAGATACTGATAGCTGTAAGCCACACTTTATAGAACACAAAATATTAACGTTACCTAGCCTATACATTTTAGAAATATGTAAGTTTGTTAGAAGTCACCAAAGTTTCTATACAACACGAGAAGACAAAAACCAGAGTATAAGACATAAAAATAGATTAAACCTACCAAGCTCCCGTCATAAAATGCACTCATCTAGTCCACATGTCATGTCGATAAAAATATATAATAAGCTACCCCCGCAAACAAAAAATGAAATTAAAGACAGTATATTTATAAAAAAAATTAAAACACTTTCTATTAACCAAATGTTACTACCATATAAATGAATACCTACCTAAATGATAAATGTATATGAAACATAATAAATGGAAATTTAAATGAATACTTATAATAATATACCTAATAAAAACATAAATACAAATGAATACATAATATGTAAACAAACATGACATACATTCATAATAATAATATCTGGGACATTTAATTCCTTTTCTTTTTACAAACTTTGATAATAATGATAATCTACAATAATATATAATTAATAAAAATATTAAATCATATAAATAAAATAATATAATAATAATTATATAATAGAATACCATATAATAAAAATAATTATAGTAATATATCTATCTAACTATAGTAAGCGCACCTTAATAAAATTACCTATATATTATAATAGTCAATAAATATCAATCATAAGTAAAATATGTAAATAATAAAATATGTAAAACTTCCTGCTCTCTCCTACATGTTGCCGTGCCGACAAGGCCCACACATGTTTCTTATATTATACCATTGTAACATCTATTTAACTTGTGGAGTGCAATAAATGTATTGAGTATTGAGTAAGTTGTTATGTTAACTACTTAGTTCGCAATTTTTACTAGTTAATCAACAAGTTGATGAACGAAAATCAACGGTAACCGAAAAATCGTTCGGCATTACTAAAGGTTAATCATTATTTATTATTTACTAGCTGTTACCTGCGACTTCGTCCGCGTAGATTTTAACTAAAAAGTGTTGGTCGCCGCGGAACCCAACTATATTTCTCTGCACAAGTTACTTAAATGGCGTAGTTTTTATAGTGTAAAGCTAGATAATAGCATGGCTTACTGAAAAACAACATTTAAATATGCGTCGTTAGATTACACGCTGTCACAGAATGCGTAAGAAAAATAAAAATTCACAGCTCCTCCCCCATAGGTGATAGCGTGATAATATGTAGCCTATATGTTGACCCAACCTGTTAGTAAAAAATTTGAAGTAAATCCATGCAGTACTTTTTGAGTTTAGCCCGGACATGCATACAGACAAACAGACAAAAATTCTAAAAACTATATCAGAATGCGTAAGAAAAATAAAGATTCACAGCTCCTCCCCCGTAGGTGATAGCGTGATAATATGTAGCCTATATGTTGACCCGACCTGATAGTAAAAAATTTGAAGTAAATCCATGCAGTACTTTTTGAGTTTAGCTTGGACATGCATACAGACAAACAGACAAAAATTCTAAAAACTATATCAGAATGCGTAAGAAAAATAAAGATTCACAGCTCCTCCCCCGTAGGTGATAGCGTGACAATATGTAGCCTATATTTTGACCCGACCTGTTAGTAATATTCATGCAAAATTTGAAGTAAATCCATGCAGTACTTTTTGAGTTTAGCCCGGACATGCATACAGACAAACAGACAAAAATTCTAAAAACTATATTTTTGGCTTCGATATCGATCGTAGATCACGCCCCAAGTATTCTTTTAAAAAAATATTCAATGTACAGTTTTGACTTTCCTACGATTTTATTATATGTATACTTCGATCAAATATACCATAGATGCACATTCTCATACAAAAACCGCGTCAATATGTGGCACTGACCAGTACTACTTACTTATAAGTGTCTGCATTTATTATGCAATCCAGGAAATAAACCGGAATAACCATTGAACGCCCACTGAGAAACATTTTGTAATAGTTTAGTTAAAACGCGTCAATGTAAAGCGTCCTAAGTGTGTTACTCGCGATACGCAAGCGTACTAAGTATATGGTACGGTCTCCACCGTAGTAGTGGTGTCGATTCGCTCTCGCTTACGAGCAGCGCACGCAAGAGTGAGTGGGACAGGTGCATAATATAGCGCATACAACTGATTTATGCACAGTTTTGTTGGGGCCGTTTTTCGAGCGACGATCTATGGTATACTTGATCGATGTATGTATAGATTTATTTTACATTAAATAGAACGACTTGCGCCAATTAAACTATTTAATCATTATTTATTTAATAATATAATATAAATTTATATATTTAGCATTCACGCATTCTGCTCACAGTACCTTAATCATTATAATAATAATACTTTCCATTCATCCGCAAAAATATTAACTTCTGGGTTAAAGTCTAAGAGAGGGTCAAGCTGCTTTAGTGTCCGAGGTATGAGTTACAGCGTGCCACAGTACGGCACACTGGAACGGCCAGCAATCGGTGCTTTCTACCACGACAATAATTAAGCAGGACCTACCTAAAAAGACGCTAAGCCATATGCGTTCGATATAACATAACGCCCTTTTATTTAGTGGATGACAGTATCTTTTTTTTTATTTGGTGAAATGCTACTGAGGCATGCCCCCCTCGCAACAAGGCGAGAGGGTTATGTTGGGCAGCCACTAAAGCTTGGGCCTACAGTCTAAAACCACCACGGTGTGCAAACTCGCTGGAACTGAAACTACGTCAGTGACCCACTCAGCAGGGTCCAATGCAGAGATGATATGTCTGCGGGCGATGCCTTCTGGGCGACGCCCCAACACGACTGAGGGAGTCTCTCTGATCGATGACAGGATACCTCTGCTTTCACCTTCGAGGATACAGGCTTAAAACTATGTATGTATGATCTTTGCAGATCGACGCTGTACACCGGTTATCGTCCAACATTGCTCGATAGGATCACCGAGATAGAAAGCGTTTATGCAAAGGATGTTTGGGAAGTGTGCTCGCAGTACATTTACAACAAATGTCCCGCTGTCGCTGCCATAGGCCGAACTGAAGGTCTCTTTGAATACCAAAGAACCCGATCATATATGTACTGGCTTAGACTTTGAATTTAGTATTATATTTAGTTTTGTTCGCCAATGTTGTTTTATTGTTCACTAGCTTTTATGTCATATTCATTATATGTTCAAATATTAATGATCATATCGGAAAATAGTACATTATCCATCGTTGAGGCGCTGATATCGTTTTGTGATGTGTCATGGCAACGGACAATTACTCTGATAAAATAGTTGACAATAATGAATTGAAGTTAAATCTGAAGTAAAATGTCGTTACGAAACAACTTACTTGACAAACTTTAGTAATATAACTATAAAACCTATGAAATGAAATTAATTTGAAATAAAATTTATTTAAGTTGTATAATGTTCATGTCGCCAAGTTGCCCACGGTTTTGTTGTCATGATATCTCGAAAAGACGTGATATAGAAGACACGCAGCACCATCGACCTCACAATTTACTTTTGTGTATTTTGCCTGATCTTAACTAATAATAATAATAATACATATTTATTCAATAAATAGTCTTTATTGTATTAAATTCTCATTTTAAACTATATTTAATCTAAAGGAAAACATTTACAGTTTAAATATTGGAAACAAGATGGTACCATACTATATGGTACCCTATAATCTATATATTATGTGTTATAATACTGCTGGCCATATCTATACTAATATTATAAAGCTGAAGAGTTTGTTTGTTTGTTTGAACGCGCTTATCCCAGGAACTACGTGTTTGATTTGAAAAATTATTTTAGTTTTGGATGGTTCTCCAACACTAAAATATATAATAGGCATATAATAGGCTTATTACATATTATTTTTAATTTATGAGATCATTGTAGTAATTACTATAATAGTTTTAAATATACTTCATTAGTTATGAAATGCAATCTACACTGGTTGACTGTATAGTCTAAGATGGCATATCTGTATATTACCATTATAGCTGTTTTATAAGCGACCACGCTATGCCTCTATCTAAGATCAGAATAAGACCAGATGTTTGTCCTCCCTGGCAGCCACCTTCAATGATAGTTAGTATATTATATTACATATTAGATTCAATAATAACATACACACAACACCATCTAGCCCAAACTAAGCAGAGCTTGGACTATGGATACTAGACACTGGATAAACATACATATATACTTTCTTTTTTTGTAAATACATACATATTATACATAGAAACACCCAGACCAAGACAAACATCCATGTCCATGAACACAAATGTTTAACTTGTGCGGGTGTCGAACCCGCGACCTTAGGCGTGGCAGTCGGTTACACTAACCACTACACCATAGAGGCCGCCAAATTGTCTATGGAACCAATATTGTCTATGGATGACAGCTTTCCTTGACAGAAGTTTAGCAGTCGGATTATACAATTGAATAATAAGCTTGAACTGTGTCATTAGCGATTATTATAGTATACAATAATAAGGAACCAGCACATAAAAAAGTAAGTACTTAGTTGTCGTAAAGAAAATGAATACAGCAGTCAAATTACGACGCTTATGCCTTCCATGGAGAGCTTATGTCAGGCGCTATTCATCCCCAAATATCTCACCATTTTTTAACCCCATTGCACAGCATACAAAGCTGCATAACGGCTTGAAGGTAGTAACCGAGACCCGGCTTACACCTTATGCTTGTATCGGGCTGTATATTAACGCTGGATCTCGATACGAGAACAAAGCCGAAAATGGAATAATCCACTTCTACGAGCACCTCATATTTAACAGAACAAAGAAACGCGATATGTACGACTTGAAGAAAGCAATGTCTTTGATTGGAGCAAATTTTGGATGCTTTACAACACGAGAAATGGTCTGCTACTACGTTGAATGCTTAAAAGAACACGTACCAGTGGCTGTCGACCTACTAAGTGACTGTGTATTTAACAACGCATTATGTGATGTCGAAATCCTGAACCAAAAGGAGACCGTCTACTATGAGATGTTAAGTCACGATGAGGATTCTAACGTCATGCTCTACGATTACTTGCACAGGTCCGCATTTCAAGGCACGCCCCTCGCGCAGACTGTCATAGGACCTAGCACGAACTTGTGCAATTTCAGTAACTGCACTATAGAATGTTATTTGAAGAAAGTATTCCGACCGAACAGGATCGTGCTGGCCGCGGTTGGAAGTGTAAATCATGATGATATTATAACCCTGGCGGATACTCATCTGAGTCATCTGAAGTGCAACGACCTGGCAGAAGACACGCCGTACCGGTACACAGGTTCTGATGTTAGGTACCGCGATGACTCGATGCCAGTTGCTAACGTAATCATTGCGGTGGAGGGGCCAAGTTTGTGTCACAAAGATAATGTTGCGATGGAGGTATGTGTTATATCTACCTATAAGTTATCCTTTTTTATAATAAATATAATATTGAGGCTGTATAAGGAATAGTGTGATTAGAGAGAGATGCGGCAAGAAAGTGGATATAGTGACAAGAATAGAAAAGGGTATGTTAAACTGGTTTGGACATGTAGAAAGAATGGACAAGGAAAGAATGACTAAGAAAGTTTATAAGGCTAGTGTGAATGGAACAGTTGCAAGAGGAAAACTTAGGTGAACGTTTCTCGATCAGATCGGAGGCGTTCTGGACAAAGGCCAGGTTAAGAGCACCTTGAACTGACGGGCATGTATGAGGAATGTGATGAAAATGAATGAAGCCAGAGAAGTGTGTCAGGATCGTAGCAAATGGAAATCCGTAGTCTCTGCCTACCCCTCTGGGAAACAGGCGTGCATCTATGTATGTATGTATGTATTGCGGCTGTTTGATTATTATAAAATTAAACTGCCTCGTGGCGCAGCAGTACCTACTAAATGCGACTGCTGTGAAAAAAGTATCAGAGTATCAGATTCAAGTACATTACCGCAGTGTTTTTTGGGTGTTTCTATCAAGAAATTTTTGTAGCATCAGTAGGCTTGCTTCCCTATTACTGTAAAACACATCTGCCTGCCTTCGGGGATTATAGGCTTGACCCAGTGTATGCACCAATAGGTATACGATAATGATTATTATTTTTGTAGATTATGCGTTATACGTCATAAGGATGTAATCTACAAACAAAAGGTTTTCGATACAGTCCACTAAAACATGCGAGCCACCACATTAAATTAGATTTTTTTTTTTTTTTTGCTCGTCAAAATGACCACACTCCACCTGATGGTAAGCAGTCGTGTGGTCTAAGAGCAGTGGCCTCCACATCGCCCCACAGTAGCCGAGGCGATGTTGAGGTCTCTACGTTAACGGCCTGAGAAGATGCTTTTTCACGCCCCGCTTAAAGAACCCAGGATTGAAGGAAGAAGGAAACACGTGCCTTGGCAGAGAATTCCATGCCTTGGTCGTTCGGCAGAGATATGAGGACCCAAACTTTTTGGTACGCGCTCTAATCGACTCTACCGTGTAAGGATGGCATCTGAGCCCAGCACGCGTTGTTCTGGATAGGAAAGGGGAGGGCGGGATAAGGTGGAATAACTCTTCAGAGCACTCCCCGTGGTATATTCTGTAGAAACATGCCAATGAGGCAATGTCTCTACAGAGTTGCAGAGGTTCCAGTGAACTCGTGACCTCTGGATCTCCGATGATACGGACAGCCCGCCGCTGTAACCGGTCGAGAGCGTCCAGCAAGTACTGCGCGGAGCCATCCCAAAGATGAGAACAGTACTCCACGCAAGGGCGCACTTGTGCCTTATACAATAGGCACAGTTGCCCAGGCGTGAAGAACCGCCTGACCCTGTTCAGAACTCCAAGTTTTCGCGAAGCTTGCTTAATGACGCTCTCGATATAGGTTTTCTGGTTAAGGGAGCGTCAAAGATCCATACCTAAGATGGAGAGACTGTCACGTATCACCAGTGGAGTGTTCTTCAGAGAAGGGAGGGGAAGGAACGGAGACTTTTTTGTTGAGAACGCGCATGCCTGGGTCTTCTTGGCGTTGAACTCGACCAAGTTCTTGGCACCCCATTCGTAGATGCGGTCCAAGGTCCGGTCAAGTTCAACGACAAGATTCTGCCTTTTCCCCTCAACCTCAGCCTGTTTGGCCCCAGGATGTCCGAGATATCGCCCATGCACGGTACTGTCGTTCGCATAACAATGTATGTTGCCGAGATTCAACATATCATTGATATGCAGAAGAAAGAGCGTAGGGGATAAGACAGAACCCTGAGGCACTCCTGCATTGACCTGCATAAATTTGGAAGCGCGACCGTCGCAAAGGACCCGAATACGACGCTTCTGCAGGAAACTTGCAATCCAGGTGCACAGTTGAGGGGGCAAGCCATAGGCCGGAAGCTTGGAAAGAAGAGACCGGTGCCAGACTCTGTCGAAAGCTTTGGCTATGTCAAGGCTGATAGCCAAAGACTCGCCGTGCTTGTCCATAGCCTCACCCCAGAGGTGCGTGACGAACGCTAGAAGATCACCCGTTGATCGTTTAGACCGAAAGCCGTATTGGCGATCATTGATCAACGATTGATCTTCCAGGTAGCGGACAATTTGGGTGTTTATAATCCGCTCGAACACCTTGGAAAGCACCGAGGTGATAGCTATGGGTCGATAGTTGCTTGGCTCGGAACGGTCCCCCTTTTTGGGAATCGGTTGAATGTTCGCTTCCTTCCAAGCCTCAGGCACAATGCCTGCGACGTAAGACGTCCGGTATAGGCGCGTAAGTGTGGGAGACAACTCCGCTGCACATTTTTTAAGAACCACAGCTGGGATGCCGTCAGGTCCACTGGCTTTCCGAACATCGAGAGACTGCAGTATCGCACGAACGGTTCGTTGCCTGATATATATATCAGGCATGGTGTAGCCGCAGTTGGCAATGTTAGGCGGCTGCGAACCGCAGTCATCGATTCGGGAGTTGGCCGCAAAGAGATTTGCAAGCAGATCTGCTTTCTCCTGCGGCCGATGAGCCAGTGATCCATTCGGATACCTCAGAGGGGGCAGCATGGTCTGGCAGAAGTTGGACTGCACGGCTTTGGCCAGGCGCCAATAGCTACGACTGCCCGTAGGATGCGCCATTAGTTCCTGGCCGAACCGTGCGACGCGCTGGGCATCCGCTCTTAAGTATGCCCTCTTGCAGACTTTTGTGGCTTGGTTGAACGCTGCCTTCAGGTGATCCACGTTAGGGTCGTGGAGAGTGCGAGCCCTGGTCCAAGCGCGATACGCTGTCTGTTTGCATTCAACAGCATCGGCGCATTCACGCCCGAACCAGGGCCTTTTCCTGCCGCCGCTCGTGACATCACTGTATGGAATATAATATTCCATACCCAGGATGATTTCACCAGCGACAGCAGTAGCGCTCTCTGATGGATCCCTGTTCTCAAAGCAGCGTTGAGCCCAAGGGATGGATGCGAAGTATTCCCGCATTCCATCCCAGTCTGCTGACGAGTAGTGCCACAGTCGTCGTCTTGCCTCCTCTTTGATATATATTGTAGGGACACTGCTGACGCATTAGTTTTGCGTACTCAGGCGCATGTATTGAATTAAGTCGCGCGGCAATCGTTCCCTACAACTACCAGTTAGATAGTACCTTTATCTGGTAGTGATAGTGCAACTGGTACCAGTCGATATACATGGTATATCTACATTCATCATGTCGTTATTTCATTTATCTATACGCAAGAACACTTCTGATTGCCCTACCAATAATCTAATAGGTTAGGGTCTAATTGGTACAGTACACCAAAAATATTCTTTAAAATTCGTGTATTTTTTATACTAAGACTTACCTATGTGTGATAGTTATTATTCAATCCCTCAAATGCAATACGTTCTTCTACCAATAAGAGTGTATTTGATAATAGAAACTATTTTTTTTCTGTAACAGATAGCATGCTGCGCTATGGGCGGTTGGGACCGTTCGCAAGTCTTCGGAGACCTCTTGCCTGTAGAATTAGCGCGTGCCGCCTCTAAGAAGCCCCTCTGCGATGCCTACAAGGCTTTCAACATTAACTACAAGGACACAGGGCTGTGGGGCGTGCAGTTTATCAGCGATGTGATGAGTCTGGACTGTATGTCTGTCTTGATCCAAGAAGAATGGATGTACCTTTGCAACTGCATCACCGAGTCAGAGGTGGATAGAGCCAAGAGATTCCTTAAGACGAGGCTTCTTTCAAAAATGCAGAGTTCAACGCTGGCATGCCATGATGCGGGCAGGTAATATTCTGACAGCTTCTATGCACATCGGATATTATAATGTTTCAATTCTTTGACCAGTGTGTGTTGCCAGTGATGGCATACAGATCAGAGACGTAGTAATATTAATTATCAGAAGGCTCAAGTTCACTCAGAGGATGATTGACAGATCTCGGCGTTTTCCTGCGGGATAGAATCAGGGGATTCGCAGGAAAACTAAATTTCCCATCATAGCTCTCGGAATAGCCAGACTAAAATGGCAATGGGCAGCGCTCATGGCTCGCAGAACCGATGGCCGTTGGGCAGAAAGGTTCTTGATTTGCCGCCACACACCGTAAGATGCAGCAAAGGTTAATTTTATTTATTTTACCAAACAAATCTACAGATGTCCTCGCAAGGAGTTGCGACCATTACACCACCTTGTAGGAATATTATTGGTTACAATTTATTGTATTGCAGATGGACATTATACAACGGAAAAGTGCCATCTTTGGCCGAGAAGATAAAGTCGATAGACAGCATTCTCTTCACCGACATTCGAAAAGTATGTATGCGATACTTATACGATAGATGTCCTACTGTCGCCGCCATAGGGCGAACCGAAGGGCTAATGGAATACCAGAGAATTCGCTCTGGCATGTTCTGACTTCGATGTTGAATGTCGTAATATATTATAACAATAATGTCCTCCAGACCGCCTTTCGGTCACGGCGGCCAATCTTAACGGAGACTGGTCAACTGTGCAGGAGATATTATAGTGCACAAATGCAAATGCACTCTGTGTTGCCTAATTCTCATAATCCAATGGGACGGCAATCCGACCCGACCGGAGAGAGTTGAAGCGGAGGACCAACGGCTTTACGTGCTTTCCAAGGCATGGGGGTGTGTAACACCACAATTTTCCTAACTCCGGGCTGCTACTGATATTTCTTGAAAGAAAAGCCCAATAGCTTTGTTGGCCTGACCAGGAATTTGAATCCGCGACCTCGTGCTTATTCTTCTTATAATATAATAATATATTATAGTTTAATCAAATAACAATACTAATTGTTTTATTGTAGACACAAATGCAGACTCATAAACTTCGCCCTAAACATAATTTCAACTGGGTAACTACTTCGCAATCTAATATCTAAATTCTTGATCTGTAAGTTGATAGTTGTATCCTAAAACAAAGGCAGCGGCGATTGTTATATACCTTCAAGGATAATACACAGGCGTTCCTCGATATTATACCTGTGTTTATACGGTAACTATAAAGCGAATTACCAAAAGCATACCTATTGATTGCCTAAACAATTTGTATAATTGTTTGAAGCGCCGAACCTCGCGATGCAGAAAATACTTTAACTACATATCTTTTAGAGTATCGTAATCTGTTATCAAATATAACGAATTGTATCTTTCTTCGTTAAAAGAAATGTGGTGTGCATCATTGATTGGGGTTATATTACTTCTATTATTATTATTATTATATATTTTATTTTTAGTCTGCACCATCCCACTGCAGGCCAAAGGCTTCCCTTCGATCTTTCCAATCCTTTCTGTCCAGCGCCAATTATCTTCAATCCCGGTTGAACGCATCCAATTCATCCTGTCATCTCATTCTGGGCCTATCGCGGGGCCGTTTATTTTATTTTTACTTATTTAATGTGGGTGTAATATACACTGCCAACCCCCTCGGGGGTGAAGGTGCAAGACTACGTTTGTATATATATATGTATATATATATTTAATCCATATAGATACCTATATAACAAAACTATTCACGTTCATAGAACATTTCGTCTTTTAATAAATTGTACCAAATATACCTAGTCTAAAGGGCTTACACATCTGCCTTCCATTTCTGGAATATAGGCGTGAGACTTCATCGTATTTTACTTCATATATAGGAACTGGAAGGAATAAAGGATTGTTTGGATTTTGAACTATTAGAAGTTGAACGCTTCGAATCGTGCGAGAGCGTACGTTATATTTTTGTTATTTTGTCTCATTGACGCTGAATGGGCCGCGGGCGTCATCGCACGCTTAATGCTCCGTGATGGGTCTACACCACTGCACTGTCCCTTTCCGACAATTCTCTATTTTGTATGTAGCGTAGTTATGCGTATATAGGGTGTCTAACTTGATATGTTGCCGTGTGTATACATATATACAAAATACATATATATATACCATAACAAAGTCATTTGCGTTCATAAGCAAATGATTAATTCAAAATTTGAGGAGCTTTTATATACCAGGTTAAGGTTAGAAATAAAACGCTTAATAAAAAATTATAATTTATTGTTTCAGTAAAGCTAAAATATAAAAATATAAAAGGTATTTGAGTATGATTTAGCACTTTTAACATTACGTATGCAAAAAATGTTTGGAAACGAGATAATTACAAACCCAGGTAACTCGGTTCCAAAAAATTTGAGACTATTTCATTTGTGGTGGGAGTATTGTAGAGACAGCAACTTAAACGAGTTTTTGGACAATCTGGCTGGTAGCCTGCTGAATCATACCGTTATAAATGTCGATAAGTAGGCAAGCATAATTATTGATTTGTAGCAATTATATTTTATGTTGTGTGACTCAAAAATAGTTGGCCTCAAATTTAAACTGATGATACAACTATTGGAGAAATATTGGTTGATTTCGTTCTTAAATGTAATTTAGTATTGTTCGTTCTACAACAACAAATAATACATTTATTTTTGTAAATGGAATATACAGAGTTTTTAACAAAGATCTCGTTGGCAACTCATTTTGCAAAAAGTATCAGTGATTCTATAATCACTTTACTTTTACTATATATACTTTAGCTGTTGACACCTTACTGGAAAAAGGTTTTAACAAAGTCTTTATCTGTCTATACACAGAAACACATATTTAAAACCTTTTTTTATATTGAATGAGAGGTTATATATTCGGTTTCGATTCTAGGGGAATTAATACCAGCCCATAATTCTCAAAACTCCAGAACATCGTATATACCGAGTGATAAGAGTAATAAATATCCTAATATTGTGGAATGTATTTCTAATTTCTAAGATAAAATTCATTTTTATTTCACATTTCTTTAATGTGATCAACGAACCAAACGGATCTTAGTTAAAACTCAAAAGGGAAACGGAACCAAACAAAAACAAAAATCTAAATACCAAATCAAAACAAAGGTATTGTGAATCAAAGATTATTAGTTATTGTTCAAAACTCTTTAATAAGTAGTATTCGAGTACGGTAGACAATTATCGACATTTATAAGTGGCGAACCAACAAAACTGATGAACCAGGAGAACTTATACAATTAATACAAATCACAACTTAGAGAGCACAAGAGATTTACCGAATCAAATTATATGTTCGTTGTATTAATAATGTTCTGAATAATCGTGTGTTGAAGGCTGCTGCGTGTCGAAATACGTTTAAGAATCGGCCATTTGATAATCTATTTCAAATAAGGTAGAAGCAAAATCTGAATTTTGACAATTCTATTTCATTAACCTGACAATTGTTGGCAAGCCAGATATCATTATAAATCTATTGTATCTGGCCGCCGCCAATCCTAATATTATAAAAGCGAAAATGAGTTTGTTTGTTTGTTTATTACCTTTTCACGCCTAAACCACTGAACCGATCATACTGAAATTTTGCATATACGTTGTCAGGTGTACAGAAACGGACATAGGCTACCTTTCATCCCGAAAAAAATTACTGTTCCCAAGGAAAACAATAACGTTCTTATGATAATATGGCGCCACGTGTCTTTCGAATCATGATTGAATTATATTATTAAAAGCAAAGTACAACCCGAATTGATTGTCAAATTCTAAATTAACGCGATCGAAGCCGCGGGCAATAGCTAGTATATATAATATTTTCATTAACGTTCAAAGCAACTGCTTTTTAAGGCATTTGTATAGGCAATACTTTTTCATTCAATTTAGCAGCAGCTGCATTAGAACTGTTCGTGATACGATTTTTTGGTATATGTCTAGTCAGTCCGGATGCGGGGACAACTTCAAGACAAAACATATTTAAATTCAATCACATATTTTTATGACTTCGACTTTGGTGACATTCCAAAAAAAATCTCTTTCTTTTTTTATAGAAAATGAGTCCTTGATACCAACTAAAAAACTCCGTGGGCATTTTCATTCTCTTAGGCCGCCTTAGTTGTATAATAAAGTATGATCATTTATGAGCAATGCAGTCTTAATTTATATGTGGCTTTAAGATTTGACCGTGAGTTGTTGTTTTCAATAGTATGTGATAGTGTTAAAATTTGTATCTGTAATACACACATACGAACACGAAACAGACAAACAACAAACGGACGTTACATTCAAACAGACGAACTCATTAATACTATGAACGACCTAGGAATCGAAGCAGATCTCACGATCGGCTTAATGCGAAACTTACGTAACAAAATCAATAATAGCATTTACTAGTACATTTCAGATAAAGCAACCGCTTACTGTAAAAAATTACTGTAGCTGTCTTCTGTTTTAAAACTTCAAGGCAGTTTATATACACCACCGCATGGTGTGACCAACTTTAAAA
This sequence comes from Catocala sponsa, assembly GCA_963564715.1. Taxonomy (NCBI): domain Eukaryota; kingdom Metazoa; phylum Arthropoda; class Insecta; order Lepidoptera; family Erebidae; genus Catocala; species Catocala sponsa. The sequence continues at coordinate 5,690,606 of OY751326.1, forward strand.
GAGAGTTCTGTTCGATAACAATGTAGCAAAATATGTAAATTACTGTTCAATTATGGAATTAATATGCATAAACCTTTGAACCGCCCCACTTCATAACAGTTGTCGTGCACCCAGCGCCCGACACAGTGAATCGAAAATAAATACTTACAAAAATAAATACTTATTTTTAAGACAATTATGAGACTAAATTGTATTAAATTGTAAATGATTACTTAATTATCCATTTACAAAATATAAACTTTTTTTGATAGAAAATACTGTAATTAAGTAAAAAAGCAGATTAAACGAGCTGTGGTATCTGGTCGGAAATATACGACGCTCGCGAAATGGACACGAAAATATTTGTCGGATTAATCCGACGTAAGCGGTTAAAAGGTTAAAGAAAGATTCGCAGTAGCGAATCTTTCTTAATGCATATTAATTTCACAATTTAGGGTATAATCAAGTAATTGTTTTAATTAATATGTTCAAATGTAAATCATCGCAAATCATCATATGTACATTCTGCTAAATTAGAAAATTAATTAATCAAAAATTCGATGTAATTTTGAATCAATTGTACTACGTTTATGCTTTTTTATATTTCGACACATAAACAGCTACCCACACACATACATATATACTGTTTAATACATATTAGAGACACTACACACAGTAGGTTAAATTCGAAAACTTATATCGATACATATTAATATGAATGTTTAGTATATTGAGCACTTTTGACAACATGTGGTTAATCGATATAATACGTATACAGTAGTTCAATTAACGAACATTCTGCGATGCAGACATTGCCACAATTACATTATGCATATAAGACAACCGGTCTCGACACTACGTTACAGAGACAATTTTATTGGATTATACAAAAAGTTCATACAAAAATCTTTCTCATAGCAGCCTTTTTACGAGATTCCATCTCAATATGGACGAACACATATCACTGCTTCACTGGCGCGGCGTTCTGCGACTGCGCAGTTCGAATTACCACTCGTATCAAAACTACGTACTCTGCGCCACACCCGTGTATAAATCTGCTGCCTTCGTAGTGCACAATGGCAGAACGCCGCAAACCTTTACATCCTACCCGCGACGAATACAATACTGGCCGACTTGGAGACAATTTATTGTCAATTTTTACATACCATATTCTTTTATTTTTCAAAATATACATATAGGAGATATATAAATACTCTTAAATCATCTTATTATTACGTAAACTAATATTGGAATGATCCTGGGTGAACACCGTGTGTTATTGAAAATGAAACTATGATCTAAGTTTAAATCAATTGGTTATTTTGATTCGTAGAAAAATACTTAATAAAATAAGGTTAAAGACGGACAGTTTTTAAATTAATACGTTTGATTAGTTGCCTAAAACGTTTCGTATGGCTGCGTGAACGTTCACAACGTACAACTTTTGATATACTTGTCTTGTTTTGAATTTCAATTTAAGCTTAACGTGGTTCACTGAACATTAAATTGAATAGACATTGAATCACACGAGTTACTTGAATATTTAATGGTTACAACACTCAACTATTCTATTACTTATATTATTATTACTATAGAGATTATGCTGGATTAAACAACTATTGATATTACGGAGATGACTATAGTATCTGATGACACTAGCGATCAAACAAAGTGAAGATATCCGAGGCTGGTATACTTTAAAAGCTGTCTCCTATAAAAGTGGAGCACAGCTTCTAGCCCCACAGTTATGAAGTATACGTTTAGCTTCACTTGAAATTCAAAATTGACCAAACTTACAAACTAATGATCTGTCATGGTTATAATCTGTACTTCCAATGAATATTTGAGCACAGCTTAGAGAGTATGGAGACATAAGTAAAGCCTTAAGTGATAATCATTGACACATCAATACTAATATGAATAGACAGATATTCTAACACGCTAATGTTATAGAGAGTAGATTATATCATAGGCAGTGGTCCGACCGCCAACGATGAACGAGAAACGAGTAAAACTAGAAACTATAAACGAGTTGACGATCAGCGGGAAGCGAGTGTGTGGTTTCGATAGTTTTGTCGCCGGACTATAAGCGAGTGTGAAAGTGCGACGAGCGATTACTCGCGCCACTCGCCCGCGGTCGCTCAGTCCTGTGCAAACTTGCGCGCGGCGACGAGCGAGCATCGCTGAACGAGTATCGCTGAGCGAGTTTATTTTTGAAAGCTTTTGTTGCTCAGCGAGAAAACTAGTAAAGCGAGTCGTCACACGTGAACAGTCAGAGAGCAACTTTTAATATATTGCATATCTTTTGTTTACACGGAATGTATATTATTTGTGCGTTTCTTGAGAGAGAAAATCGCCGATAGTCGTTTTCTCGCCGGCGGTCGGACCACTGCAATATTGAGGCCGCCTCAAATATATAGAGAGTCCGTATATACTACCAAAAACCGTTTCAACGGATACCTACACAATCTTAAATACAAAGAGACATTTTATTCCGTAGCGGGCCGCCTCAAACTTTCCACATATACTACTGAAAGTACATCTATTTGGCAACATATACTGAGTATTAAATAGAATAAGAGTAAAAAATATAATCTGAGCGCTTTCATTGAGTACGAAAGACTTGAGCGGGCTCCTCGGTAATGCTTTGAAGGCAATGCTAGGGAGAGGCGGATCTGGTCACGCTCTCTGTTCAAAGCCACCGGCTGAAGGCAGTGCCTTCAAAGTATCACTTATAATAACTAAACCAAGGTTTTGTGAGCATGTCGTGTCCGACAGAGGCCGTAATGGCTGCACCTTAAAATCTCAACATATACTATAATGTAAATAGCATTGGTATAAAAATAATTTGGTAAAAACACATCATATATCAATAAATGCTAAAATCTACAAGAGCTACCGTTACTATGGAATGTTCACTTACTTCGTAATTCTTAATAATCTCTTTTATAATCCTTAAGATCGCTAAAAGTTACTTAATCATAAATATAATATGTATACTTATTTAAAAGATGTAAAATGATTTTTTTTTTATCAAGGTTACGCATTCTTACTGAACTAGTGGAATGTAAAAGAAATTCATTTCAATATCATAGTGTTAGTTACATTACCCCTTAAAAATAATGGTTAGAACCCAAACCGTTTTGTTAAATACACCATAAATTGGACGTATTCGTTTTTTTTTTAATATTTTATTTTTAAAAGACGGGACAACGCGTGTCGTTACGAACATATCGCGGGGCTATTATTGCACGATGGGGCCGCGTGTCACCGACTGACGACGTCAGACGCGTGTCTGACGCTGCATCTCGTCAACAAGAGAGCTAATGACTACAATACATTTCGACTTCATAACGATGGGACGATTCTTACAACGTTAAAGCTATAAACGCTTTAAAGCATGACCAGAAAGTTGCCACGAGTATCAACTAATTATAATATAAAAGACCCGTGCGGTATTCCGGTCATATGAAACAAATTTAATACCTTACCGAATTGGAATGTGAGCCGCCGCGGCGGGCGGCGCGCGGTGTGGACAGTAGTATCTTACATAAACAGTCATTTTAATATTGAGGTATAATTTTTATTACCTTAACGAACCTAAACAACCCTCGTATATTATATAAAAAAAATGTATACCTTGCTAAAACTATATTGTACGTATAAAATTGTTCATGTTTAAGACTTAAATTATATGCTTAAATCAAAAAGTACCTAACTCTAAGTAAAGCATACATAAGATGATTAATAAACGATATTATTTATTTGTACTGTAAGGTTTCATGGTGACCTTGCCATGGGGATTCCATGGTGAAAAAAAAACAATGTGTAATTTTTTTAACTTTTTGTACACTCGTCATAGAATGGCAACGTTTATTTATAATCTAATCTGTTTTCGTTCTAGCTGCCTAAAATAAACTTGTACTTGGCCATTTTTAATATTATGAAATATCCCTGTGAGCCGGGTGTTTTTGCTTTTTTATTTTTGTACTGACAACCTTTTAAAATAAATATTTTTATTATGTGTAGTAATAATTGTTATTACTTTTGTACGTTTTATTTTAATAGAAATGGTCAACAAAGTAACAAGTCAATATTTAATCTCTCAAAAGTAAGCGCAGGATTTTTAATTGCCAAGTGACTAATGCAGTTGTTTCAATGTCCAAATTTCCCTACGTAATACAAGTTATAAGTTAAAGCATATAGTAAATAAGATTCAGCGTGTTAAGTTAATTAAAGGAATAGAATGGCATCAATCTCAGTCTTAAATCTGTATAAGTAATATTGCAGAGTATGAGATTGCAGAATAGGTGAAATTGCAGACGTGCCGGCCGATCGAGTATATAATAACCAACATTTTAAAATAATCCTGCGCTTTTTAAAATACTACGTAATATTGTTTCAGTCTTTGGAATTTGTGTATTGGAATGTAAAAATATATAAAATGTAAAAAATTCGAACGTCAGTTTTACTTTCCTTGATGCCCCTGTCATTTTCACACAAAATAAATAAGTGATTATATTTTAAAAAAGAAAATGCATCACAATACTGTCAATTCGACCGTCGAAATGTTTGTATAGACAATTTGATCGTGTATTTTTGTCATTTTAGAAACGACATATTCATATTTTTAAAATACATACTAAATACTTTACACATCAAGGAATCAGATCAGATCGATTAAATTCGAGGTACAGTCCTATAATACTTAGAATAATAATTGAAGTTGCAGAGCCATCGCTCTTCGATAATGGTTACAAACACTAAGATAATATATACTGTATGACGTCACATGTGACGCCGGTTATTATATACTTTATATACTAGTAGATAAATAGACACCAATCTTATCGTTCTATCACTAGAAGTATAATAAAAAATGCGTAACAGGATAATTGCAAGTATGATGAGTTATTAGCCAGCAGTATAAGCTGTGCCGCTATCCATCTTTAAAAAGGTTGAATATTCCCTGTGCCCAGCAATGAGATAGTTTAAAAACAGGGCTGATAATCTTATAAAAATCCAAAAATCTTTATAAAATCACGGCTGTTTTAATTTTTTAATATGCATTATTCCGATCATCACTTGCATTATAACTGTCACACATCAATACAATATCGATTATATAAAATTACCACATTACAATTGACAATATTTACCAATATATACGTATAGAAGATTATAATTTACTGATATAATAAATCAGTCCATACATACACAGTCGAATATAATAAATATTTAAAAATCACTGAATAATCAGTCCACAGATAGAAATACGCGGTTGATATATACGTGGGAGAGCGGCGATCGGTGTAGGTGGTCAGCTTAGACCATGCGGGGTCCGAAAGTGGTACTGTACCTCATAGTGAAGACCATGTCGTTCCAGAAGGTTTGTTGGGTGAAGTTGCGAAAGATACGTGCTGGGTGCTCGAGGTCGTATTTTGGGCGCCGCTTTCGAGGCATGGCCCTGCATCATATGGTCGCCGAATCCGTTTCCGTCTTCGGAACAACGGAGTCATACTTAGGCTCTTCGGCTGCGAAGTTGTTGGATTCCGGTTTCGACTCTGGCGGAGATTGGTAACTGGAATGATTGAGAAAATGTATGTTAATATTATTATGTAGCATCATCCCATCCGAAAGACGTCCACGACTGGACATAGGCCTCCCTGAAGGTTTTCCACACAGACCGGTCTTAACCGTCACCCGCATTCAACAGCTTCCCGCGACCCTTACCAGGTCGTCGGTCTATCTTGTACCAATCTACCCCTGCTTCTTCTTTCGGTATTATTATGTATCTTCTTCTTCTCCCTAGCCTTTATTATTCCCATGTCACTTGGGTCGGCTTTCCAGTCTAACCGGATTTGACTGAATATCAATTTTTACACGGAGCGACTGCCATCTGACCTCCGCAACCCGAAGGCTAACGATACCCTAAGGCTAGACCAGTGTCAGGATATTAGAGGACACTGACTTCCCAATAACGACTGCCATAGATGTTCATGGCTGCCGGGACCGACGCCTTAACGTGCTCTCCGAGGCACGGAGCAGGCGATAATTGTCAATCAATACGCACATCATTTCGAAAAGTCATATAACTTCCGAAAGCCAGAGGTGCGCGACGTGAGTTCGAACCCGAGACCCTCTGCATTGCAGTCTGTTGGTCTCCCCACTGAGCTATCGCTGTTATTATTATGTATATTACGCTTCAATTATTCAATACTATATTTTTGCCCGCGGCTTCGCTAGCGTAAATGTAGTATCGGTTAGATTAGCAACAGTATTTTTTTCTGGATGAAACCTACCATATGGGCGTTTGTGCACTACAATGAATTTTACTGTCCGGCAGTCCGATTTTCTACGGTCCGATGTGGCATGAAAAAAACGGATGATTGGCTTGTGCACTTGTCCGACTTTACTCGGATCGGTACAACACAGTTTACGGTAGCTCTCTTTGAAGCTACACGCCACGCACGCGTAATTACTCTAGGAAAAATGAGTTTTTTCCTCCCTTACCCGCGCCCGCCTCGCCCGCTCATGAATAACGCGGACGCGGTGCACAAGCATAAACACGTTTTTCATTGCTGTCATCTCGGACCGGAAAAACGGCCCGGAATGGGGAAAAGTAAAATGTCGGACGGTAAAATTACGTATAGTGCACAAACTAGTGTATACATTTATGGCGTGCCACATCGGACCGTGAAAAATCGGACTGCCGGACAGTAAAATTCCTTGTAGTGCACAAACGCCCTTAGTCTTTTTTTGTTCTCCTAACAACGTGTATGGATAAATTCGTGATTATCGGTCGAGTAGTTAAGGCGTGAAAGTGTAACAAACAAATTCACATTTATAGTATTAAAATAAGAATAGGTATGGCCTGTACAGGTACAACTGAATATTGGGTCAGATTGTGTATTTTTAGAAGATGACGTAATATTGCATTCAAACGAAAACTGCACAGATGGCGTATTGGTTGAAAAGGTCGCCTCGCTACTGCCTCGTCGCCAAGTTTAGTAAATCACACAATTTGTGCCTCGTGTGAGTATCGAACTCACACGCGCTTGATTTGCGACCAAACACGAGATGCAGGCTCCCATTTCCCGGATGAAGTGGATCCGCCATCTACAGTACCTACTGTAGTATTAAATATTAGGAAATGTTCGGTAACAGCACTTAGTCTGGCAACTAAGTATGAAATAACGCATTTGAATACGTCCACCAACTGTCTTCACTTTACATTTTAACACAGGATAGGAGTGCGAGCTCCTGCGAAAGAGATTACACGAACGACAGTCTTCTCAGAACCCAGTTAATGGACACGAAGTTACTCTACTAGATATGGAATTCAAATGATGGTTCATCTTTTTTTTTTTATGGATTAGGGGGCAAACGAATAGACGGATCGCCTGATGGTAAGCGATTACCGCCATCCATGGACACCCGCAACACCAGAGGAGTTACAAGTGCGTTGCCGGCCTTTTAAAAAGGAGTACGCTCTTTTCTTGAAGTGTTGAAGGTCGTATTGGTCCGGAAATACCGCAAGCGATAGCTCATTCCACAGTTTTGTTGTGCGAGGCAGAAAATTCCTGGAGAAACGCACAGTTGTGGACTGCCAACCATCTAAATGATGGGAGTGAAAATGCTGTCGCGTAGGACGATGGCGAAAAGAGGCGGCAGGGATCATTCCGAACAATTCCTCGGAACACTCCCCATAGTATAAGCGATAGAAGATGCATAGCGAGGCCACATCTCTACGCAGCGCCAAGGGGTCTAGCCGATTTGAAATATCCTGGCAGTCGACGATTCGAGTCGCTCTCCGTTGAATGCGGTCTAGAGGGAGAAGCTGGTACTGGGGTGCCCCTGCCCAAAGATGAGAACAGTACTCCATGTGAGGCCGAACCTGCGCCTTATAAAGTAGTAGGCGGTGGGCCGGTGTGAAATACTGTCTCGATCTGTTGAGCACGCCAAGCTTTTTTGAAGCTTCATCTCCGTTAAGATGGCAGTCTTTCTATAATGGTCATGGTATTATTAGTAATACTCACGCAGATCGCATAGCTTCGCCTTGGTTCAGTTGAGCAAGGAAGGCCTTGTTAGCCTCCGGGGTCGAGCTTGTAGAGAAACTGTGGACAAATGAGACATAGGCTCAATATGTGCGTTCGAAATCATATATTTAATATAAAGATCTAACTACATGTATAACATTTGCATTTGCAAAATTTAAACCATCAGCAGGGATAGCACAAGCTAATGTGACAAATGTTATTGTTTCGCATTAATAGTGAAAGATTTTTCTAATCGCATTGACTTATCGTTCCGCCACAAAAGCACATGCTAGGACTGCATACACAATTGCCGACAAAAATAAAATCAAACGATTAACCAAAAAAAATTATGCCATTAAACCAACAAAGGAAATAAAATGTATAAAAAATTAAACCAAACAGATTAACTAGAAATAATATAAATGAAAAATAACAATATAATAAAAAATATATTGATAAAAAAATGCTGAAGGCCATTATGACATCACAAACTTATGCCATTAAACCAACAAAGGAAATAAAAAATATATATATATATATAATTATGTATGTATATATTAAGAAAAAAATCGTGAGAATAAAAACAAATTATAAAAAAATCGCATCGCATTATACAATCTCAGCAACGGCACATAGAAAAACAGAGGCATAGGTAAAATAATTAAAAGTATGTAATGTATATAATTCGCTGTATGAGATTCGCGACAAGTTTGCGCAAAGGTATTCGGCTCGAGCCTCGTTCAGCATACAAAGAGCGCATTCGCTTAATACATTTGTATGGACACATCACGCATGCTAATTACAACAACGAAATATTTATATCACAAGCACAAGAAATTGTTGAATAATGTCTGAATATAAAGTATTAGTATAACACCTTGTGTCTGTCGCAATGCTTGCAGATTATATTAGCAAAGGACAAAACTACAAATAGTTTTGGCCTTTGCTAATATAATCTGCAAACATAATATACCCCAAACGAATTGTTAGACTGCCGAATCTCAAAAGATTCGGCAGTCTAACAATTCGTTTGGGGTATATTTGACTCCATCTTAATGTAACAAAAGTAATTAAGGTGTGTCAATATTGTGTGACATTTTGCAAGCTATGTCTTTAGATACCACGTAATATAACAATACAGTAGTAATAAATAAACTTAGTAAACTCTCTATCCTATATATTCTGACGTACATACAATGTGTTTGGTGAGTAGTGTCGGAGATTTTAATGGCATAATATATGGTCATTTATATCTACAATCCATGCTTCAGTAATATTTTTTATGTTACTTGGGCGATATGGCGGCCATTTTGTTTATTTTGTTCTCTAATCACGGACACACGTGGTAATTTAGCGATATAGTCGCTTGTGATAGTCCAAATAAAACTAAAATGGTCTTGTTTTACAGCTCATAGTATAGCTAACATGTTTATGATAAAACATTAGAATCTATCACAGTTCAATTTTGAAAAAAACATGATAACAGAAAATTAAGAAAATTTTTGCTGTTATTTTTTTGTTATTTAACTTTTTCACAAAAGCAAAGTAACATAAAAAATAATACTTAAGGCATGGATTGTACTTATAAATGGCCATGTATTATGCCATTAAAATCTCCGACACCACTCACCAAACACATTGTATAAGTGTTATTTTGTGACTTCAATAAATGAATGATTTTTGACTTTGACTAGACAAGATCAAACTTCTAGCAACATTAAGCTTAGCCTGAGAATTTCAAAAAAACAACCCAATAGCATTGTCCGACCTGTGAATTGAACCCGATCATAAGCATAAACAACTTTAAATAGAACAATGTGTATCTTGCATTTGTAAATTGGACCTAAATGTTTCAGAAATAATCAATAGACATAAACATAATCAGACTATATACAAAAAAATTATTGTTAACGCACAGCAATTAAAATATTATAATTATAAACCATAGCAATGCGAAGAGATAATATAAGATTGTGTAATAACTCAGTCACAGAACACACACCTACAGAAGCCCAATAATATAATATTCTATCACATACACACAACACCATCTAGCCCAAACGAACCAGAGCTTGTACTATGGGTACTAGACAGTGGATAAACACACAATATTATAAATTTTTTTATACATGGAAACACACAGACCAAGACAAACATCCATGTTCACGCACACAAATGTTTGACTTGTGCGGGAATCGAACCCACGACCTCAGGCGTGGCAGTCGGTTACACTAACCACTACACTACAGAGGCATACAACAAAACATCGCTGTACCCATCTTCAAGTTAGCTTATGTGGTTTCGAATATTGTATAGAATCATCTATATGCGATAATCTACCGCCATTTTGATGTAAGAGACTTAACACTAAATAAAATGCAATGGTTCAATTTTACATTATGAATCCTTTTAGTACCTATTATTAGTAAATTAAGGGTTTGCCCCATCACCTCCAAATAGCATTTTTGGGCACACTTAACTACGTAGCTGAGCGCATTGACTTGTTTTCGTGTTCAATAAATGAATTCATAAAGGGCACTTACTGGATAGCTAGTTGTGATCATCAAAATAATCTTTAGTTCTAGTATATTAAGTGTGTAATTGTGTAACTTCTCTATCGCATTGGTATTTCTATTACTGTAATGATAGATGTAAGTATGTATGTAAATAAATAAATAAAATAAATAAATCTGTAAGATAAAAGTCTCGCCATCACTCTTCTTTAACCTAACAAAAGTGAGACAGCATGCGATTTATCTTTCGGATAACTTTTACTTGTTAGTTGTGGGACTGGCCAGTGTAACCATTGCCATCTGTCGGTTAGATGCAGACTGTTGCTACTTGTTACAATTATTCATTCTATTAATACTTTTAGAATGGTTATTAAGTTAAAATTGAACCAGTTTATAGCAGTATCCTAACTTCCTAACTAATATTATAAAAGCGAAAATGAGTTTGTTTGTTTGTTACCTTTTCACGCCTAAACCACTGAACCGATCATTCTGAAATTTTGCATATACATTGTCAGGTGTACAGAAACGGACATCGGCTACCTTTCATCCCGAAAAAAATTACTGTTCCCGAGGATAACAACAATAACGTTTTTATGATAATAGATGGCGCCACGTGTCTTCCGAATCATGATTGAATTATATTATTACAAACAAAGTACAACTCGAATTGATTGTCAAATTCTAAATTAACGCGAGCGAAGCCGCGGGCAAAAGCTAGTTAGATATAAAATGGATTATTAGTAAGAGGGTTAGTATATTATGTTCGTATTTGGCGTTTATTATATTATTTCATAATCTATACTAATATTATAAGGCTAAAGAGTTTGTTTGTTTGAACGCGCTAATCTCAGGAACTACTGGTCCGAATTTAAAAAATCTTTTAGTGTTGGATAGCCCGTTTATCGAGAAAGGCTATAGGCTATATAATATCAAGCTACGACCAATAGGAGCGGAGCAGCAATGAAAAAGTTGCATAAACGGGGAAAAGTCTCATATGTAGCAGACGAATTTGCGCGGGTCAGCTAGTATAGAATAGAATAGAATAGAATATCTTTATTTGCTGTAAACAAGGTACATTACATTAATGTCATACTATAACAAATTAGTAAGGCTGTTTAGCCGTTACAAATAGCATGCAAATACAGGTACATGTTATATGGAGTTAACAAAGTATGTCTCTTCAAACAATCATAACTAATTTTAAATTTATTAACAATGTCATAATTCGTATTTGATTAGTAGGTCAATTTGGCACTCATCACGCCGTATGTTCCATAAATTCTTTAACAGAGTAAAAGTTTTTCTGCATGAGTCAACCACGTAGAACTGTGGTAGTGGTAAGTAAACTGTTAATTCACGACATAATGATATCAATTAAAGGCGTACACAGGAGTTACTACTTGTTTATCACTACATATTATAAAACAAAGTTCCCCGCCCGCATATGTCTGTCTGTTCGCGATAAACTCAAACACTACTGAACGGATTTACATGCGGTTTTCACCAATTGACAGAGTGATTCATGAGGAAGGATTAGGTAAGTATATAATTTATTAAGGTTTTGTAATAATGTCCTCCAGACCGAATTTCGGTCACGGCGGCCAATCTGAACGGAGACTGGCCATCTGCGCAGGAGATATTATAATGCAAAAGCGTGTGCGCAAACACGAGTGCACTCTCTGTTCCCTAACTCTTATAATCCGATGGGATGGTAATCCGACACAACCAGGGAGAGACCAGGCGCAAGACCAACGGCTTTACGTGCTTTCCGAGGCACTGGGGTGTCTAACACCGCCAACTTCCTAACTCCGAGCTGCTATTGAAATATCTTAACAGAAAAATCCAATAACTTTTTGTTGGCCCGACCCGGGATTCGAACCCGAGACCTCATTCACAGCAGTCGCATTCACCACCGCTGCGCCACGAAGGTTTCGTATTACCTGTGCGGAGCCGAGGCGGATCACTTGTACAGTTTAAAACGCGTCTGACACAAAATCGGCTTACTAAGGAGCCGTACTATTAGTAATGAACTTAGGGAACAATATCTATCCCTTGTGAACCAATGTGCCTCTTTATTGGAGTATCGCAAAGTACAAGTCATGCCAATATTATAAGAAGCACTCATAGACTAGACAGCGTGGAGGACAATGGCCTAACCCTTATCACACCAAGAGGCCCGTCCCCCGTTGGGGACATTTTAATATAGGGCTGATATTACTACTTATACATTACGCTATTTATAGGCGAGCTATATGTTATAATATTGTCTTCTATTTACGCGAATGTTATTAACTGAAATTAAACTACTATATACTATAAACATAAATATAAATAGTATAATAGTATAGTAATAATATAAATAGTTTTAATAGTTTCAATAGTTTCAATAATTTATTTAGCTTAAAAATTTGTAAAGTTTAGGTAAGGGAAATATAATGATCATCAAAAATACTAATTGGTCAGCAAATATTGCACAGCATAACGAGCATCTATACGCCTCAAATCACTGCATTCCATCAAGTGTTAGGTTATGTTAGGTTCCTTTTTTTAAACCCACCCAAAAATAGGAGCCGGCTCCGTCGACTTAGTTTGATCTCTTTAAAGTTTGGCCATGAGTTGCTGATCAATTAGCTATTTCTGCTCACAGATTATATTTTTCTGCTCACAAAAATACCAATACTATGCTAACCATTTAAATAACACCCAAAGTTTAATAGTAATCGTAGTGTAACAGTTTTTCAAAATGTTGTAATAAAGTGTCAAATAAACAACGCGATAAAATCTGTATATAGTAGTTTAATTTCAATGAGCTGTATGTTTATTTGCTTCCATGTATAAATAAAAATTAAAAGCGATTTGACTATGCAATTCGGTGGCAATGAACAAGCGTCACGACAGTACATGACAGTTTTGATGACCGTTATGTTAATTATAAGGGTCATATTTTATGAATGAAATTACGTCAAATACAAACATAGCCGCAATAGAATAAATACTGACTGGTCAATGTCCTTGAAGTGGCCCATGGTGGGAGCGGAGTCGGCACGCCACTTGCCTCCGACCATGTCCTGAACACTGGAAGGGACAGTATACCGGGTTAGTTGTAAGCATCACTGTAAGATGTCTACGTATATACATACACTGCAACACTAAGATACGATAAACGTTGTATCTATCTACTGCAAATCTACAGAAAATCAGGCAGGCGTTGAATTTTTGTATTTTCGGCTTCACTCGCATAAATGTGTTAAGTTAGGTTATATTAGTGACAGTGTATAGGATAGATCTTGTCCTGCAGTGGCCTGTCGTTTCATATGGCGAGACAAAACCTCGGCGGGGTCGCGGTTGCATGTGAAAGCGATTCGCGGGGACCCACCGGTGCAGTTATGTCGAGGAACGCCGTAGTAGGTTTAGTCGGCATTACCGGGATGTCGCTCACAATTTTGCCCCCCGGTGAGGCCGACATAACCTCTCCGTCGTCCCGCGGAGAGATATGAGTCAACGCATTCGCCGAGTAACAAAAAAAAAGTAACAGTACTTTTTTCTAGTTGAAAGGTACCCTTTTTCTGTTCTCCTAAAAACGTGTATGCGAAATTTCATTATGATCAATCGAGCACCTAAGACGTTAAAGCGTAACAAACAAACAAACCCATATTCGCATTTATAATATTAGTTACATACATACAGCATGTCAGGGGGTACAGAAATTGACACTGGGTACTGTCTTTCAGAAAAATGTATTGTTTCCGAAGGATTTAAAATTGGCATAACCTTACCTTAACATAACATTTACGCGAGCGACGCCGCGGGCATAATATAGTAAAGTACAATCGTAACTATACGACTTTTTATTAAAATTACTGTTGTTAGCTGCCTAATTTTTGTAAATAATGTAAGTATTTTGGGTATATAGGTAAAGGAATATAGTATGAGAAATATAAACATGCATTTAAAGTAGGGTTGCCAACCTCAAATTTCAAAAACCAGGATTTGAGTTGAAAAAGCCAGGACAATTCAGTTTAAAAACAGGACGCAGTAATAGTTACAATAATTAAATTAATATGTAGTGAAAATAGGTAAAATTAAATTCCACTGTGAATTTATGCGCGTATTTTAAAATTTAAAAACCCTGGACGCTGCTTTAAAGCTATTCAGGACACCACAAAAACTAGGACATGTCCTGGGAAAACAGGACGGTTGGCAACTCTAATTTAAAGAAACTGAAAGATAATAGACAGGTTTAAGTTTGATGGCGATTTCATTCGTTTATAGTGAATAAAATTATGTTAATATTGAGTTTAATATTTATATTTTAATAATTATAAAGATGTAGAAATTAAAATATTTTAAGGTAGACTTAATTTATTGAATTTTATTTGTATGTGTACATTGTTAACGCATATTGCTCTTAAGACAATTTGTACCACCAAATCGTTTAAAGAGGAATATGTGCTATTTGAATGAATATTAAAACGTTAATTTGTTAAATTTATTTGTATGTTTAATTGAAGATTATAAAGTGGAGATATTATTAGCAGTAATCATTGATACTTTATATATATATATATATATATATATATATATATATATATATATTGTTGTGATTTTTTGATAATATATAATGTTTAGCTAAGTCTCTTTGCATGACACGATATTTGTGCATCTACTGAACTTTGTTGAAAGGACATTCTCATTCGATGGTCGGGCGAGTGAGCGCCTATTACGAAACTGTCAGTTCCCTTATACAATTTAAATTTGTAACGGTCACATAAAATATACGCATTTACTACAAGTGAGTTTTATATGATGGAGCCAATACCCCAGGCCGATGTTGGTAACACCATAACCGCCAACCTAAGCCAAAAACCGTAATATATAATAAAAAAACCCAATACACAAAATAGAAAACCATATCATAACTATAACCGACAAATATTAAACCATGCTAGTCAATACTAAATAAAGCAGTCACAACACAATATAGTACAATAACTATCAATATACAAATAATGTATAAAAGGTATACTCACCTTATTACAAAATAATAAATATACAAAATATTTCTTATAATTAAACATCCCCAAATAAGAATATAGTAAAAAGTAACTATCTTAGTACCTTTTACGACAATCACGGCATCGTTTCCTTCGGAAGACATAATTAAAACACACATTAGAACATACTCAACAACTAATAGTAACAACAAACCTAAACCCTATTTTCTTTATATTACTAATTAGTATAGCCCTACCTTTATACTAAACATATAATTATACCTAACTTACTCAAATATAATGTTCTCTTCCCCATGTTATGCAACTTTAAATAAACTATTAATATTCAACGTAAACTTCTTAAAATATTAAAGTCTACAAACTTTGAAAAAAATAGGGGAGGAAAGTGTTGGGTATGACGTTATACGACAAACCCAAAACTTCCTGATTAATTGGATATTAATTACCAATACATCACTTAAATATCGCTATAGTTAATGATGATTTTCACTAAATAACATTTTTATGTTACTTAATGTATAAATAACTTTTGTTACTAAATGAGACATACTGATAATAAATAATTCCTTCAATTGAATAAAATATCACTTTAATAATATATTACCTCTTTGCTTTCTTAAAGAAATAACAAATAGTACCTATTCATTTTATTTTAAAAACGTATTCACTGATCAATATACTATGAATTTCAATTTGCCGGAAACTTCCAAAGTGTCAAACCTCTATAGCATTTCCACGGTCACTACTGCTAAATCTGGCTACACACATTTTATAACAGATGAGATTGGCCCAAAATTATCGATATACTAAATTAATTTCTTAATTTTTGAAATACGAAGCTGTTGCTTGATATACAAAAAAAAACTTAACCAAATAACATTATAGCTATTGACAGGTATTCGCAAATAGAATTTAAATGTGTAAACCATACATAAAAATATACAGGAAAAGTATTTATTTATGTTCTGATATTTGATGTATGATTCCATGTCACCTATAATCTATTAGTAAAATTTATCCTGTTGTAGATACTAATTAAATAAATAATTATATCAAATAACCCACACCAACACAAAAAACATAAACCAAGACCAAAATGTATATATAAAACGTAAATGTCTCTGTGGGAAATTCGAACCCACTATTCACACAAGGAAGGAAAACCATTCTCTGTACAACTAACCAAATTCCAATAACAAAACCTCGAGTGAATGTACTTTGCAGGTAGTATAGTATTGTGGTATGCATGATTATAATGAACGCTTATAGTTTTGTACTTTATAATACTAATCTTGTTACGATAAGTAAGTTACCTACTTAGGTATGGGATGCTCAAAACCCATGCAAGCGCTGCGATATGCACATATTACTTGCGTCGTGTAGAACCTATATTATTAAGAGACTATAATAATAATAATAATGTCCTCCAGACCGAATTTCGGTCACGGCGGCCAATCTGAACGGAGACTGGCCATCTGCGCAGGAGATATTATAGTGCACAAGTGTGTGCGCAAACACAATTGCACTCTCTGTTCCCTAACTCTCATGATCCGATGGGACGGTAATCCGACACGACCGGAGAGAGATCAGGCGCAGGACCAACGGCTTTACGTGCTTTCTGAGGCACGGGGGTGTCTAACACCGCCAACTTCCTAACTCCGGGCTGCTATTGAGATTTCTTAACAGAAAAATGCAATAACATTTTGTTTGGCCGACCCGGGATTCGAACCCGAGAACTCATGCACGGCAGTCGCATTCACTACCGCTGCGCCACGGAGGCAGTTAAGGATAAGAGGCTATAAGAAGATTTAAACAGAGGACTAGTAATATTTATCCGATAGTTCGAAGCCCACCTTTTACACGGCCATCATGAACTCACAACTTTAGCTTGATTATATGAAAAATAATAGGCTTTCTTAATCTAAAAATGCTAGTACTTAATCTTTAAACAAAAAAAATATCATTATTTTCTTTTAAAAAGCAACAGGTAACTAATGCATCGTACACCAAGAACCCAGAACACATATGTATTTACTAGTCATGGGTCGATACACGTTTTGGCAATACCATAACTGCGTATCGGTATTTGCTGTGATAACAGTTTTTGAAACGATTTATTTCAATAACTAGGTATTGCTAATACCTACGTATTCAATATTCCTCGGTACTGATAGAAACCACCGGTTTTGTCTAATAGGTTTCGCAACGGGTATTCTTAGGGCGCTTTCAATTTAGACGGTTGGTGCCGGATTGCTGCAGTCGTGGGTATCGTACTACGCACGGGCGGTTATGATTTTTCATACAAAATGACTCGACGTTTTTGCCGTTCCGCCAACGGACGTGCGCCGCACTGCTCTCGCACGACCTTACGTCGAGTCATTTTGTATGAAAAATCATAACCGCCTGTGCGCAATACGACACCCGGACTGCAGCAGTCCGGCACCAACCGTCTAAATTGAAAGCGCCCTTATATCGTATCGATATCGTTTCGTAGCTAGGGTACTGAGTAAGTGAGTAATAACATGGTATAATAGTTAGTGTAATACCGTGAACCGTCCGTTGTCCGACAAGCGCCGATTCAGTTTTGTGAACGTGTTTGTATGGTACGGTACCACACACCTTTTGATTAATACGATGCTATTGAATGATACGAGGAGATAGAATAGAGAATAATATATGTTTATTACTGATTAAGTTCTAATGCTAAGTACAGACTGATAGAAAATGATATAATGATAGTGAGTTACACGCGACGCGGTTGATGACCGGTAGTGAATTGATTTTTATATATAGGTAAATAATTAATTACGAATGCGTTGTGGCCATCGATCAAATATACCATAGATGCACGATCGTCGCTCAAAAAACGGCCCCAACAAAACTGTGCATAAATCAGTCGTATGCGCTATATTATGCACCTGTCCCACTCACTCTTGCGTGCGCTGCCCGTAAGCGACAGCGAATCGACACCACTACTACGGTGGAGACCGTACCATATACTTAGTACGCTTGCGTATCGCGAGTAACACACTTAGGACGCTTTACATTGACGCGTTTTAACTAAACTATTACAAAATGTTTCTCAGTGGGCGTTCAATGGTTATTCCGTTTTATTTCCTGGATTGCATAATAAATGCAGACACTTATAAGTAAGTAGTACTGGTCAGTGCCACATATTGACGCGGTTTTTGTATGAGAATGTGCATCTATGGTATATTTGATCGAAGATTGTGGCGAAAATGCTGACATAACATAAAGTAATTTTGCAATGTACAGTTGCACCGTACTGTGGTATTGGTTCGCGAGTGCGACATCACGGTATTGACGAGTAAAGAGTGTATCCGAATAAGCAGTTATTGGACAACTGAATACCGTATTTTAGGTATTAGTTCGATACGCAGTTATTGGAACTGCTTATGGTTTATAACGACCACTTCTAGTATTTACAATATACCATTTAAACCCATAACACTCTGCACAGCGGCGAAGCGTATACCGTTTACCATCGTAAACAAATGGACATCACAATCATGGCTACCACGATACTTTCCACACTTCCTTTCCACCACAATACTCCTACCAACGTCATCTAGAAAACCTGCATACAAATCCAACTAGTCTACAGATAATACGTGGTATGTACTTACACATGCTTCATCTGCTCGCCTTGCGTGCTCAGCTGCGCGAGGTAGGCGGCCTGCTTGCGGTGATGGTACATGTGCACGCGCAAACAGGACGGGTTGCGCATGCGCTTCTGGCAGATGTCGCACTGCAGCGTCCCCTCGCGGGTGTCGTGCTTGTCCCTGATGTGCACCTTCAGGTTGTAGCGGTTGGCGAAGAACCGGTGGCAGGATGGACACTTCACGCCTCCTGTTTTGCAGTTCCAACCGGCTGGATGAGAAATTACACGCACGTTATTGTTTCCTTTTTAGAGTTCGAAAAACTCTTATACAACAGCTTTGTCCGTCTGTCCGTCTGTCTGTCTGTTATACAACTTTCAACTCAAGAACCGTAAGAGCTAGAGACTCGCAGTCAACGCCATTTGACTCAGCATAGTCGGTATACCCCGAAATTACTATGACCTTTGACCTCGGAAGAAGGTCACGTGGTATCACGTGACCTTTGCATATTACTTGAACAATTTTTTCGAACTCTAAGATTTACGGCAATTCATTGCCGTTTCTCATTTGTTTTATATAGGTAAGCACTCTTAATGGAACAAAGACTCAACTCGAAATTTGGAAGTAAGGCTATTTGAACTCTAAGGTTGTCTTAAAATTTGCATAGTGTGTAAATAACCAGAAGACGCTTAAGGAAGGAAGACGCTTAAGGAAGGAAGATGCTTAAGGAAGGAAGACGCTTAAAAAAGGGAGCAGCTTAACGAAGAAGGGGTAAGCCCCACAAGGTGAACCGACAACCTGGTAAGGGTCGCGAGAAGCGGCTGGATGCGGGTCGTCCAAGACCGGTTTGTGTTTTCAGGTAGTAGAGCCAAGCTGGTTACAGCAGGAATGGGCCGGCTCGACCGGGGAAGTACTACCCTCTCACAGAAAATCGACGTGAAACAACAGTGTTTCACTGCTGTGTTTCGTTCGGTGAATGAGAGCGCCGGAGGCCTAAGCATGAGGTGACGATTCTCGCAGCTTATGAGGGACCTGCAGAGTATCCGTAGAGTCATTGTGTGGGTGGCGCGAGTCGACCCGGCGGCCAGGGAGAGCCGTAGAAACGGTGCTCTGCTGGCCGCCCGCGGTATAGTCCAGAGGCCCAACCGAGTCTAACCAACTAGGTTGGCTGCCTTATCATGCCGCGCATAATCTCGAGGTGGCTCGTCGTGCCGGATGGTGACCGGAGGGTGGGTCCCGGCGACCACTTTCGGGAGGGTACGGGGGTCCTTCCGTCCGTCGGATCGGCTATCGCCATACCATACAGTTATATGACAAAACTTGTTCTGCGCCTTGCCCCACTTTGCTGCGAGAATAGCCGCCTCTTTTTTTTTACGCTTCCCCTTCCTTTCACTCTATGGCAGTACGAACAAAGCATTGTCGTTCAACAGCAGCCAATCGCCGTAACCCCACTGCTGCTTCCTGTGTCGTGGAGTTTATTAACATCAGAGGACTCCACGCTAACCTTAATGCCGTCCATCACCACCTGGAGACGGCTCGGCCGGCAATGCTTTTTCTAACGGAGACACAAATACGCCGTCCTGCAGACACGAACTACCTGCAATATCCCGGCTTCGTGCTAGAGGAGTGTTTCCTCGCGAAAGCCGGGGTATGTTTGTTTGTTAGGGCGGATATTTGCTGTCGCCGTCTACAATGCCTAGAGGACCCTTCCTTCTCTGTCCTTTGGGTACACGTAGATCATGACTCTTTCAGCCAAATCTACATGTGCCTCTACCGATCCCATTCAGGAGACGCTGAGACAACTCGACTCTTCAATTACCTGAGTCAGGCGGCAGACGACGCGCAGGAGCGGTTTCCGAACGCTGAGTTGGTGTTCTTGGGAGATTTCAATGCCCACCATGAGACCTGGTTGGGTTCTCCCAAAACAGACCACGCGGGACGAACTGCCCATGCGTTCGCTCTCACGCATGACCTGTCTCAACTGGTACTCCAGCCCACCCGGATACCAGATATTGCAGGTCAGGCGCCCTCTCTGCTCGATCTGCTGCTGACGAGTAACCCGAACCGGTACAGTGTGTCGATTCGTGCTCCTTTGGGCACCTCAGACCACTGTCTGGTTTGTGCCACAGCTGTTGTTGTTACGCCCCCACGACCCGAGGAGGCAAGACGACGACTGTGGCACTACTCGTCAGCAGACTGGGATGGAATGCGGGAATACTTCGCATCCATCCCTTGGGCTCAACGCTGCTTTGAGAACAGGGATCCATCAGAGAGCGCTACTGCTGTCGCTGGTGAAATCATCCTGGGTATGGAATATTATATTCCATACAGTGATGTCACGAGCGGCGGCAGGAAAAAGCCCTGGTTCGGGCGTGAATGCGCCGATGCTGTTGAACGCAAACAGACAGCGTATCGCGCTTGGACCAGGGCTCGCACTCTCCACGACCCTAACGTGGATCACCTGAAGGCAGCGTTCAACCAAGCCACAAAGGTCTGCAAGAGGGCATACTTAAGAGCGGATGCCCAGCGCGTCGCACGGTTCGGCCAGGAACTAATGGCGCATCCTACGGGCAGTCGTAGCTATTGGCGCCTGGCCAAAGCCGTGCAGTCCAACTTCTGCCAGACCATGCTGCCCCCTCTGAGGTATCCGAATGGATCACTGGCTCATCGGCCGCAGGAGAAAGCAGATCTGCTTGCAAATCTCTTTGCGGCCAACTCCCGAATCGATGACTGCGGTTCGCAGCCGCCTAACATTGCCAACTACGGCTACACCATGCCTGATATACATACATATGTATCAGGCAACGAACCGTTCGTGCGATACTGCAGTCTCTCGATGTTCGGAAAGCCAGTGGACCTGACGGCATCCCAGCTGTGGTTCTTAAAAAATGTGCAGCGGAGTTGTCTCCCACACTTACGCGCCTATACCGGACGTCTTACGTCGCAGGCATTGTGCCTGAGGCTTGGAAGGAAGCGAACGTTCAACCGATTCCCAAAAAGGGGGACCGTTCCGAGCCAAGCAACTATCGACCCATAGCTATCACCTCGGTGCTTTCCAAGGTGTTCGAGCGGATTATAAACACCCAAATTGTCCGCTACCTGGAGGATCAATCGTTGATCAATGATCGCCAATACGGCTTTCGGTCTAAACGATCAACGGGTGATCTTCTAGCGTTCGTCACGCACCTCTGGGGTGAGGCTATGGACAAGCACGGCGAGTCTTTGGCTATCAGCCTTGACATAGCCAAAGCTTTCGACAGAGTCTGGCACCGGTCTCTTCTTTCCAAGCTTCCGGCCTATGGCTTGCCCCCTCAACTGTGCACCTGGATTGCAAGTTTCCTGCAGAAGCGTCGTATTCGGGTCCTTTGCGACGGTCGCGCTTCCAAATTTATGCAGGTCAATGCAGGAGTGCCTCAGGGTTCTGTCTTATCCCCTACGCTGAGCTTCTTCTGCATATCAATGATATGTTGAATCTCGGCAACATACATTGTTATGCGGACGACAGTACCGTGCATGGGCGATATCTCGGACATCCTGGGGCCAAACAGGCTGAGGTTGAGGGGAAAAGGCAGAATCTTGTCGTTGAACTTGACCGGACCTTGGACCGCATCTATGAATGGGGTGCCAAGAACTTGGTCGAGTTCAACGCCAAGAAGACCCAGGCATGCGCGTTCTCAACAAAAAAGTCTCCGTTCCTTCCCCTCCCTTCTCTGAAGAACACTCCACTGGTGATACGTGACAGTCTCTCCATCTTAGGTATGGATCTTTGCCGCTCCCTTAATCAGAAAACCTATATCGAGAGCGTCATTAAGCAAGCTTCGCGAAAACTCGGAGTTCTGAACAGGGTGAGGCGGTTCTTCACGCCTGGGCAACTGTGCCTATTGTATAAGGCACAAGTGCGCCCTTGCGTGGAGTACTGTTCTCATCTTTGGGATGGCTCCGCGCAGTACTTGCTGGACGCTCTCGACCGGTTACAGCAGCGGGCTGTCCGTATTATCGGAGATCCAGAGGTCACGAGTTCACTGGAACCTCTGCAACTCCGTAGAGACATTGCCTCATTGGCATGTTTCTACATAATATACCACGGGGAGTGCTCTGAAGAGTTATTCCACCTTATCCCGCCCTCCCCTTTCCTATCCAGAACAACGCGTGCTGGACTCAGATGCCATCCTTACACGGTAGAGTCGATTAGAGCGCGTACCAAAAAGTTTGAGTCCTCATATCTCTGCCGAACGACCAAGGCATGGAATTCTCTGCCAAGGCACGTGTTTCCTTCTTCCTTCAATCCTGGGTTCTTTAAGCGGGGCGTGAAAAAGCATCTTCTCAGGCCGTCAAAGTAGAGACCTCAACATCGCCTCGGCTACTGTGGGGGCGATGTGGAGGCCACTGCTCTTAGACCACACGACTGCTTACCATCAGGTGGAGTGTGGTCATTTTGACGAGCAAAATAAAAAATTAAAAAAAAATCTTGGGAAGGTCTATGTCAGGCAGTGGACGTCTTTCGGCTGATATGATGACGACGTTGTAAGTTAGAATTCAAATTACCTAACTTCCAAAGTGTGAATGATGTCTGTTTTATTAAGAGAGTGATATGGTAATTGCTCGGGTAGATAGCGATTTGGGGACATTGTTGGACTGGCATAACAGGCTATGAAGCCAGGTTAAGAGAATTCGCTCGTCGTGTGTTATAGGTGTTTGCCAACACCCGCACTAGGCTCTACTTTGACCCCTACGCAAACGACGCAGACAAATAATATAGATAACCAATTGGTAAGATTGATGGACTGTCGTAGCATACCACAAAATGCTTTTCAAACTCAATATTCTGACGAGTTGTTACGTCAAGAATATTCTTAATAATGAGAGTAAAATAAACGAAAGAGATATGCCAAGATATACGTCAAGAATATTTTTAATAATGAGAGTAAAATAAACGAAAGAGATATGCCAAGATAGAAGCAAGTCAAAATCCTTAGTATCTGCACAACTTCCAAAGAAATAGGCAAATTGGTGAAAACCGCATGAAAATCCGTTCAGTACTTTTTGAGTTAACAGACAAACAGACGCGGCAGAGTACTTCTGTTATAATATGTAGTGATATAGATGCAGTTAAACGCATTAGTATCTAATGGATTAGGCACTGGGCGAACGATTGTCGTGAATCACTTTCAAATAAGGTTATATATAAGGTCTTTTAGCAATAAGCTTAATAGCTTGTTAGTCAGGTAAGGGCGCCGTGAGGCATATAACCAATTAATTTGCTTTACAGATTAAAAACTCATATAGCGTAATGTAATTGGTAGATTTGTTTTAGTCTATTGTTTGTTGTTTTCTCGGACATTTTGTTCTCTTCTCGGATACCGATCCCAAGGTCCAAGCACAAAGTCACATTCGCTGCCGCTGCACCACCGATCAATGACCAAATCAATAATAATCAATAGTAAGATTTCCGAAACTTTCTTTGTTATAGTTGAAATTGCGCTTCGCTATATATATACAACTCATAAAGGGTAATGTACACGACAAGATTCTTAAAGGCATAATATATTATTTTATCTTACTTTCAAGTTAAACAGTAATTTCATGGCTTGCTTTAAGAAACTTGCTTCGTGTAAACTAACTTTAAGTATAGCAATATACCTATGTGTTAATAATATTGTGACTTACCAGATTCCTTGGCAGACTCGGGCAGCACGAGCACGCTATGGAACAAGTCGTTGTCGAAATCGATCAGAGGCTCACTGAAAACAAGCAAAACTCAATGTAAAACAAGCAAAACTCAATATAAAACAAGCATTATTCATTTAAATATAAGGAGTATAAATAGGTCCTCGACTATCTGGCCAGTATCCGTTAAGGTGCTGATAGACTTGAGCATTCACTTATAATGTGCATTACAGAAAATAAACAGGCGCATTTTAGCGAGCATTATAGTAAGCGTTCTAGCGAGCAATCTAGCGAAAGGATAGTTAATTTTCTTCGATTTGCGGAACTTTGACAGAATGGCAAAAAGCCATTCTATCATTCTTCCGCCGCCGCTGCGCCGTCCCTCTCATCTTCGTGAAGAATATTTTTTGACGAGCATTGATTAGAACATTCGCTAAAATGAGCGTAAAAATGTTCGTAGCGTTGTTTGGCTCTGTACATTGTTCAGTTCGACAATTCAAAAACGGCGAAGGCTCGATGTTCTGTTACAAGTGAACGCTTAAGTCTAACAGCACCTTAAAAATAAGCCACCGTGCAAGGTATTACAGGGCTCAAGTATAATAATAATAATATTCTATCACATACACACAACACCATCTAGCCCAAACTAAGCAGAGCTTATACTATGGGTACTAGACAATGGATAAACATACATGTCATCATCATCATCTCAGTCGAAAGACGTCCACTACTGGACATAGGCCTCCACCAAGGTTTTCCACACAAACAAACCGGTCTTGGGCCACCTGCATTGCTTCCCGCGACCTAAGGGTAAGCCAGGTCGTCGGTCCACCTTGCGGGAGGCCTAACCCACATACATATTATATACTTTTATTTTGTAAATACATACATATTATACATAGAAACACCCAGACCAAGACCAGCATCCATGTTCATGCACATAAATGTTTGACTTGTGTGGGTATCGAATCCGCGATCTCAGGCGTGGCAGTCGGTTACACTAACCACTACGCCATCAAGGCCGCCTTGTAGGTAAGTATGTGGATGATATTATAATGCAAATATAAGTGCTGTCTTTATTCTCTAATTCTTTTTATACGATAGGATGGCAATCCGACGATCTTTTATTCGATCTTGCTTCCAATGGAGATAAGCAAAAGTGTATTTAAATCATAATTTTTTTAGCTATAATTTTATGACATGCAGCTAGAATATCCAGATCATACGATGCTTCTGAGAGTTTACTACTAGAGGACCACGTAACTCTTACTTGACTCGGTAATCGAACATGGAACCTCACGAACACTCACACTCACTTATGCCAAGATGCCAATGGGGTAGTACCAAATAAAATGACAATTATTTTACTCCCTATTTAATGTCTTGGCGCAGTAAGTCTACCTTCTGATGTGAACCTATCAGTCGTGCTATCATTATTATATTTTATACATATCATATTATTACTCACAACCCAGTAATTACCATAAAACGGTGCGACTCCGTGTTGGGTAATGGTCTAGTGGATAAAATACATTTTTATTGTACTATTTTTTTGAAACTATTTAAATTATTAAACTATTTGAATTACTAACTATTCATAATTATTTAAATTAAATCATAACTAGACTATTTAAATTTACACTTTTCCAGTCATCGTTTCGATTGCTTTTCATTATGGCTACTGAAAAGCAATCGATACGATGACTGGAACTGGTCATTGGTCACGGGTAGAAAATTGGTCTTTTGAAGGCAGAAATAAATTAATAGACATAGATTGTCTTAAAGTGCACGCTGAGTAATATCATAGTCACATTCCGTCGACTATGTTATGATATCGCATATAGGCAAAGCTTTAGAATAGATGCATGAATATTATATTTCTCAACTTTGTTTCGGTGCCGGTAAACTTACTGTTACCCCCGTAAAAGTTAGGCAGAGGAGACTTTTATTTTACATAAGAGTTTCGAGTTCGCTAACTATATGCACGTCGCAGCCAATTATTTTTTTGATTTAGTTTTTATAAAAGCACCCGTCCTGCATTTTCTGCTTCTCTAAGATCAAGCCCTGTGGCTTGTTACAAAACTTACATTAAACTTCTACAAAGTTCTCCCAAAATATTTGCAGACGCAAATAATTTTACACATCTAAAGAATTAGCAACAAGAGGAACTAGCGGGCAGAACAGGATACAGACCAGATAGGTATTACCAGTTGTACCAATTACCTGCTTGATAATTTCTTATTATAATAAATAATGCGAAAGACTGCAGGCAGATGCTGGATGCAGCAAGCTGAAGACAGGGCGCTATGGCGCTCTTTGGGGGAGGACTATGTCCAGCAGTGGACTATTATAGCCTGATGATGATGATGATGAATAAATAATGTCACATGTTGGATTCGAACCAACAAAAATCGTTGCGACGGCACCGGCGAGGCAACCGCTTACCCGCAACGCCGTCGAAGTCAAATTGGATGGTAAGTCTGTGCTAACACACAGTTTGCTGCATACATTTTGCAAATTCCTCACACTTCCTAAATTTTCTTTCGCAAGGAAAGCCTATCTTTCAGTTTTTGTCTACAGTCTGGTCAAACTAAAAGCGATCGTAAGCAAAACCATGTAACATCACGGAGGGTATACTTTTTGCGAACTTTGTAGTATAAATCTTTACTGCCTCTTTGGTGCAATAGTGAATGCTACTGCTGTGTATAACGTCTTGTATTCGAATCCTGGATCATGTCAATAAAATGTTAATAGATTTTTCCATCAAGAAATTCTCAAAAGCAACCCGAAGTTGACGGCGTTGCACACCCTGTGCTTCGGCAAGCACGTAAAACTGTTGATCCTGCGCCTGATCTATCTCTAGTAGTGTCGGATTGCCATCCCATCGAATTAAAAAGCTTCCATTAGTATTTGTCTGCACAGTTGTGCACTATAATATGACCTACGCCAGTCTATGTAAACTTTAACCGGCATGACCGACATTTAGTATAAAGACCGTATATTTTGCTATAACTAAGTATATTGATGCATTGCGCTGAAAATAGATCTTCAAAGACTAAACCTAAAATTTTCCATCAAATAGAATTCGTTGTGATGCCTCGTATCTAAGACTAGATGTGCTCGCGGTTTCACCCGCGTTTGTGATTACTGCGCCGCTCCCGTGGGTTGTAGCTTGATGTTATATAGCCTATAACCTTCCTCGATAAATAAGCTATCCAACAAAAAAATAATTTTTCAATTCGTACCAGTAATTCCTAAGATTAGCGCGTTCAAACAAACAAAAACCTCTTCAGCTTTATAATATTACATAGTTTAGATGAGCTAAGTATGTATATATAACAAAAACGCCATAAAGTTAGAAAATAATAGCTAAAATCGTAAATGGATGGTACATACCCATCGTACGCGTACTCTGTGTTCTCAGGGTGCGTAGGACTATCCTTGATGGGACGCGGCTTTTTCTTGACCACGTGGCTGTTCTTGTTGGGTGTATTCTTCAGTAACCTATCACATCACATACACCATTAGAATATTGTATTGATTCCCTCATAGTTAACGCTTATGGAAAGCGTGAATTCAAAAGTAACATACAGGAGAATGTGTTATTGGGTTCTTCTGCGTCGAATTTGTCTGTAGCAGCACGAAGTCTTTAGCTTTGCCCGGTAGACAACAAAGGCGACCCGACCCTTATTACGTGGAACTTAAAACCATGGCTGGAAATTACACGTAAGTCGTTTTACGAATTTGGAACACGCAGACCATGTCCCAATTACCTAGGATCTTTTCCATCCTGGTAAGCTCTCCCGTGGTATAAATGCCGGCAAAACCGCGTGAAGCTAGTAGTTGAATTTTGAATTACAGCAAAACAGTGACTGCACCAAAGACTTAAAATGTACATAGATGTGCCCTCACCGTGCTTAGAACGCAAAAAAAGCTTCCACGGTATGAAGAGTGAGCTCACACATTAGATAGAGAACGATTATCTACAAATTTTAATTTGAGTAAACGTTATAATACCATACGCATCTTTGAACTGGACGAAGTTAGTAAATTTTGACTCAATTGCAAACTATGGACTGACGGCAATATCGTGACGCCCCGCCTTATGATGAAGTACAGGAAATCGATAAGATTAATAACACCGTCACTGCGTTTCACCGGATGTCTAAGAAGTACCGTAGCTCAGACACCCGTCTACCTCACCCATTCGTTTCCTTTCACCCCATCTTAATTTGCTTCCGCTAGCATCGACAACGCGGCTTCCGGTTTATTAGATTAACTATTAGACAAGACTATAAGTTAGCTACCATTGTTGTATGAAAACATTGTTTATGCTATTCCTCAATGTCTCTTAAGCAAAACCGATTGATACCATAATGTAATACTAACTCTTAAACCACCTCTTCAAACTACCTACAGTGCACAGATACATCTTAGGAGCATTCACGCTTTGTGGTCTGATCCATGTGGCAACATCGTAAGTGTTAAGTCGAGGTATTTAAAAATTATAAATTTTATTGATTATGTTTTTAAATGTTTTACGACACTTTTTTGGTTAAAAGTGTATCATAGATGCAATATAGTTATATTTGTAGTCTTTTTATTATGCTCATTATACACTAAACATTTCTGAACCATTACTAACATTTATAATATAATAATAATATAATATAATATTCTACCAAATACACACAACACCATCTAGCACAAACTAAGCAGAGCTTGTACTATGGGTACTAGACAATGGATAAACATACATATATACTTTTTGTTTGTAAATACATACATGTTATCCCAGACCAAGACAAACATCCATGTTCATGCACACAAATGTTTGACTTGTGCGGGAATCGAACCCGCGACTTCAGGCGCGACAGTCGGTTACACTAACCACTACGCCATCGAGGCCGACATTTAAAAATATATTATTATAAATAAGCCTTTAAAGTCCATATGTAATAGTTTAGTTCAGTGTGTCATTACATACGCGTAAACGAAAAACAATGTTGTAGGATGAGTTTAATTTCTTATTTTATATTCCCACCAACATTCTGCCCAACTCGGGATCCTAAATCCTTATGTTACTCAATATTCGCTGTTAGACAGATGAGGTTATCACACAATACAACTACTGTCACTCAATCGAAATACAACAAGTACGTACATACTCAGCCTGTATTTCTTTCCGAAGAGCTAGGCGTTATACGTGTGTAAGTATACTGAATCTACATTTCGCGAACTATGATTTGGGACTCACGTAATAGAGGGAGAGAAAGCTCCAGAACTCATGCCGTTACCGACAAACCAAATAACAAAATCAAATCAAAATATCATTATCCATATAGGTCACAACAAGTAGCAGTTATGTATCTCAAGATACACTAACGCTACACTAGACTACTATGCATTTACATTTACCTGTTGCCAATTTCGACGGATCCAAATCGTATGCAAACATAAACACAAACTTGGGCTATAGCAGTAACAAAATCATCTAGAAAATTCTACCATATAACATTTTCACCATTAAAATCGACTGAATTTACACGATCTATAGTTAACTGTTCCAATTCCGGGCGACAGTTACATACCTAGATTGTTTCAATGTTAACTAAATTCATTGCGCAACAAATAATTGCCTCCATAAAAGTTAATTAAAATTGTAGGTCTGCACCCATTACAAAATAATAATTGATTAGTCAACACAAACAATTATAATAAAAAGGCTGGCAATAACGAAAATCTTTGTATTTGGTCTATCGAGTATCTCAGTGTTATACAATTACCAATATTCTGCCTTAATTAACGACCACGTTATTTCCAGCTGTCTGCACACACATCTGCGATATCTAATAACTATAGTCGACGACCCTTCGTTCAGATGTAAATGTACAGGTGGATAATCGATAGCTATATTGTATTTCACAAAATAACCCTTCAACACGCAGACAGAAGTGGATGCAATGCGAAAACTGAGACTAATTATTATTAGGCAGCGCATCCCCCGCAGCGCCTAGGCAACACCCTTGCATCACCTAGGCAACCCCCTTCGATCGTGCACCCCAATTAGTCTCACAGCCGATTGCCTCCCCCCGGGGCTCATGATATATTGGTGTGTTACATTATTTCCATGTACTTTCAATGTACATTAAGCTTATTGCATTGTTCGACGCAGACGTATCAAGCCGAAATCTGAATACTCTATAGGGAGCAGCGATTTAATATTACTGTTGCATATTGATGAAATTCAGATGTACGTACCAAAACGCCGGAGCAATGTTATGATGTAATGATTTTGCGAGTAACATTGTGAAAGACATCTTTCATGGTACACTTGGGCCAAATTTTTAGAAGAAAATATTTTTCCTAAGTGTACCAATAAAGAAATCAATCTGGTTGAGTTTTCGTCGTCTGGTCACAAATGTTCGATGTCGATGTCGCTGTAAACGGCTCTTATCTTGTGTCAATAGAACCTTAGTATGTAAAGGTTGCTCTTACCTTTTAAGAGGGCTCCTAGCAGCTTCCTCCTTGATGGTGATGTTTTCAGTGGGCTCTGGCGGCGGTTCCGAGGACGTGGTATCTTCAACGTTGGGCGTCCACTCGGGGGTAGCGTCCGCCGGCTCGCCCGGCGGTAGCATGGTTTTCGGTGGCTCTTCTGGTACTGTTGAAGGCGATTCGCTGCGCTGTTGGGATAGAAAAATATTGTTATTGTTGTATTGTGTTATCCGCAGATTTTCAAATTTTTTTTACATGGTTTTTTTTAGCAGAGAGATTATTGGAGCCGCGCACATTTCTACATTTTGAAGACAAAAGAAGTTTATTGTGAAAGTAAATGTGGCTAGCATGAGGTATGAAAACATTGCTCTTAAAAAAAGTGTTTAATCCATAGATATCTAGCGTCGATTCAAAATAACCAATGTATTTGTAGTTTATCTTACTACAGATGAATTTTAATATAAGTTATTTCTTATAATTAGTAATAAAAGCGTTTCAAATTGAGAACCTACAAGTAGTAATCTTCGATCTATCCGTAGCTTTAAAGTGAATAAATTGACATACGACGATAGAATTAATTAGCAGTTTAAATATGTCTTTATTGGATATGTATCCAAGCCACCTGAATTTCCACATCAAATTGAATAACCTCATAACGTGTTCCGATGAGGCTGTCAGGTAATCAAATATTAGGCTGCGTGTCGGGACATCAGCCTAATCGGCCATATTTCCTGTGTGACACGGGACTTGCCATCCATTAACAGCTCGGCGCTTGAACTTCGTCACAAGCACAGGTTCAACTAGATCAGCGGTAAAGTATCAGTTAATTTAAACGATAAGCGTCTAAAGGTGGAAATATGATCACGTTAGCTACCAAGTTGAATTCTGTTTTCATGTTATATTTGCGTTAATCAAGGCAGGGAGTTGACTAGTTATAAGGTCGTATACACGTTAGTGTTTTTATTTTTGTTGTTAACAAGGATCTAGTATATTAAGAATTGTGTTATTGAGTGTGAAATATATATTATAACTGCGGAACAGATAATCTATGAAGCAGGACTTGTACCTGCGATATTAATAAACCGTCATCGCTTTACGAATTAAGCTATTTATGGTCCTATAATAAAGTTCTAAGAGAAACAATAGCGGTGTAATAATAATAAGTCTAAGTCAAATTACTAGAAAGACTTGAAAATTAAGCGGTATCCAAAATCTACTTTTTCAAGAAATGACTTTTAGTTTGGTATTGATTGCGAAATTATAGATTTTGGGAATTGTATATGCAACCACTAGTATTCCTAGCAGTACGCGTTTCAATAATTAAACTGGCATACTGCTAGTCTAAGCACGAGAAGAGAGGCTATAAGTGTCGGTCCAAGTACGAAGTCTGAAACTATGTTCTGTAAGCAACAAATATGTCGCACCTAAGTGGTAAATAAACGAGATGGGTGTATTCAACCTCATCGTCTTAAGTGTAAAAGTAAGAAGTGATCCCTATATCTCGGGAGTCTTTTGACCCACAGGGCCCATATTCAAACTCGACCGAGGTATGACCCCAAGGTATCTGCACACCAAGTTACAAGGTCTTAAATGTAAAAGCATTTAAAATACATGTGACCTTGTGACCCGTATATCTCGGGGGTCTTTTGACCCACAGAGCCCATATTCAAACTCGACCGCGGTATGACACCAATGTGTCTGCACACCAAGCTACAAGTCAATCGGTCCAGTGCTTCCGGAGTTATGCCTGTCACTAACATCAATCTGTCATTAACAGACAGACCGTCACAAAGTGTTTTCATTACCCTCTTCAAAGAAGACTCAGAGGTAAATAAACATAGTTGGCAAACATGTTTCGCCAAATTTGTATAATATACTGCCTTTATTGCGCAGCGTAGTAAATCCCGAGTTGGTTCTGCAAAAAGATATTGGGTTTTTTCTAATAAAAAACCTTAATAGCAGCCCAAAGTTAGGAAGTTGGAGGTGTTATACACCTCAGTACCTAGGAAAACACGTAAAGCCGTTGGTCCTACGCCTTATCTCTCTCCGGTCGTGACAGATTGCCGTCCCATCGGATCATAAGGTTTAGGGAACATAGACTGCACTTGAGTTTTCGCACATACTTGTGCACCACAATAATATCTCCTGGGTAGTCTCTTTCTTCTCCTAAAATTGTTTGCCCGAAAATCATTATCCATAACAGGTTTGCTATAAACTTCAGTAACCATAATGTTCAAAAATTCGAAATTTTGTTTTACATAATTATTTTTACTTCTAAATTATTCTGTCATAATATCGAGTACTATAATAATTAAATCTCCTAATTTAGCATGAAATAAAGTCATATGTCCTAAGTATTGTAATATATAATGTGTATTATTCCGAATGATAATTTATAATAAAATTGTGAGTCCTAAAACATTTGCTAAAAATTAGGTTTTAGTGACAGAAACGAATCGCTTTAAATCCGACTCCACGCAGTCTTGTCTGCCCTACCCACAAAATAATATGAATTTAGGACTTATAACTTTTTGTATATTATTGACTAGCTGACCCGCGCAACTTCGTCTGCTTCATATAAGAGAATTTCTCCGTTTTTGCAACATTATTCATTGCTGCTCCTATTGGTCGTAGCGTGATGTTATATAGGCCTTCCTCGATAGATGGGCTATCCAACACTGAAAGAATTTTTCAATTCGAACCAGTAGATCCTGAGATTAGCGCGTTCAACCAAACAAACAAACTCTTCAGCATTATAATATTAGTATAGATTGTAATATTTATGACAAACAAATTTAGGACATATTGTATTTAGGGATTTCAATTTTATGTCATGTGATAGTATGTGACATTAAGTTCGGGCATGATGATTAGGACAAAAAAATTATGGCACTTTAGATTATGGTATAAAAAGTTGGGTAAAACAATAGAGAACCATCTCCTGCGCAGATGTCTGCGTTAAGGTAGGTCATTTGACCGAAATTCGGCCTGGAAGACATTATTATTATAATATACTTTAAAGCGCAACTGTTTTGGGATATATAAATAATATTATAGCACTGAGCTAGTGCTAGCTAGCTAGCTCAGTGGGGAGACCAACAGACTGCAATGCAGAGGGTCTCGGGTTCGAACCCACGTCGCGCTCCTCTGACTTTCGGAAGTTTGACTTTTCGAAATTATGTGTGTATTGATTAATTATCGCCTGCTCCGTGCCTCGGAGAGCACGTTAAGCCATCGGTCCCGGCTGCCATGAACATCTATGGCAGTTGTTATTCGGAAGTCAGTGCCCTCTAATATCTTGACACTGGTCTAGCCTTAGGGTATCGTTAGCTTTCGGGTTACGGAGGTCAGATGGCAGTTGCTCTGTGTAAAAACTGATATCCAGTCAAATCCGGTTAGACTAGAAAGCTGACTCCAAACTACTTGGGAATAATAAAAGCTAGGGAGAAGAAGAAGTGATATTATATCTATATATTAATACGTGAAGCGAAAACTTTGGATCCCTTTTTACGAAAATTGGGCGGACGGCGGAGTATGAAATTTCGCACACTTATAGTTTATACAGAGAAGAACCACCACCACCCAGGTTGGCCGATGTAAAGACAATCTCTCAAGGTGGGGATATATAGACACAGGTACGAATGCATGTGACTGCGGCGTATCACCACAGACAATGAGGCATCTGTTGTTGTGCCCAATGAGCCCAGAATCATGCACACTGGATGACCTGTACCAGGCTAAACCAAATGCAATCCGCGTTGCCGAAAACTGGTCGAAAATTATATAAAATGTGTTGCCATCGACACGATAAGTAAGCACAGAGAAGAAGTGACGAATGCTAATATTTATATAAAATATGCATTAGAAATAAATTAAATTAATGAAAAACCACTACACGCACACAACCATGCATTTGACACACGCAGTCGAAGCGCGTAACTATGGTTACATATATGACATAATAATGTCAATATATATTATTATATCAGCAATATCTTACAGGCAAACTTTGGTCGAATTTCGAGCACTACGCGGACGCTAATTAAGATAAAAATATGTAAATAAAGCCATTTCGATATCTTATTAGGCGAAGCATTATTGGAGATTCCTATTCAAAGGTACGCCGAAGTGTCTAAAAATGTTCCCGGTAGACGGTATTCTCGCTACCTACAACATGGTCCCTAAAGAAATACACCTCTGCCTATTAATAATGACAAATGTTATGTGTAAATGGAACAGAAGAGCTATGTTACGTGGTAACGTGCAAGGCATCTCAACCTACCCTTTCAGAAAATAGGCGTTTTAGAATATTTTTCCTGAATACATTAATTTGTAAATTAGTATGAGTAATTTGACTGCCGTATTAGTTAGATGTGAGCGTGTATACCCGAAGCGGGCACTTCTATTGGGTTTTCCTATCTATTTATCATCACTAAACCTGTTTCTTTGGTATAGCGGTATAAGTTTACGCTTGCCGATCGATCGTGAGGTGCTGAGTTCGATGCTGATTGCAAGCAGCGTTATTAGGTTTTTGTTAGCTTTCAACAAAGTAAGAAACATTTACGATGTGAGAAAAACCTTGTCGTCTATTACGTAGGACTGAAGGCATACATAGCTGGTGTACATACATACATAGATTCACACCTGTTTCCCAGAGGAGTAGGCAGAGACTACGGATTTCCATTTGCTACGATCCTGACACACTTCTCTGGCTTCATTCACTTTCATCACATTCCTCATACGCGCCCGTCGGTTCAAGGAGCTCTGGTGTAATATTAGTGTAATACATTTTAACCTACATCTTCGGGGATAAAAAGGTGAGCGTCTATGTATTCGGCAGTATTCTTTAACTGTTGCTATAGAAAACCAAGGCTCGCCTTCAATTAAAAATTGATAACAAAATTTGCATATCACTACTTAGTCCCACACGGTAAACCGGCGTAATTTTACGTTACGTTAAAAGTAAATGAAACTTCAAGAGAATTGTGGAATTCCAAATGGCTGAGATAATCGCATTATTCAATAAATGTATAAACCAGTTTTGAACTAAGCTAACTGTAAAATTATTTATCATTAAACTTCACATTCGTTTTATTCTCGAACGTTCTATGACCTAACTGTATTCTTTATAGGCGTGGCCCTTAACGTAAAGAGTGTAGCGCTAACCGTTTGTGCTTAACATTGCGCAAACTATTCGAATGAGAAACTCAATTTTTAAATTACAGCAGCGCAAATATTACCGAAATTGGTAAGAGATATGTGACTGGCTGCATGGATGGCTTAGTGATTTAAATGATCGCCTCGCCATTGTCTCTGCGCCGAGTGTTGTGTGTTCGATCTGGTCACGGCACAAAAAGTTATGTGTTCCACAAACAGTAGTTCCGAGTCTAATTGTTATTTGTGTCCGTTGTTATAATGTTCTCGCGACACAGTATGTATTCCAAGTGCAGAAGTTGTAACTTTTTAAAGAAAAATAACGTTCATTCGCTAATGAGTACACAACAAAAGCGGAATTATACGAACTTCTAATCAAGTAACTTCATATTAATACAAAATTCCCGTTCTTTACAAAAATATATGATCCAGAATACACAATGGTATATCATGTTCAATCATGCACTAGCACGGCTTCAGAGCTTTGGTGAACTTAATCACGGTATGCAAGTGATAATTTCACTTCATATACCATTAAGAAGATTTACATCACGATGTCTGTAGCTTAGCTGTGTGCTTAAACAAGATCCCTTTTACGTCAAGCCAATATAAAGTGCATAATATATGCAAAACTTAATGATATTTGCTCGGCAGAAACTCCGCTTAACCAATTGTAATTACCATAAATTTTAAATCTTTAAAATTTATGGTAATTGCAATTGGTTAAGAGAAGCGCTGGCGGTAACGTTTGTAGGTTATGTCCTTGAGATATACCAAAAAGAAATTAGATCAATTACCTACTAATTAATAAAAATAATTGGTAAAGCACTCCACTTGTGGCCAAACTCGTCAGCTAAGCCAAAGTGTTCTTTGTGTCCATTGTTTGAATGTTTGTTAATGTCTAGTGCCACGCTAAAATTATTACTGGTATTTTGTCCTTTAATAAAAAAAAGGAACTGTGATTATCTATGCGTGAGTGCGTCTTGTTCGCGATTCGTATAAGTCTAATTGTTGTTTATGTTCGTATTTTGAATAGGTAGGTATGTCTAAAAGTCTTTCTAAAGTTTAATAGCAGTTTGGATTACTAATGACCAGTATAGTTGATAACCTTTCAGCTAAGTTAAGGGCCTTTTTAGGAGCAGGTTCACATCGGTTGTGTAATGAGTGAAGTCCGGACTCACAACCGTATCACAAACTCGAAATTAACTCCTGAATCTGGCGTTGTATAGTTACAAATAAAGAAAGCGACGTCCAATTACGTCCGGATTGAACTGCAAATTGCTGTATACATGTGTCTTTGTGTAAGCGCATCGGTATACACGCCTTGTAAGTGAGGGTGTCCTTTGTGTCCATCATTTGAATACTTGTAAAAGTCTCTTGCGACACACGGACAACATTCAAAGTGGAAAATGCTTTTTAAAAATGGAAGTGCATATGTCCGAATATCCAATTTGAACTGAATTCCCTGAATTCCTAAACGCGCACTCGTAGGGAACAAGTACGCGTTCATGTGCGAGAACGTCTGTTAACTTTTGCAATAAGCACGGGTGTTCATTGTGTCTGTTATTCGAATGAATGTAAAGCGAAATATGAGTTTTCAAAAAATGTCCGAATTGAACCGACCTCGAAGTACACGTGTGAGTGCGTGTGTTATAGGGCCGGCGATCTGTACCTATGTGTTCTGTGCCTGATTTTCTGCTAATACATTACAATATTATTATACATTACGCTTTTATGAACAGTCGAAATGTATCACAAAAGGCACGTGTGGCTGTTCATAGATGACTATTAGTGCCCACACTTAAAGTGAAAGTTGGGTATGGCAAAAGAAGCATGAGAGCAGAATATATGCTTTAGAAATGAGAGCGCTGAGAAGCATATGTGGTGCGACCACTTAATAAAGACAAATGTAATAATATGATAATAATATATTCTTTCACATACACACAACACCATCTAGCCCAAACTAAGTAGAGCTTGTACTATGGGTACTATACAATGGATAAACATACATATATACTTTTTTTTGTAAATACCTACATCTTATACATAGAAACACCCAGACCATGACAGACATCCATGTCCATGTACACAAATGTTTGGCTTGTGCGGGAATCGAACCCGCGACCTCAGGCGTGGCAGTCAGTTACAGTAACCACTACGCCATCGAGGCCGCCAAACATAAAATGTGTTATGGTTGCAACATAGTTCTAACTTTAATTTTCTTTAGGAATTAGTAATACATGAACAGAAAACTTTGTACTCCTTTAAAGGATTTTAAACGCAAGGAAAAGGAGTAGGTGTAGTATGTTTGAATTTATTAATCTAGTGATTTAAATATACTGCTTTTGCCCGTGTTTCACTCGCTCGGATAGTTCTTTTTCCGGAAGAAATGGTACTCTATTCCCTTTTTTATGCCTCTAACGACGTGCTTGCGATGATGATGATCGATCGAGTAAATAGGCGTGAAAACCTAACAAACAAACCCGCATTCCCATTAATAATATTAGTAGGATTCATGTACTATTATTTTATGAATGGAGGTCTAATTGCGACCGTTGGGCGAGCACTGTATACATTATACAACTAACGCGACAAAGAAAATAAGTCCGTACTGTGGACGCTTGCTTAGAATAGAAAAGCCGAGTCGCATATGGAAAAAACAACTAGCGCCGAAGAAGGTGTTTGTAGGGCCTTTTGTAAATTAAGACTGCGCCGAGCGTAAGACGCGGTTGGACTGAATGACAGAGCTCGATATACAAATCGGCGCGCGGCCGCCATAGTAAAATTGTATGGAGGATTTGAAGTGCTTTTTTAATAAATATGTATCTTTATTGTCAACCAATAACTTAAATAATTGGGACGGACAAATTGTAATATAACTATTTATGTTTCGTTTAAGCTGTAAAATAGGATAGATTTCTACTGTTATAATCTAAGAAATCACTTAATACGAGCTTACGTTTTTGTATTTTTCGTGCAAATTTGCGTAATTTTGTAGGCGAAAATATTAATTATTAACAGTTTTTAACACGGAGTAATTGTAAACACATTCATTGTTATGGTAAATGTATATTCTATATTTGTATTAAACAAAAAGTGACGATTTTATCAACTTAACTGTGACCGCCTGTTTTGGCACATTTCGCTCGGCGCAGTCTTAAAGGGATTTGAGTTATTTTACCAGCGTTGGGTGATTTTTAATCTTTTCATTTGCTTATGTATTTTGAATAAAATATATTTAATATATAGAGTACACTCTACATCAGCGAAGGCGCGGGCAGAGGTCTAGTATACCAAATTTACCACTCCTTTTTCAAGATACACGTAATAGGGTGCCTATTGGTACTAAGAATTATCTAAGAATAATAATTTGCCGACCCGGGCGTCAAATCCGAGAAAATCGCACGGGACAAAAAAGGCAGGCTAGTTACTACCAAAATCGTTGGAAAAGAAGAAAAGCTACCTATGTCACGGAAGGACTTTACAAAATATACCCCTTAAAGAACCCTCAAGACCCGAAAAAATATCAGTACGGTGTATTTTTTGTTTCGCAAAGATATCAAACGCGCAAGATTCGTTGCAAATGATAATCCTAATCCTAACTAATCCTAACTTCCTAACTAATATTATAAAAGCGAAAATAAGTTTGTTTGTTTGTTACCTTTTCACGCCTAAACCACTGAACCAATCATCCTGAAATTTTGCATATACGTTGTCAGGTGTACAGAAACGGACATAGGCTACCTTTCATCCCGAAAAACTTACTGTTCCTGAGGAAAACAACAATAACGTTCTTATGATAATAGATGGCGCCACGTGTCTTTCGAATCATGATTAAATTATATATTATTACAAGCAGAGTACGACCCGAATTGATTGTCAAATTCTAAATTAACGCGAGCGAAGCCGCGGGCAAAAGCTAGTCATAAATATACAATACCCAGACATTTCCCAACGTTTTAAATTGATTTTTAACAGACATGGCCACGGAGTCTCACCGTGACATAGGCTGCTGAAATTATTAATAATAACACTTGCCCCGACGTTCTGGTTGCTTTACAGCAGCCACGAAATGTCGGCGATAGTGTAAATATCAATAATATTATATTTGAATTGGTTAAAAAAATTGTTACTTAAAGTAACTATTTTTTTAACTTAATAACTTCTTGAACCGACGGGCGTGTACGAGGAATGTGATGAAAGTGAATGAAGCCAGAGAAGTGTGTCAGGATCGTAGCAAATGGAAATCCGTAGTCTCGGCCTACCCCTCTGGAAAACAGGCGTGAATCTATGTATGTACTTAAAGTATTTTTAAACAGCCTGCGTTAAAATACTAGTTACGTAGTTTAAGTTGAATGTACAAGATAAAGGTAAAAGTAAGAATTTAGAAACCTAAAAGTAAAGATTTCGTTTGAGATCATGACTAACAAAATAATTTTAAGACAATAAGTTATTTTGTTAGCCATGAAAATTCGACAGTTTCACCATCCTGAATGAAATAATAAGAAAAGCGTTATAAAAAAAATGCATGTTTTGAACTTTTATTTCACTTTCTAACTAAACCACAGATTACTCAGATGGTAACGCACGTCAGAACATTATTTTGTCTAAGGTCTGAACTATCAGTATTCACTCAGATATAATAAATACATGTAATCGATTATACAGTTTTTTTGTTAATATTCATTTTTGTGATTAAAATTTCTATATTTTAATATATTAGGAATTAATTATTGATTTACCTAATAAGTGTCCATTATTTATTGTTTAATTTTTGTACATCATAATCGATTAAATTAATCAATAGTGTTTTACTCAAGTAGAAAGTAAGTATTTATAAGATAGGTATCTCATTTCCCAAAAATTAGTTATTCTTTTTTAAATCAATAAATGCAGCTCAAACCGCAATTTGAGCTGCATTTATTGATTTAGAAAAGAATAACTAATTTTTACGCCATAATTTATCGTATTATATTTAGGCCCAATACTAATTGTAAACACACTGATTGACACATAATTGTAAAATTTATACCTATCTTTTTTAAATTTGATTGAGATATTTTAATTTTAAAAGTGTTACTGTTTAATATATTTTTAAAGTCAGGATTTTTAATTAAATTACTTTTTGCAGTTGTTTACTAATATTAGCTTTTTTGTAAGTATACACGTTTGTTGTATCGTTTTAATAAAATATTTTTTTTATCGCCGATGCTGCGTTATAGTTAGGAATAATAATAAATAATAATAATAAATAATAATAATAAAATTGATTTGCCAGAATACCTAATACATATTATCTGAAACAGTAAAATCAAATACAAAGGCGAAAAACGACGGCGCCTAAAGTGCTACCTCAATGGTACAAAAATACAAATGTGACATAGAACTATCTGGAGATTTGAAATACTTACATAATTATTTGGAGGTATGGGGATCGAACCCATATGTCGATTGCGGCAAATTATATTACAAACACATTTTGCTAGCCATTTTTAGATACCGTTCAGCTACTGAGAATTTCTTAACAGAAAAACCCAATAACAAAATGCCCGGGAATCGAACCCGACCTCTCGCACATCAGCCGCAATGACTATTGACTGCTGATGCCGTTAGCACAAAGTTTCAAATAATACAAAGTGAAATAGAGACTAATAATAATAATAAAATTCAATATTTTCAGGCAGACGAGCCGTTGTTGCAAATTAGCGACTGGTATTTGACCTCGTTCGCAGAAGTACCACCCAGTACTAGGCAACAGACGAAAAAAATACAAATTTACTGCATTTCGCCTTGTAAGTAAAAATTTCTTAAGACTAATCACATACTTACGTATTGCAAGCGACAACGGGACAAAAACTCGTGTACCACCTAAGAGAAAAAGAGTTAATAAGAGGAGTATGCACTCACCTCTCGTCCTCCAGTCAACCCCTTGACCTGTAGCAGTTCAGCGGTGTGCAGGAAACCCGAGAGCTCCTGTCTTCTGACGTGGACCTCACCGCGGTACATAAACTGGAGAAGCTGACGAAGTTCCTGGTGCGCGACGTCTTTTAGTATCACTATCGGATGTTCGCAAGGGTTCATCTGTGAACAAAAAGAAACATTAATATTTGGAATAATAATAAAATAAGTTATTAAAAGCTGCATCGGTATAAATTAGGCTTACACAAGCAGACGTCGTGTGCATACGGCAACGGCTCGCTGCAGAATGAAACGGCGTCGTGCCGCGGATATAATACACAGCATCGCGTCTGAATCCCTACACCTCCCCCTCTCCCCTCGGCGGGTGAGAGTCGCGACCCCCAGGTGAGTCCGGACGGCGGTCGTCATGGTTACGGGGGTTGCGGACCCATTACATGAAAATCTAGACTATGTACATTCTACGGGTATTGCAGACACATAAGGTCCCGAATTATTATTTGCATATGGGAGAGATAGGGTGATTGAATCAAAAGCTAAACGGGGTGGCGTTTCATGTCCATTATAATGATGTGTATTCGGATATCAATTTTGCAGTGTTGACTGATGTTAGTGTTCGGTTTTGTGAAACATTTTGGAATTGTCAACGTAATTATTGTTGATTACTTTATAATGCATTTATATTAAATATAACTAGCTTTCTATTATAGCTAGCTGGCTTGACAGGCTTTATTTTGCCTAAGTTACACGTAAAATACATTCAGTTATAACCCAATTTACCAATTTTCCTTTATGAAAACCTAATTTGAACAACCACAAAGATTTAAAAAAATACTAAGCTCGATCCAGCCATTGTCAGCACGTATCTATACCCAGACTATGCACAAAAAGCTTAAGGTCAAATTATATCCGCGAAGAAGCTAAAGCCCATGCAATAGAATTATAGCTACTATCTACAGGACACAGTTTCAGACATCTTGTTGCTTCTAAGAATTTTCTTAAAGAAAATCTTAATAACACTTTATCCAACGCGCGAAACCCAAACTTAAGCAGCATGACCGACGCGCGAGGGGTCGAGTAAACTAACTAATACTCTGAAAATTTCACACAGCGTAATGGCAAAGCTAATAAAAGTAAATAAGTTATTTCAAACTTCATCAATAGCTGCATGATAAGAAGATGCTTTTGATTAGGAAACAAGTACGTCTGGTATATTCTATATTCATACATAGTCTCACGCTTAAAACCACAAAGGGTTAGGTTAGGGTTACGCGCAGATTTCGCCATGTAACGGAGTGCCAGCCTATTGACGTCTACCAGGTACTAATATCAGAGTCCAAGGTGCTGTAGGGTATTTCTTTATAGAATTACCCAACAACTCGCTAAGAGTACCGAATAAACCGAAAAAGACAAAATGGAACCGAATACCTCATGGACAGCAGTAACATTCACTGCCACAGCAGCAGTTATGTGCAAGCTTAAGTGAATTTAATCTAAGACAATTATTTTTATTTATTTATCACCCGCTAGCCCCAACCCATGATAACGCTCGGATGGTATGTCATTAAAACAAAGACTATGTTCTTCAAAAGATTATAAAGTAAGTTCTGTAATACCAATGACGACTCCATTACACACAAATTTATTATAATATATTATAAACGCACCCTTATAAGTATTTATTGACATTGTATATATATGCTTTATTAACATATTTTTTAATCAGGACATGGAAATAATTAAGGAAAAGGAGCACTCTTGTCAACCTAACTACGGTAAAAACGAAATAGCCGAAACAGTAGTAAGTTTAAAAAATGAGGCATCAAGCACTGATATCGCGATGCCACAATTATTCAAAAGACACGAGGCAACTACTACTACTTTTGGACAAAAAGGGGACATACGTCACAATGTTTCGTATAATCAAGTCGCAATTTCCAAAATGGCAGCC
The DNA here is from genome assembly GCA_963564715.1 of Catocala sponsa. Taxonomy (NCBI): domain Eukaryota; kingdom Metazoa; phylum Arthropoda; class Insecta; order Lepidoptera; family Erebidae; genus Catocala; species Catocala sponsa. The sequence continues at coordinate 5,734,958 of OY751326.1, forward strand.
TAAAAAGTACTATTGCGATTATGAAACTGCAGCTATCAACGCAATATTGGAAGTATTCCCACGCGTAGAAATAAAAGCCAGTTATATGCATTTTTCTAAAAGTATTTGGAGGAAGGCAAAGTCTTGGGACATACAAAGTCCAAACCAGAGGAAAGAGTAGTCGGAATGTGTTCTATATTATCCTTAATCCAGCCAGGAAAATCAATGAGGCATGGATATACATAAACAGCAAAATAAAGACATTGGGATTTCTGAAAATGGTTAAATTCATGAAGTACATTAGTCGCGTTTGGTTAAATAATAAAAACTAAAAGGTACATAACTGTCTTCGGAGAACGTCATAGGACGAATAATGTGGCCGAGTCTTTTCATGGCGACTTCAATAAGGCAGTTAACAAGAATAATGTCAATTTAATGAGATTATTAATTGCGCTTCGTGAAAAAGGTAACTTATCCAAGGGACCCACCATGCCAAAGGAGCGAAAGGTCGGTAATAAAAGAAAGGCACAGTATATGAATTATGATTACGTAAGACATATAAAAATGCAGTTAATGGATGGACATATCACTATTGGCCATGCAATCGACAAATTACGATAGGCACATGCCTTTATGGATGAATACTTATCTAATATGCTTCAAAAATGTATTCTTCGTTCATTCCCGGTTGCATTAATTATTGTAACCCCTACTTTTAATCTTTTTTTAACATATTTTATTTTATTTCACTATCGATGGCTGATCATAATCAGCTATCGATAGTGCTTACAGAAAACAGGTGCATGCTATTTTCGCCCTTATTGACAATTCATAACAAGACGTTTTTTTTATTTTCTTGCTTTCTGACATTAATACGTTAATAAAATGATAAATTCTGAGTGATGTGAATAAGATCGCATGCATCTGTTTTTTGTAAGCTCTATAATGGCTGATCACTTTCTGATAGTCATTTGTTTTGTAGACGTTCATTTGTTTTGTAGACACGTTCATTTGTTTTACACAATTTTTCTAACTTATTTTAGGTACATATCCCCGTGGTACAACTAGTTGGACATAATTCCACTGTTGTACTAGGAGTCTTAATCATAAATAGCAAAAAAAAATTGTTACAACAGTACCATGGGTAACTTTACTTCCCCGTGGTACAACCAGTTGAATATCACAGTTGAAGCACAGGGCGAGAGCGGTCTTCGCTTCTAAAATTGCTTGCAAAATATCTAATGCGCAATTGTTTAATGATAGATATCTCATTCACATAATTTATTTCATATCTATTGCGCTATTTACTACATAGTTTAAATTGGCAACATAAGTAACTGCACTCATCGACGACCATTACTATGGAAGTAACATATCTAGTATAAAGTAGAATTGACTTAGATCAACTAAGGCTCGGTACCGACCTATTTATTTATTAAATAAATAAATAGGTCGGTATTTATTTATTAAATAAATAAATAGGTCGGTATTTATTTATTAAATAAATAAATAGGTCGGTAGCGACCTATTTATTTATTAATTTTATCAAGACAAGACGTTTTAGCAACGGACTATTTATTTTTCATAGTACATGTTTCAAAAATTAACCTTCCGTAAGTAAAACGACTCGTTTTTTAGATATAGGAACCTTTAGATCAACTAAGGCTAATTTTTGACACATGGCCTATGAAAAAAATGTGTCAAAACACATTTTTCATAGAACATGAATCAAATTACCTGTATCCATAAAAAATTACCTGTCTCTAAATGATTCGTTTCTTGCTTTATGAATCGGACCTATGTACTGGTACTTCACAGACATTAGCTATACCTGTACCTTAGTTTTTACACCATCGATCGAGATAAAATTACCACACAAACGTAGACTGAAGAATATTAAATGCTAAACTTAAAGTTGAACTCTATCCGTAGACAGACAACCACATTTTGCCAATTGTGTTTGGGTCCCACGTAAAATAAGGTACTGCTACTGAGTAACATTTTCCACGCGAAAATAATCATATTGTCCGAGCCGGAAAATGAACTCGAGCTTTCAAAATCACACGCTAATATTATACGCGCAAAGTTATACCATGAAACCAGCGAGTAATAATACTAAAAAATAATATAGGCTTTTAGTATCTTATCTTATTATTCAGCAACGATCAATAGTACAGATGCTGATCTTTATACAAATTTATTTGTAGTATTACAGACGACCAAGATACCAAAGTTAAGATGATCAAGATTGTAACGATATAAACTATATTCATTATTTAATAGCTCTTGCCCGCGGCTTCGCTCGCGTTAATTTAGAATTTGACAATCAATTCAGGTTGTACTCTGCTTGTAATAATATAATTCAATCATGATTCGAAAGACACGTGGCGCCATCTATTATCATAAGAACGTTATTGTTGTTTTCCTCTGGAACAGTAATTTTTTCGGGATGAAAGGTAGCCTATGTCCGTTTTTGTACACCTGACAACGTATATGCAAAATTTCAGAATGATCGGTTCAGTGGTTTAGGCGTGAAAAGGTAACAAACAAACAAACTCATTTTCGCTTTTATAATATTAGTTAGGAAGTTAGGATTAGGAAGTTAGGATTTCTCGGTTCTTTTTCAGCATCTATTTGTTTAATAAGTGCCATTTCATAATATTCTCACGTTTTGTTTTGTTTGTCTTATTATCTTTTATTTTCAGAATAATTTTGAAGTTATGAACGCACTGGCGTAGTTAAGAACATAACTATTAGGGTAAAATGTAAACATAAACCTTGTATATTGTGTTCTCCTATAATTATTGAAGAAGCACTAGGAATTCATACAAAATTGTATGCTCAATATTTATTTAGATTTGGAGATACTAATTAAATAAAAAACATACAGCAAACTCATCAAGCTGGTACTGCCTCACGTCTCATTCTCGCTTTTGAAACGTAAAGCAGTATTTGTATATTTTGGCGACATATTTCAATATCCTTTCATGAGCCTATTGCTATGAGCGTTCATTTATTAACCTAGGTTTTTGTTACATACACTGACTGACAAGAACAAATAGGCTTTGGCTTTGAATTAAGGCTTATATTCAGGTCGCTAAATTAAGTTTAAAAAGCACGCTCATTCACTCTGAATGCAGCAGAACATCTATTGCAGGAGCCTTCGCTCTTGCAATCGATGTTCTGCTGCATTCAGAGTGAATTCGCAAGGAAACCCAATCGTACTCAAAGGACAGCAGTGATGAGAGAGTTGACGCACTTTTAGCTTTTTCGTGACGAATTTATTTGATTCAAGGCTGTACATTCGTGTTATGTCCCGCAGTGGACTGGAATAGTTTTAGTACTGTTTTACCAAGGTAATAATATGTTTAATGTAAGATATTATAAAGTAATGTCACATGTAGGATGTGCTGTTATTTATATCTGTTTCTTAGATAGTTAAAAATATATCATAAAATTATACGAGAAGAGTAATTATTTTAATCAATTTTTTTTATATAATATAGTCTAAGCCTACAATTATACATATATTAATTGATTTATGACCATCAAAGTATACATATCTAAGTTTACTATTTTAAATTATATAATACTAGCTTTTGCGGGCGGCTCTGCCCGCGTGGTACCTATGCCCGCGTGGTACCTACATCAATAAAAAGTAGCCTATGTCCTTCCCCAGATTTTAAACTATATGTGTACCAAATTTCATCTAAATCGGTTAAGTGGTTTAGCCGTGAAAAGGTAACAGACAGACAGATAGACAGACAGAGTAACTTTCGAATTTATATATTAGTAAGGATTAGTGTTATTTTTAAAAATCCATACTAAAATATCAGATCATATGGTTGCAGATACTAAACATATGTTGATAACGTAAACATTTCAACTTGAATAGATTAAAAATGTTTAACCTTCAAACTTAAACAAATATTCGGCAATATAGTTTTTATAGTTAATATCTGTATCATAGACGACTCAACAATCATACATACATTTTTTTAAACTGGTATTGCACAACTATCTGTTTCACAGATGAACTGACACTTGCCCATAGTAGTAGTACAGTCAGCAACATAAGTCGCTACGCTAAACTTGCAAGATTACGATTTCCTCTTATAACAAATTTATTTTATAGAATAGTTAAAAGGTACCTAGTTAATTTTATCATGATTGAAAAATACAGAATAATAAGCAAGATTTCTAATGATTAAATACTTTTACAAATTTGTTACATATTGCTAACTGTATCTTTAGAAAAGTATTAATTTTTTTCAAAATACTCTATGAAATATTTTTAATGTGGACTTGAACTTCAATTTTCAAGCTTGGCTACAGGCTTTGCTACAAGCTTTGCTACTTATAAACAAATATGTAAAATTCATAAAATATTTGACACACTTGTTTAATGTTCGGCTACTTATGTAGCTGACTTGTACTTACGTAAAAACTGCTAAGCGAACCGACATTTTGTCAATCTGCACTATTCTGCGAATTCTTAGACTACGTAGTTTTACACTGTTCAAATATGATCCAAGTAGGTTGGTATCAACAAATTACGAATAGGTACAACAAATTATGTGCAAATTGAATCCAGAAAGATTACTCGCTTCAATAGGCAAACTAATAAAATAAATCGCACCGCTGTGACGGTAATATCAAACGAGATAATTCCCGGGGATATATGTCGCTAACAACTGCACAATTTTCCAGACGTCGTCGGAACATTTTACGGTTCACAAAACGCATCAGGTTTATTAATTCCAAGAAATTCAAACCTGCTTATATAAGAACTAAGATATGCGTATGTTTATTATGCTACTAGCTGTCTCCCACTCGGAGTTGCTCGTAGTGTGATGTTATATAGCTTGAAACCTTCCCCAAGAATTAGGCTGCCAAAAAAGTAATTTTCAACTCCGATTGTTGTTCCAGAGATTAGGCATTCAAACAAAAAAAAAATCGCTCTCTTCAGCATTATTATAGCACAAGCAAGGATTTACCGAATTTGAGAATCTCGACTAAAGGTTCATTTAGGATAATGTCCACTTTTGGGATACTGTGTGTCAAAACGGACTACAATAAGTTTAAACTACTTAGATTATATTTGATACAAGGAGCAAAGTCAGTACACCTGATTGAATACATATATCGAGGCCAGCACCCTTATATCCTATAAAGGGGAGGATATTTTATACACATACATATCGCCATGTTTTCATATCTCATGTAATATGTAGCCGAGTATATTTAGACGTCAAGCTGCTACTAAGAATTTCTGAATAGAAAAGCTCAGCTCTGATCCTTGGAATTGCTAACAGGAAACACAGTAGGTACACTAAGTTATTTCTTAGTATAATTAATATACTAAGAAGAAAACTTATTTTTATACAAACGAAATGTGATTGCATATCTTATCTTTATTTATATGATTCTTTATATATGTATATAATTCTTTATATAAATACTGCTGTATACATATATAATAAGTGGATATAGTGACAAGAATAGAAAAGGGTATGTTAAGCTGGTTTGGACATGTAGAAAAAATGGACGAGGAAAGACTGACTACGAAAGTTTGTAAGGCTAGTGTGAATGGAACAGTTGCAAGAGGAAAACCTAGGCGAACTTTTCGCGATCAGATCGGAAGCGTTCTGGACAAAGGCCAGGTTAAGAGCTCCTTGAACCGACGGACGTGTATGAGAAATGTGATGGAAGTGAATGAAGCCAAAGAAGTGTGTCAGGATCGTAGCAAATGGAAATCCGTAGTCTCTGCCTACCCCTCTGGGAAACAGGCGTGAATCTATGTATGTATGTACATATATAATTCTTCTGTACGTGTGTATGTCACTTACTTCTCCCGAACGAATTAGATTTTTTTACAATTAGACTCGGTAGGTCGCGCTGCGTTTGGATTACAAGCGAACAGATTCGTGCGAAACAACCATTTAGCCGGGCTGTCGACTTGTTGACTTGTTGTTGTGAATAAAACTCTACAATAGTACTTAGTCTGGCAATATGGACAGGGAGATGGCAACATTCGCCTCTGATTGTGGCGGGCCTAAAACATTGCTAGCAAAATGTAGGTGAGGGTTACACAACTCCGCAAACCCTTCAGGGATCAGACAGATCTGAAGCTATATATATGTATGTAATCTTAATATGCTAGTATCAATATAACAGAGTAGCGATAGCCTAGCAGGAGACCGTTAGACTCCCATGCAGAGGTCTGAACTTCCATCGTGAAGCACGCACGCACTTCTGACTTTACAAAGTTATGAAATAATTAAATATCGCTTGATTTAACGGCGAACGAAAATATTGTTAGGAAACCTGCATGACTGAGACTTCTCCATAAAGTTCTCAAAGATATATTAAGTCTCTTAATCTGCACTTGTCGGCCTGTGTCGTAGTGGTTAGTGTAACCGACTGCCACGCCTGAGGTCGCGAGTTCGATTCCCGCACAATTCAAATATTTGTGTGCATGAACATGAATGTTTGTCTTGGTCTGGGTGTTCATATGTATAATATGTATGTAATTACAAAAAAAAAGTATATATGTATATGTTTATCCATTGTCTAGTACCCATACTAGCTCTGCTTAGTTTGGGCTAGATAGTGTTGTGTGTATGTGATAGAATATTATATTATTATTACATTACTAGCCAGCGTGGTGGACTATGGCCTAAAACCCTTTCATACTGAGAAGAGGCTCGTGCCCAGCAGTGGGACAGTATATATATAGAACTGATTATAGTTATTATATTAGCATCCATATAATACTTTTGCCATACTATTTCAATTTTACCAACATTGTTACCCATTTTTCGAATAGTTTGTTTTATTTCAATAATCAACGACGTCAATATCTAACTCATGTCAAGTTATTTGATTGGCCGGTTCTAATTCACCCAGGCAATCACAGTACAAGTTGACAAGGATTTTGAGCGGTTTTTAACTACTTTTGTGTACAGAAACCGGAGACATATCATAAATATTTATAGGTCACGTATAGGCAAACATTGGTGAATAATCTCGGAACAAATCAGGATATAACATACCTACTTAATATCAGCCCCGTTTATAAACTATCTCACTACTGGGCATAGTCCTCTTCTCAGTATGAGAAGGGTTACGTCATAGTCCACCACGCTGCCCTAGTGCGGATTGGCAGACTTCACATATCTTCCAGAACATTATGTAGAACGCTTAGACTGTAGACATATACATAGGTTTCCTTACTTTACTTTTTTTAACAGAATTCAAAAAAGGAGGTTTCTCAATTCGACCGTAATATATATTTTTTTTAGGAGAACCATAATGTATTGCATTTCATAACTTTTCTGCAGCATTTCTTGGGAATTCTTCTCGGGTTAAGCATTTAATCAAATGCTTGTAAATAGCATTAGCAGGGAACTTTAGGAGCTATTATCACTTTTATCATCATCATGCACGAATCAAGTAATCTCATACAACTTTCACAATACACACTTCACAGATCTCTTAATCATATAATTATGTATTGATGCAAAGACTACAATATAATATACGGGTATGATGCATCTGCATTTTGGATAAATAAATATATCGTGCCAGAAACATCTTTTCAGACATGAGGCCATCTTATGACGCTCATTACGTCATGAGCGTCGTTTTTTTTTTACACAATTATATAGGTACATATTCATAACTAATATTTATTTACTTTATACTCACTTACTTATTACCTACTTTTTCAATGTATTCTTTTAATAAAATAGTATATATTATGCCATATTTTCTTTCGTGGCTATCTATATATGTATTATTTATTTCTTTATTTTGAGTGCACTATTGGCGGACCCAACGTCAATAATTGTGATGTTCGCTGAAAATCAACGCTGTGTAGTGCTTGCAGCAATGCAAGTGCCACAACATTATGCTGAGCGCATCACCGTTGTTTTTGTGCTGTCAGATGGGACGTGCATCTGCACATAAACATTTTAATTGTTTTTAAAATTTCTTTATAATTCCATATTTTATTTACTTTTTGTTATAGCCGCATTCTATAATAATTGATGATGCATGTCATGATGGTACAAAAATAAAAATCTTTTCATTTCATTTCATTTCATAATTATTTGATACGGATACAATTGTATTAGGGTTGCCAACCGTACTTTATAAAAAAGTATTGTACGTTATTTGCGGTAAACGTACTTTATAAAGTCGCAAATACTTTATTAGGCCAATAAAGTACGTGAAAATACTTTATTTTACCTATACTTTTTATTTTGTATTAAACAAGAAGAAATGCTATAGAGCTGCTCTAAAATTTCAAAAGCCTAATTATTTATCTATCTTGATACAGCGTACGTTGTAAAGATGCAATTGAGTCGACGAATAAAAGGGTTTACGCAAAATAGCAACTTAAAGAAATAATACTTAATTTTAAGATGTTGTACTTTATTTTTCTTAACTCAGGTAGGAAATATACTATATTTGTTCAAAATAATGGTGGCACCACTAAATACAATTGGGATCTATCTCGAGACCTATACATGGCAATCCAACGGTTTCCCACTACTGCCCACTAGGCTATCGCTGCTGCTCAAATCAGTATGATATTGAAGAAATACCAGGATAAAACTACACATAACCGACGCGCAATGACAATAGTTCCAGGAATAAATTAAGTGAGTACCGTGCCCACACCCCGTGATTTATCAATAAGTGCATGATCGTATAAATATAAAGTAACGTCACTTACTGAGGTGCAGCCATAGACTATAATTTCTCAATTGCCACGATCCTAAAAAACTTCTATATGTATATACCTATATAAAAGTAAAACAGCATTTGCGATACAAAAACCCAGTGTATCAACTTTGACCTTAGGTTTTTCTGAATATCACTTACAAGTAAATGTTATTAGGTACTCAACAAAAGATAACAAAGTAATAATAGTAACAAAAAAATGAAAATAGTCGTTATCTAATAATTCAACTACTTTTGTCTCAACAACGCGCAAGTGTAAATATTTCTAATAGAATTACAAGATTGTTAATAATCCTAAACTGTTTGTTTGTAACGCTTTCACGCCTCAACTACTCAGTCGATCGTCATGAAATTTAGTATGTTGTCAAGGGCACAAAATAGAATACAGGATACCTTTTATCCTGAAACTGTTACTACTAAAACCTAACCTACATTTACGCAAGCGAAGCCGCGGGCAAAATCTAGTAGAGTATTATTTGTATCTACCGCATTTAGAGCAAGTTGTTTCTGAATCTTGAAAAATCGAAATATACATCTAAAATGACTGCCAAATTAAAATTACATATTTCGCAGTGATGGTGATTTGGTGAATGCAACTGCTGTGCATGATGTTTCGGGTTCGATTGTCAAGCCTTGTGACACTGAATTAACTGATAAAAATTTAAATGGACACTGCTCGGTAAACGGCGCTCTACCCCTATAATATGAAACTAAAACTATACGAAATTTGGGTGTAATAATGCCAAACACTTCGGGAATATATACGAGATAGATACGGTGGCAAATATGTTCAAATGAGTCAACATTAAGTCGTATCATATTAAGTCATAAAGAGCTTTAAATATACTGAAATCAAGAAACCTTTTCTTTGTTCATAAAATAATTACTGGGCGTACGTGTTTCTAAATAAACAAAATTTTAACAAAAAATAAAACTGACTTCGGAAAAGAATATTCTAAAACGTAAAATACACTAAAAAGTTAATAAATAATTGCATATTCTTGTGAATAATTAAATTATTGTTATTAATGGAGTCGATGTCAGTCAAGGTAGGTTTATAACTAATTAAACATGAGGTGCCTTACTATAATCATAACATAGGTAACATTGGCATGCACCGACTCCAAAAATAAGAATAAGTTAATTATTCACAAGAATATGCAATTATTTATTAACTTTTTAGTGCATTTTAAGTTTTAGAATATTCCTTTATGAAGTCGGTTTTCTTTTTTGTTAACATTTTGTTTATTTCTCGGTTTTTAGTGAACCTTGCCAAAAATGAGAAATTCATCAATGTAGCCAAATACGCATTATTAAGGACAACTCGAAAAAGAATCACCAAAATCTGTTTATCCAGTCGAAAGTTATGAGGTAACAAACATTAAAAAAGAAATACAGACAAATTGAGTACCTCCATCTTTTATTGAAGTCGGTAAAAAAGTAGCTAATGACATTTAGTCATCAATAAATCTGTAAAGATATATGAGATCTCATAAAATAGATTCGGCAGTTTATATACCTATCTATACTAACTAGCGGTCGCCTAGTGCTCGAAATTCGACCAAAGTTTGCCTGTAAGATATTGCTGATATGTCATTATAATATATTGATATATGTAACCATAGTTAAGCGCTCCGACTGCATGACTGTGTCAATGCATGGTTGTGTGCGTGTAGTGTTTTTTCATTAATTTAATGTATTTCTAATGCATATTTTAAATAAATATTAAGATTCGCCACTCCTTCTCCATATAAACTTTAACTGTGCCAAATTTCATACTCCTCCGTCCGCGCAATTTTCGTAAAAAGGGGTACAAAGTTTTTGCTTCACGTATTAATATATAGATATTATAAAGCTGAAAAGCTTGTTTGTTTGGTTGGTTGAACGCGCTATTCTCAGGAACTACTAGTTCGAATTGAAAATTGTTATAGTTATGGATAGCCCATTTATCGAGGAAGGTTACAGGCTATATAACAATGAAAAATATATATCCATACATAGTCTATACCGACTATGAATGGATATATTCTATGGGTACATCATATAATTATTGAGCGAAATTAATACACAATATCTTTTATAGATGTGAGATAGTCAGTATAGGTATAACTTATTAAGCAAGATGCTGCCTGCGACTGACCACATTTTCCAAAAAATCAAGTGCACTGGTTTAACTGTGATAATGTAACAAAAGAGTAACCCACATTTATCGCTTGTTCGCTTTAGGACAGATTCGCTTTAAGACAGATTCGCTTTACGACAGATTCGCTTTACGGCAGATTCGCTTTACGGTAGAAATTGTACAGTCGTGTTGAAATTATGACCAACTAGTTGTACCACGGGAATGGGTACCTAAAGTTTAAAATTTGTGTAAAACAAATGAATGTGTGTACAAAACAAATGAACGTCTACAAAACAAATGACTATCAGAAAGTGATCAGTGTGATCACCCATAGCTTTAGATCGCTTACTAAAAACAGGTGCATGCGATTTTTGACCTTATTGACATTACTCAAAATTTATCATTTTATTAACGTATAATGTCAGGAAGCAAGAAAATACTAAAAAAAACGTCTGTCATGAATTGTCAATATGGTCGAAAATCGAATACACCTGTTTTTCGTAAGCACTCGATGGCTGATCACTTTCTGATAGTCATTTGTTTTGTAGACGTTTATTTGTTTTGTAGACATGTTTATTTGTTGTACACAATTTTTTTCTAACTTATTTTAGGTATCTATCCCCGTGGTACAATTAGTTGGACATAATTCCACCGTTGTACTACTGATCATAATCATAAATAAATAGCAAAAAGAATGTTACAACAGTTGAAACATGGGTAACTTTACTTCCCCGTGGTACAACCAGTTGAGCATCGCAATTGTACCAAGGATCGGGAGCGCGGGGTAATAACCACTCTTAGTAACCACTATACTTACTTGAACCGTCACAGATCCCGCGCATCGCTTGTTTTTTGTACTGACTGCAAAGCCAAATTTCGTTGCTGTTATTGTAAATTTTGTTTTTATGAAACTGAAACCCGTTATGTAGCAAAACTGGAATGTGTAGAACACTTGTGCTAAATATAAAAAATAAATAGGTATGTGTCGTAAGATAAACAATGAAAAGCATTTTTGTTACTTGTTTAATGTTTTATTAATAAATACAGTGAACTCGATATAGATATTATAATATGGAGTTCACTGTATTTTATTTCCCTCAGGAGCAGGACTTACTTTCACCCTAAGTCCTATTCTGTACCCTTGACAATGTGTCAAAATTTTATGATGGTCAGTCAAGTAGTTCAAGCGTGAAATCGTAACAAACAAACAAACTCACATTCGCATTTATAATATTAGTTAAGATATTGGTGTGAAACAATAAACAACACCTGATACACACACACTATGACACCACACACAGTAAAACTGGAAATAGTATAAAATTGTGAGACGCTAATAAACATATCAAAACTATGTTACCTATTTCCATATCTGTATCTATTAAATGAATGGAATGAGAACAGATTATATACTGTCATGTATACTGCATCTGTATCTATAAGAACAAAAACATATTTACTTTATTGTCAATATAATTATTAATATAACACTTGATTAGTATAGAACATAGGTCATTGTATTATTAATTATGTCAATAATTACTTCTCCTACATATTCCGAATGTATGTTGTGTAATTTATGCCTCATATATGTTTATAGAGCTCTATACAAATATCTTTTGTTAGGAAACTATGATTTTCAAATTGCATGTCTGCCACTTGTATGTCCTAGAATAGATTAATTTCAATTAGACTATTATTTACTCTACTAAATGTTGAATTGTAAGATAAATTAAAGTCATTTTCTGTTGAGTAACTCTATACTGTAGTACTGAAAAGTAAAAATGTGAGAGTGATACCTACTGAGACATACATATATGAGTGAGGTACTGGTAAAGGAAAGAGCTCAATAGAACTGGTGGAAAGAGACATCATTCATTTATCCCTACCTTATCTGACATAGAAGCGTGATAATTAAATGAATAGGACAAGAGAGAAGTAATTTTTATGAAGCTGAATAAAACTTAGCCTTATATAAAAGACACTTAGTAAAATGCTAGATAATCTTTAAACAACATGCATCAACTATGGTGCATCTCTATATAAGAGAGTTTTTATATCATATCTTAGAGTTAGCATAAGATTGGACATAAAAATATCAAGCTGAGTCACAACAATATGTGGCCAGGTTTAACTAGTATCTGATATGTATCGTATGTGCAACAAATAATACTTTTTCCAAGACTTGAAAGGTTAGACATATTAACCTTTCAAGTCTTAGAATACCAAAAATAAATAAAATCCTGTTGTGTGGCTGCTGGTATGCCGCTACAACTCAAGCGGTGTGCTGCTACAACTCAAAGAGGTGTGCTGCTACAACTCATCATAAAATGTTTAGAAAAACTAAAATCAGCTTTAAAATACTATCTCAACCCTACACTAAATCATAAATCTCACATGAGTTAGGTGTATTTGGTGGCAAAAGCTAATTTTGATTTTCCAGAAAGACAATGTGATGTAGATTATGGGGTTCTTAGGTTATGAAAATCTTAGTACTAGTACAGTAACACACTAAAATAAAGTAAAAAGCAGCAATATCCTAGTATAGGTCACCGTTTGACTGCAATGCAAAGGTGTCGAGTTCGACCCTAAGGCGCGCATCTCTCACTTTTCAGATAAATGTGCGAATTTAATAGTTAATCGTCGCCCGCTTTAATGGTAAAGGAAAGCATCGTGGGGAAACCGGCATGTCTAAGAATTCTCTATAATGTTCTTGCACATGTGTGAAGTCTAACAAGCACTAAGCACTGGGCCAGCATGGTGGACTACAGCCTAACCCTTCTCACACTAAAAAGAAACCCATGCCCAGCAGTGGGACAGTTTAGTACACGGCTGATATTATTATGACACTGATAGACAAAAAATGGGTTATTATATATTTACAACAAATCTGCATTTTTAAAAAGTTTCATTAATCAAATATGTTATATCAAAAGTTGTATGTATTGAAGAAAAATAACTTATAAATTTACTTTTAGCAAGGATTTTTGGAAATATTTAGTGTCTGGTGCATCTCTTTTAAGTGTACAAAAGAAGTTAGATAACATGTTCGGACTCCACCAATTGCCTTGGTGCCCATTTTTCATGTTGGATATTTCCTGAACCTCTCACCACTTTGGGCCATTAGTAGGTTTTGATTTTTCGTAATTTTAGTTGTCTCGAGTCCCGGTACTTTCGGCTCGAGACTCGAAACGACCTTAAACACAATTAAACCAACATCAGTTGAAAACGAGTGTTCTCCTTGCCGGTGGCATTATTACAAAAATCAGAAACAGATTGTGGGACAAAGCTGTTGACGCTGATTTTTTTAAAAGCCTATTTTATAGATCAGCAACGATGTATATTATTAATTTGTTAGTTGATTATTTAAAAGACTGATTTATGAGTCTGTTTTATTATTTATATTTAGATTATTTAATTATGAAACAAATCTGTGATTATAAGAATTAACAACGTTGTGATTATAATCAATGATTAGATACTAGAATTACTAGATAATAGTAAAGTTATTAAGAATTAGAATGATTTTTAACTAAGTTCATTTTATAACTATAAGATTTAACTGCTTAAAAGTCAATCTGTGTGTGATTAAAAGAAATAAACAAAGCAATTAGACTAAAATTAACGTTAAAGTTATTAAGATTTAATTTTCTGTTTAATAAATGATCCTTCAAAAAGGCTAATCCCTTTAAAAAAAAAAACAATAAAAATACAAAGTAATATTTTTCTGACAAGTCTCGAAGTCCCGGGAATTCGCAGGACATTGATTGTAGGCAATAAATTTATGACTTTGAATGTATTTTGAAATTGTCGGGAATTCCCAAAAAAGCCATTAGCGACGTGTGCGTCGCTAATGGCTAATGGTTAAATTGTGTTAATTACATAATTATAACTCCATACCATATTATATACCATTTGAATGCAGTTAGTTTACATAATCTATCGCAGTCCTAAGTATATGCAATTATCATACACCAGTTATTGTGTGATGTCCCTAAGTTTTCAGAAGAAGTCAAGTACTTATGTTATTACTCATATGATATATTCAATGACAAACATCTTGCAGCCTCTTTATTCTTAAATTTCAAGTGAAATTGCCATCCTGCATAACATATATTTGCATTACTAAAGAACTATAAAGTCATACCAGTGTTAGAACCAAAATGATATTTATATATTAATACGTGTCGCAAAAACTTTGTACCCCTTTTTACGAAAATTGCGCGGGCGGAGGAGTATGAAATTTGGCACAGTTAAAGTTTATATAGAGAAGGAGTGGCGAATCCTAATATTTTTATAAAATATGCATTAGAAATACATTAAATTAATGGAAAAACGCTACACGCACACAACCATGCGTTTAAAACACACAGTCGAATCGCGTTCGTAGTACTTCGGCATAGTTCGGTCGATGTCCTACAATTCTTTGTAACTATGGTTACATACCTTAAGTACCTATTGCAATTTCAGGTTATATATAATAACCATCAGTCTTAAAATTTAAATCAATTATTGTCGAATTTCAACCACTTGGCGGCAACTAGTATTCTTAACCAAGCCTTCTAGTATGGCAATTTGGGTTTGTACAAAGGTACTACATATTCTTTGCAGAGTAATAAATCAGAGGAAGTAGTACAAAAACTAGCTTACCAAATATAAGAACCAATTATGGAATTAAAATATAACTTTTGAAGGTATTCAATTTTATAAGTCTATCCTCACATGTAAGAATTATCTCTTTATATAATATGCAACCAATTGTTTCTTACTTAAAATATATTTATGTAACTTTCATTAAATATTTAAATGTTTTAGATGACCATTGTATGAAATAGTTTTATGTTTAAGTGGCTTATGTGTCTTTATGAAAATAAATTCTTTAAACTTAACCTCTCATAGTGAAAAGGATTGATATAAATACCAATATTAGGTAAACAATACATGGAATAGGACAACTTATGAATAAATGTCTGAAATAACAAAAGAAAATCTATGAATGTAAAGTAATTAAGTGCACTTTGTACAAACATTGTCAACGCACTACATTCAAATCATT
Source organism: Catocala sponsa (assembly GCA_963564715.1). Classification (NCBI taxonomy): domain Eukaryota; kingdom Metazoa; phylum Arthropoda; class Insecta; order Lepidoptera; family Erebidae; genus Catocala; species Catocala sponsa. Next base: position 5,750,866 of record OY751326.1, read on the forward strand.
AAATTTATGTAAAATAATCATTGTTGTGAGTCTGCTCATACATCACAAAGAATTTACAATTATTATAATGTATAAGAAAGCTTTGTTTATAATTCTCACAAATGTGAAATTATAATATCAATGCATTCATTTATAATCTCAGGCTGACAGAGATATTTTAAATACCTACCTTATTAACATAATCATAACAACCTACTTATACATCACACAAGGAATAAACATCAACTACTTTTGCTAGCTCTGTTATGTGAATAGATTTATTTTATACATCGTGTCTAGTGACATTTCAGAAAGAAAAATAATAAAATCACTTTGTTTTCCTATTAGAATGTCAAGTAGAGCTGTTGACAAATCATTAATCCTTAGCATATATAGCATACCTTATTCAATATGCTGTACTGATGAGAACATAGGTAGCAATATTTCCTCAAATCATACAAAGTTTGAAAATATTTTTGAAAATAAAAATTGTCATAAAAGTCTTAAGACATACTTGTATAAAGAATGATGACAAAGCATTTTCAACAAGTTTTAATTTAGATTTAAAGTTTGTTACCATACTTTTAAATTACACAATACTCTACAAACTTACTAAAAAGATAAACTTCTATAATACAAGGAAATTTGCTAACATTGATTATTGTCATTTAAAGTTGCATTTCAACATATTCTCTATACATTTTATTATAATATTTTCTCTATAAACAACTCTGTATATAGATGAATATATCAAATGTATAATATTGCAATAAATTAGATAACAAAGACTTACCAAAAGTATAGAGAACTTTAAAGCAAACCTTTTTTACAAATCTTTTCCGATAAAAGCCTTCAGGCCTCTAAAAGTTAAATGTAAGAGTTTCAAAAAGTCAATAATCCATAGTGTAAGGATAGAATGCTCTACTATATATTATACTCTATAAATGCAAACCTATGTAATAGACATCTCCTATGTGGGTGTCTCCATGGCAACAAATAGACTAGGATGTGACTATATTAACTTATGTAAACCAAACAATGCTGTGTGTTCAAACAATACACAAGGTACATATAAAATGCTCAAGTTGTCCACAACAAGAATAAATTATATTGGTCATGTTTATAGGACTATTTTAGCACAGATTTAGCAAGCATCATAATGAATAAGTATAAAAATGATTATCATACCTTGAACAGTTCCTTGAAATAGGGGCTGCATACTGAGAGGATCAACTTGTGAGCGTGCACGTACTGTCCTCCAGCTGCCAGAGTTACGTCCACTAAGTCCTCGCCCTCGAGCAAAGCATGAAACGATTGTGACAAATTCGAATGGAAATCATTCCATCGAAGCGAAAACTGTTCAGGCACAGCCATACCGCCGACAAACCCCACTAAACGCGTTAAAAAATCACTTGACGCCCTCCTAACACAACCACAGTGACACTTTCAGATCAGCTACGCGTCCCGACAGTAATACATAACTGAAAACTCAAACGCGAATAATTGCCCACGTATACTATTCGGGTACTACCTTATATTCCTCTAACATTATTTACAACGCATCACTACGACGTTACCCGCAATTATTTATAAAAAACAAACAATATTGACTGACATGGCAATACAATGGAATAATAATCAAAATGTCGCTTGGTTTGGTTTGCTACACGGATTCTTCACAATGCACCGTTCAGTCCGTTCATTGTCCGACAAACAACATTATCATTATGTCAGAACGTATGAAAAAAACTGAAAAATGTGCGAAAATGTTGATGTTTTCGTTTATTGTTAAATATTTACACTAACCATTTTTAATACGTAATTTATGGATTTAATTAGTTAAAATTTATCAATTTTTCGGAAATAAATATTTTATAAATTATATAGCCATAGACTATTTTTTTTTTGTTCCAAGCATTGTTTGGAATGTAGATTACACAAAGAGCAAATACATGGAAGGCGTAGTTGTCTATGAGTTAAATTCTTGGCTTATCTGTATTATAATTACTACTTATAATTTGGTTATAATTTTCTTTATATTACAACATTTGAATTTCTTTCATTATATTAGCTTTAATTAATAACTTGGGAAATTAATAACACTTTCAATAAAATAGATTTTGAACCTGGCTAATCAAAGAAATCTTTCATTAAACAAGTACAAATCTCGTATATGTATATGTATAAGGGTTGGCGGATTTGGCGGTCTACTCGTCATAATAAAATTATATTGTATTAAAATTATAATGCTATTTTATGGTTTAATTTTTAATTAGATTTTGCAGTAGATCATGTTTCGCTTACAACTTTTTACAAAAGCGATTCATACGAAATATTACATAATTATTATCATGATTATAAAAGTCGTTACTGAAATACTAATAATCACTATATACAAGTTTAACGTTTATCTGTATGTGGTATCAACGTATCTAATTTTATTATATTTCGTTTATCGTTTTATTCTACTTCTTCAACTATTAATGAATGCCTTTTATAAAAATGTATTGTTATTGATGGTTTTGTATAAGTTACTGATATGCTATGTAGTTATGTAACTCTATAATTTATTTTCTTTTAGCAAACAATATTCGTAAAATAATATAGATATTTAAATATAATATCTCAAGATGTATAGTGCAATGATAAAATTAAATATCCATTGGTATAGTGTGTGTAGACTGCAGAATGTTTACATCTGCTTAATGTCAATCTCAAAGTCAAATCGTTGAGCTGTCATCTGGTCATCATCAGTCGATAACATAGATAATACACTACAGACCAGTGGTCGATAATATGCACGGCTCGGCATGCGGTGTAATCAAGGTTTTATTTATTTTATTTACATTTTAATGAAAGGATCATTGAATTGGCCATGAAAGTGTAATGTGCGTGAACGAATACCCATAATATGTTGAATATCGTGACCGGCCGCGAGGATTTATGACGTACTGGTTAATTGATCATGTTAGTTTAACTCATCGTTATCGTTCCTCGTTAGTTTAATTATATACGTTGTGGCACGATGTCGGCTCTTAGCGTGCAGGAGCAGGCGGAAGCTGCTGACAGAGACCAACTTATCAAGAAAATTCTTAGCGCGGCCTTTTATGCGCTCGCATCGTTTATGATCACTGTGGTGAATAAGACTGTCTTGACTACTTACGCGTTCCCTTCCTATCAAGTGCTCGGTCTGGGACAAATGATAGCGACGATCGCCGTGCTGTGGTTCGGCCGGGCTATTCAGCTCGTTCAGTTTCCCACGTTGGACAGCGGGGTAGCGCGGCGTATCTGGCCGCTGCCGTTAATCTACCTTGGCAATATGGCGACTGGCCTCGGTGGCACCAAGGAACTCAGTCTACCCATGTTTACAGCTCTACGACGGTTCAGCATACTCATGACGATGCTTGGCGAGAGGTTTGTGCTGGGAGTGAGAGCATCTTGGTCAGTACAGGCTAGTGTACTGGCTATGGTAGCCGGCGCTCTCCTCGCGGCTGCTGACGACGTTACGTTCTCATGGCCTGGTTACACACTAGTGCTTCTGAATGATGGATTCACAGCTGCAAATGGAGTGTACATGAAGAAGAAATTGGATTCTAAAGATCTTGGTAAATATGGCCTGATGTTTTACAATGCCTTGTTTATGATACTGCCAGCAGCAATTATTGCTTGGGGCACTGGAGACCTACACCGCTCAGCTGAGTACCAGCACTGGAATGACACATTATTCCTTGCACAGTTTTTAATGTCCTGTGTAATGGGCTTTGTACTATCATACAGTGTAATGCTATGCACTCAGTACAACAGTGCTCTTACTACTACTATCATTGGCTGCTTGAAGAACATCCTAGTGACATACCTGGGTATGGTCATAGGTGGTGACTATGTATTCTCATGGTTGAATTTTGTTGGCTTAAACATTAGCGTGTTGGCCAGTTTGCTGTACACATATGTTACATTCAAGCGCAAGCCTACCATCTCCTATGTTCTTGTTGAGAATGCTAAAGTGGATACTGTATAGCATTTCCGAAAAAGGAGACCGACTCAGTGCTCTACATATTTTGTATAGTATTGAAGAGGGGTGCCAAAAATGACTGTGTTACAGTGAGTACAACTGAATAAATGTTTTAACTCGTACAGACCACATCCATTTGCCACTCTGAGCAGTTACATTATATAGTTTATTTATGAGTGTAATGGTGGTTAAAAAGTGGACATTATTTTTTTTGTATTAATTGTGCTATGAAAATTTAAGTGTAACAATGTATCTCTGACATGTTTAGTCTGTAAGTTTTAATAACTATTATTAGTTAGTGGTCTATATGAGTTGACACTAAATGTCAGTTTATTTTATTATTCCAAATTTTGATATCCTATTATTCTATTAAAAAATTAATAGTAGTATTTATAATTTATGCTTTTATTCTTCTTTTGTGTATAATTGACTAGTATTTCTATTACTGCCATGAAAGATCCTGTGAAATTTGAATTAAAATGAACAATATGAATTGAAATTGTATACCTGCAAAATTTGTATGGTGCTATGTGGCTATGAATATTTTCTGTAGACATCAGGGTATTTACTAGGAATTTTGGTGTTTATTGTCACTACAGTAGTCATCATTCTTATATGCACATGAATAAAAAATATTGCTTAAGTGTGATAAGTGGCAAAACTGCCAAGCTGTGATTTATATTGTTTTTATAGCCTTTTATTGAGATTATTAGACCAGTTGAAATATTAACAATGTAGATACAGACTGATACTTGTATAGTTTTTGAAAGCACACTGTTGATAGCACAGTCTAGCAAATACTGTTAATAGCTTACTTCACGGGACAGTGCTTCTATGTAAGTGTTATTGATGGCTATAATAAAGATTATTATTATTATCATAGCACTCATTATCAAGCTGTATTGTTGTTCAACAAATTACCAACAGAACTAGTTAAGTCATGACCATGGCCATGGTCACAGCATTGTAATATTTCAAAGTTACTTATTGTATCATTAAATATGTAACAATCTAATTTAGACATTTCGTCTGATATGGTCTTGAGGCCCTATTCATGTAATAATACTGTCCAAAAGTAGTTTTTAATCTAGTATTGGCAGGCATATGTACCACAAATGGTATTCTACTAAGCTAAAACATCAAATGTGAACATTAATTGCATTTCAGTTTACATTTGCTATTTACCAGACTAGCTTGGCATTCAAATTTGTACATAATTTTATATGAGAATTTGCCTTCTGATCGCTAAAGTTATCCATAGTGTTAACAAATGTTACTACTACACATTATCGAAAGTAGTAGAAAAGCAAGCTGTTAGTAAAGTACTAGATTTTCCTCAATCATCTTGCCTTGTAAAGTAATGAAATAAATTACATCTATATGCATCAGCTTTTGCTAGACTGTGTCATAAGACAGACTCTTTAGAAATATGGTATGTTTCCCTAAACATTTTTATTGCTAAACATAGATATAGAAACATCAATCCATTTTTGTTTGAATTTATCTCAACAAAATATTTTTCTATCACTAGTCGTAAATAAAAATAAGTCTGGTTTATTGATTTTATGCTTAAATTGAGGTCCTTTAATTATCCAATGTTTGACTAATAACTATTCTGAATAGAACTCGACACATTTGTTAATTTTATAGTCAACCAACCTTCAGATGATGTAACAGTTCATTGCTATTAGGAAAAAGATCATGAAAGAAGCCGGCTTGTATCTGAAATATTTCGTCGTATTCTTAACACTATAATTTAAAGAGCAACAATTAAACATATAGCCGATACTGCTTTAGCATATTCATCTATGTATGACTCAAGTACTGATTAGTACTGCTTAATCTGCATGAATGAACATGCTCTAAGCCTTAATTTAGTGACACCAAGATATTAGCATAAGATAAAAAAATAATATGAGTATAGAATCTTCTGTTCCTAATATGTTCAAGGAACCCGCTAAGAGAATATTTTTCTGTGTGATTAAATAACTGTTACTCACTCACCTTGGCCTTAACTGACAGATTACAAGGGCGAATGTATATTGTTGCAATATTTGTTTGATTAATTTCTTCTATTTACAGATCATTTAATCATTCAAAAAAATATTTGCTTTAATTAAAATGCATATTTGCTTATTTTAACCTTTAGCAAAGAATTAAGTATACAATTATTCCATTTAAAAATTGAACTCTTTTGTTGTTTACCATAGGCCTAAAAATAACTGGCAATTTGTGGGTGGTTAAGTTGCCTAATCTCTCTCTTTTCAACAAAGACATAAAATTACATTAATATTTGTAGTAGTAATATGATTAATAGTTTATAGGACACAGCATATAGCTACCTAACATTCTTGGGTTGTCTGTTGTGGTGCTGGTTTCCAGGCTATAATTTATGGAGGAGCTTTGCAATTGGTTGACATACCCTTCAAAAATGTATTCGCTATGTGACGCGAATACACTTTTGTAGGTTATGGTTCCAGTGTTTTTAGCGCTTTTATTTTTATATCCTATATGTCCTGAATATCGTCTATCTGTATGCCAAGTTTCAACGGTTCAGCGGTTATGCGTGAATGAGTAACAATCATCGTCAGAATATTTTATATCAGTGACGTAGGCTTAACATGTTTTTTTTTAACTTCTTGAATGTCGAGTGGAAATACATAAAAAATAATTAAAAATTAATTGTGCAAACAATACACAAACGGACAAATGTATGTGCGCTCGACACTTGGCTTATTAACGAGTCAAGTGTGCAGCGGACATACATTAGTAGTTTTATTTTTTTATTTTGATGACTAATTTTTTCGGACAGCGTATGTCCGCTCGACACTTGACGGGTTTGCTTGACTTTACGACGACCCATTTTAAAAGACCAGATTGTATCTATACTCACATTATTCTCTGTTCTTATGAACCGATATATTATCTTTTGTACGATTTTGTTAAAAATAGCAGTTTTTGTTTACCTACGTGCTTACTAGATTGCAGCTTCGGAATTCTAAACCCAGAACGTTTTATGTAAATATGTATAATACACTGCAGTAAACTCAGTCTATACAATAAACAGATATGCATAGCATGCTTTTGAGACTTTTATTTGTTGTATACCTTGTTGGTTGACTGGTATCAGTGAATCATTATTGTATACCTTGTTGGTTGACTGGTATCAGTGAATCATTATGTGACTACGTTTCGTGTCATTTCGTGTAGTTTCTAGTTATTCTGTTAGAGCGGAGTACCTACGGAGAAGGACAACTAATCTGATGCTTTTGACACGTAGACCTTGGGCCCTGTTTAAATAAATAGATCATGTCGTATGTGCTATAAACATTCTTTTTAACCAGTAGTGAGGTGACTTAAAGTTTTCTTACGTAGATTACAGTAGTAGGTATAACTATAGACGAAAACTACTATAAATAAACTCAAATACCTACTAATGTAAGATTGCCAATCTTATAATGTGTTTCCAAAGGCATACCTACTTACATATCTATATATTAATACGTGAAGCGAAAACTTTGGATCCCTTTTTACGAAAATTGGGCGGACGGAGGAGTATGAAATTTCGCACACTTATAGTTTATACAGAGAAGAAGTGACGAATGCTAATATTTTTTTAAAATATGCTTTAGAAATACATTAAATTAATGAAAAAACACTACACGCACACAACCATGCATTTGACACATGCAGTCGAAGCGCGTAACTATGGTTACATATATCAATATATAATGACATAATTATCCGTGTGGTGACAGAGTAAGAATACTAAATGTCACCACCCCATTTCATCCCGTGGGTGTCGTAAGAGCCGACAAAGGGACCACATTAAGTAGACAACAGCTCTGCAAAGAGAGGGAAAACTCGAAACAAACCCTATACTAACCCGTCTGGCCAGCGTGGTATAGTAGGCTAAAATCCTCCCATGAAAACAAAACAACAAAAATGGCCCCCAGTTCCCGCCAGTCCCGCTATTTCTAGCCACGGCAGCGATCGCGGTAACGGCGGGAATCTCCGAGCTACGGAAGGCTGCCAAAAACAAATACACCTGGCGACGTATAACGGCAGGTCACTTCGGCTCGACCAACACCTCACCGAACTCGAGGTAGAACTAAGTCGCATTAACTGGCATATATTGGGGTTGTCTGAGGTCCGAAGACAGGGGGAGGACACGATAACCCTTGAGTCAGGCGACTTGTTCTACTTTCGAGAAGGTGATCGGCTCTCCCAGGGTGGTGTCGGTTTCCTGGTCAATAAGGCCCTAGTAAGCAACGTTGTGGAAGTCAGTAGTGTGTCGACACGGGTAGCGTACCTTATACTAAAGCTCACCGCTAAGTATATCCTAAAGGTGATACAGGTATATGCGCCGACCTCGACTCACTCTGACGACACAGTCGAGGCTATTGCAAAAGCAATACATGGTACGGCCAAGGCTCACTACAGCGTTGTGATGGGGGACTTTAATGCCAAAGTGGGAGTACAAGAACGTGGCGAAACGATACTCGGACTCCACGGCCTGTGGCGTAGGAATCACAGGGGGCAAATGCTAGTCAACTTTTTAGAATCGCAGGGGTTCTTCTTAATGAATTCGTTCTTTAAGAAGAAGCCTCAACGAAAGTGGACTTGGCAAAGCCCCGATACTGTGACAAGGAACGAAATAGATTTCATCATTACGGACCGGAAGCATATATTTAGAGATGTCTCCGTGATCAATAGGTTCAATACCGGCAGCGATCACCGACTTGTCCGAGGCACTCTAAATATAGACTTCAAAGTAGAGAGGGTTCAAATGGTGAAATCTACTCTCCGACCTACACCGCTCCAAATAGCTTTGGGCTCCGAAAAGTTTCAATTGGAACTTCAAAGTCGTTTCGATTCGCTGGAAACCACAGGCAATGTTGACAAGAAAACCGACACAGTGGTTAGAACGCTACAAGAGCTGTCTCGGAGGTGGATGCCCGCAAAGTGTAAGAACAGGGAGTCTAAGCTCTCGCTCGAGACTCTCGAACTTATGAGGGAACGACGAGAAATGCCATCCACTGAGTCGTCTTCGTCAGATAGGAGAGTCTTGAACCTACGTATCCGAAAGCTGATGCGACGTGACCTTCGTCGCTCTAACTCTCGCCTCATCGAGGCAGCGATTGAGCGAAATAGAGGTTCAAAGGTTTTCGCTCAGCAGTTAGGGAGACCCCATCTGACGAAACTCAAGACTACCAATGGCAGAGTAATAACCTCAAAGTTCGAGATACTCCACGAAGTCGAGTTTTTACAGACACCTGTACGCATCACGGATGGCGAGCCCTTCGGGACATAGCGGCGATGACCACAGAGCCCCACTTACACGCCACTTCACCGAGGACATCCCGGATATCGACCAGAGCGAGGTTAGAGCGGCTCTCGAACAACTTATGAATAATAAATCTCCCGGTGATGACGGAATTACAACAGAGCTCTTAAAAGCGGATCGCAATCCTGAAGGAGCTAACTAGCCTGTTCAATTCCATCATCCAACAGGGCTTAACACCTCGGGCGTGGAGTGAGAGTGCGGTGGTTCTGTTCTTTAAGAAAGGTGATAAAACCTTACTTAAGAACTATAGACCCATCTCACTCCTAAGCCACGTCTACAAGTTGTTCTCGAGAGTCCTCACAAACCGTCTCGCTAGAAAACTTGACGAGTTCCAGCCTCTAGAACAAGCCGGGTTTCGAAAAGGCTTCAGCACCGTGGACCACACCCATACTGTTTGGCAGATTGTACAGAAGACCGAAGAGTACAATCAGCCGCTGTGTATGGCTTTTGTGGACTACGAGAAAGCCTTCGACTCCATCGCAACTTGGGCAGTTCTAGATGCTCTGCAACGATGTCGCATTGACTGGCGCTATATAGAAGTGTTGAGATGCCTGTATGACACCGCCACAATGACCGTCCAGCTTCAGGACCAGAAAACAAACCCGATAGAGCTGCGTCGAGGAGTGAGACAGGGAGATGTAATATCTCCCAAATTGTTCACCAACGCGCTTGAGGACGTTTTTAAAAGACTGGACTGGACTGGACGGGGAATCTCACACCTACGGTTCGCCGATGACATCGTCATTATAGCAGAGTCGCTGGAAAAGCTTAGCGGAATGCTGCACAGCCTAAATGGAGCCTCGCGACGGGTTGGTCTCGGCACGAACCTGGATAAAACCAAGATCATGTTTAATAGACATGTTATGCCGAGGCCGATTTACGTCGATGGGTCGATGCTCGAAGTTGTTCAAGAGTATGTCTACCTTGGACAAGTGATTCGACTCGGTAGGAACAACTTCGAGAAAGAAATCGACAGGAGAATCCAGTTGGGGTGGGCAGCGTTTCGTAAGTTTCGTCAGGTTTTCTCATCGCCTTTACCGCAATGCCTAAAGACCAAAGTCTTTGACCAGTGCGTCCTACCTGTTATGACTTACGGTGCCGAAACGTGGACACTCAGGGTAGGGCTAGTCCAAAAATTTAAAGTCACCCAGCGGGCTATGGAGCGAGCTATGCTAGGAGTTTCTTTGAGGGATAAACTTAGAAATGAGGTTATCCGTCAAAGAACCAAGGTTACCGACATAGCTCGCAGAATAAGCAAGCTGAAGTGGCAATGGGCTGGTCATATCTGTAGAAGGACCGATGGCCGCTGGAGCAAGCGAGTTCTAGAGTGGAGACCGCGACTTGGTAAACGTAAGGTAGGACGACCCCCGGCCAAGTGTACCGATGATCTGAAAAAGTTAGCTGGGTCAGACTGGATGCGGAAGGCGGAAGACCGGATGTTGTGGCGTAAAATGGGAGAGGCCTATGTCCAGCAGTGGACTGCGGTGGGCTGATTGATTGATTGAATGACATAATATGTCAGCAAAATCTTACAGGCAAATTTTGGTCGGATTTCGAGCACTAGGCGACCGCTACCGTTATTTTTAATATGCCAAATTACTTTTCACGTTACACATCCTCAATCGCTAGTCATAATGTTATCCAGTTAATGAACAACTATCGGAATCCAAAGCCACACAACTGGGAATTTTGATAACTGTGATGACGTGAACACTCAAACTATTGCACCATCTGCGTATTCGAACTCATGGTCAAATATTTTAATAAACAACATTACTTCATTTATTCAGTCACAAACATATTCTAACACAATGACACGAATATTACAATAGCGAGGACGTAAATGTAATGACAATAAATATTTTCTTTGCAAATACATGGCTTTGATATTATTTTATAAAGAGGTTCCTGCACTAGATTTAATCCCGATGGCAAAGGAGTTTTGATTCATATAATGGAAATAAAGAACACCAAGACTCGGTGTATGTTATGAATGATATGATACAATTTTTCTTCCGTGTAGGCTTCGAACGCCGTGTGCCAGTGGCGTATCGACCGTTTAATCTACTATCAAGTTAATAGGGCAATCATGTGTGCATAGGAGATACCAACCGAATGGGAGGTGCCTGGTGCAATCTCGGTCTATTATTGTCGTAGTGCAGGAGGATAAACACACTAACTGCTGTGCAAATTACACTTGAAACGCTCCGACATACATTATAGGCATTTGTAGGTAACGAGTCGTCAATCATTGCAGTTTGCATGCACGCGAGTGGTGGATACACACCTGTTATAATGCAGATCATTTTGTTATGATATTATTGTAAATATCAGATGTTATATGCGGCTACCTAGTAATAATACCAGTACTATTTATAACCTATCGCACGGATGAGCATGGACCTTTCTCTTTGTAAGAAGGGATAGGCGACATTCCACCAGGAATATGTTTCATTCTGCGCACTGGCCCAGAGCGTGTTAGTAGACTTCACATAATGTTTTTAGAGAACTCACAGACATGCAGGTTTCCTCACGATGTTTTCTTTCACCGTTAAAGCAAGTAATAATAATAACTAACGGTCGCCTAGTGCTCGAAATTCGACCAAAGTTTGCCTGTAAGATATTGCTGATATATATCATTATAATTATATTTATATATTATATAATATATGTAACCATAGTTTCGATAGCAGCGATAGCTCAGTGAGGAGACCAACAGACTGCATGCAGAGGGTCTCGGGTTCGAACCCACGTCGCGCACCTCTGACTTTCGGAAGTTATATGACTTTTCGAAATTATGTGCGTATTGATTGACAATTATCGCCTGCTCCGTGCCTCGGAAAGCACGTTAAGCCGTTGGTCCCGGCTGCCATGAACATTTATGGCACTCGTTATTGGGAGAGTGTCGACACAAAAGATCCCACTGTGGGTCGAAGTATCGCCGGTCTGCATTGACTGGCCCCCACATAAGATAAGAACCATAGTTTCGCGCTTCCACTGCGTGTGTCAAATGAATGGTTATGTGCGTGTAGTTTTTTCATTAATTTAATGTATTTCTAATGCATATTTTATATAAATATTAGGATTCGCCCCTCCTTCTCCATATAAACTTTAACTGTGCCAAATTGCATACTCCTCCCCGTCCGCGCAATTTTCGTAAAAAGGGGGTAGGTACAAAGTTTTTGCTTCACGTATTAATATATAGTGTGAATTTTTCAACTGTCATTCTGCTGGGCGCGGGCCTCTTCTCAGTGTGAGAAGGACGGAAGGAAGACCATAGTCCACCACGCTGGCTCACTGTGGATTGGCAGACTTCACATATCTTCGAAAACATTATGAAGAACTCTCAGACATGCAGGTTTCCTCAGGATGTTCTCTTTTACCGTAAAAGCAAGTGACAATGAGTTATTTATTATGCAGCTAAATTCGTTAGGAAGCTAAGCTGGTTGTTCAAAACCCTTAGATATGTGGCACCAATGGCTAAAGCTGATAACAAAACCCCTCCTAGAAATTTACTTACACAAATATATCTTGCTCTTGTACAATTGTGCTCATTATTATACTGTATGCCGGTTTGGGGAGCAAAGAATAAATTCATCAATCTTGAACGAGCACAACGCGCACTTCTCAAGATCATGCACTTTAAAAATTAGTGATGTAGGTACTCTCTGTCAGGAAGTTTTATATAGTTCAAACGGTGTTAAAAAAGCATAAGTCCTTGCCTTTTTATTGTGAGTATTAACTCAAAAAGAAGGAAGTATAATATAGCGAATATACCTTTAACAAAGACCAAATTTGGATGTATACAATATAATAAACGATCAGCTCAATTATATAATAGAATACAGTAATACCCCGAACTTACGCGATAGGTGGGACTGAGCGATAGCCGCGTAAGTCGAATTCGTGTAAGTATAATTTTGTAATGGGCGGGCAGCTACAGAAAGTCATAATTTAAACAATTTTTTAAATAAAATCTTAGATTGTACACATATAAAATCGTCAACGAAAGTTATTTTAATGTAAAAAGGGTGATATTAGATTATATTAACCCTTTTACAATATCTTCAATTTAAAATATCTTCAAGCAACTTTTAAGAAAACAGTTTGACAACTCAAAGATTTGTGAGATTATTTTCTCCAGCTAATTTTTATCGTTTTCTGAGCAATATTGTGGGAAAGTAAGTATATAATCGATAATTGGGAGTTATGTGGCGCTAAAACAAAAGACGAATCGACGAGATTTGAAAATCGCGTAACTCTGAGTTCGCGTAAGTCGAGGTATTACTGTAAATAAAAAGATATCATCATCATAATCATCATACACACAAATATGACTGCAAAGAAACTTTAATTAAGTGGATAAAACCACTTACATATGAGGACACAAGCATTGTTACAACACGCGGAATGATGTATACATATATATACACACTCACACACACGCACATACATACACCAGACACATTTTAAAGTATAAGTTTGTATTTAATATAATGTACCCTAGAGTTAATTATATCATTTCAAATTATTGTGTTAATAAAATTATCACACTATGTACCTAAAATATGGAGAAGCGGTTTTTCTACTACAAGCATTATTTGCTTATAAGAAGATTCCGAACATAACTTTCTATAAAACGAATTATTTGACACAGTACATTTTATTTATTATTATTATTATATTTGTGGTGCATGCCTTCGATCTCGAGATTTCTGCGTATTAAACCAATGCGTCCAGCAGTGGATTTCTTTCGGCCGAGATGATGAAACCAATGGTTTCCTACTAATATTTTTATAGTTTATAATAACCGTTTTATAGTTTATAACGATTCAATAAATGTTAATATTGACATTTAACATTTATTTAATAGTTTTCGATGTGTAATATTCTTAATGTCCGATGTCTTAGTAGGTAATTTTTAAAACTGTTTAGTTTTTTTTCATACTATGTAGGTATGTACATCTATATCTATACATATAATAAAATGGTAGGAAAGTCAAAACTGTACATTAAATATTTTTTTAAAAGAATACTTGGGGCGTGATCTACAATCAATATCGAAGCCAAAAATATAGTTTTTAGAATTTTTGTCTGTTTGTTTGTTTGTCTGTATGTATGTCCGGGCTAAACTCAAAAAGTACTACATGGATTTACTTCAAATATTGCATGAATATTACTAACAGGTCGGGTCAACATATAGGCTACATATTATCACGCTATCACCTACGGGGAAGGAGCTGTGAATCTTTATTGTTCTTACGCATTCTGTGACAGCGAGTAATCTAACAACGCATATTTAAATGGTGTTTTTGAGTAAGCCATGCTATTATCTAGCTTTACACTATAAAAACTACGCCATTTAAGTAACTTGGGCAGAGAAATATAGTTGGGTTCCGCGGCGACAAACACTTTTTAGTTAAAATCTGCGCGGACGAAATCGCAGATAACAGCTAGTATTAAATATAAAAGTAGCCTTTCTTTCATACAGAAAGCCAATTGATTTTTTTTTATGGCAGCTCCCGCTCTGTAAGTAATTCCTGTGCCGCGGGAGACTTTATAAACATTCAAACAGCAGACTCAGAGAACACACAGACTCGAACAACTATTCCTGGATCACACAAAGCTCTATCCTGTGGGAGTCGAACCCATATCACTCGGCGCAGCGACATTGGCCAGGCGACCACTTCAATCACTACGCCATTCGTGTAGTCAATTTTAAATAATATGCGACTGAATTCCTAAACCATTAATTATTATTAATTGCTCTTGGTTAGCTCTGCGGTTTACATACGCAAGCTGAGACTAGGCTGCCTTGTATACATTATGCAGACGAACGAGGTAAGTTATATCGAACGCGCGAGTTCCATGCGCAAATAATTTGTATCTGTTGCTTGCTTGCGTAGCTAATAAATAATAATGTCCTCCAGAATGAAGGTGGCCATCTGGTCAGCTTCCATGAATGATGGATCAGGCGATATTATAGTGCACATGTGTGTCCACGAATACAAGTGCACTCTGTTCCATAACGCTCAAAAGATGGCGATGGGACGACAATCTGACACGGTCAGAGGTAGATCAAGTGCAGGACCAACGGCTTTACGTGCTTTTCGAGGTACGGGATATCCAACAAGAATGTTGATATTCAAAATTACTTAGCAGGAAAACTCAATTGCTTTCTGCTTGACCGTCCTGAGACTCGAACTCAAGAACACTACTGCTGCACCACCGAGGTTGTCACCACCTGCTAATTGTGTCAGTTGTGTAGATACATACAGGTATACATAGTCTCACGCTTTTATTCCCGAAGGGATAGGCAGAAGTACACCTCTTGACGAAATGTGGATATAGTACACCTTAGAGCAGGGGTTCCTAAACTTTTAAATAACGAAACTCTCACCAAATACCTTTTAGTTAATGAAACCCCATATCAAATGATTACAAATCAAAGATACTTAAATTTAACAAAATCTTTTATTATAAATATTTTAAAAGTGAAACACTTCCATACTTTACTTTAACTTTTATTGTGAAGAATAAAATTGTTTCACTGTTTAATCAATAATTGCTTTATAGTTCGATACTATTAACCCGCCCTGGCTTCGCACGGCTAGTACAAAACCATAACAAATGATACACCTAAACATTCCTTATGAATCACTCTGTATATTGGTGAAAATCGCATGAAAATCCGTTCACTAGTTTTGAGTTTATCGCAAACAGACAGACGCGGCGGGAGACTTTGTTTTATAATATTATTATGTAGTGATTATGTTCCACAGCTGTTGTATGCGTATATCTGGGATAGCATCCAATCTCGACCTGAATTTGTTATTTGTGTAGGTAAGTGTATGTTTAAGCTGAAAACGTTAAGGGATACGTTGTGACAAATGGAAGCAAAATTAACCAGAAAATTGTGGTATTATTTAAGCCATAAATACATAATTTCGCGGAACCCTGGTGACTTTTCTACGAAACCTCCACTTTAGGAATCGCTGCCTTAGAGTATAACTCTAAGTAGTACACGATATCCACTGGTGTAAACTAATAGAGATCGAGCCAATTGCCAACTACCCTACACAGTTCCAAACTTAATGTTGCTACTGACAATTTCTTGATATAAAAGAACTAACGTTTTCATGCATAATGCGTAATGACATCGCCGCACCAGTCAGCTTGTGGCCACGGCAGTGTTGGGCGTTAATCAATTAATTTTTCAATCAACTTATTAATTGATTGAAAAAGTAATTGCAATTAAATTAATCGCAATTAAACTTTTAGTTGCACTTTGCAATTAAATTATTTGAATTAATGTAAGTTAATCGTTAGTCGCAAATAAAATAATTGCAATTAACATTTTTAATTGTTTTATGAAACAAATAACTTGGTATGAAACTGTGAGAGATTTAAACCATAACAACATTAATAAATTTTTAGAATGCATAACAGCTTTAAGCTTTGATGAAGTATATAGCAAAACATGTTGTAACGAGTCATTTAACGTTTTTCACGACCTTTATATACTATTTTTCAAATTGTGCTTTCCTATGATAGGTGTTAAAAAAGGTACTAAACCTGTAAAAAATAAATGGATAAGTAAAGGACTAAGATTATCGTGCATCAAAAAAAGAATATTGTATTATAAAATTCAACATGATGCTATAAACAAACATTTACATAAAAAAAAATATCTAATGTATACCAAATTATTAAAAAAATGCATATCGAATTCTCAGAAATTAAATAATAATAAATATATTAATAATTCTAAAAATAAATGTAAAGCTACATGGTCTATTATAAAAAATAATTTTGACAATTCTATTGATAAAAGTAATATTGGAAAATTCATTTACCAAAATAAAATTATTAATGATCCTAATGATATGTGCAATCTCATTAACAACTACCATATTGACCAAACACATAAGGACAATTTTGATGAATGTATTAATAATTTACATAATATTGACATACCCGCACAAAGAGATAGCTTTTTTTTGGGCCCAGTAAATGAAATTGACATTATAAAAATCATCAACTCTTTAAATAATACACATGCAACTGGTAATGATGAACTCACAACAAGAATCATAAAACTAAGTGCTAAAAGTATAGCGGCTCCTTTGAGTTACATTATTAATTTATCATTGGAACAAGGAATATTTCCTACTATACTAAAAATGTCCATAATAAAACCTCTGTTTAAAAAAGGTGATCGTACAAACGTTGACAATTATAGGCCTATAACATTAATACCAATAATGGCAAAGATTTTTGAAAAAGTAATGCACGATAAAATTGTTAGCTATATTAATAGAGGTGGCATTCTTGTTGACAATCAATTTGGTTTTCGGAAAAATAGTTCTACTTCTCTAGCATGTTTTACTTTAGTTAAACATATTACAGAAGCTCTCAATAACAAAATGTCAACGGCATCGGTATTTCTTGATATGAGCAAAGCCTTTGACTTTGTTTCGCATAAAAGATTACTTTTTAAACTTGAGAGGTATGGAATCAGGGGAATGGCTCTCGAATGGTTTAAGAGCTATCTGTCAAATCGCGAACAAATAACGTTACTCTCAAGAATAGAAAATAACTCGAAAGTTTCATATAAATCTGAGGTTAAAACTAACAGTTATGGCGTGCCGCAGGGTAGCATATTAGGGCCACTACTATTCATTATTTACATTAACGATCTGTGCACTAACCTAGACCATAAATGCATATTGTTTGCTGATGATACAACATTAACTATAAGATGCTCGAACAAGAATGATCTCGAATTTGAAACAAATAATGAATTGCAAAAAGCAGTACAATGGCTACAACAGAACAACCTACATGTCAATTTAAATAAAACTAAATTAATACAGTACCAAACCCACAATTCCACTTACCATCCAATTGCAATACATAATAATAATACTTTTTTGCAACCAGTACAATCTACAACATTTTTAGGTATAGTTATTGATAATAAACTGAACTGGAAAGAGCATGTAGATAAGGTGTGTACTAAGCTCGACAGGTTTGTATTCGCTCTTCGTAAATTAAGACTTACGACCAGCAAAGAAGCAGTCCTAAACGCATATCATGGATACGTTTCCTCAGTTTTGCGATATGGATTGGTCATTTGGGGCAATTCAGTTGATGTAGGCAGGGCGTTTATAACACAGAAGAAATGTATTCGAGCAATATGTGGTGCGGAATATGATGAACACTGTAAGCCATTATTTAAAAAAATAAAGATACTTCCACTACCATGTCTCTACATTTTTGAAGTCTGCATGTTTGTCAAAAAATATTCCGATCTATTTCCGTTAACTGAACGAATTTCAAAAAGGGTACAAGATAGAAACCCAAACCATTTATTAGTGCCAACCCAAAGACTACATTTATACAGTCGTAATGTCCCCTGCATGGCCGTAACTATATTTAATAAACTGCCACCACATATCAGACTACTGCCTTTAAATAAATTTAAGAGCACAGTTTTCTCATGGCTGCTGGATATGTGCTTCTACACTAATAAAGAGTTCCTAGATTATAAGTTATAGATATGTTATGTTATAATGGGGAATAATAATAATAATGTTAATTTAAATAGTATTAATTGTTTTTCTTTTCTTTTTTTTATTTATGTATTTGTAGTGAATTCGTAATAAGTAATGAATATTTCTACACCGTGTACACGGTAGTATATGTGAACTATTCTGTTATTGTACCACCTGTAATACCATATACTCAGAAATAAACGATATTCTATTCTATTCTAAATAAAACTAAAAATTAACTTTATGTATCAATACGAAATCACAGACAGTACCTATGTTATAAAAGAGAGTCGTCTTAAAATGTAATTTAAATTATTATAAGAGATTATAATCTGTCATTATCTGTCGAGGTTTGTTTTGTGCTGCGTTTTGCAACACAACATGCCCAACAGTGGGCATGATGCCCAACAGTGGACATGATGCCCAACCGTGGACATGATGGCCAACAGTGGACATGATGCCCAACAGTGGGCATTATTCCCAACAGTGGGCATTATGCCCAATAATGGACATGATGCCCAACCGTGGGCATCATGCTCAGTAATAGGTAGCAGTGGGCATGATATTCAACGGCGGCAATGATTGAAAAGTAGGTTAATTATTAACCGTTAATAATTAACGAGTTTGAATATGGGCCTTGTGGGTCAAAAGATCCCCGAGATATAGGGGTCACAAGGTCACATGAAGTCGAAGAGGTTGAATCCTGGGTTTTTACACCCATCTCATTTAAATAAAAGTAACCTATTTGGAAAGTGGACGTTTTGAGAGTTGACGTTATGGGAAGTGGACATTTTGGGAATTGTAGATTTGTGGTCGTTTTGGGCAAGTGGACGAAATAGGAAATAGACATTTAGGGAATTACCATTTTGGGAAACGAACGTTTTGGGAGAGTAAACGTTTTGGGATGTTGTCGTTTTGAAGCTAAAAGTTCTAATCATGTTCAATGAACGTTATTGATGATTATTAACATCAGTCTTTTATTTGTTGCTAACATTATATTTAAATAGTTTCATCGTTATGATACCCGTCCACGCCCCAGGTATAGGTATAGGACACCAGATTTATTTCAATTGTTAGTTTCAATTAAAATTCATAAAACAATTAATAATTAATTAATTGTTAACTGTAGCAAATCACGATTAACAATTAATTAATTGTTAATTGTAATTTTTTACAATTACAGTTGATCAATTCTTAGTTGTTATGGTTACATATACAATTAATCAATTGTTAATTTTTAATTGTCCTTGCAATTGAAATTTGCCCAACACTGGACCACGGCCGGTGCAACCTGGTCGAAACATCAAGCATTAAAAGGTAAACATCATGCATGATCGCGTTAATACCTGGTACGCATTATATATATGAAACGCGATGTTCTAAATTTATAAAAAAAAACTATAGAACTCTCCGTCTCGGGAATTGTACCCGAGACCGCGTTCACTGCCGATGTAACGCCGTTACATGCGTGTATTTACAAACATAAACAATCAATTATACAGTCGTTATGTTATTGCCGTTTTAATGACAATTAATTCCAAACATGAAGTTAAGACTTTTTATGTGTCGTGTTTTGTTCTTATCGTAGTCAATAAATGTAAGTACCTGAAAGCCATAAAAATCGTGATACCTAACTATGTTTTGTACCTACTTAGAATTAACGTTGTAATCAATGTTTGTACCTACTTAGAATGAACGCTAGAGTTATCTTTAGGTAAATGACATGTATAATCGTTGCAAGGATAATATTGTCTTACATTCACACGAATGTTTTACATTGAAATTATATCTACTAATATTTATAATCCTAATCCTAATCCTAAGTTCCTAACTAATATTATAAAAGCGAAATGAGTTTGTTTGTTTGTTACCTTTTCACGCCAAGCCACTGAACCGATCAGTCTGAAATTTTGCATAATTATACATTGTCAGGTGTACAGAAACGGACATAGAATTAAAAAATTACTGTTCCCGAGGAAAACAACAATAACGTTCTTATGATAATAGATGGCGCCACGTGTCTTTCGAATCATGATTAAATTATATTATTACAAGCAGAGTACAATGGATAAACATACATATATACGCTTTAGTCTACCACGTTGCCGCTTCGCATCATCTGATATCCAGTCTGCTGATTTTAGACCAAAGCTCCTGCAGCATGCGGCAAACGTGTCCAGCCCAATCCAATTTGTGTTTTGAACCGTATTGTGGAGTTTTTATTCCGGTTCATTTCAATTTATTTGAAAGACCATCAGCTTAAATTACTGTTTAGCATTTGTAATATGTAACATAAAGCCAATTAGATATATAATAATATAATAATAATATAATATTCTATCACATACACACAACACCATCTAGCCCAAACTAAGCAGAGCTTGTACGATGGGTACTAGACAATGGATAAACATACATATATACTTTTTTTTTTGTAAATACATACATATTATACATAGAAATATAGGTTCTCACTATGCATATAACTGCATATTATCATCTCAACCGAAAGCCGTGTTGGGCGTAGGTTTCCCCAAGGTTTTCCACAAAGCCCGATCTTGGGCCATTCATCATCCAATCACTTTTTCAACCTATACAGTACACTATTAGTTTCCTTTTGTTTTTAAATATGATTAAAATATTTTGGTATTATGTGCGTGTTAAATAATTAATTATCGCTTGCTTTAACGGCGAAGGAAAAACATCCTGAACAATCTTGCTTATCTAAGCGGTCTCCATAATGTGCGATGTGATGTGGTATGATGAAGTATGGTCACCACACACCACCACATCGCACCGTACCACACCACACTTCACCACAGCCACAACACATCACACCACACCATATCACATCACAACTTTTACACCATACCACTCCACTCCACATCTCACCCCTTGTTACGAATTCTCACTAACCAATACACAAATTACACAAATTATATAACATAATATTATTACTTTTTTATTTTTTTGTACTGTCATCTCATTTTATTCTATTGTCGAATTATAAAAAGACCCCGCGCTTGTAATACTGCCTGTGTCGCGGGAGACTTTACAGACATTCAAACAACGGACATAGAGAACACTCAGACTCGGAATAACCATTTGTGGGTCACACAAAGTTTTGTCCCGTGTGGGATTTTGAACCTACAACCACTACGCCATCCGTGAGAATTCCTTGGTAGAAAAACGCAATAATATTCTTAACTATCTAAAGAAAAGTTATTTTTATATTCCTTTCATCGGTGACAGACGAGCCAGCTGCCCACCTGATAGTAAGCGAGAACTGTGGCTCATACACATGGCTGTGTTTTCTTAGCATTACAGAAGCAATGTTAAAACACAACCAAGTCGCTGCCTACCGGTAGGAAAAGGGAATTGGAGCAGGATGGGGTTTGGGAAGGGAAGGGTGATTGGGCCTCCGGCGCTCTCACTCACACACTCACAAACATAACAGATACTGTTATTTTACGTCGATCTTCTGTGAGAGGGTGGTACTTCCTCGGTCGAGCCGGCCCATTTATGCTGTAATCAGCGTGGCCCTACCACTACACAATTCGGACCTGTATTCCTTAATACGACACCATAAGTGCGAAGTTACGGGCTAACACCAGATAAAACGAGATGGATGTAAAATCCCAGGATTCAACCTCTTCGTCTTAAATGTAAAAGTAATGAAAAGAAATGACTCCTATATCTCGGGGGTCTTTTGACCCACAGGGCCCATATTCAAACTCGACCGAGGTATGACCCCAAGGTGTCTGTACACCAAGTTACAATGCAATCGGTCCAGTGGATCCGGAGTTATGCCTGTCACTACACACACACTAACACAGTTCGTAACATCAAGTGTTTTCATTATTATCTTCGAAGAAAGTTAATAAATAGCTTTCAAGCTAGTAATGTATGTTCGACTGCGTCGGTCGCGCAGTGGTAGTGTATACTGCTGTCCCTGCTGGGTTCAATCAAACCCAACAACAACTATTGTCGTGGTAGAAAGCACTGATTGCTGGCGGTTACAGCGTGCCGTACTGTGGCACGCTGTAACTCACCCATACCTCGGTCACTAAAGCAGATTAATGCTCTCTTGGACTTTAACCCAGAAGTTAATATTTTTGCGCATGAATGGAAAGTATTATTATTACATATTTTTTTAATTTTTTTTTTGTTATTTATAGTGTTATGTTGAACTCTGGTACCCATGGTAAGATTTAACTTGTGTTATGGGTACCAAGGCCACACGTAATTACTGAATTAAATTAAATTAAGGAGCGATTATACATAATGTGCACAATATTAATATTTATGTAGGACCCTATTTGATCATCTGACATAATTCGATCAGCCTCATATGAATAAATGTATAATATGTTATATATTTGTGTGCGTCACGTACACGTGTGCGTGTGTGTATGTATGTATGTATGAGGTTCTGTGAGCAGAATGCATGAACGCTAAATTTAAAATTTATATTTTATTTTATTTTATTTTATTAGGAAGGAACAACAAACAGCAACACTATAAAATTTTACATTAATGTTGAACATTTCCAAATGATAACAATAGTGAAGCCCACAGCGCTGTTCACAGATTAACAATAAAATTAAGGTTAGCGCTAGGTGACCATCGATTTGAGTTAGTACAGATGATACATCTTATACCATCGAATTAGACATTATATAAGTACATATTTATATAGGTAATAATATAAGTATTATATTATTACCTAAATAGTGTAATTGGGGCAAGTCGTTCTATTTGATGTAAATAAATAAATCATAAATGGCAGAGGTTCGATTTTTGTCGAAATAATGTGAATAACACAGAGATGTCTGGAACTGTACCTGGTTATCGCCAATAGGCTTTCTTCTCATTACGTGAGATCTAAGGAAACCTAAGCTGGCAAATACGGTGAATACCGCTGCAGGGTCTCCTCTGGCAGTCACAGGACTCACGCCTGTACAGGTGTGTGATGACATAGAATATATAAAAAAAAAAAAAGTAAATTTGATAAAAGCACAGCTGTTAATTATTGCTACTTGTGTTCTCTCTAATTTAATTAGGCATTTAGGTATATATTTGATAAGCATATACAGCACAAAGCTCATATAAAAAGCGATAAACTAAGATTATATTAATTAAAACATTATAATGGTTCTCTCGTATGTGCTACTGAGGTAACTGGTCGTTTTTAATTAATTAATATAATATTCTATCACATACACACAACACCATCTAGCCCAAACTAAGCAGAGCTTGTATTATGGGTACTAGACAATGGATAAACATACATATATACTTTTTCTTTGTAAATACATACATCTTATACATAGAAACACCCAGACCAAGACAAACATCTATGTTCATGCACACAAATGTTTGACTTGTGCGGGAATCGAACCCGCGACCTCAGGCTTGGCAGTCGGTTACACTAACCACTACGCCTATCGAGGCCATTTTTTTAATTCAATTGCTTTTATGAGTAAGTAGATTTAGCCCGCAGCTTCGCTTGCGTCAATGTAGGATCGTCTAGGTTAGTAACTATTCTATTCTATTTTAAAGGACAACTCCCGAACTAGGAGTTATTTCTGTGTCCCGGCGGATGTACGAACATTCAAACAACAGACACAAAGAACAACCTCAGGACTCGGGTCTCGACAACCATTTGTGGATCACATAATATTTTGTCCCGTGGGGATCGAACCCACAACGCTCGGCGCGGTGGCAGTAAGTGGCGAAGCGACCACTTAAACCACTACGCCATCCGAGTAGCCAATGGTAACGGTAGTTTTTAGAGTTCAAAAAAACTCTTATACAACAGCTTTGTCCGTCCGTCCGTCTGTCTGTCTGTTATATAACTTTCAACTCAAGAACCGTAAGAGCTAGACTCGCGGTCAATACGCACATAACTTCGGAAAGTCAGAGATGCGCGGCATGGGATCGAATACGGTACCTCTGCGTGGCAGTCCAACGGTTTCTCACTAGGCTTTCGCTGCTTATTATTTATACATAATTTAATGGAATTCACCAAAACTCCTTCCACGAGAAATTAATATCGCCCGTGACGTCATCCCCGTATATATTCCCTTACCTGGAACTGCCTCCGTGACGCAGCGGTAGTAAATGCGACTGCTGTGCACGAGGTCTTTAGTTCGAATACCGAGTCAGGCCAACAAAATTTATTGTGTTTTCTGCCAAGAAATCTCAATGGCAGTACGGAGTTAGGAAGTTGGCAGTATTAAAATAAAATAAATTAAACACTACATGCCTCGGCAACATTGATGTATAATAATAATAATAAACACCTCTGGGACAGTCGTTATCTCCTCATGAGACTAACGCGATACCGGAGGGCATAGTATACTAGCTTTTATACTAACACCTTCGCCTTGTGATATAAACAAAAAATGTATCACCAGTTTAAATAAAAGCGCACAAACCGCAGGGCAGCTTGTGGCGAGCTGAATGTGAGTGGCGACACTGCGGTCCTGAATGCCTCAGAGAGTCGATGAGGGCCTCGTCCCCAGCTTGCCGTTACTGGTTGGCTGGAGTAGAACTTCAAGAGCGCCCGTAGGACTCTCAACTCTGGCTTGCCTTGATCGGCCGGCAGAGGGAGGCCGCTAGAGCTACATGCTTGGGGGTGGAAGTGTCATTTTCAAGGGCATAACTACGGGAAAACCCGCTCCGGGTCTCCGTTTTCACGAGACCCGTGATGGTGAAACCGGCGCCGCACCGCTCGACACCCCTAGCCGCTCGCACCGGTGTTGCCCTTTGATGCGGGCTTGTATGCCTACCATGGCTATTCAGGGGGCCCATCTAGTGAGTTGGTGAGTCACCGTCTGTCCATTCGATTGATGCTATTAGAGTATTCAGGGCAGACGCCATTTTATAATCCATAGTTACCAATATACCAGTCCATCAAACACTCATACCCATAGCCCATATATTAGAATCCATACGTAGCAATAGTCCTACGCCTGCTGCGACTAGTGCCGCTGTAGGTGTTCCATCCCACCTTTGATTAAAACTCTCGAAGAGCCTCTTCACGTTGGACCCATGTCTCTGTGTAAGCCCCCAAAGGGCCGGGTACTTTCCTAACTTATTAGTAATATACCCGTGAAAGAGGAACAAATAATAATAATAATTTATTTACCAAAATAATTACAATTTAGTACACTTAAGGTTTGCGCAGACGAGGAACAATGGCGGACAAAATGTCCGCGGTGCGCTCTTATTCGTAATACAATAAGGTTGCACTTTGTCCATATATTCCGCTAGGCGACATGAGGTATTACGCTGACAAAGTGCAACCTTATTCTAGTATTAATAAGAGCGAACCGCGGACATTTTGTCCGCCATTGTCCCTCGTCTGCGCAGGCTCTTACAAATGATATTGGTGAAACAATAATATTTTATAAACAATAAAAATAAGTGTTTTTGTTGAACTCTGGTACCCAATGTAAGATCTAACTTCTGTTATGGGTACCAGCGCTCTTCAGTAACACGTCATACATGGCATATTCCATTGGCAATGACAAAGGTGTGTGTGTGTGGTGTGTGTGTGTGTGTGTGTATGTGTGTGAGTATGTATAAAATTCCTTTTTATATAATAATAATAATATCAATGCTCGGCAAGCACGTAAGGCCGTTGCGAATATCGGTTGTGTCGAATTGCCATACCATCGGATTAAATTGCGCACACACTTGTGTACTATAATATCTTCTAAATACTATAGATATATTATTGGATTGATATTATAGGCCAGTCTCCATTAAGGATGGCCGCTGTGAACAAAATTCGATCTGGATAACATTACCTATTATTATATATTGACTTGGAATCATAATATCTCCGATTCAATAGAAACTAAGTATTACGAGTATCTAATGTCGTATTGAGTATAAAACGTAGTTTAAATAAGAGTTGAACCAAACTGCCAAATTGTGAGAACCATATCAAAAGTATTTTGTGGTTTGCATGATGCTAGCACAAACAGACTGACAAAATGAAAAACAAACAGACGCATACATTTTTAAAGATCATTGCATTTAATGAGTTTTAGTAATAATATTTTCTTTCGTTTGCACCATCAGTTCCATAAGAGGTTCGGGTGGACCCCTAGGGGTCCACGGGAGACTCGACGGGGGTCTACGTTGGCGTGATAAAAAAATGGGGATCCACAATTCGTAAGCTTGCTTTCGATAGTGAAGAACTAAAATGTTGACAACAGATAATATTTTAAGAAGCTCAGCGACTGAGATTACTTGTAAAAACTTTCATATTCCATACTCATTATAATTTTGCAAGTATTACACTACTACTAAATCCTGTCATGTAACCAGCTATGTTTACGCGGAGACGCCCTGTGAAAACACGCGGAGGTCTTGAGTTCGATCATTTGACTTTTAGAAGTTATGTACGTAATAAATAGTTAATCGCTTGCTTTGACGGTGAAGGAAAACATCGTCAGGAAACCTAATCTAAAATAAGTTAAGAAAAATCATTTAGCAAGATTTCTTGCAATCAAGCAAGGAATTAAGGATTTCTTATTTTGATGGAGAGCACAAATCAGACTACAAATTGTAATGGGAGATTCCTTAGGTAAGGACCTTTTAAATGTGCTAAATAAAAAAAAACAAAAAATTATGACCTTTGTGTAAAAATAAAAAAACAAAGTTCTTAAAAAAGTACGACATTTTTAGACTATCAACTACAGGTGCTTCGTTTATGGCTAATTTTCATTTTTTTCACTCTTATTATTTGTGAATGATTGATCCGTCAAACTACAAAGGATTTTTTTTAAAACTGACTTAGTTTTGAAATCGTAGCATTATTTTGGTTTATTTTTTTGCACCAAAGAAAACCTTGTAAGTTTGACTAACAAAACAACATATTTTTTTATTTTTTTTATTTAGCACATTTGCAAGGTCCTTACCTAAGTAATCTACCGTTACAATTTGATTCACATCTTTTGGGACATCCTGTATATTTACAAACGTATCAAAAAAGCTAACATAATTACAAAAACACAAATAATTATAATAGTAAACATTTACAAAAATCGTTTAGGCATCGTAGAATTCTTCAGCATCGCTGTCAACTGGTAACGTGCCCAGAAGATTGGCATTAAATATAAATAAATATATATATATATATATCAATCAATATATGAGTAGTTTAATTTGAAAATCCTCTAAAATACTTTTAACAAAATAATGGTAAATCTCAAAAAACCATTTAAGACATAATATAAATGGACTATTTTAGCGGTGCTTGCAACAAACTGCTACTTTTGTGAGCTGATTTAATAGAATTTGAGTAGGTTTTGTTGAAATCTATCAGTGCTATGCGATAGAAGCAACGAACGAGCTTCATATTCAATCGGAACATTATTTTTGTTCTGATATCGTTTTGGCAGGTTTTGAAACTATACTTCTCATATATCGAAAGATAATAATACGGCTGTAGTCATTGACTTATGCTGTAACACCACTTGAAAACATTCTAGTGGAGTAATGCTATAAGTAGGTATGATTACAGCATTGTTTTATTGCATTGTGATATGATGATATCTAATCAATTGATGGAAGTATTTACACAAATACTAGAGTAACTGATATTTATTGACGATGCTTATCCATTAAAATCCATTTGCAATAAAGATTATTATCAGTAGATAATCTCCTTGGAAAGACACTGCCGGTGTCACCAAGAAACAATAGAAAGTTATTTTAACTCTTTTTTACAACTAAGGTGTCAAACAAGCATACCTGATGGTAAGTGGTCACCGTAGCCTATAGACGCCTGCAACACCAGAGGCATAACTTGCGCGTTGCCGCTCCTTTAGGCAAAGAAGTGGGAAGGAGAAGGAGTGGGAAGGGGGGAAAGAGGGTGATTGGGCTTCCGACACTCTCAGTCACCAAACGAAACACAACAGTAGGAATACTGCTATATCACGTCGATATTCTGTGAGAGGGTAGTACTTATGTATATTACCAGTCTTACACGATTTTTTTATATAAAAGAAAACGAAAATGGTTGTGGCGAATCTGGGTGATCGTTGTGTCCGTCGTATGTAAAGTCCCCTCGCGATACAGGAATTATAACTTATACGCAGGACTTCTTCTTAATTTTTTTTTTCTTTTTTTTTTTTCTTTTTTTTTTCTTTTCGTGTGTTTAGTGGTCAACCTGTTATCAAGAGTTGTTCAAGCCGCCTGTAGGCCTCTGACATGGCTTAACGACTGCTATCAATTTGACAACAACCGGGACCGACTTTTTACGTGCCCTCCGAAGCACGGAGACGCTCAGATGAAATACCACTAAGCAGTCACCCATCTATAGACTGACCGCACCCAACGTTGCTTTACCTCGCTAATCGCTTACCGATCAGTGAGTGCAACTGGCTATGAGCGTCTCACTATAAAGAAATCCTGTATCGCGGGGAGACTTTAACAATGGATATAAAGAACATCCAGACTCAGAACAACCATTTGTGGATCACACAATTTTTATCCCGTATGGGATTCGAACCCACTACACTCGGCGCAGTGGTAGCCGCGATGCGGCCACCTAAACCACTATGCCATCCGTTTGTACGAGCATCACGGGAAAACTACTACACGAAATAGAATGCGTCTTTTACATTTGTACAACTTAACATTACTATTAGTAAGGTCTACTCCCGCGATGCAGTCGATACAAAAAATTTGTATTGTATTGTATTGTAGATATATATCTAATAATAATTAGTTTTAAGGTTTAATAAATAATTGTTAACGAGCGCATCTCGCCAACAAGCTGTGTAGCTTGGCGAGGAAATTTATATGTTGTACTATTATTATTACAAGTGAATAAATGACTTAAAAAAAAACCTTGTTACGTTGCATAAAAGTCGAGTATTAATAAATGACTTATTTCCAAACTTCACGCGTACGAAGAGGGCACAAAAGTAGTTAATAATTGCGGACAAAACCTTCGATTTTCTCGGAGAGATCACCGATGCGTAGCCATTTTATGGCAGCTAAGAGTCTGGCAGCCCTGATGGCGTAGTAGTTAGTGTAAACGGGTGCCTCGCCTAGTCAAACATTTGTGTGCATGGACATATTGGACATGGATGTTTGTCTTGGTCTGGGTGTTTCTATGTATAATATGTGTAAAGTTTTACACTATACATGCAGGGTATTGCTGACGCTGCGGTCGCAACCGAGGCGTCAGTTTACGTTAACACAATAAAGTACAATAATCTATACTAATATCATAAAGCTGAAGAGTTTGTTTGTTTGTTTGCTTGAACGCGCTAATCTCAGGAACTACTGGTCCGATTTGAAAAACTCTTTCAGTGTTAGATAGCCCATTTATCGAGGAAGGCTATAGGCGATATAACATCACGCTACGACCCACGGGGGTGACGCAGTAACGATAAACGCGGGTAAAACCGCGGGAACATCTAGTTTAGTATAAAATCAGTCAGTGCAAATACAGACGCGAACGTGATTCAAGCATAGCCAAACCCTTTACTGTAATACATATTATTATAACTAATTAAAGTATAGTGAAGTGTTTTTACATAACTTATGAACTTTTATTCTGCATTCTAACTATCATCTGTCAAGTGTACGACACCGTACAATATGTATGTATATATTTACAAAAAAAAAATATTTGTCTGTATGTTTATCCATTGTCTAGTACCTATAGTACAACCTCTGCTTAGTTTTGGCTACGTGGTGCTGTGTGTATGTGATAGAATATTATAATTATCCTTATAGAACCTGCCGTGAAGTTCTGTCCTACATTGCCACTGTCGTTATTGTTAAAGGGTACTATTTAATTGCACAGCAAAATATGCTTACCAAAAATACTAATTGCACACCAAAATATATTTAAGTAGATCAAACTAAGTTGACGGAGCCTCCTATATTTGGCTGGGTACGTAACATAACCTAACCCTTCCGAGACGGAATGCAGTGATTTGAGGCGTATAGGTGCTCATTATGATTATATTTTAGTAAGCATATTTTTCTGCGCATTAGTATTTTTGGTAGTCATTATATTTACCTAATCCCATTGTTAAGTAGGTAGTAAGCGTTTACTTCGCTCAATTGCAGAATTTCCGCGTCTCAAAATGTATACAGGCCGCAAAATATCCACTTCTAAAAATGTCTCTTTCGCAAAATATCCCTTGTTTTCGACTTCTTGGTATTAGTAAAAAACGGTCAAGTGCGGATGAGAATCGCGTACAGAGGCTTCCATAGTAATATTATGCAGATAGGTATTACAAAAACTGAAGTGGCGGTAGCCCTATGGATAAGGCATTGGACTTGCGATGGAGAGGTCACGGGTTCGAATCCCCCTCATTGCACTACTTACGTGAACCCACTCCTAACACAAGCATACTGGCTTAGCTGGAATACTAGCAATTTAATGCCCAAATTGCTAGTATTTACACGTAATCATATTATATAGTATGCTAGATTTTTAATATTACGTACATACTCTACAAAATGACTTTAGCTATACTGAGCAAGGTATGTTCGGTGTCCGCAGTGACAACATATCCACGATCGCGTAGGCAAGAATTCTTAGAGGTTGCACACCTTACGGCTATGAAGGGCCTTGCCATTCAGAATGCCTCAATCCTCACACTTCTTCATTAACCTCAAAAATCACTGACGAACGCATATTATGCATACGGTACCTACGCTGTATGCAATAATCAAACACTGCGACCCTAAAATTAAATAATAATAATACAAATTTCAAAAACAGTTTTCAATATTCACCCGAATATGGAAAATGCAACAGGCCGACATACATATGTACATTCCATTATATCTATTTAAGCAGCTTTGTCGTGTAAGGCTGTAATGATTCTAATCTATACTAATATTATAAAGAGAAAATATTAGATTTTTGTTTGATTCTTTATAAAGATAATTTTAAAAAACTTATCAAGCGATTTTAAAAATTCTTTCGCCATTAGAAAGGTAATATTATCACTGAGTATCATAGGTTATATTTTATTTAAAATCTACCGTTATTAACGTAACTTAACTTACTTTTACGGGAACGAAGCCGCGGGCAAAAGCTAGTCTATAATAAAAGTATACATGTTTTGTACAAATTATAGGTGTAATAATTATTATCTACACATATCTTCTATCAATATATTATCTCAATCTATACATTAAATGAAAATGAATATTTTTCCGTGTTTATACATTTCAGATGTACAAGTGTGATTATAAATTCAAGAAAGCGACTACAAATAAGCAAGTAATTAAGTAAATGTAGAAGTTGTTAAGTTAGGCTAAATTAAAGAGTTTATATTTTAAGTTAAATTCGTTTAATAACTATACCAAAGGTTAAACGATATAAAGTAGCGAGAGAGCACGCGCGAAAGCTTATAGACTTTATAGAGTACTGAATATCTTCTTCTCTCTAGCCTTTATTATTCTCAAGTCACTTAGGATCGGCTTTCTAGTCTAACCGGATTTGATTGGATATCAGTTTTTACACGGAGCGTCTGCCATCTGACCTAAACCCGACCTAAAACCGAGCAACCCGAAGGCTAACGATGTCCTAAGACTTGACCAGTGTCAGGATATTAGAGGGAGACTTCCCAATAACGATTGCCATAAATGTTCATGGCAACCGGGACCGACGGCTTAACGTGCTCTCCGAGGCACGGAGCAGGCGATAATTGTCAATCAATACGCACATGATTTCGAAAAGTCATATAACTTCCGAAAGTCAGAGGTGCGCGATCTAGGTTTGAACCCAAGACCTTCTGCATTGCAGTCTGTTGGTCTCCCCGTTGAGCTATCGCTGCTATATATAATAGATAGAAATACAAATAAGTGGCATAATTGTTTAATAACTACTACAACCAAAACAACGATTATACACAATTGTTGGTTGTCAAGCGATGCCAGCTCGCGCAAGCAATAGATCAAAGCAGTTCTCGCGTAAGTGCCAGCAGTGCCGGATTAAGAGTAAGAGTAGCAATTGCTACGGGCCCCGCGCGAAAGGAGGCCCCGCATATTTAAACCCATTCATCTCTGTCTGAGCGTAATTTTTTGAGTGAAATTTATTACTTAAGATGTGGTATATTGAATTTACTTGATGTCACAAAAACGTGAAATGTTACAACTTTTCCTACTAAGACAATCCACGTCAGACAATCGGTAACCGACTATTTCCTTGCCGGAAATAAAGTCGCTCGACCACGTCGACCAAGACAAACATCAATGTTCGTGCACACAAATGTTTGACTTGCGTTGCGTTGCCTTCGGGTTGCGGAGGTCAGATGGCAGTCGCTCCGTGTAAAAACTGATATCCAGTCAAATCCGGTTAGACTAGAAAGCCGACCCCAAGTGACTTGGGAATAATAAAGGCTAGGGGTAAGATTTGTATTTCTATCTATTATATTATTTATATATCGTATGCCTACCACCGTCCGTGTAGCATTGCAGGGTGCCAGCTGAAAACCAGCGTTGGGTCTTTGACGCCTAGCCGGCCTAGCACATGCTGAGCTGGTACCCATTTTATCAATACATGCTTGCTAAATAAAAGCGTTGGGTCTTTGACGCCTAGCCGGCCTAGCACATGCTGGGCTGGTACCCTTTTTATCAATACATGCTTGCTAAATAAAAGCGTTGGGTCTTTGACGCCTAGCCGGCCTAGCACATGCTGGGCTGGTACCCTTTTTATCAATACATGCTTGCTAAATAAAAGCGTTGGGTCTTTGACGCCTAGCCGGCCTAGCACATGCTGGGCTGGTACCCTTTTTATCAATACATGCTTGCTAAATAAAAGCGTTGGGTCTTTGACGCCTAGCCGGCCTAGCACATGCTGGGCTGGTACCCTTTTTATCAATACATGCTTGCTAAATAAAAGCGTTGGGTCTTTGACGCCTAGCCGGCCTAGCACATGCTGGGCTGGTACCCTTTTTATCAATACATGCTTGCTAAATAAAAGCGTTGGGTCTTTGACGCCTAGCCGGCCTAGCACATGCTGGGCTGGTACCCTTTTTATCAATACATGCTTGCTAAATAAAAGCGTTGGGTCTTTGACGCCTAGCCGGCCTAGCACATGCTGGGCTGGTACCCTTTTTATCAATACATGCTTGCTAAATAAAAGCGTTGGGTCTTTGACGCCTAGCCGGCCTAGCACATGCTGGGCTGGTACCCTTTTTATCAATACATGCTTGCTAAATAAAAGCGTTGGGTCTTTGACGCCTAGCCGGCCTAGCACATGCTGGGCTGGTACCCTTTTTATCAATACACGCTTGCTAAATAAAAGCGTTGGGTCTTTGACGCCTAGCCGGCCTAGCACATGCTGGGCTGGTACCCTTTTTATCAATACATGCTTGCTAAATAAAAGCGTTGGGTCTTTGACGCCTAGCCGGCCTAGCACATGCTGAGCTGGTACCCATTTTATCAATACATGCTTGCTAAATAAAAGCGTTGGGTCTTTGACGCCTAGCCGGCCTAGCACATGCTGGGCTGGTACCCTTTTTATCAATACATGCTTGCTAAATAAAAGCGTTGGGTCTTTGACGCCTAGCCGGCCTAGCACATGCTGGGCTGGTACCCTTTTTATCAATACATGCTTGCTAAATAAAAGCGTTGGGTCTTTGACGCCTAGCCGGCCTAGCACATGCTGGGCTGGTACCCTTTTTATCAATACATGCTTGCTAAATAAAAGCGTTGGGTCTTTGACGCCTAGCCGGCCTAGCACATGCTGGGCTGGTACCCTTTTTATCAATACATGCTTGCTAAATAAAAGCGTTGGGTCTTTGACGCCTAGCCGGCCTAGCACATGCTGAGCTGGTACCATTTTTATCAATACATGCTTGCTAAATAAAAGCGTTGGGTCTTTGACGCCTAGCCGGCCTAGCACATGCTGGGCTGGTACCCTTTTTATCAATACATGCTTGCTAAATAAAAGCGTTGGGTCTTTGACGCCTAGCCGGCCTAGCACATGCTGGGCTGGTACCCTTTTTATCAATTCAAGCTTGCTAAATAAATGATTTTCTTTATTTCTTATCTTCCTTTCATTTGGATTCGATTCTTGGAGCTGACAATATTTTATTATGCACTAGCTTTTGTCCGCGGCTTCAGTGTACCTACAACTGACAACGCATATGCGAAATTTCATGATGATCGATTGAGCGATTAAGACGTGAAAGCATAACAATCAAACAAACTCACATTCGCATTTATAATATTAGTAACAGTATTAGTAGATAGCAACTGAATCTGAAGTGATGGTACCTC
The DNA here is from genome assembly GCA_963564715.1 of Catocala sponsa. Classification (NCBI taxonomy): domain Eukaryota; kingdom Metazoa; phylum Arthropoda; class Insecta; order Lepidoptera; family Erebidae; genus Catocala; species Catocala sponsa. The sequence goes on from OY751326.1 coordinate 5,786,042, forward strand.
ATCAGATACAGCTTTGTATTTGAAATCGACAGGTTGTGGGTTCGTAACCCATTCGTTGTACAAGACGTGAATATAGGCATTCTGCTTGAGCAGCAGTGGTTAATTAATTACTAACTAGCGATCGCCTAGTGCTCGAAATTCTACCAAAGTTTGTCTGTAAGATATTGCTGATATATGTCATTAGATATATATTGATTTAAGTAACCATAGTTACGCACTTCGACTGCGTGTGTCAAATACGTGATTGTGTGCGTATAATGTTTTTACATTAATTTAATGTATTTCTCATGCATATTTAATATAAATATTAGCATTCGCCCCTTCTTCTCCATATAAACTTTAACTGTGCCATGTTTCATACTCCTCTGTCCGCGCAATTTTCGTAAAAAGGGGTACAAAGTTTTCGCTTCACGTATACAGATAATTTGCAACCAGAGACCGTCCATATTCGGCTTGCACGTGGACAATCGTTTTATAAACAAAGTAAAATATTAAAAGTTTTGTTTTAATATATAATAAATATTGGTTAACATCCAGTAGTATGAAATTGACGTATTTTATTTATATATTATAACAAAAAAATACACACAACCTGGAGGCAATAAGGCAGGATTACTGCAACTGCATAGTTGGCCGAAGGACTGTTGGTTGCTGTGCTCACATAATGTCTGTAATATGGTACCTAAGCTGGGCAAAGTATGAAAACGTCACTCCACCAGCCCAGTTTTTGAAAAATATTTTAATAACTTATGAAGGTGATGGTGACACATGAAAACAAATATTTATTTTAAACAATGTGTTTTATTTTATTATTTAACAAACTTGATAGTAAACTTTATAGAATAATGTTATCTACTTAGTTTAGGCTACTCAAAATTAATATTGTTATCTATACAAATAAATAAAATTGAAGTGTCTGTTTGTAATGTCAAAATAACAGCTTTTTATCTAATGCATATGAAAGTATATAAGGTACCTACACGAAACTATCTATTTTTTAAATTTTTGTCTGTCTGTCTGTTTGTTCCGGCTAATCTCCGAAACGGCTGAACCGATTTTGATGGGACTTTCACTGGCAGATAGCTGATTTTATAAGGAGTAACATAGACTAAGTACTTCGATTTTAGAAAAATAAATAGGGTTCCGCGGAGACAAACACTTTTTAGTTAAAATCTACGCGGACGAAGTCGTAGGTAACAGCTAGTTGCAATATAAAATTGTTCACGCCCAGGTCAGGGTCCCATACAAGGTAGTCGGTATCCTTTGTGAGTAATCTTTAGAAGCAAAAGTTACATTATACCTCCACAAAAAGCCTGAAGTCTGTTCGTATATATAAACAGCCATAACATAGCTTAAGAAATGCACATATACTCCATTTGGTTAGGTATTTAACTAAAGGTATACAATCTTGATGTGACTTTTACACAAACACATATTAAACAAGTAAACTACTGCTTAAACTAACGGTTCAATTGATTTAGTAATCGTTATTGATGTATTTACATTGATCTTTAGCACCATTTTAATTTTAAATTGAGTTTTTAGATAAGAAGTCATATCAAGATTGTGCACATTAATTTAAGTACCTAACTAAATGGAGTATAGGTGTAATACACCACTTAGAGAATATATAATTTAAGTATGTCAAAAATGAACAGAAAATAATCCATTTTATATATGCATCATGATTCTCTTCCTCTCTCCTAATATATTTAGTACAAGCGACCCGCCCCGGCTTCGCGCGGGTGCAATGCTGATACTAAAATATATACTACAGAATGTCTTTATATACAACGCAACGTTCACAGCTTTTTGTCATTAGACAATACAAACATGTTTTCTTAGGCACGCGCCGCCCGGCCGGTACCGCCGCGCCGCCGCAACCTATGTCCCTGCATTTTAAATCTGTAATATCTTCGAAAATAGTCATTTAAATTACATACTGTAAAGGGCCATATTGATCTATATTAAATGCACAATGTATTTAAGTTACTTAATTGGATAAAGATTAATGCTGTATTGCTTAAAATCGCTTCGTAAATAAGCCATTATTTCTCGTAAAAAGTAAAGGATAAAAAATGGTTATTGTGGGTTATCCCTAAGAGATAGATATATACCATCGCGGACTTTTTTTGTAGACCTTTTTAAGGTGTACAATACTGTAGTACATTATTTTGATCTATCTCGTAGGGTTCAGCCAGCGTTTGCAATGTAAGCGCAAAAAAATGTGTTTATTTACGACATCACATTAGACACCTCTAAAATTATCAGTGTTTCTCTACTATTTTATGCATGTATTATACATATAAACCTTTCTCTTGAATCACTCTATCTATTAAAAGAAACCACATCAAAATCCGTTGCGTAGTTTTAAAGATCTAAGCATACATAGGTACAGACAGACAGCGGGAAGCGACTTTGTTTTATACTATGTAGTGATGCTGTGCCCGGCAGGGTCCACAATTGATTCTTAGCTATAAGTCTAACATCTATTATTATAATTTTTATACTACATTGTAGCAAAGCAATAAAGATTTGAATTTGAATTTAAATTTGAAGATAAATCCTAATCCTAACTAAGATTATAAAAGCGAAAATGAGTTTGTTTGTTTGTTACGTTTTGATGCCTAAACCACTGAACCGATCATCCTGAAATATTGCATATACGTTGTCAGGTGTACAGAAACGGACATAGGATACCTTCCATCTCGAAAAAAATTACTGTTCCCGAGGAAAACAAAAAAACGTTCTTATTATAATAGATGGCGCCACGTTTCTTTCGAATCATGATTGAATTATATTATTACAAGCAGAGAACAACCCGATTTGATTGTCATTTATATACAAACTATGGCGTGGTGGTTTAAGCGGTTGCCTTGCAAAGCCACTATTCAATTTGATCTAGGTATAAATTGTTGTTTCGAGTCTACGCGTTACTGGATTGTTGTTTGAATGTTTGTAAAAGCCCGTGATATAATATTCGTTGTAACTACTTCGTCTGTGGAGTCGCTACACTACTAAGGGCCATTTGCACGACAACTCACAAAATACGTTTAGCATTATTTTTTATATAATTTATATAATTGGAAGTTTGTTCTCTTTAAAAAAAAACAAATATGGAAACCAAACTTTCTGAAATAAAGATTTATTATTATGATAGGGAGTTTTACTTTCTCAGCTTGTGCTGGTAGTTTTTGTGACATTTACGGACTTATATCAAGTAAATGCCACATATTTTAGAAAGGATCAAGTCTGTGGGCTATTGTTGTAGTCTTGTTCGTCTATTTGTAAGAATTTTCTCACGATTCTACAGGTGTTATTATTATTATTAAATAGATTTAAAACATCGTGGCATCTCAGTCACCTTCACACTGATGACTGACGACAGCACGATGTTTTAAATCTATTTAGTGCTAAACGTATTTGGTGAGTTGTCGTGCAAGTGGCCCTTAGACTGTAAATATTTGTATTAATTATGAGCTAGTGTACTAAATTTGTCAAATGGTGTCCTGTTTATTCTAGTTCAGGCAGATTCAAATACAACCAATTACTTTGCGAACACTATAAATTAACATCGTTTTTAGCATTAATTTTAATTCTAGCTTAGATAATTTAAGGTAATCATTGATGATATGTGATATATGAAGTATGATTTAAGGGCCATTAGGTACATGGCATTTTCATGGTCATCACAGGGTGTTGAGCCAGTACCCCTAGCGTGGGAAAAGCCAGGGATTTATTTGTTTCTTTATTTCTTTTACAACTTATTATGTTACATCCTGCCCTTAAGGGGCTTTGTTTCTTATATTCATCTTTCATTCTGTCACTATCTTTTATCCATCTCGTTCGTTCCTGTAATACTAAAGTAATGTGGGAGGCGGTAGAAATATTTTTATTTACATCATTCGATATTATTTTACATCTACCTTACGTGCTAATGTACTTTACTTTTGTCTAGTACTTAATCTAAAACAATTAAGCTTAATCCTCTTTTCTTACTCTATAATTTCTTATAACTATACTAATATTACCCACAATATTCTATAGTTATACATTTTCTTATTCAGTTTTATTTCTTTTGTTCACAATTTTTACTATTGATATTACGAACTTCAGGAATAACTTCCTTGTCCCAGACTCTGACATTATCGCTGACAGGTTTTCAGCGCTCAGTCCTTGACCCAGCTGGACTTCCAAGTCAAATCTAGCTGGGCCAAAGACTGGACATTCTGGTCATTAGGTGCGTCGCCGACTCACTTATGTCAGGATCACAGGTACATGCTGGGCTCTCCTTGCACTTGAATCTAGCCAAGTACTCGGAGAACCCACCATGTCCTGTTAGGGCCTGAGTAACCTCCCTGGTCATGTCCATCTTTCCAATCACTCTGTACGCCGTGGACGCGATCGGGAAGTACAATTTTGTTACTGAGGCAGGTGTGTTCGGCATTGTATCTCCGGTCGCATTCATCGAGGGAATCCATGCGGATCTCTCGCTTCACGAATGAGACCGGACACCGGTCGTAGATTGGTATCTTTTTTGAGCTCAGGGCGGCCTCTTTAGCGAGAGAGTCGGCTCTCTCGTTCCCCTCAAGTCCCGCATGAGCCTTAACATACATGGCATTGGGCCTCAACAAGTTTAGTTACGACTTGTGAAGAGCCTGATTGTGCCGTAATTTTTTTTTGTGTTTGCGTCTCATAAGGGCTGTCTACCATGGACTTCGGATTAGGGCGTGGTCGGCAATAATAATATGGATCTAAGGTGACCCACGGGATTGACGTTAACGCGACACGTATTCCGACCTCGGCGGCGAGAGCGGAACCGCACGTTGTCAAGTTATTATTTGGTACTAGCTGTTACCCGCAATTTCGTCCGCGTTGATTTTAACTTAAAAGTGTTTGTTCATTTCGCAAAGTGTACGAAAACTTAATATTTCAGTATTCCGCGTATGCTAAAATGTAATTGTTCTACATTGTCTCGATTTTTTTTATATTGGATGTTCTTATATATATTTAAATTATTATTATTTAATACCATACATTTCCCTATTTGTATCGAAAATTGTTCACTATTTCATAGGCTTTGATTTTTCTCTGCGGATTTCTTACCTACTTTTTCAAAAATAAAAATAACCTACGTTATAACATCAGCTATCTGCCAGTGAAAGTCCCGTCAAAATCAGTTAAGACGTTTCGGAGATTAGCCGGAACAAACAGAAAGACAAATATTTTAAAAATACTTGGTAATAGTGGGTACCTTATGTACTTTCATAGGCATTAGGTAAAAAGCTGTTAGTTTGACATTACAAACAGATACCGTAACTTCGTATGACTTTAGCTCTGAGGGGTAACATTGGCCCTTAATTGGAAAAAGTTTGAAATTCCCACCAGACCACTATCATACTTTTATCCGAAAAAATACACGTGGAAACCAATAGATAGCACTATAAACTGTCAGTAAAACAGCTTCTTCCAATTAAACTGCTTTTTCCAATTAAGGGCCAATGTCACCCCTCAGAGCTAAAGTCATACGAAGTTACCGTACTTCAATTTTATTTATTTGTATAGATGTATAGATGAATCGAATAATGTTCACTATTTCATTGGTTTTAATATTTCGCCTCAGACCCTATTATTTTTCTAAAATCAAAGTAGCTTAAGTTACTCCTCATAACATCAGCTATCTGCCAGTGGAAGTGTCGTCAAAATCGGTTCAACCGTTTCGGAGATTAGCCGAAATTAATTAATTAATTTTATTAGATTATTAGATTAGCCCAAATAGATAGACAAAAATTTAAAAATGCATATTTTGGTTTAGGTATCTTATATACTTTTATATGCATTAGGTAAAGAGTTGTTATTTTGACATTACAAACAGACACTTCAATTTTATTTATTTGTATAGATCTAGGCTCATTCGTACCTACCGATCCCTTTCTAGAGAAGTACCATTGTCTTAAAGGATAACAGCTTATGAATAACAACGTTATACACCAAGTGACACGTATAGAAACACCTTTGCCGTACGAAAAAATGCAACTGTCGTTGTTCTCACAGCGGCGAGGCAAACATGATCTTAGTCCTACCTTAATATTATGTTATATGTTACTCTTTCACGCTTTAATTACTCGACCGATCAACGTGAAATTTTACACAGAAAAGGACATAGGGTACTTAGTATCCAGAAAAAGTACTGTTACTAATCTAACCTAATCTACATTTACGCGAGCGAAGCCGCGGGCAAAAGCTAGTGACTAATAATTGTATCGTCCGTACATTTGCAGTAGATTTTAGATTTTACATTTACTTACACAAAAATTTCCTTGTTTTCGATGTCTCCAATTGATATTCCATCGCTTATATCCGATGTAGAACAAGTGAAACAAAAAGTATTAGCTCGAAAACGTTCTAAATTATATAATACTTGAACAAGACTGCGCGTTACATAAGGGATTAAATATAATGACCACCAAAAATACTAATTGCATACCAAACTATGCTTACTAAAATATATAATAACGAGCACCTATACGCCTCAAATCACTGCATTCCGTCTCGGAAGGGTTAGGTTATGTTAGGTTCCTTCTTAAACCCACTCAAAAATAGGAGCCCCGCGATGCTCTTTATAAATATTTTGCTGTGCAATTAGTATTTTTGGTAAGCATATTTTACTGTGCAATTAGTATTTTTATAATTAAAAACCCTGATTTCATCACTGACTCACTGATGACCATCAAAATTCTTATTCCTATCCTAGAAAGTATAGAGTTATCCAATCAGTGTTTAATTAAGTATCTCCTTAAGCATAGCTCCAGCGTAGCATTTAGGTAACGTACCGCACATTATCTATCGCATAAATTTTAATATTGTATCTTCATAATCTAATAAATAATTATACTAACACACTACGCTAATATATTAAAATATCAAACAAAATCAATAAAAAAAAAAATTAAATACACGTGTAAACAAATAAAATACACAAAGTAATAAATAATCAACAAATGTGCTAAATTCACTGTGTTATTAAATACTTAAATTAACCATAATAACAAGCAAATAATAGTATTCATACATAAAATTAGTAATCATTTATTACTGGAACTAAATGTGTCATCTGTGTGTACAAACTTGTCACTTCTAGGTACGGTCGATCTTTGTATTAACTGCTAATATGTTTGAACAAATGTTTCGAATGAATATGTATGTTTTAGGATACCCTCAGTACATTTTTATAAAAAATTGTTCTGTTAAGTCTATAACATCAATAGTTTCTTTTCTTATTACCGTATCGCCACCGAATTATTAAGTGTTAAGTATTTATTTGTTTTTCTCATGTAAGTGAATAATGTTATTATATAAGAGAAATAAATGATTTTAAACCTGAAATCAATCAAGGCACAGTTCAAACTGTCGAGTCATGCAGCTTGAAATTTTTCATAGTATCTTTTAGTTTCATCGTTTATTGGTATCACCTCTAAAGAAAGAATATGAGATTAATCTGTACGTTCAGTGAAAAGTGATGTAACTTGAAAATCATGATATTGAGATATTTAACGTTGAAGTGTTAAAAAACTCTTGCTATTTTTCTTCTTCATTAAAATAGGAACTGATTAATGTCAGTGATAAACAATACCATTGTATATATTTCAATGTAAGAAAAAATAATTAATTTATATAGTTTTTTTATTATTTAAAAAAACATCATGTTGTATCTGTTAACACAACGAATATTAACGTCGTTTTATGTGTCAATTAATTTAAATTTACATGAAGCATTTTACACATCGTATATTGGTTTGGTGTCAGAAGATCTATGATTCATATTTTTGGAGGTTTAAAGCTATGTCCAGCAGTGGACTATTATAGCCTGATGATGATGATGATGATACTTGGTCTTAATAAAACAAAAATATGTAAAATAAATGTAGGTACTTCATTTATGTATTATAAATTCAAATTTACATTACAACTAGGAATTTTTTTGCCAAATTGAACTTGAATCTTTATACACCTGTATCGTATTTAAGATAAAATGTGGGTAGTGATACAAACTGTTGTGTAATTTGATACATTTTGAAAATACTAAAGTATTTATTGATACATGTTCCGTACAGATACAATAAAATAGTAAGAATTTTGTTAATAAGAAGGAATATGTGAAAGGGTTTTCATTCGAAAAAATAAAATAATATTTTATTTTTTATAAATAGCAGCCGTAGTAAATTAAACTATCCAAATTAAACTTTTCTTAATACGTAAAGGGAATCTTATGAAATCAGTATAATATTTTGTTTAAACGTAATAGAGAAGCATATTCTATAAACTAATAAATCAGGTTTTATTAACAATTCAGTTTCAGACGGTGTAGGTACTGCTTATTATGCTTAAATTGTCTTAAATATATTTTGTTTATCTCGATCCTCTTTTTCTAGTGCGCTTAATTTCACTGTTATCCTCTGCCCATTCTGGTCTTCTTCCTCTATCATGCTTACTTTACATTGTTCTTGATCTTATTTCTGCATCACGCTTATTATTTTGTCCATTTTCTCATCATCTTGATTATATTTTCTGGTTATGATAACAGTAACTAATTCTTCCATCCAGTTCATACTATTTTAATCTTATCGATTTAATTTCATCACATTACCTTCGTGCTCTTTTTTAGAAACCCCTTAACAATTTCACTAATGCGCGTTTTCATTTTTGTCTGAAGAATAAACGGTAATTAAATTATTAATATACGAAATCAAATAAATAATACCGTATTAAACTTTTCTACATTTTAAGTTCATTAAATTTATTATTTATATTTGAGTTTACACTTTCCCCGACGTTGCGGTTGCTTTTCAGCAGCCATGTTCACGGGGAGGCTAAGATAGTAATAGTCTCAATGTTCTGAAGTGTGAATATTTCAAAGTACCCGAACATAATTTAATCATTGGTGTTTCTATTTACGCAGAATGACCTCAAAGTATCATGAAATCTAGCTGCGTTTTGCTTCTTATTGGGTTTGACTTTTTGAATTACTGGATTCCAAGCTGGTGGTATGTTCCAACCATCTTAACTAATAAAATTTGGATGTTTTTGATTTCAATAATCTCGCGAAGAATTCATACTAGGAATCGGTGTTCTTTTGAAAAATTTACTTATCTTCGTAGGCGGCTTGAAGTATGTATTCACTAAAGCTCTTTTCGTTGGTATTTACCATCCGTCAAGTGCCAATTACCTTTCCAAGATGCAGGGATCTATAAAATAGATTATGACTGTAGACGCCTCATACGTTGGTCATACCAAAACATTAATATTGTCTATTGAAAAATACCCTTGCATGTGAAATATACATGACAAGGACTACCACAACAGAGATATAAAAGACTAGATGTTCCCGCGGTTTCAGCCGCGTTTATCATTACTGCGCCGCCCCTTGGGTCGTAGCGTGATGTTATATAGCCTATAGCCTTCCTCGATAAATAGGCTATCCAACACTAAAATAATTTTTCAAATCGTACCAGTAGTTCCTGAGATTAGCGCTTTCAAACAAACAAACAAACTCTTCAGCTTTGGCTTTGGCTTTGGATTATATTAGTATAGATTTGGCCTGGGAGCAGGTATTAAAAAGGTATAGTTCATACTATTCACATAATTTCGTTTAAATATGTTTGTTTTATTTAATGTTGTTTTATTATTGTTGATAACTGTTAAATATTGTTAAAATTGTTTACTATTGAAATGCAATTGCTAATAAATCATCGTCCTCCATCGACGTGCGTTCACTACGCTATCACTATCCGTACTGACAGTATACATTCCGAATGAAAAAAATCTAACGTGTGCACTAGTCTCACGGAATTCCGAATCGAGATTACGTGTTAGGAAATCGAATCGAAAACGTATGTATGTGGCCAGCCTAAAACATTGAGACAACCACCATCTTAGCCTCCCCGTGAACATGGCTGCTGAAAAGCAATTGAAACGTCTGGGCAAGTGTAAAATTAAATCTAAATAGTTTTATAATTTAAATAACTTAAAAAGAAGTAAACAGTAACTAGTTAAAGTGTTTAACAGTAGCAGGTTAATGTTTCAAAATTATGTAATAATAGTGCTTTATAGACAACGCGATATGTTGAAATTAAAATAATTTATACGGATTTTAATCAGTATAAATCTGTTTAATTTCAACATAATTACAAGATATTTTAATCGTCGCCGCGTCGCAACAAATGCAACGTAATTTGTGTAAAACGATATATCACGATAAAATTGATTTGAAAAATAATGTAAATTGATATTATTAAGAGTTCTATTATTATACACATTTATTTTCTTAATAACATCTACTTTTTTTATGATGTAAATATAATTGTACCGGTTTTCACCAAGATGAATAGGAGTACTGATAAATGTTTACTAATAAAAGTGTAATTATATCAGTTTGTACTAATTTACGTTTAAATATTTAGATCGTGTAATAGGCTTTATTTACATTCGTATTAATTTACACCAAAGTAATAAAAATATTTGTTCATAATACACATTGATAAATGTAAAAAACCTTAGTTAAAGCATTTATACCAAAATTATCTTGCTCAATTTACTCCTTAGAGGGACGTCAATTAGACCAAAAAATAACTTTTTTTTTCTGTGTAGCATAGTGTAAAAATATTAAAACTGATATAACTCAATATGTATACTTATATACAGGGTGTAAGGGACGGTGTACCGAAAACGTTGCACAATCGTTTGTCCATAAGTACACAACTGAATGGAAATGACAATTCAAAAATAAAACGTACGATTAAAGTTTTATGCTAGTACATTGTAATTTACACTACGCAATGTATCGCTACCAATGCAATGTGTCCGTCCGCGCTATCGTATCGCGCTTCCCGCGCACCAACACTACGCGCGCTCACATTATCTGACGGAGCCCGGATCACCTATTTTAGTGATCTACTACAATAATAATGTAAACGTTGTGACTAACAATCGGATTGTACAATTTTATTATTGTACTTACAAAAAATTTGAATAAACTGAATAACGTCTTATAAAATTATTCTTATACGCACATTTCGTTAATGTTTGTGTAGGTAAGAACAGAAAGCCAAATGTGTTTATAAAATAAAAAGGTAGTGTGATTTACGATAAATTCTTTGAATTAACAGTAAATTGTAAAAGTAATTAAACCTTACCTTAAGATCTCGCGGGCCTCATAAGATATGGTTCAAAATGGCTGCCTCCAACTTGTTCACAAACTTGCGCACGATTGAGTGTTTCGGCGTGAAGGCGTGGCATCATGGAGGGGTCTGCGATAATGTCAGCTTTCAACTTTACAAATGCTGCCGTTATACGATTCCGCATTTCGTCCGCAGTAGTGCACTCACTGACGAACACTTTTTCCTTGATATAGCCACACAAAAAAAAATCCAGCGGTGTTAAATCAGGTGAGCGGGCTGGCCACGAGTGGGGCCCGAATCGCCCAATCCATCTCCGAGGAAATGTGTCGTCAAGATATTGGCGCACTCTGAGCACGACATGCGGTGGCGCACCGTCGTGTTGAAACCAAATTTGAGGTAATTGAGAAAGCGGCAATCTTCCATTTGATCCCATTCTGCGGCAAGGTCGGAACGTAACTCATCCAGGACAGTTGTCAGGTCTTGCTGTAGAAAATCCAAGTATCGGGGTCCATTAAAGCGCTCCGGTAAAAAGTAAGGCCCTAAAATTTTGTTGTTATAGACCTCCGCCCATACGTTTACTGACCAACGCGTTTGGTGACCCGTTTGTTGGGATGCATGTGGATTACTTCGCGCCCAAACGTGCGAGTTACGTCGATTCCACATGCCATTCCGAGTAAACGTGGATTCGTCAGTCCAGATTATGTGGGATATAAAACTTGGATGTTGCCGCTGCTGATTCATCAACCACCTGCAGTATGCTATACGCCGAACTTGATCGCCAGGCACGAGAGCTTGCACTTTATGAATACGGTACGGCCGTTGTCGATCTCTGCGTAAAATTTTATGCACAGTCCAGTGCGATAGGCGAGTTCCATGGTTACGGCGCAGAAGTTTAGCGGTGGTTTGCGTACCAAGGTGTGGATTACGGTGAACGGCATCGAGAATTCTCCGCTCAGTGGAAACTCTAATCGGCCTGCTGGAACCCTCCTGATGCGGTACTATGTGTAAATTATCCAGTACTCGTTGATACGTACGAGAAATCACACGACTGTCCATAGGGTGACGAGCGTCAGGATACCGCTGGATGTAAATGCGAAGCGCCAACGAAGCATTGCCTCGTGCCTCCCCGTATGCCATGAGCATTTGTCCATATTCACGTGCACTAAATGGCTGACTCATTATTTATTAGGTACAAACACAACTTTGTAGTTACACAAAAAAGTTATACACAAAACAAAAACGTTAACAAAATGTTATGAACACAGTAAATAAACACCATTTAGTACACAAAATAGTTATAAACAAAATAAAAAACTTAACAAAATGCAACGAAAATAGTAAACACTCGCGAATACGAGAGATTACGTCAAGTACTTCCGATTCCTGACAGTAGCGCGACCGAACTAAAGAATTCAAAAATAAATTTCTTTTGCAGTTGTAGTCATATTAGATAGGGATGAGATACATCTATCTAATTAAATAAATCCATAGTCGATAACTCTCATAAAATATTTTTATGAGAGTTATCGGCTATCGATTAATTTTATACTTATACATAGTAATAAACTGTTTATGGCTAATTCTATTAACAAATTTTTGTTACAGTTTTGTATTTTAACAGTTAAGTAAAGATTTACTAGATTACATTACATTGTATGAATCGCTGTGTACAAAAAGCTTTGTTTTAAAACAATTAGATGGTCTTTTACATTAATTATTATTAAAAGTGATTAAATAAACTCATACATGTACATTTACGATACGAAATATCAAAACAATTAATATTTTTTTACATTTAAAATGCAAATGGGTATTGTAAAGTGATAGTAGTATAACATTTAATTACAGGCTACTTTAATCATTACAATCTTTTCAATCTACGTGACTAATTTAATAATAAATAGTGCTAACACGTTCATGTAACCTTTACTTTTAAAAGGAAAACAACTATTTTATTTATTAACCTATCCCGCTTTGTTTAATACACTTTTTTCGATATCGATCATTGATCATAGATCTTCCCTAGTTCAGTGGTAGTAGGTACGATGCGGGCGGGTTTTTACACAGCACACTATTGCCGGTGCGTAAAAAAACTTTTTTGCGTTGGTCATTGCCTTGTCCGCGCAAGATCAGCTGATTGGTTCAACTGTGTTTATTTTGTATGTTTGGATTACATAGCTGTTTTTCGGTATTATGTAGTTTTTATTGATATTATTTAGTATAATGGGTCGTTTACTCATTATGTAATCATAATCAGTTAGAAAAATGTGAAATTTTGAAAGAAAATTCGATAATTTTCCGGTGGAAAATTCCTACGTTTTCCAACTCAGAATGATGGTCCGAAGCTAGTATTTCAGTTTTCGGTGAACCGTCACTTACACCCTGTATATATACTTTTCACTGAAGATACATAATTTTCTGATATCCATAACCGAATTCCATGCATTTCTTCGTCTTATATGAAGACTAGATGTTCCCGCGGTTTCACCCGCGTTTATCGTTACTGCGCCGCCCCCGTGGGTCGTAGCGTGATGTTATATAGCCTTCCTCGATAAATAGGCTATCCAACACTAAAATAATATTTCAAATCCGCGTGGAATATTTACTTTGGGCTAACGCTATCTTTAACCCGCGACTTCGTTTATCATTATTTTCCTGCGATGTTATTTTAAAACTGCGATTGCGACGTTATATAATACTAATAATTGCCTTCGGCAACTTAATAATAAAACGAGTAAACAAACATTGAAATATAAGTACAAAAATATTTTACTCACAGAGTACGGCATGCAGATAAAAATTTAGAATTATTGTAGTATTTATTGTTACCTTATATTATAACACTAAACATAGTACCTACACGGATATATGCATATTTGTAGCTATTAAATAAAACTGTTATTGTTGTTAGCTCATACCAAATGTTTATCGAGCGCTATTCCCGCCGACAAACTGTCACACAGTTTGGTGGGTATATTTAGCTTGTGTAATGTATTATATTCAATAAATGTTTTAATTATTAATTATTATTATTATCCTAAGATAAATAATTTGGTCTCCTATAACTGAAGGAGTACACTATACAAAATTAATGTCCATTTGTCTGTGCAATTTTGTGTATATTCTTTGTTGGAGATCCTTAATAAATAAATAAGATATTCATTTAAATCGAATGATGTAAAGGGCAATTTTGTTTTAAATTAAATACTTGTGATGAATAACGTATTTATTTGGATAAGGATTAATATCATGTTTATAAAAACACCTTCGCAAATAATGCATTATTTTAGAACAAATTTGGTTAGCATAAAAAAGGTTATAGTGAGCCAACCTTAAAAGATAGACATATGCAGTCGCGGACTTTTTTTTAGAACTTTTAAAGGGGAACAATTCTGTCATATATGATTTTTACGAAACTTTAACCGTTTACGCAACGCACGCAGCGGAAGCTCTCAAAAGGAAAAAGAACTCTCCGATTTTGAAACATTCTTCATTGGTGCTCCGCTCCTATTGATCTTAGCGTGATGATATATAGCCTATAGCCTTCCTCGATAAATGGGCTATCTAACACTGAAAGAATTTTTCAAATCGGACCAGTAGTTCCTGAGATTAGCACGTTCAAGCAAACAAACAAACAAACTCTTCAGCTTTATAATATTAGTATAGATGAAGCCACTGAATCTGCCCGCTTGCTATTGCTAATGTTACTGAGACTGAGGACATAAGGATTCTATGGGAGCTTGTAAGCGCGTCGCCACTTGTACGTGATTAGTAACCATTCAATACTACCCATTAAGTAGGAAATTGCAGTAAATTCTAAAATATTTTGATCATATTATAGAAAACTAAGCAATTATCATTAGGCTTTATATAACTTTAACAAAAATGCAGAGCAGCGATAGCTCAGTGGGGAGACAAACAGACTGCAATGCAGAGGGTCTTGGGTTCGAAGCCACGTCGCGCACCTCTGACTTTCGGAAGTTATATGACTTTTGGAAATTATGTGCGTATTTATTGACAATTATCGCCTGCTCCGTGCCTCGGAAAGCACGTTAAGCCGTTGGTCCCGGCTGCCATGAACATCTATGGCAGTCGTTATTGGGAGATTGTCGACACAAAAGATCCCACTGGGTCGAAGTGTCGCCGGTCTGCACTGACTGGCCCCCACATAAGATAAGATAAGATATCAAAATTGCAATTAGTGAAACAATCCTTACTGTATACTATACACATGTCTACATAACACTATGTTATACTAAGTCTTATATTCTGGGGAAACTCTTATCTTTACTAATATTATAAACGCGAACGTTGGTATGGATGTATGGATGTTTGTTACTCTTTCACGTAAAAACTACTGGACCGATTGCGATGAAACTATGTAGATAACTGGAGACCTGGATTCACACATACTTTTTATACCGATATTCCCACGGGAACGGGACTTACGCGGCTGAAACCGCGGGGTAAAATTAGTACTACATAATTAGCGTTTATTTCTCGGAAGAAGTTTATTTTCTTCCGAGAAATACTTTACCGGATTATAAGATCTTTCCGAATACCGGAAAAACTTGTGAGAATGATTAAAGTCGCCACAAGCATAAGCAAAATGCGAGTCAGAGTCGGAGGAAAATTAACTGAGGAGTTCGAAGTTGTTACCGGATTAAAACAGGGAGACGCTCTATCACCTATCCTATTTAATTTAGCTCTCGAACACATAATTCGGAAAGTCTTGCTAATAGATGGGGGGATAGAACTTAATGGGAGACACAAAGTTATAGGGTATGCTGATGACCTTGCAATCCTAGGGCAATGTGAGATGGAAGTAATGAGCATGGCAGAGATATTGGAAATGGAAGGCAAGCAAGTGGGTCTCAGAATCAGTCGCGAGAAGACTGAGTATCTCCATATGAAGAGATACAAAGATCACAGAGCGATTAGAAGAGATCTTATAGTCAGAGGCACAAACTATAGAGGCGTCAACAAATTTAAGTATCTCGGGTGCACGATCACGGATACAAATCAAAGGGAGGACGAAATAACCATCCGCATCGTCAACGCGCTAAGGTGTACTGCAGCTCTTCATAAAGTGTTAGTGTCTAAGTTGATAAGCAGAACCACAAAAATTCGCGTCTACAAAACAGTAATTAGGCCGATTTTAATGTACGGGTGCGAGACTTGGACATTGACACTAAAGGAAGAAAATAGACTATTAGTCACGGAGCTAAAGATATTCCGTAAGATTCTGGGACCGACAAGAGGAGAGAAGGGGGAATGGCGACAAAGATTTAATAGCGAGATTGAAGATCTAGTGTCAGAGCCGAATATCATCGGGGAAATAAAAGCTAGCCGACTTCGCTGGCTCGGACATGTGGAACGAATGGGAGAGGATCGAGCTGCCAAAAGAGCATATCTCGGGCGTCCCACCGAGCGTCGTCCGGTGGGTCGTCCAAGGTACCGCTGGAAAGACGAAATAGCTAAAGACCTGAAAGAGATGAATGTGCTCGATTGGTCTGACTTGGCACAAAATAGGAAAGAATGGCGCACTTTAATGTCGGAGGCCAAGATCCACTTTGGATCGCTGAGCCAACGAAGTAAGTAAGTAAGTAATTAGCGTTTAAAGTACAGATATCGCTGTAAATCATATTTGGATAACTTAGAAATCCTAACGCTTCCATCTTTGTTTGTATTTGAAGTGGCAATATTTGTAAAAAAGTATGTAGGTACATTGATAATATATTGCTTAAAGTACTTAACAGTAAACATCTTCGACACATAGTTGGTTTAAAGCCTCTTAAAACAGCTTCATACGCAAGAAGCGTACAGACGGTACAGAGAATTACCCTCAAAAATTTTAATTAATTACCTTGAATATAAGAAAGTTAGAAAATTTATATCCATTTAAAAGTGTAAGGATACTTTTCTAATAAAAATACTGATTTGCGAATAAAGAGGGCCTATTATATATACTAGCGGTTGCCTAGTGCTCGAAATTCGACCAAAGTTTGCCTGTAAGATATTGCTGATATATGTCATTATATATTGATATATGTAACCATAGTTACGCGCTTCGACTGGCTGTGTCAAATGCATGGTTGTGTGCGTGTAGTGTTTTTTCAATAATTTAATGTATTTCTAATGCATATTTTATATAAATATTAGGATTCGTCACTCCTTCTCCATATAAACTTTAACTGTGCCAAATTTCGTACTCCTTAGTACGCGCAATTTTCGTAAAAAGGGGTGCAAAGTTTTGCTTCACGTATTAATATATAGATACTTTACTATATATATATATATACTTTCGGTAATTATTACTTACATGATGATTTTACTGAGTAACAATGTGATATGTTCGTTTATTTTATGTACCATCAAGTTATTTTACTTTTTGTGATTAATGAATAGAACTTGTCAAATATTATTACACCTATTGTAATAATTACCTAAATATGATAGTACTCATTATTTGTATACTTAAAGCATAGTAAGCTTAGAATATTTAAGTAACACCATGTACCACCTATGCTATACAAATAAATAGTTTTAATTTGCTGATGTCTAAAGACAATTCGGAGAAGCCATCGCTTTGTTATTGTCTAGTGTGAAATACAAATGTTCAACTTCACGTACTAGCAAGAATGGAGCTGCTGGTCAAACATATAGTATTCTAGCCTATTTGAAGATAAGCTTTTCAAAAATATCTGTTTAAAGGTAATGTAGGAAACGGTACGGCAGCTAATATTTATGAACTATCTAGCACCATTGTACCTATACACCGTTTTCCTGTAGGCTTTTATTCCCTCCGCGGAGAATCTTAACATCGACTTCTAATCATTTTTCTACTAAGGCCATCTATCGAGCTTGATGTCAGCTCGGACAGCTAATACGTATTAAATTTGGTAACTTTTGCTGTTTGAATAGGACGCAAATACACATGTAAGGGTGAAACAAACACCCGGGTTACGCCCTAGCTGCTAACTCGGCTAAATTGAAAATACAAGCGTGTTCGGTGAATATGATTCGGTAATATCATCATTTACGAGGAATCTTTCTCTGTCTGCGTCCAAGTATGTGATTTATGATCACAAACATAAGGGCAATTGTGGCATGCTGCCGGCTGCCGGATCCTCTGCCCGGTGCCTGGGAAAGGGCGAGGCGGCGCATGCGTAGACATGAACGTACTCGTACCTAGGTAATAGGTAGCCCCAGTCGTTTCGGTGAGCTACGTTAGAATACGTACGCTAGCGAGACCGACGAATTTACATTTGCAAATATTGAGTATAAGTGAATTCACTGACTTTTCCTATTACACCGGCACGTCGCGCGTCGTGTAATTGTTTCTACGTATTGTTATTGTGTTGTTTATTCTTTAGGTAATCTTTAATCGCGCGCTTCAGATTGCACAGGTACATCGGCAATATGGCTATACAAACCTAATAAACATCATATATTGAGAACTTGCGAAGTTACTAGAAGGTATCATACGATTAAATAATGTGAGCTTGGCACATACATGGATCCAATAATATATTACAGAGATAATTTAGACAAATAAATATAAATGTAGCAATATAAATATTATTATGTTAAAGAAAAGCAGATAATATGAAAATAGTGGAGTTCTATGGTTATTAGGATAGGTTAGGGTGGGTGTGATGTGTATATGTGAGTGTTCTTGCATTTGTGTGTGTGTGTGCCTATTACTCTGCATGTTCGTATGCGTATGCGTCAGCGTTTATGAGTGTGAGCATACGTTTCTGCGAGAGTGTGTGTGTGTGTGTGTGGTAGAGAGAAAGAGAGTCGTAAGTAGACAGTAAAAATAAAAGTATTACATTTTTGAACATATGGCAAGAGTTAGGTGTGTGGAGTAATTGATAATTGGCTGGCAGTGGTGTTGATGGGTGCAGTGTTATGGCGGTTAGTTTTTCGTTAATGTGTGCGTTGTGCCTATTTTTACTACGGCTACGGCTGACAAATGCTGTGTAGTTCCTGGAGTATGGATACATTGGTGCGGAACTCCGTCCACGACATCCCGAGCATCTTTCTCGAGCACCACATCTCCAGAGCATCTATTTTCCTCTTTTCCAACTCGCGCACTGTCCATGTCTCTGCTGAGTAAAGAAATGTGGGGAATACAAGTGTCCGTATGAGCCTAATTTTGGCAGCTTTGGTGATGTTGCGATTCTTCCACTCTTTCTTTAACTTCTCCATCGCGGTCTACCGATCTACGTCTGATTACGAATCTATGAAATGAAATGAAAAGATTTTTATTTTTGTACCATCACGACATGCATCATCAATTATTATAGAATGCGGGTATAACAAAAAGTAAATAAAAATATGGAAGTATAAAGAAATTTTAAAAAGAAAATGTTTATGTGCAGATGCACGTCCTATCTGACGGCACAAAAACAACGGTGATGCGCTCAGCATAATGTTGTGGCACTTGCATTGCTGCAAGCACTACACAGCGCTGATTTTCAGCGAACATCACAATTATTGACGTTGGGTCCGCCAATAGTGCACTACTTTTCACTCTGTACAATTTATTTGTATAAAATCACATGCAATCACTCTGTTTGTAGAATTTACGAAAATGAGTGAGGTACAACCAACGCTCAAATCAATAACGATATTCCCATCGAGGAAGCGCCAAAGAGTAATTGATGACGATGATCTACACATTGAGCCGCCATGTAAGCGAGCACGGTACGAAATATTATACTATCGATAGGTAGATACTTTGTTATTTAGAATTTTGAATGATCTAATAAATCTTCTTGTTATAGAAAACATTCGCCAGGTCGGGCCTCCGTTATTCCTCCGTTGTTTGAACTTCCGTTGTTGAAGCCAATCATCCCACCATCTCCTAAGTTCGAAGCTACAGAAAACCGGTAAAGGATAATCATATTATTTGTAACATGATATTTAATATCAGCCCTGTATTAAACTGTCACACTGCTGGATACTGACCACTTCTCAGTCTGAGAAGTTTAAGGCCATAGTTCACCACTCTGGCCCAGTGCGGGTTGGCAGACTTCACAAATCTTCGAGAAAATTATGGAGATCTCTCAGTTATGCACTTTTCCTCACAATGTTTTCCATCGCCGTTAAAGCGAGCGATAATTAATTATTCTAATACACACATAACTTTAAAAAGACAGAAAAGTACGCCTTGACCAATGCTTGCTTGTTTAACGGTCACCCACTAGTCACTAGGCTATAAATCATATTATATAGGTATTAATTGTTTGAAAGATAGATGTGACTTGATTATATATCTTTCGCAGAAAGCCGAAGACGCTTATTCCACCTCCATCTTTAATTCCGAGATCATATATGTATGATATAACACCACTGTACGCTGTAGCTGAAACGCCAGCAAGGTAAACGCTCAATATATTTGATATTTATATATTTTATGACACTTTGTTTGTATCAAGTTGTATTTACAACATTATACAATTAATTATTATTCAGAGAATATTTGTTATTTGCAGCTCGGCCAGCCTTGACACCCCGGCCTTTCAGCAGCCATTTGCACCAATTGATCAGGACTGGACTTCTAAACAGCTGAGTGAAGGTAATTAACTTGTTGTTATTATTATTTTTCAAAGATATAAATATCCTTACAGGCTTAATCCAATACTATATAGAACAGCAAAAAATCTTAATAACAATAACAAATTACGTACAGTTTTATCTTTGTGAAATCACACAGATTACAACAGAATATGTCTATATCACTTGCTATGAGATTGAGGGTAGGTACGGAGCGCGGCTGTGAGCGGCACTGCCAACAAGAGCAGCCGATGACGTCGACGTACTCAGCTCAAACAGATATAACTCCCGAATATATCCGCGTGGTATATCTCTTTTAGATGTAGGTGACAATACGTGTGAGTTATCTGATACCTCTCCAGTTCATTATATCCAACGATACCCAAAACAAACGGAGTAGGGTACCTACATCAGCGGATAAACTCTATATTGTTTTGTACCTACATAACAGATTTATTTTGTACCCGGTCTATACTTGACTATGCTGGTTGGATGATTTTTTACGCATTGTATAATGCTACAATACCTTTAATGTTACTGAAGCAAATAATTTTATGTTCTTAGCAAAAAACTCAGGTCCTGAACACTTTATTGCAGTATGTGATTACGAGATGTTATCTCAGTGTTGAATCTGATTCTCAAATCTCTCGCTTCCTTGACTCTAGCCATGGATCCACAGTTTAGTTGTGGCAGATAGCGTGATTTTCACTCTTTGATTAATTCAACTGCAAGAGATTCTTGCTTGCTTCATTTTGCTAACCTGTCTATAGGTATCTCTCTGCAGTCTTTCAATCTTCTTTGGTCACTATGGCGAGTCAGGTTAAGGTCCTCAGGAAATAACAGTGACTAAGCATCTTGTACAATATTCACCAAGTCATTGGTCATTAATAAAAATTCTAGAGGGCCTAGAAACCTGTGACTCATCCAAAATTTAGTGAAATATGCCTCCGATTGAAATTCCATATAATCAACCTATTGCTTTTCATTGAAAATTAATTTTGCAAAAAATAATATAAGGTGCTGACGAAACTGACGTCTGCTAACTTTTTCAGCAAGCCATGATTAACGACTAAGTCAAAGGGGCTTTTTTACAGTCAATGTACTGCATCGGTTTGCCTCCTGTTATCCACTGTCGATAATACTTTCGCGACGAAGCTAAGAAGATTGCTCGTAGTAAGTACTTCTATCGGGCCGAAAACCGTGCTGCACCCTTGCTAGTTGCGAATTCATTTGTATAAATATACCTATATTATTATTACGCTATTGCTACATCTACATACATGCCATTTCAGTTTCTCATTGTGACACACTGATTTGTCATATTCAGCGAATTTGCATGGCGCCTGAAAGTTAAGGCCACCACATTATTTAATATTTTTATGTACCTACTTCGACTACTTCTTTCAGATTTTATTTAATTCAAATAGAATGACGGATCTTTTGAGACTAATTTGTGCTTGATGACGATATTGTGCTTGTACTACAAATATCTTACCTTTAGTAAACAGAAACACTGAGCAATCGCCTTGTAATCACATCTTAAGCCGATAGTGTTGTACAATTTATGAAGAATAGCCTTATTTCAAGATGTCACGAATTATCTCATGTGTTTACCACTTGGGATAAAGATACCTGAGACATTTTCAATCGCCTTTTTCTCGGATACCAGTCATTCAAAAATAAACTAGTAATGTCATAAAAATAATTAGCTGGCACTTCGTTTAAATTTAAATACAGGCGCTCATTTGATAGCTGCATTATTCTTTAGACAACTTCATATAATAATTAATGTTCCAACAATTCTGTATGCATAATAGACGTTAGGCAGTATCTATGTACCTAAACGCAAAAGTGAGGAGTCGGTCCCTCCTAACGGTGGGTGATGATAAGCGTCGGCCGGCAGAACCAGCGCATCTGCTACTATGCATTCAAACAACGACTATTGCATTATGCTATTCTGTTAGTCTGTGTGAACTCACGATATGTTAGACAAAAGTCATTACAATAAGTACAATTTATTCATGTATAACATGAACATATATTAAGATCACCTAGGTATCACTATTACTTCCTTGTAATTATAACAATATTGTTCAATTAACCAGAATAGTACCTTATATTCATTTTCCCTGCTTTTAAAAACTAACAGTATTTTCGTATATAAATTGTAGCACTTACTAATTCAAAAGTCTAATGATCAATGTTTTGATCAGCAGCTTGATTCGCGGTGTTGCCATGGGCGACGCGTTCTCCTATTTCCGCGAGACCGCTTGGTCACATTTTATTACACTGTATACAGAAAGGGGTAATTTGCGTCTCACTAATGGAGTCTTTAATGCCAGTTTCTGTTATGACGTTACTATGAATCCGAATTAAAAGGTGACCCTTAGTCCTATTTAAAATTTCGCCAGCTTTGTTGGCAGATTATTTACGTTTTGCTAATAAATATCAATAATAAGTGTACTACCATATTTTCTTTTTTGGCAGGACCACTGACTCCCACTCACAGACCTCGACATTTTCAGGCCACTTTTCAGGCTCCTATAGCTTATTACATTTACCACCTATAATAAATTATGCTTAATCCTTTTCTGTCCTATGATTAAGTTTTTCTACTTTAACGAAGCTTAGCATTCCCCACATTATTTCTATATTCCTCAGTAAAGTTGCCTTTAGTTATTTTTTGATGACGAGACTAGACATGTAACTTTTAACCGTACCTTGAATTTCACTTACATGCGTATTGGCTTCTTTTATTTTCTTCACTATTAGAGTATCGTATTTTCTTCTATATAGACTGTCCAATTTCTGCCCTACCCTGTTCCTCCTTTCCTTTATTAATCATTGCATAATTTGTACCGAACTCTTAATTTTTTGCTAGTGAAGTGTCGACATCTACCATCTACTAACCGAGTTTATGGCAAAACATATTTTGGCGGCATAATATTGGTAATAATAATATTGGTAAAGTTATGGCGAGTTACTCGCTTTCTAATCTGATTAACAGTCGCCGCAAACATGTAGTATACTATCTCGCGTAGAACTTTGCTCCTTCAGATGAGCCTGTAGGAGTTCATATTTTACAAACAGAACTTTCTTACGTATCTACTTTGTTATTGTAATTAAATGGCTTATAATCATCATTGCAATACTATATCTTTAATATGTACAGAGGCTGATGCTAATTCTGAAGTAACGCTTTTTTTTTTATTTCGCAGCATCCATTTTTAGTGACGCTATCAATGAATTTTACTCAACTGCGAATAAGCCATTAGCAGAACACGCTTGTGAGACAGTTTCCGGTAAGTTATCATTATCAGCACCATTGGGTAATATCAGGATTTACCATTATAGTCCCGCGTACTATTATAGCTTCTCTGTTCTAGATGAAGGGTGGCAAGACATCTCTATACGCCGATGGCTTTATGATATCAATGCCGAAACTACTTCCCAAGAAGCAGAACCATTACAAGATGAACGTGAATACAACATAGCCATGGGTTTAATGCAACCGCGTGACAACGATTCACCGGGACCCGTAGATTCTGCCGCTATGGCCTTAATGGTCAGTGGCCAGACTGCAGAAGACCAACTGTTAGAAGAAATAGGAGCTTTGCAGCCACCTGATATTGGCTGGAATATTAACCGCGAGATTCTTTTCGCACAAAACGAGAAGCTCAATGAATCTTCCGAGCTTATGTATGTTGTAGACAGTAACAACAGACCAATCGAAGATGAAGATCTTTTTAATTTTTACAATCCAAACTTGTAAGGCGTTGTCAAGCTATATGAGGAAGATTTTTTATGCAGTATAAATAAAGGGCAGATTGAGAACGAAGAGACTGAGGGAGAAAAGACTGAGGAAGGGACAAACTGACTGATGTTAGACCGATAGAGACACAGACTACAGACATACCTACAGATCAAGTCTTCAAAGCCACCTTGAAGGGGGTTCATTGTGTACGAACTTGCCAACCCATTTCTCACTCGACGGTATTATTACGGAAAATTCATATACCTAACTCGTCTCTTTTAAGGAGGTTTTTAAAGTCAATTGGCACGCGGGGCGAAAGAGATCGAAATTATATTTTTGGGACTTACGATTTCAACTCTTTGTATCAGTCTTTTCTTTGCAAAAATCATGACTGCAGTAACTTAGTGATAAGCTCATATTGTCTAAACCCTATATATTATGCTAGGATATTTGCTTTTTGTATGAAACTGGTTAATTAACCCCGAATTACTTCTAAGTGGTGACCGATCCTCACTTGATTATTTTACTGAATTACCAAGTTCTCTACTGTCGTTGTGCAAAATATACGTTTGCGATTCTTCGAGATAATTGGACCGGCAAATTATAAACCATCCAATGATTTCATTACTTTACGTTAGCTTTTGTATTTTATTGCTTGTTTAACAAGGTAGCCAAAAATTAATAGCAAAAACACTCCCTCCATTTCGAAACATGTCTATACAGGGATATTTTCTATCATTACAGAAGTTTTCGAACTCCGTGTAATCTTTTGTGGTAGTTTTATGATACATATAACTTGTAGTTTTTTAAGTTCACCTTTTTAAAATACTTATATACACTTCGTTATTTCTTTTTAAATTACTATTATAAAAAGTATATTTTATTATATTTTACACTAAGCAGATTATTTACATAAAAAAATATTTCATGTACAAACTTGATTCTGTTTGTTTAAATTCTTTATACATAACATTTTATATGTATAAAGAATTTTAAAATAAGTATTTTTTATTAACTTTTGATTCTTAACTTATACCCTAAATATTTTAATAAGAATAATGTAAGAATTCATATATTTTATAATGATTTATATTCATAAATCCCTTTACATTAAGTCACAAAGTGTAGAATGTAAAACTATGTCGAATTTAGCGTGCAGGCGAGCCTTAGGCGGTAGCCATATTGAATTGTACTTTCAATAAAAAAGTAAAACGGTGTCCTAAATCTTTTTACAAAGATGACATCAGATCAATACGGCACGTTTCTATATACTTAATCATGATAATGTATTTCTATAAAGTGATGTATGTTTTAAGTGTATTCTTAGGTAAGCTGAATAAAGTACCTTGTTATAACAAGATATTTTGTTCTGCGCATTAGATATAAGATCTAATTAGTACTTACTTACCGCCGGTTTTAGCACAAACGGGCCTGGACTGAGGCCACGTATTTAGATTCTCTCTCAAGTAACTTAGGTATAAGCTACAAGTCTGTACAAGGATGTCAAGGATCTCCGATAATAACTGGCTAACCTGGAACTAAAGCGGTCTATGTAACATTTTTGGCTATAACATGAGTGGTCTATGTAACATTTTTGGCCAACTATTCTTTTATCTCAAATCTGTCTGTTATCTCAAATCATAAGTGTGTTTTATAATATCATGGTTTAGTAATTGAATAAATAAAATAACCGGATGAATTTTCATTGTTTTATTGATTTATATAAATTTGCCTCAGATCAAGCATTTTACAATGTGGAACATATCAAACCCATTGGATGTAGTTAATACTATTTCGCGTGTTACAGTGGACGTAAAGCACTTGGCACGGCCGCTCTTTCTATGAACATCCAAATTAACTAATTACATACATAAAAAAAATATTACACCGGCTACCACACGGGGTGGACAGAGCAACAGAAACCTTCCCTCATCTAACAATCACAACGTTAAAAACCAATTAAACTATGTGTCACAGCTTCAGCTTTTTGGATAAAGTATAATAATAATCTCTAAATAGGACATCGCTTCAATAGAGAACATTTTGTAAAAGTAACTACAACTGGTTACATGTATATAATATAATAACATAGATATAATATTTAATTACAGATCAACGTATCATTAAGAACAGTTAGTATTAAACAAGTACATGACTACACCACACTTGTACATTCCTAGTCTTAAAGATCTCACTAGTAATAGCGAATAATGTGTATTCGAATAAAGTTGTGCACAGTCAATGACATAAGTCGCTATACATTTCATAAATTTGTAACAGTATTTCATACATGTAAAATGTCTAATTATTCTTCTTTAAATCTAGTATATAGTAATAAGTTGAGATAAAAACAACAGTAATTTTAATATAACTGCTGTAAAAGATAAGAAATTACCATTATTGTGTACGACAAAGCCATTTCAAATCTCACAAATGTTTATCAACTTACATCGCTGACAGAACAAGCGCAGTGCACACAATCTGTATATAAGTCGAATGCACATTACTTTATTGTATGTAATAGGGATGATCCTATCGGAGTTTACATAGTGCCAGACTATGTATACCATCTGGGAGAGATCACAATTACCAACGTTGTGACGTAATCATGTCATACCATCATCAATAATACGAGGACAGTGTAAGTGCAATCAATCAATCAGCCCACCGCAGTATACTGATGGACATAGGCCTAAGTGCAATACATAGCAGTAATAGGCAGGGTTAAGTATCACAACCCTCGTATCACTGGACCCCAGTCGAATGATAAAATCAACAATATATGAGGCTGAAAATATAATTAATATAAATAATATAAATGAGCTATTAAGAAGGCATCCGGGTCGCTACCTATCTAAGCGGTACATTTTCTATTATTTCTAATAACCACCGGTGCAATTTATAAGGAGTAAGTAGCACTACTTTTACAATTGGCCTTATACCATACAGAACGCCAGAACAATATATACATAGTTCCATTTTACCAGTGATGTGTAAGTTAATGTAGACATTACTGCAGTATCCGAGATGCTACAGATTATTTTCTGGCCTTACGGTCTTTAGTTACATAATACGTATTAAACCCACGATTATTTAGCTAAGTTTAAGTACCCTTACGCGAGTCTAGGGGTTCAAGTGTTGCGCAATATGACGACTATTGTCGTATTATGCATTTATTAATATTTATAAATAATGGAAATACTGTTACATCAGATAGCTTAAAATTACTATGGTAAAGCCAACGTGTTAGTCGACAAGGATAGGTGACATTGGTTTGTTCGCGGAAGGAAGCGCTCAAGTGCCCGCATCTCTCCTGGTGTAAGACCAATGTAATTAGCAGCCGCTGTTGCAATATATCTACCGAGCCAACATCCCCGAGATCTTCAGACGCAGTAACAAGTGTCAATATTGCAACCACACGAGCCCGGGAAACACATCACATTTATAATAAGACTATATTTAAGCTTCAATAGGCAGCTTAAGGAATCACAATCCTATAATAATTGTCGATCACAAACTGGATTAGACGACTATCTCTACGAACACCTGTGACTAATCGCACTCTGCGGCGACAAATCGCGTTTAATCGCTACTAATAGCAGAGTGCGGACGCTAATACGACAACAATAAATTTCGATTATAACAATTATTTTATTCATATATTATGAACGACATCGGTTTTATTTCGGCTCAATGACGGTAATAGATTTTAACGATTGGTGCGATTGGTAAGCGTGATCGCACTTGATATAACAGGCCAACATACGTTACTGCGATGTGACGTCACACCGCGATGTGAGCCCGGCGCTACGTAGACACTTGTGACGTGATGCAGGTCATGTCCTGGCGTTATGACGTCACATTTAGTTTGTTGTAAGAGTACTTGGAGTCTAACAGTACGCTTATGGATTGTAAATCCATGGTACACATTCGTGACCCAGGTTCTTCATACCTGGTTCACGTTAAATCGGGCCGCCACCTAGTAGGTTGATAAACGTATCTCATGCATATCGCGCTTACATCTAGAGCGTTTTCACATTATAACAGTTAGCGGAGACATATTTACCTGACAATTCGAATATAGCGTCAAGAGTCCGACCTAATGTGACCTAACTAAGCATGCCAATACCTTGTAAGTTTACTATCATAGATTGGCAAGCCAAGGTTTCGTAACGCGGTGTAATTCACAACACACCGCTTGCCCGTTCGACGTATGTCGGCCATTTACGAACAATCAATATCAACATCAAACATTTAATAATCATAACACGAAATCGTCTTATACATATTATATTGTGAACGGTATTGAACTACATCTATAACGTGAACCTGTATGTACAATAATCAACAATTTATGTTAAATACTGCGTAAACACCGTCTTAACGATCTATTAAGTAATTGTTTAAGTTTAACTATCACTCATGTTATTACATTTATTGTTATACTGCGATAATTTCATATAATTTCATTACGTATATGAATTAATTTAGTCAGTATGTTTTGAACACGGAATAGGAAGAAAACAGTTCGAAGTATAACGAGTTGATTTCATAAGTGCTATAGTCTGTATTAGAGGTAACTTGGAAGTAGTCAGATAAATATAAAATTGGCGAGAAAACCAGACCATTTTAGCAGTAGATATTATCCAAAACATCTTATCTATATTATGAAATTTTAATCTATACTAAGCTATTTACTAACGAATCGCGTTTATAGTGTTATTGCTTGTTTAATTTATAATAGGTTTAAACATCGACCAAATATACCATAGATGCACGATCGTCGCTCGAAAAACGGCGCCAATAAAACTGTGCATAAATCAGTCGTATGCGCTATATTATGCACCTGTCCCACTCACTCTTGCGTGCGCTGCCCGTAAGCGAGAGCGAATCGACACTACTACGGTGGAGACCGTACCATATACTTAGTACGCTTGCGTATCGCGACTAACACACTTAGGACGCGTTTTAACTAAACTATTACAAAATGTTTCTCAATGGGCGTTCAATGGTTATTCCGGTTTATTTCCTGGATTGCATAATAAATGCAGACACTTATAAGTAAGTAGTACTGGTCAGTGCCACATATTGACGCGGTTTTTGTATGAGAAAGTGCATTTATGGTATATTTGATCGAAGGGTTTAAACTATTTGCATGTACTCTGTTCACTACCGTCAATAATGATATCGGCGCACAATAATTGTTAGACGCGGTTGAGAGGTATATGCCATTAGTTTCGTTGAAGGCCGGTGGCACGACCGCAAGACTCCTCAATAGCACTGATGCAGCCTGTCGGTGGTGACGCGTCGATGGTACGAGCCGAGCACTTTTGAATCACAAGTTTAACATTAACTTTATATATAACTGGTGTTCGTTCACAAGTCTAAGAGTTCTTCTTCTTGTTCTTGCTTCTCTTAGTCGCAGGCGCGGAGACAGTCGTCGCGTGTAAGTAGACTAAGGGCAGGGGCTAGGCAGTGGACTATTTGCGTATCTTCGCCGCATTGTCGGCGTTCTCCTTAAGGATCTTGGACTTGAGATGATCCTTGTATTTCAGGATGCCACCCTCCCATTTTGTGACTGTGCCATTTTCACATATCCAGATTTCTTCGGCGACCTGGTGACAATGGACATAAGTGTAATGTGAGGTTAGGAACACAATGTAGATATTTAAAGTAATAATGTTACTTAACCCGTCAACTGTCGAGAGGACATACGTCTATCCGCAAAAATGAGTCATCAAAAAAATAAAAACGACAAACTTATGTCCGCTGCACACTAGACTCGTTAATGAGTCAAGTGTCGAGCGCACATACATTTGTCCGTTTGTGTATTGTTTGCACAATGAATTTTCAATTATTTTTTACGT
Organism: Catocala sponsa; assembly: GCA_963564715.1. NCBI lineage: Eukaryota > Metazoa > Arthropoda > Insecta > Lepidoptera > Erebidae > Catocala > Catocala sponsa. The sequence goes on from OY751326.1 coordinate 5,816,404, forward strand.
ATTTCCCCTAGACGTTCAAGAAGTTAACTGCATTTAATTTGAATCCAGATCATACATTATGATGGTTGCATTTGTAAAATTCCATCCGTAATCTGTTCAATCAATCAAGTTTGCTGTGGCAAATTTAGCTTATATAAACTAAATAAAGATATTTAGTTACCTGATTTATGAGCCTGAAGTCGTGGCTAACAAGTACCATGCCACCATCGAACTCGTTGATGGCGTCACCGAGCGCATCAATGGTCTCCATATCTAAGTGATTGGTCGGCTCGTCCAGTAGAAGCAGATGGGGTGTCTGCCACGCGAGCCACGCGAATACTACGCGACAACGTTGCCCATCTGACAACTGACGCATTGGACACACCTGTAATAACATATTATGTAAGTTAAAAAGACCAACGTTGACGGTTGAATGTGAGTGCTGTACACGAAGTCTTTGTTTAACCAAAGTGATATTAGTTTTAAACAACATTTGTCTTGTGGAACTTAAAAACATAGCTGGCCAAATGTGGATGTGAATCACCTTGATCTTACTTAATAAGATAGGCATCAGACTATGTAGTCTCAAGCCTGCGGTGAGCAACATTCTAAATATCTAATGTCTACCTCATTGTTAGAGAGGCTCGCTATCCAATAACTGTGTATGATGTTACTGTGGTGAGCAGCATTCTAAATATCTAATGTCTACCTCATTGTTAGAGAGGCTCGCTATCCAATAACTGTGTATGATGTTACTGTGGTGAGCAGCATTCTAAATATCTAATGTCTACCTCATTGTTAGAGAGGCTCGCTATCCAATAACTGTGTATGATGTTACTGTGGTGAGCAGCATTCTAAATATCTAATGTCTACCTCATTGTTAGAGAGGCTCGCTATCCAATAACTGTGTATGATGTTACTGTGGTGAGCAGCATTCTAAATATCTAATGTCTACCTCATTGTTAGAGAGGCTCGCTATCCAATAACTGTGTATGATGTTACTGTGGTGAGCAGCATTCTAAATATCTAATGTCTACCTCATTGTTAGAGAGGCTCGCTATCCAATAACTGTGTATGATGTTACTGTGGTGAGCAGCATTCTAAATATCTAATGTCTACCTCATTGTTAGAGAGGCTCGCTATCCAATAACTGTGTATGATGTTACTGTGGTGAGCAGCATTCTAAATATCTAATGTCTACCTCATTGTTAGAGAGGCTCGCTATCCAATAACTGTGTATGATGTTACTGTGGTGAGCAGCATTCTAAATATCTAATGTCTACCTCATTGTTAGAGAGGCTCGCTATCCAATAACTGTGTATGATGTTACTGCGGTGAGCAACATTCTAAATATCTAATGTCTACCTCATTGTTAGAGAGGCTCGCTATCCAATAACTGTGTATGATGTTACTGTGGTGAGCAGCATTCTAAATATCTAATGTCTACCTCATTGTTAGAGAGGCTCGCTATCCAATAACTGTGTATGATGTTACTGTGGTGAGCAGCATTCTAAATATCTAATGTCTACCTCATTGTTAGAGAGGCTCGCTATCCAATAACTGTGTATGATGTTACTGTGGTGAGCAGCATTCTAAATATCTAATGTCTACCTCATTGTTAGAGAGGCTCGCTATCCAATAACTGTGTATGATGTTACTGCGGTGAGCAACATTCTAAATATCTAATGTCTACCTCATTGTTAGAGAGGCTCGCTATCCAATAACTGTGTATGATGTTACTGTGGTGAGCAGCATTCTAAATATCTAATGTCTACCTCATTGTTAGAGAGGCTCGCTATCCAATAACTGTGTATGATGTTACTGTGGTGAGCAGCATTCTAAATATCTAATGTCTACCTCATTGTTAGAGAGGCTCGCTATCCAATAACTGTGTATGATGTTACTGTGGTGAGCAGCATTCTAAATATCTAATGTCTACCTCATTGTTAGAGAGGCTCGCTATCCAATAACTGTGTATGATGTTACTGTGGTGAGCAGCATTCTAAATATCTAATGTCTTTAAATCAAATCAAAATTCTTACACATAAAGCAAAATAGTCCACTGTATTTTACCGTAATTGGCATGCAAATGTAACACTTAATTATTTAAAATAACAATAAATAAATAACTGATCAAAATATGTCTAAAAAACAACCCTTTACAATACTTTTAAATCCATTTAGTGTATTTCTCAATAATAAATAAAAAATGTTTAATTGTCAATGAATGCCAATTTTCTCATTGTTAGAGAGGCTCGCTACCAAATAACTGTGTATGATGATACTGCGGTGAGCAGCGTTTTAAACTGTCTTACGTCTATTTCATTGTTAGAGACTATGTTTAATGTTATGTGAACTATGTTTAATGTTAGATAATAAAACATGCTTATTAATTGTTGACTGTAGGATTGTTGTAAATGCTGAGATACTTAATATTGTCTTCTGTTTACGCGAATGTTATTCATTGAAATTAAACTACTATATACGGATTTTATCGCGTTGTTTATTTGACACTTTATTATAAAATTTTGAAAACTGTTACACTACTACTACTATTAAACTTTACAAATTTTAAGCTAATTAAATTATTGAAACTATTAAAACTATTTATACTATTACTATACTATTATACTATTTATATTTATCACGGAGCCGTGACCATGGCTGCTGAAAAGCAACCGAAACGTCGGGGAAAGTGTAAACATAAATATAAATAGTATAGTAATAGTATAAATAGTTTTAATAGTTTCAATAATTTAATTAGCTTATAATTAGTAAAGTTTGATACAAATAGTAGTGTAAGTTTTCAAAATTTTGTAATAAAGTTTCAACTAAACAACGCGATACAATCCGTATATAGTAGTTTAATTTCAATGCTAAGATACTGTTGTAATACGTTGGTAAGCTTCACATGGGAATATATTCTATACAAATATAGACTCATAATTATGGGTCTAATCCCTATCAACAGTATCCCGGGCAGTCGGCCTTTAGCCAAGTGATTAAACCTACGACTCACCTAGGGCCGGCCCGGCCCTATCATAGTACGAACTGAGTGCCAGCTCGAATTTGTAAAGGTTAGGCTAGTTGGTAATTGGTAAATTGGAGATACTACAAGCTAGCAAGAGAGAGGCAACTTTTATTGTATATGCTATTCCCGCGCTGAGTGTAATTCCTGTGTCGCGAGGGCCTTTGCAAACATTCAAACAACAGACACCAAAAACAACTAGATTCGACAACTATTTGTGGGTCACACATATTTTTGTTTCGTTTAAGGATCGAACCCACAACACTCAGCACATTGTCAGTTTTCCAGGTGAACACTTCAACCATTACTCCATCCGTGAAATCAGTGAGATCTTGCTCCACTTTTAAACTTGTCTCGGACCAGTCTTGAACTCACCTGTTGTCTGCCCGTGAGCCCGTACCGGCCAATGATCTTCCTCATCTCCTCACGCTCGCGCACTTCAGGGAACTCCTTCATCATGTAGTCGAGCGGCGACAGGTCTAAGTCCAGCAGCTCGTGCAAGTGTTGGTGGTAGCGCCCGATGCGCAGATGAGAGTTTTTGCGGATCATGCCTATTGACGGCACCAGCTGTAACAAACGAGAAACGTAATCTTTGTAGTGTTTAAAAAATATGAAGATATTGGATATGGTAATGTATATAATGTAAGCAGGTGATAGCCTAGTGGGAAACCGTTGGACTGGCACGCAGAGGTCTCGAGTTCGAACCCAAGGCGCGCATCTCTGACTTTTCGAAGTTACATGCCTATTAAATAGTTAATTATCGCTTGCTTTGACGGTGAAGGAAAACATCGTGAGGAAATCTGTATGTCTGAGAGTTCTCCATAATGTTCTCGAAGATATGTGAAATCTGCCAACCAGCACTAGGCCAGCGTGGTGGACTATGGCCTAACCCTTCTCATAGGGAGAAGAGGCCTGAACTGAAAAAGAACTGATTTAAATTATTCTTTCACCATTAGAAACCAGATATAACATAGGCTATAAAACACCACACTACCAGCTACAAGAGTGGAGCAGTAACCAGAAACGAGGATGAAACCGCAGGGGACAGTTAGCCATTTATAAAGTTCCTTTTATATTAGAAGATACTCACGTCACCGTACAACAGTTTGAGGAGCGTCGACTTGCCAGCTCCGTTAGGTCCGACCAACGCCAGCCGCGTGTCCAGATCAATACCGAACTCCAGGTTCTTGTAGATCCAGGGGCCTGTGTCCGCGTATCTGAACGAGACATTCTAGAACAAAAACAATAACAAATATTAGCTCTATTAGTATTAAAAAAGTGAGTTTATGATGTTTGGATAAGATGAAACTTGGCAGATGGATATTATACTTTAGATATTTACATTTTGATCTCGCTCTTTATGCCAAATATTCACGCGAATGAAACCGCGGCTAAGAATGACTAGTATTGAATCATACAGGCAATCCCTACTGAGTAGTCAACTGGATCATGAGTAAATTGTAATTTAATTAAGTCTTATTCTTAAAGTATTTTTTATTTAATTATTAGCACTGTATATGTAGTATAGTATCACTTTGTGAAATAATTATTCGATTGTTGTGTATAATTGTTATAGGATAATGAATAAATTAATACATATTCTATTTATTTATCATTATTCTGTATTGTGGTAATTATGACGAGCAGCGATAGCTCAGTGGGGAGACCAATAGACTGTAATACGTGTGAATACGTGCAACGGGGGACTAACCACTACCGGAGAATTTACAAGCCACAGATACTCACAATAATACACCGATTCCTACCACAAATGCTTCGCGAGGCTATTCGAATGAAAAAACATCTTAATTTCAGTAGACAAGATAGTTTATATTTACCACCAGCTTAGGATCCAATAACTCAAATAGTCAAACCAAAGAAAAACAAACCACATCTAAACTTCAAAACATTTTCCGAATACATAAACAATAACACCAATATTTAAACAAATATAAAACTTTAAAACAACTAAATTTAAACAGAATATAAAATCACCATCTTAATATCCTCATTGTATAAAATAAATAAACAAATAAAAAAACAATAAATAAAATAAAATAAATAAACATAAAAAGCAACTGAAATACTAAAGAAATAATAAATCTAAATAACATGAAATATAAACATCAATCAAAACAAAAACTCTATAATACAATTGAGTTTTATTTCCATACTCCACAAAAAATAAAATACCTCAATACCTACACAATTTAACGCTATTTCTCAAAATAATTAGTCGTTAAATATATTCAAAAAGACTAATTATAACTACTACATGTGATTAATATACGGCATTCGAAACTTACACAGATTCAGCCATTACATGCTTCAGGTAATGTGTACACGTCTGTGTTTCACAGAATCATTGCATACAATTTGATTATGTACGATAAACGCGCATACAGCATGTATATATATATTATACAGGTTAACTTTATACAAAATGCAGGACCCAGAGGGTACTAATCCTTATTTATCTATGTAAAATATGAGATATTTTATGGTACCTAAATGTCTCTACATGTCATAAAACAAAGTCTCCCGCCACATCTGGCTGTCTGTTTGCGATAAACTCAAAAATTACTGAACGAATTTGCATGTGGTTTTCACCAATAGGCAGTGATTCATGAGAAAGGCTTAAGAGTATAATTTTTTGTTTTGTACTACCCGTGTGAAGCCATGTTAGGTTGCTAGTTATTCATATTATTAAGTAGTATGGATTCCGGCAGACGCAGCAGGGGTAGGCCCCCACAAGGTGGACTGGCGACCTGTAAGGGTCGCAAGAAGCGGTTGGATGCAGGTGGCCCAAGACCGGTCTGTGTGGAAAACCTTAGGGAAGCCTTATGTGCAGGAGTGGACGTCGTTCGGCTGAGATGATGGTTACCTTTGTAAATATTGCAAAAATTTACATCAACTTCCTAAATAAGTCAAAAATAATATAATTTAATACCTGGACCATAATAACAGGGGGTGGAACTTTCCCGCATGAAGGGAAGTAGAAGTTGAGGATCTTGTCATCGATGACCTTCTCTGTGAGCCCCTGTGCCACCATCTTGGCGAGGGTCTTCTCCTTGGATTGCGCTTGACGAGCCAGCTTGGCGGAACCGTGACCGAAGCGAGCTATGTAGTTCTGTGAAACAATTGTATATAGTTACTTATGTAATATAAAATCAGGTCTCTTATAGGTATATACAAAGTGTACCATATTGGTGCCATCCTAACTAATATTATAAATGCGAAAATGAGTTTGTTTGTTTGTTACGCTTTCACGCCTTAACTACTCAACCGATCAACATGAAATTTTGCATACACGTTGTCAGGGGTACAGAATAGGACGTAGGGTACCTTTCAACCAGAAAAAAGAACTGTTGCAAACCTAATCTACATTTACGCGAGCGAAGCCGCAGGTGAAAACTAATCATATATAAAGACCGCATTCGAAGAAGTTCAATAAGCCTAAAGCATTTATAAAATGCTTATTATTTAAATATTGGACTTATTTTATTGAATGTCCTTTATTCTATTTGCCAGCATTACACTGTACATTTAAAAAACATCCTCATAATCATCAACAAATAAGTCACGAAATTTCTGAAAATATATTTATAGTATTTGAAGTTAACCTTAATAAGTTAACTGAAGTGCCGCTTTCATTCAATAGCGACAGTGGCACTCCGGCAGCCAGGCACAATATGTTTTAGGTTTAATTATATCTGCCATTCCAACCATTGACAGGTTAATAATTTACTAATTTGTATAAAGAGTTTATCTTTAAGAAAGCACTGATATAATTGATAAGATTTTATTCACTTATCGGCTGCACTATATCACCGTTAGATATATACTGTATAATAGTATCAATTTGTGAAAACTAAGATAGTGTCAGAATATTACGAAACTACCCATAGCTAATAAAATGTGCAATCGGTGCTTAGCACAGTGTTTTAGACATTTCGTATACACTATCCGAAATTTCATGATAATCGGTCGAGTAGTTAAAGTGTGAAAGCGTAACAAACGAATTCACATTCATATTTATAATATTAGTTAGGATATAATATCATAAGAGTCGAGTAAGTAGCTGTGGTGTCAATGATAATTGACATCTTTGCCATGAAATTTAAATTTTATAGGCATTTCCTCTTGCAATAGAGACATAGGTTTTGTTTAGTCTAATTGGACGTACTTTCTGAAAAACGTTCCAACCCACACTCGGGTCAAAATCGAGTTATTATTAGCAAATTAGTGACGGGGTTACTATTTACTAGCTCGAAAAATTTGGTAGCTCTACTATCACTCTAAATGACTTAGTAGCCCAACCCACATGTATGAAGAAGCACTACGGGATTGAACTTCAATGACGATTATCTCAAAATGTTAACTTTGTGGGTTGGAAAGTTTTTCAGAAAGTACATCCAATTATTGTATTTTATATTTATATTTATCTAGAAAATGTGTACAATGCTATGCATACCTGTTACCTGTGTAATTACAATTTATTTAGGAATAAGAAAGCTTTTACTAAAATTTGTGTAATTATACTGTTGGTATGCTTATTCAATAAAAATAAAATAAATGGTTAAATAATAATAAACTGTTGAATAATAACTAAATAAATTTCCATGCTTTGTCGGTTACCTTCATATGCGCGATCTGGTCCTGCTCCCAGTTGTACTGCTTCATCTGGTTCTCGAGCAGTTCCATGCGCGTGCGCACAAACGCCTCGTAGTTGCCTGTGAAGTACTTGAGCCGTCGCTTGCTCATGTGAACGATGTTTGTGCACACGCCGTTCAGGAAGTCTTGGGAATGCGATATCAGCACGAGGATACGTTTGTAGCTGAAAGTAAGAATAATATCAAGAATCTGTCGTAAAAAACGTAGTTTGCTTAAGCCCGGTTCCTATATCAAATGTTGTGCAGAAATGATGCAATCCACAAAAATATAAATAAAAGTTATACTGATTTAAAACATAAGTTCATTTATCCTACTACATCATGTTATGCATATAGTTTTATAAAGAACTAGCTTTTGCGCACAGCTCCGCCCGTGTGGTACCTACATCAATAAAAAGTAGCCTATGTACTTCCCCAGGTTTTAAACTATATCTAAATTCATTCATTTCATCTAAATCGGTTGAGTGGTTTAGCCATGAAAAGGTTACAGACAGACAGACAGATAGACAGACAGAGTTACTTTAGAATTTATAATATTAGTAAGGAAAGGATTGCATTACTTGATGTTTATTCAAAAGACCTTCATAATTATAGATAAATTAAAAAAGAACCTCTGGTTTATTTAACATTACACACACTCACGCACACACACACGCGCTCGCACAAACACACACATACTAGCACACACACACACTCTCTCTCACACACACACACACACACACGCACACACACATTCACGCACATACTCATTTTACAAACCATACTTAACATTAATAAAAACCAAAAAAAAAAATATTAAACTTGTATTCTTTCCTTTTCTCATAGATTGTATATGTAATTGTAATATAAAATTAAATATAGCACTGCAATAATAATAAAGCATGTAAAATAAAATGTATTAATAACACCATGACAAACTCCACGAGACAGGCCTGACCTAGTGTGGAGCTCATTAGTAAAATTTCCTTATTCTTTTAACAGGTACATTTAATTAATAATATGTTTTTTATATATAAGTAGAATTATAAGGAATTGTAAAATGTGATTTCTTTTTAGCAAAATAAATAAATTATAAATATTTCTGCACAACACGGTCCAAATAACGAGTTGTTTAAGATATGGACAGTTAAATGTTGTCTGCACGGATAGAGTAGTGGTTTACGTGGTGGCCTCGTCATTGTCACCGCGCCGAGTGTGGGAATGCTTTCCACACGGGACAAAACTTTGTGTGAGCTGCAAATAGTAGTTCCGAGTCCGATGTCCGATTCCGTCGTTTGAATGTTTGTTAAGTCCACCGCGACATAGGAATTGTGCCTAGTGCGAAAATTACAAAAAGTATGTCTGGCCTTCCATCAATTGACTGGTTTATGTGTTATATACCGTGTAAAAGGAATAATCTTTTAAGATCGATACAGACTGTTCTTTTTGTTTGGGTAGCGACTGAAACTTGACATCAGTTGATTGACTACACAGAGGCCGTACCAGTCAAGTGCCACGCCATTATTATTATTATTATAGCTTTATTCTCCATTTTCTTTTTATTTAGTTGTTATGGGTAAAAGCCTCCTCCATTCTTTTCCACCTTTCCCTGTTTTTGGTGTATACATCCAACTTTTTCCTGCTGTTTATTATGTCATTTGCCCATTTTGTCTTCTGTCTACCCACGTTTCTTTTGCCTTTTGGGACCTGCCATTTAGTTGTTTGGTTAGTTCATCTCTTACATACATATAATAATTGTTTTGTGTGTAAGTGTTCTTTGTGTCCGAAAATTGTACTTTTATCAACTATCCCACGACACAAGACTTGATGCCTATTGCAGAATTAGTTTTTATTAAACAAAAATATACACAGGAGCGGTGCGTCATCATAAATGCGGGAGACAGCTAGTATATTCCCATAAGAAGAGAAGTTGTAGCACCAGCATAAACAGCAAAGATTTGTAGTTCTCCGTTGTCATTGGTAATGATGGTACTTACTGTTTGAGTTCCTCTTCGAGCCAGACGCAGGCGTCGAGATCGAGGTGGTTGGTCGGCTCGTCCAACAGTAGCAGGTGAGGCTTCACGTACAGCGCACGGGCTAACGCTATACGCATGCGCCAACCTGGAACACAATTTAGTTTAGTATAACTCTGAATAAAGACAACATATATGTTGCGCTGTATAATATTAGATTTGAAGAACTTTCGTGATTAGTACAGGTCTCTTCTCACTATCAGGGTTCGGCCATAGTCAATTGAAGGTTAGAGGTTAGAGGTCTTAACACACCTACTTGGTAGAGGTATGTTATCAGTATTGGGAATTGGCCATAGTCAAATGAGAATTAAAAGACTTTCCTATACTATACCTTCGAGAATTATATTGTTCTCCAATGTGTTTGAAGTCCTTCAAGAACACTAAAGAATAGTGTTCTCGAATGTGAACTCTTTGAAATGAGGAATTTCTCCTTCATCATTAAATTGAGAGATAATTTAGTCAATAATGCGCATACATAACTAAGAGAATTAAGATGTTGTCTCAGGATCTAATGAAATGGCAATTCAACAGTATTTTGACTGATCACTGCTATTGTTGGTCTATTGAATGGAGTGGTTTCCATTTGGCCTAGGGGATACAATGGTATCCAATATGTTTTTTGTGACTGCAAATAAAACTCGTGTGAGCTTTTAAACTTGTACGTATTTTTATGGGCATATCTCGTACTATATTGTTCTGTTTGTAAACGTGCTACGTGCTGCGGATCGCTATTTATTGACACCGTAGTTCAGAGATATGCTGTAGCATTTTCCGGTATTTCTGTTTATATAGTTATTCCTTTGAACATCTAACTCTTTGTAAATTTATTCTATGTACGTACTTCATCAAACTACAACAAATTCAGTGGATCAATATGCATAAGCCAACTCTTAAATGAACTTGAAAGGTTACAAACTAAGCGATCTCAGTTTACAGAGCTCAAGTTGTTAAAAGTAAAGTAATGATATCAAATTCGTATAAATTCACTAACATAGATAACTAAGTTGTGTGTTGATACAAGCGAGTTATCTAAATAGAGTTTGTAGATAGACTTCAGAATTTTAACTTGATGAACTTGAATAGAGAACTGGCTTAAGTTTGAGATTGTACTTAATTCGATGTAAAACTGCCTCTAAATTTGGAAAATGTTATAGAAATGAATATTTTAAGGATGGTGGTTTTGTAAAGCTTAGATTTATACCCCGCATAGTGGGCATATATCGCCATCTTCTTCTTGCCCTTTAATATCTGTTACTTCATAACAAACATAGTGGACACACGATAAATCCTGTCTTAATTATTATTATTTTAAATATTTATTTTGAATGCGGGATATCCACGTACCCTACATACTTTAGATTTTTGATTACTTTTACTTTTTACAATAGACATGACGCATATAAAATTGCCAATCTATTCTTTACATAATAAAATAAGAATAGACACTTCTAATATAATTATATTCCATCTACGATACACTTTTATCTTAGTCCTTAGAATGTAATACATTTTTAAGTTTAGCCCATATAAATGCCATACATTTAAAAACAGCAAATTAGCCACTTACCTATTGGAGATGTTGCCATTCGGACCAGTTCACGTAAACGCTCGTAACAATAGAAATAAATCGAAGTGTGAAGGTGTACGTACCTCCAGAGAAGTCCTTGGTGGCCTTCTGTTGCATTTCCCTGGTGAAGCCGAGACCGTGCAATATGTTGGCGGCACGCGCCTCTGCAGTGTCAGCGCTCAGGTCGTCCAGTCGATCGTACACGTCCATCAACTGCTCTTGCGCGTCTGGAAAACATTATATGCATACATAGTCTCGCGCCTATATACTAAGGGTTACACCTTCGGATATATAGACGAAAGACCGTTACACTATCATTTAGTAATAATTTCAGTGGAACAGTTTATATCTCATTAGGCTATAATAGTCCACTGCTAGACATAGCCTTCCCCTAAAGAGCGCCATAGCGCCGTCTTCAGCTTGCCGCATCCAGCATCTGCCTGCAGTCTTTCGCAGATCGTCATCCCACCTGGTCGGAGGGCGTCCTACACTACGTTTGCCGCGGTTTCCACTCAAGAACACGTTTAACCCAGCAGTTGTTGTTCGCGCGATATGGCCAGCCCACTGCTGAAAGCTGCAGAAGCTGAAGTGAGCTTGCGAATTCTCTGAGCTATGTCGATGACTTTGGTTTTCTGTCGGATGTATTCGTTACGAATCCTATTCTTCATAGAAACTCCGAGCATAGCTCTCTCCATAGCTCGCTGAACGACTTTGAACTGGTGGACCAACCCCACCGTGAGTGTCCATGTCTCGGCTCCGTAGGTCATGACAAGTAGCACGCACTGATTGAAAACTTTCGTTTTCAAGCATTGCGGTATGGATGACGAGAAGACTCGGCGTAGTTTCCCAAACCCTGCCCAGCCCAGTTTATATACAAGGCAGAAATTATTACTAAATGATACTATAATTATCTTTTTAGTGTTGAAAAGGGTTAGGCCATATTCTACCAGGCGGCCTACATGGGTTGTCAGACTTCACGTATAATCGAGAACATTATGAAGAACTCTCAGACATACAAGATTCCTCACGATATTTTCCTCTACCGTTCAAACAAACAATAATGAACTATATAATACGCATGTGCGTATTAAAAAGTCTTCGAAAAGGTAGAAGTGCGTGTTTTATGGCGCGTTTACATTATTCGGTTAGACCGTATACGGCTGCAGCCCGTACTCTGTCACCAACTAATGTAAAGGGGTATTCGGTTGGCCGTATTCGGTCACAGCCCGTATTCAACGACGAGAGCTTAAACCTAACGCGATCGCCGGATTCGGTGGCCGAACTAATGTAAACGCGCCATTAGGATCTCAACGTGGCAGTCTTATGGTCGCCGACTAGGATATCGCTTCTTTCACTTACGCTATCACATACACTACCCGTGACACACCCTAATTTGGCCAGGACACCATCCCAGACTTCATGCTGTTATTTTGTGTCCGTGCTTTGTGAAAACAACAAATAGTTGTTCCAAGCCTGGTGTTTTTGTATCGATTATTTGAATGTTTATAATGACTGCTACGGTATAGTAACGGTTCCTTGCGATAGTAGTATTATTATTATTATTTCAGCTTGTATCGTTCCTCAGCAGGGCAAAGACTTCCATCACGCTTTTCCACATCACCCTGTTAAGCGCTAGTAGCCAATTTAAAAGTGAGAAAGAGGAGTTATCTTACCGTCATCTTCGCATTGCGCGAGCTCTTCAGCCAGCTTCTCGAGCTGGATGCGTTCCTCATCGACCTCCATGACGCACTCGAGCGCAGTCTTGTCGGAGGCCGGCATCTCTCGCGTCAAGTGGAAGATGTCGATGTGCGCCGGGATCGGTACCTCGCGCCGGCCCAGCGCTGACAGTAACGACGACTTGCCTGGAAACAACACATCACGTCACATTACATCTATACTAATATTATAAATCTGAAGAGTTTCTTTGGTTGAACACGCTAATCTCAGGGGCTACTAGTTCGAATTAAAAAAATATTTTAGTATTGGATAGCACGTTTATCGGGGCAGGCTATAGGCTAAATAAGATCACGCTACGACTCACGGGGGCGGCGCAGTAATCATAAACGCGGGTGACACCGCGGGCACAGCTATTCCCTGAATACATAGAAACAGCACTTTATTATCCACGAGGGATAGGCTGAGAAGGGTTAAGCCCACACTTCACTGTGTTTTTAGCGGACGAGTTTATTGCAGTCTAAATCTTGGTAAATTTGAAACACCATACTAGTACTGAACGTTATAACATATACACACATACATAGAATCACGTTTGCTATGTCTAGACAAAGGAGTATTATATACACATTTCGCTAAATTGCACTTAATAGGGTGATATTGCCATCTGTCGTACATAATTGCTAGGCTTATTGTCGCTACTAAAAACAGATGCTTATAAAAGATACAAATAACACTTCAACACAACCTACTCAGGTTAACCCGTCAACTGTCGAGCGGACATACGCTGTCCGCAAAAATTAATCATAAAAAAAACTACAAACGTATGTCCGCTGCACACTTGACTCGTTAATGAGTCAAGTGTCGAGCGCACATACATTTGTACGTTTGTGTATTGTTTGCACAATTAATTTTTAATTATTTTTTACGTATTTCCCCTAGACGTTCAAGAAGTTAAGTTATACCACGGGATCAATAAGGCAGTCCACAGAAAAACATAAAAAGTAAAACTTATTTTATATTTATGTATCGAAATAAGTATTGCGATTGTACTAATACACAATTACGCCAAGCAAGTTTCTTATCTAGACAAGGTTTAAATATTTCACGCAATTCAGTGAACGCATAGTTTAATAGCATAAAATAACATATTACACTCGCAATCGTTCGTATATGTGTCAGGAGGCAGACATTATATATTTAGTATTAATTTTTATATACATACAAAAACTTAGTCATTAGCTTTCGCGATACAGCGATAATATTAGATATCACATACATTGACTCACCCCCGAAAGGGTAGGTAGACGTGTATGTCACACAAATTTCGCTAGCAATGTTTTATATACTACGTAAAACCGCCTATAGTTTGCTACTGGATAACTGGACACACTCCAATGTAAATGTTTAGTTAAAACGTCCTATTAAAATAGAAGGCAATATACTAATCTATACTAATACTAGCTGTCCCGACAGACGTTGTCCTGTACAAAAGAGAAAAAAAAATGATAATATCATATCTAAACCATCCTCGAATCCACTTGAGCACACACAAAAAGTTTTATTCAAATCGGCCCAGCCGTTTAGGAGTTCACTGTTAACACACGTACAGTAGAATTATATATATAAAGATTATAAAGCTGAAGAGTTTGTTTGTTTGGTTGAACGCGCTAATCTCAGGAACTACTGGTTCGATTTGAAAAATTATTTTAGTGTTGAATTGCCTATTTATCGAGAAGGCTATAAGGCTATATAATATCACGCGACCCACGAGGGCAGGGCAGTAACTATAATCGCGGGTGAAACCGCGGGCACATCTAGTTACATATATAAATAATATGTTAAATTTACTACCTATCTCTCATCGATTATTGAAAATATAAAGTGAAACATTAGGTTTAGGTTTAAAGACATTAATTCTCATATAGGATTTACATCACTTGCATGAGAACATGATTATTAAATATATGTGTGTCCGTCGTCACAAAAATAAGAATAAAATACAATTACAATGTTGAACTTAAATAGATAATATACTCCCAGATTCCCGTTCAAAAGTTAAAATTAATTCACATAATTTAAAATAATGATTTATTTGTTAGAATAAAAAGTCTCTTTTTAAATGTATTATACAAGGTAACATTTTTTATATCCGAGGGTATCTTGTTGTAAAAGTGCGTTTGCTTTTAATTCAGAAAGAAAAGCATCGTGAGGCAACCTGCATATCTGAGAGTTTTAAATTATGTCCTCCAAGATGTGTTAAGTTTGCAAATTCCCACTTGGCTAGCGTGACTATAGTCTAACACCCATATTCTAAGAAGTAACCTCAAACCTTCCTCAACCTCGACTCAACCGAGGATACCTTAAGGATCACCTCAAGGAATCCTCGAAATCGGTATTCTTAGTCATGGCTTTCTCTTGACTTGAGGTAATCTTGAGGATCCTCCAATGAGGTTGAGTCGAGGTAAAACGTCATTACATACGTCACAAAATCATAGATTTAACATACTTTTTAATGTTTTTGTCTATGATCACCTCAAAATTGACAGATGTTTGTTTTTTAACCTTATCTATGTCGCATCGCGTCATTCCGAGTTGTTTATGTTTGATTTGTTTGTTGTGTTGTGATCCAAGTTTTATCCTTTAGCTTTATTTGTTCCACACATATATGTCTGGAAGACAAATATTCAGTGAGGCGGAGAAGTTGCGTCTCGCAAATAACGCCTTTCAGGATAATCGTACGAATTATCATATAAATAATTCAAAGATCGTTTAAAATCTATTACAAAACACAAAAAATCTTCAAATAGAATTATCAGTCGTATTTACAAGCGTAGGTGAATAGGTAACAATGGCGTAGATCTTCCTCGAGTATTCCTTAAGGTTGGTCGCGACGTACCTTGAGTTTGACAGTTGTTTCCTCACCTCGAGTGAGGAAAGATGTCGAGGGACGCCGAGTGGAGGAGATTTTTTGCAACTGTTAATACTGATTTCCTCGAGTGAGGTTGAGTGGAGTCGAGGAACGTTTGAGGAAACGTCTTAGAATATGGGTGTAAGTCTTGCCACACTGAGAAGAGGCAGGTGCCCAGAAGGACAGTTCATAAAAAGGACTGACATAATATGATGTAATATGTTACTAAAATAATAATGTCATTGATGGTAGAAAAGATAACTTCATTCAACTTTGTTTGCTAACAAACAATCTGAATATGAGTAACTTGTCAACATTATATCGAATGTAAGTAAAGTGCATGACGATGACAGCTAAATACCTATCATATCAAAAGTTTAGTTGGAATCCATTGCATGACAGTATTATAAATAATTGAGTAAGAACCACTCTAGTAATAATTGATGGTGTGCTTGATAACATTCCTTGTCTTGTCATCAATTTATATTAAAGAACTAGTTGACCAAGCACGCGATGTTCTGCCCTTTTCCATTATAAATTGCAAGTGCGCTTGTCGGTTTGTCATTATTTCCAAATGGTATAACGGATCAACATATATTTTTGTGAGAGTGCTTTTTGTTAGAAAAAAGTTATAGGGCAAAGTTATTTTGCACAAAACTGCCTTTTATCCCACATGATACAGTTCCTTTGAAATAATTGCACAATAGTTGCTTTTTATCCCAGGAAACATTAAAATTACTATCCCACAGCAAATTTTGCTGTGGGATAGTAATTTTTCCTTAGAACTACAGATCGAAACTGTCAGTTAAATTAAGTACGTACCTATACATATATAAAAATAGTAAGAGTACACATACCGAGAAGCGTGCATATTGAACGAAATGGCAGTAAATGTACCGGAAGAGATACGAAAGAATTGTAGCAAGTAGGATACTGTAATCTTTGCAAACCCGGGCAAAAATCGTAGATTTATCCTTACTAATATTATAAATTCGAAAGTAACTCTGTCTACCTGTCTGTTACCTTTTACAGCTAAGCCACTCAACTGATTTAGATGAAATTTGGTACAGATATAGTTTAAAACCTGGGGAAGGACATAGGCTACTTTTTATTCATGTAGGTACCACGCGGGCGGAGCCGCGCGCAAAAGCTAGTATTATATAAATATCAGCCCTACATATACCATTTCACTGCAGGGCACGTGCCTCTTCTCAGTGTAAGAAAGGTAAGGCTATAGTCAAACACGCTGGCCCACTCCATGTTGACAAACTTCACAATTCATTGGGAATATTATGATGAACTCTCAAACATGCAGGTTGCCTTACAATGTTTTCTTTCACCATTAAAGCAAGCAATACTTAACTACATATTTAATACGTGCCATGGGTTCGAACTCGGAATCTCTGCGTGGCAGACGAACGTTCCACTAGGCATCTCTAGGTTTAAGTATGTATAGTATAAATAAAAAAAACAATCGACATTAAAATCGCTACGCGCTACACAGCTCAGCAACATCAACTTTCTCTTCAAGTGAAAATAACAAAATATAGCTGCAATAAAGCCTTACATAGTTTTAAAACGATTCATGTCACGATTCGCAAGTTACCGTTCGATAAAATTTTCCTTTGATTTCTATATGCTATTGTTTCAAAATATGCTTTAAGCGCATATACATAAGGCACATATTAGCAAACAATCGCAGTGCAACATAGTAATTTTATTCGTATCCAATGATAAGCTTATTCAAAATGTTGAAGCGCATAGAAATCTATTATAATAGGAATATTGTATAACAAGAATAGTGCGTTTGTTCAATCGTAACTTGCAGCGTTAATAAGATTTATTAAAATCTATGGTTTATGTGCAAATAAGTAAATTTCTCTGAATCTTATCTTATTAAATGTAGTTAAAAGTCCACAACTATATTTATTCAACCTTTTTAAACGCTATCATCGTAGCGGACCAATTTTGAGCAACCCTTTCTTAGTGAATGCCTGCGTCCTAGTAGACGTATCGTACAAGATTTTATGAAGCCCCCGCAATTTGAGCTGTACGTTAGTTAGTCATCCAATAACACAATGTATTCTAGTTTCGGTGCCTGACTTCCACCAATACTGATGCCTGATACATTGAAAATCTAGAACTTTAGTTCTTAGTAATATAAGCTTTTACAATGTAACCTTTTGTTATGTATAGGATTCGCCCTCTATTACGTTGAATCTAAAACCAAAGCAGTCGAAATATAAGTGCAATACTCTGCTACCTATCCCCATTCGGTGAAAGACTGCGTCAGACTATGTATGTATGTGAAACTAAAGGTTTATAATGATAAGCTAGTTTCTCTTTTATAGATAAAGATGGTATGTTATAACTTCAATTGGTTGATGGATTTTGAACACAAATCTCTAATTTAACCCAACTCATTGGTTTCGAATATACCATACTTAAATATAAAAACAAATCGTCACAAGCTGTGCAGTATGTTCTCAACATTTTCTAAAAACAACGTTATTTTTCAATATCCCTTCAAGCGTTAAACGGAAACTAAGTCTACGTTCTATTATCAACGGATAAATCGACCTGTCGCCCTAACATGCACGAGAACAACATTTCCCGTGAAATGCAAGTGGCGATTCGCCGAGCGAGATTGCGAGAGCCAACTTCCGTTTTGGACGGGAGGCCGCCTCGCTCCATAGGTGTAGGCACATAATAGATAGCGGAATAATGAAGAAACGACACGATAGAAATTGTGTAGGCGTTCATAACTAACAACATAATTATATCGCAAATTTATTTGTTACTAGTCTTTGTCCGCAGCTTCGATAACTCGGAAACAATACTTATTCCTGGATGAAAGGTAGCCTAATGTACGATTTCCACCAAGCGGAAGGCGCCGGAGCGCAGCGCAACGCATCGCAGCGGATGCGCGAGCATACGCCAGTAGTCGACCGCGTCCGGCCGACGGCTATAATCTGCTGGAACCTGGGCGCAAACGCGCGCGTGCTCGCGTATTCGCTAGCATGCTCTCAGCGACTAGTGATGCTTTCGAGACGAGAAGGAGCTGCCGAGCGGACGCGACGACAGCTGATACGCTGCGGCGGCGTCCGAGCGCAGCCGACCGGCTGCCGCGGTATACGCGCGCATCCGACCGGCTGCCGCCGCATACGCGCGGTTCGAACCGAGCCCCAAACAGTGTAAATTCCATGCAAATATGAAACTTAACTATTGTATAGAACCCTGAATTTCCCTTAGCACAATGTGAAATCCTGTCCTGGCAACACCTGCCCAGTAAATATCGACCGCGTATTTATAAACAATAAATAAACAAATAGCAGTTTTCATATAGTTGTTTTATGAACAGTGACTAAAATCCAAAGAAAATCAGTTTAAAAAACATTAGCGTTATATCCGGTCAATAAACAGTCAATCTCAAACTTAAGGAAGAAACTTATAACAGCAGTGTTAGTGAAATATGTCGTACATTGAATTATCATTAAAATAATTCTCTAAATAATCGTTGCAATAAATATTTTCTGTTTAAAAAGTGAACTTTGGACTACCACTAGCGATTCGAGTAGTGAGTAGCAGAACTAATAATTACATTAGTTGACATTAGTTCCAGTGTTGCTGTCAATAAAAATATATATCATATGGTTAAATACTATTTTAAATAAATAATTGAGCCATCTAGTGTCGAGAAGACAAATCAAAATTGACATTTGTTGACGTTTTGTTGACACTTGCGATAGTGTTGCTACCATTAAAAAACTATTAAAAGTAATTTGGTGATACCGTATTAATAATTTAATCTAAATTAGTAGAAATATATATTGCCCTAGAGAACGCAAGGTTGATACCAAAAATGGAAAATGAGAATATTACTTTAAGGCGTAAGAAACGTTCTGTCTCAATGAATAATGTATCGCTCACATCAGTATTTGACTCCACGATGCTGAGCTTACCAGATACATCAATGGATGCAAATAACTCCTGCTGTTATGAGCTAAGAAACAGAGTAGATACATTAACCGTAAACCTTTCAGCGGCGAACCATGAAATTGATAATTTAAGCCATGAAATTATTATTTTAAAAACAGAATTAGAAAAATGTATGAAATTATTAGACATCTATAAAAAATTGGACTACTCGGAAAATGTTTCAACCTCACGATCAGTTCAAAAGAAAAAAAGGCTCTCAACTCACGATAAGAATAGAAAATCCTTAATAACTTCCTCGCCAACTACTTCTTTGAACATGAGCACAATACATGATAAAAATATACTTGAAAAGGATGTAACCGATGAAACCGGCTTGAAAACTTCAAGCAAACATAAATCACCTTACAATAAATTGCAAACACATCAGCAACAACTCACACCATCAAAAACCACAAACAAAGATAAACCTAACTTCAATCCAAATGAGTCGGAAAATTTAAACAATGCTTCTCCACGCAATATAAGAAACAATTTGTATCCATGTGAGAAAAATAAAATATGTATCTTAAGTAGTGATAAGAGTAATAAGGTTTATTCTATAGCAGAACATACTTTCCCTAATCATCAAGTGTGTCACTACCTTTCACCATATTGCGGAATAAATAGGCTTATTGCTAATTTACATACAAAACTAACTAATTATACAATGGAAGATTATTGCATAATTTTCATAGGTGAAGAAGACTTTCGGAAAACTGAGAACTACTATGATCTAATTGTTAATTTACGTAAAACACTTATTACTATTTGTAACACTAATGTAATTGTCTGTTTACCCACTTATAAATACAATTATTACCGTTCTGTCTTCAATTGGAGAGTGGAAATGTTCAATAATTTATTGTACCTAGATGTGCAAACTCATAACTATGCCATATTGCTTGACTCCAATCTTAATCTTTCTTGCGATTATACAATGTTTTCAAAATATGGTGGTGGAATTAACAACTACGGGTTGCAAAATATTTTTAACAATTTACAAAATGTAATTAATTATTTTCCGAATCACACAATAGTAAAAAATAACATTATTTCCAGTTATGATACTAATCATAAACCATCTGATCGTGATAATATTATCCCTGTTACAAATAATGATAATTGTAATTTTTTTCATGCATAATCATATATCTGTCTTGCACCAAAACATTAACGGCCTTATAAATAAATCGGATCTACTGAGCTTACATTTACACGAATTAACGAATATTGGTAAATTTGTTGATATCCTTTGTATTACAGAACACAATATGCAAGAAAGTGATCACTTGCATTTGCATATCCCCAATTACACACTTGCTACATATTATGCCAGATCTAATCGTAGGGGAGGCTCATGTATATTGGTAAATAATAAACACAAGTATGAAGTGCTCAATTTAAAACAATACTGCTCCTCTTATAATTCTGAATGCTGTGCGATCAAATTAACAGACCATAATATTACTGTTATATGTATTTATAGATCTCCCAAAAACAATATTGATAATTTAATCTCGTTTTTCCACAATTTTGAGGGTATATTAATGAAAATTACTTCCGTCAATAATAAAAAGGCTCTCATTTGTGGTGACTTTAATATTGATGTGTTAAAAAATACAGGTATATCAAAACAATTCGAAAATCTCCTATATAACTTTGGTATGAAATTAAGTGTACGTCAACCAACGCGGTTAGAAAGTGGTTCGTGTATTGACAACATCTTACACAACATAAAGGGTAGCAAATCTGAGGTAATTGAACTGGGTATATCTGACCATACGGCACAAATCATAAAGTGCCCTGTTAAGAAATTTTGTACCATCTCACACTGGTTTACTTTTAAACGAGATTATTGCCCAGATAACATTGCTAAATTTAAACAAGCTCTACAAAGTCTCAGTTTTAACAGTGTTTATCTCTGTAAAGATGCTAATACTGCGTTTAATGAATTTAATGCCCTTTTTAAACTGTTTTATAATCTATGCTTTCCAGTCAAAAAAATTAAAAATTTTACGACCAGGTCACAGAAATGGATAACCAAAGGTATTAAACTATGCTGTAAACGTAAACGTGATATGCTATGGGAGCTAAGGCGTCACCCGTATTCATTAAATAAAAATAAATTCAAAACGTACTCGAAACGTCTGAAACACGTTATGAAAATGACACAAATGGTGCAAAATAGTCATTTCATTAACAATGCTTCTAATAAGGTTAAAGCTACCTGGAGAATAATTAACTCATCAAAATTTAACCAACCAAAGAATAGTCCTATTAAATTACTTGTTGATGATAAATTTGTAACAAATCCGAATATTGTTGTAGAATTATTTAATAATTATTTTGTTGACCATGTCCAATCTATAAATAGTACTAATCATGACATTGAACCCAATTTATCATTAATTAATTCTAATTCTAATTCAATATTTCTATTCCCTTCAATACCAAATGACATATATAATATAATAAATAATTTAAAAAATACTAGCAGCTCAGGTCACGATGATGTCGTAACTAAGGTGGTAAAAGCCGTAGCTGCTGTAGTCTCTTCTGTGCTTAGCTTTATTATTAATTTATGTATAGATAACGGCCAATTTCCTGGGGAGCTAAAGCTGTCTATTGTAAAGCCCCTATTTAAAAAGAATGATCCATTAAAACTTAATAATTATAGGCCCATCGCACTTGTTTCAATATTCTCTAAAATTATTGAAAAATATATTTATAACAAACTTTACACTTTTCTGGAAAAATACAATATACTATCAAAAGAACAATATGGATTTAGAAAGTGTAAAAATATAAATATGGCCATTTATGGATTAATAAATGATATCGTTACGAACATGGATAAAAAAATCCCCGCGACGGTTTTATTCATGGATATGTCTAAGGCTTTTGATTTTGTTGACCACAAAATCCTACTTAAAAAATTATATAAGTATGGTATCAGAGATAACGCCTTGAAATTAATAGAGTCTTACCTTACTAATCGAAGACAAATAACTTGTATTACACAGATATGTCATCACAATAAAACTGAAATAACATACCAATCGAAACAAAGAAATATAAATGCCGGTGTACCCCAAGGGAGCGTCCTTGGCCCGATATTATTCTTGTGCTACATAAATGATCTCCCTAGAGCCATTAAACATTCCATGACTCTTTTTGCTGACGACTGCACTTCTATCTTTATTGGGAAAAACTTGAACACCTATGAGTCGGAAATAAATGATAGTTTACGTAAGATTATACTGTGGCTAAATGACAACAATTTAATAATTAATTTCGAAAAAACCCACATAATGACATTTAAGCAAAGAAGCAATGATACTAATATGAATATAAATTATGATAACAACACCATTAGTAAAATTGACCATACTAAGTTTTTGGGAATTTGGTTAGATCAAAGCATGACATGGAAAATACATATAGACAATATAATAAAAAAACTTAACCAGTATTGCTATGCTCTATTTAATTTAAGTAAGGTTGCAGACCGTGATACTGTTCTTACTGCATACCACGCATATGTGTCTTCTACACTCAGGTACGGTATAATGTTTTGGGGTAATTCGACTGATGCGGATAAAGCATTTAAGGCCCAAAAAAAGTGCCTCCGAGCAGTATGCATGTTAAAATGTACTGAAAGCTGCAAACTATTTTTCAAAAAATTAAAAATTTTATCTGTTCCTTGTCTGTATATATATGAGGTATCCTTATTTGTCAAAAGTAATTTGAGTCAATTTGAAAGCCTTACTAACAGACGTCATAAAGACAAAATACGGATACAGCAACATCAAACTGCACTTTTTTCTAAAAGTTTTCTTGGCATGGCACCAAAAATATTTAATAAAATCCCCAAAGACATAAGATCTTTGGAATTCAACAAATTTAAGAAATCTCTGCACATGTTTCTGCTTGAAAAAACATATTACTCGATTAATGAGTTTTTATTGATGACAAATCTTTAAATGTCTGAGAATCCGATATATTTGTAATCCCAATATCATATTAGTATCTCATATATTTATTATTAGTTTAATTTAATATGAATAGAATAACAAATAGTTATATGATTAATTATTATTTAAATAGCCAATTATATTGGCTATATGATATTGTGTACCGATGTTTATATGATATTAATAATTCATTTGATAATTCTATTATGATATGGTATGTAATTTAAAATTCGATAAATATTTATGTATAATTAATAATTTTGTTTATAGATAATTAATTTGTACGCCCCACAGGGCGAAACATAGTGATACTTTTTTAATATGTTATAACTTGTTCCTCAACCACCTATGTTTCACAAATAAAACAATTTGAATTTGAATTTGAATTTGAAAAATGCGCTTCGACGCGCTCCGGCGCCGTCCGCTTGGTGGAAATCGTACTTATTTCCGTTGTCGTACACCTGACAACGTGTAAGTATGCAAAATTGTATGATGATCGGTAGCGTAGTTAAGACGTGAAACCGTAACAAACAAAATCGCCGAACCGATATTTATTGCCATTTTATTGCGTATATAGTAGTCAGAATTCACTAACAAAACTGACTTGATGGCTTGAGTTTACGACTGATACTTAAGACTGCGCCGAGCGTAAGACAGATAATGACAGAGCTCGTGCGACGCATATTATCGGCGCGCAGCCGCCATAGTAAAAGTGTATGGAGGATTTGAAGTGCTTTTTTGATAAATATGTATCTTTATTATCAACCAACAACTTAAATATTTGGGACGGACAAATTGTAATATAACTATTTATGTTTCGTTTAAGCTGTAAAATAGGATAGATTTCTACTGTTATAATCTAAAAATCATGTAACACGAGCTTACGTTTTTGCAAATTTACGTAATTTTGTAGGCGAAAATATTAATTATTTTAAGTTTTTTACACGGAGTAATTGTAAACACATTCATAGTTATGGCAAATGTATATTTTTATATTTGCATTAAACAAAAAGTGTTGATTTTATTCACTTAACTGTGACCGCCTGTTTTGGCACATCTCGCTCGGCGCAGTCTTAAGTTCTGGCTCAATTTTCGACTCCCACATTCTTTCTGAATTGTCTGTCTAGAAAATTTCTATGGCAACAATGAGTCGGAAAACCCGATAGACGACGATTGGTCCATCCCCATTAGGTTTAGTAGCCTGAGTATATAATATGGTTATTGTAAATATACACATTACCGTAATCTATTAGACAGGAGCTTATCTACTTACTTATACAAAATGAGGTATTGATCAGAAATTAAATTTAAGTATTAAGTCTCCCGATGAGATTCTATCTTCTAGGTCTTTATACATACACAAGAACCAACTTCAGTCAATCCTTTCTAAATTTGTGATAATATATTTTCCCGTATCTTTTTATTAAAAAGGCTGCATGTTTTGTCAACAAAATGTAAGATAATGTGAACAAAACCGTTACCGGCTCAGTCTTCGCGCTCCCATTTAATGTGGTTACTTTTAATTGAACGGGTCGATGTATATTGGTGCGTTGTCCCATACGAACGAACTACATACCTTGCATCTTATAATATTAGGTACTAGGCTTGATAAGTACGCAGATTTTTCCTGAATAAAAGTAGCTTAAGTTACCACTTACAAAATCAGCTATCTGCCAGTGAAAGTTGCGTCGAAATCGGTCGAGCCATTTCAGAGATTTTTGATATAATAAGTACCGTATAATGAATATACGGTACGAGGGTCTCGGGTTCGAACCCACGTCGCGCACCTCTGACTTTCGGAAGTTAATTATGACTTTTCGAAATTATGTGCGTATGTATTGATTGAATTATCGCCTGCTTCGTGCCTCGGAGAGCACATTAAGCCGTCGGTCCCGGCTGCCATGAACATCTATGGCAGTCTTTATTGCCCTCTAATATCCTGACACTGGTCTAGCTTTAGGGTATCGTTAGCCTTCGGGTTGTGGAGGTCAGATGGCAGTCGCTCCGTGTAAAAACTGATATCCAGTTAAATCCGATTAGACTAGAAAACCGACCCCAAGTGACTTGGGAATAATAAAGGCTAAGGAGAAGATTACATTTAAGATACATGCTGATTAGTGGTGTGATAAACTGCTTAATTTCGACAACGCTAACAACGTTGTGTTTATATTGAAACTTTTGAAAAAGCTTTTCACGTAAAACGCTTTTTGTAATTCGTTGTGAAAGCGGACATTAAAGCTGTCGCTGCCCGATTGTCAAATCGTTTTATTAGGTATTGCTGTATTAAACGTTAAAACTGCGTACTTTAAACGAAAGTTTATGCAACTAAAACAAAAATCTTTTTACTACTTATCATTATTATTACGTAAACAAACAACTCGTAATTTAGTAGCTTAATTCTAATGTTTACATGTTTGTTTGTATATTAATCTTTATGTCCTCACGCATTGAGTTCATTTTCAATATTACTTTAAAAAAGCAGTGAGTAGTGCGGCCAACTTAACGTTCGCGAATCGTTGTCATTTGTTGTCGTCCAACGCGCCAGTCACTAGCGCCCAGCGGCTGCGACAGCGTTACAGTTTGTGAAGTTGCTTTCCGTTTAAACGAAATCGGCGTGTACTTATAAACGAACGCTTATGCTTATGTTGATAAGCAGATTGTGTTTAAAGCCTTTCGTTTAAACGCCCACTACTAATGCTGATACCTACATGTGATCACATGTGTATGTAAACTACATTGTAACTCGAATCTGAACAGTACAGATTTTAGGTACATATTGCGGTTGACTTGATTATACCTACCGAGGCAAAATCAAAACCAATTTTGATCTTTTTATCTATCCGTACAATGAAAATCTGCTGCACAGATTTTTGTGAAATACTAATCTACTGACTTAATATCTATGATATATTTCATCAAAATTGATACAGTAGATTCTGAGGCATATCACAGCATCAATAAATAAATGGAATGTCATATTAAATAGAGGTCAAGCTACAGTTTGACCTCTATTTAGTATGAGATTCCATACAGAGCGTTATACATCTGTCTTAAATTTTTTTTTGTACACTAACATCAAGAAGGTGTTATTTTATACTTCGATCGATCATATCATTAAATTGATGCCCAGTAACCTTGAGAAGGTATTACTTTTAATTTCAGAATCTTTTAAACCTCGTAAAGGATTAAAGATTGCATTGTTTTTTTTTATACAACTAAGGTGGCAAACAAACGTAGGTACCTGATGGTATGTGGTCACCATAGCCTATGGACGTCTGCAACACCAGAGGCATCACTTGCACGTTGCCGACCCTTTAGGAAAGGAAGAATATAAAAGAGAAGTAGGAAGGAGAAGGAGCGGGAAGGGGGACAGAGGGTGATAGGCCTTGGGTGATAACGTGATGACAAAACTGTATACCAGACATAATGCCTACTGTGTCTGGCGGCCGGTGTGCCACAGCGACTCAATAAGATAATGCATTTCAGTATAAAATAGAGAAGCCGCCGCTTTGTGAAGTAATGAAGATTGTTCGACACACACTTAAAGAGGGTTACAGAATGTATCCAGGTCGCGAGTTTTAGGTCAAACCGCTTGATGAATTACTAGCTTCCGTCCGCGGGTTCGCCCGCAATCTGATGCACGATATTCTAAAGTTCCTGGCGTAGGTATGTTCGTGTTAATAAATAACAAAAAGCGAGCTGTGTGTGTTACATTAAAAAACGTACAAACAAATAAAATAACAGAATGACCAATCAAAAGAAATTGCATGCACATATATAAATAGGAGAAAATAAAATGAAAATTATTGATGACCTATTATAAAATTGAAAATGTCGTCACACTAATTATTATTAAATAATGATAAAAATAATTATTATAATTAAATTAATTAATTATTTTTTCTCTATATACATATCGACTAATATAGATTTGAACATGACATATGAATTATTACTGTAGTACATAAATAATGCGTTGGTCCGACCAAATTCGTACCACATTCGACTCCACTATCTACGATGATCTCCGAGTGGCAGGTGATAGATCAAGATGGCGTAACATCGTGAAGATGTGGATGGAGGAGGTCACGACCCTCAGACATGAGGTATACGACTGACTGAGGAGACATATTATTACATTCACTCATATTGAAAATTGTGCACTATCCTTGTCTAATGTATATGTAAAATGTTAACCCACTTTTCTCACTGTGGACACTCTTTTGTGTGATAAAGTACGGTGAGGGCACATGATTTGAATCTTTGACCATGAATAAAGTACCTATACATACTCACCGACACCGACGTGACAATGGGTTTAATTAGGGTTTTGTTAATGTATGTATATATCAATAATAAAATATACTAATATTATAAAGCTGAAGAGTTTGTTTGTTTGATCGCGCTAATCTCAAGAACTATTAGGATAACATTTTGGATAGCCTATTTATCGAGGAAGGCTATAGGCTATATAACATCACGCTACGACCCACGGAGGCGGCGCAGTAACGATAAACGCGGGTGAAACCGCGGGAACATCTAGTCAATAATAAAATAATGAACTGCGTTTTTTGTCTGTTTGTCTATGCGTTAAACAGACGAGTCAAACAGTCTTAATAATAGAGTTTCCTTTGTTATATTGCACATTATTTTACAGACAATAATAGTAATAAAATAAAATCTTTGTGAAAGCGGTGTCAAAATTGATTGTAAAATGGGAGGTATGAATGAGGGTATAATTAATCATTTAAATTCGGGTAAGTTTATAAAAGTAAGGTAGTAGTAGTAGAGATATCTCGTTATCTTACTCGGACTGCTGCATTTAAGTTGCGGTTCACAACTTGTAAAAAAGTAATGTAACAACACAACTTGTAAATTGAACTTTCGCGTATAGTTTCAAAAGTACTTTGATTGTTCCAGATATACTTAGTAATAAAAGCAATTAGGCGTATCTCAGGACATGACATAATGTATGTGCTATTATTGCCGAGTTAAACCGCTTAATTTTTACTTAAGTCTTACTTTATTGTCTGTATTTGATTTGATTGTTATTGCCATTAAATACTAATTATTATTAAACCACTATAAACCGAGAGCGTAAAACTGGTTACATATATGTAGCACATATGTTATAATCGAGCGCTAATCCCGCCGACAAACTGTTATGCAGTTTGGTGGGTTTAAAATAATTGTAACAATATGTTTTTATTTCAATAAAATTCTTAATTCTTAAAAAAAAAAAATATTGTTTAAATACTCGATGCGGGATGCGGCAAGCTGAAGACAGGGCGCTATGGCGCTCTTTGGGGGAGAGCTATGTTCAGCAGTGAAATAATCGTCTATAGAAAAGTCGGGCAAAATGAAAACTGCATTGTGTCTCGGCGTACGAGGGGTTAAGTAGACCTTACAATACAGCTTGACCTAGTATGCGCGTCAATACAAAGCAGCGTCCAACATTGCTGGCTATGTGTCGATGTTAACGTTTAATGAACTTTGGGACATGGAAGGCTTTTACATAACAAGACATGACATAACAAGAATAAAGATTATTATGTAAAAAATACATTTCTTTTGGTATTAACCTTTTTTTCAATATTTATTTTGAGCGGCGATCGTTTATGAGTAATGTGATGAAAGTGAATGAAGCCAGAGAAGTGTGCCAGGATCGTAGTAAATGGAAATCCATAGTCTCTGCCGACCCATCTCGGAAACAGGCGTGAATGTGAAATGTATGTATTTAATTTGATGTTGTATTATGTACACAACATTTCAAATTTTTAAATATATATTTTGTTTCTTCTTTTTATTTAAGGTAGTTTAAAATACATAGATCTTCATAATTGAAATTATATTCAAGTGTAAAGCACAGGTTAACAGAAACTTATTTGTTTTTTTTACATATAGTACAACTCCTGCACTAAGAGTGATTGCCGTGTCACCATGGAACTTTACAGACATCTAAACAACGGACACAAAAAACATCCAGAGTCGGAACAACCATTTGTGGATCACACAATTTTTTGTCCTGTTTGCGATTCGAACCCATAACGCTCGGCGCAACGACGAGACGACCACTTAAACCACTACGCCACTCGTACAGTCAAACAGACATAAAGTAAATCATGCATGTTTTCCCTTCCTGTTTTTGGTAATAATAGACTGTATATCACCCTATCTCGTTACGTTACTTAGGGGACAACCTGTATACACAAGTTCAGTTGCCGTATGTTTGTCTATGGAAAATTCCTAAAGTAGTCGTTTGGAAGCTAGCACTTTTTACTCCCCGTTGCATTTCTATATAAAAGTGTTTTATATACTTTTTAAGCAGTTGTTCTCACGGGAATGAGCAATCAGAAATACCAGACTGAGCCACAGCGAAACCGCGCGAGGTTTAGCTAGTTTAGCGTACTTATTACGCTTGTACTAAGTATATGGTACGGTCTCCACCGTAGTAGTGGTGTCGATTCGCTCTCGCTTACGGGCAGCGCACGCAAGAGTGAGTGGGATAGGTGCATAATATAGCGCATACGACTGATTTATGCACAGTTTTGTTGGCGCCGTTTTTCGAGCGACGATCGTGCATCTATGGTATATTTAATCGATGATATGAATAATATTATTCTAAATAAATTACAAAAAGCAATATTAAAGTTCACATTCACACATATTTGTCTAAGTTTCGAATATTTCGATGTGTTTGCAGATTCAACTCGAACTCGAATACTCTCTTTAAAACTCGATTCGAATCGATAATTAATTGTTCATCACTAGCAAGTAGTGGTGGCGCGGTAACATGCCTCGCATTGTGACTGCGAGCGCATATGCTCGTGTATACAGAATAGCTGATGTGTTATTACAGCGTCATCGCGTCATCATAATAACATGACAGTTACAATCGTCGTTTCCTATAGTACAATAGTTGTTATTAGCTTTATATAATCCTATAAAGGTGCATTTCCACCAGAGATGCTCGAGGAAAGTGTGCGATATCTAACAGTAGGATGGGTTAGTTTCAATAGCGTAACATTCAATGACCAAATAAAGGAAAAGGCAAAGGTCGTGTCTTATAAGGAGGTCATGGTCTTAGCCAAAAATTTATTTTCCACCGACAAGAGCAAAGCTTATACTTAGCAGCTTGCAAGAACAACCAAGCAAGAAAAAGAAGCTCCAGGGGTTCCAGTTTGCTCTGGTGATACGGTAAATATTTTACGTATTTTGTTTTTCTAGGGAAAGAATCATCACCCTGGTTTGGGTACCTAACAATGTGTCCCCTAAAAACCAACCACACGTCCTAATCGACCATCTGATCACGTGCGGGGCGGATACACGATTGAGAAATTACTGGCGAGGCTAACGTGGCACTTACATGGGCGTTAGGCCGGGCGATTGCTTAGGTATCCGGCCCATTCGGGCGGTCTTGGGGCGGATGGAGCGGTCCAGCATGGACCTCTATCCGGCCCAACCCGTAATCCTGAATTGACAGGACCGGGAACCTTCTGTCTGCGAGGAAGAAAACCTCTATAAAAATGACTCAAAGCCCAAGTTTGTGGTGGGGCTGTATGGCTGGGGTAACCAGCCATTAGGGCCAACATAAAAATACATTGAAATTGAGTAAAACTATTTTCTTCATTCTAAAACACTGTAAAACTACAATCAAACAAAACTATTAAACATAGATAAATGTATGTTTAAGTACCTAGTTTTGTTGTACTACAAAATATGGTAATGTATAATCTCTATCATACCTGTCTCGTGTCTAATACAGATTGCAATTCACATTATAAAACAACTACATTTATATTTTATGTTTAAGTCACGTCATTATTTATATACCTAAATCTTTACGTTTACGTACGTATTAACTAGCGGTCGCCTAGTGGTCAAAATTCGACCAAAATTCCCAAGCGTGCTACTTTATTTTCTTTTTTTCTTTGTTAGATATAAATAAGGTATAGGTAACCATAGTTACAAAGAATTGTACGACGTCAGACGAACAATGCCGAAATACTACGAACGCGATTCAACTGCGAGTGTCAAATGCATGGTTGTGCACGTGTAGTGTTTTTTTTCATTAATGTATTTCTAATGCATATTTTATAAAATATTAGGATTCGCCCCTCCTCCATATAAACTTTAACTATGCCAAATTTCATACTCCTCCGTCCGCGCAATTTTCGTAAAAAGGGTACAAAGATTTTGCTTCACGTATCAGTATATTATACAGGGTGTAAGTGACGGTTCACCGAAAACTGAAATACTAGCTTCGGACCATCATTCTGAGTTGGAAAACGTACGAATTTTCCACCGGAAAATTATCGAATTTTCTTTCAATATTTCACATTTTTCTAACTGATTATGATTACATAATGAGTAAACGACCCATTATACTAGATAATATCAATAAAAACTACATAATACCGAAAAACAGCTATGTAATCCAAACATACAAAATAAACACAGTTGAACCAATCAGCTGATCTTGCGCGGACAAGGCAATGACCAACGCAAAAAAGTTTTACGCACCGGCAATAGTGTGCTGTGTAAAAACCCGCCCGCATCGTACCTACTACCACTGAACTAGGGAAGATCTATGATCAATGATCGATATCGAAAAAAGTGTATTAAAACAAAGCGGGATAGGTTAATAAATAAAATAGTTGTTTTCCTTTTAAAAGTAAAGGTTACATGAACGTGTTAGCACTATTTATTATTAAATTAGTCACGTAGATTGAAAAGATTGTAATGATTAAAGTAGCCTGTAATTAAATGTTATACTACTATCACTTTACAATACCCATTTGCATTTTAAATGTAAAAAAATATTAATTGTTTTGATATTTCGTATCGTAAATGTACATGTATGAGTTTATTTAATCACTTTTAATAATAATTAATGTAAAAGACCATCTAATTGTTTTAAAACAAAGCTTTTTGTACACAGCGATTCATACAATGTAATGTAATCTAGTAAATCTTTACTTAACTGTTAAAATACAAAACTGTAACAAAAATTTGTTAATAGAATTAGCCATAAACAGTTTATTACTATGTATAAGTATAAAATTAATCGATAGCCGATAACTCTCATAAAAATATTTTATGAGAGTTATCGGCTATGGATTTATTTAATTAGATAGATGTATCTCATCCCTATCTAATATGACTACAACTGCAAAAGAAATTTATTTTTGAATTCTTTAGTTCGGTCGCGCTACTGTCAGGAATCGGAAGTACTTGACGTAATCTCTCGTATTCGCGAGTGTTTACTATTTTCGTTGCATTTTGTTAAGTTTTTTATTTTGTTTATAACTATTTTGTGTACTAAATTGTGTTTATTTACTGTGTTCATAACATTTTGTTAACGTTTTTGTTTTGTTTATAACTTTTTTGTGTAACTACAAAGTTGTGTTTGTACCTAATAAATAATGAGTCAGCCATTTAGTGCACGTGAATATGGACAAATGCTCATGGCATACGGGGAGGCACGAGGCAATGCTTCGTTGGCGCTTCGCATTTACATCCAGCGGTATCCTGACGCTCGTCACCCTATGGACAGTCGTGTGATTTCTCGTACGTATCAACGAGTACTGGATAATTTACCCATAGTACCGCATCAGGAGGGTTCCAGCAGGCCGATTAGAGTTTCCACTGAGCGGAGAATTCTCGATGCCGTTCACCGTAATCCACACCTTGGTAAATTGTTTTTTTTTTTTGAATTTATCGTAAATTACCCTACCTTTTTATTTTATAAACACATTTGGCTTTCTGTTTTTACCTACACAAACATTAACGAAATGTGCGTATAAGATTAATTTTATAAGACGTTATTCAATTTATTAATTTTTTTTGTAAGTACTATAATAAAATTGTACAATCCGATTATTAGTCACAACGTTTAAATTATTATTGTAGTAGATCACTAAAATAGGTGATCCGGGCTCCGTCAGACAATGTGAGCGCGAGTAGCGTTGGTGCGCGGGAAGCGCGATACGATAGCGCGGACGGACACATTGCATTGGTAGCGATACATTGCGTAGTGTAAATTACAATGTACTAGCATAAAACTTTAATCGTACGTTTCATTTTTGAATTGACATTTCCATTCAGTTGTGTACTTATGGACAAACGATTGTGCAACGTTTTCGGTACACCGTCCCTTACACCCTGTATAGATATTATAAAGAGGAAAGATTTGACTTTTTGTTTGTTTGTAAGGGTTTAACTCTAAAACTACTCAACCAATTTTAAAATTATTTCATTATATGAAAAAGCTATATTTATACATCGAGTAGCATTATTACTAACATAACAAAGTTACTAATATTGGTAATGTGTAAAAATCCTTGATTGATACATTTTACTCATAAACTGCTGAACCGACGGTGATGACGAAATTTGGAATAGAAAACTATAGACGCGCGAACAAATAGATTAAGTACTAACTTAAGAAGAAATCCATGGTGCGGGTAACAACTAGTATTATAAATGTGAGAATAACTACTTATTTATGACTAGCTGACCCGCGCAACTTCGTCTGCTTCACATAAGAGAATTCCTAGTTTTTGCAATATTTTTCATTTATGCTCCGCTCCTATTGGTCGTAGCGTGATGTTATATAGCCTATAGCCTTCCTCTATAAATGGGCTATCCAACACTGAAATATTTTTCTAATTTTTACCCGTAGTTCCTTAGATTACCGCGTTCAACCAAACAAACAAAATGTGAGTGAAGTCGGCGCGTGAGCGCCCCCGCCTTTTTATAAATGCAGCGGATGGCCGTTTCGCGCGTTAAACAACAATCAACCGTATAGCCGTACCCATACTGGCGCGGCGAGATTTGGAAGTGTTATTTCATCTATATCTTGTGTGTTTATAAACCGATTCCTATATTTTTTTTTATAATATAAATATTAAAGTGTACTTTTTGAATATGGGAGTTTGATAAAGATATATCTATGTGAAATACAATATATTTATGTATTTTAATACACTTTGAAGAAATGCCTAACGATTAAACACGTTATTGTGGCTAATTTATAAAAGATAGATATATACTATTAAGGACTTTTTTGTAGATCTTTTGAAGACCATCATCTTTGTAATACATACTTTTGGTGTATGATCAACGTATGCGAGGATAAGAGCTCGAAAGCGCATTTTCGTCCGACTTGCTTAAAATTTATCGTCACTGCTCAGCTCCTATGTGTCTTAGCGTTATATTATATAGCCTATAACCTGCCCAGGAGTATGTACTACAATCGTACCAAGTTTGGTTAAAATCCCTTGAGTAGTTTTTGACCCATGCGTGCACATACAGACAGACAGACAGACAGACAAAAAATTTACTGATTGCATTTTTGGCATCAGTATCGATCACCATTCATCCTCCAACATTAATTTTGAATATATATTCAATGTACAGAATTGACCTCTCTACAGTTTTATTATAAGTATAGATATAGATGTTATCACAGATTATCTGCTTTACCGATTTTGACGGGACTAAATAAAGCAGATAATAATAATAATATTCTACCATAACTACGCGGAAACCCGCTCCGGGTCTCCGTTTTCACGAGACCCGCGATGGTAAAATCGGCGCCGCACCGCTCGACACCCCTAGCCGCTCGCACCGGTGTTGCCTTCTGCCGCTGGCTTGTATGCCTATAGTGGCTATTCAGGGGGCCCATCTAGTGAGTTGGCGAGTCACCGTCTGTCCATTCGATTGATGCTATTAGAGTATTCAGGGCAGACGCCGTTTTATCATCCATAGTTACCAATATACCAGTCCATCAAACACCCATACCCATAGCCCATATATTAGAATCCATACGTAGCAATAGTCCTACGCCTGCTGCGGCTAGTGCCGCTGTAGGTGTTCTATCCCACCTTTGATTAAAACTCTCGAAGGGCCTCTTTACGTTGGACGCATGTCTCCGTGTAAGCCTCCCAAAGGACCGGGTATTTTCTTAACGTATTAGGAATATACCCGTGAAAGAGAAACAAATAATAATATTCTACCACACACACACAACACCATCTAGCCCAAACTAAGCAGAGCTTGTACTATGGGTACTAGACAACGGATAAACATACATATTTATATACTTTTTTTTTGTAAATACATAGTTACGTATTATACATAGAAACTCCCAGACCAAGACAAACATCCATATTCATGCACACAAATGTTTGACTTGTGCGGGAATCGAACACCGAATAGCTTGAACACCTGGGAATGACAGGGTTTACGTCACTAAGCGTTATAAAACGACTCATTTTCCGCACACAATGTCGAAGGCATAAAATGTAAGATGTTATATTATAAATGTGTATTAGGTTTATCTGGATGAAGTCGCTCTTAGCAACAAGACCGCTAATTGTATTTTAGCTCTTTGTCTGTAGATAGGAATGTTTTCATTTCCAATAAATATATACATACCTAACTAAATCCTCCTCCTTTATTTTTAGAATTTAGTTTTGTATGGACAGTGACATATGGCATAATGACTGCAACACTTGGTACATAAATGAGTTGTAAAATACTGAAATTATAATTTAATGGTGATTTAAAAGAGTGGATTTGAGTTTCTTGCAGGTATCTTCTCATAGGCTCAACCTTTTGCTTGAACCTTGCAACTAACATAAATGTAAATTCAGTAAATGTAACAAACTCACTAATCCCTTTGACGTTCATAAGTGTTACTTTGTGACCTAAGTGAATAAACGATTTTTGACTAAAATGATAGTGAGCAAATGAAACAAACCATAACAGCTGACTGGTTGGCAACAAGGCGTGTATGCGATGTGTAGTTATTATACGTATGTATTGTATTTATATGGAAGTGGCAAGGTCGGTGACGCGTATCACTTTGTAGTATATGTAGGCTTTTTGTACCGGTTTCTATAACATAATTGTATTTCTTGTTAGACGATCGAGATTGGGCTATTAATTCTACCGTCCAGACACAATACTTTTATCATTATGTATTGATATTGTTAGGCCGACAGGTTAAAGAACAATGACGAAATTTAGTTTCATTATATATTAATAGATTTATATTTATTGACTTTTGTAGCTGAGAAGTCAACGGATCAAATGATGGTAAATTGCAACCGTCGCCGTCGTTGACTTTAGTACATTCAAATGTATACAGACCCAAGCCGCTGTCTACCTGAATAAGTAATACCCACTTTAAATCTCGTTTGAAAAAGGACAAGTCATAACGCTTGAAAAACATTGCGGTCAGAGCTTGCATGTGATCAAAGAAAATGAGCGTATCGAGCTGGAAGTTAAAGTCTAACGTCAAGAAATACCTGCTTTTTAGCTGATGACAGTCTAGAAGGATTTAAAGGAAGACAAGATAGACGTAGCTGATTACAGAGAGAAGAGGAAAATGGACAAGAACCGATCTAAAATGATATTATAAGCCTTGAAATTCGTGATTCCCTTTACAGCCAACGTGCATTTAGTTAGCATATAGTTATGTGATAGGCGGCAACCAAATCAAAACAGTTGCACAGTACTATTGTGTTTAATGTCAATATTAAATACATAACGTATACTTACTACAACTACAAAATATCAATACTGTTTCAATACATCTGCATCTTAAATCTTGTTTTAAGTATGTGGAACATTTTACTGCCATTGAAAATGTTGTGACAGGATAACCCAAAATTTAAATTAATAAATATTTCGGACGTACTGTACGCCTGTTTATTCGCTTTTTTTAAGTAGGGAAATGCACCTTATGTGTCCTCCCATGACAAGGGGACACGAGGTAGTCATGTCGAGGCCTACCAACTTAAACCACCACGGCACGATCGCTAGGACCATGATTACATTAGCGATGCAGCAGGACTCATAAGCTACTGCGGGCGACTCCGAGGCTATGCTCCGGCGGACGTGAGAACGCTGATCTCACACACCAAGAAATTCAGGGCAGGAGATCCCTGTTCTTGCGCTCGCGATAAGCGTTATGGCGGCATCGTGTGCGCGTCGTTGCGCCTGCGCCGCCCGGTCTGTTGTTCGCGTGGTTACTCTTTTCGCGGATCCGCTCCGAGGCCACTTTCTGGCAGATAACGTCCTCGCAGAACTGTGCGACCGATACCTAATTCATCTCGCTGTCGACAGGGCCGGCAGGGAGATAAGTAGACATAGGCATTCCGCAAATTACGTCCCTATTCCTAACCTTCGCTTCTCCCTATCCATTAATTGATAACCAGTTTACGCATATACTCCTAGTCGATGGACGTTCTACGCTGCGTTTGTGGAGTCACCGGTTGTCAGTCTTTCGAAATATAGTTATCAGCAGCTAGCTGACACTGTAATTTAGTATTCTCTTTAGCTATTTCGATTACTTTCGCTCTCAGTCGGATTACGTCATTTCGGCTATTATCCTTCAGTTTGAAGATTCCAAGCTTAATTGGTGGACTGTGAAGTTTTTAGTGAAGAAATGTTTACAGTTACCGCACAGCTATAAATATGAAATTAGAATACAAAAAAATGTACTTACCACATCCGTTAAGTCCAACAAGACCATATCTTCGGCCACAATTGAGCTCAAGCAGGGTGTCCTGTAGAAGCTCACTGCCATAGAATGTGATGGAGAAGTTGGCTATCTTGATATCCCTGGACCGAGGGTGGACGGCCAAGGAACCGGTGCATGATCTTGCTTCCGAGTTCATCTTGGCCTCAGCTTCCAGTTTAAGGCATAGTGCCTCTGTAACAAAAAGGTTTATTACGTATTTTCTTTCAATTTGAGAGCTATTAAATATTTGCGTTTATTACTTGTTGAAGTGTTCAGAATATATTGTTTTGGAAATATGATAACCAGCATTGTAACACAAGTGACTAAAATTAGGAAGGCTTATGAGGATCGCGACGAAACACGCCAATAGCGTGATAGCATAAAAAAATGCGACTGGTAGACAGGCGCACCTCCTGCCTACCCATACAATATAAAATACGAGGATAATTTTATGTATATCAACTGAATCTGTACTGATTTTTATAGTATTTATCAACTCTCAAGACTTAGTAGTTTTGATTCCATTGCTATAGTCACTTATTGTTTCAATTGATATAATGCATCTACAACTGCAAAATTGAACTGATATAATGTATCTAATACTGTAAAATTAAACTATCTACTACTGAGTTCTCGTATACCTACACCTGAATATTAGATTAAATTTTATCAAGATTGAATACAATATAAATAAAGTAAAACAAAAATATTGTATCAAGAAAGCTGTCTTATACAAAAGTGAAAGCATGACTGACACAGTGATTGAACACTTTTTTATAGTTTTTCTCAACTGTCTGTCTGTAGCCAGTGGCCCGTGACAAAGCCTGATTGACAAATACATTTCTTTAAAACAAATTTTCAGTACATATTGATTTATTTACTATTATGTAACAGCTGCATATTAGCGACAATTTCTGTGTGTGTCTAGGATTACATTCTTGAAGGAGTCTGGCCGTTGAGAGGCCAGAGTCCTTCAAAAATGTAATCCTAGTGTGATGTGATGGCTTAGTTACAATCCTAGATATTTTTGTTAAAACCTAACATCATGGAGTGCCTATTCTGGGATAGTCACAAACCACCTGGCCCTTCCTTATACTCTCTATTACGCGTATTCGACATTGTTGCTTATTTTGCAATTAAAATTGTTCAAACTAATACTACAATGGGCAGCGAGAGGACAAAAAGACAATAGGCATGATGACTAAAAAAAAGATTTTAGTCCATCTGATTCAGATCAACAAAAAAATTTAACACGTATTTTTTCTTTTGTCCCACCAACTAATAACAACGCGTTTAAATTTCGTGTTACGTCACTGTCCGGTACAAAGTTTACAAGATAGTGACGTCATAAGCATCTCGAACTTTAATGCGTTATGTTAGTAATTTTTATTGCTTTGTTAAAACGAAAAAATAAGTGTCCAATATTTTTTGCTAATCTAAATGATGCAATAATTAGAATCACTTATTTTTAACCCTGTCATCATGCCTATTATGCAGAATAATTGTTAGTAAAATTGTGTTGCCCATGATATAGAAACCATTTTTTTAATAAGCTGTTCATAGTGGATATATTATGTACGTAGTAAATTTCATGCCTACTTCCTTGCCCTTGAATATGTGACAAACAGATAAGAGACAGATAAGTATGGAAGTTATAATTAATAATATAAATATAGAGAATTAATTTAAGGAAATAATTAATCTTATTATCTTTATATATATAAATCTTCTGTGCGTGTGTTTGTAATTAAACTCCTCCTAAACGGGTGGACCGATTTCGATGAAATTTTTTGTGTGTGTTCAAGTGGAATCGAGATTGGTTTAGATTTGGTTTTCTTTTAGTTTTTTTTCTCGTGTGTACTGGACAACGTCTGGCGGGACAGCTAGTACATTAATAAAAATATATTAAATTACACATTTTATAGTAAGAGTAATTCAAGTTTTATTTTTATTTATTTTACACACAACTACCATTACAGGATATACCCAATGTGATAGTCTGGTATTTATTACTAGATGTGCCCGCGATTTCACCCGCGTTTATCGTTACTGCGCCGCCCCCGTGGGTTGTAGCGTGACGTTATATAGCCTTCCTCGATAAATAGGCTATCCAACACTAAAATATTTTTTCAAACCGAACCAGTTCCTGAGATTAGCGCGTTCAAACAAACAAACAAACAAACTCTTCAGCTTTATAATATTAGTATAGATGTAGTTTATTAGTTGATTTTGTTAGATGTCTTTATATAGGGCAAATAACTTATGAAGATTTAACTCCATACAAAGGTCTGACTAAATCTGCTAACAAATTAGCACTACACTCTGCTACAGACAGCAATGAATTATCAGTAGCTAGCTAAGCTAATGGCAATCTCTAAGCATTGCTATGTTTAGTGAACTAACTCTGCCATACAAATATAATCATCGCAAACAAGGCATGATCTTTCATGTTAAGATTAGCCATTGTCCTTCATATTCACACTTCAACAACTACTAAATATAAACAAATACATGTACCTATTACAGGGGAGCTAACAAACACTCTAACAACTAAAACAAAGAACATCTATACTTATACCAACCATTTGTGAACTACACAAATTTTTGAATCTTTGGGCTCAAATAGTATACGGCATAGTGAAGCAACCACTACACCATTGTTGCAGTCATATTTATATGAGTAATAAATAAATCTCTTATCTTAACCTTCAGAAAATTAGAACTTTACTTATTTTTACAACACTATCCTTTTGTGAGTTGAGGAGGTGGTCAACACAGAGAAAACAATAATGTAAGTAGTCAAAAGTTGTTTTTAAAATAATGACCAAAAAGAAATTTCATACTAATATTATAAATGCAAAATTAATTTTAATTTTTTGGAAACCTTTTTATTTTGGTGTGAGACTCTTCAAAAGGCGAAGGCTTTGTAAAAACTATAGGAAATATAAAAAAGGTCTGGACAAATAAGTACCTAATACTTGAACAGTAATGCAACAAATGAATATTTTAGGCCAATATAATCACAAGGATTCACCTTGGTTTTATTGAGTGTACTCAGTGTAGGAACATAATAATAAGTTTGTATGCATGTTATGTTTTATACAATACTTTAATTTGGCACAGGTGACTCATCACCTATCTATACTAATATTATAAAGTTGAAGAGTATGTTTGTTTATTTGAATGCACTAATATCAGGAACTACTGATTCAAATTGAAATTTTTTTTTAATGTTGGTTAACCTATTTATCGGGGAAGGTATATAACATCACGCTACGACCCACGGGAGCGGCGCAGTAACTATAAAAGCGGGTGAAACCGCGGGCACATCTAGTCTATACAATAAAGAGCAAATAATAATGGTTGACAATTGTATCAATAATAATTATTGCCTTTTATTAAAGCTCTAATTATGACAAATCTGCACAAAATATTGACAACATTTATTTGACAGAATAAAAGTAAATATGTATAGAAGTAACATATCAATTAGATAGGAAAAACTAAAGACATAAAAAATCTCATAATAACCATAGCAAAGGTAATACTGAGAAGTTAGTGCAGCAATGTAGGAGTAACACAGAAGCATAAAATAAAGCACAAAGTCTATGGCACTTTTATAGGTTACCTACTAGTAAATTTCCTACAGGAAGTAATTTTCCACTTAATAATTAACAATGTATAGTATAACTCGCTTAACGAAACACGCACCAATTTGAATCATTTATATGTACGCGCATACATTATCGCACCATGTGTTTCTGAATAAGATCATCGCCTTAAGAAAATACTGTCGAAGTTATTGTATTATCAACAAAAACTTTTTTAAGTACAATTTGTAAAAGTAATACCCTGCTATAAAACAAGAGGCACTTAATACAGTATATAATGATAGATCAAATTTCACAATGGTATTTACCTTCTGCGGTAAGCTCGCGGTCCTCTTTACCGTTGCCATTAGTCGCCGAACCGTTCTCATCAGTCGTCACTCTGGCCACTGGTTTCTTGTTCCTGCTGCTCGCCTGCTCTTTCTTCTTCTGTTGTGCTCGTTTTTTAGCATCAGACGGCATTTTGGTTACCTGGTCAACACCAAATTTTTATTACACGACACAAAAAAATAGTCACACACCTATGTACTTTAAAACATTCTAAACAATTTATATTTTTCTGCATAGCTAACTGAACTTGCCGCAGTATAAGCACTATACTTTATTCACGTATTTATAACGGAATAATTAATATTACCTAAATTACTTTATGGGATGGTAAGCAAGTCGTCCGCGTCTACACGTGCTGAATCAAAAAGAAAGACATTTGAAAATTTACAGATTACGAATTTCCACCAGAGACAACTTACGTTTATAAACGTATGGAAAATATTTCATAATTATTTTATTAACTGGCAATATTATCATGAACGCGTCGTCGGTATTTTAACTCATATAAAATTACAAGTAAAACGTTCAATATGTTTGTGAAAATTACGTTACTAGAACCATTTATGATCGGGTATAAATAAAAATTAATTGTTATATTTTTCCAGTCTTATTAAGGACGTTCCCATTGCGACATCATACTTATCGAGACAACTAAGACACTATTCACATTTATTCGCATCAAACATATTATAATTAAATTTGACCCTTAATAAACCGTGCCGTTCATACATTTTATTCGTTTGAGCCCTGCAAGATAAGTATACATACAAATGCGTATGGTTTTAGTATGAATAACAATTTCAAAGCGTTCATTCGCTGCAGTAACAACTCTGATCAGTAGAGCTGTATCCGATATAGCAGCATAAAAAAGCAAGTACGATTATACACTTATGCAGATTTATTATATGCTTACCACAGCTTATTTTAATTACATTTTACAAATAGATGCTGTGAAAGATTAATAAGCTCAAAGAAATCAGACCATAACTTGATAAAATTATTTTAGTCGTCAATAAAATAATAATCGTTGGTATCTGAAACGAAGATAGTATCAGACTAAATACTTGACCTCTACCCTGAGTCTATACAGTATATAGGTCTTGCAGATAGCTTGACTATGTTTGCTATCCATTATTATTAAATTTATTTTTCAATATGCTTATTGCTAAGTTATGTCACTTTTACTTACTGAGCTATTAGCACCTATAATGATAGCGTAACTTAATAAATATTGTGATCGTACACTACCGTTATTTTGTGAACGCACCTTTATGACCATAGACAAACGACACACTTGACTATTTCAGGCGTACAAAATGACCCGCGAAATTCGATTATAATAATTATTTTCAAATCTTAGAGACGAAAAGGAGCAAGGTAAGCAGTAAATAAAAGCAGTCAAATGATTCATTATTAGTTTATTCAGGTAAATATCAATCAACAGCCAATAATTTATTGAAATAGTTCAACAAAATATTATGTTTACACAGTTACATAGAATGAGTAAAATACTAGATAATAAGGCTTCAAAGACGTAGACATAATATTGCATTCGTACTTTATGTATTATTAACTGGTAATTAATAATATAAAGAACATACATATAGTAAATGCTAAATATCCTTAAATGTTGTTTTATTGAGTACCTGATCTGTGTGATCCATTTAATACTATTGTCATAAATTTCAGTATCTAGAAGTTGTAGAGTCACATTATGTACGTACACTATCTTTTTATTTTATCATAGATATTT
Source organism: Catocala sponsa (assembly GCA_963564715.1). Taxonomy (NCBI): domain Eukaryota; kingdom Metazoa; phylum Arthropoda; class Insecta; order Lepidoptera; family Erebidae; genus Catocala; species Catocala sponsa. Next base: position 5,860,424 of record OY751326.1, read on the forward strand.
TACGTGTTAGATGCCGATTGGATACTATAACTTTGGACGTGTGGTGACCACTGCAATGTTAAATTGGACTAATAGGTATTTCAGGGATGGTTGTTTAGGTGATATTTGGTAAGGTACTCAAATCTCTCTTATAGTTCAACATTATATCATCGTCATACATATTGCCGTTATAACGAGGATTATTATTATACTGGAAATCGGGGTTAACTAGCAGAACTACTCATAAGCATGTTACGAAATTTGTTACAACCTATCTATACGACGGTTAAAACCTAGATCTAATTACAATCATAATTGCCATTTAGTGCATACTACAATTCGTCTGATACTACTATCTCTAAAAATCATAATATCCATGAACATAAGACAACAATAATTGTACTATATAACTCCAAGAAGACAACCATACAAACAAAATTTTAGAGCCAATGATAGACAGATAATCCTTATTCTCATTTTAAAAATCTGATAGAATATAATTTCGAAAACGGTTAGACTAGGACTAGGGCTGTTTATCTAGTTCCAAGGCCAAATTTGGACACTTAGGCTCAACCAACTCTGGCGCCAAACCGCACATGTGTCTAACGATGTTTAGAACAAATTATTAATACAATTCCGAACAATTTCTGCAGGTAATATTTTGCTATGCTTTAAGGCTTCCTACCTAAAGTTCAATACGAATATATTAGACAATTTGAATGTACTTCTACAATTAGTATAATATTGCAAATATGTAAAGAGATCTCATTGTTATATCGTAGCCCACGTGCCATGTGATGATGATAATAATGTAACATATCGACAGCAGAATTAGGAACTAAGTACCAATTTATACACCTATACAACATAAAGTTTATAACAAAAAAGATGTATGCAGACGAAGGCAGATTCAATCTCATAGATTTACCTATTTAAAAATTTGAAAATTCTACCTAACACTCACGTTTAAAGAGAGAAAATTTACTATATTAATATATTCTACTAGGGATAAATATTTAAAAAGGCAATAGATAATATTAAAGCCTACCTATAATACTTATATATTAACATTTACTATAAGAAGGAATTCATTTATTATTTTACGTAGCCAATGGATAAATGTGCATAATAGACATAAAATAATTAATTTAATATATTTGGAAGCAGTTGAGGTACTTATATTACAAGTATTAACATTCAAACACGTATATAATTAAGCTTATTTAAAACAATACTCGAAACCATATAACATCGTGTCATTTATCTATGTGCTGAACACTTCAAGGATAAAGGAAAACAGCTAACGATAATACAACAATATATTTAGTTCTATTAACCTAGAAAACACAATTAATATAGTTTAGAGAGCTATTATGATGACGCACTGAACTAAACGCATTTAATGGAGCTATATAGCGTGCAGCTACTAAACATACTCTGGTGTTGACTGCAGTGTGTAGTGTCCCGGCGTTCTCTATAGAGAAGCTGCGGTTGTGTCCGTTCCTTCGATCCCTCTTACACGATTCCCTACATTATACCTGGTTGTAAAACCTTACTCCTAAGGTTGTACCTTATAATTTAACCAATCGTTTCGCTTACATTAATCACAGCTCGTTCCTTACCACGTGCATAGTACAGCTGCTCACATTGAAAGTAACAGAATACCTTCTCACCCGTTTGGATTTTATTAAGCTCTTAATTGCGATACATCTTGCTACCCTATATCTCATATGGAGTAGAAAGAAATGTGTAATCTGATGTATTGTTCTGACTGTATAAAGACAAGATGCTACTTAAATTTAGGTGGACGGTCTAATCCAAGAGAGCGGGTAAGGTGTACTTAAAATAAAATAAAGAAAATAAATAAAAAAATACATAATTTATTGTAATCACAGATGTAGCCCGTCGTCGCGGTCGTCAGTTTTTTGCTTTACTCTATAACCACCTCAATAATTTCCATTAAATGCAACCAATGATTCACTATACACAATTACAAGCTTAATAGATTACAATGTCCATTCGAACTGGGAACGTCGTCGTTTAAATAATTGGAATAATTCACATACATATAATAAATAAGACTTAACATGCACAACAGCTATGTACAACCAAATGCAATTTGCTAATATGCTTAGATTAGAATGTGATGTGAGTTTGAGCTGGAGCGTCGCCGGCCGGGTGTGGTGTGTGGAGGGGCGGCGGCCTGGAGGCCGCGAGTCGTGGAGCCGCGCGGTCTGGGCGCGATCACGTCATGTTCACGCCGAGAGACCGGCTGGCGTACTCGTACACCACGTACGAGATCGACACGGCCGGGATCACCTTGATGAAGTTCGGCGTGATGCCCCGGTACAGCCCGCGGAAGCCCTCGCGTTGGACTATTTCGCGGAAGGTGCCGCGCATCGTGCCCTCCGCGCCCAGTGCAGCTTTTTCTGGAAACAATACAAACTAACTGTCAAATAACTGGATAACAACATTTTAACTTTTATTTGTGATTGTATTATTGTTTTATTTGCTAGTAGTCGTAATAAATAAATGACGCGTGCACGATTGGAGTAATTATTTATTTGAAGTCTAGATTCTCTGATATGTCAAACTACGCCACAGCCCGCATCACAATACCAAAAAAATAAATACTTTGAATGATGGAATCATTGTATCTTGAACATAAAATATGAAGCAACACTTTTGCAATACAATATAGAAAAAAGACAGAGTTTTAACATTACGTAATAAGATTTATTCAGGTGTCAAAATACAATACAGTACTTAAATACATATATGCATTATTAAATATACCTGATGTTGTAATGTAATTATTAAGTTACTGGCAAAATTAATAATGATATCTTATTGATACTAATCTATGACGCCAGACTAATTTATGGTTCATATCTAATTAATCTTCATGATTCAGCATTTCATGTGATATCAGCAGTGAGTAATATTTGCTTTAATGGTTGTAGCTCCTTACAGAAAAGATTTGTAATATAAACAATACTGTAAACTTGGCGATTAAAATAAAAAGAGTGGCCATGAGTTTCTTGCCAGTTCTTCTCATAGGTTCTACGCCCTTGTGCTAAACATGGTAATAGGTAAATGTAAATTCACATCAATAAGCGTAACTATGACATTCATAAGTGTTACTTTGTGACCTAAATGAATAAACATATTTTTAATTTGATTTTATTTTGAATAGCACGTTCATTAATTCAAGGATACTACAGATTTTCTACTTGCTATGATTCTGGCCAAAGGTTTAGAGCATAGACGCACCCTACTAAGTTTAAATATGTCGTGCCAATAAAACTTCCATATTACTACTACGTTTAAATAAAACCAACCTTCTAGACGTTAAATCATCCAACACACAAAGCATCAATGAATTATAAATATAATATTATCACGCTCACTCATATTCAAAACTGTACACCATTGTTCTCTATCTAAAGTAAGACAGCATTTTTTTTCGTGCGCTTTAATAACGGTAATTTATGAATTAAAGCTATGATCCAGACATATTTCGTTTGCTTGAATGTACTTATAGGGGAAGATTAAATTTGAACATATGTACTTGTTTAAAATACTTATTGCGTTGTTATCAATACTAAGACAGACAATATAGATAGTGTTATCGAAGTCTAAGAGCTTGTCGGCTGGATGATTAAAACTCAGCTAGCAATGTCGTCATAGTGTGGTATATTGCGTAAGACCGCAAAATTTAAAATAATTGAATGCCATTTTAAATATGAAACTGAAAGCGTATCCCGTGAGTTTCTAGCTTATACTTCTCATAGGTTCTACGCCCTTGAACAGCTGTACATGGAATCAGGTAAATGTAAATTCATATTAATGAGTATAGTTACATTGACGTTCATAAGTGTTACCTTGTGACCTACATGAATAAATGTGGTTCGATTTTAAATTAATCAACATTTTTTTATAATTTTATTTTTTTATATATTGATCTTCTTTAATAAGGTTCAAACTGTGTCCGCTGTTTCAATATAGACATTGCGATTATTATTTCTAGACCTTGGATAATTGTTATGTTGTGGAAAGAGTATTTGTGAAATCCGGTATATAAATAAAGTCATATATTTAGGCATGTACAACCGATGTAAGTGTATTACAACTACATATTGCCAGATAAGTTTTTGATGACACATTTCTAATTGTCTAATAGAAGCGACCAATACCTAATATTTTCCGACCCGGAAATTGAGCTCGGAATCTTTTAACCGAAAATATATGTCAAGACATAATATATAAGTTTTATAATGTTTACCTTGTGCTTGTAGTCGTGTTCTGATCAATGCGAGAGGGTACGAACAGACTTGCCCCAAGGTGCAGGAGGTACTGCCACACGCCAACAATAGCAGCATCCCGGGCTGCTCGCTGTGCATCTGGTACATACTGATATACTTTTTCTTCAGGGTCTCGTAGACTGCCAGATCGATCCCTGCGTACGGCACGATACCCAGAATGTTTGGAATGTAGCCCTTGTAGAAACACCTCAATCCTTCTCTGGCATATATTTTTTTTGCGGCGTCTACTATACCACTGTATTGGCCCGTTTTCCTTAGCGCTAACCTAGTTTTCAGCACCTCTAGGGGGTAAATTACTGTCTGACTGATCGCTCCAGCCGTCGCGCCGGCAAGGAAGCGCTCTTGTATTTCTAAAGGTTCGTTCTTGGCCTTTTCACCAATGAGTAGTCTTTTAACTTGTTCGTACGCTGCAAATTTTAGCGCAGACTCCGGCGCAATTTTGATCACGTTAATGCCATTCCCTCGCCACATACCGGTGACACCGCCTTCACTTATCATTTTTGCCAAACAATTGCGCATATTCTCCCTAGATGGATTTACCTGGAAGTAACGAAAATAAGATAAAGTTTGTTTACGTGACGAATGACAAGGTAAAGCAAATAGAGCGTCGAAGGTCTTCAGATTGTTGCTAGAGCGGCGAATTTTGTTCACGTTAATACAGAGTTGATTAATATAATTAGTCCACTGGCAAGTGATACGACTACAAGTGTTTCTCGAATTGGAATACCGAGTAATGCTGACTAAAAGACATTGGGTTTTCTGTCGATGAATTTTCAATAGCAGTCCGAAACTGCAATGTTAGCGGTTTATATGGTGTGTTTTGGCAAGAATACATAAAGTCTTTGGTCCTACGCCTGACCTCACTCCGGACTTGTCAGATTACTGTACCATCGGATTTAGATTAAGGGAATAGAGAGTACGTTTGTGTTAGCGGACATATTTGTGTACTACAACTATGATCTTCTGCAATGAAGGCTAGTCTCCGTTAAGATTGGCATATGTAATATCTAAGCTTGATGCTGTTATTAAATGCCTACTGAATCTTGCATCAGTGTATTTAACAATTGCATTTAGTCCGGATGTGCTAATGACTAAATGTCTTTGGTTCTGTCAGATATCAGATAAACACAGTCATGATGTGTACACATACTTTAGGAATGCAGTCTAGAACTGAACTTTTTTTAAGGAATATTCTGTGATTTCTGTTTTGTGTGCCTTATATAAATAAAAATTCCACCCCTCGCCCAACCCAAGAATGGAACATGGAAACCTATGCATGGCAGTCTCATTCACGCGCTACGTGGTGACGTAGTGGTGGTGAATGAGACTAGGCGGAGCTTCAATAAGTGTAGGAAGTAATAAAGTCTTCAAATTACCTGTAGGAATACTTTTAATCTATCTAGGGGCGCAGTGCATGTTCGGCTGACGGCACCGGCGATACCTCCAGCAAGCAGATGCCTCCACCACTTGCCAGTTTGTAGTTCGCTTTGGGTGAAGTCATCAGGTACGTTCATATCCTCGCCAATATCCAGATACTGCAAAAGAAGAAATATTACATGAGTCATTCGAAGTACAGCAAATAGCAGTATTGGTATTGATGGAGCCGTACTTATGCGTTTCTAGGTTTATTACTATAGTATGGATCTAGTTTTTGTACGCTTATATTACTTAAATACATAGTGCCAGATTTGTACTTTTCTTCAGAACTAAGCGTTCGGTCCATTTATGCGTAAAACACATGCGACAAACGCTCTCCATTTGCCGCCTTTGCATCGCTCAAGACAACACACGCTATAATAGACGCTGCGTTTAACGCAAAAACGAAAACGTAGCAATTTCTGCATCTATACTAATATTATAAAGAGGAAAGATTTGATTGTCGTTTAATTGTTTGTAAGGATTTAAATTAAAAACGAATCATCTGATTTAAAAAATACTTTCAGCATTACAAAGCCATATTGTCACCGAGTAGGAAATATATAGAAGGCAGGAATCGCAATACATTCAAAGTAACGTTCGACACATATTTTATAAACGAACCAAGCTCTTTAATGGTCAAATTCCTGCTAAAGTAAACAAAAATGGAATGTAGCCTTTTGATAAGAGCATTTGTAAAAAAACGAACTAGTTAAAATAAGAAATGTTTACCAACTTCAGAAATGTATAGCTCTTTCTTATCTTCAAAAGTAACTAAGTAATTCCATAGATAATTTTGGGTTAATAAGGAAATATATGGATGGTATAATAATTTTCCGAGACTTTTACCCGAAAAGTTTTGTTCGTGTTTGTTTAAAAAAATAATTTATTCAAGTTATTTTATTATGTATGTCAAAGCTACGCAAATTTTTTCCTATTTATTTACATTTACTGCCACGTTCAGCAAAGCAAGTGTGTAGGGCTCATAAGAAGTACGGGCAAGAAACTCAAGGCCCACTCTTTTTAATCGCCAAATTTACAATAATATTTCGTTATTTTCAATGGCTAATGATTCTAACCGTAAGTTTGATACTATTGCTGTAAATGTGATGTGTCTAACCAGGCATGTTTAGACTAATGTATGACCCAGACAATCTAACAGAATACCGTGATTCCTACTCATTCTAATCGCTGTACAGAACTAAGAAACAAAATGAGTGACTCACGATAACTATGTTAGAAGACTCCTTAAGACTGCGCCGAGTGTAAGACAAATAACGACAGAACTCGTGCGGCGCATATACAAATCGGCGCGCGGCCGCCATAGTAAAATTGTATAGAAGATTTGAAGTGCTTTTTTGATAAATAAGTATCTTTATTGTCAACCAATAACTTAAATATTTGGGACGGACAAATTATAGTATAACTATTTATGTTTCGTTTAAGCTGTAAAATAGGATAGATTTCTACTGTTATAATCTAAAAATCATGTAACACGAGCTTATGTTTTTGCATTTTTCGTGCAAATTTAAGTAATTTTGTAGGCGAAAATATTAATTATTTTAAGGTTTTTTTACACGGACTAATTGTAAACACATTCATTGTTATGGTAAATGTATATTTTATATTTGTATTAAACAAAAAGTGTTGATTTTATTCACTTAACTGTGAGCGCCTGTTTTGGTACATTTCGCTCGGCGCAGTCTTGACGGTACATTTGCCGCGCCATACATATGACTATTTTATGGGTTGAATTAAACTGCTTGAATTAAACATGAAACGGCGTAACGTCCGTACATTACCGCGTTTCATGTTTAAATAGCCTAATTTTTTTATTTCCTTGACGTTTCAATGTACAATATTCGCGCAGTCGTAGGCAAACTTTTACTAGTTTGTAGTACTTCATATTACTACGATAAAAAAGCGTACCCTGTTAGCCCTATTTAGAAGTAAGTGATGATGCTTGACAACACTGAAAGTATAGTAGTTATGCAAAAAAGGAATAGCCATTTGGTTCACGTGATGCACAATGAACATTGCTCTGGATGTCACATTTGGAGCGAACCTTTAGTTCCCGAGAATCTAACAAATTTCGAAATAGCGATACTTAAACGAAGTATTTGTTAAACACGTTGAGCCAATTAATCTTCAGCCGAGTGCAGTGATTATAAATATTAAATAGTGATATTATTTCATATGCACGCTATATACAAGTACTAACAATGGATGTATATATGAAATACGGTCAACAAGTCACGTTATTACACAGTCAAGGCATCCTCGCCTTCGGGCAAATCTTCGTGTGGATCTTCCAACATGGCATCTTTGCGCTTCTTCAGATTTGGCCATGCTGTTTGAGAATACAGATGGTGTTTCTGTTGTGAAAATATCAATCAATCAATCAGCCTGTTGTAGTCCACAGTCCTGCTGGATTTAGGCTTTGCCTGATTTGGACACTAATGAGAAATTAATATTTGATTTAAAGTTGATGTGGAAATACATCAATTCATCATCAAGGTCATGTTTTCTGTGTCAAAAACATGTAGGATGGCCAGTATATATAGGTATCCTTAGATGCAAGTAGTAGAAAAAGATAGGCAGTATAATTTATTACTTGAAGAAATACTTGGCCGTCATTTCATCAAAGAATCTGCTAATTATATGAATTCAGGTCTGTTTTCATCTATTTTACCTATCCACTCTTGCAATGAGCATGGTAGGACATATGTAGTCCAACGCCTTAGTGCAAGTTAGTAGATTCCATGTAATTTCAAAAACATTGGGAAGGATTCTCATGTGGCTTTTTGAAAGGCTTATAAGGATACTATCATTTCAAATAGGAAAGTTTTTATAAAGTCGAAGAATAGATAGATTGGATTACGAAATTTTTAAATATACCAATCAACCCAGCGTTTACAGCGACGTGTTGCCGCGCATCATAAAATGTCCTCCAGACCGAATTTCGGCCACGGCTGCCAGTCTTAACGGAGACTGGCCATGTGCGCAGAAGATATTATAGTGCACAAGTATGTGCGCAAACACAAGAGCACTCTCTGTTCCCTAACTCGCATGATCCGATGGGACGGTAATGCGACACGACCGGAGACAGATAAGGCGCATAGCCAACGGCTTTACGTGCTTTCCGAGACACGGGGGACACATTCACTACCGCTGAGCCACGGAGGCAGTCGGTTGCCGCTCAACTAAGTACTTAACTGTCCAGGTTACAGAAGACTTCTAGCATTACATAGATAATATATTTACCGCCGCATCCTTGAGGTATGTGTCTATTGCATGATGGTCCCAGTCCATAGTTAACGTAATGAAGGCGACATACAACTTGTAGGACATTGTCACGACTATGAAACAGTCTGTGTAAACCAAAATTTCAATCAATTTGTCCCCGCGTTTCATTACTATTAGGTAGGTAAATATAATTTTTTTAGTCTTATTAACGCCATTTAGGTCATATTCCGTTTTGTTAGTTGTCGACAAAGACGCGGAGAGCGATATAATATTAGATATAGGTACGGTCGGATTTGGAAGTTGGACAGTTTTTTGACAGTAAACGTCAGCTGCATATTTATGCGTTATTTATTTTTTCTATTCAAATGGCAATATCGGATAATGACTGGAGTCTGGACCGCCTGATTATGTTGGTAATATCAAATAACAGCAAAGAGCATAGATATACGCACTACATCACGTAATAGTTCTGTGAAGGACTATGACTAATGATTTATATTAACTCAGAATTAATTTATCGCCTTTGTGTTGAAAAGCATAGAATACATACACACAGACGAACGGCTCAATACAGACAAACTCATATACGTGCACATGACGACCTAGAATAAAGTCAGGCGATAGCAGTTGCTTTTGAAATCCAAATACTACACGCGCCGATGTGTGTGTATATCTGCCGGCTATCTTCAGCTTATGTATTTTGTCCGAAAAGGAAAAGGGAAAAAGGAGCTACCGGCTACGTCATTACTGCACTTAGACAGCTTGGTTTAAGGCATAGAAAACAAACGTGTTGCATACACTAAACTCAGTTCCAGAACTATGTCTTGAGAATATCTTATATATAATTATTACACAAACACATCATACTTATTAATTCTGTTTGTTAATCTTTCACGTCTTAATTATTTGGCCGATCATTATGAAATTTTGCATACACCTTGTCTGCGGTACAGAAAGGGAATAGGATCCTTTCATCCAGAAAAAAGTAGATACTGTTACTAATCCTAGCTAACCTACACGAGCAGAGCCGTGTGCAAAATCTAGTATGGTATAATCCTAATACGGGAATAGTCTTACAAGACCCGCATTACAATAATGATAATTATTTCTTTTATCACAAGGGTATTTTACAATTCTTTGTCATTTTCCTATTTTTCTTATTTAAAAAGACAACTCCCGCAATAGGAATAAATCCTGTGTCGCGGAGAACTTTACAAACATTCAAATAACGGACATAAAGGACACCCAGACTCGGAACTACCATTTGTGGATCACATAAAGTTTTGTCCCATGTGGGATTCGAACCCACGATACTCGACGTATTGGCAATGGCGAGGCGACCACTTGAACAACACTCAAGTTCAAAGAACACTCAGGTTCACAAAATAATGTTTTCCAACTGCTTATAACTTAACGCCTTTAAACAGAACGTGGGTAGGCGTTGAAGGTAAAGTGTGTCGCGAGTACGTATCCGTATCCGGCGATATCGCCAGCAACGTCAGCCGCGCAAGAGCATGACAACGTTCTTTTTTTGATGACGTAGCCATGTGAGAACTAATTAGAAAGTTGAATACTTTATAATATGTAGTTTAGTTTTTAAGTGTTAGATTCTGTTAACCCATTCAATGCGGCGGACGCCGATCGGCGTCTTATTTTTCATACTCAGATTCGGAGGACGCCGATCGGCGTCTTATTTTTTCATACTCAGATTCGGAGGACGCCGATCGGCGTCTTATTTTTTCATACTCAGATTCGAAGGAAGCTGATCGGCGTAATGTATAGTTGTTTTATATTTTACCCAAATTTAAAGATATTATATTAATAAATTCAAATTCATAACAAAATGCTGAAAACGCCGATTGGCGTCTTTTTTTATTTCATCAAGTGCGGCTGATCGGCGCTTACGTTAAATATGAACCGATTCTGGCTAGTGAAAGCAAAATTTGTTGCCGCATTGAATGGGTTAAGCTATTACATTACAGCTTAACAGAATCTAACACTTAAAAACTGTATAGTCTAGAGGTTCAAGTAGAAACCACCGAGTAATGCGAATTTGATAACAACGAATTAACTCGACTATCATATTATGATAGTCGAGTTGCTAGTGTTTGTTATTTTAATGTTCGTTAAGATGAAGAGACAAAAGACGTTAGAGCAAGCCGTAACAGCCTTTTAAAAAAATATAACTTTCATCAGCCGAAAGACGACCACTGTTGGACGAAAGCCTCCTTTAATATGTTTTTAAAGAAGATATAATAATTAAAACAATATCAAGTTAAATAAAAGTATTGGCAATCATTCTTGTAGCAATATATACTCCGACTTAAGATTCCTTTCGTCTAAACGAAGCAAATGTAGTGCCATCTTTATCTAACTAGGCGAAAACTTGCCTCGTCTAAGTTAAGGCTCTAAAGAATAAACTGTTTTTAAATCGAACTTAAATATCTTTAAACTGGGTATAACAGCAGTAACGAAGAGTCCACTGCACCGTAATCACGTCATCAATCATATACTAGGCGCTCATAGCCAGTTGCACTCACTGATCGGTAAACGATTAGCGAGGTTCAGCAACGTTGGGTGCGGTCAGTTTATAGATAGGTGACCGCTTAGTGTTATTTCATCTGAGCGTCTCCGTGCTTCGGAGGGCACGTAAAAGGTCGGTGCCGGTTGTTGTCAAATTGACAGCAGTCGTTAAGCCATGTCAGAGACCTACGGGCAGCTTGAACAACTCTTGACAACAGGTTGGCCACTAACCATACGAAAAGAGAAATCATATACTCATATGTATGATTTGTTGAAACGTTATCACGGTAACAGGGACATGGGGTAATATTAAGGTGTTGTGTAATTACCGTGATAACGTTTCAAGAGCAAATTAAACGTACCTACTAACCTATTAAACTAATCGATATTATAATGTAGGTACACGGAGTGCCACAAATAGTGACTATTTTTTTCGTGGATACCTAATATTTTTCTAAAGTAAAGTAATCTTAGTTACTCCTTATAACATCAGCTAGCTTCCAGTGAAAGTTCAGACAAAATCGGTCCAGCCGTTTCAGAGCTTAGCCGGAACAGACATATAGCATATTCAAATATTGCTTTTTGGTGTTAGTACCATGTAGGTATACTTTCATATGCATTTAGTAATAAGCTGTTATTTTGATATTCCAGATAGACTCGGTACGCTATCTACCACTTAAATGGCTATGGCCTGACGTTCTATTCTAACATAAAATTCAATTTTTATGTCTATCTTTATCGCATTCCATCAACTCATCTGAAACTCGATTGTAGCCTCATCATAACCATAATAACCAAGGTGGAAAATCTCAAATGAAACGGCGGACTCGCACGTGAGTTTGCAATTGAGATCTGTACAGAATTGCAACAGTGATCGCCACCGCATAATGACCGTGTCGCTCTAGTGTAAGTTAAAACTTTGGCTCTAATAGATTGGTGTCAAGGATGACAGTCGCCCGGTTCGCATTCAGCATATTGCCTAACATCGGTATGCAAGGTTAATGATAAAAAAAACCTTTTTAAATATTGCACCAAAATATATACATAGGTTGATATTGAATAAGATTTTTATAGTGAAGGTCGGCGTCATGGGTAAGTGGTTACCGGCAATGCGTCGAGTGTTGATTCGATATCCGGGATACTAAAAGTTTATTACGCCGATTATTTTGAGTTTGGTGACTTTTTGTGCGCTGGTTTGTTGGGATCACTAATGGGAGCAGTGTTGTTATAAAATATAATTATTTGCGGACACAGTGGTAATTATTGCGACTGCTGTTCATTAGGTCTCGGGTGCGATAGTCGAGTCATTCAGTTTTTCGGTCAAGAAATTTTCTGCAGCATCACGAAGTCTGGATCTGTGCTCGATAGATGGCAATAGGCTCGGCTCCTATAACGTGGGACCTAAAGCATAGTTGAGGAAATGTGGATGCCACAGGCTACCTTCGTGTTGAGGTTGTAGGCACTATATATGTATTTATTTATAAATGGTCGAATCAGGAGAGTAGGAGAGAACTGTGGAAAAGGGTCTTTGAATTCTTATATCCTGTTTACGTAGTAAATTATACAGTTTGACAAAATATTACCTTTCATTGGAATTCAAAACGTGTAAGAGAGAGATATATATAGAGGGAGAATTCATTATTCATTTTTTTTTCATAAAAGACAACTCATAATAATTAATTCAATAGGAGTAATTCATGTATCCGATGGATTCTGTTATGTCGGCCTCGATGGCGTAGTGGTCAGTGTAACCGACTGCCACGCCTGAGGTCGCGGGTTCGATTCCCGCACAAGTCAAACATATGTGTGCATGAACATGGATGTTTGTCTTGGTCTGGGTGTTTCCTGCGACGATTTAACTTGCTATATGTTCCAGCTGTAGACTCCAATTACAGACAAAACTCATACTTAATCAGAGCGAGTCGCATGTACAATGCGGCATGCCGAAGTGTTGATATTGATATATTCTTTACTAGTGTCACTAAATTAAAAAAACAATTGAGTACCGAGTTCTTTAATTAGATATAAAGAGTGATATCACAATATGTCTACTTCTATGTGTAATTATATTCACGGTTATGTATTTTATCAGTGAAAACTTTTAATTGGCCTTCACCTTATTGTTATTATGTTAATAATGTATTTTAGCTGTAAGTTTTCCTAAAATGTTAAAATAAAATAAAATAAAAATAAAATATGTATATATTTACAAAAAAGTATATATGTATGTTTATCCATTGTCTAGTACCCATAATACAAGCTCTGCTTAGTTTGGGCTAGATGGTGTTGTGTGTATGTGATAGAATATTATATTATACTGGCAAACATTCAAGCAACGGACTCATGGAGACAACGAGACTCCGAGCAAAGAGTGGACCACAATTTTTTTTGTGCCGTAAGGGAATCGAACTCGAAGCAGAAGTGTCACTGAAGAGTCATATAAATCACTATGCAGTGCAGTCATTTAATTTAAATGATTACCGTACTGTATAATAAATCATTAATTGACGTCAGATATAAATTAATAGTGATGACTTCCAATTACTGTGAACTCTATCAGGTGCTTAAGTGACTTTAAGCCAACATAGCAATAATTAAGTTATATCATCGTTCTAATTATTAAAACGGCGGTTGTGTTATGGACATTGGACTTTCGATCGAAAGATCGTGGTTTCGTATTCCATCCTGACTACGAACATCAAACCATTTCTTAAGGCGGCTGTACACATTGGGCCAAGGTAGTGGGCCAGCGTTTGGACCATCGTGTAGAGATCTACTTGGCGGTATCGGGCCAAGGTAGTGGGCCAGCGTGTTGGGCCAACGTGTAGAGATCTACTTGGCGGTATCAAAATACCGCCAAGTACCTTGGCCCAATGTGTACAGCCGTCTTTACACGAGCATACATTGAGATATTAGGTACTATACTAAAGTTTATATTAGGTACTAGCTGTTACCTGCAACTTCGTCCGCGTAGATTTTAACTAAAAAGTGTTTGTCTCCGCGGAATCCTATTTTTTTCTAAAATCAAAGTAACCTAAGTTACTCCTTATAACATCAGCTATCTGCCAGTGAAAGTCCCGTCAAAATCGGTTTAGCCGTTTCGGAGATTACCCGGAACAAACAGACAGACAGACATTTTAAAAATAGATGTTTTCTTATAGGTACCTTATATACTTTCATATGCATTAGATAAAAAGCTGTTATTTCGACATTACAAACAGACATTTCAATTCTATTTATTTGTATAGATTATCTTGAGCTGCTGCAGCTATCTGGCATTCCAGCAATTGATATTTTATATATTACAGGTGTTTGCCTACATTTCCAATCTATTAAAGAAATAGAACTAAGGGAAGAATAAATTCATCGCTGCGATAAAGCGTTCAGCAAATACTACGATATGGATGTCTGGATGTTTCATGCATAATGGCGTATTAAAGTATTCTTAACTAAAATCTTTTCCAAAAATTCCTTGGTCTAGTCATTGGCTACGACAATGTTCTATGACTATACCAAAGAACTTTTGTTTAGTGTATAGTCTATTTAGATTTGTTCAATCTTTTAGGTTCATATTTAGCAGCCCACTCTCACTAAATATCAGGCCTATGTGTAAAATGACCCAGTTCTAGACACGAACCACGTCCCAGTATCAGAAGGCAAGCTTAAACCACCAAACTGGCCCAAAACCAGTTGGTAGATTTACACATATTCAAGAACATGGTCTCTATGTTCTTATCTGTTACAAAGAGCGATAATTATCTATTTAATATCAACTATATGCGTTGATATTAAATAGATTTCGAAAAGTTAAAGGTGTTTCAGATAGAACGTTAGACTTTTACGTGGCAGACCAATGGTGTATCAATCTAGGCCATCGCTGCATCTTAGTACCCATTTCTTAATAATCACTTTCTAATAATACCCTATCTAATAATTCAACTGGATTTATTCTACTTTCATATTTCTTTTAACCCAACTTTCACTTCCATTTATAGTAAGCTCTAATACCAACAGTAATGAACCTATTTCAATAGTAATAGTGAATAATAATAATAATAATTATAACATTTTTTTCCAAGCCTGAAGAATGACCTTATCTTTATTGGGTAAGGCGGTCAAAGTCGTACGATTGTCGAAACAATGGCCTAATCATGGCGTTGTCTGACGATAGGCAAGTATTCGAAGACATGATAATTATAACTAACATACCTACCACAATTACAATTTGAAAAAGATATAGTCAAATAGAGAAAAGACACGACATTACCTATATTATCCCGTCAAGTGTCGAGCGGACATGCGCTGTCCGCAAAAATGAATCATCAAAATTAAAAAAAAAAAAACTACAAATTTATGTCCGCTGCACACTTGACTAGTTAATGAGTCAAGTGTTGAGCGCACATACATTTATCCGTTTGTGTATTGTTTGCACAATGAATGTTTAATTATTTTTTATGTATTTGCACTAGACATTCAAGAAGGGGCAATTATAGGCAAATTAGAAACAAATGGAAAGAGAACGGCTAGGAAAACGTATACATATCAATAAAAAGAAAATCAAATGTAGTAGACATATGGAGAATTGTAGATTTTGGCACTGGATCGAGGAAGATGGAAACTGGTACACCGATAAGTGCAGCATTTATCTTATCTTATGTGGGGTCCAGTCAGTGCAGACCGACGACACTTCGACCCAGTGGGATCTTTTGTGTCGACACTCTCCCAATAACGACTGCCATAGATGTTCGTGGCAGCCGGGACCAACGGCTTAACGTGCTCTCCGAGGCACGGAGCAGGCGATAATTGTCAATCAATACGCATATAATTTCGAAAAGTCATATAACTTCCAAAAGTCAGAGGTACCCGACGTGGGTTCGAACCCGAGACCCTCTGTATTGCAGTCTGTTGGTCTCCCCACTGAGCTATCGCTGCTCAGTGCAGCATTTAAATTTGATTGGGACAGAAGTACAATATCGTGATTAATATTATTATTATGCTTTAAGACGAAATTTTAAGCAATTAGCTAATAAATGAATTATATTATAGCTGGGAATTGGTCATTAAGATTTATTAAAGTTTTTAGAGTGGACTTAGCAACCGAACAACCTTGGCATTAAGGTGTCAGAGAGAACGTTGACTCAAAACGAGCAGTTCGAGACGAGTCTGTGCGGTGCCATTTTGTGAGAAAAATCTTGAGTCTACCTCAAATTGATTCATATCGAAAAAAAACGACCTTGCCTGACCAGGTATTGGGCTAAAGGTCGTTGGATTTGAGTGCAAATGCTGCCATTTTGAATTCAAAAGTTTATTCAAATTTAAAACGTTCAACAGATAATTAATTTAGATGACCGACGAGCGTGTATGAGAAATGTGATGAAAGTGAATGAAGCCAGAGAAGTGTGTCAGGATCGTAGCAAATGAAAATCCGTAGTCTCTGTCTATCCCTCGGAAACAGGCGTGAATCTATGTATGTATGTATGTAATTTAGATGACATGTAGGATATCATTATTTCAAGGTTCTCCCAGAGTTATGACTGTATGAGTCATTTCAAAAATAACATTTGCGTCCAAATGACAAACTTAGCAAATTTTTATATTTTAATAAAATACAAAAATATTTGCGTCCGAATTCACTAAAAATCAACTGACACAAAAGATCCCTAAACTGGTCCAACCTGTCACACAAATTATCACGTGAATCAGAGTCGCTCGACTAGTTTGACAACAACCTGTAGCATGGGTTATTCAAAAAGGGCATAAAAGCTTTTAAGTAAGACGTCAACCCTTGAAGCGATATTCTATGGTGTTGCTAGCATTTATATGTAAATATGCCATGTTAAAAAAACAGTATACGATAATTACTTGAGTCTATACTGCAGCCCATATTTCCAGCTGATTTCTTACAAATATAACATGTTATTATTCCGGAAAACCCTTAACCACCGTTAATAATCCACGGAGTAGGCCAATGACGATATTACTGAGTATACAACGTAGGTCGTATACTTTACGTAATACGTTTAAGTACGTGTTAATTTATAGCATATCACATGGTCCAAAGTCACGGCAGACGGGCATGATCTAAATAAACGTCGGGCTTATACTTAAGGTCAATAACATTGGAGAAACTCGGCTGAGTAAACATGTACCTACCTAAAATATATTACTAGAGTATGAGGGTAAAAAAACTATTGTTTTAATAGGTATTTATTTTAAAAGCGGGTTATTTAAACACAATAATATATTACACATAAATATTGATGAGTCATTTTCGTGATTGATGAATCCTACAGTTATTCCATACTAAGTTGATTTAAGTAAAAAAGTATCACATATGAATGTCAACGCTCTCTAAAGTGTACCTATTTACATGTGCAAGAAGATAGCAAGGTAAGATGCTCGATTAAAACATCTTACTGACAGTACTTATAAAAAACTAATAAGATTTACTGCCAAGTTATAAAGTTACACTTATGAATGTCAAATCTCTTTTCGTCAAAGTCTACATGAACAGTCGTTAAAATTTGACAGAAGAAAATTTTCAAAAGAGATCTTCTATTCCTTGCTTTTTTAATACGATAAAAACATAATACACATGCGCCTGTTCTATTTATAAATAACCAGCTGTCCCGCGCAACTTCATCTGCTTCATATAAGAGAATTTTTTCCGTTTTTGCAACATTTTTCATTGCTGCTCTGCTCCTATTGGTCGTAGCGTGACGTATATAGCCTATAGCCTTCTTCGATAAATGGGATAACCAACACAAAGAAACAAAGAATATTTTAATTCGAACTAGTAGTTTCTGAGATTAGTGTGTTCAACCAAACAAACAAACTCTTCAGCTTTATAATATTAGTATAGATTAGGATATTATTAAAGTAAGGCGTAGTGGTCTGAAACGAAAGAAGACTCATAAAATGTATATAAAACTATTAATGGAACGCAATATATCTACAATCACGTGTAGATTTAGCGGTTCAAAATTACTGATGACTACGACATTGCATCGTTTAAATTATAATCAGTATTCTAAGCCAATATGGTTTTATTCACGGTTTGTATAGCGTTAATGCGCTATGGATCGTTAGCCGGTAGACGATAGTAAGCTGACTCATTTACGTTACTGACTTTATCATTACTGACGAATTATGAGTGCTACATAGCTAGCTCTATGTGACTGTCCGATGACATAAGCTTGACATTATTTTATTTTAATTAGAGCCATAACTACAATACTACATAACTGCATTAGAATTGCCAACGATTGCAGTTCTCAGAAATATTCGTTCCCTGTAAATATCGATTGTTAACCGATTTCTCAACATCGATTTCTGAGTAATATTAGTATTTTTTTTCTGTAATGAGCATCGGGTTACACGGTATCAGATTTATGACTGTTTACGTATTTTACATTTGATTTTACTTTGGACTGTGCGACATTTTAATACATTAATATTAGAGCTCTATATTTTGTTGGTTTTAATTCATTTAATAGACATACTAGGGACCTAAAATAGAGCTGTCTATATCTGCTCTTAGCTTCAGTCATAATAGTCAGTCATTAAGAATGAGCAAGCAGCCTAGACCTTGCTCGTATCAAAAATAGATTACATATAATCTAGCAACGTTTCAGCAAACAGTGCATATTTCATGTATTGGCGTTACACGACAATTTAAAACAGGAAAAACGAATGAATCATCGCGATAAGGATATGTGTCCTACAAATATATTAATAGGATTTCCCCGACGTATGTAGCGAATGTCGCGCCGAAGCGCGAGTACGTGCGCGTGACGCAATCTGCGCAGGCGCCGCGTCATCGCTTCGCCACGCGCATGCGTCGTACGCTCAACGCTACCAATTTATAACTTTGACTTTATAATATCCTTGAAATTTGCGTTATTCAAATTTATGTGTGTGCTGCCAATCTTATTCGATTTAATAGATTAACGATTACGTCCACACGTTTTCTATTTTAAAGGCGCGCACGTTTTCTTTTGATAACGATTGCCATGGCACATCAACCTGCTGCGGTAACGTGCTCTCTTACTAAGTAACAGCTGGTTATAGCTTTACACACACTATAAGAAAAAAAAATAATTTGTGATTTGACGTTCATATGTGTGACGACGTAACACAAAAGAATAACCGAATTTTAATTATAGCTTAAATGTAAAATAGCTATAGGTAAAATGTGCCAAATTGTTTAGTCATGGTTACTCATCACCTACGCGTTGTACTATGGAGTAAATTCGTCTATAGACGTTCTACCTCATACTAATCAACGGTTTTGTTTGTGTAGAACATGTTGACTAATTCTGTCATCAAATTCATTCACAGCCCGCCAAATTTTCACTATAGTACCGTACACGTCATTTATATAACTAGATTAGTAACCAGCCAGCGAAATGAATGTGGTTGTTCGTCGTCAAAGAGTTACACAATGAACACACAATAGAGTTTTTGTATTGAATGTTATATAAAATTGTTTGATACTTCTGTGGTGAGTTTTGGAAGGCATAGTTTTCTTTTAACCTATTGAGTCACAGCGGAACACCAGCGAACGAACACAAGATGTTTTTAATTACGTCTGGCTTTCCAACAACTGACACGTCAAAAGTTACTTGTCCCTAAATGACATAGTAAGTAAGCTAAATAAGTAAGTAAGTACATTTTTATTTTTAAAACGTAGGTACCCGTTACAGAAATATTATAACACTGAACAACAGAAAAGTACTGAAAATGAGGTTACCACTCAGGTTTACTGTTGGTTTGCGGCTTATACCTCGAACCAACCCTGGTATTGTTTGGTACCCCCAAGTTATGCTCGGACGTACATCAGCTACTCGTAGTAATATTTTACAAACAAAAAACATACGTAACATATGTATATAAATTAATATATAATAGTATAATAAATAAATGTGCGCAATAGCATAATGTATATAAATATAATCTATACTAATATTATAAAGCTGAAGAGTTTGTTTGTTTGTTTGTTTACTTGAACGCGCTAATCTCAGGAACTACTGGCCCGATTTGAAAAATTCTTTCAGTGTTAGATAGCCCATTTATCGAGGAAGGCTATAGGCTATATATCATCACGCTAAGATCAATAGGAGCGGAGCACCAATGAAGAATGTTTCAAAATCGGAGAGTATTTTTCCTTTTGAGAGCTTCCGCTGCGTGCGCTGCGTAAACAGTTAAAGTTTCGCAAAAATCATGTATGCCAGAATTGTTCCCCTTTAAAAGTTCTAAAAAAAAGTCCGCGGCAGCATATGTCTATCTTTTAAGGTTGGCTCACTATAACCATTTTTATGCTAACGAAATTTGTTCTAAAATAATGCATTATTTGCGAAGGTATTTTTATAAACATGATATTAATCCTTATCCAAATAAATACGTTATTCATCACAAGTATTTAATTTAAAACAAAATTGCCCTTTACGTCATTCGATTTCAATGAATATCTTAGGAGATATAGCAGTTTTAAAATAACATCGCAGCAAAATAATTACCCATTGCAGACATAGTACAAACGATGTTTCTCCTGGTTTATTCTGCGTGATTACTACTGGTTCGATTTGAAAAAATTCTTTTAGTGTTGGATAGCCTATTTATCGAGGAAGGTTATAGGCTATATAACATCACGCTACGACCCACGGGGGCGGCGTAGTAACGATAAACGCGGGTGAAACCGCGGGAACATCTAGTATTCAATAATAACCCACTAACAGTAGCCATTCACGAGGTTTAGCGATCCGGTATCAAATGGAAGGGTGTTGCACTTAAAAGGATAAGGAACTAACTTGCAAGGAAACTGCCAATGTGATAATTGTAACGGGCATTTCCTAGAACATCCATATTGGACGTCGTAGATCAAAAACTACATTAAGAGTAAATAAAACCGACAGACGTATATGGAAACTTATTAGAGGGAATAAAGCAATAGAAATTAAAATATACGGAATTCAATAATAAAAGGCATAATCCTTATCCTAACTAATATTATAAAAGCGAAAAATGAATTTGTTTGTTTGGTACCTTTTCACGCCTAAACCACTGAACCGATCATCCTAAAATTTTGCATATACGTTGTTAGGTGTACAGAAGAGCAGCGATAGCTCAGTGGGGAGACCAACAGACTACAATGCAGAAGGTCTCGGGTTCGAACCCACGACACGCACCTCTGACTTTCGGAAGTTATATAACTTTTCGAAACTATGTGCGTATTGATTCACAATTATCGCCTGCTCCGTGCCTCGGAAAGCACGTTACGCCGTTGGTCCCGGCTGCCATGAACATCTATGGCAGTCGTTATTGGGAGAGTGTCGACACAAAAGATCCCACTGGGTCGAAGTGTCGCCGGTCTGCACTGACTGGCCCCCACATAAGATAAGATAAGATAGGTGTACAGAAACGGACATAGGCTACCTTTCATCCCGAAAAAAAATTACAGTTCCCGAGGAAAACAACAATAACGTTCTTATGATAATAGATGGCGCCACGTGTCCTTCGAATCATGATTAAATTATATTGTTACAAGCAGAGTACGACCCGAATTGATTGTCAAATTCTAAATTAACGCGGGCGAAGACACGGACAAAAGCTAGTATAATAAATATATCTAGAATTAATTGACCTTCTGTTAATTAAAAGTCACTGTAATATCTACAGTGACATTTAAACAGAATGATGTAACTAACAGTTTGAAAACATATTTTTATTGACTGGCAAGCACTGATATGATTCTGTCGATAAATATTGAATACGAGCGACTTAGCTCGGCTTCACACGGTTAGTACCAAACCTTAACAAATTATACAACTAAAACTTCCTCATGAATCACTCTGTCCCTTGGTGAAAACCGCATTAAAATCCGTTCAGTAGTTTTTGAGTTTGTCGCGAACAGACAGACACGGCGGAGGACTTTGTTTTATATTAAGTAGTGATGTAGTGACTAAAACATTCCAGTTATAAGTTCCGTGAATTTTGATATCGCCGTTGGTACTAAATTGAGTCAGTGTTCCAATTACTATCAGGCCATGTTGAATGATAGAATAACGTTTTCTACAGTTAAACGAGAAATTACGAGAGTCGTACCCAGTCTCTGAAAGAGTAATCAACGATGTGCCAAAATTAAATTCATGTCAATCAATTTGATTGGCTATTGATAATTCAGTCAGCCAATCACGGCAGTTAACATGTGTTTGACTAGTAACTAACTTTTGTGTTGATCTGTCGTTTAGAAACTGGGTTTTAGTGGAGCCTCTACACGTGTATGCAAATACTTCGTGATAAAGTGCAATATTGGTTTTCTGATAGCCTAACATTAATTTAATTTTACACATGCAATGTACTTCATTTGATAAATTAGAAGGTATCTAATATAATAGTTTATTAGTAGTAATTACTATTATAACTATAATCGAATAATACAGTTAACCTAATGAGGACAATACAAATATTGCAACGATCACTCGTCCTCATTACATTCTGATATGCGTTCACATCCTACTAATGTCAGGATCGATAAAAGTTAAAATTTCTATTCGCGTGTCTCGCATAAATAAGTAATCGATACATCGTCTAAACGGCTGCTTCCGTTTTCAAATTGTTCATCATAGCGTGTACCTTGCTTATAATTTTTAAATTTATTCTTTCGAATCAATATGAAGTTATAAATCGGACGGTGTGTTTGGTATCGAATAAATAATGATATCGAGCGATTTTGGGTTTAGTTCAGGTGAGACTTGTTCGGTTAACCTAAATAGTCGTTATCAGTAACTAGTACGATATGTAGGACATGCGTGTTGACTCAGATAGACAAGGGAACGATACATAAAATTCGCAGTGGCAGACATGATTACATAAACACATATTTCCTATTATAATGGATGACAGTGTCATATTAGATACGAAGGAGGATAATAAACTGCTTGTTACTAGCTGGTAATGAAAATTTAACGACGATAGACTACTGCCATAACTAATAAGAATAACATAATTGCCTGAATGGAGTCTTGTCTTAACCAGCCAATGAATTCTTTAATGGTAATGGTTGACACCAATAGCGCAGTGCTAGGTCAGCAGTGACATATGTATGCCACGAGAAATTGAGATAGGCATAACGCCAATTTAATCAGTTATTCAAGAGGGTGAGGGCTCAGCCGGCTTCCCGCTTATATATTCTTTATTTAATTGGAACTGCTATACCTACAAAAGATAGCAGGTAGAAGTGAGAGGGTTTCCAAGTTCTCTATCATGGGATATCCTGTCATCAAATAGAATGATTCTGGACGGACGATGGTTCCTTTTTTAAATGCTCTGTTATGCGCTGTTTGTTTATCGATTATTCTAAATTTGAAAGCGCTTGGAATAGAGTTGCCGTATGTCTTTTGCCATCGTAGTAAGTAGTTAGTGATAGAGACGAGCATATTGGATATGTAAATCAATATCTTACATGACTATACATATAGACACATTTATCTTAAATGTTATCGACTAGAAATTATTTTAATAATATGTCACTAGTTTTTAACATGCGAGGGATCAAGGCGTCTTGAATGACACCTCATTTGTCAAAATAAGATAAGTAGTTTAGGAGGTATGAAGGGACATAAATGAACCACATTATAAAATACGTTTTCGAGCTAAATATACACTGCTTACATTATGTACTACTATTAAAATCCAGCAAAGATGATACTACAAATCGAGTAAAAGTGGGAAATGATGAAGTATGAGTACCTATACTAGAAGTTGAATTAAATTCGCAAAATGACACGCACAGCAAAACTAACAAACATTCACTATCAAATAAGTAAGTTTTGAAAAAGTAAAGAGTACTTATTCGAAGGGGATACCAATGTTAAGTATTTGAAACCTGTTCTAGAATTTTCTTTTTCATAATAGGTGCTTTTATTCTGTTATCTGTAAAAACTTTTAATTGGCCTTCTTTTTTCGTATCAAATCTGTCTATGATACTAATTTAGCTGTAAGTTTTCCTAAAATTGTAAAATAAAATAAAATAAATAAAATAAATTTCATATGGCAACATGGAATTCAAAGATACGAAAAAAGAGATAAAAAAAGAAGTTGAACGTTTTAAAATCACAATTATATTGTAAATAGTTTTGAAAGTTCTAGAACAAAGTTGTTCATGATCATGGTTTGAAATCCATATGTAGCTAAAACTCTATCACAGTTATTTTATTGACAATGAAGCATATGTAATTTAGATAGAGGAATGATCTTAAAAACAGCAAGAGGTTAAAACGATAACAAGTTTCAAACTGTTAACGCTAATACGTTATCTATGACAATTGTTGGATTTATGAAACAGATAATTAAGAAATATAGCTCTAGTCTGAAAGGAATGTGATGAAGAAAGAGACCGGATTATAAAAGTAGAGGTGATTAGCATACTGACAAAAGTGAAAGTGAAATAGTGAAGAAAGTTCATGATAATTCGCGAATTCGCACAGCGGTTACGCTCAGCGGGGGATGTAGGCGAGACTACGGAATATCTGAACTCGGCTACATTAAAGATAATAACTATACTGTCATTGTAATTATTATTATGAGAAAGATAAACTTCTAGAAATTTCATTGAAATTTTAATGACGTGAGACGTGTTTAGCCATAACGCATGCCCGCTGTTGCCTAGGTAACGCGAATATCAATCTACCGTGAATATTCAAATATGCGTAAAATTTATTATGTTCACGCTAACGTAATAATTATATTGTTATATTAAAAGTATTAAATAATCTTGTAGTTTCACCGAGTAAAACCCAAAAGTAGCTCATAACCAAACTCTGTCAGTAACACGTGTTTCCCGCTTAATGCCGTTATAGGATATTCCCAGATATGCCGCCGCGAGCGACAGAGATCGCATGCTTACTAACAGCGGCATTATTTAAATTTTTTCGACGTTTTATTTCTGAACTTTTGAAAACGTTCCAAATAATTATATAAATTTTTAAATGGATGAACTAGCAAGGTACCTTTAGTATCCACTCTACAGCATCGCCGTACGACTCCATATTCGTATAAGTTGGAAAGTGTAAAGTGTTAGAACAAGCCGTGGATCCGATCCCACCAAAAGGTATTTAGTAACTGGCATGAAGCGACCAGCTGTCCTAGCTAACCCGAATTTAGAATGCGTTTACCTTTGCCAAACAACGTCGGAAGACGATCAGGAAATCCTCGAAGACATCGCCGGTGGTAACAGTCAACTCTTCCATTTCCAGAGACATTATATCTAATTTACAGCAGTGTAAATAAGATGAATATAAATTAAACTATTAAAATTAGGATCACAGACTATTTTCTTCTTTGGAACTATGTTCAGATCGTAAAAATAAAATTCGAGTGTGCGTATGGCTAGCGCGATAACGAATACACGTCTAACTCGGCCAACGAATAGCCTCACACTGAGCGTTCGTTTTGAACCGCTCGACGAACGATATAGTTTCGTCATTGGGGCAGAGAACCGCGTGCCACCGGTTTAGTGTAGTCCGTAGTCGCCGAATAGCGAGCCCCTGATACCAAGGTACGTTTCACACGCTTACAACATCGCTCAGCACTCTCAGCAGTGTTTCATTAGATAGGAATACGGCGGGAACACGGATACAGTGGTAAAGGTGGAAAAACAGATGATAATAAAGGCGCGTTCGGGTCGAAATACAAGTTCACTGGGGGCTCGCCTCATACGTATTGCGATTTGCGATAAGACGGGGTACAAGCACGGTAAATAACATTACCGTGGTAGAAGTCGGTACAACTGCGCCGCCTAGCAACAGTGAGCCGCGTTGGTATTCAAGCAATGCGAGTAAAGGTGAAATTGTCACGATATCAGACTTAATTGAAAATGTAGACCTTAAATGCTGTTGTATAAGTTGCGTTGCAATACTATCTATTTGCGAAATACTAATAAGATTTGTTCAATAGCCTCATTAAATGCTTGCGTAATTATGCTGTAGTGAGTTTTATAAAAAGTTAATCTCAGGTGGACTATTTGGAAATACGGTTGCTGGTAGATAAAAGTGCTTTAATAATGCCAACCACAAATGTGCCCATTGATCTTTTAACGTCGATGCATACGATCTGGCCCAGTACCTGACCGCAACAATCACATTCGCAAGGTCATCCTTTATGCATTTGCTTGGATATCCTTGTATTATTTTAATCGGCTGTTCCACACCCGTGTTGGGTGCTAAAAAACTTGGTAATCACCTAGAAGCAACTAGTGGTTTAATTCCTAATTCATTCACATCTGATGTCCCCCGATGAATTCACAGAATTTCCTAACAGCAAACATAGGCTCAAAGTTATGCCAAGAATACAAACAGGTAGTGCCTTTACAAATTGGAGTACTTCTAATGATTTCATAGATGTTAAACTTAGGATTTTTGTTTACCAATTACACGAAGACCGTTCTATGGATTCGACTGAAATTTGGCATATAGATAGATTATATCCTGGATTAACACTCAGGATACTTGGTTACTGGTATTTCTTGGTTTTATGCAGGCACACCCGTGTTGGGTGCTAAAAAACTTGGCAATCACCTAGAAGCAACTAGTGGTTTAATTCCTAATTCATTCACATCTGATGTCCCCCGATGAATTCACAGAATTTCCTAACAGCAAACATAGGCTCAAACTTATGCCAAGAATACAAACAGGTAGTGCCTTTACAAATTGGAGTACTTCTAATGATTTCGTAGATGTTAAACTTAGGATTTTTGTTTACCAATTACACGAAGACCGTTCTATGGATTCGACTGAAATTTGGCATATAGATAGATCATATCCTGGATTAACACTCAGGATACTTGGTTACTGGTATTTCTTGGTTTTATGCAGGCAAAGCCGCAGACAGGACCTAGTATAGTAATTCAAATAACAGATGAATTCGTGGTAAATGAAACACGTATGCTATCGCATTGTACACAATGTTGACGATTAGACCTTGTCAATACACGTTCATATTGCTAATGTTGGGAGCCGGCACGTGTCGCTGTGACGCCGAGTGACGTATCCGTTATGTTATATTTATTTACAAAACCATTAGAACGATGCTGTTAAACTAACTTATTTCCCGTGATACATATTACATAGTCTTTCAAATGGTTCTAAGTTGATTTCAAACGTTTTTATTTCTACTAACCGTCTTAGTACTCTTGATGAAAGTTATTGTATATCCATATGGTTAAAATTAAACTATTTGTTACGGATTTTATCGTAGTTTATTTTAAATATTACGAGATTTTTACTTCTTATATTTACTGCTGAGAGCAATCGAAATGTAAAGGCATTTTCACTGCTTTCAACAGTCATGGTCACGGGAAGACAGACAGAAGGTGGTGTGCGTATTAATATTTAAGTGTGAAGTTATTTCAAAATACAAGAATATTATTTATATTTCTATTATTACACATAATGATCATAATTATGGTTTTAAAGTATTTATAATAATCCAAGTGATAATAGTTACAATTACGCTTTACATTAGGCACAGCGTATGCTTGATACTATCATAAAAATATAGTTAATCATTTCTTTATTGCATTTTAATTACCACCGTCATTGTTATAAAAGAGTTTATTTTTGTACCATCTATTTTAAATCGGGTAGTAAGACTTTTGTCTGGTTTGTTTTAATAAACGAACATTGTTTAGTGCATCGACTTAGCTATCTGCCGCTGAGTCTCGAGGTAAGAATAGAACACACGTGAGTGGTCCCGTGCATGTATGGAAGCGTACACTTTTGGTATAATAATAAGTTGCCGCAAAAACCAAGATTTAATGTCCTGATAAGGTAATGTCTAATAATTTCCAAATTATTGAAGATTTTTGCGGACAGATATGAACTATCGGCAAAATAGTAGCACATAAGACCAACATTGGGGCCAATAGGACCTTATATTGGGTTATTGGAAACAATATGGCACCAATACATTGGTATTGGACCCATCATATGACAATCCATTACGCCAAATTTTGAGTTCTACGATGGACTACAAATGGTTGTTCCCAGTCTAGGTGTTCTTTCTGTTTGTTGTGTGCATATTTGTAAAGTCCCCTATGTTACAGCAGTTAGTCCTAGGAATGTATTATTTTAAGAAGATTTGAACACAAGCCACGTCTTCAAATCTATGTTAGCATGTAGAGATATGCAGCGCGATGTTTCATGTCCAGTGATACTGATGTCTTCAAACAAGGCTGACATTAGTTGGTTGTTCAATATTATAACACAGGTATGCTATTAACACTAAATATCACCTATTTCATCTAATTACAGTATTGAAGAAATATTTTCTATTCTTTTTTTTTTAATTTTATTTTGCTCGTCAAAATGGCCACACTCCACCTGATGGTAAGCAGTCGTGTGGTCTAAGAGCAGTGACCGCCACACCGCCCTCATAGCAGCCGAGGCGATGTTGAGGTCTCTACTTTGACGGCCTGAGAAGGTGCTTTTTCACGCCCCGCTTAAAGGACCCAAGTTTGAAGGAAGAAGGAAACACGTGCCTTGGCAGAGAATTCCATGCCTTGGTCGTTCGGCAGAGGTATGAGGACCCAAACTTGTATTCCGTGATTAAAGTCGACAAATGTGACAGACAAAGGAGAAAAAGTGATACAGCAAAATAGTTTTAAAATCAAAGCTTCAAGTTTGTATTTATTTCTAGTAAATATTACAATGTGCTATAAACTACAATTATTTCGAATTAAATGATCGATAGTACCTGTCCTATCACTGTAAGAAATGTCATAAGATAATTTAAAGAACTCAAAATATCAGCTGTCAGCAATTTGAGTAGATTACAAAAAATACATCACTCGAATAAGTAAATGTGCACTTTAATCGACTAAAATAGAACAATAAATTTGGACTTTATTTACTTCAAATTCATTGCACTCCGTATGTCGCTGTTCACGTGATGTCTTTCGTGTGAATATGTATTTATTTTCTGTTTAACGCAGTTAGTTGTCCTGAATATATCGTAAAGTGTGAATCGCCTCCCATTTTGCAATAAGCATCAGGTTAATGTTGTTTATTCTGTAGATATTCATGTTTTTTTTCCTATCCAGTGTATAAGGGAGATGACTGCTGTGTCCAACCTTGTCGACGTTCTTTGGTGTACATTTTGGCAAACTGACTATGATCTTTATCGTTTCCTGTTCGTGTATACACAGGTTGGTAGAACATGTTTTATGTATGTAACAGTAACTAAAGATATATTCCAGAAAATACGTATACTGAAGGTTAAGCGGTGAACAATAAATACTTCAATTATGTAGCAATAAGCCGATTACGTTGAAATTGTCTTGACAATAGTCGGAAGTCTTCAAATATTGTACGAGAGCGTATATTAAATAGCAATACAAAAGAGTTGATTTTATAGAATATGAATAAATTTGATGAAAGTAAATTTCAGTTTTGGTGTTACTAGTACAATAAATATAAGATACATAAGGTACGCTTGCAACCATCATCGTAAAGGTTATTGGTATATGCGCGAATACGAGACGAAACTGTACACTCTGTAATGAGCTATCTCGCTCTCTCATACGCAATGATCCTTAAAAAAAAGAAAGACGACAATAAACATTAAAAATGATGGTGGTTCGAATCGACGAAGTCAAAAATAGTTCTTCGGTGATTCGCACCATGGTGCGAATCGACGAAGTACAAAAAAAGCATTCACCGTTTCACACCATGGTGCGAAACGACTAATTCAAAATGAGTCCTTCTGCGATTTACACCGTGGTGCGAACAACCCGTGGTGTGAATCGACGAAATACCCCAAATTTTTTACCACTGATGATATATGTAATGTTGATCATCTTATAAATTAAGTCGTCGCAAAATCAATGAAACAAGGGGTACAATATGATACAATTATATTATTGTACACTTGAGCGATAATATTATAAAATGAATCTGAGTATTCAGTAGGTAATTCGATTTCTTTAGTGTTTCTTTTGAACGCCATTTTAGAAGTATGCTCTTGTAAATAATAAAGTGTTTTCAAGAATGGACCGGATCCAATAAGAATAAGTATCAAGCAAGACTAAATTAAAAATATAGAAAATCTGGTGCAAAAGTGTATTAGTATTAATTATGTAATGATAATAGAGCCAAATAAAATGTCCGAATAATATGAACATAATGACACTGCGAAATATGCCATTTGAACGGCAGCCGTGCAGAAATGTTTATACCTTGAGATTCAAAAAATTGTATTTATATACATACGTTGCACTAGACAGTCTAAAGAGTACAATTATAGCTGAATCCTAGTTACGCCGCATAGAATAGCATCAAAAGAAACAGGAACAACATAGTTGGCAAAGTTACAACACGCCACAAGGTTAACATGTAACGTAATAATAATAATTGCAAACGTAATCAATGTTTTAAGCTTTTTCGACACAACTGTTGGAAATTGGCATATCACGAGTATTAGACGACGTGAATCAAACAAAGAAATATATTGGCTTAAAACAATACATACTATCATGATCATTTTCCAAATGGTAAAATTAATTATTAATGACGTAAACGAACTGTTTACGTAGTTAATTTATATTGTTTAATTAACTTTTTTTTTTACAACGTAAATTAACTATACTTTATTTTTTATACTGGGCCTAACATCGTTCCTTGTGGTATACAATAGAGCCGCCTTAAGTAATTAAGAGTTAACCTCATCAAAACAATAAGTTAATACTGATTTTAGTTTAACATTACAAAGTAAGTACGACTAATAAATTGTTTCTTAAAATTCAGATAACAGTTGTATTGTTATTATGGACAGTGCGTGTCATTGTTTACCAATCACGCGTAATGCGTTCCCGCAAAGATAATATTTACTAAAGCAGCTTACAGCTTCGTTGATGTATTCAAGTGCTACATTGTTCATAAATGAAATGCAGATCACTGTACCTTACATTGTATTACCTATACGTTAAAATTAAACATTAAAATGTAACTGTTCACGGATTGAATACTAAATTATTTATGTACATTTTTTTCTTGTCACTAATGTCTCCATAACCATGGAATAATAAAAGAAAAGGGTCGTAGGCAGAATTTTGATAAAAATATCTCTAAAATCACCTTTTATTTTATTTTCATTTCTTCCAAGCTAAGTTTAAACCTGTTTTGTGTTCGGGTGACTGGCATATTCAGGATCACATATTATCACTACCATATGGTAGTGATCGTTTAGATTACTATGAATTTTCTAAAAACATTTTAAAAGACTTTCTATATTTTTAGATACATAGGTACTTATCATATCTCGTGAGGAATGTCATGATTGCATAAAACTATTACTGCTTGTAACTTCGCTTATTATTTAAGTCTTCATGATTGATAAGTCGATATCAATCAAACTGATTGAATTGAATGTCAAATAGCTTATCTTCTTCGTATACATTATTATCAATATACTCAAACCACATTTTACGAAAGTAGCGATGTGCATAATTATATTCGAATTATACACCTTTTTTTTGTATTGGCTGCTCTTGTCATGTATCCTGTATCGCGGCGGACTTTACAAGCACATACAAGGGACAAAAAGAACACCTAGAATAGAAGAAACAATTTGTGGATCACACAAATTTTGGTTCGGATACATTTTTCCGGGTCACATTACTCAGCGCAGCGGAAAAAGCTAGTCGACCACTAAAGCACAAGGCCATGCGTGCAGTCAAAACAGCACACCTGCTTAACACGTGAAGAATAAAAAGGCTTGATGTTATAATATTACATGTGGTAATGCTAAACCTACAGTTTCAAGCCGTATTGGATTGCTAGTAATTTACTGTTAAATGCACGTGTTCACTTGAGATAAGACAGGCTAAGCTGTTGAAAGGCACATTACCATGTTATTGTCGCAATATACAACAACGTGATAGTTTTACACCAAATTACGAAAAGCAATCTATTTTTTAATTAGAAGCAAGCATAAAATTTCTGTTTTATGACTTTAGTTCAAACTAAATAGTACTTACCTATTCAGTTTTAGTAGATGAGCTCAATAAATATAAAACGTTACATAGAGTAGCTATATAATCCTTATTTCTTAAAGAATCTATACCTAGTGTAAGTCCTGTCTCGCGCAGGACCTTGCTATCATTCAAATAATAGACACAATAAACATTAAGACGCGAAACAACTACCTGCATTCTGCAATTTATAGTTCCGTGTGGGCGTGTACCCACAAAACACGAGCAGTGACAGCAGAGAGGCAATCACTTGAAACATTACGCCATGCCGTTAGGTTGCTCCATATTACAGAATATGTAGCCAATTTAACAACATAATTATGTCATGTACTGTCTATCCTGCACTTAAGACTGCGCCGAGCGTAAGACAGATAATGACAGAGCTCGTGCGGCGCATATTCAAATCGGCGCGCGGCCGCCATAGTAAAATTGTAGATTTGGAGTGCTTTTTTGATAAATATGTATCTTTATTGTCAACTAATAACTTAAACATTTGGGACGGACAATTTGTAATATAACTATTTATGTTTCGTTTAAGCTGTAAAATAGGATAGATTTCTACTGTTATAATCTAAAAATCACATAACACGAGCAAATTTGCATAATTTTGTAGGCGAAAATGTTAATTATTTTAAGTTTTTTACAAGGAGTAATTGTAAACACACTCATTGTTATGGTAAATATATATTTTATATTTGTATTAAACAAAAAGTGTTGATTTTATTCACCTAACTGTGACCGTCTATTTTGGCACATTTTGCTCGGCGCAGTCTTAATACTCTGCAGAAGGCTTTTTCTTCCCTTCTATAAAAATGTCCTAGCTATGTACCTAACAACTACATAAGTTGTTTCCATTATTATGTTTGTTATTTATATAATCTATTATAATTGGATTATCATCATAGATTTTGTTTCTTGTGAGTGTATGGGATCATTATTGTATGTTTAGTATAGATATAAGCGATTTGGTTGTATACACTGTGAGCTTATATTTTTATGAATAAATGAATTATGAATAAGTATGTAAAGATTACACCAAAAGTCCTACCGCTATTTTGCATACGTTTAATAGGGATGCACATTTGAACACTTATGTTGCAATCTACACAACGTACGATTAAAACCCGCTCGAGCCGAATTTCTGCAGACATTATCCAGTTCGCGCTTGACTTAATGTAATGGACTATTATCATGCATTCGTGGCTCAATTGTAACTCTACAGAATAGACATTTTAAACTTGTAGGGCATTAGTCAACAGTATTGCTTAACTTACTAGAATATAATATTGTCTTCTGTTTACGCGAACGTTATTCATTGAAATTAACTTTGAGCTCATTCTGCATAAATAGAAACAGCCATGATTAAATTATGTTCGGGTACTTTGAAATAACTACACTGGAACATTGAGACAACTACCATGTTAGTCTCCCCGTAACCATGGCTGCTAAAAAGCAACCGAAACGTCGGGGAAAGTGTAAACATAAATATAAATAATATAAAAGTGTAAACATAAATAAAAATAATAGTATAGTAATAATATTAATAGTTTTAATAGTTTCAATAATGATGATGTTATAGATTATTTACAAGAGTACAAGCCCATTTAGCCATTTCAAATGGCATGCAAATGTAATATATTATAGTTCTATAATTTATACAAACCTATTAAATTTCACATTTTCAATATCAGGCAATCATGTATCAGGTAATTTTTTGTAAATGAGGGATCCCTTCGCAAAAAATACGAAATATCACTTTCATTGGCAAGAAAAGTGGCAAGTGTTGTACCATTTTGAAATTTAGACTAAATGGGCCATCTTTTGAAATAACTTACCAAGGGTAGTGTGGTACATTTTTTTTCCAACATGGAGTGTCAAAGTTAACTGACAATAATTTTGTAAACCATAACTCATCAAAACTTAATTTATTTTACTTAGTTAACAATGTTTATTACTTTTATTTGTGGTTGCGATTAATAGCACTATTATTTGAGATTACATTATTAAAAAAATCTCTGTAAAATTGTGAAAATTGTGATCACAGTACTTAGAAATGCGACCACGGGTGTCAATTTTCAACTTTTTGAAAAATGTCTATTATCGCTTGACTAAGTGAAATGGATTTTTTTTCTTATTTTTTTCATAACTGGTATACCTTGGCCTCTCGCCCGGTACCAGGTTATCGTTGAGTTTCGGGACACCCTGTATAGTAGTTTAATTTCAATTACTAGACTGTAGGTAGGTAATTAATTTTTATCTTCTTAAACAATGAGGTACATACTTGGACTCTATCCGTACATATATGATATACCTATTTTGCTATGCATACGTCGACTGCCTTAGAGGCTCAGCAGGAGTGTATGCGACTGCTGTGCTTGAAGTCTCGGAATCGATTCCCCGGTCGGGCAGTATTATTGGGTTTTCCTGTTAAAAATATCTCAGTAGAATGAAGACCAATATTATAAACGAATCTAGGTCTTTATGCTGCTGTGCCAATGTTCTGTAGACAATATAATACCAGATCGAAAACTCACGCGATCGATATCTGTAAATCATTCAGTTTTAGAAAACAATAAGATTAATATTTATTATTATTGCCTTTATATATTTATTTTACTTAAGTTTTGTTAAAATAGTTTATATAATATTTTTCTAGTGCAATAAATAATATCAGCTCTGCATATCAAAAGTGTGTCACTTGTACATGCTGTCGTCTCCTATAATTGAAGTGTACATACACAATAGAATTGCCATGTAACAGACACAATAGAAAATGTAATGTCGCGAACAATACATTATCTATTGTGTCTATGCCATTTATGACCGGTACGGCGCGGCGGCGTTCAATGTGTGAAGTTTAACAGCTTTATAAAGGGATTAAATATAATGATCAGCAAATATTGCACAGCATAACGAGCATCTATACGCCTCAAATCACTGCATTCCGTCTCGGAAGTGTTAGGTTATGTTAGGTTCCTTTTTTTAAACCCACGCAAGAATAGGAGCCCCGCTTGGCGGGGCTCCGTCGACTTAGTTTAATCTCTTTAAAGTTTGCTGGCCATGAGTTGCTGATCAATTAGCTTTTTTTGCTGCGCAATTAGTATATTTTTGCTGTGCAGTTAAATACTACCCCTTTATAAAAGTGCAATGTGTATTCCTTGTTAGATATCCTCAATAAATAAATAAATTAAACAGACACACAGATAGGCAAACGGACAACGAAGTAATCCTGCGAGAGCTCCTTTTCCCCTTTTGAGGTACCTACGGTACTTTAGAAAACATAAATTTTGATGATATCTTCCTGTAGCGATATTTATTTACATTTAATATCCAGTAGAACTTTTAAATTATGATTGAGTTTTGTCCTACGGTTGACCTGTAGGCTCGCTAGCTCAAATGTTTGTCTAAATATAGTAAGAAAAGGTTAACCACAAATATCGGGAGTGCCGTCTTACTTAGTTTGCATATACAGGCACCAATAGACCCGATGATATTCGGTACCTACTTTATACTAATTAATAGACTACTTAGAGAAAACTATTTTTATTATTTCTTATAATTTCTCTGAAATGTATTTTGTGCAATTAACCTTTTCGATAGCCACTCACAAAATTTATATCTGTATATATTTTCATATATGTATGTTGTATGAAACTGTCCCAAATCATGCCGTGGCAACTTGTAAGTGAAACAACACTCAGCACATATTTTTGAAACGGTTTGTAAACCCTGTATTAGGGTGTTTTGTAAGTTGTCCTAAATAAATAAATAAACAAATAATGTTTCTTCTCTACTGGTCTTTAGCTCTATTAGTGTATGCAGTGGCTTCAAAGGTTAAACAACCAACAAAAACTTAAAACCATTTATTTATAGTCATGTATTGTTGTTATAACCACTAGCGGGCTTAAGTTAATAAATAAATAAATAAAAACCATAATCTTTAATATTATAAATGCGTCTCTGAGTTAGTTTTTTACATTTTTACTACTTGATCAAATAACATGAATTTTCGCATTCATGTTATTAGGAGTAGAGAAAACGACATAACCTTTTATCAAGAAAAAGTACTGCTTACGAAGCAAAGCCGCGGGCAAAAGCTGGTATTGTACAAAATGCAAATTTTCTATTCTGTTAGTTCAGTATGCAACGCGTGTAGTGTGAAATCAATCCATCAATTGCTCCCAACTTCAATGACAGGCAATTGCCTTGGTTTAAAATTAGCGTTGCAATTGAATATCTATACTAATATTATAAAGCTGAAGAGTTTGTTTGTTTGTTTGTTTACTTGAACGCGCTAATCTCAGGAACTACTGGTCCGATTTGAAAAATTCTTTCAGTGTTAGATAGCCCATTTATTGAGGAAGGCTATAGGCTATATATCATCACGCTAAGATCAATAGGAGCGGAGCACCAATAAAGAATGTTTCAAAATCGGAGGTTATTTTTTCCTTTTGAGAGCTTCCGCTGCGTGCGCTGCGTAAACAGTTAAAGTTTCGCAAAAATCATGTATGACAGAATTGTTCCCCTTTAAAAGTTCTAAAAAAAAGTCCGCGACAGCATATGTCTATCTTTTAAGGTTGGCTCACTATAACCATTTTTATGCTAACGATATTTGTTCTAAAATAATGCATTATTTGCGAGGGTATTTTTATAAACATGATATTAATCCTTATCCAAATAAATACGTTATTCATCACAAGTATTTAATTTAAAACAAAATTGCCCTTTACTTCATTCGATTTCAATGAATATCTTAGGAGATATCGCAGTTTTAAAATAACATTGCAGCAAAATAATTACCCATTACAGACATAGTACAAACGATGTTTCTCCTGGTTTATTCTGCGTGATTACTACTGGTTCAATTTGAAAAATTCTTTTAGTGTTGGATAGCCTATTTATCGAGGAAGGCTATAGGCTATATAACATCACGCTACGACCCA
Organism: Catocala sponsa; assembly: GCA_963564715.1. Classification (NCBI taxonomy): domain Eukaryota; kingdom Metazoa; phylum Arthropoda; class Insecta; order Lepidoptera; family Erebidae; genus Catocala; species Catocala sponsa. The sequence goes on from OY751326.1 coordinate 5,897,881, forward strand.
CGGGGGCGTCGCAGTAACGATAAACGCGGGTAAAACCGCGGGAACATCTAGTGTTATATAAACGTAATACAAGTGCATATTGTGCATTAATGCGATTTCCAAAATGCAAAAAGTTTTCTTAACAAACCAGTTTTCTGCAAACCGACGATAAAGATTTTCTATTCAAATTATTTAATCTAGAAAATGTTTCCATCGTAAAAGCAATTTCTAAGCTGACATTGCACCTGTTGCTCTATACTCCTATTCAGTACTTGAATTAAAGGTTTAAAAAGCAAAGAATTGCCCGACTTGCGTTATGGAAATCATTAATTGAGCTATAAAATGCAACCGTCTAATATAACTACATGTCAAGTTGCTACAAGGAAAATGTGCTGTAATTTTTATCCAAAATTAAGTTTTATGTCAAATTTTATTGTGCTATAGCAGATTAATAAATATAGACGTCAATGATTCTCCTTTTGTTTGAGTTACTTTATTTAATCTGTTATTACAGCTATGTCAGTACGCACAAAATAGCAATTGGGTTCTTGAGATGAACTGGCAAGAAACGCGCGGCTTAAGTTACTACTTTTAAATATTTGATATTTATATAAATTATATCTGTAAACACAGACATAAACATTATATTAATTAATATCACAAAACTGCTTGCTACAATCCTATGATTTGGATATTAATTGTTAAAAAGAGCCAGATTGTATCTACTATGGATACTAAATATAGCTTTCCCAAAACCTTTACTATAGAAAAGATTCAATAAAATGTATTTGAGAAAAGTTTTCTTTTCATTCACATTTTATTTTATCTTTCACAATACGAAAGTTTAGCTTTGTTACAACTTTAGGTGTGAAGATATTGGATAAGTCTAAACTAAATCTAAGCTTGCACCTGCTTAAGTGTGGGCTTTGTGCTATCACTCAATCAGTAAATAATAGTGGCGAAAGATCTGTTATTTGAAGGCCAACACAAAAAGACGAGTTTTATAAATACTCAGTAATGGCTTACTGAGTACTAAGACATTTCTAAATCGTACCCAAAGTATATTAAAAAAATAGTGAAAATGATAGAAATTCTAGAGGTACATACTCGTACTAAACTTTGCAATCTTATCAGTAGGATAAGTCAAAACTTAATATAGCTGACGGAATCACAAGATAGCGTATCACTAGTATTATGTAGTGTCTTATAGAAGTATCCAGAACAAACATCACTTACAATCGATTTCATATTGATTACGCTGTTTTGACAGTTGATACGATTTTCTGAATTTAAACTATATCGAACCGGAGAACTTTGAACTGAAACTGCTATATCAATCGCCAACCGAGTTATCGATAAGTAAAATATTATTGAATTCGTTTGGTGGTAGAATTCGGTGCGTTAACATCTTTACAGTATGACGAATCGTCGTGGTGACACGGTTTTCTATATAAGGAACAACAAAAGCGTGCTGCATTCGGTTTTCACTTATAACTGCGAACACCCGCATGTCTTCTTTTTACGGCATATCGTATCAGTAAATAGTTTTGTGAATCGGTGGGAACGCGACATATAACTGTCTAATCAATATATTAATACGTAAAGCAAAAACTTTGTACCCCTTTTTACGAAAATTGCGCGGGCGGAAGAGTATGAAATTTAGCACAGTTAAAGTTTATATGGAGAAGGAGGGACGAATCCTAATATATTTCTAAAATATGCATTAGAAATACATTAAATTAATGAAAAAACACTACAAGTACACAACTATGCATATGACACACGCAGTCGAATCGCGTTCGTAGTATTTCGGCATTGTTCGTCTGACGTCGTACAATTCTTTGTAACTATGGTTACCTATATAATAGGTAACCATAGTTACAAGTTTGCTTTATTACAATAAATAGTACCTTATTTATATGTAATAAAGAAAAAAAGAAAAAAAAGTAGCAAGCTTAGGAATTTTGGTCGAATTTTGACCACTAGGCGATCGCTAGTATTGTTAAATATAATACACCGCTCAGGCATATATCGGATAGGCAGCAATACCTTATCTAATGTCTGGTATTGGTACTTTGCTCTAAGCGATTGACTGTGTATATTATAAATATGTAGTTAAATGATTGTATGATAAATTTATCAGCTTATTAAACTATGAACATAATTATATTGACCGCGGTAACGAATATTGACTACCTAAAACTAGTTTTATCGGCAAGATACCTTCCAGAAGTATTTGACTGCCATTTTAGATATAACCTTGCATTTGCCTTTCGACGAACGACTTCGGATGCGAAAAGCTCGAAACTGACACACCCACCAGTCATCCAAAAAAAATAACAAGATTTTACATAATATTTAAGAGTTAAAACACATCACTAATACATATGTTATATATAATTATATAACCAGTCAAAGGTCAGGCAACGAGAGCTCGACTTATCTTAAGACATTCGGTTTATTTAGGTATAGTAAGGTCATTCGTCGCTATGGCAGCCGTGAGTTCAAGCGTAAAGCATTTAAGATAAGGTACTGTAACTTCAAGTTGCTTACACATCAAAATGGTCAAGGTAGAGCCGTGGTCGCACCTACTGTATACCTACTATGATTATGTTGGTGCCAGGAATACCTCCATTAAACAGACAGGGTAGGTATACAGTGGGTGCGACCACGGCTCTACCTTGACCATTTTTGTACCTATGCATTTCTGGATTTCTATCTGAATTGTTTACTTGTTACGTCCTTTTTAGACCCCTTTTTTACGTAGTTGGGTTATAGTATTTAAACTTTATTTTTTTATTGACAAAGATTTGATAATAGTTTATGATGAGCATGGATCAGCCTGGCAATAAGGTGATCTGGTGATAGTGTTTGATGGTAGGCATTGGTTATTAAGTCTTATAGTAAATGTCGCTGTCAAGTGTTCTAGTATGACTTATTTCAACAATATCATCAGTTTTCTGGATTTGGCTACATATCCCTGTTTTTAACCAGTTCAAAGACGTTTTAGCCTCTTAGTCTTTAAACTGACATATCTAAGGCTAAGCTAAGCTGAAAACCAGTGCTGGACAACCTTCTCGACGCGCTAGGCATAAGCTCGAACCTTTTGCTTTCGGTGTCATAATAATTTTGTAAACAATAAACCTATATTATGTTCTATTCTAATCTGCGTAGAGAATGAAGCATTGTAAAGAGAAAACCGTAATCAATGTCTAAGTACTATTCAGTAAACAGACATAGTGTAAGAACCTGACCAACATTAAGAGAAAAGCTATCATTTTGTATCAATACGCTCACGTTTGTTTTCGCATGCATTTACTATCAACCATGATATTCTATAAAGTAATATTTTCATCTCGAACTCGGGTATCACTTTGACAGTAACCATAGCAACGAAGTCGAAAGAGATACATATATTCAGTTTCTTTTTCTGTCAGGGTATTCCTAGTAGCAGAACAGATTCTGGACTCGTCCTTAGTAAACGGAGACCGAAAACTAAAACTGCAAAATCTAGATGTAGTGCACCAATGTTAGGCCATTTGGGGTAAAAGTATGAAGTTGTGTATGTATATAGTTCAGTAGTTCGACAAAAAGCGTTTGTTCTGAAAGTGGACACGGCATATCAATGTCAACAAACACACAAAATCCAATATTTAATTTCCTTTCTATTGAGTGACAGAGCGCGCCAATGCCATTTATTTTCCAATGGCACCAACGAGCCAGCTCACCCGGCAAAAACCACTCTTAAGCAGGAAATATGCATTGGAGTAGTAGATAACACTATTACTGAGATGTGACCAGTAGCTCACCCATTAATTTCCTTTCAACGCGCGTCTACTCCTAATATTGCAAGCAATCATTGGCTGTGATAGCTACTTACCGGGCGAAAAGTATACCTCTTTCCTTTGCTTCATAAAAATAAAAACTAAAGTACTTGTTTTCATAATAGATTACTAGCAGTTATGCCCCTTTGGAGTAAATTTAGTTAAGAACTGGCATATGCTGCCTTGGCTTTGAGCTTTGACCCCGAGATTGAATCCCAAGGACTCGTGGAAATGGAACAAGGAGACAAAGAATATGAATAAGTATCGAGTAAAACTAATTCATACGTCGCGACAAGATTCGGAAACCAGAGTAGCAGCTGGCATTACCACCATAGTCAATGACTTTTTACCTATGTCGCCCTTTGAGAAGCTGGGTGCTGGAAATACACAATAATCTAAATATAATGTACATATCGGCGTTAATTCAATGAGGAGACCGTTATAACCGCCACTGTTGGATTTGCAGCACCACTAGTGTTTCGAAAATATTATCTGATCCAATTTATTAGATTATGGCAGAGTCCGCCCGCGTATACTAAAGGTCGTCTTTAATATCATTTAAGCGGGTCAAGCTATGCATCATAGCTCGGGTTCTATTAAATAGAATTAGATGAAACTGCCGTAGATTTTAAGTCGAACTCGACGTTATAATAATGTGAAAACTATATCGAAATTCAGGAGATTCTGTGAGGATCAAACAAACAAATATATATGAAGAAAAATAAACAATTCTAGATTCAAAATTATTTTAAATATACATACACTGCCTTTTTACAGTTCTTTTATAGTGCAGACATCTTGTGTTCGAACGAGTAAGAATAGACTGTGACTCCTCCATAGGAGACCAAATGAATGAAGGTATGTTAGTTTCGTAGCCATCTACGAAACTAAGATACCTTCAATCATTTGGTCTCCTTATATTTTGAAAGAAAGAAAGAAAGAAAAATAATTTATTAAACACACTAAAAACACAACATATTATCATACAAACAAGAAGAATAAAAATTCAAAAAAAGAAATCAACAAAAATAAAATAAAGAAAATGTTGTGCAGTGTGTCTAAAAGGTTCCAGCTCAGGCTTTGCTACGGATGACCGCAGCGCTGTTTTTCAGCCGAAACCCAAGGGCTAGCACGGACGATCATTCGACATACTGTTTATAAACATACTTAATAGATAGAGTAAATATAATATAATGTACAATAGACAGGCAAATTACATATATGTGTAGAACAGAAGACCATATAAAATAAAATTTAAAAAAATGGATAAAGAATAATATATTATATATGTATTTCGTGCAGTCCTCACTGTTCAGTTTTTTATGTACCTAAGTAAATAGGTTTGGAGAATAAACCCATTAACTTAGAATCATAGCATGCAATTTATTCGAATAGGTACAATTTAAATCCACTTTAAAATACGGTAGATATAAGGCTAATGTATATATAATGATATAAAAATGGTGCGTAGATAAGATGTCACGAACTCGAGGCTCGTGCTGAATGAGTTAGTGACACGTATAATGTGATATCTGTATTGTTTTCTTTTTTATACAGAACGTAGTACCTAAACAATACTAAGACCTGCCTGGCTGTAAGCCGTTACCATAGCCTTAGAGTGTTCGCAAAATATCTGTCAGCCCTTAAAAAATTAGTATTTGTAATGCTTAAACAACAAAGATTAAAGAAGTTCATAAGGTCTCTGCGCAAGAATGAAATAGCGCGTTACAGAGCGTATAGCTTATTGTTGTTCTTGCATATGCAATGCCAATGCTTTAAGAGATGATGGTAAGGCCCAGAGCCACTCATGACAGCACTTGAGAATCACAACATAAGGAAGTTGGTCTATGCTCCTCTGTAAGGTAGAAGTACTCCTCTAATCACGATACACCAATTTAACCAAAATACCAGATTTAAGTTAGGATCCTACTGTGCTCTACCGTTTTAAGTATTTATAAAACTTTTTAACAGAAGTATGATCAAAGTTCGGTGTCTAAAAAGGGAAAATTCAAATTCATTTTTGTCTAAATCAAAACAAAAATGTTGTTACCAGACTATCAAACACAAGTCAACTACTGTGATTGGTTGACGGAATTAGCAATAGCCAATCAAATCTCTTGACATGAGTTTGATTTTCTCGTCTTTGATTAGCCTTTGAGAAATCGAGTGATAGTCTCTAGAAGCAATGAAGCCTGACGCATAGCAGAAAACCTATAACGTTTACAATACAATTAATGATTCTCCTATATTGATATATAGAAGCAGCGAGCAGTGGGAAACCGTTGGATTGCCACGTAGATGTCTCGAGTTCGATACCGAGACCGCAGCTCTGACTTTCTGAAATTATGTTAGTACTAAATAGTTCATTATCGTTCGCTTTAAAGATGAAGGAAAACATTGTGAGGAAACCTGTACGTTTGGAAATTCTTCATAATGTTCTCGAAGATATGTGAAGTCTGCCATCCCGCACTGGGCCGGCGTGGCGAACTATGGCCTAACTCTTCTCACACTGAGACGAGGCTCGTGCACAGGAGTGGAATAGTTTAATATAGAGCTGATTTTATATAATCAAATCACTTGACAAGAATTTGATTTTTCTATCGTTGATTAGATTTTGGGAAACTGGGTGATAGTCACTAGTAGTAATGAAGTCTGACGCATCGTAGAAAACCTATAACATTTACTATACAATTAACTATTTTCTCTATAACCAGAAACAAGAGTTATTTATATCTAACTTCGAATAACTAGCTAAGTCATAATACACGTCAGTAATTTTAATAACTTTCACAATTAACTATAATTAGTTAATTGCAAACATAGTAAACATTGACAAGATATCAAATTAATACCTACTTGCTTCATGTTTTCTATCGGCGGCGTTTGATGGAAAATTACTTAATGAATCTGACATAATGGTAATACATGTTTTTATTGTTTGTTCGGCGACTAATGAATAATCGAATTGTTTATTTGCGATGTTTGTAAACAATCGTAATATAAATCGATTAGATAGATTAGTAGAGAATGTTTGGAAAAATATCAAAAACATCGAATCTAATAACAACTCTTCCGCTGTCCCGTGGTAGACACAATAGAAAAACTATTGTTATTACTGCATGTAATTAATATACAGGGAACCTTTTCAAAATACCACATAACCAGCTATATACCAGTCAACTGTTGGATTGCCAGTTATAATTGAAAATCTATTATGTTTAGCCGTCGGTGTCCCGCTGCGACTGAATAGGTTAATAGTATCCGATTAAAGGCTTTTATAACATTTCATTATATTGAAAACAATGCACCATGAAATTAATTATTTTAGTAATTAACAACTCAAAGGCGAAATTTTACGATGACTTGCTGCAATAAAATCATAACGCTTTGCTTCGCTCTCTTTCACAATAACAATAAAAACATATTTTCTTCCATTTGCACAGTTGGTCAAGCATTATTCAAAACTATTTCTAACTTCAAGTTTATAACATTGGTGGTTACTGTAATAAGTACCTGTGAAAAACTTCGACCCAGTGGGATCTTTTGTGTCGACACTCTCCCAATAACGACTGCCATAGACGTTCATGGCAGCCGGGACTGACGGCTTAACGTGCTCTCCGAGGCACGGAGCAGGCGATAATTGTCAATCAATACGCACATAATTTCGAAAAGTCATATAATTTCCGAAAGTCAGAGGTGCGCGACGTAGGTTCGAACCCGATACTCTCTGCATTGCAGTCTGTTGGTCTCCCCACTGAGCTATCGCTATCTATTAATAGCTGTTGTAATTATTAAGTTAGGTGTCTAACTCATTTTAGACTAAATTACGTCGTTCTTGTGAACCTACCTAATTAAAGTTAATAGTTTGAGGTTAAATACTTTTCAATGGAAGAGCCCGCTGTTTTATTATTTGGTAACGGGACAAATGTATGTCGTCTTGTCTGGAGAAGTATAGGTCTCGTAAAGGTAAGCGGTATAAGAGTAGTAGCGCTATTACAGCTTTTCGACTAGTAACTTTCTGAAATGTGTTCTGCCACTCATTTCCTTATATGCTATTTTTCTATTTTCAATGCTCTTGCTTTAGAGTCAACATTACTCAAGTGATACCTCTGGTATTAAAAGCGATTATAACCTTATGATCAGATCAGCAAAAAAATTGCTGATATGATCCAAATGCCAGTGAGAATCCTACTAACTTCTACTAATCAGCTACGTAAGTATAATTGAAATGAGTATAAGTAAGTATAAGTTAATTAATATTCAAAGAATTTGCCTACAATGAAAAAAGGACTAGAACAGGTCTCGTGACGTATAATGTCGAGACAATCGCGCGCGTCGCGCTTCAGACACTGTGTGACGTCACCGGGCAGCTAGCCAGCGGACCGGTATGAACTGGTTCGTGGACGACAAACGCGAATTAATTATACACAATTCGGCACATGAATGGTTTTTGAACGATACCCCGCCGAGACTGAATGATGTTCACGTGACTAGAAACTGTCAAAGTCCACATCTAATTATAATTTTATTATCAGTTGACTTCCTGCTTATTGCAAATATTATACAAATTTTATGGAAGTAAAAATTCCAATGTTTATGTAATGTTATTGGCCACGAGTAAGAATCCTTTAAATGGTATTTGTCTTTCTAAATGCATACTTGCTATATACCTATATACACACACTGCTGAATGTTAGTTATCTCATTTGCATGAACAAATTATAGTTGGCTAACATTCAGACCTTCCCCTACTCGTGTTTATACGTATAAAGAACTACTAGTCCTCTCTACAACGTTTCTCTCCTAGAAGTTCTAGAACTTTACAAGATAGGCATACACGTAGCACATAATACTAAGTGTAAAGTCAACGTGGGCGTGGAGCTTTTGAACTCGTTTAGTATGAATAAAATTCAAATGTTGACATTCAGTTGTTACCTGTATATTCAGGTGATTTTTAAGATTATTTACTGAGATTTTACATAGTAACTAGCTGTCCCGACAGACGTTGTCCTGTACAAAAGAGAGAAAAAAAAGAAAAAAAGCATATCTAAACCATCCTCGAATCCATTTGAACACACACAAAAAGTTTCATTCAAATCATTCCACAGTGAGAAGAGACCCGTGCCCAGCAGTGGGACAGTTTAATACAGGGCTTATATTATTATTATTTAAATCATTCCAGCCGTTTAGGAGGAGTTCACTGTCAACATCCGTACAGAAGAATTATATATATAAAGATGAAGTTCTTAGATATTTTATTTTTAGGCGACGTTTTTTATTGTAATCTTGCTTCCAAGTAGGTGAGTCAGACATAGGACACCGGCTTCTCGAGACATCCATTGATGTCGAATGACGTACACCTATCCATTTCGCGATATTGGTGTCCTACTCTATCTGGTAGCGGCATAAGAAGACAGCTATATCCTGGAGCGGTGACTCGACTTTTAATATAAGCCGTTGGAAAACGGATTTCTACCGACTTTTACCTGGAGTTGTTAATTCCAGATTATATGCGCAAACAGTGATGTATCATATTCATATAGGGCCGTAAATCACTTTTGTCAATAGATACCACAAAGTCGAAAGTCCATTTGTTTGCCGCAGAGAACTGGACTCACGAATATTCCCTCAGTAATATAGTGAGATCTAAAATAAGAAAATACATGCTTACTCATTGATATATATTTCATTTTATTTGTCTCCAAATGTAATATGTACCTATAAGTATTTATTTATTTATTTAAAGGCACATCTACAAATTATGTATGTGAATAGGATATGAGTTCAAGGTATACATGTTAATTTGCAACCCGATTATCGGCGTGTACAACATTTAACAAATAATATTAACAAAATAGGGCAGCATCACAAATAATATTACAAAAATCAAAACGTTAAATAAAAAATAATGTCAAAGTGAAATATAAAATAAAAATCAATAGCAAACTTAAGAAATAAAAACAAAACAATTTTATGCACAATCAAAGTACTTATCCTAAATTTATAAATGGGTAGTATTTAACTGCACAGCAAAAAAATACTAATTGCACACCAAAATATATGTATTTAGAGAGATCAAACTAAGTCGACGGAGTTCTAGAGACTCCTCATTTTGGGTGGGTTTAAGAAGGAACCTAACATAACCTAACCCTTCCGAGATGGAATGCAGTGATTTAAGGGCGTATAGGTGCTCGTTATGATATATTTTAGTGAGCATATTTTGCTGCGCAATTAGTATTTTTGGTGGTCATTATATTTAATCCCTTTATAAATTACTTAAAACTGAAACCTAACAAAACAATTAAATTATAATTCATATTTTAAAATACTAGAAAAAGAATAGTAGGTATAATGCAATTTGTGATTAATTGACATCGATGCTTTCTCGTCATGGATTCCAGGGCAATAATCCAGGCGTCTTCAACGCCCTTACCTAATAAAAGTCAGATTTCTTTATACCGGTTTATACTAAAGATAATTCTTCTTAATAAAGAACAGCGAAAATTTTAAACCTTTCTATTAAAATCAAATGTATGGCGAAAGGTTGTTTACACATGGAGAAGTTAAGATACATAAAGCAGTTCGCATTAATTTGTATGTAGGTGACTGTGTGGTCCATTTATTTAAGTAGGTGTTAAATAGAAACGGCAATTGCCGTTTGAATGACTGATTCTGGCGTCACAGTTGGCAACCATTTTTCCAACATAATAACAAAGTCATATAATGAGAACAGCGGGTAACTCTTACCTGAAGACGTCAAAACAAACTCAAAACGTCTAGTAATGCCAGTACTTTTAAGCATCGGTGCCTATATTAAAAATTTTACAAATGTTGACATATTTTTTATAGAAAATGCGCCAAAATTTAACAATTTGTAATTGTTAAAATTGCCGACCATTTCGATGACAAGCGTAAGACTATGTACGCACGATATTTAGACAGGATTAAGTAAGACTATTGCTAATTGGCCAGAGGTATACGACCTGTGACCAATTCTTTATACACGCACACTTATTGTACACGTGTAGCATACGCTGGTCTTATATTCATTTTAGTAGCACAGCTGTTATTTGTAGATTTTGTAAGTCTGATGTGGTTTGTGACATTCACTGTATACAGAATTGCTTCTTGAATTTGGATTTCAACTACCATGTCTTCAATTAAAGGAAATATTTTATTGTCGTCGAGAGTCATTAATATGTCTCATACTATACGGAAGGCTCTGTTTCCTGTGATACATACAGTTTATATTAACTAGTACGGAAAACGGGTGATCCTTTCCACTAGAACTATTCACGTTATATGTTATATTGCACAAGTTATGTTATATTTTTATCACGCTTATCTTATGTGGGGGCCAGTCAGTGAAGACCGGCGACACTTCGACCTAATGGGATCTTTTGTGTCGACACTCTCCCAATAACGACTGCCATAGATGATCATGGCAGCCGGGACCAACGGCTTAACGTGCTTTCCGAGGCATGGAGCAGGCGATAATTGTCAATCAATACGCACATAATTTCGAAAAGTCATATAACTTCCGAAAGTCAGAGGTGCGCACGTGGGTTTGAACCCGAGACCCTCTGCATTGCAGTCTGTTGGTCTCTCCACTGAGCTATCGCTGCTGTAATATAACTTATAACTGGTAGAAAAACAATTGTAACACTGTTTTTTGGTAAATAAATTATTATTATTATTTTTAACGAGCCTAGGCCATGTCTACTTGGCCAATAACAGATTGGAAAAATACTCGTACTAATGGAAGCAGCAGTTACTAGAGGTTCCGAGAACCGACGCAGGTATGCACATTATGGTAAAACTAGATGTTCCCGCGGTTTCACCCGCGTTTATGATTACTGCGCCTCCCCCATGGGTCGTAGCGTGATGTTATATAGCCTTCCTTGATAAATGAGCTATACAACACTAAAATAATTTTTCAAATGGAATCAGTAGTTCCTGAGATTAGCGCATTCAAACAAACAAACACACTTAATATTAGTATAGATATTAACTTGACTGGAAATTCATTTAATTGACATGTAAGAGAAAATTATGGTGCCAGCAACATCAATTCAATTTCCTCGTGTGCAATAGCTAATAACGCGGCTCGAAAGCAATCACGCTTAGTACCTTCCCCTGACCGACACCATGACTTCATTAGTTCTTCAATTAATCGACGCGACTGGAAAGTTCTCGAACAATCAAATTAACTGGAAGGATCGAACACGCTCGGGTCAGTACGTCACCGATGTCTACATACATCTTTAGAAAACAGTAGGCAACTACACAAGGGCTTTGGATGAGGTTGGATGTAAGAAAAACGATCGGTGCCACACCTTTTAAAAAATGAAGCGTGATGACCTTGGAGTAAAAAGTAAGGTTATGTGAGGATTTTACTATATTTTATTTTATTTATCTTAAATACTTTTATAATATCTTTAAATGATATCCTAAAATGTTATTATAAGCTAAGTATACATAATATAATATAACTAAATAAGACAATAAAAATGATTTTATAAATTTTACACATTAAATACTATGGATTTTCCGCAACTTCTTTGAATTTCAGCAGGCTACAATGATAAATAATCAACGTCATTGATATAAAGATAAATATATATAAATATTGTATATAAAGAGGAAGGAAAAGAGTTGTAGAATATTCGCACGTTTAACGTTTTCCGCAATGTTCTCGAATGTACGTAAAGGCTATTTGCATTCAGCCAACGCGGTAGGTGGGCGCAATTTTTATTCGGTGATTCGGTGTGGTCTGTTGCTAACTATGGGCGGTTACAACACAGGTTAACATAGGATTTGTGATTAATAATTATTATATGTTTAATTAATAAATTAATGCAATTTGTAAAAGTGTCTTTGTTAATAATAATGTTATTTATGTGTTCAAATTTAAAAATCATGGTTTCGAGTGTAATGTAATCGCATTTAACTACAGTCGTTCTAAAAGTACTCCATCTACGTAAAAAGACAATGGAAAATATGGTGTTTGCCATTTGCGACTTCTCCATAGATAAACTAGGATCATCGCAGGTTTTAATTTAATACCATAGATAAGCTACGTCTTTGCGTAAGTAAAGATTTATAAAGACATTTAAAAAAAGTGTTAGTAAAACGAAAGTTGGCGTTGTATTTAATCCTCAATTTGTGATTAGGATGATAGTGATTTAGAAAGTGATTTTATAATAAGGCAGTAAGAGTTTTTATACAACAAAAGTGACAACTTTCTAACAGGCCTTCTGATAGGAAGCGGTCTCCGTAGTCTATTATCGCTTGCAATAAAGGTATGTACGGTCAGCATGTTGTCCTTAAGAAAGGGCTGTAAGAGAAGGAATCTAAGAGGCAGACCATGAAGACTTCAATATTATTGTGACTCGTGGCGTACGAGATATCCTAATAGTTTGGCGGCCTCGCTAGCGTAGTGGTTAGTGTAACTGACTGCTAAGCTTGAGGTCGCGGGTTCGATTCCCGCAAAAGTCAAACATTTATGTGCATGAACATGGATGTTTGTCTTGGTCTGGGTGTTTCAATGTATAATATGTATGTTTATCCATTGTCTAGTACCCATAGTACAAGCTGTGCTTCGTTTGGGCTAGATGGTGTTGTGTGTATGTAATAGAATATATGTCGTTTCCTACTTTTCTGACAAATCGGCTCAATTGTGCTGTTACCAAATATTTAGGAAAGACGAGACGAAATATATACATAGTCCCACGCTATACTCCCGAAAGAGTTATATTCCTTCTGCATAACGCTTTGTACCTATATATTTAGATCCATATATAGGGGGCGAGCTTATTGACGTCTGCCAGTCACTGACCACCAAACTCCATGCTGCTACTTTAAATATCTTGACAGAAAGCTGTTGTTAGCTTTAACACTTTTCCTGTCTCTACGCCTCACATCAGAACACAGCAGTCGCATTCACTAAAGCTACGCCGCCAAGACGTGAAAATGTACCTGAAATACGATCGAAAAGCCATGATAGAAGCCTTGATCACCCAAGAAGTAATTATCATTAATATTTTGAAATAAAACTGCTTTTTTTATACTACTAAGGTGGCAAACAAGCATACGGCTCACCTGATGGTAAGTGGTCCCATGGGCAATACTATAGGCTAAGGTGCGAGCTCATATGACGTAAATATAAACACCTCATAATATATGTATGTGTGATAAGAAAGCATAGGCGTTTTTTATTTTTATTTTATACAACTAAGGTGGCTAACAAGCATACGGCGGCCCACCTGATGGTAAGTGGTCACCGTAGCCTATGGACGCCTGCGACACCAGAGGCATCACTTGCGCGTTGCCGACCCTTTAGGAAAGGACGTGGGAAGGTAAAGGAGCGGGATGGGGGAAAGTGGGTGATTGGGCCTCCGGCACTCTCACTCACCCAACGAAACGCAACAGTAGGAATACTGATATTTCACGTCGATATTCTGTGAGAGGGTAGTCCTTCCCCGGTCGAGCCGGCCCATTCATGCTGAAATCAGCCAAGCTCTACTACTCAAAAATATAATATTATCGCGCTTATAACTATTTTTTAATTTATCAAACTATTCATATTTACACTTTCCTCAACTTTTGGTTGCTTTTCAGCAGCCGTGGTCATGGAAAGCCTAAAATTGTGGTAGTCTAATTATCCTGAAGTGTAGTTCTTTCGTACTCGAACATAGTTTAATTTCTGGTGTTCCTACTTACGCAGAATGAGCTCGATACTCGGTAGTCGCGATTCGCGTAAACGTAAGACAATATTATACCATTAGTAGATGTTCCCGCTGTTTCACCCGCGTTTATCGTTATTGCGCCGCCCCCGTGGGTCGTAGCGTGATGTTATATAGCCTATAGCCTGCCTCGATTAATAGGCTATCTAACACTAAAGTAATTTTTTAATTCGAACCAGTAGTTCCTGAGATTAGCGCGTTCAAACAAACAAACTCTTCAGCTTTATAATATTAGTATAGTATAGATAAAGTCGAAATGTTTGCAAATTAAAAGTATATGCCTTGAGTAGGTTAGCAACAGCCCGGTTTGTAATACAACAGCTGTTTTAATGTCACATGACGAAGTCATGACGCGCAGTGCCCATTATGTTGCCACTTTAACGTGGAACCCCACCCTCCTCGTCACAATGAGTATTACTACTAAGTAAAGTGCAACACAATTGAATTAGAGAGATCTAGATTAACTGGTTGTTATCGCGTCACCTTTTTATGGCTACATTGGAATGACATTTGGCTCTCTTATACATAGAGTTTACATCACTAATATATATTCACGACTGCATATTGAAGAAGAAAGCAGAGTTGTTTTATATCTTGCCAGATATGTTTTAGGTTCTATGTAATAGGATTAATAGGAAGCGCATCTATTGCTGTTGGATGCACTTCCAGACTCTGTCCTGCTAGTGAAAAATTCCTGAATAAAAACCTTGAATAACAATGTATCAGATCCGATGAGCCACAAACATGTTATGCTCAAACGTTTGCTACGGCACCAAAAAGGCAGTCTTACAAAGAGTATACTAGCGTTCTTAGTTAGATATATACTTTGCTCGGTAGTGCAGCGGTAGAAAAATGCTATGTATGAGTTATCAGGTTCCATTCCCGGGAAAAAGTGTTACCTGTTGAGTATTTCTGTCAAGAAATTTTAAGGTTAGGCGACAATAGGCTCGCTTCTAAAATCGTGGGACCTATAACCTTTTTGGCCATATATACGTATGATTATTTATTGATATCTATACTAATACATATTATAAGGCTGAAGAGTTTGTTTATTTGTTTGTTTAAACGCGCTAATCTCAGGAACTACTGGTTCGAATTGAATAATTATTTTAGTGTTGGATAGCCTATTTATTGAGGAAGTGTGTAGGCTATATGATATCACGCTACGACCCACGGAGGCGGCGCAGTAACGATAAACGCGGGTGAAACCGCGGGCACATCTAGTATAATATAATAATCAAATTAAAATTTATTATCACCTTGTTAAAGTTTAAATATGTAATATATACTTTATACTTGGAAATAACTTGGGTTATTTAAATATGCATATAATTGTCAGTAAACATAAAAAAAAATATATAAAGAGATCTACGTAGGTAATATTCTAGAAAATATAATTTATTATAAACCAGTTTACGATGATTGCAGTATTTACAGACAGAAGTAATTTTATCATCGCCATCTATTTCTGGACTGTCCCACTACCGAGTACGGTCCTCTTTTCCCCATGAGAAAGGCTAGGCCATAGTCCTGGCCCAGTGCGAGATGGCAGACCTCATACATCAACGACAACATTATCAGACTTTATGTAGTACTCAAAGACATGTAGGTTTCGTCACGATATTATCCTTCACCATTAAAGCGAGTAATTAACTACAGAAAAAAATAAAGCAATAAAATATAATAGGTTTCAGTAAATTATTGTTTATTTTTATTGTTCATGGTCTTATAGTCAGTAAGATTAATAGTTGCATTCCTATTAATATTTAATGATTCTATATTGATGTACTATCATTTGTATTTGACAATGCATGTACTTATAAAAGTACTAGCGTTTGCCCGCGGCTTCGCTCGCGTTAATTTAGAATTTGACAATCAATTCGGGTTGTACTCTGCTAGTAGTAATAATAATATAATTCAATCATGATTCGAAAGACACGTGGCGCCATCTATTATCATCAAGAACGTTATTGTTGTTTTCCTCGGGAACAGTAATTTTTTTCAGGATGAAAGGTAGCCTATGTCCGTTTCTGTACACTTGACAACGTATATGCAAAATTTCAGGATGATCGGTTCAGTGGTTTAGGCGTGAAAAGGTAACAAACAAACTCATTTTCGCTTTTATAATATTACTAGCTTTAGCGCGCGGCTCCGCCCGCGTGGCACCTACATTAATAAAAAGTAGCCTATGTCCTTCCCTAAGTTTTAAACTATATCTGTACCAAATTTAGCCGTGAAAAGGTAACAGACAGACAGACAGATAGACAGGACAGAGTTACTTTCGAATTTATAATATTAGTAAGGATTAGTTATGATTATGAAACGTTTGCAGACATTGTTTGTTACGAAACAGATGATTAATCAATACCGGTAATATGTGACGCAGACATTTACCACGTATCATATATATTTAGATACGACGTATATTTTTATCTAGCGTTGACTCAAATATATTATGTATTGATATGTTATTTTCCGTAAGTTTATGTAGGTCGGGAAAATTTGGATCAGTATGTGGGCGTATGCTGTAGAGGTAAAATTAAAAATAAATGGACAATATAACAATATTTGATAGACCAAGACAGGTGTATGACAAATAAAGATATATGTTGTTAAGAATTGAACTAGAACATAATGCAATATTTTCTTATAAAGAAGTGAGAAATGGCAATGAATTGCCGTAAATCTTTGAGTTCGAAAAAATGGTTCAAATAGGTAATATGCAAAGGTCACGTGATACCACGTGACCTTAAGGTCAGAGGTCAAAGGTCATAGTCATTTCGGGGGTATATCGACTATGCTGAGTCGAATGGTGTTGACCGCGATTCTCTAACTCTTACGGTCCTTGAGTTGAAAGTTGTATAACAGACAGACGGACGGACGGATGGACAAAGCTGTTGTATAAGAGCTTTTTCGCACTCTAAAAAGACAACTGTCACGCTAGGAATAAATTCTACGCCGCGGGAAACTTTAGAAACATTCAAACAAAGAACACCCTGACTTGGAACAACCATTTGTAAATCACACAATTTTTATCAGGTATTGGTATTGGACCCACAACACTAGGCGCGGGGACACGGGCCGACCACTTAAACCACTGCGCGGTACGTGCAGTCTAACACCGGTATTGTATACTAGATGTTCCCGCGGTTTCACCTGCGTTTATCGTTACTGTGACGCCCCCGTGGGTCGTAGCGTGATGTTATAAGGCCTTATAGCCTTCCTCGATAAATAGGCTATCCAACATTAAAAGAATTTTTCAAATCGAACCAGCAGTTCCTGAGATTAGTGCGTACAAACAAACAAAGAAACTCTTCAGCTTTATAATATTAGTATAGATTTGTGACTGGAAGAGACCGTCGTTGCTAACATATAAGGTTTCCGTTCGATTCCTAGAGGTCAAACAAAATGATATTGGATTTTCTGTCTAGACAATTGCAGTAACAGAACGTTTTCTTTTTTTATGGATTACGGGGCAAACGAGCAGACGGATCGCCTGATGGTAAGCGATTACCGCCACCCATGGACACCTGCAACACCAGAGGAGTTACAAGTGCGTTGCCGGCCTTTTAAAAAGGAGTACGCTTATTTCTTGAAGTGTTGAAGGTCGTATTGGTCCGGAAATACCGTAGGCGACAGCTCATTGTTTTGTTTTGACCTTTTCATGTTTGTTGAATTGTGTCTGGCAAACGGCAATAGGCTCACCACCTACCAGTCTATCAGTGCCTACAACCATAGCTGTATACCTCCCTATCACTTCACATATATTTTTGTGGGACTATGTATGAATGTATTATGGAAGAGAGACATGCAGTACCGCATATCGCATCGGTTTATTCTTTTGTAACACGAACCTAACAGCATTCAGCGCAGACTATCTTGTCTTATGTGGGAGCCAGTCAGTGCAGATCGGCGACACTTCGACCCAGTGGGATCTTTTGTGACGACACTCTCCCAATAACGACTGCCATAGATGTTCATGGCAGCCGGGACCGACGGCTTAACGTGCTCTCCGAGGCACGGAGCAGGCGATAATTGTCAATCAATACGTACATAATTTCGAAAAGTCATATTATAACTTCCGAAAATCAGAGGTGCGCGACGTGGGTTCGCACCTGAGACCCTCTGAATTGCAGTCCGTTTGTCTCCTCACTGAGCTATCGCTGTTTCAGCGCAGACTAAACACGTATCGAACTAACCTAACCTAATAAATATTTTTCCGAGAACTCATTTCGTTGAATTGTTCGGAAACATAACCAGTTTTTGATATCACTCGCGTTTGGACACTTTTTACTTTACAGAAGAACTACGTCAATTCACCACGAAATATCCTGTTACTTTACTTGCATATCTATGCAGTGTATGTAGGGGCAAATATATTTAAGTTAAAAAAGAATTTGAATTTCGCCATATATAGAAATAATGAAATACACCAATAAAAATTTCGACCCTACCTATTACCTTCTTGAGATACAGCCCGCTGACAGACAAACGGACGGACAACGGAGGTTTAGTAATAGGGTCCCGTTGACACCATTAGGGAACGCAACTCTAAAAACTACTCCCACCTTTGAAATATTTTCTGTGTCGTTATCTATATATTAATACGTGAAGCGAAAACTTTGGATCCATGGAGTATGAAATTTCGTACACTTATAGTTTATACAGAGAAGAAAAGACGAACGCTATTTTTTTTTTTAATACTTAGAAATACATTAAATTAATGAAAAACACTACACGCACACAAACATGCATTTGACACACGCAGTCGAAGCGCGTAACTATGGTTACATATATCAATATATAATGACATACATATATCAGCAATATCTTCAAACTTTGGTCGAATTTCCAACACTAGGCGACCGCTAGTCTTAACAATTCTATACTAATATTATAAAGCTGAAGAGTTTGTTTGTTTGTTTGTTTGCTTGAACGCGCTAATCTCAGGAACTACTGGTCCGATTTGAAAAATTCTTTCAGTGTTAGATAGCCCATTTGTCGAGGAAGGCTATAGGCTATATATCATCACGCTAAGATGAATAGGAGCTGAGCACCAATGAAGAATGTTTCAAAGTCGGAGGGTATTTTTTCCTTTTGAGAGCTTACGCTGCGTGCGCTGCGTAAACAGTTAAAGTTTCGCAAAAATCATGTATGACAGAATTGTTTCCCTTTAAAAGTTCTAAAAAAAAGTCCGCGACAGCATATGTCTATCTTTTAAGGTTGGCTCACTATAACTATTTTTATGCTAACGAAATTTGTTCTAAAATAATGCATTTTTTGCGAAGGTATTTTTATAAACATGATATTAATCCTTATCCAAATAAATACGTTATTCATCACAAGTATTTAATTTAAAACAAAATTGCCCTTTACATCTTAGGAGATATCGCAGTTTTAAAATAACATTGCAGCAAAATAATTACCCATTACAGACATAGTACAAACGATGTTTCTCCTGGTTTATTCTGCGTGATTACTACTGGTTCGATTTGAAAAATTCTTTTAGTGTTGGATAGCCTATTTATCGAGGAAGACTATAGGCTATATAACATCATGCTACGACCCACGGGGGCGGCGCAGTAATGATAAACGCGGGTGAAACCGCGGGAACATCTAGTATTCCAATAAAACTGCTACCAAAAACACATGGATTCGGAACAACTATTTCTCAACCACACAGATTTTTGTGCCATGGAAGATTAAACAGCATTTGTCAACGGCGAGGCGACCCCTTACGTTACCTGTGCAGTCAAGTCAACGGACTGTGTGAAATATATTGATCGGTGGAATGTGTAAAATGTGTCGAGTATCGAGAAAGCGCGGGATAACATAGTAGTCAACACACCTGACCGGTGAGAATCAGTTGGCCTTTTTTGGATGCCTTAGAATGTGGCTAGCAAGGTAAGTGAAGCCAACATGCCGCTTTCTGTGGTGACGTCTAAACTGTAAATTCTTTAGTACTTACTAGGTACTTTTGAGGTTAATACACAGAGAAAAGGACACACGAAACATGTCGTCTTTAGTCTTCTCTATAAAAGAACCTGATTGCTGCCAATGTATTTTATCCTTTTGAGTTACTGCGGCACACTGGCCGTCAGAAACACTAGGATTTTGAGTTATAATAAAATGATTGGGCAGAGAGGAACTCGCCACGCACCCTCGGATTGCTCATCTCAACTATTGCAATAGAAAAAGGTTGACAATACCGAAAACAACGTGGGACCCCGCCGTATACCAACTTGCAGTATTCTGCTTCGAGCACAAAATATGCGTCTATCATATATTTTTAGTTATGTCTGGCATTCAGGACTTGGCAGGTTAATATACTGTCAGATCATTGGTAATATAAGACGAGGAAGTAAGAAGAGTTCCTATAAAGACTATCGCGGGAACGACAAAGCGCGGTTATTTCTGGTGTAACACATGCCCATAGTCAGTCAACCGTTTACCATCAAGTCATCTGTAAACCAAGGAAGTTGACTGCACGGATGGCGTAGTGGGTTAAGTGGTCACCTCGTCGCTGCCACTGAGCCGGGTGTAATGGGTTCGAATCCCATACCGGACCAAAATTTGTGTGATCCACAAATGTTTGTTCCGAGTCTGAGTTTTCTTTATGCTCGTTGTTTGAATGTTTCTGAAGTCTCCCGCGACACAGAAATTATTGCTAGTGCGTAAGTAGTCTTTCTCAAAAATAACAAAAAATCTGTACCAAGCCAGGACTACAAGGAACATTTATGTTTTGTTAATTAATCTCGGTTCTTACTTATTTTAACATATCAAAAATATATTATGTTCAAACCGGGTAAAACCACACTCGATGTCTGTTTGTCTGCACGACCAATACACGTACCTATGAATTGTTCAGTAAACACCTACTTGAACTAATAATACAGTAAAGATATCGACATACTTAAATGTGAATGAAATGCTTTATTTAGATAATGACTAATCATTATCTTCTTTAGCATGTATTATATTATATCTTTTATGTAAGACTTAATGCCTCTCACTAAGTAATAAGGAAATCCCGAGTATTATTTAACCTGAATATTGATTTTGCAACCAAAGTAAAAAAACAGTTCTTAACCTAATGAGTGGCAGCGGCACACCGGCGGCGAGACATCATAGGTTTTTAATTATTTCTGGAAATTCAATAATCAACAGTTTCCCTGTCAATTTGTTTATAAATATGTATTTACAGCCTATTGGCTATGTCTACAAACATGTTAGCAAATCAATACTACACCCATGTTACGCCCATTTAGAGGTCCCACTTTATACGTATCGAGCGCATTGCCGCTGAGCACAGCATACACAGTTATTTAACTCCAAGCTCCTCTCCTACTGACAATTTTTACAAATACATTTCTACAGAAAATATCCGATGGGTCGACCGCCAACGTGCTGTTGGGCAACCCACTATTACCAAGGACCTTAAACCGTACTTGGCGAAATGTTGATGTAATACAGCTCTGCTAATTACATAGGCGTAAAATTGTACATAGTAGAGTCTCGCTGATTTCAGCATGAATGGGCCCGGCTCGACCGAGGAAGGACTATCCTCTCATAGAATATCGACGTGAAATAGCAGTATTCCTACTGTTGTGTTTCTTTCGGTGAGTGAGAGTACCGGAGACCCAATCACCCCCTTTCCCCCATACCGCTCCTTCGCCTTCCCACTTCCTTTTCTAAAGGGTCGGCATCGCGCAAGTGATGCCTCTGGTGTCGCAGGCGTCCACAGGCTAAGGTGACCACTTACCATCAGGTGGGCCGTATGCTACTTTGCCACTTAAGGGGTATAAAAATAAATGTAGTATTTTATCACTATCAATTTGATGTCGATATGACTGAAATACGATAGTCATTCTTATAATTCGCATAGAAAAGGTACCTAATATAACACAAACATTATCGATACATTATTTTCTTGAGTAGTTAATTATCAATCGTACGATAAGATTACCGAATGATTAGTTACTGGAATGTTTGGAATCGGGATACCGGTTAGAGACCTCGCGCCTCGGTCTACCCCAGCCGTTTATATGATGACATCTTATACTGTGAATGAATCAGCTGCGTCACTGTGTACGAACTCCGTATTATGATAAGAACAGTACGTGTTAAATAATAAACAATGTACTGAATAAACAGTTTGGATAATATTACCTATTGACAGAGATTAAAGCATTTGTTTACATACTTGGAAAGAGAATAAGTGGGTGGTGGGTAGCTCGTTTTTCAAGTCTGCAGTCATTGTATATCAGTACTAGAGGTGCTAACTCTCAAAGGTCAAGGGCAAACGACTCCATAGATAGTGTTGTTGTGGTTAGATATATTGTCTGTTTACTTCAATGTTTGTGAAGTCTCGTGTAGTAGAGGAATATACGCGCGCGTGTCTGCTGGAAAACATGCGACTTGGAAATTGAAAACACCTTCACTTGCAGTGAGACAGACCAACTATGTATAACTATAGTTATAGCTATATACGGTATATAGAATAGCTTCTTTATTATATACTAGATGTGCCCGCGGTTTCACCCGCGTTTATAGTTACTGCGCCGCCCCCGTGGGTCGTAGCGTGATGTTATATAGCCTATAGCCTTCCTCGATAAATAGGCTATCCAACACTAAAATAAGTTTTCAATTCGAACCAGTAGTTCCTGAGATCAGCGCGTTCAAACAAACAAACAAACTCATCCGCTTTATAATATTAGTATATATTTCTGAAAAATACTAATTGCGCAAGATGAGTAATTAGTAATTACTGTATCGCAAGGGACTTTACACCATTCGAGCAATGGACGTAAATAATGCCAAGACACAGAACGACCATTTGTCGGCTTCGATGGCGTAGTGGTTAGTGTAACCGACTGCCACGCCTGAGGTCGCGGGTTCGATTCCCGCACAAGTCAAACATTTGTGTGCATGAACATTGATGTTTGTCTTGGTCTGGGTGTTCCTATGTATAAATATGTATGTATTTACAAAAAAGAAAGTATATATGTATGTTTATCCATTGTCTAGTACCCATAGTACAAGCTCTGCTTAGTTTGGGCTAGATAGTGTTGTGTGTATGTGGTAGAATATTATTATATTTTTTGTGGAACACAATTTTTTGCAATGCTGATATTATAATTTTTTGTCACGTATCGGATTTGAACCACAACACTAGGCGTAGTGGTGGTGCCAAGGCTGTGTGTTGTAATTACTACACCATCCGTGTACTCAAAAATATGTTTGTTACAAATAGTTGACCTTAGTCTAGCTGTTTTATTTCAGTCTTTCTAGTTAGTAGGTACCACACTAAGATTATCCATAGTGTGGATGTATATTATGGAAGAGGTAGTACTTAAATGAACGAGATGGGTGTAAAAACCCAGGATTCAATGTCTTCGTCTTTATGTGACCCCTATATCTCGGGGGTCTTTTGACCCACAGGGCCCATATTCAAATTCGACCGAGGTATGACCCCAAGGTGTCTGCACACCAAGTTACAAGTTAATCGGTCCAGTGGTTCCGGAGTTATGCCTGTCTGTAACAGACAGACACACAGACCATATAGTGTTTTCATAACTTCTGAATAAGACTCAGAGGTTAATAAAGTATTGTTCTTGTAATAGAGAGGTCGTGGATCCAATTCTTACCTATTGCATTATTGGCATGAACACACTCGTAGGAGACACATTGTAGCTTAGCTGGACGGGGAAAGAACTCTTTGTATTTGTAGGCTAATTAATCGAGTTTATTTATTTATTTATAATAGGTACACAAACAGATTACAGTCTTAACATAGTAAGTAGTAATAATGCACATAATATATAAACCGGACAGTAATCCTAAAGTAGTGTACACAACATGTACATATTAGAGCAGATTACTCATGCAAAACAAAAAACATTATTAAAATCTTAAATTCGTTAGCGTAGGATACAAGTCTATAATTGTAAGTAGGTTTTTACTTAATAACTGTAATTTTACATTATAACTAGATTTGGAACTTTTCAGAACTAAACACACCTGATACAATCTTTTTATATCTATTGAAATTTATGTCAAAAATGTCGACCTCTTTATTTACACGTGCTACTTTATATAAGCTTTGCACATACTTACTATTGGATTATAAAATTATGTATTATTCTTATATTCTTGAATTGCAAATATGTTAGGATTACGAGAGTTCAAAAATATGTTATAATTAATAATAATAATATTCGTAAATAGGGAGTCTACATAAATTACTATATCCAAAATGCACGTTTACTGTGAAAGTTGGGAGCGGAATGTTCTAGAAACGTAAAGGATAACCTTTAGGTCCTTTCTATCATGGAAAAATTGACGAGCCCACTACAGTAATCTGTATTCGCTCGAACAGAAATTTCCACAATAAACAATTATCGCAATAATTACGTACTCAGTACACTATCAGTACATATGAATAGAAACATAAATGTCGCGGCGCAGACATTGATTAATTATTATCTATAGTTTTTCGTGTATTCAAGGATAGGTGGTAATATTATATTCATATGGTACAGGTTTAAATCGTCACTTCGCCACTGCAAAAATTTGTACATACATATACATACATACATAGATTCACGCCTGTTTCCCAGAGGGGTAGGCAGAGACTACGGATTTCCATTTGCTACGATCCTGACACACTTCTCTGGCTTCATTCACTTTCATCACATTCCTCATACACGCCCGTCGGTTCAAGGAGCTCTTAACCTGGCCTTTGTCCAGAACGCCTCCGATCTGGTCGAGAAACGTTCGCCTAGGTTTTCCTCTTGCGACAGTTCCATTCACACTAGCCTTATAAACTTTCTTAGGCAGTCTTTCCTCGTCCATTCTTTCTACATGTCCAAACCAGCTTAACATACCCTTTTCTATTCTTGTAACTATATCCACTTTCATGCCGCATCTCTCTCTAATCACACTATTTCTTATTCTATCTTTCAGAGTCACACCACATATGCTTCTCAGCGCTCTCATTTCTACAGCATTTATTCTGCTCTCATGCTTCTTTTGCCATACCCAACTTTCACTTCCATACATAAGTGTGGGCACTAATAGTGTGGTCCATAAATTCACTTCCATACATAAGTGTGGGCACTAATAGTATGGTCCATAAATTCACTTCCATACATAAGTGTGGGCACTAATAGTGTGGTCCATAAATTCACTTCCATACATAAGTGTGGGCACTAATAGTGTGGTCCATAAATTCCGAATGGATAATTTTTGGATCCGTTGTTTGAATGTTTGCAACGTCTGCCGAAACTATAGAATTTTGTCATAGTGCGGGCGCTGTATTTACTACATTATGTTTTTTACGTTTTTATGTGTTAGAAAAATAGAAGTATTGTATATCTATACTAATATTATAAAGCTAAAGAGTTTGTTTGTTTGTTTGAACGCGCTAATCTCAGGAATTACTGGCTGGATTTAAAAATAATTTTAGTGTTGGATAGCCTATTTATCGAGGAAAGCTATAGGCTATATAACATCACGCTACGACCCACAGCGGCGGCGTAGTAATCATAAACGCGGGTGAAACCGCGGGCACATCTATTCTATACTAATATTATAAAGCTAAAGAGTTTGTTTGTTTGTTTGAACGCGCTAATCTCAGGAATTACTCATTCGATTTAAAAATTTTATTTAAGTGTTGGATAGCCTATTTATCGAGGAAGGCTATAGGCCATATAACATAACGCTACGACCCACGGGGGCGGCGCAGTAACTACGCGGATGAAACCGCGGGCACATCTAGTTTTTTATAAATATTCTCGATCGTTACTGACTCTTAGAATAATCATACTAGCTTTGTCATTAGAACGTCCATCCTCTGGACTATGCATACTGCAGTGAATATTGTCTTTTATAAGATTATAGAAATCTATTTAATTAAATAAAGACTTGAATGTAATGGAACAATTTAGGTTCCTTAACCATACTTTGTGATTTATTAACTTCTGAAATGTCGTCCATGACTCCACCGTAGGACGAGACGAGACGGAGTTAACGTCGTTGCGCGTCCGTGACCCCTACGGGGGAATCAAAAATATTTGGTATCTTTTTCACGACCAATCACAAACTCAACTCAAACAACGAGTTTTCTTGACTCCCCCGTAGGGAGCACGGACGCGCAACGGTAGTTTTTTTTTTATGAGTCCTGGGACATTCCAAGGGTTAAAGACTAGCTTAGCATGACATAATGCTTTTTCTCAGACGCCAGCAGACGAGTCGTCCAAAAAGAAACAAAAGCGAACCACTGGCTATTATCAGTCATCTATTTTCATCCAACTCTAACATTCTATCAAGAGTTCGACAGGGACGAGTTTCCCCACAAATTGACAGACGCCATTACGGAATATGAAAGTTCCATTAGTCGTCCCGCAACAGATAATGAGAATGGATTATTTTTAGCGAGTGTTGTCTAGACTCCGCGACAAATAACCTGACTTATTGGTGATTTATTTTTATCAACGACGTTGATCTACTTTCTCAAAATAAAACTATTTGAGGCGCATCATTAAGGTTATCTGGGCAGGAGTACAGGTAAGTATAGTAACCTTCTTTTGAAAATATGGTTAGCATTTATTCTGTTTCCTAGAACATGTTTTTGTTTTTTTTTTATGCGATAGACTGCTTTACTGGCGCAATGGTAATTCTTTTAACCGGCTTCAAAAAAGGAGGAAGTTTTCAATTCGACTGTAAGTTATGTGTTACCTCATAACTTCTTTTTATTTCAAAGCTGGTGCTTTCCGTTAATAATGAGCAAACTAATGGTCAGATCTTGGTCAAAATTAAATGTCACCACCATTTAATTTTGATTAAGATCTGACCATTACTTTTCGAGTTATCCTTAATAATGCGTATTTGTTTGACTTCGGGTACATTTATGATGTTCTCATCTTTGGCCGATGTAAAATTGACAAAATAAACTGCGTAGGATAGTTTGGAAGTCCTTCATAGTATTTCGAGGCAGTCACATTCTATCTTCGGTTTTAGACAACGGAATTCTTTAATAAATGACAGCAAATCTGCCGTGATTGCTGCAATCACATGGGCACATATATTAGGTATATGTATTGTTTACACAATTCTAAATTAGTTTTTGATAGCATTTAATATTATAGGGTTATGTGCAACTGTTAAACTCAACAAGGTTTACACAAAAAAGCTAATAACAAAATGATTTCTATATTACAACTTTGAATATGACGCTGAAGCATTAGGCACCGGAACTCCTGAATAAAACATATCACCCCAACCGTATTTGGAATTATCATGAGATGCACTATGGCCAAAAATTGTTTAAACGGTATATCCCTATTTTTCTGTCCAAAACAGTTTTCATGTAAGCCCGTATTTTCGAAAGCCTATTTTTACGGTTTTCACAGGTCTCTTTTGAAATGGCTCCGGAGGTAAATTACCTATTTTCAGATAGGAGTTAAACGGCGCTGTCTCATATGAGCAGCGCGTTTAGTAGATCTAACCATATTCATACATACATACATACATAGATTCACGCCTGTTTCCCAGAGGGGTAGGCAGAGACTACGGAGTTCCATTAGCTACGATCCTGACACACTTCTCTGGCTTCATTCACTTTCATCACATTCCTCATACACGCGCGTCGGTTCAAGGAGCTCTTAACCATATTCAGACAAATAAAATCAGTTATCGAACTTCAGATTCACTAAAAATAAACAAAAATTTTAACTAAAATGATAACCCACCTCAAAAAAGAATATTCTAAAACAAAAATGACAATAAACTGACAACGACTCCAAAAATAATAATAGGTAATTTAATTATTCACAGGAATACGCAATAAGTTTATAACTTTTAAGTGCATTTTTTGTTTTAGAATATTCTTTTTTGAAGTCGGTTTTCTTTTTTGTTAAAATGTATGTTTATCATAGCGACTACTGTGCCAAGTCTTGTGTACGATTTCTGGTTTACAAAATGAGATTGGGTTTTCTGAAAAGTACATCTTCGTAGCAATAAACGCCGATGCGCTCGTCCCCTATTATATGGACATGATGCCCTAGTTCAAGAACCTTGTGAAAATAAACTATCTATACGTGTATGTGTTGAATGTCACTATCTTTCGAGGACAGCAATACAAAAAAACAGCTTAAAACAACACGTTACAGAGAATTTCTTGAAAGAAATTCCAAATCTCGTCGCCTATAAATCAAACCCGAGACTGGATGCACAACAGTGATATTCACTACCGCTGCGCCACGTCAGCAGTCACATTTAATGACGTTGAATGTTTGAATGCAGCCTACAGCCCACAATGGTTACGATACGAGCTGATAAATCCTATAAAAATGAACACGTTTTCTTGTTGACACACGAATGCTTAAAATAAACATCAGTTTATTTATACAACCAGAAACGTCATGCAGCAAACAAATCTCGGAAATGCTAAGTGTATTATCGTGCATATAAACATAGCAAAGACAAACCTATCAAGGCAATATAGTATCTACGAAGTTCAGCATAAGGCATATTTTTCTCCCTACTATTTTTATAATTAAGGCCTCTTGTAGACGAAATATGAGTATCGTAATTTTAATTGCACGTGATGAAAGGTGCACTTAATTTGATTTATAATGCTTTTAAAAACGGTCGGTATCAGTTAATCATCAAACGCTTGTCAACTGCTGTGACTGACTGAATGAATTAAAGAGCCAATCAAATGACATGAGCTTGATGAGCCTTTTAGAAACTGTGTTAACACTTAGAGGATCTATCCTCGAAATGTATGTATGTATCTATACTAATTTTATAAAGCTAAAGAGTTTGTTTGTTTGAAGGCGCTAATATCAGGAACTACTGGTCCGAATTGAAAAATTCTTTTAGTGTTGGATAGCTCATTTATCGAGGAAAGCTATAGGCTATATAACATCACGCTACGGCCCACGGGGGCGGCGCAATAATCATAAACGCAGGTGAAACCGCGGGAACATCTAGTGTAATAAAATTATGATAATACCTGCGTTATGGTCTATACTGCAACAATAACTGACGCAGTTGCCTAATTTGATCTTCATATCGCTGGCTCACTATTACAGGGTTTCATTTTTTTTTTTTTTGGGGAAATTATGTTTAAAATATGCATATCAGTAAAAATAACTTAAAAATGAGCTCAAGACTATTTGCGATTTAATATTGTGAGGTGGTAAGTGCTTCCATCTATTACTATATTATTCTAAACAAAATGGAATGACATATAGAACCATGCAATATTCATAAATATTGTTTTTCAT
The DNA here is from genome assembly GCA_963564715.1 of Catocala sponsa. Lineage (NCBI taxonomy): Eukaryota > Metazoa > Arthropoda > Insecta > Lepidoptera > Erebidae > Catocala > Catocala sponsa. Next base: position 5,927,722 of record OY751326.1, read on the forward strand.
AAATGTGACATAGAACCTTGTAATATTGGACCAGCGATGTATCGCCTTCTGTTCAATGTTATTTTCTCAACTAAGATTGTATGTATTGGGTAGGCCCTCCATAAGGTGGATCGACGACCTAATAAGGGTCGCGGGAAGCGGTTGTATGCGGATGGCTCAAGAGCGGTCCGTGTGAAATACTTTGTGGGAGACCCCTGAAATTATGATGATGTATGAAGATAAAAATAAAACATTTTTCTTTTCTTCTTTTTTACAGATATGTAGGCATTAGACAATGTAAGGAATATGTACAACGCGTCTAGTAAAGTCAACAGTAATGATAATTAATTCGTAGATAGCCACGCCTGACGCTAATTGTCGTTCATTTTAATTAATAGAGTTAGTTTATATTCAAAGTCAATCATTGAGGGTCGGTTAGGATCAACGACCAACGCAATTATATACCTAAACTTTACAACCGGGCTCATAGTTCATATATCTATATTAATTTTATAAAGGGGAAAGATTTGGTTTGCATGTTTGTTTGTAAGGGTTTAACTTAAAACTACTTAACTGATTTTAAAAATTCTTTCACCATTAGAAAGCTGTATTTCCACCAAGTAACATAGGCTGTATTTCATTCATATTAAAAAGTACTTTTACTAACATACCCTAACCTACTTTTGCGCGAGCAAAGCAGCGTTGAAAAGCTAGTAGTTAATATATCTACTCGTATGTTAATATTATAAAGTATAAAAGATTGTTTGTTTAGAGAACTGTTACACTGATTTCAGAACTCTTTTCTGCAGTATGTAGTCTATTTATTGAAGAAGGTTGAGGCTGGATAACTTACGATCGTCGATACCAGTCGATACGATCGACAGGAGCAACACACATTTATTTAAAACTGTAAAGAATCTGTTTCTGTCCCATAGATATGAAACATTCTAAAAAGCCTCACTATTCATATTCTATACCTTTCGCACGTGTCAGTGACAGCGATGCAGTTCATAGAAATATACTGATAACGACGCGAGCCCACTCGTAACACAAGCATTTTGCTTAGAAATCTTAATTAGATACTAGTAATCTTAAAATAGTGACTTTGCTAATCTGTACTTTTTTATAAGTATAATTACTAGCGTATCGGAAAATCGTAGTCATGCCTTAAAGTTAGTTTAATAAAAATTATCGCTGGGCCACCTACGAGGTGCATTTAAATAAATGTTTGTATACAACTCTCACACTAGGCATAATTCCTGTGTCGCAGGGGACTTCACAAACATTTAAACAACGGACACAAAGAACACCTCACACAAATTTTTGTGCCGTGGGCGTGGGGGATATAACTCACATAGTTCGGCGCAGCGGCAGGGCCAGTGGCCAATTAAATCACTACGCCATATGTGCCGCGTTGTGAATCTAAAGCATTAGTTCCCAAAGTGGTCCAGGTGGACCCCCAAGTGTCGACAGGCGACTTGACAGGGGTCTACGTCGGCGGGACAAAAAAAATGGGGGTTCACAATTCGTAAGCCCACGGCCACAGGCCTACGAAAATTTATTTGCTTTCGATAATGAAGCACTAAAATGTTGGCTTGACTTCACCTATCAATGTAGGCAGCTCAGCTACTGTTAAAAACTTGCATATATACTAAAAAAGAAAATCCTCCTATCGAGGGTAGTTTCAGTCCCGAGAATAAAAAAAAAGTAATTCGGTAGAAATTTGATCTATGAATGCCAAGGAATATGGTAGAAATGTAGCTGCAGGAGGTCCACCGGAACCAGCAAAATTTTGAAAGTGGTCTTTGAGAAGAAAGTCTAGGAACTCCTGATCTAAAGCAACTAGGTACTCAATCTAGTACCCACTCTAATACACACAAAATGCATCAAAATCGATCCAGCCCTTTAAGAGTTCAGTGACATACACGTGTAGAAAAAATTACATACATGCAGAGTTTTTATTACCAGTCATACGTTTTAATACAATTTAGTATCGAACAATAACGCCGGCCATTTCCTACGACAATGCAGTAACGATTTGTCACATACAAATGTACAACGTGACTTAGATAAACACACGTTATGTGCAACTTATTAGTAATGTAGCTCTAATGAATGGTTACGAACTGTCGAAGCAAACTACTATTATAAAATATTGTGGTAATTTGATGTTACTTTATTTATATATTCCGCTGTATCTCGTGTAGTATGTCCATTAATAAAACATGCTTTTACTTGTCCGTTTGTGGCACAGATGCAACATAACTTTTTCTGTTTTTCTTTTTTTTTATACGACTAAAGCGACAAACAAGAATTCGGCCCACCTGATGGTAAGTGGTCACCGTTGCCTATGGACGCCTGCAACACCAGAGGCATCACTAGCGCGTTGGCGACCCGTTAGGAAAGCAAGTGGGGAGGGGAAGGAGCGGGAAGGGGGAAAGAAGGTGGTCTTTGTGTGTTCCTGACTACGTGCTAGACCACTCTTTTTTTTAACCTGGTTAATGCTGATGCATACCGCCTCGCCGCAAGGGGAGGCGAAAGGGTTATGTCGGGCACTTCCTAGACTTCGGACCTGCCGACTAAAACTACTATGGTGTGTCAACTCGCTGCTTTGTATGGTGGGTGGGTCGCTGGAACTGAAACTAAATCAACGAAGCCCAGCAGTGCCCAATGCAGAGAGGAAAGCGCTAGTCCTTTAACCTAACAACACAGTTGGCGAAATATGTTACAAACCTCTGCCTAACCTTTTAGACAAGTACGAAAACTGAGTATAGAAGGTATTTTTCAGCACTTCTAAAGTAGCTTAAAAATCTCGGGTTCATACTATCCTAACTAATGATTTAAATGCAAATGTAATAAACGCGATAAAAGCCAATAAATTATAAAGTTGTTTATTTTCAATATATAACATTCGCGTAAACGTAAGACAATATAATGCGAAAGTGAGTTTGTTTGTTTGTTACGCTTTCACGCCTTAACTAATCGACCGGACATCATAAAATTTTGTATACATACAGGTACAGAAAAGAAAATATGCTACCTTTCACACAGTAAAAAATCCTGTTCCTCAAGGAAAAGAAATTATTGACAAAATCTACATTAACGCGAGCAAGGCGTGGACTAAATCTAGTAAATAAATAAATGAATAAATTATAAATTCCTGTGGGTACTTCAAGCTTTTCACCGGATCTAGGTCATTGAACACAAGTAGAATAAGTTTAGACGATTATGTAGACGCTAGTTCTCATTCGGACATGTTCAGTGAGCGTCACGCTTCACTGCTCACGTCACGTTGTTAATTCCCCGCGATGGTTCGCGTGAGATCACGTTGTCACACTGTAAACGTCTGATAACACTCGTGTCAATTAGTATCGTAATTGTCAATATATTGTGGAATAAATGTAGTGCCCTGTTTATGGGTTTGATTTCTGTATACATGAATGTAGGAGTCCCGTATTAGTGCGTCGAGTATTGTGAATTCAAGTCCTACATGAGCGTATTGTGGATTTCACCTCTATATTATTTTGGATTCGATCCCTATACGAGAAACAACTATTTGTGAATCACACGAATTTTGTGTGAACCACAAATAGTGGTTCTGTATTCTGATTCCGGATCATCTTTTTATCCGTTAATTGTATGTTAGTAGAGTTCCCTCGACACAGGGTATGAGACTCAAATCAAATCAAAATTCTTTATTTGCTAAATACAGGATAGAGATGATGGTACATGAGACTGCGGGAATAGTATTTTTATATAAAATATTAAAATGACTATTCATTTTAAACCAGCTCCTATGAGCTGGTTTCAATAAGAAAGATATAAAAATGATCGGAACAGTTTTGTAAGTGGTCAATTTGCCGCTTATCACACTTGAAACTTGGTAAGTGACGAAGCAGCATTACTTAAACCGCCATGCCATCCGTGCATCCGTGGTTTGAATAAATGAAACATCGCAATTTAAAACTAATTAAATTAAACAAAACCTTTTCGGCAATAACGAGAAAATTCCTTCCCTTGCTTTTAAAAACAGGTAGAGCATTCTTGAAAGGAGGTAACTACACAACGAGTCTTAATTTTCTTGTTTTCTTTTTTTTTTACTTATTTAGTGTTTTCACTTCCTCATTGCATTTTAAGATAATTGCAACCACGGTTAAAACGTGACTATTCTATATAAAGCTAGATCATAAAAACCATATAGGTACGTTCTGTTACACATGACTTCACCCATCATGGGACGACAATAGCTCGACCTTTAGGAGATCACACGCAGGACCAACGGCGTACTTGCCTTCAGAGGGGAGTGCATAGCCACCAATGACTGCTATAAAGAATTTTCGGAGAGAAAAATCTAACAAAATATTGTTGGCCTTACCTCGGATTCGAAACGGAGACCTTATGAACAGAAGTTGTATTCACTACCGCTGCGGGTATATCCAAAATGCTATACATCTCTTCCACACCTTTTGGTGAGACGCAAACATGATATTCTACTACTTAAACAATGATAAACATAAAGCATAACACTACAATCAATAACATTTTGCCATTTCACATATCTCATACTCCACGCTGCTACTATGCACACGTCGGAAACCCCAAAAGCCTTTGTCCGACCCTGACTTCGAGCTCATACGACAGACAGTTGCTACGCACTCACGCTTACGTCAATATCACAGGCATTAAAATCACTATTACTACAATAAAGAGTCTGTAGTCGAAGATTATCGTCATAAGTCTTCTAATTACTAAGTATTAAACTATTTGAACAGAGCGTATAATTTTTTGCTCAGTAAATATACGTCGGTATTGGTATTATTCGTTGTTTAAACGACAAATATGGCGTCGTCGAATGCCAAGGGCAAAGGCCGCGTGTCTCGTCTGTAGGTTCATATATTATGTATACTATATGCTGTAGACATTGTCTCTTTTTAGCAAAATGACTGGTTCTCTATTTCTTTTTTGCGCTTTAGTTCTATTAGGGCTTATATGATGGCATATGAGACCTAAACGTTGTAAAATATCTATAGAACATGCAAACTTAATCCATGTTCTAATTTGAAGTTAGAATGAAAACTTTATCCGCCTTCTAATATGAATTTCGAATAAAAATTTCCATGTTCTAATTTGAAATTAGAATTTTATACTTTAGCCGCCTTCTAAAACAAAGTTTTTAATGAAATTTTATCTGTGTTCTAATTTGAACTTAGAATAGAAATACCATCCGTAAATAAATTCTAAATGGAATGAAATATTTATCTGTGTTCTAATTTGAAGTTAGAATGCAAAGTATGACGGTAAATCTGCAAAACAAATTATCGCCGCTGCGAGTACAAAGTCCTCGTTATCTTGGCTGCGTAGCAGCATCTAGAAGGGTCTAGTAGCACTGGTCTAGGAGATTGTTTGCGAGTGACGTGCGCCCGCGGTCTCGTGGTTCAACAGGCATCTGTCAGCCGCGCCTACGAGCTTGATTGATCAACCTATTACTGAATCAGTGACGCCGTTTTTACATTTAGGGCTGATCAATGTGCAAATTATGGTTGCAATTTGTATGAATATTTAAAGTATAATGCTTCGGTAGCCCAGCGATAGTGAACTGCTTTCCATTAGAAGGATAATTGATCAAGCAAAGTGATAAGCGCTTCTGTGCAGCAGCATGGAGCCTGAATCTGTGCTAGGTAGACGGTAATTGAAAAATCCTCTTATTGCGTGTGATATAAAACCATATGCGATATGTGGATGCAATCCGGTTCTTTCAGGGATATAAGTGTGGAATTATATGATATGTAAGAAATATAGTCAAGCAGGCGATATTCAACTAATATTATAAATGTACAAGTCTGTTGAGATCTTTGCTTGTTTATTATTCAATTACGGCCGAACAGCTGAAATGATTTTAGATGTTCATCACGCAGGTAGACTATGGACTTGTATTTACATATTAACTTAATGTCTAGTTATATGATTTAACAATTGAAATAATTACATTAGATTCAAACATTATTGAATCTATACATAGTTTTTTTCTTATTTATATAGCGATGTTTAATTTTTGTCATAGATGTTATATCCTCCTTGCCGGATCCCAGGGCGAAAGGAAGTATAACACAATTCGTGGTCACAAACCAAGCAGTTTCAAAGGAATATATGTAGGAATAACTAACTACTAGTTACAACTGAATACTAGGTGGTTGCCAGGTCACAAGCAGACTGCTCACAGTCAGGGTAACTTGACCAAAATCTCAACCCTTTAAAAAAGCCTTGTGAAGTACTTAAAATGAGCGCGTTTATTAAAATTTTTTGTTAATAATTCATACAATGCGAAGTTATAAAAGTGATTCAAAGGCAATTCTTCGCGCGACTGCTTAGCTTCTGGAGTGAGTTTAATAGAGTTGTTTTCTGTGGATATACAGCTCTAAAAGGTTTTTGTATTGCAGGCAACAAACCGTTGGTAACCGGGTTTGAAAGCGTCTGTATATAACTTTTAACAATCAGGTGGTTATGCTTTGGTTTCTTTTCTACTTAAGTTGTTAAACTAAAATCAATTGTTTTAGTAAGGTAGTTTAATATTCAGTCACTTCAGTTCAGTGTGTCGCTAATCCTTACTAATATTATTAATGCGAATGTAAGTTTGTTAGTTTGTTCCACTGTTACGCCTTAACGACTCGATCGATCATCATGAACTTTCGTATACATGTTGTCAGGGGAACAGAAAAGGACATAAGGTACCTCTCAGGTAAAAAGCACTGCTAACCTAACCTAGCTTGCATTTATGACGCGAAGCCACGGGCAAAATTTAGTAGTTAGATAAATGTAACTGCGTGGTAGCCCTAGGACTTGGCACGTAACGTCGCGTCGTCATAAGAAAATTATCGCCTTGTAACAGATACTAGTTCACGCCTCCACTCAGAGCTGCATTCTACTGTACGAAAAATCGATTAATGAACCTCGAAATTAATAATAATTAATCGAATCTAATGGTAATAAATAAATATTCATTTTAATTTTTCAGTCTGAAATCGAAATCGATTTTTGATCGAATTATTTATCGTTGAAATGAGTATTGTATCTTTTGATTAAAGGAAACATGTTATGGCCGAACTACTAAGGTCGATGTTACCATCGAATCATCACATTATACTAACTTCACTCTACGCTCCCTTAGTTCTAAGGAAATATAACTATCCTACAGAAACCATGTGTATAATAAGAAAGTTATTGTCAGTACCTGGTCCAAGCCAAAACTCATACCACTCTCGGCGTAATAGAAGGGTTAAATCACAAACGGACGGACATACTTTCGCATACATGTCAAATACTTAAATATTCTTCTAGTAAACAAGATGCTGCTCGTGATTTCATTTGCGTTTTTACAGTAGTTAATGTTCTTTTGTTATGATATGCAATTCAGTCGTGTAATTGTTTAATGAATTTTTGTTGTAATGTTAAGCATATGCCTCCATCCGTGCACCACGGTATCGGGTGACCAACTGAAAACTAGCGCTGGTGCACTCAATTTGGGTGCCCAGCTAATGCTGAGGTGGTAACCCTTTTCGGCGAGGGCATACACATTTTGTTTTTTAATATGTATAATATGTTTGTTTATATTGTTTTAATTAATTGTGTGTGCTCTGTACGAAATAAACAAATTTCTTTCTTTCTTTAACAAAGAAGACTTCTTCTTCTTCTTTTTACTAGCCTTTATTATTTCCAAGTCACTTGGAGTCGGCTTTGCTAGTCTAACCGGATTTGACTGGATATCAGATTTACACGGAGCGGCTGCCACCTGACCTCCGCAACCCGAAGACTAACGATACCCTAAGGCTAGACCAGTGTCAGGATATTAGAGGGCACTGACTTCCCAATATCGACTGCCATAGATGTTCATAGCAGCCGGGACCGACGCCTTAACGTGCTCTCTGAGGCACAGAGCAGGCGATAATTGTCAATCAATACGCACATTATTTCAAGTCATATAACTTCCGAAAGTCAGAGGTGCGCGACGTGGGTTCGAACCCGAGACCCTAACAAACAAGACTATCAAACAAAGACAACAAAGTAACAAAGAAGACTTACGTCTATTAAAGACTTAATTTAGCATATATAGTGTTGAAGGATTATTTTCACATGTGGTGGTGATGAGCCATGTAGATTCACAGTTTTAAAAGCGGGCTGGCTAGCCCATTGTGGCTTTATTGTCTTCTACTATTTGAAAGTTGGAATACGCAGTACATGAGTCATCAGAGCACTTTATTGGAGACCACCTTTATTTTTGAGATGTTTATCTCAGGATACATGTGGATACCGTTGCACGTTTCCTCTTAGCTAAGCTATTCTACTGACCCGACGATATAAAGATTGATACAAAGCTTGTCTGCTTTCAATTCCGAATGAATGGTAGAGAAACTACAATAAACACGCAGCTTCGCTTGCAAGCTGTCCTCTTTTTCAGGGTAAAAGATCAATCGTTTGTAAATAATTTAACTAAGCCAGCGTTGGAGACATGGAGCTACCTCCATGTCTCCAACAACAAGTGTTAGTTTAACAAGGGTTAGGTTTAAACATGAGAAGGGTTAGTCTTCACTAACCCTTCTCATGCTTAAACCTAACCCTTGTTTTTAATGTGGGCATCGCCATACGTCGTGGTAGTCTAGACACAATGCCTTTATCATTAATTAGTCAACATTGTCAAACTGACAGTTTAAAATATCACTAAAAATTTGGTTGCAAATTACTAGTTTTCTTATTAAGCCTTCGAGTTTAATATAAGTGCTTGTGTTACGAGTGGTTTCACCTCGGTATTGCAATGAAACTTCTCATAATATCAAATCTTGTCAATCTTGTCGATTTAAATATTATTAAAATACTAGCTGTTACCTGCGACTTCGTCCGCGTAGATTTTAACTAAAAAATGTTTGTCTCCGCGGAACCCTACTTTTTTCTAAAATCAATGTAGCCTAAGTTACTCCTTAACATCAGCTATCTCCCAGTGAAAGTCCCGTCAAAATCGGTTCAGCCGTTTCGGAGATTAGCCAGAACAAACAGACAGACAGACAAAAATTTTAAAAATAGATGTTTTCGTATAGGAACCTTATATACTTTCATATGCATTAGATAAAAAGCTGTTATTTTGACATTACAAACAGACACTTCAATTTTATTTATTTGTATAGATATATTAGGGCTGATATTATTATTAAAAATTCCATGATCGTAAGGCTAATGCCTTGTCAAAATCTTATCGATTTAACGCTTTATCCAAATCTTATAAGGCTTATATTATTATTAAGTAGTGAATCCGTCCCTGTGTAAATAACAAACAGAACAATGTTGAAACAGTTTCGTCGCAGCGGGCAATTCACCCAACCCTCCTGCATCCGTCGAATGATCCGAGCTGATTACATAAAACATTGAGTATTATTTTATTGATAATATGCAGATTGCACTATGATGACGCATATGTCAACTGACTGCACTGAGGGTGGAGCAGGCAAGCGTTTTCTTTTTTGTCTTTTAAAAGAGAATTCCCCACTAGAATAAGATCATGTGTCGCGGGGGACTTTACAAACATTCATCCAACGTACTCACAACACCCAAATGAGGAACAACCATTTGTGGATCACAGAAAGTTTTGTCCCGTTTGGGATTCGAACCCACAACACTCGGCGCTGTGGCAGTGAAAGCGACGTTCGCTTCACAGCCGCCGCTCTGAATCCGAATCCTACACGGGACAGTTATTTGTGTGTACACAAATAATTGTAATAAGTATGAATGTATTTGTATGACCGACGACCTGATAAAGGTCGTGGGAAGCGGTTGGATGCGGGTGGCCCAAGACCGGTCTGTGTGGAAAACCTTGGGGGAGCCCTATGTCCACCAGTGGACGTCTTTTGGCTGACATGATGATGACGATGAATGTATTTTGAGTTCGTTAATACAGCCCGATGCAGACTTAATGGCGGCTCGGAAGTTAGCTGCGAATGCAAGTTTGCGCAGGTACATAACTCACACACTAAATACAAGACGCGAAGGGCGAGTGCGGGAGAAAGAAATGGCGCGCGGGTAGGTGCCATGCCGCCCCGTGCCGCTACGTACCCGCTGACACCTAATATTAGGTTCTGCGCAATGACTCGTACGATGTTCAGGGCCGCCATTAAGTTTGCATCGGGCTGTAATATGTATTGTAAAATCACCCGCAATACAGTTATTAATCCAAGCGCGGTATTAAACAAGTGAGAAACGGCAATGAATTGCCGTAAATCTTAGAGTTCGAAAAAAGAATGGTATCACGTGACTTTGAGGTCAGAGGTCAAAAGTCATAGTCATTTCGTGGTATATCGACTATGCTGAGTCGAATGGCGTTGACCGCGAGTCTCTAGCTCTTACGGTTCTTGAGTTGAAAGTTGTATAACAGACAGACGGACGGACGGACGGACAAAGCTGTTGTATAAGAGTTTTTTCGAACTCTAAAAACAGGGTCACGAATATTTTCTGAATGCGTAGATATACATATATTTCCTATATACCCTGTATGCCTAACTAAAAGTCGTGTGACATACACGACTTCAGCTGGGATAATATCTTGCCATGTATTTTCTTTAGTTTACTGCCTTTCACCTGATGCTTAAGTATCAGCTGGGTGTAACGCAATGATTCTACTGTTATGCTATTTTTCTGTAAGAAAATGGCAGTTCCTTTGACGAGCTGGTTCATTCGTACTGTCACTAAATAATTGGCAAGTTCAGACGGTATTACATTATATTATTATTGAATGCTATACCCGGAATAGCAACTGTGATTGTGACGGCTGTGTAAGAAGTCTCGGATTCCAGGTAAGGCAAAGTGTTATTGAGTTTTTTTGTTATGCTGGGGTCACACTAACGGGTAATGCCGTGAATTATCGCGATGATGGACCTTTAACGTAGGTGCAGCCACGGCTTAACGCGATAATTTAAAAACGGCATTTACATTGCCGTTCAACGTTAGGTGATAACTCAAATGGCGATACATCAAAGAAATAAAAGCGAGAATTAATGCGTTGCAGCAGCCACACTACGTATCAGGGTGATCTTGTTTTTTAGTGTTAAAAATATAATGAATATTTACACTCATCAAATACAGAGTAGTCATTTCAGAGTAGTAGAGTCAACGTCCTTCTTGTAATTGGACGTACTTTCTGAAAAACGTTCCAACCCACACTCGGGTCAAAATCGAGTTATTATTAGCAAATTAGCTACGGGGTTACTATTTACTAGCTGGAAAAATTTGGTAGCTCTACTATCACTCTAAATATGAAATAATGACTTAGTAGCCCAACCCACATGTATGAAGAAGCAATACGGGATTGAACTTCAATCACGATTATCTCAAAATGTTAACTTTGTGGGTTGGAACGTTTTTCTGAAAGTACGCCCAATTCAAAGAACAATTTTATCGCCAAGATATAATATATATATAATAATTATATTCACGTTGAACGTTCAAGTGTAGCTACTAACTTTATCGCGTTAATAATTAACACGATATTTATCGCGATGATAGGCATTGACGTTCCTCGTTAGTGAGGCCCCAGCATTATGAAATACACGATCCCGATAGTCGAGAATATGTTAGCCCTTTTTAGGTCGAACTTGTAAACCATAGTTAAAGAAATGTAGGTGTATAAAACACATCTACCCACCCCTTGTTGAATATAAGCGTGAGACCGACCGAGTTTAAAAATTTTACGTCTTGGGCTGCCCGCGACTCACGCACTGTGCCCGTACGTCGCGATCAATCGACGAACCGACTCGCTAAATTCACCGTCCCGTAACTGTTTTTATTACACTGACTATGTTTAAAAAGACCTGTTCACATGTCTGGGTTCTGGACTCTAAAATCCGGAGTCTTCACGCGTCTTGTCCTGGTTGCCAAATTTTAGAGATGGCAACCCTACGTGAAATACGAAGTTCCAGGCCAATCGTTCGTTCTGGCTACTATCATTTTTCAACTGTCAGACGTAACTATATTGAATTTTTAGGTGTCTGGTACCTGGGATACAGGGCCTATCTAGTTCGGATGCCAGCTGCTTACGCATTACTATTATTGTTTATTATATAATACCTTATGTCGTGTTAATTATAAAGCCATATTATCATTATTCTTATCAAAATACGCATTTTGATCGTTCTAAACTCATGAAGAGATTCAAAAAACGAAGTAATATTACATTGATAGAAAGAAATCCGAATAAACTATTTTATGGTAGATTTATTTTGAATATTATGATCATCCGAAGCTTTGGATAGACATCATCATAGGCCTTATTGGATCATGCATTAAGAAATGGGAGTCTGGCACATGTGGATGGCTATTATGCCATAATTAGAAAAAGAGCAGCATCGCTGATGCGCAGGGTGAGGGACAGTCCTAACAGCTACCTGAAGAGCATTGCTGCTCATATTGAGAGTCCTATCTGGAGGCACTGGATTCGCCTACATATAGGTTAGTTGTAATAAATCTGTTTTCTTGTTTTTATATTTTTTATTTTTTGTATGTATTACTAACATAATTATAAGATGCATTGTACTACTAACACTCTATGGACAACCTAGTCTGAAATAAATTATTATTATTATTATTAAAGTACTGAATTTTTAGGTAGGCACATGAAGTATGTACGTCTATACATATAATAAAATAGGAATGTATCTGGTCGCTGTCTGCACATAGGAGATAGTTCAGAAAATATCTGCAGGGTGTTTATTAGAGCTTTAGACGCCAAAACAGTTTTTCTCTGTCTGTATTCGTTTGTACACGCGTCCCGCAAAAAGTACTGCACGAAATCGAGTGTGGTATTATGGTAGTGCTGGAGTATTATGTAGGCAGATCAACTTCTTACATGTAATATAGATAGGTACATTCTTAAAATACCACGCGTACTAAGTCGCAAGCCAAATGTAAAAAAGCACATTTTTAAATTTTAGATGAGTGAGAACGGATGTCCGCTATCATTGATCATTCAGCATACATACGCAACAGGTAAGGAAAAATAAAATGAATCGACAAAGGAGTTTATGTTATCAGTACAATCTCTGACCCCACCTCATATTACGTATATACTGTACTGTGACGTCATAAGACTGTAATAACCATAACAACGAACATTGTGTTAAAAATATTTTTGTTTTGTTTTTCTATTTATAGCTGCTTATTGTTGGGTTCTGCGTAAATAGAATACATTATGTAAGGGTGCCCCTGCTCTTACGTTATGTAATTCTATTATGTTCTTTAGTTCACTACATTACGTATGTACTAGGATTTTTAGGTGAAATACAGTTTGTCCATTATTTTGACTGTGCATTATATTTTTTGTTCTCGAGGTGCAGTATTAAACGTGGTTTAGATTTTAAGTTGAATCGAAAGCTATCGAATTGCGAATCGCATCAAAATACGCTAATTAGTTTTTGTGTGATGCTGAAACAAACATAGGTACTACAGACATAAATAAAACGAAATCTGTTTATATTCATCTAAATATGAGAAGAAATTTAAAAAAAACCTGTTTATATCCTTTCCAATTGTCGATCTTAGTTTTAAATATACTTACATATTTTTATTAATGTAGAAAACCTACGCTACATCTATACAAATAAATAAAATTGAAGTGTCTGTTTATAATGTCAAAATAACAGCTTTTTATCTAGTGCATATGAAACTATATAAGGTATCTATACGAAAACATCTATTTTTAAAACTTTTGTCTCTCTGTCTGTCTGTCTGTTTGTTCCGGGTAATCTCCGATACGGCTGAACCGATTTTGACGGGACTTTCACTGGCAGATAGCTGATGTTATAAGGAGTAACATAGGCTACTTTGATTTTAGAAAAAAAATAGGGTTCCTCGGAGACAAACACTGATTAGTTAAAATCTACGCGGCCGAAGTCGCAGGTAACAGCTAGTTTTTTATATAATAGCACACAATGATTTTACGTTTATATATCCTTAGACGGGTAGGCAGAATTGTAGGTATTAGGAACTAAATTTTGTCACCTACATTTTTTAAGTCCCACGCATCTACCATTCTCCTTGTTACTACTGAGAACTTCATATCAAACACGGGCATAGTTTTAATTAAAAACGACGCATATGTTTTTCCATGACACACAGAAAACGTGTTACTGTTATCTGTGGTGTTAAAAACATTAGCTGTGGAGAAACCCAATTAAATAAATAAACATAGATATGAAACACCTAATGTTGCCACGTAATTTCGTTTATTTACCTGGAGGTACGTATCTTGCTAGTTGTGAGTTATAAGGTTCGATTCAAAGTATAGCAAAGTGTTACTGTCCGGCAATAGCAAAACAAGTATCCTATGTCCTTTTCTGTTGCCCCGACAACGTGTGTACGAAATTTCATGATGATTGGTTGAGTAGTTGATGGGTGAAAGCGTAACAAACTCACATTCGCATTTTATATACATAACTAGCTTTTGACCGAGGCTTCGCTCGTGTTAATTTAGAATTTGACAATCAATTCGGGTTGTACTCTGCTTGTAATAATATAATTCAATCATGATTCGAAAGACACGTGGCGCCATCTATTATCATAAAACGTTATTGTTGTTTTCCTCGGGAACAGTAATTTTTTTCGGGATGATAGGTAGCCTGTGTCCGTTTCTGTACACTTGACAACGTATATGCAAAATTTCAGGATGATCAGTTTAGTGGTTTAGGCGTGAAAAAGTAACAAACAAACAAACTCATTTTCGCTTTTATAATATTAGTTAGGATTAAGTTTAGGATATTAAGTTATTAATCGTTGAAAATATTCCTTAAAATGACTAATTTCTGCTTAGTTGAGTATATACATGTCATAATATTATTGCTTAATTTACATATTTTGTTACTTAATTGGTTACGTAATGTTTATAAGTGAAAACTAATTTATCTATACGGAAGTCACTGTTAACGCCATCTATCGATCGCCCGGCGCAACTAAAAGTATGGTTACATCAGATTAGAAAAAAAGTATGTTGTTGCGGTGGTATAAGTTTTCCGAAAAACACAGAGTTCGATTCCTAGTTAGTGCGAAGTTTGTTATGATGTTCTTAGTATCTGGAGTAGAATGTTTAAACAATTAAAAACCCATACTTATATAAAATAGATCAAAAAGAATATAGGGTTGTTTAAACTGGCGAAGGACTTTAAATTTGTGCGTGATATTAAATTTAATGTAGACTAGCTGTTACCTGCGACTTCGTCCGCGTAGATTTTAGAACTAAAAAGTGTTTGTCTCCGCGGAACCCTATTTTTTTCTAAAGTCAATGTAGCCTAAGTTACTCCTTATAACATCAGCTATCTGCCAGTGAAAGTCCCGTCAAAATCGGTTCAGCCGTTTCGGAGATTAGCCGGGGAAAACAGACAGACACAGACAAAAATTAAAAAAATAGATGTTTTCGTATAGGTATCTTATATACTTTCATATGCATTAGATAAAAAGCTGTTATTTTGACATTACAAACAGACACTTCAATTTTATTTATTTGTATAGATTCCATGTGCATATACTTCAAAACCTTTAAAGTGTATGTATAACGTAGGTACCTACTATTATTCCTTTGTATGCCTTGGCAAAGTTAACTTGAGCATAATCGCGTTTATTTCGTTCACTTATAATTTATAGTTCCTGTATGAATAAGTTGTATAAGTAATGGCGGTCAGAGGTCAAAAATCGAGGTTTCTTATTTTAATTCTAGATTAATTTGACAGTTTAATTGTTAATTTACGACGATATGACATTTAAAGAATCATGTAGTACTAGAGGCTTTATAAAAACTATAAACCCATTTTTTGCCGGTCTGGTCGCTCAAACATTGATCTTTAGAATAACTAATATGGAACTTGAGCCATATCTCTCATAGAAAAACCATGATAGGTTATGTTAATTTCAGATCGGTTATGAGTTCTAAAGCTTTCGACGCGCGAAAAGATACGGATAAATAATCAAATGCATCGAGATGCGTCAAGAGTAATCGAGACATTTTAGAGTTTATGGTAGGCTTAACCCATTCGTTGTCTTGTGATAGACACAATAAAAAATCTATTGTTATGTATCATACGTGATTTATCGGACAGGGAACCTGTTAATAGGGTGGTTGCCTATGTTTAATTTAGTACATTATTTCAACATAACAACAACAGCAATCAAAAGCAATCTTTTTGTACAAACAGTATTATAATTGGCTGCTAAATAAGGGAGTAATTAATATTTTAAAATTGAATGTATGAACAGTGGGTTTGTAGGGTTGTGTAAATTTTTCTATCTTCCTCGCACAGCTGCATTTAAATAGCGTATACATCATAGTTTGTATCTTATATATTCGTTTTTCTAAATATTGTCATTGAAATTAAACTACTATATATCCTTTTTCTGTTATTTGATAATTACTCCTACTACTAAATTTAAAACGCTTGTATATTATTTAATTATGAGTAGATTTCGAAAATTGTTCGTATTTTAGAGATGGGTGGTGTAACTTTTAACCTAAAAGAAAAAAAATGGTCGTAAACAACCCTTTTCCTAGCACGCATGTGGCTTCATATTGTGTCAAAATCTAAAGTTTACAAAAATTACGAACTATTACTCACAGTAGAATGTCTCCAAAAATGTATGAGCGAGTGTATGTCCGATGCCGGAGCGAGCAGCAAGTAGTCCCGCCATTCGTCGTAGCTGATGTTCAAACTGCCGTCCTGGTCCATCCTGAGGACAAACTGATTGTGTGAGGAAGACAGGAAGACCCGATGAGTACATGCTCGACACGATGCAATGAAAATGTACACTAGTTGTTTGATTTTTATGATTTTCATTGAGTATTGATATTGGAATGGTGGTTCCAGAGATATATACATACATGGTGTAACAGATAGGTATGGTCATATTGGAGGGACGAAATTTAAATATAATAAGATGAAATCTTTACACTAATATTATATGTAGGTATATTAAGTGTATTTCTGTTTTCTTTTGTGTTGATTGGTAATCACAAAACCATAATTATTAGTCCGGTCAATTTAGACAATCGAAGGTGCATAAAATCCCAACAAGCTGAAAATCAGTAAAATTGTTATTATTATTACTATAATTACTCATATGCACTTTCATTACTTTAAATGGAAGTACTTTCTGAAAAACGTTCCAACCTGCACTCGGGTCAAAATCGAGTTATTATTAGCAAATTAGTCACGGGGTTACTATTTACAAGCTGGAAAAATTTGGTAGCTCTACTATCACTCTAAATATGAAGTCATGTCTTAGTAGCCCAACCCACATGTATGAAGCAATACGGGATTGAACTTCAATCACGATTATCTCAAAATATTAACTTTATGGGTTGGGACGTTTTTCAGAAAGTAGGTACGTCCAAATGTGAGTGTCGGATAAATCTGGACAATCCATCAAATATTTGAAATGTATTTCTTTACTTTTCTTTCTATAAAAATATTCTTAGTATAATTATATGTACCAGTTATTTTTTTGAAAATATATTAATAAGTAGTGTTATTATTATATGAATATATTTTTTTAATGCGTTTATGGCTCAATAGTCTTCAAATGTGACCACATCTCATTGTTACTCAATGTATGAATGATTTTGTTTTTATATTGCGATATATGTATGTGTCAAGTTCGAATCGTGCCGACAATCATTCCACTATAATATTATGCTATATTTTGTCCCCATGCTTTCCCCATATAGAGAATTTGAAGATTTTTTATTCTTATTATCGGATTAATCCCTCCAGCGTTCCCATCAGTGCCAGCGAATTTACCAACGAAGCCATATCCTGCAGTGACGATGAAAACCCATAGACTAAGATAACAGAGCCGGCGAACCAACGTAATGAATAAAAATATTTTTTGGCACCATTTTTAAACTAACGGCGTATGATGCGTTGTTGACTAATATACTACAAATATACTGTAAAAAGATATGGCGACTCTAGGATCTTGTACTATCCGTATAACACTCATGAAGTCCCAATGGTAAACATTTTATAGAGGGCGCCATGAGCTCGGGGTCTATATGTATTTTCGAGCATTATAATACCTGCATAGTTCTTGATTCTCAAGTATTTTAAAGAAGTTGAAATAGTTAATAGGTTTCCTTTTTTATTAGATTGATTATTTTTAATGAGCATTTTTGAATTATTTATCTTTTTCGTACAGATTTACCTATGTATTTTTTTTTAAAGTGTCTTCTCCCGCGCTGGTCCTAATGCCTTTGTCTGGGGACTTTATTTACATTCATACAACGGATATAAAGTATATCCAGACTCGATACAACTATTTGCAGATCACATAAATTTTATCCCGTGTGGGAATTGAACCCGCAATACTTGGGGCAGTGGAGAGGCGACCACTTGAACCACTACGTCATACGTGCAGCCTGAGAGTACTTCTGATCTTCTTAGTCGTAACTTTATTTTTGAGAGACGTGTTTAAAGGCGTAGGTGTCATCTGGCCCCCTAAAATCTCCGTACCGTATCGATAAAAATTATCGAATAATTGGAAATATTGATTATCATTAATCGATATTATCGTTGACATTTGTTTAAATATCATGATTATTATTGTGTTTATTTAATTATCAAAGTCATCAACTCGTCTCCGTCGTACGCATCGTACGTGAATATCGTCAGCACATTGACCCGTGTTTTTCGAAAAGAATTCAAGTTTAGACAAAAGTAATTTTGACATTATAACGTCGCATTTTCTATACACTCATTTACATAAACTAGCGGTCGCCTAGTGCTCGAAATTCGACCAAAGTTTGCCTGTAAGATATTGTTGATTTATTATGTCAATTATATATTGATATATGTAACCATAGTTACGCGCTTCGACTGCGTGTGTCAAATGCATGGTTGAGTGCGCGTAGTGTTTTTCATTAATTTAGTGTATTTGTAATGCATATTTTGTAAAAATATTAATATTCGCCCCTCCTTCTCCATATAAATTTTAACTGTGCCAAATTTCATACTCCTCCGTCCGCGCAATTTTCGTAAAAAGGGGTACAACATTTTTGCTTCACGTATTAATATATAGATTATTCTGTATTATTTATGAACGTCACATTATGTTATGAAGTGCATCTTAGTTTAAATATCTACAACATTGCATCTAAGTGCAGTGTCACATACTCGTATCATTAAATAATACAGTATGTGGTTATAAGGACACTACTTGTCTAACAGTGAACTATGTTTGAAGAAACCATGCATGTCTGCTGATGCTGATTGATGGTACGAGGCCCTTATATTTAAAAAGATTTAATGGATTTTCTGAATAAAAGGTTATGCGATAATCACACGGGAAGGAATAATCGCATTGTAAGACACAAAGTTAATTAATGTCTAAATACTAAACCCGGGCTGCGATGCGCATGTGAACATAATTCGCGCGCCCCTGTCGTCTCTGGTAACGTCGAGGAATACCGTGGTAGATTTAGTCCGTATGACCGCGATGTCGCCGTTTTTCTTTTCGTGAGACCGACATAATCCCTCAGCCATTCCCCGTATCACACGTAAAAATAATGACCAAATACTAATAGGATTTGCTAAAATGAGTCTAGATCCGTCGCTAATTAAGATGTGTAGAATAGATTATACATTATAGCTTTGTAATAAAGGTTACTATTGCAAAGCCCTTTTTCTTACTGTTAGGCATCCTATCTAAAGAATATATAATAAATATATCAGCCCTGCCTTTAAACTGTCCCACCGCTAGACACGGTTCTCCAGTAGTTTATCACTGCTAAAGAGTATACACGTTCGTAAATAAATATATCCTTATCGACAATATACAATGAAATTGTATGGGTGACATCCTGTTTATGTCTATACCTGGTTCAATTGAAAGACAAACTATATAACAAACGTAGGTACATAGTTTGTCTTTCAATAGCACACAATTCAAAGATAGAATCGCATTTAGATATAATTTATTTGGTATAAGTCTATTTTCACGTTCATCTTACTGTCAGATGAAATACTATTATTACCTTTTTTAACATGCACTAGCATGTTCAAAAAGGTAATAATAGTATTTAATTTTATTTTTTAAGCAGTGTCTATAAACCTACAGTAAATGGTTCTAAACAATATTTCAGTATCTCTTGGGTGACAGACTGAAATAAAATTAAAAATAAATCATAGTTTTATTTTTATTTGTCTAGATGGCGTTGATGTGCTGTGAGTTTCTTGCAGGTTTCTTCTCATAGGCTCAACCCTTTGCCTGAACCTAGCAAC
Source organism: Catocala sponsa (assembly GCA_963564715.1). Lineage (NCBI taxonomy): Eukaryota > Metazoa > Arthropoda > Insecta > Lepidoptera > Erebidae > Catocala > Catocala sponsa. Next base: position 5,947,992 of record OY751326.1, read on the forward strand.
TAACCGAAATGTAGCGTCACAGTAACTTAGTAAACTCACTAACCATATATTTTGACATTCATAAGTGTTACTTTATGACCTAAATGCATAAATGATTTATTGACTTTCACTTTGACGTTTATTTAAAGGTTTTGGTATAGCTAAATTGATGATACATATGTACATTTTATTTAATGGTCCAGGATAATAAACATGTATATCCTGTACCTTAATTATCACATAATTAATTAACATTTGTCATTTTGAAGAACATTTACTTTAATAAATCTAGTCATTGGTTTAAGAGACAATAGTACAAAATTACAATTTGTACATTCATGAACAAAATAATTGATATTTTTATAGAATTGTCGACTTTAGTTTTTTAGAAACTGTCATATACGTGTCAGATATTAAATTACTGTAGCTGTATAATATATATATTGCACAAGTAAACTTATGGTGCCGCTTAAAGGTATTTATTGAGGCTAGTTCAAATGACGTCTATAAATACGAGTTGCGCCTAACAACTTTTTAAATGCTAGCTACACACGAATATTTTATGAAGCATTGCCTTCGATCAAGAGAATGCATTTATTTTTAAATTAAAGTAGTTTCTATGCGGTGTGTGTAAAAGCCCTATATGATGTGTACACAACGATTAACATGTAAGGCTTGTGACATCGATCTAGGCTGAATGTGCATGTGCTGCGTACACTAAATGATCGAAGCCGTGTCTAAAATTTTGTCAGGATTCTTTAATTAAATTCTAACACTTTTTATCGAGTATTTTTTTTATTCGGATGCTCTGTATTTAGCCAGCATTAATTTTTTAATTTTGATTTATATTGAATAATACCTTTAATAGATACACCTCCGAAAGACTAAATAGAGATGTATGATACCCATATTTCATTAGACCTATTTGACGTCCCACGTAATAAGGAATGATAGAAAAAATGTTATAGGGTCTGGGCCTATAGTAAAATATCATAAATGTAACTGATATTATGTACCTACGGTACATATATATATAATCAATGGATATATGTAAGGCTCAGAATGCAGTATAAATAAATAAACAAGTATGTACAAACCATTTATTACAGATGAAATAAATGATGGTACAAGAAAATTATTTTTCGATTAACTGTACTGGTAACCCCATGCTTACCCAATAAAAAAACACATCGTTTCGCATGCTTATAAATCTCGCGAATATCTCCGATGCGGTCGGAGAATTTTTCCACCTTGATGTTCCCCTGGAGACTGTGCCATTCATATTCGTCCTATATGTATACTTTCTTAGTAATATACCTACTTGCCCTATTCAATAAACTCACAAAATATAATATACAGCGTGTAACATTAAAGGTTGTTCAGTTGAGTTTACGTATAAGATAAATGCCTGTAATCAAATGCAAAAGGCAGAGATTTTGCCGTAGAAAACCAATGTTCATTCATAATAAATTATTGAATTTATTGCAAAATCCGAAAAAAGAACTGACGTTAATTTCTTATCCACATAATTATGTACGAATATGTCCATATATAGTAATAAAGATAGTAACTAATTAAAATTTTATGATAAATCACAGCAGTATATGCAAAACCATGCTTTATTTAATTATTTTGCCTTTTTGTAATCTGCACATAGCAATTTTTAGAGACGACCACACTTCTTTTACACGCTGTATATTACCGTACCGGTGAATAACTCAATTAATTATTCCAAAGATTCTTTTAAATAATTAATTGAGTTATTGAAATCTAATTAATAATAGTATCAATGATTGCATGTTAATAATAGCAATGATAATAGATACTATTGTATGAAATGGCCATGATCAGCTATTAAAAACGATTTCAAGTAAGTACTGTAGAAAAATGTTATGATTTCAACAATAACGCTGTGTAATGTTAGCTTTAAAATCGAAAAATATAAAAAAATATCATTCAGCATATCGCTGGCTCACTATTACAAGGTCCTGTGTTATTTTTTTAACTTTGGGGAAATGAGGTTTAAAATTTGCATATCAGTAAAAATAACTTAAAAAGTAACTTAGATCTATTTGCGATTTAATATTGTGAGGTGGTAAGTGCTTCCATCTATTATTATATAAGTCTAAACAAAAAGGAATGACATATAGAACCATGCAATACTCATAACTCATTTTTCAAAAATGTAACATGGGACCTTGTAATATTGGACCAGCGATATGTAGAATGAAATTATGTAGAAAAAGGCTGCTTCCGTACGTTCGCATATGAGATAAGTCATTTTTATATAGTGAAGAAGCCGTACTTATGATGTTGAAGAAAATATAGGTACAAGTTACTTGAATATCATTCTAAAAATACACATGTCCGTCGCCGCACACCAGCCATTTGATTCGATTATTTCGCGAAAGGCGTCCCGCCATCTTGAAATGCATTACAGATGTAAAAATATACAGTTACCTAGGCAGAGCGTAAATCAATTTGCCACAAAACTTTTTGTCTTTGATTTTCTAATAACATGCACACACACGATAGAAAAAACAGGAAATACATAATATTATTGCAGTTTTGTGAATAAAATTTTGTCGCCGTATCCAATATATGTATCTTTTTTTTTATATGGGAAAATGTTTGTTATCTTGACTGTCATGGCTTGTTCATGTCTTTTTCGTGTCCCTCAATTGTCGCTCTTTAGGTATTTTCACAAAGAAATAACATGTTTTTGTCACCGTGACAAAATTCAGAAGACAGCTTTTGTTACTATTAAATTTATTATAGTACTAGCTGTTACCTGCGACTTCGCCCGCGTAGATTTTAACTAAAAAGTGTTTGTCTCCGCGGAACCCTATTTTTTTCTAAAATCTAAGTAGCCTAAGTTACTCCTTATAACATCAGCTATCTGCCAGTGAAAGTCCCGTCAAAATCGGTTCAGCCGTTTCGGAGATTAGCCGGAACAAACAGACAGACAGACAAAAATTTAAAAAAATATATGTTTTCGTATAGGTACCTTATATACTTTCGCATTAGATAAAAATCTGTTATTTTGACATTACAAACAGACACTTCAATTTTATTTATTTGTATAGATAATCTCAGAAGCTCTTGTATTTATGCATATATTTGATGAGTTAAGCGGAGGTGTGTGTGATCATTTATTCACCTGCTATGTATAGTAGTAAATATAGTTGTCAGGTAATAGGCAATTATTGTTAAAATACCTTCAACAGTCTAACGTCGCGTGTAAAAGACAAAGGTAATAATTTACTCTTTTGACCTGAAGAAAACGCAAAGGAGCTAGCATTCGCATGTATAATTTTAAAAATTAATTACAACTATTAACTGAAGAAACCACGGATAATATCTTGATAGCAAAGTTTTCATTTACAAAAATGTGACAAAAATGGAGTGAATAGAGTTATGTTAGTAATTATACATTACTTATTTTCGTAATAAAAATTAATCAATGACAAACTTTTTTACATAAAACTGTTACATTTTATATTTATACAATACACAAATGACAATTGAAATCAGCGCATCATGTCGGCTTGTCGACCGATTGCAGTATAGTCCGGGTATGTATGTAACGGTCCAGCTTATATGAGAAAGAGCAATTTCTAGTTTGGGCGACACAGTTTATGTATTCCTACGTCAATAATGGTAACATTAAAAAAATATAGTCCTGCTATTACTGGTGAACCTTATCTACCAATCGTTCTTTTGCAGTCCACTTCTGGAAATAGACCTCAATCAATTTGTATAATAATATAACTAAACATAGCTGAGGATATTTCAACAAGATAGACCTCAACATAACCCTTCAAAGCATATATTCTATGTATGTATGTAATCTATACTAATATAATAAATCTGAAGAGTTTGTTTGTTTGTTTGAGCGCGCTAATCTCAGGAACTACTGGTTCGATTTGAAAAATTATTTTAGTGTTGGATAGCCTCTTTATCGAGGAAGGCTATAGACTATACAACATCACGCTACGACCCACGGGGGCGGCGCAGTAACGATAAACGCGGGAGAAACCGCGGAAACATCTAGTAATAAATAAAGACGTTACCGGGCGAATATAGGCATGTTTGCATAGGCTGGTGTACGTCAGAATATACTCAATTAGTTGACTCGGCATCGAGTTTCAATATGATTATTCACGATACTTATACACTTTTAGTCCCAAAGCACACTGTCATGTTGCCATATGGCAAAACGTTTCAGTGCCGAGCAATTAAAGGCATAAATCAATACCACACTAATTAAAAAGTAAACTCTAACTCTATAGCTGTTGATGACGTGAGCGTAAGATTCCAATAATGATCCGATAGTTACATCGTGAAATGAAAATGAATTAAGTACCTGAATGACTTTTAATCTGACAACTGTCCCTTTTTAAAGATTCTACATAGAACTTGGTTCGTGCTTAGACGTTTCACGATTCGTAACTAATAAATGAGGGCTACCGCGCTTGAAATCGCCGCTAGATAAGTGCTAGTAATAATAAGGTCTAGACGTTAAAATCTAGTCACTTTAACGGTAACCATAGAAACTGACAATTATTACCGCCAAATACGGCTTTTGACAGCAGCTGTGACAAGATTGACAGGACCTTGTCGCTATTAGCTTTGCTATTAGCGCTGACTAGTGAGCATAAAAACGAGAGCCCCCATTGAAACGGCCTTATGCTTTTTAAACAATGTATTTATTTTTATAAAATAGGAACAGGGCAACCGATGACGTAATCATTGCAAAAAGAGGCGTGAACTGTGGGCCTTGATTAAATACGATTGTTATTAAGCAAAATACAGCACTGGCTAAAACTGACAGTTACGTTTTGAGTTCAGAATTCCTCATGACAGTTGTCATCAAATATGTCAATGGTTTTCGAGAGAGTGGACGAAAGTCAGAGTTTACAAATCCTTTTTTGGAATTTTGATGGCGATGTTTCAACATTAGCATATGTTTAGCGAGACTAAGCCACATACTACTCGTGGTTTCTCGACTTACCACCAGAATATAGGCCAAACAGCTTTTCTGAAACATTTTATTTTTAAATATTTATTTTCTTTAGCATCTTAAAATGGCCCATCTTTACAAAGCCATAATAATTTGTAAGTTTTAGGGGACATTGTTTAAGAAAATAACGAGTATAAAAAATTCGCTTACGCTATGCGCTACAATAAAAAAGATAGTAATCGCAGTGCTATTAAATAGTTATATAAAAATATAAAATTAAATCGCCATTTTTAGATATATATCTCACCTTTTTAATAAATTAGTCGCCTCATTTCTGCCTATTGCGATTCCGAGGTCGGCGAACGCTGATATAAGTTCTTCCAGATCCACTTTTCCTGGAAAGAAGAAATATAATGGATTATTGTACTGTTATAGAGTTGTATATCTATGTCACGTTATTATTTAGATCTAATACATCAAGTGAATGGAGCTCTACGCGCTTTTATGAATAGTCGAAATGTATCTGAAAAGGCACGTTTGGCTGTTCATAGAGGACTATTAGTGCCCACACTTATGTATGGAAGTGAAAGTTGGGTATGGCAAAAGAAGCATGAGAGCAGAATAAACGCTGTAGAAATGAGAGCGTTGAGAAGCATGTGTGGTGTGACTCTGAAAGATAGAATAAGAAATAGTGTGGTTAGAGAGATGCGGCATGAAAGTGGATATAGTTACAAGAATAGAAAAGGGTATGTTAAGCTGGTTTGGACATGTAGAAAGAATGGACGAGGAAAGACTGACTAAGAAAGTTTATAAGGCTAGTATGAATGGAACAGTCGCAAGAGGAAAACCTAGGCGAACGTTTCTCGATCAGATCGGAGGCGTTCTGGACAAAGGCCAGGTTAAGAGCTCCTTGAACCGACGGGCGTGTATGAGGAATGTGATGAAAGTGAATGAAGCCAGAGAAGTGTGTCAGGATCGTAGCAAATGGAAATCCGTAGTCTCTGCCTACCCCTCTGGGAAACAGGCGTGAATCTATGTATGTATGTATGTAATACATCAAAACGAGACGACGAAAATTAATAGTGGTATACACCTGTTACGCACCACATTTTCCAAATTTGGTTTACATGCGAATCAGTGAACGGAAATAAATCATGGAGATATTTTACAAAATCTCCACAAAGTAGTCGGAGCATAATAATACTAAGTCTTGTCGCTATAGTAACATATACTACTCAAAACAAAATAAGGGCCATTAAGATTTTTTGCTGTACCATGAAAACAATAAAGACATTAAATTGTTTAACTTATGTAACTACAAAATAATGTTATTGGTTATAATATAGGCTAACAATTGTTTAAAATAATGATCATGAATTGTATTTTTTAAAGTTTATAATGAATTGGCCATTTTGAATGAAAAACATGAACAAAAGAAATCACCGGCAAAAGACAAAATACTGTTCTTGTCACTTTTGTTTCTTCTTTTTAGTAACGAGTATGTCCTCCTCTCTTAGCAATACACGCCTGAAGCCTCGTATGCATACTCTGGATCAAATGGCACGTTTTAAAGCGTCAATCAGCTGCTGTTGGTTGTAGACCCCTTGCTCATTCTCTCTAACCCTTCGTTTCAATTGGTCCCACCATTGCTCGATTGGATTTAAATCCGGACTGTTAGCTGGCCATGGTAATACCTCAATATGAGACCCTTCTAGGACAGTATGGGTCGATCGAGCTGTGTGTTCACGGGCATTGTCTTGCATCAGGATGAATCCAGGCTCCACTCGCTGTGCAAATGGGATCACTTGAGGCCTGATGACGTCCTCGATGTAACGTTTTGCAGTTACGGTACCCGCATTTAAAATGGTGAGCTTGGTTTTACCGTGTAAACTAATCCCACCCCAAACCATTACGTTGAGACCACCGAAACGGTCAACTTCGTGGATGCAGGACTCCGAAAACCGCTCGCCGCGTTGTCTCCACGCCCTATTACGCCAATCATCATTAAAAATTTTACTTTGCACTCGTCTTTAAAAAGCACCTTGTCCCACTGATTAATCCCCCAGTTCAAATACTGACGGGAGAATCTTAAACGGTTTGCACGTTGAACCCTGGTCAGAGGAATTCGAACAACTCGTCGTCTTGACATTTGCTGGTCTTCGTGCAATCGATTACGTATAGTTTGATCACTGACACGGGTACCCGTTGTCAGCCGTAGGTGGTGTTGTAACTTACGGGCCGTTACTGTACGATCACGACGAACACTTAGTTGGACGTACCGATCCTCGTGCGCCGTTGTTACACGAACTATACCTGAACCGGGCTCCTGGCAATACTGCCGGTCTCTTGGAAGCGATTCCATACATTTTGGACAGCTCTTCGAGAAAAACCCAACTGCAAACCCACGTAACGCTGAGAACGTCCTTCTTGAATCATAGTTATGGCTCTGGTTGCTGTAATTGTATCCATGTGCCTTCGTGCTGGTGGCATGATTAACGCGAGATAATAAATGAATCAATTAAAATTGAAAAAGTAAAACTTTTTTCCTAAAATAACCGACACAAGTTAAGAAGACAATCGAAGAAAACATAAGAATAACATCCAATTATTTTTTTCTTAAAATGATGGCCAATACTTTTCAAATTAGGAACACGAACACCAGCATAAAAGAGATCAAACACCAAAGAGTTCGTAATATCAATATAATGCTACTTATCAGTTACTTTCAGTTTACTAAAGTGCACTTAAATGTAAATAAACTAGTGGCCCTTATTTTGTTTTGAGTAGTATATATTGATCGTGCTGGGTTTGTGTTCGTGACATTGACAGCAAGTAAATAAGCTGTAAAGCAGAACAGCTAATAGCTATCTTGCCCCATTAACAATAACGTCTATTTTCGAGTGGGAGTAGGTAGCCCTGGTGTCAATAATAAACTGTAGTTAGTATGAAATGTACTGCTTCCGTGTTTTATTTAAGTTCAATGATGCGAATAGATTACGAACTATAAACAGTAGTAATACACTCATCATCCCTCGTTGTTCGACAACTTGTTACATTTATAAGCTCATCTTGCCCCATACTTTTCTCTATCAGTGAGACAAGAGTCTTATATATTGGTAACATGCAATAATATCGAATAAATACAAGAAATTACATCCAATATACAGACATGCAACACTAATCATACACAAATTGTGTGATTAGTGTTGCGTGCAGTATAACTACGATCTTTTATTCAGCTAATTCACCTTCTTCCTAATTCTATCCTATCGTAGTAGTAGTACCTTGATGGCGTGGTGGTCAATGTAACCGACTGCCACGCCTGAGGTCGCGGGTTCGATTCCCGCACAAGTCAAACATTTGTGTGCATGAACATGGATGTTTGTCTTGGTCTGGGTGTTTCTATGTATAATATGAATGTATTTACAAAAAAAAAATTATATGTAGGTATGTTTATCCATTGTCTAGTATCGATAGTACAAGCTCTACTTAGTTTGGGCTAGATGGTGTTGTGAGTATGTGATAGAATATTATATATTATTATATTATATCGTTCTATCCCCCGAAACTTTCTTACTTTTCTATAAAACGACCCCAGCATACCAGTTATATTCGGACCAAATTTATTTCATTTGGTCGGGTGTTTATTCGTAAAACTTGAGAAATATAGTTGCTTTGGCATATTCTTACACACGTACCACACGGTAGTGCGTATTCATATACAAAAAAATATATATATATATATTCATACACTAGGCTCTACATTGCAAGAACTGGAATTAGACAACTCGTTACAGAGTGTATACCTAGTTTCATCAGGTTTTCGAAGCCCAGCGGTTTTCGTGCATGCATCCAAGATACAAATATTATCAAGCATGCATTCGCTAAATAGTTCTAAGAAAAATAACTGATAGTCCGGTCAATATAGACATTTAAAATAACAAAAATTCCCGGAGAGCCAAATATTGGTGGAGAGCTGGAGTTTACCATTACAAATAAAGTTTTAAAAATCCCCATCGATCCTATGTGTGCTACAAAAGTTATTCGGGGTTAAAGGTCAAAATTTGAGGCTTTTTGGATTTTTCTCGAAAACGGTAAGTTTTATCAAGAAAAACCTCAAACTAAAGTTGTAGATATTAAAATTCTCTACAAAAATGGTCTTTATGACTTTTTTCCTAAGAGTTACCATTCCTGAGATATCGCGATTCTAAGAGTCACATTATACATGATATACACATATAAGCCACGTATATACATAATCAGGCACTTAAGACAAGTATAAATACCTATTTGTGTCTCTTTTATATACACTCGCGTGCAAGTAAATCGACTCAAGCCTCAAGTGCGCATAAAAAGTGATATAACTTAAAAATGCCTTATTTTACCTCTATATAATGTTTTACATAATTAAAGCCTAGTAATTGAGCTTTAAAAATATGTAAGTTGCATGAAAATCGATTCAGTAGGTTAGTAAAAAAGGTGAATGTCAAAGATATTGTAAAAAATTTTGAAAATTCATACAATTTCACAGTTTATTGGGTATAAATGAAACAAAATGTGCATAAGATAAAAAATTTATTCGTGTCAATATTTGGTGTTCCCTCCTCTAGCCCTGATCACTGCTCTCAAGCGATTCTTCATCGACCTTATCAACTTTTTAATTGATGATTGTGGCATTCGGCCCCACTCTTCTACCAACGCAGTCTTGAGCTCATTGATGTTTGTCGGAGCTGGATTCCTCGCCCTAACTTTACTTTTGAGCTCGTCCCATATGTGCTCAATGGGATTTAAATCGGGGCTGAGCGCTGGCCAATCCATAGTGTGAATTCCAACTTCACTCAGGAACTCACGTGTGGCCCGAGCAGTGTGACATCGGGCATTGTCATGCATCAAGATGAAATTATCCCCAATAAAGCCTTGATAAGGGACAACTTGATACAGTAGAACATTTTCAATGTAACGATCACTGGTCAGACCTCCTCTCCGGCCTCCCCCAGGAACGAAAACAAGGTCCGTTTTTGCTTCTAAGGAAATTCCAGCCCACATCATGCAAGAACCGCCACCATATGCAACGGTTTCAACAAAGCAGCACTGTGAAAACCGTTCACCAGGACGCCGGTACACCCGACCTCTCCTGTCGCTGCCATGGAGACACATCCTCGTCTCATCTGTGAACAGGACCGACTGCCATTGCTCTATGCTCCAATCCAAGTGCTCTCGAGCAAAGTGAAGGCGTGCTTGACGGTGGGCTGTGGTCAACTTCGGGCCTGTAGCGGGTCTTTTCGGAGTAAGGTTAGCTTCCTTCAACCTTCTTCTAACTGTCCACTGACTGACAGTTACTCCGCGAACTTGACGTAGCTCCTGCTGCACATCCACGCCGGTAAGGTGTCGATTTCGGAGAGAGGTCGAGACCAAAAACCGGTCGTCACGCTCCGAGGTGCACCGGCGTCGGCTGGTATTAGGCCGCCGAGTGAAGGCACCACTCTCTTGAAACCTCCTGTACACTCTCGAGACAGCAGACTGACTCATATTCAACCGACGAGCGACTTCTCGCTGGTTCAACCCTTCTTGCAACAGGGCAACGACTTGAGCGGCTTCTTCAGGTGTTGTATCCATAATTTTCTTCAAATGACGGCTTCAATTTGCAGAGATGTGTTCAGGTCAACGTCTAGTGAGCGACTGATAAGAAAAAACGATTACAGGGGGTTTTTATAGCGGGTTGTGTCGCGCAAGTTGTGTATAGAGCGCAGAGCAGTTTATGGGAGGTTGCGTTCAGTTGCATTCTAAGGACATGTGTTTATTTAAATTACTGAAATTATGCTACCATTTTAAAGCCTAATTACTAGGCTATAATTATGTAAAACATTATATAGAGGTAAAATAAGGCATTTTTAAGTTATATCACTTTTTATGCGCACTTGAGCCTTGAGTCGATTTACTTGCACGCGAGTGTATATTATACTATTCTAAAAACATCTATTCAAAAGATTGTCAGTCCCTAACTGAATCCCCTCTACCCACGTGGCTTTGAAAAACATTTGGCTATTCTATTGTCCGTAGGTCTCGTTCATATACATCATATTCTTTTAGTGCTAAAGGCATATCATATTCTTTTAGTGCTAAAGGTTCAGTTCAAGTGAATATACGTACTTATTACAAGCGTCTACCATTTAGGTTATTTGTGCTATTTTATAGCTCGAAAGAATGTCTCAGTTTTGCTTTATTTGCAATAAACTTTTAACAGAAGATGAAACAGTTGTGGTTGATCGTGGAATGCCAACTTTAATCGAGGCTAGTGTCGCGAGAGGTGATGAGTTTACCGAGTATTTAAGAACTCAAAAATCCGTTACAATACACGTGGATTGCAGAAAATCATACACCCGGAAAACTTCAATCGCTGCAGTAAAAAGACAACGTGAGGAGGAACAGGCCAGTACTTCAAAAATAAGTCCACCTCGTACAAGAGCGCGAGAGATCTCAGGAATGGTAACTCTTAGGAAAAAATCATAAGGACCATTTTTGTAGAGAATTTTAAGATCTACAACTATGGTTTGAGGTTTTTTTTGATGAAACTTATCGTTTCCGAGAAAAATCCAAAAAACCTCAAATTTTGACCTATGACCCCGAATAACTTTTGTAGCACACATAGGATCGATGGGGATTTTTAAAACTTTATTTGTAATAAAGGAGAACCAATAGCATTTTGGTCGGCCTGAAATCGAGTATTGCCTCTTGCGCGAACTCGACTGTCCATAAGCGAAAATTTATGCAACGAGAAAAACGATGCTGGCTATAGAATATGTAACGATAATTTTCTTGAAATTGCATGACCACTTCTTTGATATATTCAGAATACGTGTGACATCGTCCGATGTTTATAATTATTCGGTAGTAGTAGGTACGTCAAAATCAGCTCACACAGGGAAATACCACTCTCTTATGCCAAACTAGGTATAAGAGTAGTAACATATTTTATGACCTCAGTGTCTGTATATTTGTTTTGTGGCTCGTCATAGCAGTATTTACCATTTAGTGCCTAGCCTTTCGTGAAACTTACAAATAGGACAATAAATATTGACGATTACATTCTTCAGAAACAATGGCATTGTAAACTAAATGGTCAATGGATTTGCGAGAATAGTATTGATTTCTGCAATAGACAATCACATACGATTGATTGGAATAAAATTATGTGCAACATGAATCAATCAAACCTTTGTGTTGTTTTTGTCATGGTGAACAATTAATTGTGACTCACTGCCACGGAATAGAGCAAATACATATTTATACAAAGAAACTCTTCTATATAACCCTGAAGGCGTAGGCAGATATATATATTCCAGCGATAATAGGCTACTTTTGAACCTTAAGTAATACGAGGCATGCCTATTGCCATCTATTAAAATTTTCAGGCATCTAACCACTATGATCTTGGATTTACCATGCACTTACGAAAATGAAATGAAGGTAGACACACTCTGTAACGAGCTATCTCATTCTTACGCATGCAATGGTAACGGCCCATTAATTGCTATTAAGAAAAGCAGCATTGTAAATTCGCGATTATAAAGAGACGCCCTAAGTTTCTTGACCATACTTTGCATTGGTTCTATGCCCCTGGCTTTGCTGAACGTGCCAACAGGTAAAAGTAAAGGTAAATTCATAGTATAGTTCAGTTAGTGTGAGTTTGATGATCATTAGTGTTACTTTGAGATCCAATAATTTAAGTCAAGTCCTAGATGAGCCCTACTACGATTAATATTGTGACCATTCTGGAAGTTAAGTCACGGTAATGATATCTATACAGTATTGTAACTCGGCCCTGACCTTGAAATAATTAGCTACAACAGTGCGGTTAGTAGACACGCGTTAGGGCTGCCCGCCTAAAGTATTTTAATTTCTACTTGAGTTTCTTTCTAGTTTAGTGATTGTAAATATTATACTATATTATAAAAAATGAAATTCGTAGTGAATGAAATAGAAAGTGTTCAATAAAAAGCATGTTGCGTTTTTAATTTGTAGATTTAATAAAAAACATCCTTATAAGTTTGAGACTGAAAAATATTTGCGCCTCGACCGAGAAGTACGAAAAGCTTTATTAAATTTAATAGTATAAAAAATCCGCATTCGGATAAAAAGATTAATGATATCTCTGGGTGCGTTATTGAAGAATTCCAGCAACCATGAACAAGATAATATATTCTATAATAGCACTTTGACATAATTATTATGTACCTAAGTACTTTTAGTTATTTCAATAAAATGTTCACTAATCGCACGCTTACTGTTTACAAAACAATCACACCGTCCGTTCGTCACTGCGGCGCATTCGCGACTAGTTGCGCACCAAGTGCATAGCAACGCCGAGGCGCGTAGGTATGACTCGAGTACCGACCGTTTGTATGAAGATAGAATACTGTATAGATATCATTACCGTGGTTAAGTTGTCATCTGTGACACAGTAGCAACATGACATCTGCATTATAAATATAGTATTATACACACTCATATCGCTATATTGAAATCGTTCAGTTTTTATCTAATGTGTGACCTCACTCCTTTTAGTGAGGACACTTTTTCGTGCAGTCTCTAAGTACGGTGAGGACAAACCAGTGATCTAAATCTTTGGTGCAATATTTTTTATTTTGAGAGTGGAATTCGTAATTCAATTTTTATCATGTTCCAAGTGGTAGTTCTGACGTGTTCCAGCAACGATAACCGAGTGGGAGACTGATGAACTGCCACCCAGAGGTCTCAATTTATAAGTTTTTCAAGTTATGTGCATATAAAATTGTTAATTTATTGCTCGCGTTAACGGTGAAGGAAAACATTGTAAGCCTAACCTATGAAGCTATGAAGATTCAAAACCTCAAGGACAGTACATATATCCGCGAATATTATAGAGAACTCTCTAACATGGGTTTTAGAGAGTTCTCGATAATATTCTTAAAGATATATGAGATCTGCCAACCCGCACTAGGCCAGCGCGGTGGACTATGGCCATGCCCTTCTTACACTGAGAAGATGCCAGTACCTTAGCAGTGGTACAGTATAATACAGGTCTGATATATATTCCTAAATGGCTGTACGCACGTTTCTATGTATGAGTGCGTATGATTCCTCGCGTTAAATGAGAAGAAGTTCTAGAACTATGTGTTTTGTAATGACGTCACCGCTAGGTCATCTATTAAAATACTCGTGTCTAATTATCCGCACGATTTGCTTACGTAATTTTCACAATACATAACAAGCTTTTATATTTAAATATTATGTGCATGCGTAGGCTTACAACCGCTTGTTATACTGTAGAGGATATATTTTAATTACTGATTGTTTAGTTCGTTTAATTAAATACTGAGTAATACGGGGTAAAGTACAAAAGCAACTCTAAACTTTAGAATTAGCACGAGTTATAAGTCCTGTGTCATGGATATTACAAATATTTCAACGGCGGACACATATTATCTTCTGTCTGAATTCACCCATTGTAGTCCGAATCAACCCATGTCAAAAAGTTCTTGGGCGATTCGAACCGCGGTGCGAAAGCACTCATTCAAAAAGAACTCTTAAGCTATTCATACCGCGTTCCGAATCGCTCGAAAAGAAAAAAGAAAGGCTAAGTACCCCAAAGAACATCCAAACTGAGGATATATATTTGGCGGCCGCGATGGCGTAGTGGTCAGTGTGACCATCTGCCACGCCTGAGGTCGCGGGTTCGATACCCGCACAAGTCAAACATTTGTGTGCATGGACATGGATGTTTGTCTTGGTCTGGGTGTTTTTATAGATAATATGTCTGTAATTACAAAAAAGTATATATGTATGTATGTTTATCTATTGTCTAGTACCCATAGTACAAGCTCTGCTTAGATTGGGTTAGATGGTGTTGTGTGTATGTGATAGAATATTATATTATCAATAGCTTCTGCCCGCGACGTCGTCCGCGTGGAATAGTTACTTTGGGCTAACGCTAACTTTAACCCGCGACTTCGTTTACGTAAGGTGAAAATATTTTTAAATAATACGTACGTTAAGGAGCTATTTTAGTTACTTACGTAACGCTTTTATGATATTTTTGCGATGTTATTTTAAAACTGCGATATCTCCTAAAATATTCATTGAAATCGAATGATGTAAAGGGCAATTTTGTTTTAAATTAAATACTTGTGATAAATAACGTATTTATTTGGATAAGGATTAATATCATGTTTATAAAAACACTTTCGCAAATAATGCATTATTTTAGAACAAATTTGGTTAGCATAAAAAATTTTATAGTGAGCCAACCTTAAAAGATAGACATATGCTGTCGCGGACTTTTTTTTAGAAATTTGAAAGGGGAATAATTCTGTCATACATGATTTTTGCGAAACTTTAACTGTTTACGCAGCGCACGCAGCGGAAGCTCTCAAAAGGAAAAAAAACCTTCCGATGTTGAAACATTCTTCATTGGTGCTCCGCTCCTATTGATCTTAGCGTAATGATATATAGCCTATAGAATTCCTCGATAAATGGGCTATCTAACACTGAAAGAATTTTTCAAATCGGACCAGTAGTTCCTGAGATTAGCGCGTTCAAGCAAACAAACAAACTCTTCAGCTTTATAATGATAATATTCTATGATAATAATATTCTATGATATTCTATAACATACACACAACACCATCTAGCCCAAACTAAGCAGAGCTTGTACTATGGGTACTAGACAATGGATAAACATACATATATACTTTTTTTTTGTAAATACATACATAATACTAGTATAGATTATATTAATGAATCAAGTTTTTACCCCGTGTGAGAATAGAATACTGTTAATAACGTAACTAGTAGTGAAGTTAGGTACTACAACTTTACTATAAATGCAATTTAAGGTCAAGAATAAGGCACATTCCGTAAACCGTGACGAGTAAATACCAGCATGTGTGCTGACGTATTACCGTACACATATTCGAAGGTCAACTACACTTGCCATGGGCAATACTATAGGCGTTTAACTAAGGTGCGAGCTCATATGACGTAAATATAAACACCTCATAATATATGTATGTGTGATAAGAAAGCATCGGTGTTTTTTTATTTTATACAACTAAGGTGGCTAACAAGCATACGGCCTGATGGTAAGTGGTCACCGTAGCCTATGGACGCCTGCGACACCAGAGGCATCACTTGCGCGTTGCCGACCCTTTAGGAAAGGAAGTGGGAAGGAGAAGGAGTGGGATGGGGGAAAATGTTCAAAAGGTAATATAATAATAACACAGTCTGTACATAAACTGTCCCACTGGTGCACTAAAATCTATTTAGGGTGACGAGGGTTATGCCCTAGTCCACCACGCTGGCCTTGTGCGGGTTGGTAGACTTCACATCCCTTCGAGAACATTATGAAGAACTCTCAGACATTCAGGTTTCATCACGGTGTTTTCGTTCATCGTTAAAGCGAGCGATCATTAGCTAATTAATACGCACATAACTTCGAAAAGTCAAAGGTGCTTTGAGATCGAATTAGAGACACCTGGATTTGGCCTATATTTTGTGTAGAGATCTATCACAATCATATCCTAACTAATATTATAAATGCGAAAATGAGTTTGTTTGTTTTTTTGTTACGCTTTCACGCCTTAACTACTCAACCGATCAACATGAAATTTTGCATACACGTTGTCAGGGATACAGAATAGGACATAGGGTACCTTTCATCCAGAAAAAAATTGCAAACCTAACCTAACCTAACGTACATTTACGCGAGCGAAGCCGCGGGTGAAAACTAGTTTAGTAATAATTTGTGTATGGTAATGGTATTGTATATATAGTTATTTAAATTTATTCATTAAATTGCCGCCAGGGCGCCCAATGTTAGCGCAGACTAATCATATACGCAGGAGATATTATAGTACACGAGTGTATGTGCCAACACAAGACACTCTCTGTTCCCTAACTCATAATTCGATGGGATGGCAATCCGCCACGACCCAAGAGAGATCAGGCGCTGGACCAACGGCTTTACGTGCTTTCCGAGGCACGGGGGTGAGTAACATCGCCAACTTTATAACTCAGAAAAGCTACTGAGAATATCTTGTAAAAAAACAAACTATATGCTACCCCAACCCAGGATTTGAACCCGAGACCACATGCACAGCAATCGCTTACACTACCGTTGCGCCACTGAGGCAGTCAACTGATTGTAGTTGAAAAAAATAGCTAACAAAGATTTAGGCACCACGTTGTTTTCGAAGATGTCACGTTATAGTGGTCAATCCTATTGCTGTCTACCAAAGACAGTTCTCTCTTAGTGAGAATCCTTTAACCTTTTGACCGCCACGGACGTCCATTCACGTCAAATTAAACCGTGCTCTCAACGCCCCCGACGGCATGGCACGTCGAAAATACGACTATTTTACAGTTCAAAATAAACATAAAAAATATGTTTGTATCTTTTACCTATTTAAAACTACATTAATCATCGCCTGGCGTAGGGGGCACGACGCTACTTTTATGCTGTGGCGGTCAAAAGGTGAACAGTAACACCTTTATCCGATCTGGATATCTAGCCCAAAACCTACAGCAGAAGCATTTACTACGCTAAAGCCACCGAGGCATTTGTGGTATATGCATGGTGAGTTGAAAACAGAGCAATGGTAATCAAATTAAGGTGTAGTATCAGTATGCTGAGTTGGGATAATTTATATCAATGACTAGATGCGCACGCGGTTTCACCCGCGTTTATAGTTACTGCGCCGCCACTGTGGTTCGTAGCGTGATGTTATATAGTCTATAACCTTCCTCGATAAATGGGCTATCCAACATTAAAATATTTTTTTAATTCGAATCAGTAGTTCCTGAGATTAGCGCGTTCAACCAAACAAACAGACTCTTCAACTTTATAATATTAGTATAATATAAACTAGATGTGCCCGCGGTTTTACCCGCGTTTATGATTACTGCACCTCCTCCGTGAGTCGTAGCGTGATGTTATATAGCCTATAGCCTTCCTCGATAAATGAGCTATCCAACACTAGAATTTTTCAATTCGGACCAGTAGTGCCTGAGATAAGCGTGTTCAAACAAACAAACAAACTCTTCAGCTTTATAATATTAGTATAGATTTAATAATTCGACTAAAACGGAGACAAGAAATTGATTATTTGGTGTTGACAAACTGGTTTCATTGTTTCTGGGAAGTGATGGATTTCAGCGAAAGTTTTTCAGCGAAAGTTGTCTAACCAAACCAGACACATTTTGGTGAAAGCTTGGTTACGAATATTCTGACTCGACGATGCTATGTATATAAATATGTTCATAACTATTGAAGGAAAAGGCCTGTTTAAAAAATAACTAACAAGTGTACGTAAAAGGGAAAAATACCTATTTTAATGCAGTTGTTTATAATATTATATCAGGCAAAACTGTCTGCCAACTCGCACTGGGCCAGTGCGGTGGACTATAGCCTAGCCCTTCTCACACTGAGAAAAGGCCCGTTCCTAACAGCGAGACAGTATATAAAGGGCTCATGTTGTTAGAGGTTCCAAATTACTAGTATTATATTCGTGTTTATCGCTCCAGTTCATCTTAATCCCAGTATTGGTTCCCATCGATAGTGAAATAGGTAGAGGTGAGAGTGCAAGAATCAGGAGAGTTGAGGGGGACAGACAGGAATAATCCATATCGAGACACAACTACGAGTATAACAGAACGATCGGCGATCCTACACCGTTGAACGAATGTAACATCCTATAACTAGATTTTGCCCGTGACTTCGCTCGCGTAAATGTAGTAGATGGTAACAGGACTTTTTTCGGAGTGAAAGGTACTCCATCTCTTTCTCAGTACCCCCGTGTATACAAAATTTCATGATGATCGTTTGACTAGTTAAGGCGTGAAAGCGAAACAAACAAACAATATTTCGTAATTTATAATATTAGTTAGCATTCTTCTGTATGTATGTAACTGAACTCCTCAAAAGCTGGACCGATATTCATGATTGTTTTTTGTATTTTTGTGATAGTGGATGGTTAACACACAATTGACCGGGTAGGTTGCGCAGCGATCGGTACGTCATAACGTCGGATTCTCTAGTTAAATATTTATTAATATATTGGACTATGATACACGTGTACCTTAAATATTGGTACAACAGATTCGGAACAAACTATTAAGTGTTGTATGAGTCATAAGGCGCTGTGAGGCCTCACCCGATTTGGTGAAGCGCGACGTAATGACGTAATTTATCCACATGACGTGTACCTATCGGCCATTTAATTATGGCCAAAATCTATACAAATAATACAAATGTCACTGGTCGATGTCTGAACATAAGCGATATTTAAGAAAATTTTTGTAAGGGATCTTTATAAGAGGAATCGAAGCCAAAACAATTATTTTAGAGATTTTGTCTGTCTGTATGTTTGTACTCTTAACAAGCAAAAACGACTGCACGGAATTGAATGCAGTTTTTCTGTAGTCTTGCTGTAGTTTTAACTTGAAACTTGGTGCATGTTTCACCTTGACACGTGGCCCAGAAGTAGATTATTAAGAGAGAAAAATATAGAGCTACTCCAATTTCACGCGTAGGTACTACCCGGTAGGACCCCGGACTGTAAACTGTGCGTCTTATTACGAACAATAAATAATATTCGTATAAGTTGTATGCAGCAAACGGTACGGGAATACAGACATTTGGGACTATTATGTTAGAAATTAATTTGGGGTTACGTAGAGCATTTAATTGGAACTGTAATTGCGAACGTTAGACCATTCCAAAAAAATTTTGAAAGTCAGCCTTTGAGGCAATTCATGGTATCAGCCATCCCGGTGTTCGTACTACCAGTAAAATGGTTTCGCAACGGTTCTTCTGGCCAGAACTAAATAAAGATGTAGGCATTTGGGCAAGAGCTTGCGCTAGCTGTCAGCGTTCAAAGATATCACGTCGGGGTCACCAATGTAGGGGTTAATGATTTGTCTTGATGTGGATGTTCAAATAAAATGCTTCATTGTAGATATGGGTGTATATTCTCTGGTACCAGTTATATATAAAATAAACTACATAATAATGCGAGCTAGCTGAGCCGGTCTGGGGAGACGACTGTCGCGCTGTGCACACACAATAGCGCGCCTATATAAAACTAACACGTCAGCAGTCTGTCTCTACACAATATGTGTCGCTACAGTACCAAGTCGTGGGTAAAAGCCAGTTATTAATTTTAAAAATGCAAACGTAAGTTTGTTCCGTTTTCACGCCCTACCTCCTGCACCGATCATCATGTAAATTCGCATACAGATTCTCAGGGGCACATAAAAGGACACAGGGTACCTTTATCCAGAAAATAGTACTGTTACTAATCTAAATTATTTATGCGAGCGAAGCTGCGGGGATAATCTAGTCAATCTATAAGCGCAAGACCAAATATCTCCATAATTCGAAGATTCCTTCGTCCTGAAATCCAATTTGTATAGAATTTCAGGACGTTTGAATTAGTCCATCGTCGGCATCCTCCAGACTCAATGTTTATATATATATTAAGTCTCTATATAGCCAAGCTGACAGGTTAAATTATAATTTATAATCCAATGAATAATAAATTACACCCAAATTATAGCGAGACGCTAAGGAATAATAATAATTATGGTGTCGTAAATAATTATTCAAATTGTAGATGTATCCTCGCCGTACTAACAAAGCATGAAAGTGTCTACACTAAGAACAGTGAGCTATCCTAACTGATATTATAAATGCGAATGTGAGTTTGTTTGTTTTTACTTTTACGCCTTACTATTCGATCGATCATCATGAAAATTCACATACACTTGTCAGGGGAACAGAAAAGGACATAGGGTACATATCATCCAGAAAAAAGTCCCTAACCTAATGGCGCATCGACACATGCCCGGCGGCCTGGGCGCCGCGTTGGCCGCCGGCCATGCCGCCGGCACATGCATCTTTTACCTGCGGCACACGCGGCTTTTGGTTGGCAGCGGCAGTTTGCTTGCGGCTTCGATACGGGGTGGTAGTGTTGTCGTATTCATATATAACATCATTGCAACCGCATCTGCAGGCCGCCGGTAAAGCCGGCGGCAAATTCAGCGGCAAGGCGGTCTGAAAGCCGGCGGCATGTGTGGATACGCCATAACATTTACGCGAGCGAAGCCGGTGGCAAAATGTAGTACATATTAAAATCAATACAGTGCACTTTTAAAAATGAGCACCTGTGATTATAATAGTCGTTTAAATATGAAGATGCCGCTTTGTATGAAGAAAATGGGGTAATTGTGGTTTTCATACTTACTAGTTCCTCAATACTTTTGAATGGCCATTTCGAATTCTAGATATGTATATTCTTTTTCCATGTTTGTTTTGAATATAAACAAGTGAGAAACGGCAATGAATTGCCGTAAATCTTAGAGTTCGAAAAAATAGTTCAAGTAATATGCAAAGGTCACGTGAAAACACGTAACCTTGAGGTCAGAGGTCAAAGGTCATAGTAATTTCGGGGGTATATCGACTATGCTGAGTCGAATGTCGTTGACAGCGAGTCTCTAGCTCTTAGGGTTCTTGAGTTGAAAGTTGTATAACACACAGACGGACGGACAAAGCTGTTGTATAAGAGTTTTTTGAACTCTAAAAACATCAACCACCATGTCATTATTGAAAATTGAAACAACAATTACGAGCAGACACTAATCGATATAACTCAAAATACAAATTGTATAAAAAGTTATAGATATTTATTATTAATAATATAATATGTATATTGTATAGTCTATTCTCTAAATATAAATGAGTTATAAAAGAACTATTGTATTTTGTACCGAAACCATAAACCTAAATTTATATTTATTTACTAGTTTTCACCCGCAGCTTCGCTCGCGTAAATGTAGGTTAGTTTAGGTTAGGTTTGCAACAGTTCTTTTTTCTGGATGAAAGGTACCCTATGTCCTATTATGTACCCCTGACAACGTGTATGCAAAATTGCATGTTGATCGGTTGAGTAGTTAAGGCGTGAAAGCGTAACAAACAAACAAACTCATTTTCGCATTTATAATATTAGTAAGGAAATAAGGATTACAATTAATAATTACCTAATACTATATTTATTTACAATTCAGATGCGATACAGAAAACCGTGTTTAAATGCAGTAGGGCGCTTCTGAGATTTGTCTATGAAATTTTTGGTCGCAAGTCTTTATATAGGTAGTTTCTGGTACACCAAGATGGCGAATAATATTTAATTTAAATAAATTATAATCAGAGGCACGGATGGCGTAGTGGTGTAAGAGAACGCCTCGCCACTGCCACTTTGCTGAGTGTTGTGGGTTCGACAGTTCGGTACAAAAATTTTCATGATCCTCAAATGGATGTGCCGAGTCTGGATGTTCTTTGTGTCCGTTGTTTGAATGTTTGTAAAGTCTCCAAGACACAGGATTTATTCCTAGTGCAGGTGGGAGGTTTTTAAGAAAAGAAAAAGTGAAGAAAATGGCCTGTTTGTTTTTCCATGGAAGCAATGTCAACGGATGACATACTTTTAACCATAAGCTGCAGTTACTTGTCACCATTAAGAAAGCCTATTCTACTAAACCATTAAAATTACGTCTTCGATAAAAATCCGATAGGCTAGCAGCTTTCAAAGCTTTGTAATTGAGCGTCGACCTAGTCCGAGATATCGAGCTTTGTTGCCAACGTTGGCACGACTCTCCCTATAATCACGGGCCTCAAGCCAAACCTTCCAGACATGAGAGCCTAGTTCTCCACACGAGGTCTAACATGTCATTACTACAAAATGGATCTTGATATGTACTGCCGTCAATTGCCGACGTTTTGTACTAAATTATTATTCATTTTTGAAAAAGAAAATTGCCGCTCTAGGAGTAATTCCGGTGTCACCGCGAGCGAGGCCACCACGTAAACAACTACGTCATCCGTGCAGAAATTGGCAGAATTGTGCATAGTCAAGTTACAAACCTTTAACAATCAATGTGTCTAAGGATTGTGTTAGATCGACTTTGCACTTCTGTGATTAACGAAGGTTAATAGATGAAGTATTTCAGAAACGCCTCGATTTCTAATCTAATCAACATGTCAATGATATCAAACTTATGTCAAGTGATTTGATTGGCTGTAGCTAATTCTCTCAACCAATCACAGCAGTTTAAATGCGTTTGATCGTCTGTTAGCAAATTGTTGATCTGCCTTTCAGAAACCACCGGGTGTCAAGTTAAATTTAAATAGTTTCCAATTCCCAATTCTTAGTAGTAATTATTAACTATCCTTAAGTAAATTGACTATTTATATTAGGTAATTGTATAGATCACTAGTTTAGTTAGCTACCAACTAGCTCTCTAATTTACCCTTCCAGCTAATTTAAACACTTGGTCATAAAATATTTACGCCGTGCAATGAGTGGGGTAACGAACCCCGTACGCGATCCCAAGACGACTTCCACAAATTACCTATAGCAAGAAGGATATCTAAATATTCCCAACATACTTCAGGTTTAATAACCGAGCTCGCTATCGACACATTTGCATTAATGGCAAACTCCCAGAAAATATATAAATGTTATATCAGAATTAGGTCGGCGGACATTTTGTTGCGAAAATGGCGACCGTGTGTCTACTTTAGTAATTGGCTTTTCAATTTACGTTATCAGCTAGTAACATCAAAATAATTAAAGCTGCAAATAATTAATTACGGAGCATCGCGACTGTGTATTACCGAGTTAGGCAGAAGTATATTAATATTCTATCATAATATAATAATATAATATAATAATAATATTCTATCACATACACACAACACCATCTAGCCCAAACTAAGCAGAGCTTGTACTATGGGTACTAGACAATGGATAAACATACATATATACAGTTTTTTTTTGTAAATATATACATATTATACATAGAAACACCCAGACCAAGACAAACACCCATGTTCATGCACACAAATGTTTGACTTGTGCGGGAATCGAACCCGCGACCTCAGGCGTGGCAGTCGGTTATACTAACCACTACGCCATCGAGGCCGACAATTTATTTTATATTATAATCACACTTTGCTAACTATGCGTATGCAGTATTAACATGCTCCCGTTTTCTCAACCTGTTATTGGACTCCTTGCAGTTACTGAGAATTTCCCATTTTACATAACCTGGGATTAAACTCATTGGATTAAACTAAGAACAGTTGCACATACGCAAACGCCACAGGATTATGAATCCGCACACCATTCACTTAGTCGTAGATCAGCTTATCGTCTCAAATAAATGGTCTATATTTGAAAAGACTTGTTGGCAAACTAAAGAGTCCTGAAGCTTGGGGTCCCAATAAAACAATCTGCTGATGATTACATAACAATTTACATAAGATGATATATTTACAGATATTACTAGACGAGCAGCATGGGGGCAAACTCAGCCGTATTATTGCTATAAAACCGCCAACCGTGAAAGATAGTTTGGTGGCCTAGTGCTCGCATGAGACAACAGGCATGCCTCGGACGAAGCATGTACGGGCCGAGGACTTCGAAGCTGCTCGCCCGATACGTAGCTAAATAAAATAGATAGATGTATATTTACCATCTTTATTCTTGTCCAGATGAGAGAATTGGAGCCTCAGATTCTTCTCGTGTTCGCGCACGTAGTGGATGAACTCGGACAGTGTGACGTCACCGCCATCTTTCCAACCAGACTTGGCCAGGAATTTCTGAAAATACAGCCAATTCGATATTATGGATGAATACATACATAAAATAACACGCACCTACATATCCCAGAGGAATAGATAAGGGTGTAATACTAACACAACACCCACATTTGACCAGCCACCCATATTTGTAAGTTTCGTGAAAAAGGAGACGAAAGCTACCAGACTTTGTGCTGTCCCGAATAATGCTACCAAAAAACAAACACACATTTCCTAAATTAGAAATCGACGGTATCAATTAAGCAACCATATTGGAAAAAGTATAAATTACACGTCATGTTTTTCCAGACATAATTAAAAACGTATTGTGTCTGGCCGCCAGTGGGCCGCAGCCATCAACAGGTTAACGGATTAATCACAGCGACACGTGCTCAATGAGTTCAACAGTGCTGACTCATGAAATTACCAAGTTATTACCATTTAGCAGATCCCAGGACAAGTTGTCGTAAAAGCCACAAACAAATAAATGCTATGTACCACTGAAGGTTTTAAAGGCAGACCGGGCAGCGGTGCCGTGATAAGTTGAATGTGTTAATGGAAGATGTGCACATCAAAACAGAAGACAGGGATCGAAAAGGATATGAAGGCGATCTTTGCAAAACAGTGCAATAATTGAAATAAAAATGGAAGAAAACTCAAATCAGGACACAAAGATTAGAGTAAGAATATAGGAGAGTTTTTCGGAAGCAATAGGACAGGCTGAAAGAGATTTTTTATAGACTTATATCAAACTTCAAAACAGCATAGCCTAAGTGAAACTGCTTTGTTGATGAGTGACATTAGTTCGCGCTTTCGCATACTCGTATGTCGTTTTCGCTTTCGCCCGTGAGCCATCTCGAAGCACAGGGTTCAATGTGCTGATGAGTCAGTAGCAGTAGATACCTTGTAGAGAAATTATATCTAGTGGCAGCTAATGTACAGTCAGACTAAGATATTGGTGTTTCGTTTGTTTCATCGTAGTAATCTCACTAACTAGCAGTCCTATACAAATATCCATGCATTAGATAGTGTGTTTATTGTATAGAAGGATATAGGATGCGTAATATCAAGCTACGAGCCGCGGCGGCGGAATAGTAATCATAAACGTACATGAAGATATGTATGTATCGTCAATTCATATGTGCACATTTTGTTACCTTATAAAACATCAGTATGCAAGAAACTATTATAATAATTTTAAAACCATATTATTATATAATATGGTTTCAAAAGGCTTATGTTTAACTTATCACCAGATATAGTAAAACATTAGAGTCAAAAATAGTAAATGATCACCAAATTGCACAGCAAAATATATTTAAAGAGATCAAAATAAGTCGACAGAGCCCCGCTTCGCTCCTATTTTTGGGTGGGTTTAAGAAGGAACCTAACATAACCTAACCCTTCCGAGACGGAATGCAGTGATTTGAGGCGTATAGGTGCTCGTTATGATATATTTTAGTAAGCATATTTTGCTGCGCAATCACTATTTTTGGTGGTCATTATATTTAATCCCATTTTAAAATGAATGAAAGGTTTTTACAGTGCACATATACAACACTAAGTAAAAACCTTTAATAAATAAAGGAAAATAAACATAGAAATGTAATAAACTTTATAACTTTGTGGAAATGTTAGCAATTTATGTTTTAAATAATTAACTTATTCAATACTTGCTTCTGCGCGTGGCTCCGCCCTCGTGGTATTTACATCAATTCCCCAGGTTTCAAACTAGTATCTACATCAATTCCCCAGGTTTTAAACTTTCTCTGTACTAAACTTCATCTAAATCAGTTGAGCCGTGTTTAACCGTGCAAAGGTGATATACAGACAAATGGCCTTACTTTCGGATTTTTAATATTAGTCAGATTTTATTATATTATAGACTTTTTTAGGTTTAATATAGCCATATTTTACAGTGCTGCTATGCTATGTTGTAAACAGAACAATGTATTTATGATTTATCCGTTGCATCACTACGAACAGCGAACTTGCAATATATTGTATGTTAATGAAATAGCATCGTGATTACTAATTAGTAACTGCTGTTACATATTACATATGATAATGTACGGGCTATTCATACAATACTGTCTATCGTAGCATGTTGTTTTAATTCTTATATATATTGTATATAGGAGTTGCTATAACTCATTTACAATGCTGACTTGTAAAATACTTAACTTGATAATTTATAGATTAACCCATTCGCTGTCCGGTGAGAGACACAATAGAAAATCTATTGTTATGTATTTTATGGGATTCATCAGACTGGGAACCTGTTAATTTACATTTAAGGGTATTATTATATTGGTTATATTGGTGCCTAATTCCTTATTACAAGGTTACATAATTTGGAAATCTTAAGGTGCATATGGATGTCATTATACAACATCATTGGTCAGTTGCTGCGGATACAACATGGTGTACTACATTATCATGCCGCAGACATGGATCTAAATTCACATTTGCGTACACCTCAGTATCGTCAATGGTACCACTGATAGTTTAAATATGTAAAGGCTCAAGTTAAGGCAGGCATTAAAAGCAGCGGTCAGCAATGTTCCAAAGAAAATGTATATTATGTTCTTATGAAAACTATTGAATATATCAGGTGATTGCAATTTATAATTGTAATATATCCCAAATAATCACTGCATGTCAACTTTGTATAACTGACTTGGTGGCACATTGGTAGTGTAGAGTTAACCTATTACCGTCTGCCAGGCATAGTCCAAAGGCCTGTGCTCCTACTGAAAATTTACTTTCTGTTAATAAGTTTGCCCAGTAGGTAATACTATTATAAAAAATTAAAAGGCAGTGATAGCTCAGTAGGGAGACCAACAGACTGCAATGCAGCGGGTCTCTGGATCGAACCCATGTCGCGCACCTCTGACTTTCGAAAGTTATATGACTTTTCGAAATTATGTGAGTATTGATTGACAATTATCGCCTGCTCCGTGTCTCACGTGAGCACGTTAAGTTGTAGGTCCCGGCTGCCATGAACATCTATGGCAGTCGTTATTGGGAAGTCAGTGCCCTCTAATATCCTGACACTGGTCTAGCCTTTGGGTATCATTAGCCTTCGGGTTGCGGAGGTCGGGTGGCAGTCGCCCCATGTAAAAACTGATATCCAGTCAAATCCGGTGAGTCTAGAAAGCCGACCCCAAGTGACTTGAGAATAATAAACGCTAGGGAGAAGAAGAAGGCAATACTATTATCACCCCTATTACATGGTACCTTAATCATGAGCTAGTTATTGATGTTATAATTATACCTTTGTCTATACCTATTTAGGGACGTAGATGTGAAACTATGGCTGCGTAAAAATTATATATATTAATACACCTGATATTATATTAATATCTTTTGTAAAAAGAAGTGTTGTTTTAATTAAAAGTCTAATGTTTTGAACTTAACAATTAACTCAATATTTTACACATGTGTTAATTATATTCAGATTAGTTATTTAATCAAGACTTGATTTCTGAGCTTGTCAAAATAACATTCATCAAAAGATTGTAGTACTCCCAAAAAAATATGTGAATATGAATTTAAACTATACTGTACTATAAAATAAATTATGGTAAATGAAGTAAGAGAGTTGTAATGTCCTAATAAATAGTGTTAATCTTAACAGTCTCTGCCTTCATCACTGACATGTATTTGTCCTATAAAAACCGCTTTTAGGCAAAGCAATCTATCTTTGTATCTATTACAAGGTGTATCTAGTTCCTACAATGGTCTACAGGAATTTAGAATAAGCAAAAAGAAATTTGATCAACATTGAATAAATGTGAGTTGTAAACCAGTACGGAATTGATAGAGCAATTTGCATTGGTATAGATATATTTAATTTACACTAGCAGCGACACATAATATGGCTAATGGTAAGATCTTATTTTCAGTAGTCTTTCAATATCAGGTGTCTCTCACATAAAGTAGACATTCCAAAAGAAACAGTTGCTATGCTTCTAGCACAAGAGAGTTAGTCTGCTAATACTGCTGGTAATCTTACCTCACAGAAAAACACATCAAATGGTTTCCAAGCTAGTCTGCCCCAGATTGAGTAACATCCCAGTTTCATGGACAGATTCCGTTTAAGTCTTTAAATCTAATATAGCTAACAATATATATTGACTGCATGGATGGCATAGTGGTTTAAGTGGTCGCCTTGCCGATGCCAGTGCGTCAAGTGTCATGGATTCAAATCCCACAGAGAACAAAAATTTGTTTGATGCACAAACAGTTGTTCTGAGTCTGGATGTTTATTGTGCCCGTTGTTTGAATATTTGTAACACAGGATTTATTTCTAGTGTGTGAGATCTTTAAAAATACATAATATAACTAAATTCTAAGACTTGATAATAAACATAATGACTTAAGCATTTTAACATTGCAAGGATATCTTAGCATTTGTGATATAGTCTAACCTAAAAAACATGTTAGTGCAGTAGTAATGAATGTGTTCTTTGAGCATGAGGTTTTGGGTTTGGTGCCTAGGCAGGGAATGTTACTGAGAGCTTTTCGACAGTAAAGCCTTATACTTTACTCTCAATAAGCTCTCAGTAACAGTATGGAATCTGGGACTATAACTGGTAGATAGCAATATATTCACCCACTAGTATGTGCAAAATAAAACCATAGCCTGTGGATCATTAATATACCTTTGCCTACGCATTCAGAGATGAGGCACGAGACCATGTATGCATACAATACATACCTATTACATTACAAAGTATATAAGGACCAATACCTCTTTTTTATAACAGTGTATTATTGTCTATCTCAAAAAAGTTACATTGTTATTTAAATACAGAGATCATACTGATTCTAAACGACTTTACATAATTCATCATAAAGAAATCCAAGATGATGGGTACATTATCTGTTGTCATCAGCATAAATAAATCTTGACACTAGATACTATATCAGTGATTTATCTGTCTCGACATAATACTTTTTATCATAGTCAAGACATTTTTGTATGTTTTTAACCATGTCTATAAGGCTTATACCTTATTACTTTCTGGATTAAACAAATTTTCTGCAAGTTTGAAGAAAGTGTAATGGAAAAAGAATATATAAAATATTTAAAAGAAAAAGATTACTTAATAGCGTGATGTTATATAGCGTATAGCCTTCCTCAATAAATAGGCTATCCAACACAAAATAATTTTTCAATTTGAACCAGTAGCTCCTGAGATTAGCATGTTCAACCAAACAAACAAACTCTTCAGCTTTATTATATTAGTATAGATCTTCTTATTAACTTTACTTAAGCTTTTGGAGACTACTGGCAACATTTAAGCATATTAAATTTGAAAATAGAAATTTATCTAGAAAAAAGGTGATATTACATAAAAAGTTTTCAAGGCAATGTAATAAAGTCTGGCAGTCTGGACCATGAGTTTACAGGAACTACAGAAAAAATTTGTAAGTAAGAAATTTAAAGTTCGAATAGCAACCGAGTAAGTTGTGGCTTACGTGTCGGCAGGTAAACGAGCGTATCGTCGGAAGGTGAAACCGTTAGACGGAGCACAATTAGGAAATGTCTACATTCTAACCTCTGCATAACTCCTGTTAATGTGTGGAGCCAACTCCTTGAGCGCCACGGACAGGTCGTGGATGTCAATCTTCCCATTTCCATCTGTGTCTAATTTAGAAAACAATGTTTCTAGTCTTTCTTCGTCTTCTTTTGGTAATTCCTCCAGCACCAACGGCGGATGACAGTGAACCATGGTGTTTAAAGTTAGCGTAAGTACTGCTTGTTAAACAACAAGATAATGTTAGTTCATACGTGGACGTATGGTCATACATAACTCTAGTCTAGTATAATAACGTATTGGAATTCATTTTTAACAAGAAATATTGCACTCGTTTTCCATTCAGTCCTTTTTGACAGCTACTTGCTGCCGCACTGCTGCACACACTCACACAATCACACCTACAAGCTCGAATACTTGCGAACCGTATAAAACGTATAATATCGTGTCCTACTAATCGACAAATGAATTTCCAACTTCAAATGTACTCGATTATAGACCTTAACATTTGAAGCATATGTATCACTTATACTGCAGGAAACTTTCATGTGATTACTACTTATGCATGTGTGCTCTAGTTTCAATAAGGCCAAGATTCCGACAGAGCCATCTTTTCGATTTTTATGAAACTTAGGTAGGGCTGTATAATATTGATTTTATTTATGCTAAAAACCTATATTCGAAATTATTTAAAGTATATCAATATAGTGCATCTACAATAGTATAGCGGTGAATTAACCTTTCATAATATATGTTTATTATGTAACAAATAAAAAAATTACCTATCAGCTTAGCAAAAAATTGTTTAAGAGGCTGACAACACACCACAAATTAAAATCGGATGTCATCTGTCGCGGGAAGTTCGAAATTAACCAGCGCAACCGTAGATGGACTATTATCTAACACATGTGTAATAATAACTAATAACTATACCACAGATAATATAATACTATACTAGTACCTATACCTAATCATTATCATATACAATATAGTACATCAATGAATTTTTTGGACTTTGATTTATATCTATAATAGTGTAATTTAGGACAACGTATATGAAGTCTGGCACATTATTTTCCTGATTGCGCCTTGTATTGATCTTAATGGATATAGCTGTGCCAATAAATACAGGTATAATTGCGTAAACAACGTAGTTATATAAACGCGTGCACTATTTCCCTAATAAAAAGCAAATGTTTTATTTTAGCAAATATATTATAACTCCATCTATGTTTCTTATTTGAAACACATGTCGATGCGTTATTAAAAAACGAATGCACAGATGGCACTACCTGCCACTTATAACATTATTAAGACAATTAAAGATATAAGTGTTATAACAGCAAAGATGTCAAATTGGCTAATTTTGCCGCATTTTATCGCCAGTATCTTGTATTTATTTTCTCTTTAGAAGTCAATTAAGGGCTTAGCCTTGTGTTGCGATGGACTTTACAATCATACGATAATAATTAGCAGTCAGAACTCTTAGACTTCAAATAATCATTTAATTTTGTGGATTACACAAATAAATAATTTAGTACCTATCCCGTGTAGGATTCGAATACACAACAGTCGCGGCGGCAGTGGCAAGGCGACCATTTAACCGCTTCACTTTGTTTTGATATAAACCATTTAATTCAAATACAGGCCGTGATGACCGCAAGAAATATCTGAGGAGTAGGTACCTATAGTTTCAAAACCCGCCAAAACGACATCAGAACAAAAATAATGTTCTGATTGAATATGAAGCTCCTTCGTTGCTTCTATAGCATAGCACTGATAGTTTTCAATTTCAACCCACTCAAATTCTATTAATTAAAATTAGCTCACAAAAGTAGCAGTTTGTTGCAAACACCGCTAAAATAGTCCATTTATATTATGACTTAAATGGATTTTTGAGATTTACTATTATATTGTGAAAAGTATATTAGAGGATTTTGAAACTAAACTAGAGATATAAATAAAGTGAGAAATTTAAAAAAATTGTTCGGAAGATATATAACAGTAGATTTAGCCTCATGTAACCTGGCGGAATCCAGGTACCTATCTAAAGCCAGACTTAAAATAGGCTAGGCCACTAGGAGAAAACGTACAGAGTGTTAAATACTATATTTACATATACACGCCTGTCATCGTCGGAAGGGTATCATGTGGTAGGAAGCGAGCCAATTATTGTCCTCAAACGTAACACAGTTCCAGGCTCCATGCTACTACTTAGAATTTTTTATCAAGAATAACCAATAGCCCTTTGGCGGCCTGAGAATCGAACCCGAGACCTCACGCACAAGAGTCGCGTTTACTATACGCCATCGATATAAGAAATGACCGTAAAAGTACTGTCGTCTTAATGTATAGGTAAGTCATACCTACTTGTAGGGATATTGAAGTAGTTATAGTCTGTTCTAATGAACGAAGCTGTTTTCTGCCATACTAGATTTTGCCCGCGGCTTTTCTCGCCTAAATATAGGTAAGGTTAGTAACAGTACTTTTTCGAGATGAAAGATACCCTATGTTGTTTTCTGTACCCCTGACAAAGTGTATGCAAAATTTCATGATGATCGGTTGATCGTCGTTAATGCGTTAGAAAGCGGAACAAACAAACAACCTCTGTGGTGGTGGCGCCCTCTTCCCCCTCCTGCCCGGCGGTAGCTCCTATATAAGCAAGACCTGGCTCCTTCCGCTGCGCTGCCGTGTCGAAGATAAGTGGTATTTTCTATCAAAGACCACGTAACAAAGCCTTCCACGAACCACGCCTTTTGATTTTCTACTTAACATCTAGTCCACATTGTTTTATATAATTTGGTTTATACATATATTAAAACAAGTTGTTATCAGAAATATAACCTTGTAATCGTGTAGAATAATATTTTAATTATCTCCACTTATTTAATTCCTTGGTCAACCACGCCTCTAAAGCGGGTTAGACCAAATAATAACGCTGCAACTCGTAATATTTGTTAGGACTAGCTGTCGTTCGCGGTTTAATAATTCATATTTACTGTTTTGCTCTCTTGGCTCCTAACGTGATAAACAACCTTTCTAATGGCGACAGAAGCTTTTAATAATAATAATAATAAATTTCATTTATTCGAGTAACTAAAACGACTCATAATAAATAATAATTAAATTGTTAGTATACCTTACAAACTATGTTAGTGTGATAATATTAAACAAACTATAAACTATATTATCTAGTCGGCTGGACCCCATACACGCGACTCACCGCTGTATCATTCCGTGAGAGATGGCACCGCAGCGATTACAGCAGGCGATTACAGTAGTAGAGCCAAGCTGGTTACAGCAGGAATGGGCCGGCTCGACCGGGGAAGTACTACCCTCTCACAGAAAATCGACGTGAAACAACAGTGTTTCACTGCTGTGTTTCGTTCGGTGAATGAGAGCGCCGGAGGCCTAAGCATGAGGTGACGATTGTCGCAGCTTATGAGGGACCTGCAGAGTATCCGTAGAGTCATTGTGTGGGTGGCGCGAGTCGACCCGGCGGCCAGGGAGAGCTGTAGAAACGGTGCTCTGCTGGCCGCCCGCGGTATAGTCCAGAGGCCCAACCGAGTCTAACCAACTAGGTTGGCTGCCTTATCATGCCGCGCATAATCTCGAGGTGGCTCGTCGTGCCGGATGGTGACCGGAGGGTGGGTCCCGGCGACCACTTTCGGGAGGGTACGGGGGTCCTTCCGTCCGTCGGATCGGCTATCGCCATACCATACAGTTATATGACAAAACTTGCTCTGCGCCTTGCCCCACTTTGCTACGAGAACAGCCGCCTCTTTTTTTTCACGTTTCCCCTTCCTTTCACTCTATGGCAGTACGAACAAAGCATTGTCGTTCAACAGCAGCCAATCGCCGTAACCCCACTGCTGCTTCCTGTGTCGTGGAGTTTATTAACATCAGAGGACTCCATGCTAACCTTAATGCCGTCCATCACCACCTGGAGACGGCTCGGCCGGCAGTGCTTTTTCTAACGGAGACACAAATACGCCGTCCTGCAGACACGAACTACCTGCAATATCCCGGCTACGTGCTAGAGGAGTGTTTCCTCGCGAAAGCCGGGGTATGCTTGTTTGTTAGGGCGGATATTTGCTGTCGCCGTCTACAATGACTAGAGGACCCTTACTTCTCTGTCCTTTGGGTACAGGTAGATCATGGCTCTTTCAGCCAAATCTACATGTGCCTCTACCGATCCCATTCAGGAGACGCTGAGACAACTCGACTCTTTTGATTACCTGAGTCAGGCGGCAGACGACGCGCAGGAGCGGTTTCCGAACGCTGAGTTGGTGTTCTTGGGAGATTTCAATGCCCACCATGAGATCTGGTTGGGTTCTCCCAAAACAGACCACGCGGGACGAACTGCCCATGCGTTCGCTCTCACGCATGACCTGTCTCAACTGGTACTCCAGCCCACCCGGATACCAGACATTGCAGATCAGGCGCCCTCTCTGCTCGATCTGCTGCTGACGAGTAAACCGAACCGGTACAGTGTGTCGATTCGTGCTCCTCTGGGCACCTCAGACCACTGTCTGGTTTGTGCCACAGCTGTTTTTGTTACGCCCCCACGACCCGAGGAGGCAAGACGACGACTGTGGCACTACTCGTCGGCTGACTGGGATGGAATGCGGGAGTACTTCGCATCCATCCCTTGGGCTCAACGCTGCTTTGAGAACAGGGATCCATCAGAGAGCGCTACTGCTGTCGCTGGTGAAATCATCCTGGGTATGGAATATTATATTCCATACAGTGATGTCACGAGCGGCGGCAGGAAAAGGCCCTGGTTCGGTCGTGAATGCGCTGATGCTGTTGAACGCAAACAGACAGCGTACCGCGCTTGGACCAGGGCTCGCACTCTCCACGACCCTAACGTGGATCACCTGAAGGCAGCGTTCAACCAAGCCACAAAGGTCTGCAAGAGGGCATACTTAAGAGCGGATGCCCAGCGCGTCGCACGGTTCGGCCAGGAACTCATGGCGCATCCTACGGGCAGTCGTAGCTATTGGCGCCTGGCCAAAGCCGTGCAGTCCAACTTCTGCCAGACCTTGCTGCCCCCTCTGAGGTATCCGAATGGATCACTGGCTCATCGGCCGCAGGAGAAAGCAGATCTGCTTGCAAATCTCTTTGCGGCCAACTCCCGAATCGATGACTGCGGTTCGCAGCCGCCTAACATTGCCAACTGCGGCTACACCATGCCTGATATATGTATCAGGCAACGAACCGTTCGTGCGATACTGCAGTCTCTCGATGTTCGGAAAGCCAGTGGACCTGACGGCATACCAGCTGTGGTCCTTAAAAAATGTGCAGCGGAGTTGTCTCCCACGCTTACGCGCCTATACCGGACGTCTTACGCCGCAGGCATTGTGCCTGGGGCTTGGAAGGAGGCGAACGTTCAACCGATTCCCAAAAAGGGGGACCGTTCCGAGCCAAGCAACTATCGTCCCATAGCTATCACCTCGGTGCTCTCCAAGGTGTTCGAGCGGATTATAAACACCCAAATTGTCCGCTACCTGGAGGATCAATCGTTGGTCAATGATCGCCAATACGGCTTTCGGGCTAAACGATCAACGGGTGATCTTCTAGCGTTCGTCACGCACCTCTGGGGTGAAGCTATGGACAAGCACGGCGAGTCTTTTGCTATCAGCCTTGACATAGCCAAAGCTTTCGTCAGAGTCTGGCACCGGTCTCTTCTTTCCAAGCTTCCGGCCTATGGCTTGCCACCTCAACTGTGCACCTGGATTGCAAGTTTCCTGCAGAAGCGTCGTATTCGGGTCCTTTGCGACGGTCGCGCTTCCAAATTTATGCAGGTCAATGCAGGAGTGCCTCAGGGTTCTGTCTTATCCCCTACGCTCTTTCTTCTGCATATCAATGATATGTTGAATCTCGGCAACATACATTGTTATGCGGACGACAGTACCGTGCATGGGCGATATCTCGGACATCCTGGGGCCAAACAGGCTGAGGTTGAGGGGGAAAGGCAGAATCTTGTCGTTGAACTTGACCAGACCTTGGACCGCATCTATGAATGGGGTGCCAAGAACTTGGTCGTGTTCAACGCCAAGAAGACCCAGGCATGCGCGTTCTCAACAAAAAAGTCTCCGTTCCTTCCCCTCCCTTCTCTGAAGAACACTCCACTGGTGATACGTGACAGTCTCTCCATCTTAGGTATGGATCTTTGCCGCTCCCTTAATCAGAAAACCTATATCGAGAGCGTCATTAAGCAAGCTTCGCGAAAACTCGGAGTTCTGAACAGGGTGATGCGGTTCTTCACGCCTGGGCAACTGTGCCTATTGTATAAGGCACAAGTGCGCCCTTGCGTGGAGTACTGTTCTCATCTTTGGGATGGCTCCGCGCAGTACTTGCTGGACGCTCACGAGTTCACTGGAACCTCTGCAACTCCGTAGGGACATTGCCTCATTGGCATGTTTCTACAGAATATACCACGGGGAGTGCTCTGAAGAGTTATTCCACCTTATCCCGCCCTCCCCTTTCCTATCCAGAACAACGCGTGCTGGGCTCAGATGCCATCCTTACACGGTAGAGTCGATTAGAGCGCGTACCAAAAAGTTTGGGTCCTCATATCTTTGCCGAACGACCAAGGCATGGAATTCTCTCCCAAGGCACGTGTTTCCTTCTTCCTTCAATCCTGGGTTCTTTAAGCGGGGCGTGAAAAAGCATCTTCTCAGGCCGTCAAAGTAGAGACCTCAACATCGCCTCGGCTACTGTGGGGGCGATGTGGAGGCCACTGCTCTTAGACCACACGACTGCTTACCAACAGGTGGAGTGTGGTCATTTTGACGAGCAAAATAAAAAAAAATAAAAAAAAAATACAGACCTACCGACTAGCAATCATGTTTAGAATGCTATTGGGGCTACCCCGCACCCTGCACACCAGAGACGCACACCTCTTTCGCATAAATGTATAGAAACAATTGACTTGAGCGTCAGCAAACATCCCTGATGCGCTGCAGAAACGACGCAGCCCCACCAGCACCCAGAACGCGTTGTTATATTGAACACGGAGAGCGCTGTACGACTTCTGCGTAATCGTTTTAATTAAATCGGTACTGAAGTTATTAAGGTTATTCATTAGGTACAATGCAAATACTTATACTTAGGTACAAATCTTCTAGTATAGATTAAGCCTAACTACTAAATCTAAGTATATTAAAGTATTGAGAGCACGCTAGTTAGTTAGTTGGACGTGTCTTATCCGCAATTAGCTTCAGAATTATACAAACGTGAACGACGCGCGACGTGAAGAGTTACTCGGTATTACGGATACTCATACCATCTCAACTCCGTCCAGAGTCCAGACAGATAGTAGGGGACCGATATTGCTCAGTACCTACCTTCTTTGTCGTTTCTATATTGTTCAGAAGCTTCGTGTGTTCATTGCTCACGCTTCTTTGGTGTACGAGCACGTGAGCCGGTATCTAATCTGACTCCATTCTCCGATACGTCCAGAAAGATATTATAGATATAGCGCAGTATTAAGTTCATCGTTTGTGGGTTGTTTAGAATCTGCGCCCGTTGGTTGCTCAAGCTTTGTCCAGTGTAAAAGAACGTAAACCGGTGTATCCTCGGCCTCCATGCACACTTTATATACAGGGCTAACGGTCGTACCAATGTTGAAAGGGTGTTAAGAATGGAATAAAAGAACAGCGGTCCTAAAGTCCTAGTTTATCGTTTTACTACGCGTGATCTACCGAGGTACGTATTCACGTATTTGTTTAACTTACCACGTTAAACAAATACGTGGAATGTTCCCGGAGAACCTTGATCGCCAGCATATCTCGAAATCTTGCAAAATTTGTATTTTGGATATCACCACTGAATGCCCTAAACAAGGCAAGGCAACTGAGACACGCTAGCTCGAAATCATCAGGATTAATAGCCATGACTTCCGAAATCAGTGTGAGATATGTATCTACGTACCTTCCAAATGGCAGCTGATTTATATTCAAAAACGTCTTCAATTGTATCGGTAAACCGTAGTCAAGTGTGCCAATAATTTATTTATTTTTATTTATTTATTTCATTTAGGTCCTTCACAGCTGATAATCAATATTACTAAAATTATAAATAAGACAGTACGCCAATTACGAAGAACACAATAAAAACATAATTATTACAAGCAAGAGTAAACATGTAAATCTATATGTAATTTAAACGATTATTCTATTGGCCCATATTATATCATAATATTGTCATGTCTAAGTGTGACGGTGTGTGAGGCTGTGTATAGATGAATGAGGCTGTGTTCTCGTGTGTAAACCAGTGTGTGTGTGTGAGTGAGTGCACTTGTATATTTTAACCTGTATCCATTATTTTGCTATGAGTCACTGTTGTTAGACAGAGTCTTTAATATTTCATTTTTATAAGAGTTGCGAAATGTGTTAAATGGATCCAGGGAAGAGAAGTTATTATTATAAATGCTAGGAATGCGAGTGAATGGCGACATCTTGAAATATTTAGTTGAAGCAGTTGGAATCGAGAATAGTTGCGTTTGTCTGGTGCGCTTAGATGGAACGTTAAAGCCGATTCTTTGTAGCATTTCCGGACAATCAAATTGAATGAAGATATCCTTCCAAGCCATATCCAAAAAGATAAATCTGTCGCCCACGTAGAGAACGATGAACGATGTAATGCCCTTGACCCGGAGCCCACTAATCAACAGGAGATTGGAAGCGGGCGTCACCCGTTGCCTGACGTTCAATTTCTGTCAAAAGTCGGTTTACACAATATGAAGACGTTGCCCTTGGTGTTTGCTCTTCAAGGCTGTTACCAGCAATATGATATGGGCTCACCATAGGTTGCCTCTCAGGCTCGTCGATCATATCATTAGTATTCAGGTACGCCGGCGGCTCTAAGATTAGACGTGCGTCTTAAAATCCTTCTATATATTGTACGTTCGGGTCGTAACGCAGGCAAATATCTCCTCTAGGACACCTGGGATAGCTGTAATAAAAAATATAATGTTAAGGAAAACTTAATCAGGCTTTAATTACTGTAACTTGTAGAGCTTCAGGGGATAACTTTTATACAACGTCGTAATTTATTTATA
The DNA here is from genome assembly GCA_963564715.1 of Catocala sponsa. Taxonomy (NCBI): domain Eukaryota; kingdom Metazoa; phylum Arthropoda; class Insecta; order Lepidoptera; family Erebidae; genus Catocala; species Catocala sponsa. The sequence goes on from OY751326.1 coordinate 5,987,219, forward strand.
TTATGTATACTATACCTTATTTATTACTAGCTTTTGCCCGCGGCTTCGCTCGCGTTAATTTAGAATTTGACAATCAATTCGGGTTGTACTCTGCTTGTAATAATATAAATCAATCATGATTCGAAAGACACGTGGCGCCATCCAACATCAAAGAACATTTTTGTTGTTTTCCTCGGGAACAGTATTTTTTCCGGGATGAAAGGTAGCCTATGTCTGTTTTTGTACACCTGACAACGAATATGCAAAATTTCAGGATGATCGGTTCAGTGGTTCAGGCGTGAAAAGGTAACAAATAAACAAAGAAACAAACTCATTTTCGCTTTTATAATATTAGTTAGGATTAGGATTAGGATTACTACACTAATAAATCTTATAATTTACACATGTTTAAAACATGTGTAAAAACATAAATAATAATTATAAAATATTAATAATTATTATTTACGTAGAGTATTCAGGGTATCAGGCAATAAGTAGCGATAGCTTAGTAGTATAAGGTTGAAGTGACACGCAGAGATCTCGAGTTCGATCGCAAGGCGTGCATATCTAACTTTTTGAAGACTAAATTTGCGTATTAAATAGTAATGTTAATTCCTATCCTGCATAATGTTTTCAAAGATATGTCCTGGACTCCAGGGCTAGCGTGGTAGACTATGACCTACCTTGTTACGCTGAAAAGAGGCCCGTGCCCAGCAGTGGAACAGTTTAATACAGGACTGATATTACTATTTAGGGCAGACACCGTTTTTCATATATACTTACCATTATACCGGCCTATATTATCCTTATAGCACAGATATAGTTATTAGAGTCTATACGTAGCAATAGTCCTACATCTGCTGCGACCAATGCCATCGTAGGTGTCCATCCCACTTTAGAAGAGGCGCTTCATGTTAGACCCATGTCCCTGTGTAAGCCACCCAAGGATTTATCGCAAGAATAAGAGAGGAAAAGCAAAAACTTGCACAGCGACGTTTGTTTGTAGAATCTCGCTTCGACTAATACTGGCTTTGGAATAAATGACTAAAATGCATAAACAAACAGCTAGTCATTATTTACTTTTAAATAGACCTTTGTTTCACATGTTTAACGTAAACATGGCTAATGCAGACATACCGTGTTTAACAGGCTCAACAATCACCAATTTCGGCTGATACTACAAACAATTTTTTAAAATAAATAGGCAGTATAACGTATTTAATAAGAGCGATTCTCTGATCTTATTAGTTCGGTGTACGCTCGTGCAGACGCCGGTATTCTTCGTTTATAAAAACTATATAAATAATTAATATTAAGCAGATTATTATTGAAATGTTGCGAAGCGTAGTATTCGTGGTTTATTGTTTAGTTTCAATAAGCGCCGCGATAACGTTCTCTCAATGTGAGTTGGTGTATGAATTTAGAAGACAAGGCTTTCCTGAATTTTTGATAAAGGATTGTAAGTAAACGTTACTTCATATTTAGTTTGAAGAATTTGCACGCACATCTGTATATCTGGAAGTAGAAAATTTCATGAATTTTCAATAGAGGTTCGTATGTACGTACGACCGTCATATTGAAATCATGGGTCCTACGTTTGATACCCAGATCGGAAAAAGTGTTGTTATTAGAAACGCGTGTACTTTTGTTGTTTTGTCGTTGGACATGCACGGCTCGACCTACGATTGTGCGAGTGAGAGCACCGGGAGATTACTTGTAGTTAATCAGTTGCCTTACGCCCATTTACTTTATAAAAGTGTCTCTTTGAGAATTCTGATCATTGAGCGAGTATAACAGAGTTGGGCGTTCTGTTATGAATATTCAATATATCCTAACCCGAGTTTAGACATCCTTTCTATTTATTTAGCATTTATCCTTTTTGGCTGCCCGTGACCAGAGGGCTGATTTTTATTTCACGAAAAGAATAAGCATTGCTATTCAACGTGGTAATGCTGCCCGTCTGCTAGGCACACTATTAGTCGACTGTGATGCGGCGAAATTCTATGACTTACAGATTTTTTATTTTAATTTTATTATAAATATTTTAGTTATTAAGTTACTTCTAAAGGATTGTTCAATTTGGTATTGGTTAAGTTCTGCACATAGTTGCCGAACCTTGTCGGTGTGTTTCAACGTCTCGTGATAAACGGTAAGTGTCTTTTCTAATCTAATCGCTAACAGTTTCGTAAAGCCTATATGTAATCGTTGAATAACCGCTATTAACTTATCGAGACTTGGAATACCAGACATAAATGAACACGTATTGTGTCAGGCAGCCGATGTGCTGCTGCCACTCAATAGATTAAAACTCAAGTAAGTGTGTTTTCTTTTCAAACAAAACATTCCTTTCTTTTTAAAAGATTCAATATTAATCAAGCGCAATACACTGTGATATCACCAACTTTATTTTAGAACCCACGTAAACAACTAACCTATTGTCATTTATCGGGTAAATATTTCGGGATCATATTCCAGCCACCGTGCTGCAATCCACGAATTTGTAGCAAAAAATCACACTGCCCGATTCGGAAAGAAACTGCTGCCACTGATCATTTGTTATCAAAAAAGGATACCAACATTTTACCGGATTTGGAAATCTAATACAAAACCTCCACAGCTTTCGTATCCTCTACCGCTAGCAGTCACCCATAAATAATATCATATTTTAGTCGTTCCAATAGTCAACGCGTACCTAGGTAGGTAGGTAAGCTTTAAGGGAGCTTTAAGCTTGAGGGAGCCGGCTTCCTAATGAGCGTTGGTCAGCATACCACCCTAAAGTTTGATTTGATAGGTACCTCACAGTCTGGGGTGAGCATCAGACAATTTTGGGGTAGACACCACCCATCCAGCCTCTCCTATACGCCAAAGTCAAATAGTACAATTTTTGTGAATGAATATGACACGTGAATTGAGTAAACCTATGTATATGTATATAGTAACAGTTGTATCAAGCTCACATTTGTAATATCACCTTAGTTGGACGTGTGTTATCCGCACTCAGCCTCATATTTGAGCCATTGTACGTAAATAACCGATGCGAAAAGTCGTTCGGCTACTCATGCCAACTTATCTCCGTCCAGAAAGATTCTATCTTTCTGGGGACCGGTATTGCGCAGTTCTTCCTTCATCGTTTCTGGATTGGACTTTTCTTGGTATAAATGGGCTCTAATGAGAAAATCGTATTAAAATTGATATAGATGATGATGCCACAATAAAAAGGCAGATCGACGTTAATTGTAAGACAGACAAAAAAAACACTATTGTTTTGGTTTGAGACCTCTTTCAAAACATGACGCCATTTTATAATTCAAAAATACTTCCAAGATATAAATACAATCTTATTATAGTTTTAGAATCATATAGATTTATAATTTACTAGCGGAATCGAAAGAAGATGACCTGCCCAAACGAAAAAATTAATTCCTAGAACCCGAATGCCACATACTGGATGCAATTGTAAATCTAAATCAAACAGAGACCTACTCAAACAAACCAATAAGTTCACAAATATCGGCTCAGTCTTTAAGGAGTTCTATTAAACAGAATAGAAGAATTATAATTATAAAGAAAATAATGCGAATTTCTATTGAATTTTAAAAGTAAATTCAATAAAAACTTCAAACTCATTTCTAAACTTAACAACGTTACGAACGAAATTACGTAAGTCGAGAACAAAACAGCCACTTTACTAAAATACAAAAGCAGTTTTAAGAAAGAAAATACAAAAGATAAATTTATATAACAATTTCACTGGTAGTATAGGTATTAAAATATTATATAAAAGTTTTAACTAATTTACCACGAATTTTACACGGAGTCTTATAAGAATATATTTACCCTTTGTAGTACAGGAGGCAACCATAGTTATCGAAATTTGTGTGTAATATAGGTCTGACTACCACCGAAGAATCCTAATGTGGATATGAGTTAGATTGTTTGTTACGCGTTCACGCCTTAACTACTTGACCAATCATCATGAAATTTGGCATACATGTCGCCAGGGAAACAGATAAGGACATAGGATAGGTACCTTTATTCTAGAAAAAAGTACTGTTACTAGCCAAACCTAGCCTATGTACTTACGCAGGCGACGACACGGGCAAAATCTAGTCTTCTTCTTTTCCTTAGCATTTATTATTTCCAAGTCACTTGGAGTCGGCTTTCTAGTCTAACGGATTTGACTGGATATCAGTTTTTACACGGAGCGACTGCCATCTGACCTCCACAACACGAAGGCTAACGATACCCTAAAGCTAGACCAGTGTCAGGATATCAGAGGGTACTGACTTCCCAATAACGACTGCCATAGATATTCATGGCAGCGGGGACCGACGGCTTTGCTCTCCGAGGCACGGAGCAGGCGATAATTGTCAATCAATACACATAATTTCGCAAAGTCATATAACTACCGAAAGTCAGAGGTGCGCGACGTGGGTTCGAACCCGAGACCCTCTGCATTGCAGTCTGTTGGTCTTCCCAATGAGCTATCAATAATCTAGTATGTCGATAATTAAAAATGACTATTAAATCAGCTTCGAGTACCACTTACGCTTCGCGCTTAATTGTGTTTTTGACACCTGGCTATCATCTACCAAATCGCCAATTTTTAAACAGTCTTAGGAAACGAGACATCATTAAAAATCTATTGTGGCCACCGGTGTACCGCTGCGACTTATTAGGATAATAAAGAAAATCGGTACTATCGTCCTTTTGCGTAAACTATTTAAACTGTCAATTTCTGTAATTCCAGAGATGATTGAAAAGCAATTGTGTCTGGTCGCCGGCAGCGCTTATCGCTGAAAAAGGTAAACGAAAAATATAAAACCTTAATGGCAAATCCAAATTGTTTATATTTTGGATGGAAATTGCTTGATTGTAGATCAAGACTTGACTTATCTTGGATAAGGAAAATAACAACTATTTTATTTTATTTTTAATTTATTTGATTTTATTAGGGACAACAAACAAATGAAATTGTTATAATGTATAATACACTATATTATACATAACAACAATTTTAGGAGTAAAATGATAGAATTAACAAACACACTGCTCACGACGTTATCCACAGATTACAATGTTATATAGTATAATTTGACAGTTAAGACAAACCAAGTGCTATAAATATAAATACTTACTCGTTAATCAGGTATGTCTTGACGTTAAGAATTGGATAAAGATGTAAGATATTCGCTATACAAATAATAATAATACATACATCACTATATTGCCATACAAAAAATAAAAATAAAATAAAACAACTATTAATTATGTATTTAACAATGGCGAATTGAAGCTACGAATTCAGGCATATACTAAATTACCTAAACTTGAACAAGAACGAATGGTATTGAAAATAGCTAATGTTCAATAACACGTGTTATTCCGCTTCGACCTGGTTTCTTTACAAAGGAGATGTCAACCGCCCGCATTAGGTGTCAAGCTTGTGTTTCAAACACAAAGGCTTTGTGCTGAACAGGTCTGAATCGATATGGAGAGCCACGCAATAACTGGCTGCAATTATTGATTGGCTAACTTTTGCGATTCTTTTTTCAATTTAGAAATCTCTTCATCTAAATCTGGAGATCTAATCTATTTACGCTACGTAAATGTATTAAACGTCATCTTAGACTGGTCTAAAATAAACTTGTGGTAATTTCCACTTAATAACCGCAGGGGCTAAAGTACTTTTAAACAGAAGGCCTGCCATGAAACGTAAATCCGAAATTTCGATACAATTCTGCGTGCTATTAGTACCGTGCCTATAGAGTAACTTTATAATTGTCCTAGACTCTACGATGAGTGCTCCGAACAATCTAGTAATGTCAATTTTAAAGAGCGAAAACCAAAAAAGCATTGTGGTATAAGACATACATAATAATAATTATGAACGCGTTCGTCTCGAAGATCTTAACGCTAAACGTAAGCTCCAAAAATCTCGTCTGAAGACCTCTGACGATTGTTGATCTGTGAATGTATGTTTGAAACGATAATCGTTGCCGCGAGTCACGTTCAAGAACATAAGCATAATCAAAATCGGGCGCGTCTAAGTGGACATAAATCGTCCTCAGTTAATAATTTATTCTGGCAATAAGATCAAGATTTTAAAATAAACAATGGTTATTTCTAGTAAGTATAAGAATCATAAAGATAGAAATACGAAACCCGCTAATGTTCACGAAAATAAATTGTTCTAAAAGAGCCGGATATTTTTCGTTTGACCGGCTTCAACATTTCCATTTCAATTTTGTCTCTTTCCATTTACAAGTCTGTATACGTAATCCACGTGACACAGCGGTCCTCAAGTAGTTCGTATTGCTAATTGTGATATTTTCGTGATTGCCTCGCTGCGCTGCGCCGGTCCCGTAACATGTGGGCGCTTTTATTTGTGAGCGATCGTGGGATCTTTGGATGTCGGGATCGGAAGTACTGTTAGTTTCTTTGTTCGAACTTATCAATAGCAGCATGGGGACTATACACGTACCCAGTAGACGGCAAAAGGCTGACTGAGTGGCTTTAAAATATTGATTGATATGTGTGTTATTTTTTAACCGACTTTAAAATAATATCCTTATTTTTTACGGTTACGGAAGTTTTTTTTACATTCACTTTCATCAGCTAGATAGGCTTTTGCTTACTTCTACGGAATATGTGTTGTTATCAATTGGCAATAGGAAAAGGGCATTACTTTCATGTCTGCTTCTTCTCAAACGTAAGAAACATCTACAGAGTTGGATCCTTTCGATAGTCCATAATTATTATTTTTATTTTCACTTGAAATTGGACAAATCTGAATATTTTACAGACATGTGTCTGAAAAATATTCATATTTTGTTGTTTGTATCCGAAAAACATTTTTAGTAGTTTTTGAGTCATAGATGACGTTGAGATAAAGGCAAAACCTTTTCCTAATATTATTTTCGTTTAAAATGTTCGTCGTAAAGATCTAATATAGCTCTGCAATAAATGGGTCTACTGTATACGTAATGTCCACTACTTATACATTTTAATGGAATAAATTAATACAATGGCTTCATCGGAAATGCTTTTATGCATTGAATGCTTTTAATATAAGAACACAATGCCCTATTATAATGTCGTGAGTCTACACTCGTTTTTAGAATGGTAGTTGTGTATCGAATCAAAGATGCGCTCTACTACCCTATATTAAACTGTCCCACTGCTGGGCACGGGCCGCTTCTCAGTGTGAGAAGGGTTAGGCTATAGTCCACCACGCTGGCCCAGTGCGGGATGGCAGACTTCAAATATCTTCGATAAAATTATAGCGAACGCTCAGACATGCAGGTTTTCTTATTATGTTTTCCTTCACCATTAAAGCAAATAATAATTAAGTATTTAACACGCACGTAACTTCGAAAATTTAGAGATGCGTGCCTTGGAATCGTACTTGAGACCTCTGCGTGGCAATCCAACAGTCTGCCACTACGCGATCTTTGCTAGGTTTGGAGATACAACTGTATATTGAATCATTTCTATTGTTTCAGTGATATGCCTGATCAAAAATTCAAGTGGGTTTCGTACACACTTGATCACTGGACCGTTCCGTGACGGGACACACAATTGGGGACTGTTTCAAATAAGCGATCGGCACTGGTGTACCAATGGACCTTATCCTGGGAATAATTGCAACGTTCGTTGTATCGGTAAGTAATTTTTCCTTTTTTATGGACCTTTGGTGTAAGTTGCCGCGCGATCGTAAGGTACGACGGTAAGGCTCGATCCGGATCAGATGAAGTGTTGTTATGAAATTATCAGTTACAGTACTGATAATCCTAACTAATATTATAAATGCGAAAATGAGTTTGTTTGTTTGTTCCGCTTTCACGCCTTAACTACTCAACCAATCAACATGAAATTTTGCATACACCTTGTCAGGGGTACAGAATAGGACATAGGGTACCTTTCATCCAGAAAAAATAACTGTTGCAAACCTAACCTAACCTACATTTACGCGAGTGAAGCCGCGGGTGAAAACTAGTTAAGATATAAAGGGTAAATGAAAAATACTAATAAAATTATACCTGAGTATTGTTTACATCATACTGAACCACTTTTGGTCTAACACTTTCTACAAAACTCTATACCTTTGCAGAAAATATATTCTAACCAATTTAAAATTGGTTAGAATATGTGCTTGCCTCGGGGTGTGCTATTTGGATACGCCACTGCTTTCTTTTGCGACCTGCCTTAGTCGATTAGAGCTACCAATTTTAATATAAATGTACTATAGTAATAAAAATATTAAATAATGAATCCTGAAAAGTGGTAGAGCAAAGGTTTTTTAAGGTATAAATAAGTCATTAAAAAAGGTTATTATTGTTTTTCAAGTAACCTTGTGAACCACAAAGAAATACACCATCTTAGTAAATGTGACTGCTAAAAGCCAGGACCATAAGGTATCGATTTCCATGTCAAGCAAAGTGTTATTTAGATTTTATAATGATTCATTCTGATTCTGACAAAGACAAAAAGTCGCTTGGTCGCCGGCCGAGTCCGACGGACATTGGCTTACAAAAAAAACCATGGCGACCAGAAACGCGGGCAGCCACAGACGACAACTTACAGAATACGGCATCTCGACGCACAAAATATCGATAAATGCTAATACGATGCTACAAGATTGCGATGCACGTTACTGCGAAAGACCGTCTCTGCGAAGCCACTACACTTCGATGCACGTTACCGCGATGGATCTTCACTGCGATACTACTTGACTTCGATGCACATTACCGCGAAAGATCTTTACTGAGATACTACTTGACTTCGATCCACGTTACCGCGAAATACCCGTATATGCCCACGAAAAAAGGCGATACGAATGATAATACACCGCGAAAGAGTTAGAACTGAGCCAGCATTACCAAGATCGTTAAACTCATTTACCGTTCCTCATCAGTAGGTATACTGTTGTTGGTCCTGAACAATGTTTAATTGGTCATTATATAGATAATGATAAAGAAAATGAATCGATTCTTGTTTTTAGCACTGGACGTAATTTACATTTACTAAACAATTCAAAATTTTGGATTGTTGATGTCACTTTCAAATGCTGCCCTAACCTGTTCTGTCAAATTTTACATTGCACGGGATGGTTGGATCTGAGTATGGTGCACAAAAAATTGTACCACTCGCGTATGGGTTGCTGTCAAACAAATCAGAAAACAAGAACAACAGAAAATAAATAAAGAAATAAAACTAATTTTCCCCTACGAATTCTTTTATATTTATATTTTTATACTTTTTATATTTTTGTACCAATCAATAAGCATATTAAAACTTTGTTTAAATTTTGTTTAAAAATTATGTTTTGTTAACATTTTTGTTATATCTAAGTCTGTATTTTTGTCAAGTTGATTAGTTATACTTATATTATGATTGTTTATTATGTACTGTACAAAACATTATGGAATACGCATTATTTTATTTCATTATGGTTTATCATTTATTAAACCCATTCAAAACATATTTTCGTTCTGATAAGTGATAATATAATAAAAAATAAATAAATAAAATAAATGTAGATAGGTAGCTATGTACTGATATGTTAAGCTTAACGAAAGACGAGTAGGTATGTCGAAGTCTAATAGTTTCTCAATAACGATCTTTCGCTTTATCGACGTCAAGTAGCTCCGTAGAAATGATATTTCGCGATAATGATATTTAACTTGCATCGAAGTCAAGTAGTATCTCAGTAAAGATCTATCGCGGTAACGTGCATCGAAGTCAAGTAGTATCGCAGTGAAGATCCATCGCGGTAACGTGCATCGAAGTGTAGTGGCTTCGCAGAGACGGTCTTTCGCAGTAACGTGCATCGCAATCTTGTAGCATCGTATTAGCATTTATCGAGATTTTGTGCGTCGAGATTCCGTATTCTACTCCAGACCCGGCCTATTCTGTCCATTAAAAATATGTTGAGTATTGTGGATTGGATCTCCACACGAGAAAATTTGGTCATTCATAAATAGTATCGGTGTTTTTTATAACCGTTGTTTAAATGTTTGCAAAGTACCCCGCAACACAGGGTTTATTCATAGGGCGGCAGTTTATTTCTCTTTTTAAATCATTTTCAGAGGATTTGAAAACGAGTGTGATGGTTTAGCATTGTAAGGTTTCCCTTCATACAATGATTAATTAATACATGTTTGTTCCAGATCTCCTGCTGGATGACATTACATTGGCATCAGCTTGTGCCAAGACGATACTGAGGCAGCAAGGTTTAAACGCGTGGCCCGTCTGGGTGAACTACTGTCAAGGATACAGACTGCCGGATTACCAATGTTGATGATGTTACTAACAGTGCCTTGCCTACGCCATCACAAACATAACAGTAATGACGTTTGTACATGAATGCGGGTACATGCGCAAGTTGAGGTGCTTGCGTGAATCGCATGAATTGTCAACGCGTAGACAAGAAACATGTCTGTTTAAAGCGCGTATAGCGCGACTAGATTGCGCATGAACCTGGCCTGCGCATATACCGCGTGCGAGTAATTTGCTCATATGCCACGCGAATATTTTATGCAAGTGCTTCGCGAGTAGGATGTGCATGTATTTTGCACGAGTAACTCGCTCATATACCGCGCGAGTAATGTACGCAAGTACTACGCGAGTTACTTGTTTATGTAGCCCTTGCGACTTTGCTGGCCACATATGTGCTAATTATTTGTGCATGTACTGCACGAGTATTTCACGCATGTACTATGCTAGTAACGCATGACTTGTGCATGAATCTCGTGCAAATAACTTACTCATGTACCGCACGAGTATTTTCCGTAAGTACTGCACGACTAGTATGAGTATGTAGCTTGGCCGAGTAGCTTGTGCATGCAGCTCACGCGATTAGCTAGCACATGCAGCTCTCGCGGGTATGTTGGTCACTTTAATCGCATTAGTAGCTAGTGCATGTACCGCGTGAGTATTTTGTACATGCACCTACAGCGCTAGGAGCTTATGCATATAGCTCAAGCGAGTAGCTTGAGTATGCAGCTTCTGCGTGTAATTTGGACATGTATCCTCTGCTAGCAGTTTGGTCATGTACCACACACATGTTGCTAACGCATGTACATCGTGAATATGTTACGAATGTACTGCGCTAGAATTTTACGCATGTATCCCTCATGCGTAGCCTCATGATAGCTACTTGCATCATGTACACTGTATATATGTCCAGTCTGTCCATATTTTATCTTTATATCTCACATACTGCATAACATCTTAGGGTGGAGCAGCCAAATCAATTCTCCTGTCCCTAGAGCGAGCTCAAAGAGCTGTTCTTAAGGTAGCTACGTGTCGCCCATTCTTGTTTCCCACTCATCAGCTTTACGCCGCTTGCAAGGTACACTACTAACCATTCGTCAATTATTTATTATACACACTATACTTAAACAGCACATTGAAGTCTCGTTTACCCCGGTCTTATATAGGCGAAGAAAAGAGTTAGTTTGTACAAAGTCTCAAACCAGACACGCATTTGTCAATAAATTCTATGTCTTCTTATGACCGTATTTATATATCAAGTTAAATAAAATATTAGAAATGTAGTATCATGTTAATGGAATACCTACGAAAATTAAATTATACGGATACAGAAAAACTGAAAAAATGCGCTAGTGTAAAATAAAATTGTCAAGTGATGTCCTGAAACACAGGTTTATCCTAGTTCAGGGAGGCTTAAACGTAACCTTTTGAATTTAATTTATTTTCTATACCCTATAAATTAACATAGTTTAAGAATTAATTTTAATTTAAGCTTAAATTATTTAAGGCACGCAGGTATGTTTTAACACTGTTCATGTAATATATGCATGATGTAGTTATTATTATTATTGTTATTATTTAGTTTTACTTACTGTAACTTTCGTTCAAAATAAATTTAAATAAAATAAAAACTTTACTATTAAGTTATATTTGCTTTTTTATGTATCGCCCTCTTTCCTTATTCCAGAAACCAATATACAATATACATTTAGATTCACACCTTAACTATCATCCGTATTAAGTACCATGTAATAGGGAAAGAGCGACTTTGCCAGACAGAACTTGTCACAAGAAATTAACAAGACAATATTTTACACATCCAAATATTTTGATAAACTTTCACATTCCAAATATATATATAAGGGATCTGTTTCATTTCCTTGCTGCCTATCTAAATCCTTATCCTTGCCTCTCTTTAACTTTTCACTCTCCCTCGCGGTCTAAGTTTTGATGGGTGATCAAAGACCAAATCTGAATAGCGCTGTTGCTCAGCCTCAAACACCATCATAATTCGGAATAATGTTCGTAACTTCGTAAATGGTACCCATCCTAAGGCTACTCTGTAGATGGTAACTTAATCCCAAAATGTTAAAATTAAATTTAGTTGTAACTTGTTACTCATTGAAATATTCACTGCTATACTTGACCACAATCTCCATATTAATATTTTATCTTTTTAGTTTCAAATAATAATAAGTTTTATTTACCAATATAAAGGATTGTAATACAAGTTTTGTCTTATTTTCTTGTTAGTATACTAAATTAATCTACAATCTAATGAGTGAACTGCACTGTTCTCCTAACTAGATTATTAAATAAAATCTGTTTACCCTTAATCAGGCCTAGCGATTTTTTTTCTTCTGAATACTGATTTTGGTAGATTACAGGAACCCCGTGGTCTCTATATGACGACTGCCTGCTGCTTATGCAGACATGTGGTCTGTATGTGGCCACTGTCCTTTGGTTATTACGCAACTTTTAAGGGTTAGACTACTCACTGTAAATGAATCCTTGATATAATAAAAACACACTATAACTATGGAAAAAAGTGTTTATTAGTTGTAATGGTGATTATCATCAAAACAAGAATCAAATTGTTCGCGACCAAGAATTTTCTGCGTGTTCTGAAAAAATCAAACAGTTTTTATTAGGAGATTTGTTTGGTTTTGAAGTTTTAGTATGTCAACGGTTAATTTACGGTGATCTAGTATAACCCTTAATAGTTATGTAGACAACTTACAAGACAGTGGCCACATATTGACCACATTTATTTTTATCAAATGAGCAGAGGTTTTATGTGGACCACAGCAGCGATAGATCAGTGGGGAGACCAACAGACAGCAATGCAGAAGGTCTCGGGTTCTAACCCACGTCGAGCACCTCTGACTTTCGGAAGTTATATGACTTTTCGAAATTATGTGCGTATTGATTGACAATTATCGCCTGCTCCGCGCCTCGGAAAGCACGTTAAGCCGTTGGTACCGGCTGCCTTGAAAATCTATGGCAGTCGTTATTGGGAGAGTGTCAACACAAAAGATCCCACTGGGTCGAAGTGTCGCCGGTCTGCACTGACTGGCCCCCACATAAGATAAGATAAGATATGTGGACCACAAGCTTTGGGAGTCAATATTTCACAAAATACAATACATACATACATAGATTAACGCCTGTTTCCCTGAGGGGTAGGCAAAGACTACAGATTACAATGTAAATAATTATGCAAATTCATTACAATGTAACTTAAACTTAATTAGTTTAATAGTATTAGATATATTAAAATAGTCAAACAACACGTCTTCACAGTGTCGAATCGCGGACGAAAGAGGATACTATACATAATATAACGTACAGAACAATTATATTATACCATACATACCTAGTATAATGTAATTATTTTGTACGAATCACTGAATTACCACACACACACAGTGTGTGTGGTCCACAGTACGCATCTCACTTTTTAACGTTACGTCCGTATTAAGCAGTTCGTAATCCTTCAATGTACTCAGAGATAATATTATCTTTAAACTGTACGAACACTTTAAGCACATTATGAAGAACTGGCAGATATGCAGAGCTTTACAATATTTTCCTTCACCTTTAGGCATAGCGAGCGAAAATGAGCTATTATTTGAAGTCTGCCAAATAGCACATACATATGGTGCTATCTATGTATTTTATATTACTACTTACGTCTTAATTAACATAGGCGATAAATAAACAAACAACTTTCTAGAACAATATATATTGTCACATTTATTAAATAAACAACACTAGTTCTAAGAATAAGATGCGACGTTCGTCAGTCACTCCCCACACGATGCTTCACATACACATAATAATTTCTGTCTTTACAAACCAACAACCAACAGGTGATATAATTGTGTGAAAGTCATTACCACCGAAGAAATACAGCGTTACCACATTTATAAGGCACACCTTTAGACTTAGTTCGCGCAAACATGAACAACCTTTAAAAATCTAAACCATAGTAAAATAAAATCAACCTTAAACCCTTAGAACGTAAGGCGTATGATTCTTTCGTAATATACATTAAGGTAGCATATATTATGCTACGTAGTGGATGAGACAACAAAACTAGAGCACTGTTGTTAATATTTATAATATACGCCATTTATTGCAGTATTGTTAAGTTAATTTTATGCTTTACTTAATTAATAATACTCACACTAAGTGAGTTAGATAGCATGCACTTTAAGGACAACTCAGAGTGATCAGCAAAGTGTTCAAATACTTTTAAAATGTAAATAAAATACGAATCTCTATCCCATTAAATTAAAACTCAAAATCGTATCCAAAAAGTATAATTTAGTCTAGTGGATAGCGGCATGCAATCAAATATCCTCCTCGCGACTGCGCAAGCGTTTTCGAATACCCTCGAACATACCCGAGCATGTTTGTCCGCAGCGACTGATGAAGGCTCTCCGCGTGCCGTTGAGACACCGTGCGGCATGACTAGAGAGCCTAGAGAATATACTGGGTGTAAGGGACGGCGTACCGAAAACTTTAGCAAGACGTCTTTCTATAAGTACTTATCACGACGCAAACTTCAATTAATAAAAAAAACGCAAGATTTAAATGTAATGTAGATTAACATTATTACGCGGTACGCAATGGATTGCTACCAATTCATCGCACTCGACGAATGAACTCTGCGTTCTGCGCGCATAAAAACAGCTGATCTATTTAAATCACGACCATTTAATTACATTGCTGTATTGTAGAAAAATGTGACAGTCAGAAAAATGAAAAATTGCAGAAAAGGAATTATGATTGTCGAAAAAAAATCCAACGATATTTAACTCAGAATAATGGTCTGAATCTACTATTTCAGTTTTCGGTACACCGTCCCTTACACCCAGTATGTACGTGGCGAGAGTGAACAAATTTTGTCGATGACGACCAATTGAGTAACGGCACTGACTTAATGCGCGAGCTCCAAGTACTCGCACGGATATCCACGAAACTATTCGAAAATTGTTTGAGCCGAAACGTGCGTGTTATACGCTACGTGTTAGTGGCGGCAAAGAACATGTTCGAGCATGCGCGGGCATTTTGCCGCTCAATCTGAGTTGACCCTGACGCGTGTCACAAACAAGTTGATTTGTCCCTATAGTACGTACCTAATACATATTAACTCAATGGAAATATATATATTTACCTTACGCATTCATCTCGATACTTTTCTCTTTATAATGCTTGCCCTAAGTCATTTGATCAATATCATCATGAATATCAGCCAATCTACTCATTATTGTCATGTATATCAACCAAATAACATAGAATTTCTTTACAGCAACGATGTCGATATTAATTGGTCAATAGTTACCACTGTGCTTGTTTTTTACGTGTACAATGCGAATACCGGGTCAATCATATAAACTTGGTACTCTTTTATGTGTTAACCTGATAACCATAGAAAGACCAAATATATCCTTTTCTCTATGTGTGAATAATCACATGTCAAAGATAATATACATATAAAAAGGCATAATACTAAAATAGTTTTTATTTATTGCTGCATCGATGTACCAGTATATAGTGTAATTATAGACAAATTTAGTCGATTCGAATGGCTGAAATAAAAATTGAAGACATGCTATTATTGTCGTTTCACTGACTTGACCCCAAAATAGTGTTGGATCATAATATATTATATTCGAATAAATTCGAATGTTTGATAAACAGCGTAAAGAAATTTTTTATTTTAAATATAATATCAATATTGTCAACTCTATACATGAATGCGGGCGCTGCACCCTTTACCATGCAGTTGCGCGTTCGTGTAGACCACAACTTTATCCGCATACCATTCGAATGTAATTACTAATACGAAATCATTGTACGCACACGTCAATGTGTCTCTGTTTTAGCTTTTTATTACTTTTATAACAAAGCCTTATTTATGTGTTTTTCATGAAATCTGCAGTGAACGTAGATAAAACATGGAATAAGTACTTTCATCCTAACCAAAGCACATTACTACAGGTGGGTCTCTAGTACTGTTAATGCAGCAAGATAGCTATTAGGCTATTCTGTTTTACAGTTTGTTGACATGAACCATACCAACCTCTTGATATAATCATACTATAGCGACACGGCTTAGTTTTATTAAGCCGGCGCGGCGGTGCTTTTTACTTTGTGTAGATGCCGTGGCTTTATTTTTTAGCTGTGAGAACACTGCCTTGTTTTATTTCCATTCAATGGATGGCCGTTACTTGGCTACACAGATAACATATGTTTAATATTTCGACAGTTTCCGTAGGCACTTCAAGTCAAATGGCTAAGGCTACCTTATTATTACGTTTAGCGCCTCAATTCAATTTTATAATCCAGCAATCATTCTGTACATCCCAACAATAATAATGATGTATCCAATAATTGTATTAAACAGCAAAATATATTGGCATCGAATACAAATCTACGTTTATCGTATTAATATTTTATAATTCAAACGCTATGTTGGCAGTATATTTTCTTATCTTATTAGGAATTTATTTTACATCGATAAACTGCATAAGAAAGGCTAAAAATATTCGACTGTTATTAATAAAATATGCTTTTTGCAACTATTTTGTAGCCGCTATTTATTGTTAGATTTTCCAAAGACTAGCTTTTTAACTTCTATCAATAAGGTTCTTATCTAAAGAACCTAATTTTTATACATATTTACATAGACTCTTTGACATAGACCTTCTCAATTACTAGAAAACAAACGCATTTTAAAATCAGAACATATCACGTCATCTATTGTGAATAAAACATACACAGTATTGAAACCTCAGGTTTAATTACTGCATTAGAGGAGACACCTCAAGTAATATTTTTTTGTAGCTTGCTTTCTAACTCACTTAGGCCCGTTTCCTATATTTAGAAACGAAAACGAAAATTTATTGGCTGCCGGTTAAACAATTTGTTTTGAAAAAAAAGTAACTCGTATTTAGTATTGCAACGACAAATTGTTATGATGATGACTAAATGTTAATATTTAAAACGAGCCATCACATATATTGTGATACTGTTTAAATATTATTGAAAGAGTTAGAGAGCATGCACTCTAACTCTTATTACAAAAAAATAGCTTACGATGCCTTCTCTAGTACGTAGAACTTAATACTCAATAAAAAATCATGAATTTTAATAAATTATAAAGCTCTCGGTGCCTCTATAATTATCCAGAAATTCAATTATAGATTATAAACAAATTGTCATATATTATTTTTTACTATAATCTGTGGGTGCCATAGATTTACTTTGTAAGTTATTAGCTGCCTCTTAAGGACTTTTCGAATCACGCTTTTCATTCTAATATAAATAATATAAATTAAATTAATACGCATTATGGAAATAAAATGCATATTAATTTAATTATTTACACCCATCGATCAAATATACCATAGATGCACGATCGTCGCTCGAAAAACGGCCCCAACAAAACTGTGCATAAATCAGTCGTATGCGCTATATTATGCACCTGTCCCACTCACTCTTGCGTGCGCTGCCCGTAAGCGAGAGCGAATCGTTTGCGTATAGCGAGTAACATACTTAGAACGCTTTACATTGACGCGTTTAAACTAAACTATTACAAAATGTTTCTCAGTGGGCGTTTAATGGTTATTCCGGTTTATTTCCTGGATTGCATAATAAATGCAGACACTTCTAAGTGAGTGGTACTGGTCAGTGCCACATATTGACGCGGATTTTGTATGAGAATGTGCATCTATGGTATATTTGATCGAAGTTTACACCATAAAATATTTGTGGTTCAAACTCTAAATCTACGTAAATATATTTAAGTTAACAACAAGATTATGTATTACGTTTCACAAAGCTTTGGTTTCTTGTCGACTAGACTATGACATGATATACAATGTTCTGCGAAGCTATTAAACTATTAACTTCAGTCCTACAACTGCTGGTATCGTATTCAAAGATTTAAATCATAAATGTGTTCTTAAATCGCACGAAAAATGCCCACACCTAAGAGAGTAAGCTCAGACATTAGATAGAGACAGATAGTGTGATTTATAATCCAGATATCATGTTGTCATTGTCAGTCAGATGACAACTTAAAGTGACGCTCACAACGCTCACTTTCATGACCGCGGAATGTCCTTAACGTCGGGACGTTCACGGTCGTGAGAGTGGTCACCATTCTGGAATGCTGACTATATAAAAACATAGCAGGCACGTCCTTTATGATTTAAATCTTTGCTCGTATTAAGATGGTTTACACTGCGTGATACTAACAAACAACTACAGATAAAGTATCAATTCGTTTCTACATACAAGTTAAATGCAGCTAATCTTTGGGTAACGCACTATCGCTCTTCCCCCTAGAGTATACTCTGTAAGCGGTCTTCGAGCCCAGCATTCTGTCGAGGAGGCTGTGCTTGGCCCTCCGGCGGTGCGTAAGGACCTCCCGGCATAGCTCGTGGAACACCTCTCCAACCTGGTTGACTTGTTCGGCCGCTGCCACCTCGGCGAAGCTACATTCGAAGTCTTTTGCGAGGATCTCACCTTCTTCAGGGCTGACCTGTAATTGTATTGTATAAGTATTGTATTTATTCTAGGTCTACTATGATATATCGATGCGAAATGGTCATAGTAAATGACTAAATTTACCTAATTACATCCAATTTATTCTATGATACAATTTACCTTAGTCTATAAAGTGCATTAAAATATTTTAAAAATAAAGCCATAATAAATTAATTACATTTAGAAACCGCCGAATATGTGGACATCGAACCAAAGATCTTGTGCACAGCAGTCGCATTTAATAGTTCATCGGGCCCGAGGCAGTTTGTAGGATTCAAATGGTATGTTTGTATGTGTGCTGCTCACTGCCAATGTTTCGAGTTTTGTCAATTTACTTACACGGTACATAGGTATATGTAGTAAGTCTGGGTATTGATTATGCCGGACAAAGCTTTAAATCATAGAAGCCAACTACGTTTAAATATTACCTTCACCTATTTGGATCGTAAGGTTGTCATGGAATACAGAATGTCAAAGTGACACCTGAATCATAAATATAGGCTTATAGGCTTATCATGCTCGCTCGTATTGAAAATTGCGTACTATCGTCATCTACGTGTACATAAGTATATGGTAGATGACGATAGTACGCAATTGTTCACACATTACATACACACGGTAGATGGCTTAGTCTTTTTTGTGTAAACACTGTTTCGTGCTATTTGAGTACGTTGAGAGCACATCTATTGGTAGGGTTATTAAGTCTTTGATATTATATTGATTAATTTATGTTTGTGTACGGGGGAAGGGAACATAATTGTATTTATATAAAATCATATTGAAAGGCTTTGGTAGCCATCTTAATATCGCTAAAATGGACTTGAGTCGAACAATTGGTTTGAGTAACAGTCGCGAGTTGGAGAGCAGTGATAGCTCAGTGGGGAGACCAACAGACTGCAATGCAGAGGGTCTCGGGTTCAAACACACGTCGCGCACCTATGAGGTTCGGAAGTTATATGACTTTTCGAAATTATGTGCGTATTGATTGACAAATATCGCCTGCTCCGTGCCTCGGAGAGCGCGTTAAGCCGTCGGTCCCGGTTGCCATGAACAGCTATGGCAGTCGATATTGGGAGAGAGTCGACACAAAAGATCCCACTGGGTCGAAGTGTCGCCGGTCTGCACTGACTGGCCCCAAGATAAGATAAGATAAACAGTCGCGCAGTACTTACGGGTCTTTCTGTCAAAAAATTCTTAATAGCTACACGCAGTGTGGAACTGTGCCTGATAGCAACAGCAAGCCAGTCGTCACCTACTACGTGCGTCCTACAACCATAACTAGATGGAATACATCATTTCAAGGATATACGCAAAGTGAGACTATGTATAAAAGGAAAATAAGGGGAGGAAGCTAAGTGAACCCCCGGAACTCTTACACGCAGTAAACATGGTTCCCCTAAAACCGGTTCCCTGTAAGATAATTGTCCCAGCGAGACGGCTCATTCATACTGTCACCAAGTATTTGGCAAGATCGGCTTCCATTCATGATTGTTAAGTTATTTGGCACACACTGACTGTCGGCGCTGGCAATCGCCTAGCCGACCTATCTGCTCAAATCACTCTAGTATCACGCTCATCTCGAGATTCACATCAAATTCAAGGTTACTATCTACGCCTTTGTATAGGCACTTGCGTCCAGCGGAAAACGAAAACACTCATTGGCTGCGAAGAGGTGTCAGCACCCAGCGCACAGCGGGGAAGACGCTCTGTAGCGCTTACCGTTAGGCGTTAATCAGACACTCTTCATAGTGCGGCTAGTAACCATCCAACCAATTAAATTAAATTTGATTACACGATGTAACTTTTATATTACAACTTTTAATTTAATTATTTAGAGTCTCTGTAAGCTATTCTATAGAACTTAGTTATAATAAATCTAACAAAAAATTAAAAAGTCCTAATTGAAACACCTTCTAGTAGGCGTCATAGGATTCCTCCGCATTGCAGTCGACTGGTAGTATGCCTAAGAAGGAATGCTGTCAGCAGCATTGCCACCTACAAATATATTATAGTAATGTACGATGTAACAGATTACCTGTCTTAAGTGCACCATGTCTGCCTTATTCCCGACTAGTGTGAGCGGTATGTCTGGCTGCAGGCTCTGCTTGGCTCTCCTGACGTAGTTGAACGACTCTCGGTCTGTGATGGAGTACACGAGGAACAGCCCGTCCGCCCATTGCGCTATCTCATTGCCTGGTAGCTCTTCTATACTCTGAAAAGATAAGAAAGAAGAATGCAAAACTTAGTTAAGAAGAAAGTGTAACTTTTTCAAGGGTTATACCTATATTATACTATAAAACCCTTTGTAATCAGACAGATCGTACTAAAAGATTTGTCAGCTCCAATCTTTTTTAGAAAATGTTAACCATCGCCCTCTCATTACTATGAATAGGTTGTTTACCTACATACTCCTTATCATCTATAAAAACATCAGCTGTACTAAAATTTTGCATATCTGGCTCTGAGATCTAGTATTAGTAACCGCTCACAGTAGCGGTTCAGGAAAACTGAGAGGAAAGTTGCACGTCTAAGAGATTTCGACAATGTTCTGGAAGATGTATGAAGTTTGCCAGCTCGCGTTAGTAGAATGTGATGTAATATACGCTAATCCTTCTCATAATGACAAGAGGCGCGTGGCTAATAGTGAGTCAATCTTTAAACCGAGCTGATATTATCCAAACCAACGGAAGATGTGGATAACAATATACATACGAAGCCTCACGCATAGGCGTCCCCCACATTAGGCGTGCGCGTTCCTCGGGCGTGTGAGCGACGCTGGCGCCGCGCGTGCGCTGCGTAAGCATCGTGTGACTCATGTGTTGCCGCCGTGTGACGTGTGTGCAGCGAGCACGCAGCGCGCATGCGGCGCTCGCCCTCGCGTTTAACTTTTAGCGGGCGGCGGGGATAGCGGGTGAAGGGGTAAGAACGCGACGCGAGCGCAGCGTGCGCGCCCAGCGCGCCGCGTGCA
This sequence comes from Catocala sponsa, assembly GCA_963564715.1. NCBI lineage: Eukaryota > Metazoa > Arthropoda > Insecta > Lepidoptera > Erebidae > Catocala > Catocala sponsa. The sequence goes on from OY751326.1 coordinate 6,009,006, forward strand.
CTCTCGGCAGACGCCGCAGGGGAGTAACGCCAGCAACACGCGACGCTCGCACAGCGCGCTACACACACGCCCGAGGAACGCGCACGCCAAATGTGGGGTCAGCCTTATATTCTCGAAAGGGTTCGCAGTGGTGTATTACAGACAGCTATGAGTGTAGCTCCATGTTACAGGAGATGAGCCTATTGCCTTCCAGTGGCCACATTGCTAGTTTCCATGCTGCTACTGCTAATTTCTTAACAGAAAATTTGCCCGTCCCAAGAATCGAACCAGAGACCTCATAACAGCAGTCATCACTACCGCTATACTACCAAGACTGTCGTTAATATGACAATGATAAATAAATTTGGCAAACAATAGCTTGCCTTTATACACCATCGGTAGTTGTTACAAATTCATATAATCTATTCCTGTGCACTATTAATCAAGCAAATTTTACATTGCATTGTCGTCATTAAAGATTTAAACGATTGTTTTCACGGCTGTGCATGTTATTTATTCGAGTTTTTATTCGACATACCTATGTAACAATAACATTTTGATTTGTTACATTCAATGTTATGTTTATACACGTTTAGTATAATTAAATCGGTCGCCTTTAACTCTGAAACGATTTGAACAAGATGTATTGACTGACGCATGGGCAGTCGTTTGTATCGTTAGAGTTTTATTGCTGCGTGATCAATAGATTTTGTTCTAGGTCTAGGTATTATATATCCGTTTATTTTTTCAATAAAATAATTAGAATTTAATGTAAGTTAAAATTATTTTTTTTCTTCGCATTCGTGCCTTATACTTAATTCTGCAGCTAGCAGTGCATAAATAATACAGTATTTTTACTAATATTATAAAGAGAAAAGATTTGATTTTTGTTTGTTTGGTTTTTTGTAAGGATTTAAGGCGTAAAAGTGAAACGAACTAACAAACAAACTCACATTCGCACTTACATTTGTATTAAAGACTAGCTGTTACCTGCGACTTCGTCCGCGTATTTTAACTAAAAAGTTTTTGTCCCCGCGGAACCCTATTTTTTCTAAAATCAAACTAGCCTAAGTTACTCCTTATAACATCAGCTATCTGCCAGTAAAAGTCCCGTCAAAATCGGTTCAGCCGTTTCGGAGATTACCCGGAACAAACAGACAGACAAAAGTTTTAAAAATAGATGTTTTCGTGTAGGTACCTTATATACTTTCATATGCATTAGATAAAAAGCTGTTATTTTGACATTACAAACAGACACTTCAATTTTATTTATTTGTATATATGAATAGATGATTTTACAAAATTATCTCTAGATTGCCGCTTTATACAAGAATATAAATTAAGAGAAAACAGTTATTAATCTTTGAAAATAAATATCTCAGTGTAAGCCTGTGTGCTAGTGTGTTTAAGAAGGGTGTTTGTATGTCTGTGTGAGTGTATATGCAACCGGGTACAATATAATAGAATACAGTTATTATTAAAAAAATTATTATTATTCAATAATCATAAAAGTAATGTATGAAATTTTATATAAATAATATTGAAAAGTTATATAATTTAAATAGTGGAAATAATTGCAATTAAATGTATATACTTAATATTTATCCGTAATAAAGGCTATATATCGACACTTCGAGGATGAAATGTTTTGGCGAAAATTCGTTATTGATATAAGCTTTTTCAGTTTTTCAAAGTGCATCGACCTATTTAAAATAGTGATATTCGCAAATAAACTATGATTGATGACACAGAAAATATCGCAGCATACATACTTTTGTTTGAAAAATAATGTTGTTATATACACTTCAACTTGCCACAAAAGCTGGTAAAGATATAATTTTATAATTATAGAACATCAAAAATAATCTCAAATTTTAGACTTTTTGCACTCTTCACAAAAAAGTTAAAAGAAAAGTAAAATTGAGTGTTTTGTTTCCTTTTTGGCTCTCCTGGAAAGGCTTTTACTACATTTCATCCTCACAGGGTCGATATATCAGAGTCGCGAACGATGGTGGTCATGATGATACTAATATTATAAAGAGGAAAGATTTGATTGTTTGTTTGTAAGGATTTAACTAAAACTAATCAACAGATTTTAAAAATTCATTCACCATTCTAAAGCTACATTAGCACCGAGTAACGTAGGCTATATGTTATTTAAAATAAAATGTACTGTTACTAACATAACCTAACCTATCTTACTTTTACGCGAGGGAAGCCGCGGGCAAAAGCTAGTGTTTTATAAAAGTGTGTGTGTGTGTATGTGTGTCCTACACTGTGAGACGATCCAATCTAAAATTTCTACAAATAGATAAGTTCCTTAATTCATTCTACTAATCAATTTAAAACCATAATACATTTATGTAATAAAATTTGTTGTGGTCTTTAAGTTTATTCCAAATGTAGTCCGAATATGCTCACACACGGCGAGGTGTCATCGTTGACGATACTACAACGAAGTGTCATCTGTCCAAATCTGTCCAAAAATAAAATAAATAAAAGTAATTAAAATCTAAATAAAGTAAAATAATCCTTAAAGTGAAATAATCATAATATTGTCTTCTGTTCACGCGAATGTTATTCATTGAAATTAAACTACTATATATGGATTTTATCGCGTTGTTTATTTGACACTTCTTTACAAAATTTATATTTGTGTTTACACTTTCCCCGACGTTTTGGTTGCTTTTCAGCAGCCATGGTCAAACGTCGGGGAAAGTGTAAACACAAATATAATAGTATAGTAATAGTATAAATAGTTTTAATAGTTTCAATAATTTAATTAGCTTAAAAATTAGTAAAGTTTAATAGTAATAGCAGTGTAACAGTTTTCAAAATTTTGTAATAAAGTGTCAAATAAACAACGCGATAAAATCCGTGTATAGTAGTTTAATTTCAATGAAATAATCATTATAATATTTGTACATAATACAATTAAATTTGCAATCTAATAATACTATTTGATATCACGCTTAGATCGTTATGCTACCTCTCATTTGCTGAACGCTTTTCGGAACGTCTCAAGTGAGTCGAAGTGAATGTCTATTGACTCACAGCATCCGTTGAATAATCGGCTTAAACGGGAAACTAATACGCATTCGCCGAATTCTGTTTTTCTGAAAGGGCCTTGAGTGGTACAACAGATTTTCAAGGAAATTTAGAGGGTAAATTTATATTAAATTTACTCAATAGTTGCGAACAATTGATGCGACTCCTTACAATTTTATATTTAAAATATATTATATCTAAAACGCCTCTACGTTTTGAAAGGGATTGCATATTACATTTTTGGAGCCTTTCTTCGTATGGCAATAGGTGGTTAATTCCCGAACCACGATCTAAGTGCCAAATAAACCTTTTTTTGTATTATTTCAAGCCTGAGAGTGTAAACTGCGTAGTGGGGTCTTCATATTTGACTATAATATTCCAATGCGCTCCTTACTAAGCTATTGTAGAGAAGTATTTTAGTTGTAGGCCTGCGAAACTCTTTGCCACTACGGACACCAAAACCCAACATTTTGGACGCTCTCTTAACAATTTGCTCTACGGGGCACAAAAGTGAGTTTATTATCTAATACCATACCAAGGTCCCTTACAGTTTAAGTTTCAAGTACGTTGTTACCCTGAATATGGTTTGATGAAGCGATTGGTTTAAATTTCCTAGTAAATCTTATTAAAGAGCATTCTTTGTAGAGTAGGTAATTGCATTTGACTCTCACCAAAGCGCTAATTGATCTAAATCACTTTGGAGTTCAGCTGCGTGCTTAGAACAAATTATGTATTTTGATATTTTAAGGTCGTCTGCAAACATATAAGGCACGGAGAGTGTAAAATATGAGGGTAGGTCGTTGATGAAAATATTGAATAAGATTCCAAATGCGAACTTTGTCGAACACCTGACGTTATACCTCTGGACTTTGACCTAAGTATATCTGTTAAGGACCACATAAAAACTGCGATGAATTAAAAACAACTCGATAGAAGCGAACGCGTAAAGAAAAAGGTTGGGTGTAGTAGAGATATATCGCCGTCTCCCTTGGGCAGTTGCATTTAAATAGAGGTTACGTCACAATTTGCGTCGTGCATCCTTTTTCTGTTATTTAACAATCACCTTTACTATAAGACTTGAAACGCTTGTATGTTATTAATTCTTGAGTTTTTTTTGTGGTTATATTTGGGTTTGTTGTTTATTATTGTTGGGTAATGTAATTTCTGACTTGAAAACTTTTATAATAAATTGTAAGTCAACTACCCCACTGTAAATTTTTTATCACGCTCACTCATATAGAAAATTGTACACTGTCATTCTCTATCATGTAAATGTGTTATGTGAACAGTGTGAGCACACTCTACTTAGTGGATACCCTTTTCCATGCGATCTAAGTACGAAGAGAGCACATCTATGGTTTAAATCTTTAACTCAAACCTCTATTATTCAATAGCATTAAACTAAGTGTTTTACCTTTGGACAGGTATCCAATATCTCGAACAGTATAGGCTCGCCATCCAAAAGCGCTTCGTGCTTATACTTGCTATCTGTAAAATAAAAGAACTAGGTTATAACAAGCATAAAAACCTGAAAATTTCTACTCTCTACCTATTACGGTTCGTGAGATACAGTCTGGTGATAGACAGACGGATGGACGGTCAGCATACATACATACACAGCCTGTTTCCCAGAGGGGTAGGCAGACAACGGATTTCCATTTGCTACGATCCTGACACACTTCTCTGGCTTCATTCACTTTTATCACATTCTTCATACACGCTTGCCGGTATAAGGTGCTCTTAACCTGGCCTATATTCGGGACTTCTCTGATCTGATCGAGAAACGTTCGCCTAGAATCCTAGATCTTCTTGCGACTGTTTCATTCACACTAGCCTTATAAACTTTCTTAGTCAGTCTTTTCTCATCCTTTCTTTCTACAGGCCCAAACTAGCTCGGACGGTCAGCAGAGGTTTACTAATAGGGTTCCGTTGGCACCCTTCAGGTACAGAATAAAAACTATTCAAAATGATATAATATGATCTAGTCCCCGTGTTATAAATATCAAAATTTTGTTACTGTGGCTAAATCAGGGATCTAGTTAAGTACACTAAGTAACAGGGGTGAACTACCCACAATGCCCAACTCATGACTGCTACAGAAAATTCTTCAATAATAGGTACTGCCTTAACTGGAACTCAAACCCGAAACCTTACACACAGCAGACGCACTCACTACCGCTGCGCCATCGAGGTAAGATTTAGGAAAATTAAAGAAAATTAGTGACAAAAGTAAATTTTATTTAAATGAGTCAATCAGCTTACATCGGATGCGAGTCAAACGATTCAGAATAAAGTGAGAGTCTCGCGCCAACTATCAATTATGAGAAATTGAGCGGCACGTGTTTAGCGCAAACGAAAAATGTATCTATTTTATTCAACCATGCAGCGTAATAAACCAACAAACAATCTCACATTCATTTATAATATTACCATGGAGTTTATATGTATAATATTATTAGTCTGTGATATAGTTACAAGAATAGAAAAGGGTATGTTAAGCTGGTTTGGACATGTAGAAAAAATGCACGAGGAAAGACTGACTAAGAAAGTTTATAAGGCTAGTGTGAATGGAACGGTCGCAAGAGGAAAACCTAGGCGAACGTTTCTCGATCAGATCGGAGGCGTTCTGGACAAAGGCCAGGTTAAGAGCTCCTTGAACCGACGGGCGTGTATTAGGAATGTGATGAAAGTGAATGAATCCAGAGAAGTGTGTCAGGATCGTAGCAAATGGAAATCCGTAGTCTCTGCCTACCTCTGGGAAACAGGCGTGAATCTATGTATGTAAATACTCAATGTATCATTGTATTCTATTGGTCGTTCTCGTCAATTGGACTTCTCATTTTCACAACCCCAAAGGCACAGCTTTTTACACTTTCACGCCTTAAGTTTTCCACCGATCATCATAAAATTATGCAAACTCATATATTTGGGGTACAGAGTTAGTAGCTAAATATTGAATTAATTTCTAACCTTATTTTTTTTATTAAGACTTTCTAATTATTATAACGTACTTGTTAACCATCACTCAATTAACTATCCTTCAACTAATACCTTGATATTTCGTTTTGATACACCATTAAAGCCAGTGATTATTACCTATTTAATCCTCACAATACTTCGAAAAATGATAGGTACGTGCTTTGAGATCCAACTGGAGAACTGTGCAAGCAGTCTAACGTTATTCCAGATGGCTATTAGTCAAATACAAATAAAATGCTTCTAGTAAATAAATATCAGCTAACAAAGTTACTCGACCGAGCTACGCAGGGCGCTCGTGGGTGGAAATAAAAAACTAGGGCTGAAGTGATTAACATTTTAACGTTATTTTGCCGTCACACTGCACTGGGCTCTAAGACGGAGTCTTAGCCCTAATGGCGGAATCAATTTATTTTAGCGCTATTTATTTACTGGATTTTGCCCACGTCTTCGCACGCGTAAATTTAAATTTTGCCAATACATTTTTATCAACAGTACTTTTCCTGGAAGTTATCCTATGTTCTTTTCTGTACCCCTGATAACGTGTATGTATGCGATATTTCATAGGTCCCTGTAGCGACTACATTATTACACGTATTCCGATAGAGCACATATTAAGATAAGTTAAAAATGCACACGCATGCAAATGTATACACGCGCCACACTAGTATATAAGCTTTACTTTTACTGAAATTAAATAGACTATAACACCATCTGAGTCTCATTATATTTAATGCCAAAACATAGGCAAAGTCTCAATAGTTTTTGTGCTCACCAGTCGGCGCCACTAATGGCGCGCAAGTAATGTACTGTCAATCCTGTTACAGCTGCTCTCAAAAGCCGTATTTACCAAGTATTTACAATTATAATTTTCGGTTTCTATAGTTACTGTTGAAATTACTATAGAGTATGACAAAAGAGTATGACATTTAGAGAGGTCTCCAGGCGTGTTGATGTAGTGAACACTGAGGTCAGTATCCACTAGCACCTGCAGCGGTGAAATCAAGCGTGGTAGCCCTCATTACGGACAAACCATAGCGAACTAAATACAATACATGAAAAATTAAACATTGAAAGCGAACTGGGCATTAATATATGTATATATATATATATACATACATATATATATATTATCGCTAGGAAGTTGGATTTCATTCTTAATTATATATTAATTGTATGCATTCTAAAGCTTACAATGTTGGGCATATGTCCAGTTTTTGGCACGTATGTCCCTTCCTCAAAGAGTATTGTCGTCCAGATACACAAGCAACATTGTAATTTATGATGTGAATTTGAGTATTCTATTATTTATTATTAAAGGCGGATATTGTCGGACACATCCGGACATTACCATCAACATTCTCGAATTTTATTACTTACGGTCAATTTATTTCTGCTCTTCTTTATTTTATTAGCAACTAGCTGTGCCCGCGACTTCGTCCGCGTGGATCTCTTTTTACAACAATGTTTTTCTTTAAACTATAGACTATTAAACTACAATTTAATAGATATATATGACGCTGCCTTTTAAAAATCTATTTAAGACCGTAATTTTTGTTTTGCATCGTTTCTAACATAAAATGGTACGTATGCATAAAGATTTCTGGAACTACTGACCCGGGAAAGAGCGACGTACAACTGCCCATGTGAAAAACAACTGAGACTAAGATCTACTCCAGCAACGCGGAAAGTCTGACCCTTAGCTTTATTAATTGTCATTGCATAACATACCGATAATGGGCATTGCGTACTTTTAAACTGAAATGGCAAATTATTTGGTATAATGGGAATTCTGGGCATAAAAACAATTTCGCCGGCACCGCAACTTGTTAGAATTTGAGCCTCTATTATGTTTTGTTGTAATTGTATGACTTTTAGTCGGGTTCCGTAGCATAGTTGTGGTGGTCTTAAATTTCGGAGTAGAATAATCGGAATACCTATTTTTAAATGGATTTCATGAGATGGAAGTCCGAGCATATTTAAAGAGTTTAAAAATTCTATCGGATAGTTCTTGGCTTCTTGTTGATCAAGCATTCTGTTTATAGAAAAGTATATCTTAGTCTCGCCTTGTGTATGTTTGACAATATATTGCTATTTATATCAGATGCTTGGTTTGCGAGGGGTTAAAATGGATCTTTCTCATAACCAATTATTGTCCCTTTCAAATAGTTCTGAAAGGTCGCCGTAAACAGATGTTTTATTAACTCTCATAGAGTATAAACGATGCGCTCTTTCCTCTGACGATTCCTGAGAACGCGCATCTCTCATTCTTTTGGCATTTCTCAAATTTAACTTAACAACTATATATATATAAAGAAAAGAAGGAGAAACAAACAAAAACACTAAACAAACTAATTATATTATTATCTAATACCTACTTTAAACTTATATCTAAAAACTACGTATCTATGTATTTTTTAAATCTAAAGCGCGCTTATTCCGAGAAGAGCCAATAAGAACCACGTCCGTTCGCATTAAGAGTGACAATGTGAGTGAAGTCGGCACGTTTTTTTTTTTGTGTGTGTTCTAATTTTTGACCTCAGATCACCTTTACAACTTTACGCGGACTGTGGATGAGCGCAGAAGGCTCCCAACCCGTGAAGTCGGCGCGTGAACGCCCCCGCCTTTTTATAGATGCAGCGGATGGCCGTCTATCAACCGTACCCATACTCGCGCGGCGAGATTTGGAAGTTTTATTTCATCTATAGCTTGTGTGTTTATTAACCGATTTCTATAATTTTTTTTTTATAAAATAGATATTAAAGTGTACTTTTTGAATATGGGAGTTTGATAAAGATATATCTATGTGAAATACAATATATTTATGAATTTAATACACTTTGAAGAAATGCCTAACGATTAAACACGTTATCGTGGCTAATTTATAAAAGATAGATATATACTATTAAGGACTTTTTTGTAGATCTTTTGAAGACCATCATCTTTATCATACATACTTTTGGTGTATGATCAACGTATGCGAGGATAAGAGCTCGAAAGCGCATTTTCATCCGACTTGCTTCAAATTTATCGTCACTGCTCAGCTCCTATGTGTCTTAGCGTTATGTTATATGGCCTGTAACCTGCCCAGGAGTATGGACTATAATCGTACCAAGTTTGGTTAAAATCCCTTCAGTAGTTTTTGACCCATGCGTGCATATACAGACAGACAGACGGACATACAGACAGACAGAGAGACAAAAACTTTACTGATTGCATTTTTGTCATTAGTATCGATCACCATTCATCCTCCAATATTAATTTTGAATATATATTCAATGTACAGAATTGACCTCTCTACAGTTTTATTATAAGTATAGATATAGATATCGGTAATAATAGTAGCTTACATATAAAGTTGACGCTTTGTATGAAGAAAATCGGCAACGTTGTGATTTTTATACTATTTCATCAATATGTTTATCCATTGTCTAGTACTCATAGTACTAGCTCTGCTTAGTTTGGGTTAGATGGTGTTGTGGGTATGTACGTATTATTATTATGTTTCTCTTATCACATATATTGTTCTAACATTTTAGAAATATATCTAAACAAAATATATATCCTACTTTTCCCCTTTATTAGTATTGTTATTGCTTTATAATTGACAGTTGCTATTGCTATCCATAAGGCAACTCATTCAATACTCGGCACCAATAACATTTGTTCTATAAATATAGACGCCACATAAATTAGTATGATGAATGGTTAATAAAAATAGATTTAAAAGAAATATGCGTGATTCTATTTCAGTCTAAAGCTTCCTCAATAAAAATGTCTAAGCATTATAAATGGACATTTACTAGCTTGGCTTCTCTCGTCAAGCAAATTAATTTATGATGTCCTAGTTTTCTTTGAAAATAATCTATTGACAATAAATATAATTTATAATACAGATAAAGACGAGTTTAAATAAAGTTCTGTCAATTATTAAGGAGTCAATAATTTTATTTTATATTAAGTTCTATTCATTCTATCAGGCCGGCAAGTAAAATATTACATTTGTATTTAAGTTTAAATTTAGATATTATAGTCATCAAAATTATTTTAACAAAAAATAATTATGTCTCTAATAATGTTTGATCAGCATTGTACTGATTGATTGCCTAAAAGTATATAAGTATATTTTGTAAACAAAACGTGAAGAACTACTAGAACTGTCAAATTGTCAATGTCAAAACTGTCTGTCATTCTTAAATGAGTTGGTCTGAATATTGAATGGTGAATTGCTATCTCAATGGGAGAGGCATCTGTATGGCGCCGAGCGCAAAGAAAATAAACAGAGTAGGTGTTTGAGTGAGCCATTATTTTATGTGTATAATATGTCTGTCTAGAAGCTGAGTTGTGATAGACTAGTACGGGACTGTCGGATTGCCATGCAGAGGTCTCAAGTTCGATTTCAGGGACTATCTCAAAGTGTACCTCTGACTTTTTTCAGATATCATTAAAATCTATTGTGTCTTGCTGCCGGTGCGCTCCTGGGATTGAATAGGTTAAATAGTTAACAATCGCTTGCTTTAACTATGAAGGAAAACATCTTGAGGTATCCTGCATGTCTCAGACTTCTCATAATGTTCTTAAAGATATGTGAAGTCTGCCAACTGCACTGGACCATAAATTTTTTGCTTTGCTTTCTGGGTAAGTGCGCTATTTGTGTGTGATAAATCTATAGAGCTAAGAAATCGTATGGGTAGTTTTTGAGTTAAATCCTTACAAACAAACAAACAAAATATCAAATCGGTACTTTTTATAATATTCACCCTTGTGCTGTCCCGTGATAGAAACAATAGAAAAATCTAAATATCAAATCTGTCCTTTTAATAATATTCACCCTTTTGCTGTCCCGTGATAGAAACAATAGAAAAATCTAAATATCGAATCTGTCCTTTTTATAATATTCATCCTTTTGCTGTCCCGTGATAGAAACAATAGAAAATCTATTGTTATGTATCATATGTGATTCATCGGACAGGGAACCTATTAGTAGATATAGATGAGACGTTAAGAAAATGTTATCTTAACTGCAACCATGGAATGTTATCGTGTGGTCGTGACAACTGAATCCCGGTGCTATTGGTAATTCTGTTAAGAAATTTGGGCTTCCAAAAGAAGCTGGTCATACTTTATAAAAATAATACTTTTAGTTCGGTTAGCACACATCCAATTAATTTAATTAGTGAATCGCCACCTTTTCGGACAGGGTCGATTCGTACACAATTAAATTCTATGTGCGCGAATTGAAAGCAAACATTTAAATTTTGTATTTTTTTATGAGGGCAAATTTTGCCCGTTTCCTGCGAACAATTCGAGCGAAACTATTATTAAGCCGACATTTACTGTAGCAATACGAAATCTGGCGATGTGCTCGGTATACAGCATCAAGCTTGTGCCACACATACTACCTACTAATATACCTGACAAAATGTGGATGATACACATCTCTGTCTACCCTTTTAAGACATAAAGGTTAGACTCTGTACGGAAAATATTAAAGTTAGAAGTATACTTACCTTGCTGATGGTCGTATTCGCCAATGTAGCGCTTGGTCAGGAAACGGACAGTTAACGCTGGAAAGAAGAAAAAGAAAATTAGTAACACAACATTACATTAGAGCTATAAGTGTTAAACATAACAAGATTAATATTTAAATTTCCTTTATTTATGTTTCGTCTGAATTACTGCATAGATGTTGTAGTGGATTAAGTAGTTTCTTGGCCCTGTTATAGAGGGCTACACAGTTCCTCCAACCACCCTGAGGTTTGATATGGAGATGGTGGGCTGCATGGGCCTGCTCGCTACCCGATCAGCACCAGTTCCGAGAGGCGGCGTGCGTGTTCCCACGTGCGCCTCTTTGTAGTGTCTTTGTCCCCCCGAGGGGGCCGGTGGAGCAAGTATTTTTGTGTAGTGGCCTGTCGTTTCGTACGGCGGGCCGAAACCACATCGGAGTCGCGATTGCATGTGAAAGCGATTCGCGCGGCCTCGCCGTCTATGGTTATGTCGAGGAACACCGTGGTAGGTTTAGTCGGTATTACCGGGGTATCTTTTTCCCGGTGAGCCCGACATAACCTCTCCGTCGCCCCGAGGTATGCGTCAAAGCATTCCACTAAGTAAAAAAAAAAAGGCTTATTTTAGTAGACTGACTTGTCGTTGCAATAGCAGGATTCGAATCCACTACAAATTATTGTATCCGGGATGTTCTTTGTGCCCGCTATTAAACTATTCATAGAAAGATAGAAAATATGTTTGTTTCACACGCGGTTAGAAGCTAACACCTTCCAATATAATATGTTAACTCTTAATCATGTATGCCTAAATGGCTCCAGCTGTGCTTTCTCTCTATTCTACGAATTTATATAAATTCGATGGTAAATAAGTTGATTCGTATTGCTAATAAAAACAACTGTTCAAAAGTGGCCATGAGTTTCTTGCCTGCTTCTCTCTTCTCATAAGATCTCTATTACTCGAACAGGAATTTTCAATAATATTTTTGTTCTTTAATTTTTCACTTTCTTATTGTAATTGTGTGTAATTAAATTGCTTTAATTACATCATAACACTTTCTTATTTAATATTGTGTACAAGAAGGGTTTACATATTTTTATAAAAATAAAGATTTTGGGTTTGGCTTGACAGCGCTGATTTTTTAGCAGGACCTTATAGGGCTTTGTGCTTTTAAAAAAGAGAATTTTTATCCTGTTCTCGATGTCGGCACTACAAAGCGCTACAAAGGGCCAACGCTGCCGTCGCATTTACAGATAGACACATGCGTAGGTATAACAATGTTTGACCGACCGCACGGCGGGGCGGCGGGCGGCGGCTCAATATCAATAGACATTTTCCAGTTTTTAAAAGCCTCAGGCCTTGTAAATTTGTGAGTGCACTTTGAACTATTACTTAAAGCCTTTTGACTGACGTTTTTTGTTTGTCATTGCTTTTAACTTTGAGGTAGAAATACTGAATTACGCAACAAGCCAGGCTAGTTTAATTGCATTCATAAGAGGGTTGAAAGGTGCCTTTTACCTACTCGGTCGCCTCCAATCGGGCATGGCATGGTTATAGCAATTTTGTGAAGCAAGTTGTACTTGAGCGATACATAATAACATAATCTTACGCCTGGTTATGAATTGCACCTAGACTTCGCTATGTATGGGTTTGTGGGTCTTAGAGACCACGTAACGAGCCTTTTGCCAGCCTGAGCAGTGCCGCTCTGCCACTGAGGTAGTTACATATTTTAAGATTCTCGGTAGATACCGATAGATACACATCGATATCGAATGAATGGATGGTGGAATGCTTTCATAACACAAGATTAAGTGTAACAGCGACGCACTATCGCTTTTATCATTTGAGATATATTATATCGAGTCGACAAGACAATCGAGCCTGATCGGACTTCTCGTGACGTGAATCAAACAATGCATTATAAAGAGTCGTAGAACAAAGTTATTAAATAAGGTATTCAGATACCTTACTTAATAACTTTTGTTCTACGACTCTTTATAATAATAATAATAAACTTTTATTTCAGACTAGTGTCCATAAATGTTAGTCATACAAATTACTTAAAACTATGTTAGTAACAAATATAATAATAAACCTAATTTAGAAATCTGCGTCCCCCTCCTGGTGCACTCGATCCATACATGTGCATACGGGTTCAGTGCCACAGGAACGGGCTGTCCAGTCTGCTTGCAATAATGCTAAGGATGCTGTTAGCGCTCCCCCGCAACCGAGACATCAGGGATGCAGTTCTTTTTCTTAAAATAGCTTGAAAGCTATCTATATGCGCTTCAGCAAACATCCCTGATGCACTACAGAACCGAGGGAGCCCCATCAGCACCCTAAAAACATTATTATACTGGATTCGGAGAACGTTGTAGGCCCTCTGCGTATGTCTGATCTACAGGCTGCAAGTATAAAAAGATTGACAAAATGCTTTACAAAGCGTGATCTTAACTTCCTGTGAACATCGAGCAAACCTGCGGGCCAGCATATTAGAGCGGACCGACAACGCTCTCCACTCCCTCTCTATGTCCTCGTCATCTTTCAAATCTTCGGTCAGTATATGGCCGAGATATTTAAACAGTGACACCCTATTTAAAGTTACATCATTTATCTGAATAGACGGAACAGTTTCATGCCTTTTGGAGCCTGGTTTAAATACCATGACCTCACTTTTTTTCACATTGTATACAAGACCATGTGACTTAGCATATTTTTCACACTTTCCCAGCAATTGACGGAGGGCGTTAACCGAGGGGCTCTATATATATAATGCATTGTTTGATTTATTTATACAGAAATACGAATACTAAAACTGGTTGCTATATTCGAGACTACACACGGTCGCAAAAGAAAGCAGAAATGTAAACAAACAACACACCGCAGGGGTGGCGTTATGAGGAAGGTGTGCTGCTGCAGTATTAAACATGCTCCAATATGTTTTTTGGATACTGTATTGACTTTTGTTTGAAGTGGTAGAACGAAAATTGTCGAAAATAATATGTCAAGCATTAAACACTAGCATTCACTTAACCTTGATTAACATGTCACATTATCGCACCTAATGTAATCCGTTACGAAGTGCCCGATATAAAGGCCAAATAGGTTATTGCCCCGCTTCGGTGCTCAATGTGCTCGTAACCTCGTAAATTGTACTGAACGCCGGCGAAGCGGGCCAAACGTCGGGCAGCTTGTCTTATACGTTATCAATTGTACGTACATTTTCGTCTAAATATAAACGGAACGTGTCTAAGCAAGTGTTACATTGTAGACATTTTAGCCAAAAGTACATCGCTAGTCGGTATTGACAAAATGCATTTGACAATAATACGGATCGCTAAACCGTTAATGGCAACCATTAGTAGGTTATTATTATTATTATTATTATTGAATATTAAATTTATATACATTATACTATTGCTATTACTCATCAATTATAATTTATATATATATATATATCTCACGTATGTATTTTTTTAATTCTTTTATTTTTTTTAATGTGGAAGTTGTTAAAGAGTAGCTGATGTACGTCCGGCGTCACTTGGGGTTACCACATAACATCAGGGTTGGTTTGAGGTATTAACCGCAAACCAACAACAAACCTGAGTGGTAACCTCGTTTTTCATTATGTATGTACTTTTTTTTTTGCTTTTTGCTGTGTTATAATATTTGTCTGTATTTTGTGTACCTATATTTTGAAAAATAAAATTACTTACTTACTTACTTACAAATTTGGTACGTTTTCTCTATTTTTTACAGCTCTAAGAATTTGATCATAGACACACTACTGCATTTAAATATGGTAAAGAAAACATTGTAGACGGCTACTATGGTTACTGTTATACTGCCAATCGAAGTTAACTGGGCGAATGAAAACATCGTGAGTAAACTTTCATGTCTCAGAGTTCCCCATAATGTTCTCGAAGATATGTAAAGAGTCCCAACCCGCAGCGGTCCAGCGTGGTGGACTATGCCCTTGGCCTGACCCCTTCTACCCCTTCGCACACTGAGAAGAGGCCTGTGCCCAGCAGTGGGACAGTTTAATACAGGACTGTTATTATTATATTTATAATGTTAAAATAGTGTACCTACTGTAGATTTAAGAAGATTCGAGTTATAGACGCATCCTACTACATTTAACTATGGTAAGCTTTCTAGACGGTAAGTTGCTATCCGACAAACAATGCCAACATGACGTCACAATTATAAATATAGTATCATCACGCGCCCTATGTGAACATTGTAAACATTCTTTCTCTATTATATAAATAGAATGTGTGACCTCACTTTTCTGTGGTGACAGCACATCTATGATTTCAATCTATGTTATAGTCCGCTAAGTATATATTAAAAACACGCAGCGGTACTAAAGCGACTACGTCTCGAATTTGATTACCGGATCGAGATAATTGTTATTGAGATATTCTGTCAAAAAATCTCAATACAGGTCTGGAACTGTGACTACAGAGATAGCAGCTATCTACATGGACTAAAAACACACTTAGCGACATATAACTAGGTATACCATACGCACGTAACCCCAAAAGGTCAGAGATGCGTGCTTTGGGATCGAATGCGAGGTACCTCTGAGTGGCAACCCAACGGTTTCCCACTGGGATATCGATGCCAGCTACTGTTCTGTGTTTACCAATATAGTATTTGACTGCACGGATGACTTAGTGGTTGAAGTGGTCGCCTCGCCGCTACTACTGCGCCGAGTGTTATGGATTCGAATCCCACTCGGGACAAATATTTGTTTGCTCAGCAAATGGTCGTTCCGGTTCTGAGTTTTCTATGTGACCGTTGTTTGAATGTTTGTAAAGTGCGGGAGTAGTATTTAAAAAAAAAAAAAAAAATTTTTAAATGTTCCACACATCGGGAAGATCGTAAAATGGTCCGTAATCGTGTTATATGCACATCTGCGAGTTCTTGTTAGTGTCAACGTGATCTTGGAAACTGTACTGTAGCTAAGTTTACAGCAAGCAAACTGTTATCGGCTGATCTTTTGTTTGATTACGTAATTAGCTATAACCTCGTGTTACTTCCTTATTGCTTTTCCCATGGTTTAAGCTATCTTCGCACCGAATATCATTATCCTGTTGAATAGCTGCGCCACAACGGCAAAAAAACAAAATTGAATTTGTTTTTAAACGACTGATTCTTGTCATTATATCTTTAATACTATCACAGTCTTCTTACCTTATTTTCTTTCTATACTATAAGTTTCCCTACTAGTTATTCTTTCCTACTTTATTTTTTTAGTTTTGGTCGCTCGGACACGGTACATTTTTCCTGGATTCATGTCTTTTTTTAATTCCCGTCAACGTGTATGCGAAATATCATGTTGATCGATTGAGTACTCACAGCGTCAAAGCATAACAAACAAACAATCAAAACTCTTATTCACATTTTCATACGAATGTGAGTTACATTCACATTTGTAATAATTATTAGTTAGGATTAAATAATAATGTCCTCCAGACCGAATTCGGTCACGGCGGCCAATTTTAACGGAGACTGGCTATCTGCGCAGGAGATATTATAGTGCACAAGCGTGTGCGTAAACACAAGTGCACTCTCTGTTGCCTAACTCTCATGATCCGATGGGACGGTAATCCGACACGACCGGAGGGAGATCAGGCGCAGGACCAACGGCTTTACGTGCTTTCCGAGGCCCGGGGGTGTCCAACACCGCCAACTTCCTAACTCCGCGCTGTTATTGAAATTTCTTAACAGAAAACCCAATAACTGTTTGTTGGCCCGAACCGGGATTCGAACCCAAGACCTCATGCACAGCCGTCGCATTCACTACCGCTGCGCCATGGAGGCAGTTTATTAGGATTAAATAAAGTGTATTTAAAGGATAGAACGCACACCACACTTATGTAAAATAGTGTTTATATCACAAACTGTGATCATAGCGTGAAAGTGGCCTAAGAATGTTGCAAATTTTCTAGCATTACTCGTATAATTTTAACGTCTACAATGTCGATAAACTGATAAGATGGCAAATTGACAAATGGGCTGTTCGGTGTTAAACGGTTCTGTGGCTTATAATAGTAGGTACTATTTCTTCTTAGTGTTTCGGTGGCAGTCATTATTCAATATTATATTGTTGCGGCCCAGAACGCAGCCACCTTGATTGTATCGTCGAAGCAATCATCAAGTCCTCATGAGTGCAGTAGTTGGGACACTCAGGACACAATATAAAGTGCTACATTGTTAATATCATCGTACTATACAGCACGTTAACTAACGAAAGGCGTTCCCTTAAATTGGCAATATTATGGCGTGCGTAGATCCTAAAAAATATGTCCCCATAAAAAACAAAAGGTATTTTATTTTAATAACTTCATAAATATTCAATAAAAAATTATAAACAGACACGAAAAAGAAATCACTCTTTGCATACGCACAAAAGTACCAATGCAAAATGGCAACGTCGCTTTTTACTTAGTTATGAATTTTAATTAAAATGACTTTTTAATTAGTTTTACATTTAATTTATTTTTCATGCTTGCATTTTTACATGCTTATTTTTCTATGCAAATATGTTCATTTGCATCTATTAATGATGTATAATAACCGCTTTAAGGGAACGCCTTTCGTTATTTTACTTACTATATATTATACTAGAGGATGCCCGCAGCTACGCCCGCACATGTTTTTTATTTATCCATTTCTTCCCAATCCTGTGGGAATTTCGGGCAATCCCTTATTAGTGCATCCCTACAGTACTCAAGGAACATACATACCAAATTTCAGCTTCTTGCGTTCAGTAGTTTCGGCTGTGCGTTGTCTGTCAGTCACTCAGTAACGGAAGAGTTTTATATATTAATACGTGAAGCAAAAACTTTGTACCCCTTTTTATGAGAATTACTCGGACGGAGGACTATGAAATTTGGCACAGTTAAAGTTTATATGGAGAACGAGGGGCGAATCCTAACATTTTTATAAAATATGCATTAGAAATACATTAAATTAATGAAAAAACTACACGCACACAACCATGCATTTGATGTTCGTCTGACGTCATACAAATCTTTGTAAATATGGTTACCTATACCTTATTTATATGTAATAGAGAAAACAGAAAACAAAGTAGCAAGCTTAGGAATGTTGGTCGAATTTTCACCACTAGGCGACCACTAGTATAGTTTATTCGGTATAATTTATGTCTCGCCGACTTAAGAGGTCACAATGGCCGAAATCGGCCAAGGAATATACATAAGAAAACAAGGCCTTGCCTACTAGCCATTTAACGCATTTAACAGGTGAGCTATTCTGCAGTTATATAGTGTCTTATCTATGTGTTAAAAGCTATGAAGCACAAACTTGGTTGTCGTCTCGCTAGTTACCAAAGTAACCAACTGTTGTGAGATAAAATATATATAAAATAAATTATACTCTATTTTCTATCCAGAAAATAGGCACACGTTATTGCTTTTTATAGTAGTAGGTACCATTATAACCGATATTCGCTAGCTTTAATCCAGATTGTGTCAATGCTTTACCTCGAGCACATTACTTTTTCCTGGATCAATGGTACATTTTGTCCTATTTTGTATCACTGACAATGTGTATGCGAAATTTAGTCGGTTGAGTCGTTAAGGCAAAAATCCTTAACAAACAAACAAACTCACATTTATAATATTAGTTAGGATTCTAAAAATATTATACTTATATTTTAAGGCTTATTTTAATTATGATAAATGGCCGCTATACTACTAGTTTGTTGTATTAATTAATTATAATAATTAATCATTGTAACGAGTACATATTATTATATAAAATATTAGAAAACGTAATACGAAGAATCAGTACCTAGCTATTTATGCCAAAAAATAATATCTTCATCAATTGAAATCCTTTACAACGCAATAACATCGTTCTTTTAAAATGTATCTTTAATAATATACGATCGAATGTCATTATTTGCTCGTATAGGTATACCTTAGGTATACCTTAAGGACATCTAACACACTCGTTATCCTGTGCATATTGCCATAAACCAAAGCAGTGGTGCAGTGGCCCGAGAAATATAATGCACATCGTAGAGTGGTAGGCTGGTTAAACCTACACAGACCCCAAATCCTTATTATCCCCCAAGTATGAAAGGAATAGAATGAAAGTACGTGAGGCATATATGCAAGAACTGGTATGGCACTAGAGGATTGGAATGAGAGCGGGAATAGGTAAAAGCAAAACAATAATAGCCCTTTCAGGGCGCATGTAAATAAAATATACACATAGAGTAGGAGAAACAGCTGCCCCTTCGATGGGACAACTGCCTCATTTCAGAAAAGAATAGGCTCTGTCCCGGACAAAGGAGCTAGAATTAAAAAAAATGAAAAATAACCTACACAGGCTACAGATTTCAAAATCTTAATTAAATTTACGAATGTTATAAAAAGTAGGAATACTGATATACTTAGATTTAGCTTTTTACAAAATTTCCCACATTTAGATAAACGTCTAAACTATAATAGATTATATATTTACATACCACAAAATTGAATCGTGAGCCATCATAGGCTAATTTCAATCTTGTTCAAGTCTTATTTTTTTAAAGCATTCAAATAAGGTTGAATTACGCCAGCCGTACTTTATCTTGGACTCAAACTTGTTATTACTTTATTAGACAATGATTTGAATGATAGTCACATTTCCTACTGAATCCCGTCTTTATAGTCAGCAGCAAAAGTCTATACACGTTTGAGACCGGTTTAATGTATGTTTCTCACGTATATGTTCGCACAAATTGTGTGAAATGACACTTTCATTTTTTAATATTTTTTAAGGTTCGATTCGCACACATCTGTATGAGAATCAACACTAACATAAATATTTATTTTTTAAAGTTGTACATTTTGAGACCACTAGGCCTTGAGACCTTCTGAATTGCTTTGTCATACACCACAATGATAATTCCAATTTTTTATAACAAAATTAAATAGTTAAAGCATTTGTAGATGATACAAATTCTTGTCACGTGTGGGATTCAAACCAGTAGCGGCAGTGGCGAGGCGACCACTTAAACCACTACGACATCCGTGACATCCGTGCAGTCGTGTCATATTACAAGTTCAATGTTGAATTATGTGAGCAAACTGTTTGTGCGCTAAATGCACGTAAATACATATTAGGACTTTAGCTATAAAACTGCCGTTTATGTCCTACACCTTATTTCGTTGTTTCTATGCAATATGCAATAGGTATTTTAAAAAACATTTATAATTCGAGAATACACTATATCATATATTATTAATTACATGTATGTATCTTAATCCTAATCCTAACTAGTAATATTATAAATGCGAAAATGAGTTAGTTTGTTTGTTTGTTACGCTTTCACGCCTTTACTACTCAACCGATCAACATGAAATTTTGCATACACGTTGGGGGTACAGAATAGGACATAGGATACCTTTCATCCAGGAAAAATAACTGTTGCAAACCTAACATTTTTTTTAATGTGTGGGAATGCTTTGACGCCACCCCTCCGCGGGGTCGGGCGGAGGGCTTATGTCGGACTCGTCGGGGTAAAAGAAAGATGGAATGAGAATAATGTACCTCCCGGAATACCGACTAAACCTACCACGGTGTTCCTTAACAAAACCACTATCGGCGGGGCCGCGCGAATCTCTTTCACATGCAGTCGCGACCCCGCCGAGGTTTCGGCCCACCGTATGAAACGGCAGGCCATTACACAATAGACCTACCCAATAGTCGCCTCTACAAAAAATCCCTACTGTCCCCCCCCCTAGAGAGGAGACGGACACGACACAGAGGCGCGCATGGGAACACGCACGCCGCCTCTCGGACCTGGTGCTGAACGGATGGCGGGCAGGCCCACAAAGCCCGCCAACCCGAGGTCAAACCTCAGGGTGGCTGGAGGTCGTCTCGCGCCCTCCAGCACCCGGTTCTGCGGTTGGGGAGAGGGTTTAAACGCTTCCACTCCCACTCCGCCACCTCCTTAATAAAAATCACTTCCTCACAGAAGGAGGCGACGGCGTTCCACGACCTCTCACTCCGGACCATAGACAGAACTACGGCCGGGAGCGAAAGGGCAACCGATCCGACTGCCGCGATCAACTCACGGCGCTACGATACCCAGGCGGGGCAAGCCGCCAAAGTGTCCTCAACAACGCCGCGGCAGTCACCGCAGTGGTGACAACCGGGCGTCTCTTGCCGGCCTTTACGACACAGGAACCGGCCAAAACAACCATGGCCAGTCATTACCTGTGTCAGCCGGCAAGTGAGAGCGCCATGCCGCCTCTCCAACCACTCCTCAAACACGGGACTTACCGCCACGATCGTGGCGTGCCCGGCACTGGGGTGCACAAGTCGCTCCTTCCAATTGGCCACTAGTACCTGGCGGAGTTCGGACCTCGCCGCCTCGACAGCGGGAAGACTCGGTACTTCGTCCCGAGCTAGCGCCTCCTGGCGCCAACGATATAGAGACGCCAGGAAACCTAACCTAACCTACATTTACGCGAGCGAAGCCGCGGGTGAAAACTATTTATTAATAATAAATATCGATAACCTTTTATAGAATTTGTATTTAAAGTTATATCGCTTTGTGACTGCCCGTATTCGTTGTTTTAATTCGCTATAATTACCTGATGGTTAACGATTATTGTTTATTTTTGATCGAAATGGAAGCCAGCATACATGAAAAGAAATCCCCATAATTGGACATTCGAAAGACAGATGAAATAGTTAGTATCAGAACCACAATTATACCGATTTTCTTTATACAAAGCAGCTGCTTCATCTTTAAGCCCCTATTATTACGAGTAGGTACTCATTGGATAGTAGCATACTAACTACTCATTATATGGCTTATCAAGCCCACAAAATATAAAAAACGTTACGCACTATCTCTGATTTCTACTCCATTCAATTCCATTATGTTGTTATCATCTCATTATCAATTCAAATTCAGTTCAATACTTATGTTCAATAAGTCTATGATCTCATGTGCTCAATATTAAGTTAGGATTCAAATTTTCTCGGTGTCGAATGGCTCCATCAAATAGGTACCGATGATTCTGCCAACGCCAGGATGAACAGATATAAAAAAAAATTAAGAAATAAATAAGTGGTTTGATCAGTAGGCAGTAATGTGACTATTGACCGGTCATTAGAGCGATGGTTTTTCTTTACAACAAAAACCAATTCAATATTTTCGTTGTTTCTTACTAGTTTTCACCCGCGGCTTCGCTCGCGTAAATGTAGGTTAGGTTAGGTTAGGTTTGCAACAGTTGCTCAGGGGGGCCTGCCACCCACAAATTAAGAACCCCGAGAGGGCGCGCGCGGTGTTCCCGCGCGCCTTCCAATGTCGAAAGGGGAGAGCGGTGAGGCTCTCCCCTGGGGACGAGAGGTGGTCGGGTCCGTTTGACCCGGCCCGCACCCACGTGGGGGGGCCTGCTATGGATGACTCAATTCTTTTAAGAGCTCCCAACAGGCCCCTCCATTGGGTGAGAGAGGGAACACCCCAGGTTTTTTAGTGGGTATACCAGTTTGGGGAGTCCCACACACCCCGCCGGTGCCGTCCCCTAGCCGGCGGATAGTGCATCAAGCATTTTTCCTGGGTACAAAAAAAAAAAAAAAAAAAGGTTTGCAACAGTTGGGGGGCCTACTATGGATGACTTAATTCTTTTAAGAGCTCCCAACAGGCCCCTCCATTGGGTGAGATAGGGAACACCCCAGGTTTTTTAGTGGGTATACCAGCGCTCTTCATGCTGGGGAGTCCCACACGCCCCGCCGGTGCCGTCCCCTAGTCGGCGGATAGTGCATCAAGCCTTTTTCCTGGGTACCAAAAAAAAAAAAGGTTTACAACAGTTATTTTTTGTGGATGAAAGGTACCCTATGTCCTATTCTGTACCCCTGACAACGTGTATGCAAAATTTCATGTTGATCGGTTGAGTAGTTAAGGCGTGAAAGCGTAACAAACAAACTTATTTTCACATTTATAATATTAGTTAGGATTAAAGACAATTACATATCGCTTACATAAGAAAATACAAACAAATGCATTACATTAATTAGTCCGTTAACACAATACATATTATATGTACGTATCAAAACAAAACCACAACAAAAGGTAATATTATAACTATGTATTACAGCGATTTACTAGATAGATAACATCTTGTTTATTTCGACGGATGCTTCTACAGTTCCATTAAAGGACCTGCAGAGCCATTGCATGAGTTGTTTCGAGAGAGGACCAAAAGTAATTATTCAACAAGAACAGAGACATTGTGCGGTAGGGAATCAGAGAATTTGGATAGCATGTTAATAAGGGAACAAAGGAGAAGTTCAACTAGGTTATCATTGGGAGTGGCAAGACGAGTAGTTTCAGTAGGGGAACGAAGAGCACAGCCATTAGGCTGAGAAGAAGAAGGGGAAGACACAATAGAATTCTGGAAAGCTCTATCATAGGATTTGCCTAAGATAGGCTGGGACCGGGGAGGAAGAAACAGCCTTTTTATAGGAAATAGTGGGTGTAGTCAAAGAAGTGCTCAGTTGGGTTTTTTTAAGGGGAAGTAGAGGTAGACTGGGTTGTGGCTGCAAATTCAGGAAAAAGACGCTTAGGTAGTAGATATTGTGCTGATGCTCCCAGGTAGCTGATATTTTGTTCAGACATGACCATCTTAATAGATTTTTGGCAACCTCCACGGCAAAGAAAACAAGTAGGATTTGAATCCTTAGTAGGGCAACTATCCCCACTGTGCTTTTGGCAGCAGATGTAGCAGCGAGGCTGAGACCTGCATTGTCTGGCCTGCAGCAGTTGCGACACTGAATGGTTGGTAGTTGGTACGTTGAAACCGGAAGCGAGGCATTATAGCAATATACCTTTTCAGGTAGGGTTTGTCCAAGGAAAGTTAACACCACCGAATTGGGGGGAATCCAATTCGTGGTATCATCTCTCCGAAACTTAATGTTAAGCCTTCTAGCCCTAATGACCGCACCACAATTTCCAACAATGGAAATGCCATCTAAAAGTTCGGATAGCGTCCAGTCCGTAGCGACATCCCTAACTACTCGCAAGCGGAAAATCTGAAATTTAGGTATAAACACTTCATATTTATTGCTCTCCAGTAAACTTACTTGAAGAAATTCGTTCAATTGAAATTTTATGCAGAAATTGAGCAAACTTCAAAATTTTTAATATAAATGGGCCCTTTTCTGTTGCCGAAAATTTAATTTAACTGTTTATTTCGTATCCAGGCTTCGTGTACACGGATTGGTTTGAATCCGCCAGAGAACGGGCCTTTTTAGGATCGATCTCGATCGCCAAATCAACATCGGCTGGCCTTTTCGATGATCTAAGCTTATCAGGAGGTAATCCTGTGTTGGTTTGATAAGATAAGACACGTCTTATCTTATCTTCCTCCGTACCCACTTGACTCCCAAAGGAATCAAGTAGATATGGACGCGCCTAAACAAAACGAAAAAAGAGTAAACAGAGGAATACCTTATAGGATTAAGCCACCACCGAAATAACACAAACACACAAGTTAACAACCACATATAAAAACAATACGCATGAAATAAAGATAACCTATAAACAACTGACACTCTCAACATGTTAGCTAGCTTACTACATATATATTATTCTGTGATTTTAGCTCTCAACCAAGCGTCAGACCGGAATCCAAGTTAGGTTTCAATAGTTTACGTTTTATTGATGCTACAACGTCAGATTTTATTAAAAACCTAACTGTTGACAATTATCTGTCAGTTGCTGTTATTTTTGCAAAACGTCATACATCTAAAATTGTTTATAAAATACGCAAATGAACTTATCAGTAACTCAAATTATCAAGTGAAAATATAAAAGATAAAAATGGCTGTAACTAATGGCATGTTTTTATTCGAAGTGGTCGTGGAAAAAGTGAATAGTCTGGTCGAAAGTCGACACTTGATCATAAAAAGTGACTTCGCTGATGTATTTTCTTTAGAGTTACGAGATCCCAAACAGATGTATATAGTTATGCCTGAACCACTTCCTCTACCGCCAGAGCCGGCCGGTAAGAAAAAGGGCAAAAAAAAACCGAAGCCAAAAAAGAAAAAAGGTAAAAAAAAGAAAGGCGTGGTTGAGCTACCTCCACCTGAACCGAAAATACAGTCAGGCCAATCAGTGCTGTTCGCGAGTAGCGCCGAGGCCCTCCTAGAAAATATGAAGAAATGTCCCCTGGAACTATCTTTGTGGAGTAAAGAGGACGATTTAGTCTACATCGGCTTAGTTAAAATACCATGGGACGAAGTATTTATAGACTTCTTACAAAAGATCTATAATTGCAAACTACCGCCTGCAGTGACGGTGGCAGACGAGTATAACATTTTTCAAGAAAGAACAGGAACAATGATGGCGAAGATAGGTATACAAGTGAAGCTATCATACCTCAGTAATAAAGTTACGAGTGCGTTCAGAACACTATCTGAAGATCAAACCCTCAGGAAGTGGCTCTACACCGGCGCGAACTCCAAAACCACATCTTTCATATGCACATTAAAAACGACAGACGAAGACTTCATAGAAAACAGCAACAAGATTGAAAATCAATTTATAGTCGATAAGCCGAAACCAAGCAAGATCAATTATGCGGATTATAAAAACGCTCCCGGAGCTAATCTTACTTTCTTCAAGGAAGGCGACTACTGTTGTATGGGTCACTCAGACGAGCCGCCTAAATCTAAATACAGGACACCAGAAACGTCTCCTGATATAGATTTCATTATTGATTATGTGAGAAAGATCATTGTATCGTGCAACGATAATATGAGAATGTTGACACCTCAGCCAACGATAAGACCGCGAATCAAAGCTACGGATATCGATAGACTATGCTATTGCAAGGAGACCGGCTGGCCTCCAGGTAATTTCTCTGAGAGATTTAAAAAGGAGGCTTTGAGCGATCCATGCCCACTTTGCATTAACGCTGGAAAGAAACCTAAAGGTACCCGTGGCGCTACATTTGACATCGCTAATATAAGAGGTCCATGTGGTAGAGCGGATTGCAGAATCGCGAGAGACATGAGAGCTTATATTGAGAACCTGGTCGATGAAGATAATGTAGTATTTAATCTTGAAGATCTTATCGGTCCTTGCGGAAGTAAAAAGTGTACATTAGCCACACGGATACAGCAATTTTTGCGTCATGAAGGCGCCTTTGCTGACGGAGCGATACTTAAAGGGCTCTCAACTCAATGCGCTTGCTTACAAAAAATGCAAGAGCAGCTCGCTAAAAGAGAATCCTGTACGTCTGTCTGCAGTAAAGATTGTGACGACTCTGAGAGTGGAAGTTATTGTGGAGGCGCGGCGTGTCCGTTTCAACATACAAATGCAGATTGAGTATTTTATTATTTTGGCTAACAATACGAATACAATAGAAATGGCACTTACAAACAAATATCACTTATAAAAAATCTTTTGAAACTGATAAGTTCATTGTCACTTGCTCATGCACGCTGAAAAGTATCCGGCAAGTTAATTAAGATAAGTGATGACAAAAAATGAAAACAAATTAAAACGCGATGAGATCCGTCAGAAGTAGTTTAATTTTAATGTAAGATAATAATTATTATAAGTAGTTAGGATAATAAAAAGAAAAATTAATACATGTCGTAATTTATGATAAATAAAGTCATTATCTTATTAAATGTATGTGTAGGACGGGCGAAGGGGTTATGTCGGATTCACCAGGATAAAAGAGAAAGATGGAATAAGAAGTAATGTACCTCCCGGAATACCGACTAAACCTACCACGGTGTTCCTCGACAAAACCGCTATTGATGGGGCCGCGCGAATCACTTACACATGCGGTCGCGTCCCCGCCGAGGTTTCGGCTCGCCGGCTGTATGAAACGTTAGTCCACTACACGATAAGACCTACCCTATAAGGTGCTCTAAGACTCGAGCCACTACATCGCCAGCAACACACCTCAATGGCGTAGTGGTCAGTGTAACCGACTGCCACGCATGAGGTCGCGGGTTCGATTCCAGCACAAGTCAAACATTTGTGTGCATGAACATGGATGTTTGTCTTGGTCTGGGTGTTTCTATGTATAATACGTATGTATTTACAAAAAAAAAGTATATAAGTATGTTTATCCATTATCTAGTACCCATAGTACAAGCTCTGCTTAGTTTGGGCTAGGTGGTGTTGTGTGTATGTAGTAGAATATTATATTATATTATTATTATTATAGGAAAGGCAGATCAACGGAATCAACGCTGCACTCTGTTGTAGGAACAATAGCAACAGCACTATCTGACAAATTAATGACACTAGGGGCTTTCATTGATATAGAAGGAGCTTTTGATAAGACAAAATTCAACAGTATCAGCCAGTCACTCAGCATATTTGGAGTTTATAGAATCACTAGTGGCTGGATTGATCAACTTCTAAAGATGCGGGCCATACAATTCACGGTGAACTCTACCACGAGAGGCATAGTAGCGAAGGGCTGTCCCTAAGGAGGAGTACTCTCGCCGCTGCTATGGAACATCGTGGTAGATGACCTGTTAGAACGCCTTAATAGCAGATGCTACTACACAGTTGGCTATGTGGACGACATAACCATTCTGATCAAAGGCGACTCAGAAAACATAAGCTGTAATCGCATGCAATCAGCTCTCAGGATCATGGAACAATTGTGTAACCATCATGAACTGACGGTGAACCCGACTAAGACAGAACTGGTCCTTTTCACACATAAAAGGAAAACTCAGTTTACTAACATGCCAAAATTATTTGGAACGGAACTTACTCTATCGCAAGAAGTCAAGTATCTAGGCGTAGTACTCGACCATAAGCTGAACTGTGGAGTAAGCACCTTAACACGAAAATAACCAAAGCATGCAAAACATTTTGGCAATGCAGAAGATTAATAGGCAGAAAATGGGGCCTCAAACCATCTATAACCTTATGGCTCTACACGGCCATAATACGCCCTATGATAACATATGGCGCCTTAGTTTGGTGGCCCTGCACTCTTCTAAGCACAGTCATACACAAACTACAAAGCCTACAACGACTCGACTGCCTGGCGACGACAGGCTGTATGAGAACAACCCCCACGGCAGCGCTGGAGGCCATACTAAATCTTATCATACAGCAGGAAGCTGACGCAGCTGCCATACGGCTTGAAAAGGTAGGGCTCTGGAAACGAGACAATAGAATAACTCATGCGCGCCTAAAGGAGTTAGAATACAATGAAATCCCAATGATAGAGGCGACATGTGATATCATCCCAAAAACCTTTGTCTTTGACAAAAAATACCACATCCAACTTCATGAGGAATCTAAAGATAGCTCTGGCATACATGAAGTGAGAATATACACGGATGGATCTAAAACAAAACCAGGAACAGGAGTCGGAGTCTTCTCCCACGACCTAAACATCAATTACTCAACGACCCTGGAAAACCTCAACACTATCTTCCAGGCAGAATGTGTTGGAATCACCCGGGCTGCAGCAGCGTTTACGTCAAGGGGTATTAAGCGATAAGTCAATACGCATTATCTCAGATAGTGCCGCGGTACTACAAGCTCTTAAGAGTATTCAATTCAATTCAATTTATTGCATTCTATAATGTACATTTACAGGTGGTAGGCTTAATAATAAGTAACAAATTATGGACCCTGTCGGGCACAGCACTATTAGAAGAGAGGAGAAGTTGTTTACATAATTATTGTGTTATTTTAAAAAGTTTAGTTTTGACACAATTTTATCTGCTTT
This sequence comes from Catocala sponsa, assembly GCA_963564715.1. Classification (NCBI taxonomy): domain Eukaryota; kingdom Metazoa; phylum Arthropoda; class Insecta; order Lepidoptera; family Erebidae; genus Catocala; species Catocala sponsa. Next base: position 6,038,267 of record OY751326.1, read on the forward strand.
TGAATCTAGTTAGGATAAGTTAGTATTTAGCAGAATCATGAGAAATTAAAAATATGAATAAATCAAACATATTTAATATTTAAATTAAAATTACAGGATATATTATGAATGATACATATTTATAATAATATTTATTGATAATTTATTATTGCACAATGTTATTACAAAAATTGTTTACTATTTATTATATATTATTTTATTACATAGTTATTAATTACTATAAGTAATTTATAACTGGTAATATGAATAAGTGGAGGTAGATAAGTCAAGTGGCTTCTACAATTATATTAGTTTAAATACAATTATCATTTTTAAATCATATTAATTTATTTTATTTTTAATTTTATGTATACCTGTATATGTTTATTTAGTTATAGGTGCTTTAGCTGTTTAGAATTTATAAATTATCCTCTAGGTATTCTCTGATATTGTAGTAGCTTTTATTTATTAGAAGTTTTTTTAACTTTCTAACAAAGGCATTGAATTTATTTTCATTTTTTATATCATTTAGTAGCTTATTACATAATTTAATTGACATGACCAATGGGCCGGAGGAATGCATTGCTAATCGTGAATTTGGAAGGTTTAATCTATTTTTACCGATTTCAAAAAAGGAGGAGGTATTCAATTCGTCTGTATTTTTTTTTGTTACCTCGTTACTTTCGTCTGGGTGAACCGATTTTGATGATTCTTTTTTTATTTGAAACCTGGTGCTTCCAGTGTGGTCCCATTTAATTTTAATCAAGATTTGACCATTCGTTTTCGAGTTACACTTAATAATGTGTATTTGGCTACATTGATGATGTTCTCTTCTCATATTTGGCAAGGTTAACTAAAAACCGAGAAATAAACAAAATTTTAACAAAAAAGAAAACCGACTTCAAATAAGAATATTCTAAAACCTAAAATGCACTAAAAAGTTAATAAATAATTGCATATTCTTTTGAATAATTAAATTATTGTTATTATTGGAGTCGGTGCCAGCCAAGGTAGGTTTGTAACTAATTAAACATGAGATGTCTTACTATAATCATAACATAACATTGGCATGCACAATTACACGGTTAGTCCCGCTATGGTATGGTCCCGGTATGGCACCCTCTTAAAATACCTATCAAAAAGTCCCGCTATGGTACCCTTCAGTTTTTGGTACTGTTGTAAAGAAAAGTTATACAATGCGTTAAGAAAAAAATAGTATTAATAAAAAATATCTTTTCTTAACTATTATAGTTAAGCAAGATAATATTTATTAATACTATTTTTTAAACAAATCACGCTCGGTAATTGTCGTTTCACTTCAGGTAGTTACCTGACCAACCGGTTTTTTCGTAAAACAATAGAGACGAGCCCTTCCTCGAATTCGTATCTAGCTCTTCCCTTTTGTTTTTATGAAAATAGAGAGAGACAGTATTATTCCGGGTTTAGTTTGCTATTTGCAGCTGTACTTTTGCGATATGAGTAATTAGGATAGCTTGTTAGTTTATCTATTGCAATGTCTGGGTCAAGTAGTTCACGTGGTGTAAATTTAATAATTATTGACAGTCGACGCGGTGGAAAAACTTTATTACGTGCCGGACATAAATATATTAAACGCAGAGAAAATAAAAATTCAAGTACTTGGCATTGTGTAAATAGGAGAAATAGTATTAAATGTAGTGGATATATAACTATTGAGAATACCAATAATACAATAATTAAAGATTATAAACACAGTGATCAGTGCGTGCCACATTTTGAAGACAATGAAGTTCAATTGGCTATAAGTGAGTGCAAAAAAGAAGTAAATTCAAATTACGGATCAGTACAGAAAATTTTCGAAAAACACATGGGTAACTTAAAAGACAAAGGGTTACACCTTACAGGAAATGTTCCTGACTATAAAAAATTAAAAACAGTATTATACAGACACCGAAATAAGTCGTTGAACGTACCAAAAACACAATTTAAGAATGTGGAAGAAATTATAATACCAGAAGAATTTAATAAGTATGTATTGGCTGATTATTGTAATGAAGACTGTAATCGAATAATTATATTTTCCTCGACAGAAGTAAAGGAACATATAAAATGTGTAACGCATTACTTTGGTGATGGCACTTTCGACGGCTGCCCAAACCCATTCGAACAAGTTTATGTCATTCATGGAGACATGGGAAGCACTGAGTTATCCACGAATGTAGCACCATTATTTTATATTCTGTTAAAAAACAAAGAAGGGAAAACTTATGAAAAAGTTTTCGAATTGATTAAACAAACTTTGCCTGAATGGCGTCCATCGAAATTTACCTTCGATTATGAAATAGGAGTAATAAATGCAGCAGCGAAGATTTTTCCTGATATCAAAATAAATGGATGTAACGTACATTTTCAAAAGAACGTTATCAAAAAAGCGAAATCTTTAAATCTCATGGAACACGAAGAGTCCTCGAACCATGTTAAGCAATGCATAGGCTTGGCGTTTTTGCCAAAACAAGATATTGAAGACGGCTGGCTGCATATAATGGAAAATAGGTATAATATCTTGGTTACTTTCCAAAATGATGTTTGAGTACTTAACTCTAATTATATGGCAAAAAAGTAAAGAACAACAATATCAGTAAGGACCTGTTAATTTCATTGCTTTACAAGTACGAACGTTTAATAAGTATTTTTTTCAGTTTCGACGATGAAGCTATGACCAAATTCAATGACTATTTTGTCACTCAGTGGCTTGAATATCCAGACCTCATTTGGTGTTGCCATAATGAACGCCATAGAACAACTAACTTGGCGGAATCATGGAATGGCAGATTCAACAAAATTATTGGAAAAAATCCCAGTTTATTATTGTTTCTGCAAACAATTGGCAACGACACATGTCACTTTGATATAAAACAAGCCAAGTAAGTTGTATTTTTTAGACAATATTTTTAAGCAGATATAATATTTTTAAAAGCAGATATATATTTTTTTACATAATACGAGTGCATAGAAGAATTTGAAAATGGATTTGATTTTATTTATTTTGGTAGATATTATTGGTTGTCGCCTTCTATTACAGACGGTTGCTGAAAAAAATATAGCTTAACTTAAATAACTGATGATTTTTGTTATAGCTTTCGACTAAAAAGATCACCTATAAATTCAAGAAAAAGAACAAGTATAGAAATCGACCGCCAGATTCAAAAGCTAACAAAAAGTTACGAAAATAAAGCTATCTCCATTGGTGATTTTCTGATTAACATATCAAAGTCAATATTTCGATCAGAACATTTAAAAAAATAGTTTATTTTAATTTTGTTTTTAGCCTATTAAAATGTTTAATACTTTTTCTCGATGTTGATTATTTTTTGTAGTTTATGTTTACAATTTGCGCCTTTTTCTCCATGTTGATTATTTGTAATTAATATATTTGTCTAGTTGGTTGTTGATTATTTTTGTAGTTTATATAAATTTACAATTACTGCCTTTTCTCAATGTTGATTATTTGTAACTAATATTTATGTCTGGATGTTGTTTTTATTTGTAGTTTATAATATTTACAGTAATACTTTTCTGAGATGTGGATTTTTTATATTTTTTTTATTGTTGATTATTGGTAATTAATATTGTTGATTATTTTAAAAATTACATTGCAATTAATATTTCGTTTTACTGTTTGATATTTTTTTATAAATATTTTGAATGAATAAAAGACTGATTTAATATCGCAAACAGACGTTTTATTGATACACTCCTAAAAGTATTTATTTATAGATACACTTTTCTTTTCAGTTGTACCTTCTATTGTCTAACGTAGATCTAAAAGATGGGTACCATAGCGGGACTTTTTGATAGGTATTTTAAGAGGGTGCCATACCGGGACCATACCATAGCGGGACTAACCCCAATTACACACATAGACGCAGCACGCGGCGCGGACGGCTGACACCGACTCCAAAAATAACAATAATTTAATTATTCACAAGAATATGCAATTATTTATTAACTTTTTAGTGCATTTTAAGTTTTAGAATATTCTTATTTGAAGTCGGATTTCTTTTTTGTTAAAATTTTGTTGTGTCTTAAGGACATTTTGGTTTGGATGTATTCGCGTTTGGTGTAGTGTTCTGGATATTTACGGACAAATTAACATACTTCTAAGATATAGATGCATGGTAATATTAGAATTTTGAGTTCTTGAAAGTGTGGTTTACATGTGTCGGTATTTTGTATACTAACTAAAATTCTTATTAATTTCTTTTGCTGAGTAAAGATAGTGGGTGCATCAGTACTATTTCCCCACAACATGACGCCATAGCTGAGCCAAGAATAAGCGTAGGCGTAATAAGTGACAAGCGCAGTAGTTAGATCCGTGGTCTTTTTCACTTCGCGTAGGGCATATGTAAAGCTTGATATTTGTGCTCTCACCTTTTTAACGTGCGCTTTTCAATTGATATGAGTATCTATGGTTATCCCGAGTAAGTTGAACTCATTTACAACTTCTATGTTTAATCCATTATATGTAAAATGTATGTCTATCGGTGACTTTTGGTGGGGGTAAAAAGTAATAAATTTAGTTTTTGAGAAATTTATTTCCAGATTGTGTTTGTTCATCCAGTCTACTGTTTTTTTGAGTGTTTGGTGAAGATTTTCATTTATGTTTAACACGAAGTTGGTTTTACACGAAGTGAGCAAAGAGATGTCATCCGCAAATAAGACACAAGGTCCATTTATTGGTTTGGGTAGCTCGTTTATATAAATTATAAACAATAGGCACCCTATCACACTACCTTGAGGAATAGAGGCTTTTATATCTTTCTTATTTTAACGGATCTTTTGTATCTGATATGTGTTTTTGTTAAAGAATTCTAGTTCTACTGTTTGTTCTCTACCTGTTAGATTTGATTTAAACCATTCGTAAGCTATGAGTATGACTAACTGCTTCAACAGTGGACTCATTTTGGAGTGTCACCGTGAGCTGCAAAGTATTGCAATAAAAAATCGGGTAACGTTGCAGTGGATACGCGGCCACAGCAACTCTTCTGGCAATGATGCTGCAGATCAACTGGCAAAGAGAGGATCGAACACCAAAATGGTAGGACCCGAACCAATTGTCCCGATACCCTTCTGCCAACTCAAAACATGGTTATGCGATAGAACCACGGAACTACACGAAAAACAGTGGACAGAAACAAAGGAATGTAGACAGACGAAGGAAGCCCTTCCATGCTTAGACAAACATCTGTCACGCAAACTGCTACGTTCTACAAGGAAAGACTTACGCCACATAGTGGGTATAATAACAGGCCACTGCTCACTCAACAGGCACCTATTCAACATCGGCATCACCGACAGTCCCTTGTGTAGAGGCTGCATGGAGACCGAGGAGACACCGGCTCACGTGCTTCTACATTGTAAAAGCGTGAGCAACCAACGGGCGAAATTTCTAAACAGTCCAGAAACGTTGAAGGAGGTACTGCGCGACATCGGTCCCCTACTGTCTTTCTGGATGGAGCTGGGGTGGTATGAGAAGCCGAACAATATTTCGCGTCGGCTACTTATGCACAATGGCCCAATTGTGGGGCTAAGTGCGGATAACACTCGTCCAACTAACTAACTAACTAAAGACCTACCCTATGGTCACTTCTCACTTAATCCCCACTGTCCCCCTCCCCCTAGAGGGAAGATGGACTCGACACAGAGGCGCGCGTAGGAACACGCACGCCGCCTCTCGGACCTGGTGCTGAACGGATGGCGTGCAGGCCCACAAAGCCCGCCACCCCCAGGTCAAACCTCAGGGTGGCTGGAGGTCGTCTCGCGCCCTCCGGTGCCCGGTTCTGCGGTTGGGGAGAGGGCTTAAACGCACCCTCTCCCGCTTTGCCGCCTCCTTGATGGAAATCACTTCCTCACAGAAGGAGGCGACGGCGTTCCACGACCTCTCACTCCGGACCATAGAATGAACTACGGCCGGGAGCGAGAGGGCAACTAATCCGACTGCCGCGATCAAGTCACGGCGCTGCTATGCCCAGGCGGGGCAATCCGCCAAAGTGTGCAGCGCCGTGTCCTCAACAACGTCGCGGCAGTCGCCACAGTGGTGAAAGCCGGGCGTCTCTTGCCAGCGTATACGACACAGGAAATGGCCAAAACAACCGTGGCCAGTCATTACCTGTGTCAGCCGGAAGGTGAAAGCGCCATGCCGCCTCTCCAGCCTCTCCTCAAACACGGGACTTACCGCCACGATCGTGATGGCGTGGGCAACCTTATTTTTCTACTTCTGATGACCCAATTAAGTAATTAGTTTAACAGTTCCACACGGCAAGTTTAATAAAATAGAAAGATTTGTTTTTTGCTTGTTAAAGTGACCGCACTCCGCCTGATAGTAAGCGATCATGTGGTTCAAGAGCAGTGGCCTCCACACCATCCTCATAGCAGCTGAGGTGATGTTGAGGTCCTTACTTTGATGCCTATAATGAACTATCGATCTGGGATATTAAACATTAGAATAGTTAAGTGATTTGAATATATTCGAATAATGTTATATCCTGATAACCACCACCATTGACACCAATCCTTGATTGATTATTTGTAAGTTCTATCGAGACAATAATTAATGACATAGGTTCTCACCTTCATGTTTCTACAGCTTACCACGAGAACGTAAATAAAATAAAACCATCAACAACTTTGACTGCACGGATGATATAGTGGTTTAAGTGTTCGCCTCACCTTTGACAATGCGCTGCGTGTTGTGGGTTCGCTGGACAAAAAATTGTGTGATCCACAAATAATTGTTCCGAGTGTGGGAGGTATTTGTGTCCATTGTTTCAAGGTTTATGAGGTCCACCGTTACACAGGATTTATTACAAGAGTTATCTTTTTAAAAACTAAAATAATACACGACTTTAAATAGACATATTATTATATTACATACACAGACAAGCTTCTTGACGTATAGCATTTCATACTAATAGGCAATTAGAATTCTGATACTAAAAATATCCCAGCTAGTCGTAAAGTAAGAGACAAGTACTTAAGGCAGATACAGCTCGGCACCTTTGTTTGCCCACGCTTGTATTAAATCCGTGGAATATTAGAAAGCAAGTCTATAAAAGATTATCGCACAGAGTCTAGACTGCGACTCTATTAAGAAAATTTAAGATGGACTTACTAGCTTTTGCCCGCGGTTTCGCTCGAGCACAGTATTTTTGTCTAAATGTACCCTTGACAACGTGTATGCGCAATTTTATAATGATGGTAAAAAGTTAATTCGTGAAAGTGTAACAAGCAAACTCACTTTCTTTCGCATGTATAATATCAGTTAGGATAACATTGAACCATAGAACCATTTTACTAAAGTACCTACTTAATAGCTGTTTAGTTTAACATTTGATATTAAGAAATATCTAACAATAACTGAAGGTTTTAAATATTGCATGACCCGCACCAAAGATCATCCCTAAGTACTTTAAGAACATTAAAACTATTAACACTTCATCTGGTGAGCAGCGATAGCTCAGTCAGACCAACAGACTGCAATGCAGAGGGTCTCGGGTTCGAACCCACGTCGCGCACCTCTGACTTTCGGAAATTATATGACTTTTTGAAATGATGTGCGTATAGATTGACAATTATCGCCTGCTCCGTGCCTCGGAAAGCACGTTAAGCCGTTGGCCCGGCTGCCATGAACATCTATGGCAGTCGTTATTGGGAGAGTGTCGACACAAAAGATCCCACTGGGTCGAAGTGTCGCCGGTCTGCACTGACTGGCCCCCACATAAGATGAGTTAAGATAACACTTCATCTTGTAACATACATCTCTCGTCTATATTCCTAAAAGATTAAGCAATCGTATAACAGCCACATTTTGCCAGTTATGAGGCCCCACGTAAGGGTCAGCTTGCTAACAAATATCACAGTTTTAGACTTCGTGCTGACTGCTGCTATTAAGAACGTACATTAGGATTCGTTCCGGCCATATTCCACTTAACAAGTTCGCCTTTTAATGAAAAAGGTGTCGTCACCAAATTGTACAGAGTGTGGCATGATCGAGGGAGTGTATCATATTTTAGTGGAATGTGTCCGCAACGAAACTAAGACGCGATATATTTAATAATATTAATATTGTTAATAATGTAGGTAGTTGCAACAGTGTGTTGTCTCAACCAGACTCAAAGGATGCTAAAGCATTATACAAATTAGTGGAGGTCTGTTTAAAGGCAAGATCCTGAATATATAATAAGTGTTACTAATAGTATAAGATCCCAAATTATCATGTATGTAAAATATAATCTAAATTTTAAGGGTAGTAATTATTGTACGTTGTATTACGAGAACGACATGGTCGCTTCTTTATTGTGAACCAAGTCCTTTAAATAAATAAAGACTAAAAAAAATAAAAAGAGAACTTACATTTCACGATCCGAGAATCGCATCCGAGATCTCATGGCCAACAACCGCATTCACTGTATATGCGACAACGATGCAGTCACAACTATTTCTGCAGTAACAACTACCTATTTATGATTTACAATTTTTTGTCCAGTGTGGGCATCGAACTCTTAACACTTGTACTAATGTAGCAGCCACTTAAACCACTGCTCCGTTCAGTTAATACACCTCTAAGGCCGGGAATCTACCAAAGCGGAGACGAGACGAGCGGAGACGAGACGAGCGGAGAGGAGATGGTTTTAAACAACCTATAGAATTGTGTTATTGAAAGATCTCCTCTCCGCTCAGCTTCAGTAGAGATCGCTGTGCGGAGATGTGTAATATTTGTATGGCGCGATGGAAGCGGAGATGTGAGCTGTGCGCGGACGACGAGCAGTGAAGACGAGAGATGTGAGCGGCGTGCAGTGAGCGATGTCACCCTCCCCCTCTCGCCCGCCAGCAACCCGCAGAGCCCCGCGCTCGCGCCGGCCGGCCATCTTGCTTGCTGAAAAACATCTCTTCTCGCACAGCACACAGCACACCGCACACATCTCCGCTTTGGTGGAGTCCCCCGAGCTGGAAAACATCTCTTCTCGCATAGCACACAGCACACCGCACACATCTCCGCTTTGGTGGAGTCCCCTGAGCTGAAAAACATCTCTTCTCGCACAGCACACAGCGCACCGCACACATCTCCGCTTTGGTGGAGTCCCCCGAGCTGAAAAACATCTCTTCTCGCACAGCACACAGCGCACCGCACACATCTCCGCTTTGGTGGAGTCCCGGCCTTAACGGCAACAGTTTAAACACAACCCGAGTCCGTCGAACGTTTATCTTTATATATATGTTTTATCTGGAAGAAAGGTATATTCTTTACCATTTTTATTTTACTGTGACCCTGACAAACTACTTACATGCGAAATTTCATGATGATTGGTTGAATTCAGGCGTGAAAGCGTAACAAACTAAATCACATTCGTTGTATAACACGATGACTTATAAGTTACTAGCTTTTGCTCGTGGCTTTGCTCGCGTAAAAGTAGGTAGGATAGGTTATGTTAATAACAGTATTTTTTTAAATAAAATGTACCTACCTATGTCACTCGGTGATAATATAAACTTTCTAATAGTGAAAGAATGTTTAAAATTGGTCGAGTAGATTTGAGTTAAATCCTTATAAACAAACAAACATAAAATCAAATCTTTCCTCTTTATAATATTAGTATAGACTAGCTTTTGCCTGCCGACGGCTTCGCTCGCGATCTGTAACTTTTTATAGTTGATTCCTAGTTTGGTAAGTAGCATAACGGTCGAATAATATTTTAAATAACTTTCGTTCGTAATAGTACATAGTTTATTTCCAGCGCAACGTTAGTGTACTGCGGGTGACATAAAGGGCGACAAATTATTTGCGGTTGGTACAGTAACCGTGTCTCGGGATTTAACCGCAAAATTAAGTTTGCTTTTTATTGTATATACTTTTCCGGGATAAAGTACCCAGTGTGATGCCCAGGATATTAAAGTATAATAATACGAAGTTTCATCGTAATCGAACTGGTAGTTTTTGCGTGATGTTTGAACAAACAGACAGACAGAGAGACAAAAATTATTTTTATCACATTTTTGGGTTCGTTTTCGATCTAGTAACACCCTCTGCTATTTATTTTTTTAATATTTTCAATGTACAGAATTTACACTTCTACAGATTTATTATATGTATAGATAAAGATAAAAGATACATATACATCCCACGTCTTTGTCCCCGAAGGGGTCGGCAGAGGCTTAGTGTAGGTATTGGTACAGTTGGCCAGCCTAATGCCGTTCTGCAATGACAGACTCGGTGCTGATACAGAAAATTCTTTGGTAGAAAAGTCCAATATAACTTTGTCTGATCCAGACATCGTACTTGAGAACTCATGCACAGCAGTCTCGAACACTACCGCTGCGCAACCGAGGCGGCATTGATAGGGTCTGTGTATATTCAATGTAATTTTTACCAGTTAATACCATAGTATTATTTATTACCTATTGAGCCGTTGCAGCACACTGGCGGCCAATAGGTTTTTCAATTACGTCTGGCTTTCCAAGAATTAACAACCTTTACAAGTACACTGGATGCGTATTTGATGGTAAGTTGTTTTTAGGAATTAACGACAGGGTAACTGTTAAGAAAAAGGAGTTGATGATTAAATAAAAAGGGAAAAATTTAAGAAAATAATGAGCTTCGGCGACCTATCAACAAAAATCATATTGTTGATAATGAAATCAAATCATATCGTTGTAAAATATATTATTATCTACATCATTAAGTAAATAAATGATTATTTGCTTAGACTGTAGATACACTTTATGATAATAGAGTTGTTAAGGATCCTTATAAATTAGTTAAAGAAGCACAAATGTGTTTAATAATATAATAACAGTAAAAATATCAGCCCATTATTAAACTGTCCTACTGCTGGGCACGGGCCTCTTCTCTGTGTAAGAAGGGTTAGGCCATCGTCCACCACGCTGACACAGTGTGCGTAAGCAGACTTCACATTTCTTCGACAACATTATGGAGAATTCTCAGACGACAGACAGATGCGCGCTTTGCGATTGAACTCGAGACCTCTGCGTTACAGTCCTAGGGTCTCCCAGTAGGCTGTATTTATGTCTAATAACTGCTTTGTAATTAAAATATTTATGAATTTTCTGTAAACCTTTATTATTTAGGTACATCATCGTTATTAGGCAAGCTAGCATAGTAATGCTTTATAGAATTTTTACGTACAACGAGGTTATAAATAAGTGTACCTACTTACTTGTAAGTTTTATGAATATGTCCGTTTGCCTTTAACTTCTTGAACGTCTAGGGGAAATACGTAAAAAATAATTAAAAATTCATTGTGCAAACAATACACAAACGGACAAATGTATGTGCGCTCGACACTTGACTCATTAACGATTCAAGTGTGCAGCGGACATACATTTGTCGTTTTTTTGTTTTTTTTATGACTCGTTTTGCGGACCGCGTATGTCCGCTCGACAATTGACGGGTGCATCCTAATATTAAGTAATAAATTCATATTTTACACATTAATATATTACTAACATGCTACTCTTATAGGTACCTACCTATAATTGCCTGTAAGAAGTATTACAGGCAAATAAGTAACATATAGATAGGCCGAGTGTTATAGGTATAGTCTTTTAAATACAATTATATAACAAGCCCGCTGGTGCCAATATTTGGTGAAAATCTCTAAACATTATTCACTATGTAGATACAAGAGATATATTACCAAACATTGGCACCAATGCTCTTTCGATTAATTTAGAAGATATAGGTACTTTTTGCCTGCACTATATGAATAAAAAGTAACAAAAAGTATAAGAGGCAATAGGTAACATATAATTAAACCGAGTGTTATAGGTCTTTTAAATATATGGCAAGCCGAAGTGCCAATATTTAGAGAAAATCCTTTTTCTTTCTTTTTCTTTTATAAAAAGAGAACTGCCGCACTAGGCGTAATTCCTGTGTCACCAGACACTTTTTAAACATTCAGGCAACGGACACAAAGAACATCCAGATTCGCAACAAAAATATTTTGTGGATCACACCAATGTTTGTCCCGTGTGGGGATCGAATCCACTACACTCGGCGCGACGGCATTGGCGAGGTGAGATCTTAAACCACTACGCCTTCCGTGCAATCAAAATCTCTTGTATCTACGTAGATACAAGAAGTTTTTCACCAACATTTCAAGCACGCACAAACACGAATTGGCTATCCATTATTTACTACTATACTTGAGCAGCGATAGCTCAGTGGGGAGACCAACAGACTGCAATGCAGAGGGTCTCGGGTTCGAACCCACGTCGCGCACCTCTGACTTTCGGAAGTTATGACTTTTCGAAATTATGTGCGTATTGATTGACAATTATCGCCTGCTCCGTGCCTCGGAAAGCACGTTAAGCCGTCGGTCCCGGCTGCCATGAACATCTATGGCAGTCGTTATTGGGAGAGTGTCGACACAAAAGATCCCACTGGGTCGAAGTGTCGCCGGTCTGCACTGACTGGCACCCACATAAGATAAGATAAGATACTACTATACTTATTCTTCTTGGCTGCTTTGTAAAGTTATTATGGCGAAGCTGTTAATCACACGCCGCTTACTAAAACCGTACATCCAAATATTTATAAGTGCGTAATAGCTAAGATTGATACTTTGTTTGTTTAGACAGTATAATGCATAAATACTAACACAGACGTTTTAATTTACATCTTGAGTTTTAACTACGATCATGTTTAGACTATCAATTTTGGTTTGGGACAGTAGTAGCCTAGGCCCGGCGGTGTGCCAATTGCAGCAGGTTCGAGGCCCAAAGTTCTAAGCCTTGGTGTACTTTGTGTCCATTAATCTTAACTGCCGAACGACCAAGGCATGGAATTCTCTGCCAAGGCAAGTGTTTCCTTCTTCCTTCAATCCTGGGTCCTTTAAGCGGGGCGTGAAAAAGCATCTTCTCAGGCCGTCAAAGTAGAGACCTCAACATCGCCTCGGCTACTGTGGGGGCGGTGTGGAGGCCACTGCTCTTAGACCACACGACTGCTTACCATCAGGTGGAGTGTGGTCATTTTGACGAGCAAAATAAAAAATAAATAAAATAAAAAGCTAATATTACAAATGCGAATGTGAGTTTGTTTGTTACGCTTTCACGCCTATATTACTCCATCGATCATCGTGAAATTTCGCATACACTTTATCCAGGGTACAAAAAACAACATAGTGTACCTTTCATCTAGAAAAAGGTCTGGTTCGCGAGGTATACAAATTTATTGACAAAGTCTACATTAACGAGAGCGAAATCGCTGGCTAAAATCTAGTTTATAAAAATATTTTTTATTAACCCTAAGTAAATTCGCAACTATATAATACACTAGCTGTCCCGATGGACGTTGTCCTGTACAAAAGAGGAAAGAATATATATAAAAAGCATATCTAAACCATCCTCGAATCCACTTGAACACACACAAAAAGTTTCATTCAAATCGGTCCAGCCGTTTAGGAGGAGTTCACTGTCAACACACGTACAGAAGGATTATATATATAAAGATAATATATAAAATAATATAAATGTGTTGTTCATACATACATACATAGATTCACGCCTGTTTCCCAGAGGGGTAGGCAGAGACTACGGATTTCCATTTGCTACGATCCTGACACACTTCTCTGGCTTCATTCACTTTCATCACATTCCTCATACACGCCCGTCGGTTCAAAGCGCTCTTAACCTGGCCTTTGTCCAGAACGCCTCCGATCTGATCGAGAAACGTGTTGTTCAATAGGTGCTGATACTGATTCCAAAACTAAGCAAGAGCTTTACTTGGAAGAATAGTATACTCTAACATTTCCTGCTATATAGAGAGCTGACTGACTTGTGCGGATACTGCGGAGTGACGGAATGAGTAAGTGTACACGTAGGTACTACAAAACCTGTGTGAAGGTTAGACCGCCACGTCAAAAAAGCAAAAGCGTGCTCTCGGGGCCAAGCTATAATTTCATCTTTTAATTTGTCATGTAGTCGTGGCATGCTGAACACATTTCGCTTTGTCATGTATATATGACTGTAGCAGTCACATAATACATTAAATGCAGCTGTCTGTAGTATGTAGCTAATCTACTACAGTACTGACGCCCTCGATGTGATAATCTATGCAATCCGCTTGTCTCAGTGACAACTACATAGAGATACAGATATGATACATATTGTCGAACGGACAGTGCTGGCTGCGTGCTACGTCGTTACTCGACACTAGTTCTATAATATCTATGCTCGACAGTATCAACACTAATATGATCATTGCTTTTATTTCGAAAACGCGCAGCGCGTAGTATTCCACAGTGCAGTAACTGGCGAAGTGTAAGACCGAATTCCAGATAGTTTTCTAGTTTTTAACAAAGTCAAAGTCAAAAATCTTTATTTCCATATAAATGTGTGAACAATTCTTGGACACGTTAATTAACTAATTTATTTATTAAAGTATAATATTTTAAAAATAAAAATGACAAAATTGCGTTGAAAAAGCCTGTTTGAGGAGTAGAGCTTTCAGAACAGGTTATAAGACAGCATATATTTTCATATATTTTGACTAGTTCTTCAAACTGCCTTCAAATGTGCTTTCGTATATTTCCATTTATGAAAATCAATGCGTTTTCCAATTCAATCGCGATTGTTTTAGTTGTTGGCAGATGTAACAAAAAGTGTTATCTGAGTGAAAACCTAATGCTTTTACACTGTAGCACTTAGTGTGTGATAGTTCTCGTATTTAGTTTGTCAGTGTTATTTTAGGAGATGCCTTGAGAGCGAGCTGGAACAATATGTGGACAGTCAGTGATGACACACGGACACGTGAGGTGACGGAAACACGTGTGAGCGATATTATACCTTATACTTAAGGGAAAATAATGTATAGAACTGGGACGATGAGTCGGACGCCGTTTAATTCAGTTAAATCTCAGTCGCAAACTCACATGCTAGTCGACTGTCACAATTTGAGATTTTCTAGAGTGACTATGGCGATAACAGTTAGTTACTATGGTTACTGGCGAGACTACAAATTAGTTCGAGATGACTTTTACAGCAGAATTACAAAGATTTCACAATTCGCGTAAAAAAATTGAGATCTGGTTTTGTTTTTATTTACTGGTTTTAATTATTAATGGATTAAATTTCTTCGCTGGCGTTTATTTCTAAATCCGACCGCGTATCTGTCGTTTGTTACTTATGAATAACTGTGTTATCTTATCTTATGTGAGGGCCAGTCAGTGCAGACCGGCGACAATTCGACCCAGTGGGATCTTTTGTGTCGACACTCTCCCAATAACGACTGCCATAGATGTTCATGGCAGCCGGGACCAACGGCTTAACGTGCTCCTCTCCAAGCCACGGAGCAGGCGATAATTGTCAATCAATACGCACATAATTTTGAGAAGTCATAACTTCCGAAAGTCAGAAGTGCGCGACGTGGGTTCGAACCCGAGACCCTCTGCATTGCAGTCTGTTGGTCTCCCCACTGAGCTATCGCTGCTCTGAATATCTGTGTTACTACGAGTATATGTTTACTTTACTCTACTCTAGTTCTACCTTTATATTATGCCGCGGCCACACATTGGTTATATTTGCACCAATGTAGCTTATTGCGGCCAATACTCCAATGTGTGGATCAGTTTTTGACACAATGTGGACATTGCGTCCAATCACCGTCCTGTGTCCAACACCGTCACGCAAAGAGTCGGATTTTCAATAAGTTCAAAGGCGAGAGGAATGGAAAGGGAGTGCGCGCGGGCATCTTGGACAGAACGTCGCGCGCGCGCTACACGTTGGTCATTTTAATCATCCACTACCGCCTTTTCTTTCGTTGTTTTCTTGTACGGTGCAAATAATAAGCATATGTACCTAAACCATATGCGTAAGCCGCTAGTGCAAATAAGTTATCTTCTATAGTTCGCTCTGCGTCAACTGAACAACAAGGTCCGCGCTTGTCTATTACCAGTGTTTGGTGCAAAGTTGGTATTGAAGCCAATGTGTGGTGCAGTAGTTTGATTCAATATTGGCCAATCCAAATTAGAGCCAAGCTTGGACGCAAAGTTGAATCCAGTGGCAGGGGCGAGGTGACCGTTTAAACCACTACGCCATCCGTGCGATCAAATTGTTTAGTAAATGTAAATAACTATGAATATTTAGGTATGTACGTCATAACAGCTGATTTGGCTCCGCGCGTGCTATAAGCGTCCAACGAAAATAAGTTTTATTTATAAAATTACTACTTACATCGTACCTATTCGATCGACGCAGAATGTTATGCGGTTTTTATTTAACAGGTATTACGGCGCCTGATTTAAATGGTGGATTAACAACAATATTATCGGATATTACCTATACCTATGTCAATTTTATAGCATATTTTTTTAAGTGAATACTTCTTTAGCGGCGTTGTGCACTTTTTTTGTGATGGGTAAAAACTGTTAAACTCGCGTCAGGACAGGTGATCTGATCGAAAATTCATAAGAAGGAGGGAGAATTGTCATGTTTGTGTACGATAGCGCAATAAATGAATATTGTATTTTACCACATAAATGATAGTACTTTTATAGCAATTCGTCCAAAATTATTCCCTAACCATTCCAAAATATCAAAAATGCACAACGTTAATATTCAAGTTTTCACTTCTGCCGGCACTCCCGGAGTGCAATCCGTTGTTTTTATTAATAAACATACTTGTGCTGATAATTTGATAAATAATGAAGTAGCGCAATAGATAATTAAATAACTTGTGTGGAAGAAATAGGTAGCTATCATTCTATTGCTTTGAATTGTTTTGCAAGGGATTATGTGGAATCAATTTTGTTTTGTTTCTAAGTCTTTACTTCTCGTGCGTTAGTAACATAATATCTGTTTCTTCATTGTATATAATATCATTGCGGACTAATACAAGAACATGGGATAGTATAAAAAAAAATTGGGGCAGTCTTTGGGGACTGCCGATAGAAGTAAAAACTTTAATCCTTGATCATAAACACGTCTTTATACATAAACCAAAAAAAAAAATAGTATAGTAATAGTATAAATAGTTTAAATAATTTAATTAGCTTAAAAATTAGTAAAGTTTAATAGTAATAGTAGTGTAACAGTTTTCAAAATTTTGTAATAAACTGTCAAGTAAACAACGCGTTAAAATCTGTATATAGTAGTTTAATTTCAATGAATAACATTCGCGTAAACAAAAGACAATATTAGTTTGGTAAAACTGAATAGTACAGTAAAAGTAAATAGGTAAATATTACAAAATAAAGTACAAATGGAAAACAATATGATCATACATTCTTCTCACAAAACTTCAAACATTCTAACAAGATCACCTTCCATTCACCTGCAAACACATCATATTGTTTCAAACGGATAATATTTTAGTGTCGTCAAAAAAACCTGTTTGGCGATAGATTTTCTAAATTAGTAAGTGTCCTAAAAACACACTTTTGGTGACATTGAAATCTTTTCCATTTAAATAAAATGACACCAACATCACATTTTTGGCTCTATTTTGGAACCAGATTCCGTATTGCTATTTCTAATTTCTAGATACCGTACTGTTTCCGAGGCATACGGCAATGGAAATCGCACCAGTAACAAAAGTGCAAACTTATGCAAAGGGACTATCCAAATATGAATACTAATATTATAAATACAAAAGAGTTTCTAGTTGTATCTAATTGCTAGAATGCAGAGATCAGACACAATTGTTTTTCTATACATTAAGTATAGAAAAACAATTGTGTCTGTAATATTGTCTTCTGTTTACGCGAATGTTATTCATTGAAATTAAACTACTATATACGGATTTTATCGCGTTGTTTACTTGACACTTTATTACATAATTTAGAAACTTTTATACTACTATTACTATTAAACTTTACTAATTTTTAAGCTAATTTAATTATTGAAACTATTAAAACTATTTATGTTTACACTAACGTATATAGTAGTTTAATTTTAATCAATTGTGTCTGGCTTCCGCCAGAGAGCCGCTAGTGATGTGACTAATGCATAACTAAAGACATATTACATTCATATAAAATGTATACCAAAATGCGGCCACCCTACATAAATATGTCGTATATTTAAAGAAAACGGTAATGTACATATTGCTATAAAATGCCGAAAGCGAGGATTCCCTATCACCTGCGCGCGTCTTTACGAGACTTGAGAGATAACAAGAAAGACATTGGATTAGGCATGATTTTTCCTCCTTCATACATCAATCAATTCATTTATCTATTGAATAAATTAAGTCAAACTGACCTATTTATATTTAGAACGAAAATTGATTACTCAAGACTCTCTACTTTACAGATATGGCGCAATCCAACAATCAAAGATTTCATTAAACATTTAGAAACACCAAAATAAAACGTTACAAAAATTCTTTAAACATCAATGTGTAAACGGCTATACGAAACTAATATTAGCGTATAAATTCATCGATCGATCTCGTAAATATATAGTTAAAATAATCATATTGACACATTTATAGCTAAATCTCCGATTAAACATATAAACACATGCGTAGGCCGCTCTGAATCTTCCATACTTGATGAATTACACATTACTTGTATCATTTCAATCCGTTTTACCGAAGAAATATAAATTTGCGGATAAAATGGAAAATTTAGAACGTGAATATGACGTTATTTCATTTGAATTCCTATTCAGAGTATGTGCACACAGAACGAACGTTCTCTGGTCATAGCGGACAATCGATCTTCTTAGCGCTGTAGGTTTGAATCCCAGACAAGACAATTTTATTATTTTTGTGACCCACAACTTATTATTCTAAATATGGATGAAGTTTGTATCCGTTAATTAATTGTACGTCAAGCCTATCGTGACACATGTTGCGAATCAAAGCGCGTGAAACTTCTTTTAAAAATAAATGCGTAAAAGGTCTTGATATAATAGTACCCTAAACGCCTGAGGTCGCGGGTTCGATTCCCGCACAAGTCAAACATTTGTGTGCATGAACATGGATGTTTCTGGATGCATGGATGATGATGATTTTTTTAATTGTTTTTTGTATAGGTGTAAATAAGATTTTCCGCAAATTCGATTTGATTACTTGGCACTGCGCTTACATCGAATTAAATTACTTATAAAACGTTTTGGAATTATCTAAGCGTTTCCAATTATGATGTACTTGGTCATATAATTATATTCTATGAAGATGTCCTATGTGTAGCTTTTATTAGAAATGATGTTAACAGCTTGACTAACGCGCGCTCGAAGCCCGGGACTCAAACACAATATTCATTTTCCAACTAATAGCCTCATTAATTGTATTTAATTTCTTAAGCAATCAGATACCGTAACATAACTATTGTAAATAAAAAAATATGATCAACAAACATAAACAAACCATGAACCAAGAAAGTTACAAGCAATAACAGGTATAAGACACGAGCGAATTATGTTTTACTATTTTTATTTCGAATGCCTTAAAGAGTAGATGAAATATATAATTATCTATACAAATAAATAAAATTGAAGTGTCTGTTTGTAATGTCAAAATAACAGCTTTTTATCTAATGCATATGAAACTATATAAGGTTTTTAAATTTTTGTCTGTCTGTCTGTTTGTTCCGGCTAATCTCCGAAACGGCTGAACCAATTTTGACGGGACTTTCACTGGCATATAGCTGATATTATAAGGAGTAACTTAGGCTACATTGAATTTAGAAAAAAATAGGGTTCCGCGGAGACAAACACTTTTTAGTTAGTAGTTAAAATCTACGCGGACGAAGTTGCAGGTAACAGCTAGTATCTTTATATAATATGTCCTCGTAACTCTTCCGCATGTGTGTATGCCACTGATCTACTCCTAAACGGCTAAACCAATGAGACCGAGATTTAGATGTATTTTTTATGTAACTTTAAGTGGAATGGCTGGAAGGTTTAGATTCACATTTGCATCCGATTGGTGACGCTGCGGTCGAGATGATGATGATGTATGATAACGGCCATTAGTAATTTAATAATTACAAACAAATTGTTATCCATTAAAGTTTCACAAGGAGAAAATAACAGTTTTAAATGAAAACTACAACTTGTAATTGCAATTTGTATAAAAATCTTTTAAGAAGGAGGTGAAACATCCTAATCGTAACTAATATTATAAATGCGAAAATGAGTTTGTTTGTTTGTTTGTTACGCTTTCACGCCTTAACTACTCAACCGATCAACATGAAATGTTGCATACACGTTGTCAAGGGTACAGAATAGGACATAGGGTACCCTTCATTCAGAAAAAAGAACTGTTGCAAACCTAACCTAACCTAACCTACATTTCCGCGAGCGAAGCCGCGGGTGAAAACTAGTATATCTATAATTTTGCGCTTAAAAAAATTATATTTGAAAATGTAGCAGCTGTAGCCTAGTGGGAGACTGCTACGCAATGGTCTAGAATTCAATTATATAGCATCTCTGACTTTTCGAAGTTATGTGCGTGTTAAATAAATAATTATCACTCGCTTTAACAGTGAAGGTAAACATTCGTGAGGAAACCTGCATGTTAGAGAGTTCTCCATAATAGGCTATAGCCTAAAATTCTTACATTGAGAAGAGGCCTGTGCCCAGCAGTGGGACAGTTTAATACAGGGCTGATAAATGCGCAAGCAATACCTGCACCCCGGCCAGAGATTGTGACAAGGAACACCGTGGTATGTTTAGTCTGTAGGAACGGGACATCGTCATCATTCCCCGGGTAAGTCCAATATAACCCCTCCGCTCGCCCCCGCGGTGGGGTACGCGTCAATGCATTCGCCCAGGTAAAAAAAATTAAATGTTTGATATTTGTATTATTTTTGGTTGTGAGCTATATTCGCAGTAATTAGCGTCGCATATACCGAGTAGGATAAACTCAACGTCTAAAATAAGAAATGTTTACTCACAGTACTGTAGCCGACTTAATTAAGCGAGACTTGTTCTTGAAGGTTTCGATGAAAATATTGTGAAACTTGGCCCGTTTTAAATGTGTATTTCGGTTGCGAGCTATACAGGTGATTTGAATTGCGTTATAGAAAGACTCGCTTTTGCTCACAGCTTGAGGATGAAAGGTGTGTCGTTTTCTGTACCTCTGACGACGTGTATGTGAATTTCATGATAATCGGTCGAGTAGTTAAGGCGTGAAAGCGTAACATGCAATCTCACATTCGCATTTATAATATTAGTTAAGATGTATGTATATAATATAGTTTACCCAAATCCAGAAGAAGCCTAGAAATAATTATACAGAATGTATTCGAACGATGGCTGCGCCAGAACCGAAAAATATTACACTAAAAACCAACCGTAAGATGACTTTGTAGATTACCTACCTACATTAAATAGATAAACTATGTTATTTTTCTTTTTACTATTAATATCAAATTATAGTATGGTTCACTAATTACTAGTATTATTGTCAAATCTCCCAGCTAAGCTAGAATGCTTGTTGTTCCTACGTCTTATCAGGCGCGCGCGCCGGCGGCCGGGAACCGGTTCCGCAAGCTACTACGTCACAGCGACCGGACCTCGGCCGGCCGGCCCGCTCGCCACGGACTCGCTCGCCTATCCTTATACACGCCACACGTACGCAACGTGCATATTTTTTTGTATTTATATAATACTAGTTTTCACCCGCGGCTTCGCTCGCGTAAATGTAGATTAGGTTAGGTTAGGCTTGCGACATTTATTTTTTCCGAATGAAAGGTACCCTATGTGCTATTCTGTACCCCTGATAACGTGTATGCAAAATTTCATGTTGATCGGTTGAGTAGTTACGGCGTAAAAGCGTAACAAACAAACAAACTCATTTTCGCATTTATAATATTAGTTAGGATTAATATAACAGTAAATTGGAAGAAAATAGTTTAATTTAAACGCACACTAACCCAGCTAAAGAACACCAACCGCACAACTGGATCTAGGCATTCAAACATTGTATTTAAAGTTGGTTGGTCGTCATTTGTTAAGGGGACACCGCGACACGTGACGTACGTACTCATTCACACTCATTGTGTATCAATCGTTAAAGAGCGGTCATAAGGTCTAAAATTGCGATGCCGATCAGCACCAGGTCCGAGAGGCAGTTTATGTTCCCATGAGCGCCTCTGTGTCGTGTGTCCGACCCCCAAATTAGGGGGGACAGTAGGGTATAAAGTGGTGCCCAAAGGGTAGTAGTGTTGTTATGTAGTGGCCTGCCGTTTCATACGACGCGGCGCCGGCGGGCCGAAACCTCGGCGGGGTCGCGACTGTATGTGAAAGTGATTCGCGCGGCCCCGCCGATTACGGTTATGTCGAGAAACACCGTGGTAGGTTTAGTCGATATTACCGTGCGATCCATATCATCATTACCATCTTTCTTTTTACTTCGGTGTAGTCAGTAGTTACAGAGTTTATCTATAGACAATAAATTGCCTAATGACTACAAATACTGCGATATAATAGGTGTGGCGGACACATAATAATATATTTATAATTCAGGTGTCATGTTGGTTTTGAATGTCAGACGAGTGTCAGACGACTGTGTAACTTCTAGAAAAAGGTGACATATTTAAAGGTTGTAGGGCGCGTCTATAATTGAAATATTTGGTTACAAACTCTTAAAGATTATAGTAACGATGAACTTACCGGGACTCTGCTGTATATATTTATATATATGTTTTGTCAACTGTTCTTTTATAAGTTTATAACTGTAACTGTCCTGAGCCTTTTGGAAAATATTACGCTTCAAAACAGTAACTGTCAAGCTCTTTCTCCTTCCTCTACACATAATTCAACCTCTCCAAATAGGTATATAACCAAAATATTTTTTAGGTTCTTATTGAATGATGATTTCCTATGATAGCCATAATAAAGTCTTTGTTCTTTTTGTTTTTAATAAACATTATTTGTGTTTCTTTTTTAGTCTGTTTTTGTCTGAGTGTAGGTACCTACTGATTAATAATATAAGTGTATCTTATCTTATGTGGGGGCCAGTCAGTGCAGACCGGCGACACTTCGACCCAGTGAGATCTTTTGTGTCGACACTCTCCCAATAACGACTGCCGACGGCTTAACGTGCTCTCCGAGGCACGGAGCAGGCGATAATTGTCAATCAATACGCACATAATTTCGAAAAGTCATATAACTTCCGAAAGTCAGAGGTGCGCGACGTGGGTTCGAACCCGAGACCATATGCATTGCAGTCTGTTGGTCTCCCCACTGAGCTATCGCTGCTCAATAATATAAGTGTAACTAAGTATATGGAATTGTAAGTTAAGTACTCTAGACATGGTATCATAATTGGACGTAGTTATGCAAAATGGATCCAACCCCACAAAACACTTTGTTTTTATATATATTAATACCATTTATAACTATACATAAAAACAAAGTGTTTTGTGGCGTTGGATCCATTTTGCATAACTACGTAAAATTATAAGGGAAGTATTTTTTGACACCTTTATTGCTACTCCTGGCTGCTGTGATACAGTTTATACTGGTATAGGTGGCAGCCAACGATGACTTCTTACCCTTTGTATTTAGCGACTCATTTTCGTGCTTGTGTTTAGCGATGTGCACGGATGCATTCGGGCAAATCGAATAACAGCTCTACCTATAAATCACATACTATAAAATGTATAGGTATATTAATCTTCAAACTAGCTAAAATTATATATATGACTTGCTGTTACCTGCGACTTCGTCCGCGTAGATTCTAACTAAAAAGTGTTTGTCGCCGCGGAACCCAACTATATTTCTCTGCCCAAGTTACTTAAATGGCGTAGTTTTTATAGTGTAAAGCTAGATAATAGCATGGCTTACTCAAAAACAACATTTAAATATGCGTCGTTAGATTACACGCTGTCACAGAATGCGTAAGAAAAATAAAGATTCACAGCTCCTCCCCCGTAGGTGATAGCGTGATAATATGTAGCCTATATGTTGACCCGACCTGTTAGTAATATTCATGCAAAATTTGAAGTTAATCCATGCAGTACTTTTTGAGTTTAGCACGGACATACATACAGACAAACAGACAAAAATTCTAAAAACTATATTTTTGGCTGCGATATCGATTGTAGATCACGCCCCAAGTATTCTTTTAAAAAAATATTCAATGTACAGTTTTGACTTTCCTACGATTTTATTATATGTATAGGTATAGGTGGCAGCCAACGATGACCTCTTACCCTTTGTATTTAGCGACTCATTTTCGTGCTTGTGTTTAGCGATGTGCACGGATGCATTCGGGCAAATCCAATAACAGCTCTACCTATAAATGACATACTATAAAAAATATATAGGTATATTAATATTCAAACTAGCTAAAATTATATATATGATTGTATTCGGTTGTCGTTTAGGTTTCGTTTGTGCGCATCACAAATTACTTTATATGCTAGTTAAGAGCCAGCTGTAAATTTTGAGAACAAATAAATTTATTATTTAATAGTTTTCACCCGCGGCTTCGCTCGCGTAAATGTAGGTTAGGTTAGGTTAGGTTTGCAACAGTTCTTTTTTCTAATTGAAAGGTACCCTATGTCCTATTCTGTACCCTTGACAACGTGTATGCAAAATTTCATGTTGCTCGGTTGAGTAGTTAAGGCGTGAAAGCGTAACAAACAAACTCATTTTCGCATTTATAATATTAAGTTAGCATTTATTTACTCCTTACAAATGAATATTTAATTCTTTTTTCCTTCAAATAACTAAATCTTTCCTCTTTATAATATAAGTATCGATATATATACACGAGATATTCATATTTGAAACAATCGGAATGTTAGCTGGATGCGGCACGTGTTGCGTACAACGTACATGTAAATACTCGTATAAAAATAGTGTTGTTTCATAACGGGTGCGGTTTAGTTCACAACAATGTGCCGAACAAATAGGTCAATGATTATGGACCGATAACTCGAATATACGTTTTAGAATTTATCGATTTGATGTTTGATGTAAATCGAATATTCTACGCCTGGTCGAAACCGAGATAGAAGAAATCGAATATATGTACCTATGTTTTAGAATTCGTTCGATGCACCGGGTAGAAAAATCGAATATTTCACGCCTGGTCAAATATCAAGAAATACGAAACTTATTGAAGTCAAACAGACGCCTAGGAGGAGTAAACAATGTAGCATGTTTAAACAGCTTGGCTGGCAAAACGAGCGACATATTGATGGCATTGATGGCCCAGTGGTTCAAATGGTCGCGTTGCCACTGTGACTTCGCCGCGTGTTATGCATGTTTACCGGAATGAGCTCCTTAGTGCTCATTCCTGTGGACTCGTTTTATACTTTATAGAACCCACAAGGGACAAACATTTGTGTTATTTACAAATAGTTGTTACGAGTTTGGGTGTACCTTACGTCCGTTGTTTGACTATTTGTAAGGTCCCCTGTGACAGAGGCAATATTCTTAGTACCTAAGTGGTCTTTAATAAAATTAGTTAATTAATTACAGATAACGAAGCACACGATAAACCTTACGCTTATGTAACAAATAAAATCCATGTAAATATTGCAAAGATGCCCAAAGTTCTCTGTCACAAGCGCGCGTCTTACCTGCGATAAACTCGAACGGGAACAATAGATTAAATGGTCTTAATAATACAACGAGGCGAAAAAGAGCCTATAATCTATTTCCTTTTTTTATTTAAATTAATGTAGATAATTTATTTATTTATTCACATGTACAATAGTAACAATCATAACATACAACTTAACCAATATTAAGAAACTAAAGTACAAATAAATATAACAAAATGCAAAGAAATAGCACAACATATAAGAAGGCGAAATTAAAAAAGTAGAATGGCTGTTTTAGTCAGCGTCGTAAAATACCTCAGCAATTAATTTATTGGATTATTAAGTCAAATAACAAATTCATACTTTTTATATATATACTAATATTATAAAGCTGAAGAGTTTGTTTGTTTGTTTGAACGCGCTACTCTCAGGAACTACAGGTCCGAATTGAAAAAATATTTTAGTGTTGGATAGCTCATTTATTGAGGAAGGCTATATAACATCACGCTACGACCCACGGGGGCGGCGCAGTAATTATAAACGCGGGTGAAACCGCGGAAACATCTAGTTTATGTATAAACTAGATGTGCCCGCGGTTTCACCCGCGTTTGTTTGTTTCAAACAAACAACAACCACGCGGCACCACAGTACAATGCAGAATGAATGACGAGGTGAGGGCGCAGGCGTGTGCGCAGTGTCGGTGTGTCGACGCAGCGTTGTGCCTGCGATGTGGTCGGACGCTAGTTCGCGGTGTCGCTGGTAGTTGTGTTGTGGTGCGATGTGGTTGGTATCACCCACGTGGTCGATAATGACGGCAAAATGTGGTTCGTGTAAATTCTACTATTCATTTTCAGTACAAAATTGCGCTCACCCACGAGGTGTGGTTGTGGTGTGGTTGTGGTACGTGTAAAACAAGCCATACTGGCGAAACGTGACTTAAATTACATGTCTGCCATACTCCTTCTGGAATACTATGCGTGAAACTATGAACTGGTTGTTGTTTGGTTTCTGTCAGTATTATCTACATCTATACCTAATTTTTTGTGATATCTGCTAAGCTCCACCTGGTCATCATAGTTTAGTCTGGCCGTGACCCCTCTCAATGTAACATTAGGAAATCAAGGCCAGTGATGACTAAAATCAAATTCAATATGTCTTATTTATTTATGATTACATTCGACCGAAGCATTCAACAGTTAAAACTGAAGATGAAAGTATAAAATTAATTTGTATCAATAACTTTTGTGAACATCCACCATCTTTGATTATATGTTTTAAGATTATGGAGATAAAAATAAAACATTTTTCTTTTGTTCCTTCTTTTCTTTCTCTGTTTTTAATATTGATATTACTAGCTGCAGTCTTGCTCGGTGTTGGTTAAAATACAATACAATCAATATTATACATCATAATAGGTCATGGGCATTAGATCCAGCTAAACATGATCAAGAAACGAGATAATTACCAGTAAATTACATATCTTTAAGGAGCATTCTAGCCGCCTTGTGGGACACCACCGAAAATAGGTCACTCGGTTAAGTTCACAAATCCGTCCACAATTAAACCTGAATCTCAACGGAGCAAGTTCACATTTCTATTCGTAGACAAGCGACAGAAACGAAACATTATTATGACTAACAGTCTAATTATAAGTATTGACGTGTCAAACGTTTTAAACTAATCACAAGCAAACTTTAAACGCAAAATAACTGTTTTGTTGACGTGAATAATATTTGATTACTCATTGCCTGTTTCGTTTTAAGTTTTATTTTAGTAAACCATAAAATCCCACGCTTTTGTGACGGACTATTTTATTATGATTTAAACGTAGTTTTAACTTTTCATAGACGTAATGTCGACGGACACCCGTTAATGTATCAATCTTAGAACTACATTTTTATTGGACGAGGAAGATTATGTTTTAAAATAAATTAATGTGATTTTTATTGGTGTCGCCCGGCGTCTTCATGAATGTATGACTTCAGTAGAGCTAGACTCTAGATCTGTTAGTTCCTGTGGTATCGGCCAAATTAATATATCAATTACTTCAGTTATATGTCGTACGATTTTATATATAGATTTAGTTTAGAAGCATGTATTGTTTATCTTTATTTATCTGTCTTTTATATAGTTTATCTGGTAAGCGTGTACGCATGCGCTATATGTTCACCACCCGTGGGTTCGCAGGTTATAATAATAATATCAGCACTGTATTAAACAGTTCCACTGTTGGGCATGGTCCTCAGCTTGAGAAAGGTAAGGTCATAGTACACCACACTGGCCCAGCGCGAGTTAGCAGACTTCACATATCTTCAAAAACATTATGGAGAACTCTCAGATATGCAGGTTTCCTCACCATTCTTAGTAGCACAATATTTAAAATTTGCTCGGCTATGTTTTACTTGTCAACTAATCTCAACAGCCAATACTTGAGTCTAGGACTCCTCTGCGTATTTCTTCAGATATATACTGACATGTTGCTATGTCATAAATTCTTATAAAATTAATCAGTATAGATATTAAAAGATCAAGGTTCCAACCAGTATATTTTCTTTAATATATAAAATAACTAATAAAAATCTGTCTGTGTAACGAATGGGTACGATATTTCATATTCTGTTTGAATAAATAAACCTTTAATACTACAGGATGCATCGAATCGATCGCAAATACTTTTGTCAGTGGGCGTCATCAGAAATAGTTTTAAAGTAACGTAATGAATGAGCTAGACGCTCTTGATGGTGTAACCTAGGCTCAGTTAGTTGTGTTGATATAATATATGACTATAATATCAGAATTCCAAATGAAATGAAGAGAGAAAACCGAAATATTATTCTTTGTGGTATACGATTTATTAAAATTTATAGAGAGGAAGAACAAGAGTTAAATTATTGAAGTTGATAAATGAGAATGTAATACTAAATTACCTATATATTTGAAAGAAAGAAAGAAAAATATTTCATTTATTTCACGCTTATAAGGTAACAGGATGTTGCAGTGTATCCACAACGCTGATATTCTCGTAGAGCTGCATGATTTTGGTGCATATAGGCAGTAACATACATACATGACCTAATTTAAAAAAAAATAACAATAAACAAAACAACAATTTAAATAAATTAGGCAGTTTAATTTTATACTAAACTAACTGTCCCGACAGACGTTGTCCTGTACACACGAAAAAGATATAAAGAAAAAAACCAAATCTAAACCATTCTCGAATCCACTTGAACACACACAAAAAAATTTATCAAAATAGGTCTAGCCGTTTAGGAGGAGTTTAATTACAAACACACGCACAGAAGATTTATGTATACAAAGATAATAATATTGGTATTTATATAATACTTATATATATATTTATAGAATTAATAGAATGAAAATAATAAAAGAAATTAATAATAAAGACGTTATATTATAATGTTCATTTATATTTTTTATTGGAAGTAATACTATTATTACGCCTGTAAGAGGATGGTGTTTTCTGTCAGCATTTGTATAAATTGGTAACTTTGTTATCTTCCATGCGAAGGTGCTTTTGATCTACGCTGAGAAAATCATAAAATATTTTGCTGAAGCACTTATTAACTTTCGATCACAGTGAATACAATTAACGGTACGCAATAGAACAAAGCTCTAGTTTAAATTCTGGGTATGTGGTAGAATGCAGATGTTTCCATGATGTTGTTTGATTTGAACATCATTACATATGGTGTTACTCATAATATTCTCCCACGAACGGTAGAGAAAAAAACGGAGGCTCGAGTTGACGGTCCAACTCGAATATTTTGCACGCTGAAGAGATATATTATTATCCTTAATAAACAAAACTGGGACCAGACATTTTGTAGAAGTTTTTAAATTGTCACAATTTCGAATTAAAATGATATAATATGTTGGATTATTTGCACCTTACTCTATATAAACTATAGGGCGCCCGTATCAAAGTATAACCGATCCAAAGATGTAGTAAATGTAAAGATGTAATAAATAAGTATACTAAAATAAAAAGAAAATACTTTCCTTTGCACAATGGCGAAAGCTGCTAACGTTTGTTGAATAGTTTGCGCATGATGTGCACGCTCTATGATTGCTCTACATTATCTCCATATATACTGCAACGGTCTTATCAGAAAGAAAATCCTTATAAAGCATTTAATAGTTATTAGGCTAATTTTGATGAGGAATACTTTATAATTTCTTTTTCATAAATACATACATACATAGATTCACGCCTGTTTCCCAGAGGGGTAGGCAGAGACTACGGATTTCCATTTGCTACGATCCTGACACACTTCTCTGGCTTCATTCACTTTCATCACATTCCTCATACACGCCCGTCGGTTCAAGGAGCTCTTATCCTGGCCTTTGTCCAGAACGCCTCCGATCTGATCGAGAAACGTTCGCCTAGGTTTTCCTCTTGCGACTGTTCCATTCACTTTAGCCTTATAAACTAAAATACATAAAATACATTAAAAGCGTCTTGTAAGTTTTATGAAAAATACCGTAAAGCTTTAAGGGTGTCCTTTATATAATGTTTATATTCCCAGGTGGCTAACATGCATCCAACTCGCCTAATGACAGACGACTACCTATGTCCATCGTCTATTTTTCTTTCTATGATTAAGGGCACTACAAATTAGGAGTTCAAGATAGCACAGCGCAGTCCTACTGACTCTCAGCACACGACACGAGACTGTCTATATCTATATACATTTACGCCAATTATTTACTACCAAATACACTCGAGCAAAAATAACGTTGCAGCCATCGGAGCGCGAATTTTCACGACAACTTCACCAATAATCATATCAATCATTTTTATACACAGAATCACATGACGACTATAAATCATACCCGATTTTATATTCAGAACGTAGTTACGACATTCTTAAACGAAGCGTATTGACGTGCGCACTAAATATAACGTTTCCGAACGGTGAAAACACTGTCATTAGCGGTTCACTGGTTCAAGAGATAAGAGATCTAAAAGTATTTAAACGATGCCATTAACCGATGGACTGATATCCTAACTAATATTATAAAATAACTAGATGTTCCCGCGGTTTCACCCGCGTTTATTGTTACTGCGCCCCTCCCGTGGGTCGTAGCGTGATGTTATATAGCCTATATATAGCCTTCCTCGATAAATAGGCTATCCAACACTAAAATAATTTTTCAAATCGAATCAGTAGTTCCTGAGATTAGCGCGTTCAAACAAACAAATTCTTCAGCTTTATAATATTAGTATAGATGTGAATGTGAGTTTGTTTATTTGTTTGTTACGCTTTCACGCCATAACTACTTAGGAAATTTCGTATACATATTGTCAGGTGTACACAGGGTACCTTTCATCAAGAAAAATTATTGTTATTAACCTGACCTAATCTTCATTTATGCGAGCAAAGCTGCTTGCAAAATCTAGTTAAATATATAAATTATTAAGCCAGATTTTTAACATGTACATTTTAACACAAACGTACAACACTTATATTAAATAATAATAGTTATTACTACGTACTTATATGATGGCGAGATTGGTATGTATAAAACGACGGGATCATCACAATTTTATATTTAACTAGATGTTCCCGCGGTTTCACCCGCGTTTATCGTTACTGCGCCGCCCTCGTGGGTCGTAGCGTGATGTTATATAGCTTATAGCCTACCTCGATAAATAGGCTATCCAACACTAAAAGAATCTTTCAAATCGAACCAGTAGTAATCACGCAGAATAAACCAGGAGAAACATCGTTTGTACTATGTCTGTAATGGGTAATTATTTTGCTGCAATGTTATTTTAAAACTGCGTTATCTCCTAAGATATTCATTGAAATCGAATGATGTAAAGGGCAATTTTGTTTTAAATTAAATACTTGTGATGAATAACGTATTTATTTGGATAAGGATTAATATCATGTTTATAATAATACCTTCGCAAATAATGCATTATTTTAGAACAAATTTGGTTAGCATAAAAATGGTTATAGTGAGCCAACCTTAAAAGATAGACATATGCTGTCGCGGACTTTTTTTTAGAACTTTTAAAGGGGAACAATTCTGTCATACATCATTTTTGCGAAACTTTAACTGTTTACGCAGCGCACGCAGCGGAAGCTCTCAAAAAGAAATAATATCCTCCGATTCTGAAACATTCTTCATTGGTGCTCAGCTCCTATTGATCTTAGCGTGATGATATATAGCCTATAGCCTTCCTCGATAAATGGGCTATCTAACACTGAAAGATTTTTCAAATCGGACCAGTAGTTTCTGAGATTAGCGCGTTCAAGTAAACAAACAAACAAACAAACAAACAAACTCTTCAGCTTTATAATATTAGTATAGATACGAATGTGAGTTTGTTTGTTTCTTACGCTTCACGCCTTAACTGCTCAACTGATCATCATGAAATATTGCATACACATTGTCAGGGGTACAGGAAAATCCTTTACTATCCAGTAACAGTACTTTTTTGGATATAAGGTATTCGAGGGATATCAATTAGTTGAAATAGCCTATATTAATACGAGCGAAGCCGCAGGCAAAAGCTAGTATTAAATAAATATTCACGCCCATTTATATTTTTGAGTTTATAGAGACTGTAAACTGTCTCTTGTTAATATCGTGTATTTTTAACACATTCATACAAGATCTACGGATCTAGGTATGTATGTATTCTGACCTATCTTCAAAACGCCTTTAATCTGCAGTGCGCCTCAGAATTTTAGGATAACTTCGTATAGTTTCAAGGATTCTGAATCGCCTGGCTCCTGGTTTCAGCATGAATGGGCTTTGAATTAATTGGAGCTAATTGAATAGCTCGAAAATGTGCGATAATTACGAGGACTATGATCATATCGACGCATCCGTTTAATTTCGTAATGAATTGGACTATGGGCATGTAGTAGTAATGGCTAATCTAAGTAAGTATAAAATCCAGTAATTTTTCCACGGATCAAATATTTATCTGAAACTTAAGAACAAACGAATACACCTTCCATCATTAACTTATGAATTTACGGACACTATCTCGTTAACAAAGTTTAGACGTACAATTATAGCGGAAGCGTATGTATTTCTGAGTACCTAAATAAAATACATATTTTCGTAACAAAAAAAAGCAATGACTAACATTAATTACTACGTAAGAATGACTCGTTTAATTTAATTTCCGTGAAAATACTTTATAAGGCTTTTTTCATTTTGTATATTTTTAAAACAAAACTATTACATAATTTTGAAGCTCTTTAACTGTTACTAGTTACTTTAAAACAAAACTTTAAAAAAATAAGCTATAATAAAGTAGTTTAATTTCAACATTCGCATAAACGTAAACTTCAATTGATTAACTTATTATTTGAAATATAAGGACGGTCATTATAACTATCGTAACTTATTATATATCGTAACTAATTGCCCTTGGTTTCACCCGCGTGAATCATTACCATGTAAGTGCATATTAATCCAGAATATGGTCTGACTGCTTGCTAAGTTTCAACATAATCTCTTCATTGATAAATAATTGAGTAACAAAGTTTCAAACATCATAACATTTAGATTTTATTATACGTAGAAAATTTTGACCGGTTTATTAAACCGGTTTATTTAAGTTTTTACCCATATAGTCGCAAATTACTCGGACGTTTCGTGTAAACTTAGGACAATAATTCATAGATAATATTAACTTTTTAATTAATGAAGAACATCTGTGTTTAACACCTGGTAAAGAACCACAGGAAAAAGCGGACGTTGATTGATCACTTAACTCTATAACCACATAAATTTCATAAACTATAATATCAGGCTTGTATTAAATTGTCCCACTGCTGGGCACGGGCCTGTTCTCAGTGTGAAAAGGATTAGGCTGTAGTCCTCCACGCTGGTCTGTGGGTTGGCAGACTTCACATATCTTCGAGAAATTTACGGAGAAATCTCAGACGTGGTTGGCAGGTTTTCTCACGATGTTTTTCTTCACCGTTAAAGCGAGTGATAAAAACTATTTTAAAAGTTAGTGATGCGTCTTGGGATCAAAGTTGAGACCACTGTGTGGCTATCTAACTGTCTCCCACTTGGCTATCGCTGCTCATGTATCATAATCTATAGATACACATATTATTATGTAGTCTCACGCCTACTTCCCGGGCGTATTATAGCCATATCCCACCAGCTGTTGTTTTAGGTCCCAGGTAATAGAGAGCCAGACAATTGTCGTTTACCAGGCACAGCTCCAGACACTATGCTGCCATTGGAAATCTATTGATAAAAGAACTCAACAAATCTGCTCGATCCAGGAATCGACCACGAGTCCTCATACAATATTCCAAAACCTTAAAGATATTGTATCTGTACAATTAATATATTAAAATAAAAGTATATAGAATAGTGTGGGTTGGCAGACGTCACATATCTTCGAGAACATTATGTGCAACCCTCAGACATGCAGGTTTCTCACGATGTTTTCCTTCACCGTTAAGACTGCGCCGAGCGTAATTCACAACTTGGACAAACTACAGTTTACGCGGACGAAATCGCGAGCAAAGGCTAGTGGCATAAAAAAGGAAAGCAGCAGTAGTGTATGCGACTACTGTACATGAGATCTTGGGTTCGATCCCCGGGTCCGACAGTGTCTGTGATTTATCCCCGATAAACGGCCAATACCCTCAACCCCTAATAAGCATAATTGATAAAAGGTGGGTGTCTCATCTACCTTTTTAGGTATTTAAGTACGGATGACGTAGTGGGCAATCGGCCGCCTTGCCGCTGTCGCCCGCTCGAATGTTTTGATTTCGTTGTCCAAACAGGAAATATAATTGAGTAATCCACAAATTATTCTTTTCACTTTGAGTGTCCTTTTTACGTTTATAAAGTCCACCGTGACAAAAGACTTGACATCTCAAGCAGTAGTAGCCATTTTTAAAACATAATATTTAAATGTGATGTTAGTAGTTGGATGTTTTAACTTATCACGCGTAAACGATTGAACAGATTTGGATGAAACGATATACAGAAAGACTATATCTTAAAATAACACATAAGATAATCTTGTTTGCGGTAATTCTTTGGCTTGGTATTGGTCCCGGGAAGCAGTTGGTTGCGGGTGGCCCAAAACCGGTCTGTGTGGAAAACCTTCGGAGAGACTCATGTCCAGTATTGGATGTCTTTCGGCTGAGATGATGATGGTGATGAATCATTTCCGTAGTATTTACGCGAAGGGAGCCGCAGGCAAAATCGAGTTATAACTGTGAAGGCTTCTGAAGATATTTAGATAATATCGTTGCTAGTGCACGATTTTATATTATCCAATAATATCCCAAAGACCTTAAAGCACCATTCAAATAAAATACACGAACTCATAATATAATTTTCGCATGTGGGTTATTGCGTATACACTATGAGCAATATTGGGGATCACAAAATCAGACCAATGGGTGTACCTTGGGAAAACTGGGGCCGACCAATTTATCGTACAAGTAAAGTGTGAAATATATTAATATTCTGCATATTTATAACAAAAATGTGTACGAAAAGTAGGACGGTATGTGACTGTGAGTACTTCACGCCGTTTTATTATACGTGTGTAGGTAGTACAGTCGCTTTTTTGTACCAGTAGATGTAAATAGATTATCTTGGTACAAATTCACTACATTGATGATGATGAGTTTCAAAAAGTAAGTGCTATTTGGTTCGGCTAATCATTCTCAAAGCACTGGCTTAGCTTACGTTTTATTTTTATATATTAACCTTTTGACCACCACAGCATAAAAGTAACGTCGTGCCCCCTACGCCAGGCGATGATTAATGTAGTTTTAAATAATAGGTAAAAGGAAAAACAAAGGTAAAACAAACATTTTTTTAATGTTTATTTTGAACTGTAAAAATAGTCGTATTTTCGATGCCGTCGGGGGCGTCGTGAGCACGGTTTAATTTGACGTGAATGGACGTCCGTGACGGTCAAAAGGTTAAAGCATTTATGTAATCACATACTCAAGTTTATATAAGCATACTATCTTTTGCCCGCAATTTGTTATGCGACAAATTCTGAAGGTACCTATCTATATTTTCTTTCCTTGTACGTAAGAAGAAGCTGATCTACACACATAAAACATACCTACAGAACTGATAGACTTATTCATTGATATTACTGTATTAAAAAAACCTTATCTATACTATATAAAGCTGAAGAGTTTGTTTGTTTGAACGCGTTAATCTCAGGCACTACAGGTTCGAATTGAAAAATATTTTGGTTTTGGATAGCCCATTTATCGAGGAAGGCTATAGGCTATATAACATCACGCTACGACTAATAGGAGCGGAGCAGCAATGAAAAATGTTGCAAAAACGGAGAAAATTCTCTTATATGAAGCAGACGAAGTTGCGCGAGTCAGCTATTTATGTAATAAAAGTGTTCTATAATAAACATACATACATACATACATAGATTCACGCCTGTTTCCCAGAGGGGTAGGCAGAGAGTACGGATTTCCATTTGCTAGCGTTTAGCTAGCTAGCGTACTGAAGAGATGGCAGGAATATTTTGAAAGTTCAAAATATTCCTTCCATCTCTTCAGTACGCTCTTTTCTTCATTAAGTAAACTTCCATTTTTATCTCTGATTGATTTCAGCTCTGTGGTTACGGTTTATAATAAACAACGCGACAAAATCCGTATATAGTGGTTTAATTCCAATGTATAACATTCGCGTAAACATAAGACAATATTAAGTCGATAAAAAGATAATATCTTAGTCAAAATAATGTATACGGATTTCTTTGTCGCGGTTTTTCATCGTACAGATTGACGCTTAATAGCTTAACGCTACGTGTATATGTCATGTCATTATACAACCTAGTGAAACTCTCACAGGCCAGTTATATACCTGGAGTAGTCAACTTCAGAGGCCAGTGTATCAGTGAATATACACCGCGCCGAACATTTTGTATGGCAACTTTGTAGCCCTGGCCCTCACAAATCGTTTGGTGTATTTGGGGTATAGAAATGTTATATCTATACCCCAAATACACCACATATACATACACACATACATACCTCAAATACATACACACACATATATATTGGTGTATTTGGGGTATAGAAATGTTATATATATTATATCCATTCCTAAAGGGTCGGCAACGCGCAAGTGATGGCTCTGGTGTCGCAGGCGTTCATAGGCTACGGTGACCATTTACCATCAGGTGGGCCGTATGCTTGTTCGCCACCTTTGTTGTATAAAAATACAAAATCTACATGAACGCAAGCGAAGCCGCGGGCAACATCTAGTCAATAATTAATAGTTCAGTAATTCTTTGTGATATAATTTACACTTTAGCCAAGCAACATAATGGCTTGGAAGCATAGGTTATCCTTTTTTATTGTAATATTTTAATGTTGTTATTGTATAGCATCGAAGTTATGTGCGTATTAAATAACTAGCTGTCCAACTTTGTCTGCTTCATATAGGAGAATTTTTCCTGTTTTCACAACATTTTTCATTGCTTCTCCGCTCGTATTGGTCGTAGCGTGATGTTATATAGCCTATAGCCTTCCTCGATAAATGGGCTACCCAACACTAAAACAATTATTCAATTCAAACCAGTAGTCCCTAAGATTAGCGCGTTCAAACAAACAAACAAACTCTTCAGCTTTATAATATTAGTATAGATTAATTATCAAAAAATTCTCAATACCAGCCGGGAGTTTGGAAGTTGCCTCGTGCCTTGGTTAATTGCGTCTGATCTCTTTCCGGTGGTCGAACCGATTACACTATGAGAGTTAGGGAATAGAGAATGTGGCACTTGTGTTTAAGTACACACTTGAGCAGCGATAACTCTGTGGGGAGACCAACAGACTGCAATGCAGAGAGTCTCGGGTTCGAACCCACGTCGCGCACCTCTGATTTTCGGAAGTTATATGACTTTTCGAAATTATGTGCGTATTGATTAACAATTATCGCCTGCTCCGTGCCTCGGAAAGCACGTTAAGCCGTTGGTCCTGGCTGCCATGAATATCTATGGCAGTCGTTATTGGGAGAGTGTCGACACAAAAGATCCCACTGGGTCGAAGTGTCGCCGGTCTGCACTGACTGGCCCCCCACATAAGATAAGATAAGATAAGTACACACTTATGCACTATAATTTCGCCTGCGCAGATGACCGGCTCCGTTATGATTGGCACCGTGACCGAAATTTGAAGGATATTATTATACGAACACTAAATACTTACGTCATTTAAAAAGCATAAATGTATTGTATAAAATGGCTCTATAGAACTCGGACGGTTGTTATTCCGCAAGTATGAGCGGCGCGGCGGCACTAAATATTTAAACAATCTGGGCGATAGCCAAGTGCATAAATTTACAAATCGTCACTCTCATTGTATGGAGACAGTTACAATTATCGTTAAACACTACTGCCGCCCCTCAACTATTTTCGCGTGGTATTAAACCCAAGTCACACACACACGACTGCTTACCATCAGGTACAGTGTGGTCACTTTGACGAGCAAAACAAAAAAAAATATAAAAAAAGTTCTAGTGTCATAAGCATTGTCCAAATTTATAACAAACTAGATCTTGCCCATGGCTTCGGTCCCGTAAATGTGGGTTAAATTGGGTTAGTAAGCTCCAGGATGAATGCGCGAGCGATCCCTGCGCCCCGGCCATAGACCGTGTGGAGGAACACCGTGGTAGGTTTAGTCAGTAGGACTCGGGACTTTCAATTTTTTCCCGGGTAAGCCCGACATAACCCCTTTGCCCGCCCCCGCGGAGGGTAAAGCGTTACAGCATTCCCTCAAATAAAAAAAATTAAATAAAAAGGTTAGGTTAGTAACAGTACTTTTTTCTGGATGAAAGGTAAACTATTCCCTTTTGTGTTCCCCTGACAAGGAGTATGCGAAGTTTCGTAATGATCGGTGAAGTAGTTAAGGCGTAAAAGCGTAATAAACAAACAAACTCACATTCGGCTTTATAATATTAGTTAGGACGTCTACGAAATCAAAGTACCTACTCTCATTATTACCAATTTCATGTTTATTTGTCGCGCTAACTCTTCTTAGAATAATATCATTATATTTTTACAATTTATTCCTTAACTAGCTTTTGCGCGCGGCTCCGCTCGCGTGGTACCTACATCAATAAAACGTAGCCTATGTCCTTCCCCAGGTTTTAAACTATATCTGTACCAAATTTCATCTAAATCGGTTGAGTGGTTTAGCCGTGAAAAGGTAACAGACAGACAGAGTTACTTTAGAATTTATAATATTAGTAAAGATTTCAAGTCGTAGCTGACGCTTTTTGGAAACGCATACTTAGAGCCACTTGCACGACAACTCACAAAATACGTTTAGCACTAAATAGATTTAAAACATCGTGCTGTCGCAATCATCCGTGTGAAGGTGACTGAGATGCCACGATATTTGTGGCCCTTAGTAAAAAAAATGTAATTAGTTCAGGGTTAAATCACCATTTACATGTCTTATGCCTTAAGTTAGCGGCTTCAATGCCTGGCTTAATTTAACAAAGTGTCACTAGGTTTTTTTTTTACAACTAAGGTGGCAAACAAGCATACGGCGCACCTGATGGTAAGTGGTCACCGTAGCCTATGGACGCCTGCAACATCAGAGGCATCACTTGCGCGTTGCCGACCCTTTAGGAAAGGACGTGGGAAGGAAAGGGAGCGGGATGGGGGAAAGGGCGTGATTGGCCCTCCGGTACTCTCACTCACCAAACGAAACACAACAGTAGGAATACTGCTATTTCACGTCGATATTCTGTGAGAGGGTAGTCCTTCCTCGGTCGGGCCGGCCCATTCGTGCTGAAATCAGCTAGGCTCTACTACTACTGTGATTATGTCAAAAACTTCTTATTAGAAAGCATGGAGTCCGTTACCTTGACATACCAACAAAAATCTACATCTATCGTAGGCAAGTCATTGTCTTACGTTTATGCCTAAACTTTACATTGAAATAACTACTATAAACAGATTTTAAGAGATGATTCATATGATTTTCTGTCCTGCTGGAAAATCGACAAAATATCGCGTAAAATAGAAAATATGAATAGTTTAATCACTTTTTAGCATACATACATATGTATTTACTTCAAGAATCTAATTTTATAATAAATAAACCATTTCATTACAACACCTTATTTAAAGCTCAAAAGAGATGCCTCAAACTAATCTCAAACCTACCGATACTTATAAGCCCTATTTTAAACAAAATAAAATACTCACGATGCCATCTATTTACATCTTAGAAATTGCGCTATTTGTAAAATCTAACCTAGACTTATTTTCTCGTATGGCAGATGTAAGGCCCAGAAATAGTCGTGATAATACTAAACTATGTCTAACACCGCTAGAACAACGCTAATGCGCAAGAGCGTCTTCTGCTTGGCTCCAGTCATTTTCAATAAATTACCAAAGGCCTGGAAAGAGCTTCGTAATGAAACATTTAAACAAGTGAGAATCGTCAATGAATTGCTGTAAGTCTCCGAGTTCGAAAAAATTGTATAACGTGACCTTCAGGTTATAGGTCAAAGGTCATAGTCATTTCCGGGGTATATCGACTATGCTGAGTCGAATGGCGTTGTCCGCAAGTCTCTAGCTCTTACGGTTCTTTAGTTGGAAGTTGTATAACAGACAGACAGACAGACGGACAAAGCTGTTGTATAAGAGTTTTTTCGAACTTTATAACAGTTGAAGTCACTACTAGAGACCCGTAGTTCCTGAGAATAGCGCGTTCAAACAAACAAACTCTTCAGCTTTATAATCCTAATCCTAACTTCCTAACTAATATTATAAAAACGAAAATGAGTTTGTTTTTCACGCCTAAACCACTGAACCGATTATCCTGAAATTTTGCATATACTCGTACGTTGTCAGGTGTACAGAAACGGACATAGGCTACCTTTCATCCCGAAAAAAATTACTGTTCCCGAGGAAAACAACAAAAACGTTCTTATGATAATAGATGGCGCCACGTTTCTTTCGAATCATGATTGAATTATATTATTACAAGCAGAGTACAACCCGAATTTATTGTCATTCTAAATTAACGCGAGCGAAGCCGCGGGCAAAAGCTTGTATGTAATAAACGCGAACTTATCTTGAATAACTACCATTTCCCATTTCAAACGACCCAATTTTCGACCGCGAAAGTTTCAGTGCGCAGTACAATTCGAAGGAATTTGTTTTGTACGAGGGCGTTACTCTCCAAAGTCAGTAAAACCGCAAACCAATCGTCGCTGGGGCGCTGGCGTCCCTAGTTAAAACTTACGCACATTATATTATGTTCCGTATAAATGTTGGATCTTGGGAACATCCATTATTCCTTACGCTCACTTGTGTGATTTTTTGTTACAGATAGGGACATGAGTGGTCCATTCTTATGTTACAAACGCGAGTTACGCTGTCTCTTGAATGTTATATTTGTATGGAATTACTTAAGCTTTGACGATGAGCATTCAAGACTTTGTAATCTATATCTATACTAATAATATAAAGAAGAAACATTTGATTTTTTGTTTGTTTGGTTGTAATGTATTTAAGTAAAAACTACCCAACCGATTTAAAAATTCTTTCACCCTTAAAAAATTATCTTATCACCGAGTAACAAAGGCTATATTTACACCTAATCTTTTTTTTATGTAGGGAATGCATTTACGCGTACCCCTCTGCGGGGACGGGCGGTGCAACAATTATTCGCCTTTGCGACCGAATAGTTGCGGTCCGTAATCAGCGCGTAAAGCTATGTATGCATGTATGTGGTATATTAATACAATGTAGTGTATATGCTCTCGATTTTAAAAACAATAAGTGTGTATGAACTATACATTCGCAGAGTCTCGTCAATAAAAGATTTTAAATATGTATATTTGCAAGGGGATGAGCTACATACCAAGATACAGGTTACCACCTAGTTCGGTTTTTTTTAATCGTTTTTTTTTGGAACTTTTATGTCAGTTCCATCATATCCTAAACATAATACTAACCACATATCTAATTATTTTAATACATCCGACATGAATTTGAACAGAACTTCCGCGTTGTCGCTATTAGGTTCCGATAAAATTTTGTGTAACATCCCTATGTCAGCTCTATTCAAATTCAAGTCGGATACTAAACTATTTCTGCTAGACTCATATCTGACACACTCCATCAACAAATGGTGTAAGTCCTCCACAACTCCACATACCTCACAGTAAGGCGAACCAGTTTTTTTCATCATGTGAAGAAATTTGTTGCATGGAATGTGTCCAAATCTGAGTCTATGGCCAATAACAATTAATTTCCTATTTAACCTTTTGGACGCCATTGAAAAATCTCAAATCCAAATCTTGCCCTCAACGTCAACGTCACATACGTATGACAAAAAATACGTCGCACCTTAACATAAAAATAAACAATAAAACTAAATAAAACATTACTTTTGTGGTTAAATAAATATCAGTGTCATGAGTAGGGTTTATTAGAAAATTTAAGACGAAAATAAAAACACAGTTGATATTCGATAAAGTTTTGGAATCCCTATACTTCTGAAGGTCATTTTACAGAAAAAGTGGCTTGTCGTCGGGGGTACGGCGATGCGTTTATACTCTGGCGTTCAAAAGGTTAAGCGACTATACATACACCAGGGCACACGAAGAGGCTGACACTGTATGGTCTTATACCATATCCCCTTTTCTAATGACCGTTTATCAAAGTGTTCCTTCCAGTCACCTAGTTCGGTTGTAGATGTTCCCAAGCTGTGCACAAAGTTTCACTATTCCACACAATGTTCATTTTTTGTAACTGTTGAACTTTGTAATGATGTATTTTATTATTAATAACCTTTATTAATATTAAACGCCTATGTACTTATTATCAAGTCTTTGTTACAATATTATTATGTATTAAATAAAAATCAAAAGTTGAATATTGTCGTTATCGCTTCTGTATATGACGAGGGTAATATACGCAAGTTTATGTACTTACAAGCGTTGTATGCATGGTCTAAGGCCGGGACTCCACCAAAGCAGAGATGTGTGCGGTGTGTTGTGTGCTGTGCGAGAAGAGATGTTTTCCAGCTCGGGGGACTCCACCAAAGAGGAGATGTGTGCGGTGTGCTGTGTGCTGTGCGAAAAGATATGTTCTTCAGCTCGGGTGCGAGGCGTGGAGTGACATCGCTCACTGCACGCCGCTCACATCTCCGCTTCCATCGCGCCATACAAATATTACACATCTCCGCACAGCGAACTCCACTGAACCTGAGCGGAGAGGAGATGTGTCATTAACACAATTCTATTGGTTGTTTAAAAAACATCTCTCCGCTCGTCTCGTCTCCGCTTTGGTGGAGTCCCGGCCTAAAGGTGACGCGAGAAATCTACGCAAGAAATCTGTATGATTAACTCACGTATGTAGCTAGCGCATAGCTCACGTAAGTCGCTCGCACTAACTACTTACACGTGTAGTCGGCGATAACTACATGCCCATTTAGTTATACTAGCGGTCGGCTAGTGGACAAAATTCGATTAAAATTCTTAAGCTTGCTACTTTGTTTTCTGTTTTTCTCTATTACATACCAAACCATAGTTACAAAGAATTGTATGACGTCAGACGAACAATGTCGAAATACTACGAACGCGATTCGACTGCGTGTATCAAATGCATGGTTGTGTGCGTGTAGTGCTTTTTCATTAATTTAATGTATTTCTAATGCATATTTTATAAAAATATTAGGATTCGCCCCTCCTTCTCCATATAAACTTTAACTGTGCCAAATTTCATATTCCTCTGTCCGCGCAATTTTCGTACAAAGACGTGCAAAGTTATTGCTTCACGTATTAATATATAGATATACTCATTTAGATATATATTTAGCTAGTGCGTAACAGACGCTTGTATTCCGCGCGAGTAGCTAGCGCATGTAGCCCGCAATAGCTACGAGTGCATGTTGCTAGCGAGTAGCTCAGTACGTACGTAGCTAGTAGCTACGTGTAGCACACGCATGTAGGTGCAGCGTAACTGCCACCTGTAGCATCTGCGCGTAGCTTGCGTCTATAGCCCGCGTCAGCTACTAACATCAAGTACAAGTGCCTGTTTTTTACTATTTTCTGAAATTAATTGGCGCATACTCCTCCGCGGGGGCGGGCGGAGGGGTTATGTCGGAGTCACCCGGGAAAAGATGGAGATATCCCGGTAATACCGACTAAGGGTCCGTTCACACAGAACGGCTCGCAGAGCATCGGCCCGCTTTTTTCTTTTCACACAGACTGGATCGTATACGCTTGGAATTGGCCGGAGCGGAGCCGCCAACTATTTCACATAGACTGGCTGAAAGAGATCTGAAAGCGGATGCGCTCCGATCGGCTGCGCGAGCAAGAAAGAGCACGTAATCGGAGCCGGTCGGCTCCTCTTATTATTTCACACGAAGCGCGTTCAAGCATTCTTAATGACAAAAGAAGTGCTCATGCAAAAATAAACCTTACTACAATTACTCAAAACTGTGTTTCCAACGTGATAAAAATCTGCTCTCCTCTCCGAGCCGGTCTGTGTGAACGGACCCTAAATCTACCACGGTGTTCCTTCTCACAATCTATGACCGGGGCGCAGGGATTACTCGCGCATTTATCCTGCAGAAGTACAAGTGCCCTCCCAATAATATATTAGTCGCAAGCAGATGTAAATGTTACAAATAAGGGTTACTATATCTACCCTACCAACGTTATAATCCGGCTTGTTGCATTGGATGTGATAGTTTCCACACTTTCAACTGCTCGACGAATACCAGATGAATCGTAGGGTTAGTAAAACGCTAAACGAGAGCCACAGGCTACTGGATCATTCGATAGCAAATCGATAAATATTAAGGCATCAAACTTATATATGATGTAGTAAAACTGTCAATCAAAGGTTATGTCATGCTACTATCGATCAATCGCATTGATAGACTTAAATCGAGTTTATGTAATAATACCATAGTATCGAGAGCTGGATTTACGAAGAGCAAATGTTTTAACAATGAGATCTAATGTGAATGTGATCTTCATAATGAGAATATTTTGATTATTTTGCTGTATATCAATTCGGTTAATATGTTACGTGCTGTAATCGCCGTTAAGGACGACACCGCAGGTTGTGTCGAATACAATT
The DNA here is from genome assembly GCA_963564715.1 of Catocala sponsa. Classification (NCBI taxonomy): domain Eukaryota; kingdom Metazoa; phylum Arthropoda; class Insecta; order Lepidoptera; family Erebidae; genus Catocala; species Catocala sponsa. Next base: position 6,082,877 of record OY751326.1, read on the forward strand.
CAACCAAAAATGTAAAGTAATGACAAATGAACACAAAAAGATAATAATTAAGAGAATACACATTCGCTTGCAGAGCATTCGCGTCGCAGACATTATAAATACATTATATTACGATTATCAAAAGTTAAAATATTAAAAAAGATTATAATATGTAGCCTAAAAGCATAATGATGATAAAATAGAACATATAAATTTAAAAAATTATGATTGGGTTTCGGCTGTCTTACATCTATGCAAATAAATAAAATTGAAGTGTCTGTTTGTAATGTCAAAATAACAGTTTTTATCTAATGCATATGAAAGTATATAAGGTAGCTACACGAAAACATCTATTTTTAAAATTTTTGTCTATCTGTCTGTCTGTTCCGGCTAATCTCCAAAACGGCTGAATTGATTTTGACGGGACTTTCCCTGGCAGAGAGCTGATGTTATAAGGAGTTACTTAGGCTACTTTGATTTTAGAATAAAAATAGGGATCCGCGGAGACAAACACTTTGTAGTTAAAACCTACGCGGACGAAGTCGCAGGTAACAGCTAGTTGGTATATATAAAATATTGACAGGTCTACCTAACATACTTTAATCTCTCACACCCGCCAGAGCTACGTCATGTTATCAAAGTTCTAAGCAATCAGATACAAGACAATACGGCCCTATTTCAAACTAGCACAGCTTAAGTTAGCTTACCTACATCACAGCCTACACTTTGTGGCTGTACGGATAGCGTAGTGAAGTCGTCACCTCGCCACTGCTGTCGCGCCGAGTGTTACTGGTTCGATCCCCACACGCTACAGAAAATATTGTGATCCGCAAGTGGTTGTTCTGAACCAGTTTGTGTCGGCTATTAGAATTACTGTCTCCGCGACAAAGGAATTATTGCTAGGGCGGAATCATCACTTACACGAATGCTCTTGTATGCACGAAACGCGCAGGTGTAACGCTTAGGCTGATTTTAGAGTCACGCTGACCGCGCGCTGGCCGTCGACGCTGACAGTTGAAATTTATGTAATGTCAGCGCTGAGCCATCAGAGTGACTTAGGAACGATTGCTTTAATTACATACATATTGATCTGTCTGCGCCGACTATCAGCGCGCGGTCAGCGTGACTCTAAAATCAGCCTTAGTCGCTTGACTGATAGGGCCCGTAGGTGGCGAAAGGAGACTGTTAAATACAGGCAGTATTTGCCGTTCCTATCGGCTTTGTATTCTGTTAATAATTGAATCTATAAACTCTCGATTGTCATAAACGCGGGTGAAACTGCGGGCATCAGCTAGTGCCTATATTACTTCTGGATAAAGCAACTATCTAATAGTGAAATCCTAACTAATATTATAAAAGCGAAAATGAGTTTGTTTGTTTGTTACCTTTTCACGCCTAAACCACTGAACTGATCATCCTGAAATTTTGCATACACGTTGACAGGTGTACAGAAACGGACATAGGCTACCTTTCATCCCGAAAAAAATTACTGTTACCGAGGAAAACAATAATAACGTTCTTATGATAATAGATGGCGCCACGTGTCTTTCGAATCATGATTGAATTATATTATTACAAGCAGAGTACAATCCGAATTGATTGCCAAATTCTAAATTAACGCGAACGAAGCCGCGGGCAAAAGCTAGTTATTTATAGAAGCTCCCGTAGTTTTTAGTTTATTACAAGAAATAATACTAAACTTTCCTCATTATAATATTAATGTAGACGCTTACGTTCTAAGATATATTCTGATATATCCTACTAAAAGGCTCGGCAGTATTAGTTACATTTATCAATTTTGCGGCCTATTAACTGTACGGTTTGCACACCTTTTAGGTTATTATAAAAAGAGAAAAACTGATTAACTGATATAACTGATTTATTGCACTGAAAACCTGATAATATTAAATTAATGATGTGAGCCGAACGCGTTCGTAATGACGACTGAATGATACAAATGTTAACTTAAACGTGAAAAAATATGATTGCTGAGTGCGCACAACGTGAGCGCAAATATATGCGATGTTGACATCGTACATTAACAATTGTCTGCATTTAGTACATTTTATGTTATCTTTCGAATTAGAACAAATGCCTCTATCGCTGGCAGCATTACAAACATTGATACAATGATCACTCTCTTCCAAACTCGGTACTATTTGGGGACCACACAAAATTTTAGTCGCGAGCTGGAATTAAAACCGCAACTCTCTGTAGCTACATAAACCACTTCATTTTAATATCGGATATAACTATAAATGTCCATCAAATCCAACCAACGTTAATTAAACGTAAGCTTAATTAAACAACGGCGCTGCGGCAACATTTAATTTTCTCTTTAGGTCTAACGCGCACTGCCTTGCGGTGGAACGCGGTGCGTTTATTCTACCGTGCGGTAGAACAAACGCATTCACGGGGCCGCGCACTACCGCGAAAAAAACGCACGTTTTATCATTCGAACTCCAACTGTGGAGCATACACGTCATCGTTATGGACTACGACACAAGATTTGCTATCTGTATATATTTATTACTAGCAGTTACCCGCGACTTCGTACGCGTAGATTTTAACTAAAAAGTGTTTGTTCAGTTCGCAAAGTTTACGAATAGGTACTTAATATTTCTGTATTCCGCGTATAAATATAAATACCTATGCTAAAACTAATGTAATTTTTCAACTTTGTCTCGATTTTTTTATATTGGATGTATATAATATTTACATCCAATATAAAAAAAATCGAGACAAGGTTTGGGTATACCGAAACCAAACGGTATTGGTTTCGTCCCTTGACGGCCTTAAGGCCTATGAAGGGCTTTTTTTTCGTAAGATATAATGATCTACGTTCGTATCCAAAAAAGTTTTCCGCCATCACCGGAGAAACGCCAGGTAACATAATTATCTATGTCGCGTCCCAACAGCAACTGAATGAGTGTCTCAGTGCGTTTTTTTCACCGCAGTACGCGGCCTTCTTGAGATCTCTATGTGATACCAAAATATGTGCGGTAGATTCACCGGAAATTTGCAGCGGGAGGCCAACGATTACTTTACCCATTGCGTTTATTTCACCGCATTGCGCGCACTTTTATGACACTATACTTCACAGATTATGCGTTACAAAAACGCAAGGCAGTGCGCGTTAGGCCTTGGTTTCGGTCGACGCTGTATCATTAACCCGTGCCTCAACGCTCGGTAATAACCAATGAAATATTCCCGAATTGCTATCGTTAACAGTAAAACGTACCGGGCATACACATTAATGGTAAGGCATTCAAAATACTCAACAAAGACCGCGTCATACCAACATGTTTACAAGAGCTTCGGCACCGAGCTTAATGAATCCAAATATAATCCGAAACTATGAAATAAATTACCTATTCATAAAGCATGAAATCGTTTTGAATATAATCTTGCTTTGATGTCCAATTTAAAGCGATATCTAAAATTTATGTGGGATTATCTATAACGTAATAAACTTTTTATTATCTTTATATCTAAGATTTAATATATATGTGCCCTACTGTGTATGGATATAGAAACCTTTCTGGACGTTAAGTTCTCATCTGACACACAAGTACCTACAACATGACATCTGAATTATAACATTTAAGTAGAATTCTCGCGCTCACTAATATTAAAAATTGTACACTATCGCTCTCTATCTAATGTGTAGCTAATTCTTTTTGGTATTGATACAATTAGCTAAGAATTGCCGTAAACAATTAATTAAAGCATCATTAAGACAATTCACTGAAGCTTACGTTAAACAATTTCCTATAGCGTGCTTTAAACAATTTGTTCAAGCATGCTGTAAACAACTTGTTCAAGCATGCTGTAAACAATTAGCTAGAGCATGCTTTAAACAATTTGCTAAAAAAGAAAGAAAGAAAAATTATTTATTTTGGCACACAAGAGTGCACACCCAAAACATGAAGTAATAACAAAAGAGAAAACAATAATAATAACTAGAAAAATAAAAGAAACAAATACGAACACTATAATAAGAATCATTTGACTTAAGTTTGACTTAAGTTTAAAAAGTAGTGTGTGTCCTATCAGAGCCAAAATTTGGACATCGCTCAGCGTACGTTGCAATTGTTAAATTGCAACACTAGTATTCTGCGAAATCCAATTTAGTGACGCCGGCGCCTATAATAGTGTCTAAACATATAAAAATAAAATATACTTAAATATGTAAATATACGAGTAAACAAGATATAAACATAATTACTAAATAGTGTAAAAATATGTGGAGTAAGATTTGAACATTTGAGTGTGTTTTTAAAGCAAGAGTCAGTGTGATATAGGTACCTACCTATGTCGCATCCGCCGTATTGTTGTACGCGCGATAACGATACAAAGCTTGCTAACTATACAATTCGCAAAAGCATACGGCTTGTTGTCAAGACGTAAAACCAAGTGGTTTAACGCTTTAATAGTTGTAATGGTCGCAGAATGAACAATGTCTTTCTACTGTTTTAGTGTAACACAATATAATTGGCGCTTAAATTTTACGACCGCGGTATAGCGAAAACTACCCGTTGGAATGTACTATCGACTTGGGCGACGGTTGACCATTTCAGAAAAATTTTCGCTTGCACATGTTGACCAGTTGAGTTTGTATCGCCTTAGAATCAGTAAACAAATGTAAAGTGTAAAAAAACTCAAACAAAGAAAGGGGCGTGTCACGGGTACGGGTACCAAGTGTTGGCCTGCTATGCGATTTTAACCTTAGGAGTGGTCATCCGTCGCTGGAGTCGATAGTATATACACGTTACATGCAAAGATTTGTATCATAAATGCTCTCACCGTACTTAGCACGAAAAATTCTCTATACTAAGAAGAGTGAGTTCATAGGTTACATTTACATGATAGGGAACGATAGTTTAAATGAGTGTGATAATACTATGACAATCCAGACTCGAAAGAAGTTGTGGTTCACACAAATGTTTGTATCGCGTGGGATTAGAACCTACTATCGGCGTATAACGGCCAGGCGATCACATGTAACCATTACGCCATCCGTACCTGTCAGTCATGGTTGTAGAAAATCTCTAAATTTCTCTCTCGTAAGTGAGTCTGATAGTGAGAATATACAGAAGTCTTATCTTATATGGGGGCCAGACAATGCAGACCGGCGACACTTCGACCCACAGTGGGATCTTTTGTGTCGACACTCTCCCAATAACGACTGCTATAGATGTTCATGGCAGCCGGGACCAACCGCTTAACGTGCTTTCCGAGGCACGGAGCAGGCGATAATTGTCAATCAATACGCACATAATTTCGAAAAGTCATATAACTTCCGAAAGACAGAGGTGCGCGACGTGGGTTCGAACCCGAGACACTCTGCAATGCAGTCTGTTGGTCTCCCCACTGAGCTATCGCTGCCCACAGAAGTCTTACGTTTATGCCAATGTCATACATTGCAATGAAATTATTTTATACAGATTTTTCGAGTTGTTTATTTTAAAACAGTTTTATTACATAATTTTGCTCAATAACACAACTATTTTTGAAAATAGGAGTGTCCGTTGAAAGTAGATTAATTTCAATATATACAAAAGTGCACTACAGAAGCCAGCGTCGAAAAAGTTACATCGAAAAGTAGTACGAAATTACCTTTGTGGTAGAACTATTGGGCCAATATTTCGTAACATTATTGTTACTAAAAAAATAATATAACATTATTGTTAGCAATTATTTCTTCCGGGCATCAAACCGTGCAAGTTAACTACTGACAATACCGGTGAGTGATCTTACTATCACATCGTAGGCCCGGTAAATATATCCAAGATCAAGAAACAAATATCCATTTACTATTCGAACTCACAACACTCGGCGTAAAGGTACTGGCGAGGTGACCACTACGCCATCCATGCAGTCATTTTAGAGTTCTAAAAACTCTTATACAACAGCTTTATCCGTCCGTCCGTCCGTCTGTTATACAACTTTCAACTCGAAAACCGTTAGAGCTAGAGACTCGCGGTCAACGTCATTCGACTCAGCATAGTCAATATACCCCGACTATTTTCGAACTCTAAGGGCCTTCGTACACAAGCCTACGCAAATCTTCGATACCCGACGATTTTGGTCTCTAAGCGACTACCGCAATACAAATTCATAGAGGTTCGTACACAGGCACGCGTCGCCGACATTTGTACCTGTGTACAAACCTCTATGAATTTGTATTGCGGTAGTCGCTTAGAGACCAAAATCGTCGGGTATCGAAGATTTGCGTAGGCTTATGTACGAAGCGCCTAAGATTTACGGCAATTCATTGCCGTTTCTCACTTATTTATTGTATACTAAATTTACTAAAACTCCAATAACCTCAAAAGTAAGTTCATGTCACTGGATCGATAGGCAACTATGTCCAATTGTTATATAGATAGGTGTAGGATAGCGCTAATCTAAATGCATCTAATTAACGTAAATTATAATGGCTGCCGATACCAGATGGCCGCGTGATTCAGACTGAAACGCACTCAAGTGTTTACGTAAATAACTAAATGTTTAATAATATACCTCGTCCCCGAATGATGGACATTAAATATAAATTAAAGAAACCTTAAAATATAGGCATATATATTAATAATTGCGAAAACGAACGACCAACTAATATGTCTTGACGTTGACTAGCAACCTGATTGCAGCGCCATCTACCGGGTCCAATAGTGAATCTATAGCATCTATGAACTCACCCAAACACACACAAAAGTTTCATCAAAATTGGTCCAACCGTTTAGCAGGAATACAATGACATACTCATGTATAATAGAATTAAATATATAAAGAAAATAAAACTGTATACTGTGATTGTTTGTATTTTTGTTTGAACGCTCTAATCTCTCGTACTACTATCGGATTTTAGCCCAATTCTTGTGGAAGGTTATAAGCTATATAAAATCACGCTGCGACCCTCGGGAGCGGAGCAGTAATCGTAAACGTGGGTCAGCAGGGACAGTTAATTTAAAATTGCCGCTTTTTATTCTCACTATAATATTAAAATACAAGATAAGAGCTCCCTTAAAAGATACCTTATAGTTCGCTTATTATAGGAGACTGGGGTTATTTTTCCGCTTTGCTAAGGACGGAAGTGGAATTGTTTTTCTATCTCTTCCGATATACTTCTGATTAACTTTACCCGGGACTTCACGAGTGACCAATCTTGATGTTTTCATGGTCACCACTGCTGAACCTGGTTACTCAGGTATTAAACTTGTGGAATAAAGAGAGGGGTTTGTACCAAAGGAGACTGTGGTCTAACGCAAGATTAATATCTGTCTTTTAGGTGACCAATACGCAACACCATTAGAATATGTTACGTTCAAATAGTAAAGGTATTATGCTTTCGTTACACCCACGTAATAAAGAACTTTGCTGTCTTCCAGGTTTCTTACAACACATACAGACTCGGGTACCGAATCTTTACCATTAAATCAACAAAGTGATTTGTATTCTCGTGAATATTATTGATATATTTTAGTTATAACTTTTAAGTTAAATCATTTAATTGTATTCAAATAAATATTATAATAATTCATTTCGTAAAATTAATGTGATAGTTGTTGCTTTGACTTCTGTAGAAAAGCAATTTGTAAACATAAGAATGATTAAATAACAATAAAATTAATCGCAAAACACGTTGCCGTAAATTAAAAAATAAAGTGATATATGTCATTAAAATACTTTTAATTCGCCACTGGGCAATGCGAAAGCCTCAACTCTGTGTTTTTTCACGCCAGTCCGAATTTAACGAAATGTTATATAGTTGCACAATTGTACAGTATAATATCTCTCAATGATAAATTCCCGTGTTTTATTACTCATCGATTCGGCTCGTTTTATTGGTAACATTTACGATCTGAAAATATTCTGGACCTTGAGACAAAAACACTTGTAGTCCATCAACGTTATTTTAGCGATGGTGTTAACCACCAATGTCATATACGCGCTTTAAACAATTATTTTTATATCACAACTGAAATAAAAACACGTGTTGCCACAGCCTTAAATAATAAAAAAACACAAACAAAAAGACACTTCTCAATTTAAATTGGACACTAGTGACGTACCACTTTTGCCGACAGAGGGCGCGCCGATCACAGCGACTTTGACTTCGGACAGCGACGACTTTTTCCGTCTAATCCCTCTAGCGGACATCTTCCATGGCCCACGCGACGTGCCCGCACATCGGCCACACAACCAATGTGCGCGAACACGAAACAAAAAGCTTGTGCGCCCCAATCTATAAATACACTGAGCGACACTCTGACATCGACTACGTGTTAATAGGTCAAGATCTGGCCAAGATCAGTCTTGCAAATAGCCGTGTTTACTTGCTTCCTCTGCGGTGGCGGTAGGCCAATCGCCTCCACTAACACGTTCGCCTGTTAATCATTAACAAATTATATAGTCTCCGTCGTATTTTGCGACATGTTAGCGGGTGATATTCTTAAGGATGTAAATAGTGCACTAAACTGCACCTGGACGCTTCAAGAACAGCACTGCGTTAAATGTGGGCCAGCGTTGGTACAGTGTGTGTATATAGCCAGTTTATGATTCGACCGCATACATCTCGTTAGCGTAATTGGTACCTGAGTGCATGCATTATATTGAGATGCTTTCAGGTCAGTAAGTGACCGTAAGGTCACCTGCTTATTTCGGGTACAATTTATCCCAAGGACTGCGAGATGAAGAGGTGTGTAAATAAAAAGTGTGATCCAAAGATATTTGCTTTAATTCTAAGTATTATGATAGTTGTTTAGAGAATAAAAAAGCTATACTAATATTCAAAACACATCGCATTATGAATATTATCATATCTCCAAAAGGGTTAGCAGCGATAATTATCCGTTAGCGTAAGATACGTTTTAGATTTCAAGTAATAAGAAATGAGGTACCTGCAAGAAAGACGATGAAAATAAAGATAAAACCATGCCCTTCTCGAAATTCGAAATTCAGAAACTTACGTTTGGAAACACACCCTCTTTGCCATCGGCAAATAGTTTGATAATAATTAATATATAAAAAACAAGTACCAAAAAAATTGAATCTACAGTCTTTGACGAGTATCAATTGTTTCCATCTCTATTTTTTTATTATTTATTACGACATCCAGTAGTTGTTACATTAATACATCCACATATAAAAATACTTAATTAAAATGCACGACATTTCAGGTGTCACAACATGCATAATGACTTAATGAGATAACACTGATATTACTAAAAATTTTAAGTTATACAAACATGTTAAAAATTTATGACTATTATATTTTAGATGCATATGACGTAAATATATGAATTCAGTTTCAGTTCAGTGACAAGGGAGCCAAATTTCTGCAAACCTGCAAAGTTAGGCAGACGAATAACACGCCAATATTTAGCCAGTTATGTTTATAAATCATATATAAATAACCATACGTATATATATAACGATACGTATATATAGAGCTGAACTCCAAATTACTGGTAAAATTAATTTACGGAGCAAAATATCGGATTACACTTAAATAGGATTGGGCATCGACGTGAAACATCGCACCGACACGACAGTCGACATCTAATATTATAAATGCGAATGTGAGTTTGTTTGTTACGCTTTCACGCCTTAAAATTTAAATTTCATGACGATCAGTCTAGTAGAAACTGATCGTCATAAAATTTTGCTTACCGGTTATCAGGGTTACAAAAAGAACATAGGGTGCCTTTCATCCAGAAAAAGTACTGTTCCCGAGGATTAGAAATGTATACAAATCTACTAATATAACTACTAATATACAAACCTACATTAACGCGAGTGAAGCCGTGGGCAAATTCTAGTCTATACTAATATTATAAAGAGAAACGAGTCGATTTAAAAATTTGTTTGTTTGTAACGATTTAACTCAAAAACTACACAACCGACTTTAAAAATTCTTTCATTATTAGTAAGCTATATTATCACTGGGTAACAAAGGCCATATTTTATTCTAAAAATGTACTGTTACTAACATAACCTACTACTTCTACGCAAGCGAAGCTGCGGGCAAAAACCTGTGAAATATAAACATCAACGCAAAACATTTCAACAAAATGTCTGTCCATTCTGTCGTATTAAATCGTGTAATGTTTTAATTAACTGTGCAGGCGTTGCATAACATTTAAATATTGTGCCAACCGTGCTGAAACCTACTGGACCGAAATCGGATGGGACCGAAATCACACAGGGCCGAATCACGCGGGACTGAAATAATTAGCATTTAACACAAGGCCATCGCATTTAAATTAGTTTACAGAAGCCGTATCGTATAAACCTACATGCAGTATGCGCTTTTAGGGATTGTTTTGCGTGTATGTGTTGCATTGGGAGTTACCGGCATTTAATGAAACGGTAGATAATATTCTATCACATAATATTCTATCACATACGCACAACACCATCTAGCCCAAACTAAGCAGAGCTTGTACTATGGGTACTAGACAATGGATAAACATACATATATACATTTTTTTTTGTTTTTGTAAATACATACATATTATAGATAGAAACACCCAGACCAAGACAAACATCCATGTTCATGCACACAAATGTTTGACTTGTGCGAGAATCGAACCCGCGACCTCAGGCGTGGCAGTCGGTTACACTAACCACTACGCCATCGAGGTAGAGCTTTAACCCTTTGCATGTATTGTCCGAAATAATGTGCCAAGTTTATCCACGTTCATACCAACCGGACAGGGCGCAGTAACTGCCGGCGACGCTAACATAGTTCTCGCTTCCACACAAATTCATCATTTCTACACACTCAATCGTAATAATGTTTAGGTCACCAATTGTTACTGCATCTTTTTTATACCTACGTGATAAGACGAGCAGCGATAGCTCAGTGGGGAGACCAACAGACTGCAATGCAGAGGGTCTCGGATTCGAACCCACGTCGCGCACCTCTGACTTTCGGAATTTATATGACTTTTCGAAATTATGTGCGTATTGATTGACAATTATCGCCTGCTCCGTGCCTCGGAGAGCACGTTAAGCTGTCGGTCCCGGCTGCCATGAACATCTATGGCCGTCGTTATTGGGAGAGTGTCGACACAAAAGATCCCACTGGGTCGAAGTGCCGCCGGTCTGCACTGACTGGCCCCCCACATAAGATAAGATAAGATACGTGATAAGACAGAAAGCTGCATTTCATCTCTCCAATAGAAATTCACGTCATGTTGCTTCTACTATTTGATATCCGTATAAATATTATATCGTTATCAAATCGAATTCAGGTTTGATTTACACATCTACCTAAGCTCGGAAAACCCTTAAATAGATCTAACAATAGTTTGTCTTGCAGGAATCAAACTTGCGATACTTAGCGTATTACATAAGTTTTGCGCCAGAGCAATGAGCCGCCACTTGTCGTTAAGATCATACCTCTACTCAAAACTGATACCTAGGTGCCGAAAGACTAGTTAAGGCGAGTCAATATCAAATTCATGTCAAAGATTTTATTGTCACCTGCTAATCACAATAGTTAAAATACGTTTGAAAGCCCTTATGCGTTGGTATAAAAAATGTAAGTATTAATAATGTCAGCTCTGTTTAACTGGTGGGCACGGGCCTTTTCTCAGAATGAGCAGGTTTAGGCCAAAGTGTAGGTACTACCATAAGTGTACTACACATATTTTAGAAAATATTTTTACTAGTTTTCATCCGCGGCTTCGCTCGCGTAAATATAGGTTAGATTAGGTTAGTTGGGGTGTGTGGCCAGAGAGAACCTCCTAGTGTGCCTGACGGTTGCTAGTCCTTTCCACATTTTTCGTGGATGGGAATGGCAGACGTTGGGCCGGTACACCCCGGGCAACACGGGTAATCATGTCCTTTTGGGGGCATTATTACTCGTGGCTAATACTCTGGCACGCGCGTAGGGAACCCGAGGCATCTTGTCTCGGGGTTATCGGCCCGCGAGGGCCGCGTTTGGGGGTCTCTCCACGTGTTCCTCTGATTAGCAGAGGACACGTGGATTTGAGACGGGGGGGATAGAGGAAGAAAACCTCTTTAAAAAATCACCAGTGGGGGCCGTAAGGCCGGGGCGGGGTGCGTAGGCGTCCTGCCCAGTCGGGCGGTTTTGGGGCGGGTGGATCGGTCCAGCATGGACCCCCATCCGGCCCAATACGGAGGGGGGGGGGGATAGAGGAAGAAAACCTCTTTAAAAAATCACCAGTGGGGACCGTAAGGCTGGAGCGGGTTGCTTTGGCGTCCTGCCCAGTCGGGCGGTTTTGGGGCGGGTGGATCGGTCCAGCATGGACCCCCATCCGGCCCAACACGGGGGATAGAGGAAGAAAACCTCTCTAAAAAATTACTAGTGGGGGCCGTCAGGCCGAGGTGGGAGCCATGGGTTTCCTGCCCAGGCGGGCGCTCTTGGGGCGGGTGGATCGGTCCAGCATGGACCCCTATCCGGCCCAACCCGTAATCCTGAACTGACAGGACCGGGGGCCTTCGGGCTGCGAGGAAGAAAACCTCTATAAAAATAACCCAAAGCTTAAGCTTTGTGGCCCGGCGAGGGGCTGTATGGCTGGGGGGAACCCAGTCATTAGGGCCACCCAAATGAAAAATATGAAAATGAATGTTGGCAAAGGTTTTGAACTACCCCAGGAGGGTACCGGGTGCGCCGCACCCGGAGAATCCCTCACGGAGTCTGCTGGCTCCGTCTGCCCCTCGTATTCTGGGGGGGGCAACCAACAATACAGTGCCGTGCCTCGCGAAACCTCAGGCACCAAAACCCCTGCGAAGGAGAAAAAGGGGAAGGTTGGGGGGGTATGCCCCCGCCGACAGTTGGGGAAAGGGTCCCGGCCGTGCCAAGGACACGGTCGAGGTGTCGGGTGGCGGCGCAGGCTCGCAGCGACTCTATGTCGAGTGTGCTCAGTGCCGGCACCGGCACTGACATGGACGTCGGGTCGCGGGCGGGCTCGGGCTCGGAGGCCAGTCGGTCTCGGAGCCGGTGCTCGTCGGCGGCTCGACGGGAGAGTGAGGAGGGGAGGGATAGCCCAGCTTCCCTCTTCCTCAAGTTCCGAGTGACGCCCGGCGCTTCCGCAAAGCGCCGGAAGACGTCAAATCACGCGCCGTCCGATTCTGGCTCGGACACGGAGGTGGAGGTAGTGGAGGGGACGCCCTGTGTGGGAATGGCTGTTTCCCCAATGCCGCCTCCCTCCGCGAAGAAGCTCCTCGGGCAGCCTTTGCCTGCCCGTCGAGACTTCCTGAAGAGGGCTGGGATCCCGGATGCGACCCCCTCTGGAGGGGACTCGGTTGCCGACCTCAGGCAACGGTACGAGGCTGGAGCCGAGACCGTCCTGAGGGTGGCGGCCCGGTCCGGCAATTTAAAGGGGGGGTTCGTCCGGGACCTGAAAACCGCGACGGAAGACATGAAGGAGGCCTTCTTTCATCTGTCGGGGCAGACGTCATCCGACCTCCAGAGGCGCTGGAGGTCGGAGAATGAGGGGCTGCATAGGCAGCTGGCGGAGCTCCGGGCGGAGGTGACGGCCATGAAGGCGGCCGCTGCCACTGCCGCTCGGGCCGTCGCCGCAAAGGCGCCCACGGCCGCCGCCGGGGAGCCTGCCAGGGTACCGCGGGAGGAGTTCCCGCCCCTTCCGCGGCGCACAGCGAAGCCCGTCGCTCCCGCGGAGGACCGGCGTCCCGCCTGGGCGGAAGACTTGATGCGGGCCACGGTGGCTCAGGCGCGCAATGTTGTAGAGGCGTGCCTGGCCAACTATGGCCTCGCGCCCGTGCCGACCCCGGGCCCTCCGCTTGGAGGCCGCCCCCGAATGGTCGGGGGCGCGCCAGCTGGCCCCGCGCCCTCCGGCCAACCAGTGGCACGACAAATTTCTGCCCCCACACCGTCGGCTTCCTCTTCAAAGGGGAAAGGAAGGGGCAAGGGGATGCCGATCGCCACTGTGGCCCCGCCGCGCCCTGCCCCGCAGCTCCAACCCGCACCGGTGGCCTCTACCTCGGCTGAACAGCCGTGGACGGAGGTCACCAGAAAGAATAGGAAGAAGAAGAAGAAGAAGGCCTCCCGGGCTCCCCCGGTAACAAATAAAAAAAGGGCCCCCGCCCGGCCGACCTGCGGCCCCCGCGCTCTACCGCCGTTGTGGTAGAGCTGACGGAGGAGGGGCTCCGGCGGGGCGTCAGCTACGCAGGCGTCCTCCGGCAGGCCACTCAGGCTATGCAGAGTAACCTGGCTGAGATGGGCCTTGCTGGAGGCGTTATCTTTAAAGTTGCCGCCACTGGGGCCAGGATCTTAGAGGTCCCAGGTGCCACCTCCGGCGACAAGGCTGACAGGGTAGCCACTACGATACGGTCCCTATTCACGCCTGAGGAGGTCAGGGTCTCCCGCCCGGTAAAGTCCTCAGAAATGCGAGTAACCGGGCTGGATGACTCGGCCTCCTCCGAGGATGTCGCCGCTGCGGTGGCACACGCCGGAGCCTGCCCTCAGGAGCACGTGAGGGTGGGGGAGATGCGCCGCGGTGAGAGTGGCTTGTGCACTGTGGTGGTGCGCTGCCCCATCGCCGTGGCGAAGAAGGTGGCGGCCGGCCGTTTGCTGGTCGGGATGGTCTCGGCTCAGGTTAATCTTCTGGAGCCGAGGCCTAGGCGGTGCTACCGCTGCCTCGAACCGGGGCACGTGAGGCAGCAATGCACCGCCGAAACTGATCGCGGCGATTCTTGCTATCGCTGCGGCCAGCCCGGCCACAAGGCCGCAGCCTGCTCCGCCGTAAAAGCTTCCTGCAGCATATGTTCGGCTGCAGGAAAGCCGGCGGAGCACCGGTTGGGGAGCAAATCTTGCTCCCCACCTAAAAGACGCAGGGCCAGAGGGGCGGTCGCCGGGACTCCAGCCGCCCCGGCCCCTCCCCAAGCAGGGAGCAGTGGGACGGCGATGGATTCATAATTAATTATGGCCCATCGCCTCCTACAGGCGAAAGTTGGCCGCTCCGCCAGGGCGCAGGATCTCTTGCTGCAGCACATGGCGGAGTGGTCAATAGACATCGCCGTGGTCGCCGAGCCTTACTGCGTCCCCAGCCGACACAACTGGTTTGGGGATCTCGGGGGTTTGGCGGCCATCGTTTCGTCCGGTCCCACGCTCCTGGTTATGACAGACAGGGGCGAAGGGTATGTATGTGTAGATTGGGAGGAAACCGTCCTGATCGGGGTGTATTTTTCTCCGAACCGGCGCCTCGCCGAGTTTGAGCGATTTTTGGGCGCGGTGGGGGCCGTGATTAATCGGTACCCATCGCGTCCGGTCGTGGTGGCGGGGGACTTCAATGCCAAATCAACGGCTTGGGGATCCCCTGTCACCGACGCTCGCGGCGACGCGCTGGAGGAGTGGGCGATTGCGACCGGCCTCGTCGTTTTTAATCGGGGGTCGGTCGCCACATGCGTGCGCTGACAGGGCGAGTCCATCGTGCACATTTCGTTCGCTAGCCCTGCCGTAGCGCGCCGCGTCCGGGACTGGCAAGTGCTGGTCGAGGCGGAGTCTCTGTCGGACCACCGTTACGTGCGGTTCGACGTCTCCGCCTCGCCGGCGATCCCGGACGATCGCCCGAGGAGAGTGCACACCCCGTCGTCCCCACGATGGGCGTTGAAACGTCTCGATGTAGACGTGCTGGTGGAAGCCTCCATCGTGCAGGCCTGGACCCCGATGGTCGAAGGGCCTGTGGAGGTTGAGCAAGAGGCGGAGTGGTTCCGGGGCGCGATGACGCAGATTTGCGACGCGTCGATGCCCCGGGCCAGTGCTCAGCCTCCGAGGCGTCAGGTGTACTGGTGGTCTGACGACATCAGCCGGAAACGCGCCGCGTGCATTGCGGCGCGTCGCCAGTACACTAGGTACCGCCGACGCATGCGGTACCGTGACCCGACCGTGAAGGCACGGTTGCGGGACGCGTACAAACAGCGGAAGTACGCCCTGCAGTCCGCCATCAGCGAGGCCAAAACCCAAAGATGGGAAGAGTTCCTGGGGACTCTCGAGGCAGATCCGTGGGGCCGGCCGTACAAGACGGTCAGGGGCAAGTTGCGCCCCTGGGCCCCGCCGGTCACCGAGAGTCTCCAGCCCCGGCAATTGAAGGGTGTGATCTCCGCTCTCTTTCCTTCGGGAGCGGAGCACACGCCTCCCGCAATGGCACCGCCCGAAATTGAGGAGGGCAGTGCCGATGCCGGGGCGCCAGAAATTACTATGGCGGAGCTCGGCGCGGCAATGATGCGGCTTCGGGGCAAGAACACCGCCCCGGGGCCGGACGCAATTCCTGGCCGCGCCTGGGTTTTGGCCTTCGACGCCCTAGGGGACCGGCTCCTCAGGCTGTTCAGCGCCTGTTTGGAGTCGGGACGGTTCCCTTCCATGTGGAAGACGGGCAAGCTGGTCCTCCTGAGAAAGGAGGGCCGCCCCGCGGATTCTCCCTCCGCGTACCGCCCCATAGTGCTGTTGGATGAGGTGGGCAAGCTCTTTGAGCGCGTAGTTGTTGCCCGCCTCTCCAAGCACCTGGTGCGGGTGGGCCCCGACTTATCCGAACGGCAGTTCGGATTCCGTGAGGGCCGATCGACGATTGACGCGATCAGCAGCGTCAAGGCCCTCTCGGAAGAGACGGTCGCCTCACGCGGGGTGGTATTGGCGGTGTCCTTGGACATCGCCAACGATTTTAACACCCTGCCGTGGGCGACTATTAGGGAGGCGCTCCGATTTCATGGGGTGCCTCCCTATCTACGCCGAATAGTCGAGGACTACCTGCACCAGAGGAGTGTGTTTTGTATGGGGCGGAACGGAGAGACGTTCCGGAGGGAGATGTCGTGCGGTGTTCCACAGGGTTCAGTTCTGGGTCCGATACTGTGGAACATCGGCTACGACTGGGTGCTGCGGGGCGCCCTGCCCCCGGGCGTCGGCGTTACTTGTTACGCCGACGATACGCTGATTACGGCCCGGGGAGAGGATTACGGGGCAGCTGCCCGTCTTGCCACGGCTGGAGTGGCCCTGGTTGTCGGCAGGATTAGGATGCTGGGACTGGAGGTGGCGCTGGAAAAGTCCGAGGCCCTTTTATTTCACGGGCCTCGGCGAGCGCCGCCTCCCGATGCCCACATCATCGTTGGAGGGGTCCGCATCGGGGTGGAGCCGAGCATGAAATACTTGGGACTCCACCTCGACGGCCGCCTGGCCCCCCGCCTGATGGCGGCAGCGGGAGCGCTTAACTCTCTGGTGCCGAATATCGGGGGGCCGAGTGTCGTCTGCCGCCGCCTCTATTTGGGGGTGGTGCGGTCGATTGCCCTTTACGGAGCGCCCATCTGGGCTGGCGCCCTTGGTCGCCAAAATATCGCCCTCCTCAGGAGACCTCAGAGGGCGATGGCGATCAGGGTGTCACGGGCGTACCGCACCGTCTCCTTTGAGGCGGCGTGCGTTTTGGCGGCATCGCCGCTCTGGGATTTGGAGGCGGAGGTCCAAGCGTCAGTGTATTACTGGCGCGCTGACCTCCGGCTCCAGGGTGAGGAACCCACGCACAGGGCGGTGGAGACGCGAAGGTCCCAGGCTCGACTGGTCCTCGAGGCAAAGTGGAAGAATAGGCTGGCCCAGCCCCGCTACGGGGTGAGGACCGTCGAGGCTGTCCGTCCGGTGATAAGGGAGTGGACGGACAGACGGCGCGGACCGCTCACCTACCGGCTTACTCAGGTGCTCTCCGGACACGGCTGTTTCGGAGAGTACCTCTGCAAGATAGCCGGTAGGGAGCCGACAACCAGGTGTCACCATTGTGAGGAGTGTGACCGGGACACGGCGCAGCACACGCTGGAGGAGTGCCCGGCGTGGGCCGCGGAGCGCTGTGCCCTGGTCGCTGTGATTGGCCCCGACCTCTCCTTGCCGACCGTCATATCCAAGATGGTCGGCGACGACAGGTGCTGGGGCGCAATGAGGTCCTTCTGCGAGTCTGTCATCTCGCAGAAGGAGGCGGCGGAGCGGGGGCTTGAGGACGATCCTTACGCCCCGGAAGTCCGCCGCCGGAGGAGGGGGCGCAGGAGACGCGCTTATGTCGCTCTCCTGCCCCCCACTTAAGGGTTCCGGGTGGCAAGGCCTCAGGGGGGCCTGCCACCCGTAAACTAAGAACCCTGAGAGGGCGCGCGCTGTGTTCCCGTGCGCCTTCCAACGCCGAAAGGGGAGAGCGGTGAAGCTCTCCCTTGGGGACAAGAGGGGGTCGGGTCCTAAAAAAAAAATGACCCGGCCCGCACCCACACGGGGGGCCTGCTATGGATGACTCAATTCTTTTAAGAGCTCCCAACAGGCCCCCCCATTGGATGAGAGAGGGAACACCCCAGTTTTTTAGTGGGTATACCAGCGCGTTTCTTTCTGGGGAGTCCCACACGCCCCGCCGGTGCCGTCCTCTAGCCGGCGGGTAGGGCATCAAGCATTTTTCCTGGGTACCAAAAAAAAAAAATGTTTGCAACAGTTGTTTCTTCTGGATGAAAGGTAGGTACCCTATGTCCTATTCTGTACCCCTGACAACGTGTATGCGAAGTTTCGTAATGATCGGTTAAGTAGTTAAGGCGTGAAAACGTAACAAACAAACAAACTCATTTTAATTAGACCGGCCGTATACACCAATTATAATAATTAATATAAAACATAAAGAATTTATTACTAGACTATGAAATTGTTTATATTTTATACTAGCTTTTGCCCGCGGCTCCGCCCGCGTTAATTTTGAATTTGACAATTAATTCGGGTTGTACTCTGCTTGTAATAATATAATTCAATCATGATTCTAAAGACACGTGGCGCCATCTAATATCATAATAACGTTATTGTTGTTTTCCTCGGGAAAAGAATTTTTTTCAGGATGATAGGTAGCCTATGTCCGTTTCTGTACACCTGACAATGTATATGCAAAATTTGAGAATGATCGGTTCAATAGTTTAGGCGTGAAAAGGTAACAAACAAACAAACTCATTTTCGCTTTTATAATATTAGTTAGGATTAGGATTAGGATTACAAGCGTAAACATTAAAAAAGACATATACACGTTATAGAAAACCATCAGACATGCAGGTTTCCTCACGATGTTTTACTTTTAATTGCGAGCGATAAATAGCTATTTAATCCTTACACATCATCGAAAAGTGTCCCACCAAGCTATCACTGCTATACGCCATGTAATAGATTTCTTTTTTTATAAAATTAAATACCAGATTCGTGTCTGATGTCAGCTATTCTTGTCAGTGTCTGATGTCAGCTATTCATGTCAGTACCATTGTCAAGCCACGCTGGCTTGACAATGGTAGCGCCGTAGTGCCGCGCCCAGTCAATAGTGCGGCTAGTTCCGGCACCGATACCGCCCTACTAGTTTCTCTTATTGACGGCAAACGGAATAACTGGCTTGTTGAACGCTATGTTTGTGTGGATCCACTTTATTATATAGCTTTAATATGTCAGAGTCTGAAAAGTTTTTAGGCTTTCGCGCTTTGTACCCATGCTTAATATAATATTAGACAATAGGTTTTAATCGCGATTAATTATTGAAATGTAATAAATGATCGCGGTCACGGGTTACAGTCAACCCGTGAGCGCGATCAATGCAAGTCGATCGAAACGTCGGACAACAAATAGATATTCGTTACCTTAAAATAATAAATTGCGATTAAGAACCACTATCGAATATTATATCAAAGTCAAAATTCAGTAATTTATTTATTAACTCACAAAGTAACACATACGAATGTCAAAATCTATTGGTTAGTGAGTTTGCTAAGTTACTGAAACAACTTTTAGGTAGGTACTATGTTCATGCAAAGGTTTGAGTCAATGAGACGATAACTGCAAGAAACTCACGGCTACAGTTTGTTTTAAATCTCCAATTAAAATCATTTCAGTATTTTACAACTCATATCAACAAGACGTCGCGTCGCAGCGATTAAACCATAATATATTATAATATGAATATAACCATATACAACGCCCGCACTAAGACTAATTCCTATGCCTCCGTGGCGCAGCGGTAGTGAATGCGACTGCTGTACATGAGGTCTCGGGTTCGAATCCCGGGTCGGGCTAACAAAAAGTTATTGGGTTTTTCTATTAAGAAATCTCAATACGAGCCCGGAGTTAGGAAGTTGGCGGTGTTAGACACCCCCGTGCCTGGGAAAGCACGTAAAGCCGTTGGTCCTGCGCCTGATCTCTCTCCGGTCGTGTCGGATTATTCGTCCCATCGGATCATGAGAGTTAGGGAACAGAGAGTGCACTTGTGTTTGCGCACACACTTGTGCATTATAATATCTCCTGCGCAGATGGCCAGTCTCCGTTAAGACTGGCCGCTAAGACCGAAATTCGGTCTGGAGGACATATTATTATTATTATTTACAAACACTCAAACAACCGTCACAAAATACTCCCAGACTCGGAATTGTATATCACACAATTATTTTGTCTCGTGTGGAAATCGAACTCACTCAGCGCAATGCCAATGGCGAGGCGACCGCTAGCGTACTACATCTGTGCAGTCATGTTACATTATGTGCACAAAACGCGAAACGTCACAACGTTTATTCTTGAGGTATATCCATGTTAAGCTACAACAAACTACAAACTACAGCATATAGATCATTAGCTCCTTTTCTCCAATTAATTGCATAACTTATTCCAATCTCTGGTTACGACGCAGTGATAATAAAGTAATCGCGAGGATGTCATCTTTCGTATTTACAGGAAAATAGACTTTAAAGATGCTATATCATATGATTCAATTTGGATGTTTACTCAAACTAGGCAAATACAGCGACATAAGCAGCTGAACATTAACCGTGACAGTGTTTTATTAAAACAATTTACTACTTATCGTTCTACTAGCTTTTGCCCGCGGCTTCGCTCGCGTTAATTTAGAATTTGACAATCAATTCGGGTCGTACTCTGCTTGTAATAATATAATTCAATCATGATTCGAAAGAGACGTGGCGCCATCTATTATCATAAGAACGTTATTATTGTTTTCCTCGGGAACAGTAATTTTTTTCGGGATGAAAGGTAGCCTATGTCCGTTTCTGTACACCTGTAAACGTATATGCAAAATTTCAGGATGATCGGTTCAGTGGTTTAGGCGTGAAAAGGTAACAAACAAACAAACAAACTCATTTTCGCTTTTCTAATATTAGTTAGGAAGTTAGGATTAGGATAGTAATTCATTGCGATTCCTATAGAAATCTCTATCGGCCGAAATCTAAAAATATTAACTGACTAAAGCAATTTTGAATCTGTAGAGTAATAATAATAATATCAGCCCTGTATTATACTGTCCCACTGCTGGGCACAGGCCTCTTCTCACTGTGAGAAGGGTTAGGCCATAGTCCACCACGCTGGCCTAGTGCGGGTTGGCAGACTTCACATATCTTCGAGAACATTATATAGAACTCTCAGACATGCAGGTTTCCTCACTATGTTTTCCTTCACCGTTAAAGCAGGCGTTAATTCACTATTTAATACGCATATAACTTCGAAAAGTCAGAGATGCGCGCCTTGGATTCGAACTCAAGACCTCTGCGTGGCAGTCCAACGGTTTCCCACGAGGCTATCACTGTTTTTTTTAGTAATAATATAATATAATTTTGAATATTAATATTAATCTATAATAGATAGTAGCATGGTATGAAGGCGCATACATTTACACTTTGTGACAAACTCAAAGGTATTGTGTAAGTAAATATAATTACATTAATGACACAACATTAGTTAAAAAAAAAGGAAAATAAAATCAGGTTGTACCTTTAAATATCTTAATTGACTTATAAAATACGAGATCTTGACCGCAGTTTCCTTCGCGTATATATTATAGATTACATCAATTTTCTATCCCTCGGGAATAGCGATTTTTTCGGGGTGAAAGGTATCCTATGTCCTCATACCAGATGTGTATGCGAAATTTTATGATGATCGTCGTGTAGCTAAGGCGTAAAATCGTAACTAACAAACTCACATTCCCAATTATAATATTAGGATCGATATAAAAAGGTCCTCCACACTGAAATCCGTTTAGGTTACGGCGGCAAATATAACGAAGACTGAACATTGACGCAGGAAATGTGTGCACAAAGAGAGGTGCACTCGTTATTCCCTAGTTCTCATAATCCGATGGGACGGCAATCCGAAGCGACCAGACAGAGATCAGGCGCAGACCGAACGGTTTTACGTGCTTTCCGAGGCTTGGAGGTGTGTAACACCGCCAAGCCTATCGATATTCCTAACTCCGGGCTGCTATTGAGAATTTCTAGTCATAAAAACTAAATAACTTTTTGTTAACCTGACCTGAGATTCGAGCCCGAGACCTCATGCACAGCAGTCGCACTCACTACTGCTGCGTCACCGAAGTATTCAATAATATATAATACTAGTTTTTGCCCGCGGCTTCGCTCGCGTTAATTTAGAATTTGAAAATCAATTCGGGTTGTACTCTGCTTGATATAATTCAATCATGATTCGAAAGACACCATCTATTATCATAAGAACGTTATTTTTTCGGGATGAAAAGTCTATGTCCGTTTCTGTACACTTGACAACGTATACGCAAAATTTCAGGATGATCGGTTCAGTGGTTTAGGCGTGAAAAGGTAACTAAAAAAAAATTAGTTTGTTTGTTTACAAACAAACAAACTCATTTTCGCTTTTATAATATTAGTTAGGATTAGTATAGGATACAAAAACAACAAAATAAATATCGTAGCTCGCATTTTTCTTCTATTTCTATATTATAATTTTGTCTAACATTTAAATCATTTGAATTGTTAACATCTAAAGAATGTTTGTTAAGCTTCCTGTTGCTGTCTCTTTTCCTCGTTGAGTTTTCATACATAAGGTTGCCTCTCTCGCTGTGTGTGTATTGGCATCGTTCAGCAACGTATCAATGTCATAGTATTTAGGCTTTACTTCCGCTGTACCACTGAGGCAAACATATCAATATGTACTGGTACCAGTCAACATGTATTTAAATACTATTAGATTTCGCCAGCGGCTTTTTATCATGACAAGGGACCAAAGCTATAAAAATTTAGCGTTTGCCGATTTCGAATAAAATCTGTAATTGAGTGCGCATTCGAATAATAGCCGAATACATTTTATGCATAGGACGATAACTACACGTGCATGCTACGCGTACTTACGTATAGTACTATCGAAATATTTAAATAAATAGAACAGTGAAATAAAGTAACGTTATTATCGGTTTTGTGTTCGAATGCAATTTTATTGTGTACATCGCTAATCATTGTCATTCGATTCGGTTTCGAATAATTCTTACCGAATTATTATATGAGTGTGCATTTGTGTTTGCACATACACTTGTGCATTATAATATCTTCTGCGAAGATGACCAGTCTGTGACCAAAATTCGATCTGGAGGACATTATATGTACCGGTATTTTGTGCCTCCATAATCTTTACTGTAACTATCTACAGATAGTATTACCAGAAACGTGAGGAAAATAATAAAATACGTTTGATTTAACGCACACCATTTGTCAGTAAAACGTCCGCCGGTTCAAATTTATAGACAGCTTTAATAGCAATGCTATTTCAGAGTGACAACCGATGCTCAATGTCTAGAAAATTGTACGAGCCGCTGAGCCGCTCAAATATCATGTTTACGAAACGTCTGTAATAAAGGGTACTATTATTTATGCTGTTTCCTCTCGCCAAAAATCTTATCACATTGTAAAGGCGGATTCATCATGTAACTATTTAATACATACAGGAAGGAATCGGTAGGAGAAGAAAGGGATTCTTCTCCGAATGGGCAATAGCTGCCCAAGAGGGGACGCAGTGCCGAGAAGCTTCGGGGCGAGCTGTCTAAAGCGCTCGTTGAAGCGCCACCTTCCGTGACCAGGCCCAGGTACCCCATTTGGCCCTAGACGAGGTGGACTGCAACGGGGCCCATAAAAGACTAGGGCCTCCGTCTTGCTAAGAGCCACCCGTAAAACCAGCGCCTCAATACGCCCGTTCATCTGGGAAACCCCCACTGTGGCCAAACGGGCCGCCTCGTCGAAGGTTTCCCCACAGGCTATCACAAGGGTGTCGTTAGCGTATGACACTCAGCCCGGGGGGTAGGGCGCTACGTAGAACCCAGTCGTACCTCATGTCCCACAGGAGCGGACCGAGAACCGATCCCTGCACAACATGGGCCGCTGCCGAACTTCGCCACGAACTTCGAGGAGGACACTCCTACCTTTCAGGTAGTCTGCCACCAGCCGCTCCAGGTAAAAAGGTACTCCGTGGTACCGAAGTGCCTCTTGGACACAGCTGTATGGCAGACTGTTAAAAGCGATGGCAATGTTTAAAGACACCGTGAACAGAACACCGCCGCCAGCGACCGCCTCCTCGGCCGCGGCTTCAGGCACATAATAGCTCCAACCGTCGAACGCCCTTCCCGGAATCCAAACTGAGCGTCCGACAGGTCGAGATCGACCGTGCCCAGATGGCGGACGATACGGGTGGCGAGAAATTTCTCCAACATCTTCCCCGCCGTCCAGCAGCACAATGGGCCTGCACGCCGCGGCCGACTCTGGAAGCCGTTCCGATTTTGCTAAGAGCACCGACTTTCCCTCCTGCCAACACACAGAAAATCGTCCCAACACCAGGCTCGCGTCGAAAAGTTCCCTGAAGCGGACATCCAGGTGATCGAGAGCCAACGCGAGAGATCGCGCCGGCACACAGTCAGGTCCAGGGGTGGTCGTTTTGGAGCGGATCCGCAAGACAGCCGCCCCCATTTCCGCTCAGTAACCGGGGGAGCACTGAGGTCCACCCCCCGATGTCGGCCTCCGATAGGGCCATAGTCGGAGGCACGTGCTCTGCCCGGTCAGGAAATAACTCCTCGATTACCTCAGAGAGGAACTTGGGCTGGGGAGTCCCCGTAAGGGGGGGCCTTACTAATAAGGTGCCCTACTTCAACTCATATAAGCACCTAACAAGTACTATCGGGCTTATTAGGTTCGTTGTCGTAATCATTCTATAGTTTGCCAAGATATCTCTTGGCAGACTATAGAATGATTACAACTATCGACAAATCATAAATTAATGCAGCAACCTTTCGCCGACACTTTTTAAACGTACATCATTCCATAGAGTGCTGTATACTCTACTGGATACGAAAGTAATAATATTAGTTGTTCTCCGAGTATTTCCGCAAGTGCAGCCAGCACCGTACACAGCACCTGTGGCCGCTCGCAATTTGGTGAAAGGTATTAAGTTTTATAAGCAGCTATAGCCGGAGTGGGAGACCGTCGGCCTGCCATACAGAGGTCTCGAAGTTAATCGCAAGGCTTGCACCTCTGACATTTTGAAGTTACGCGCGTATTAATTAGTAACGATTGCTTTAAAGGTGAAACAAAACATAGCAAGGAAACCTGCCTGGAAAATGTCTAAAACTTATCCAAAATGTTCTCGAAGACATGTAAAGACTATGGCTTAACCCTTCTCAGACTGAGAAGAGGCCCGTACCTTTAATTAAAAAATCTATAATGAAAAGCGGAAAGGACCAAATATATAAATATGTAGGTACCTATAATTATGCTGAAAGAAGAGAAGAAAAAATTATAAACATAAATATCTGTCTTAAATTATTTAAGATATAGGTATTTATGTTTATATAATTTTTATTTACACATTATGTAATGTTAAATCTTACTGCAATAAATTGAAATGTAAAAACATACCACTTAGGTTACTACATACTTAATACATAGTTTTTACTTCTGACGACTGACCTCGATGATAGCTCAACATTTTTTATTTTATAAACATTCGCTCGCTCCTTTGTTGCTTCGCGCCCCTAGGATGCCACATGCCTAGTTTGCCTTTAAGATAAGCCGCCACTTTGTCGATCTTCGCATATACACATGCTGTATTCATAATGTGTCTGAACGCGGTCTAAACGTAATTTTGTATCTTCTATACGTGCATCAACGGCGTCGTCTGTGTTGGCGTTTCGCCAATCACTTAACTCATCTACACTAACAATTAAAACATTCCTTATTATTTACGTTAGTGTCAAAGAAAATTATTGTTTTGGACAAAATTACAATCCACGTGTCCGTGATATATAAAATGTTTGGAGGTGAAGGTTTCAAGTCAAAAATACGTTCATTTATACCACAGAACATATGAGAGTTATACTGTACCTACTTGCTATTGAGAAAGCAATATGCGTGTAGGTACGTGTATTTTTGCGTATACGCAAAGTTTCAAATTATAGATGCGACTTCCTACGATTAAATATGTTCACCTTTTTGGACAAAGTTGTCATCTGACTGACAAAGTCAATATGACATCTGAATCCTAACTAATATTATAAATGCGAATGTGAGTTTGTTTGTTACGCTTTCACGCCTTAACTACTCAACCGATCATCATATAAATTTCTTATAACTACACATTGTCAGGGGAACAGAAAAGGACATAGGGTAGGTACCCTCCCATCCAGAGAAAACTAATGTTTCCGAGGGTTATAATATATTTAGAAATTCTAAATTAACTCGAGCAAATCTCATGATGATCGGTCGAATAGTTACGAAGACAAAGCATAACAACCGTTTATTATATAATTATTATTACCTCTATGCTGAAGGCACCAGGTAGGATTCCCGTTTAAAAAAACATGGCTTTTTCTGTCAAGAAATTCTTAGTAACAGGACGGAACCTATGCTCGCAGCACTATAACATAAGATCTAAACCATAGCGAAATATATGTAGATGTAATACTCATCTTCCCACTCCTTTGTAGATATAGACATGAGGCTATGTATGTATTTACAGCAATGATAATGACCAGCAGTGTGCAATTTTTAAATAGGGCAATATATTATTCTCAGCGGCAGAAAAAGCGGCCCAAAGATAAAATTTGCTCGAACTGTAAAATTATAATAAATACAGTGCATGTTTCATTTTTATTTGATAAGTTATTGATATCTAAATCACGTTTAGTTAAAATTTTCACTTAAATTCCTACCAGGTGCAAGAGAATAATTAAATGACAATAATACACAAATATCGCAACTAAAAAAATTAGAAACTCAAACATAATCTAATAACGAATATTGCCGCCCCTAGCTGTAATGCCGGTCTGCATTCGGTCCGGCATGCTTTGGAGAACGTTTTTAATATCCACTTGCGGAATTTCGTCCCACACCGTTACTAGAGCAGTTTTAGATCGCCTAGGTCTCTGGCAAGTTAGGTAATGCTCTAACGCGTCTTTTAACCATGTCCCAGACATGTTCGATTGGATTTATGTCTGGACTGCGAGCAGGCCACTGTAGTCTTCGAATGCCGACAACATCCAAGTAAGAATCAACACTACGTGCGACATGAGCGCTTTCATTATCGTGCATTAACAAGAAATCCTCTCGACCTATAAAGTCTACGAAGGACACAACATGATTCACGAGGATTTCTTCAATGTACCTAGTGGCTTTCAGTCGGTGGTCCACGATGACCAAATCGGTTCGGGCTTCAGAACATACTCCTCCCCATTTCATAACGCAACCTCCTTGGTAACTGACAGTCTGTCGTGTAGTGATGGGAAGAAACCGTTCTTCTCTCCTTCTATATACCCTCTCACGACCAACTGGTGTTCGTAAAGCCACGTTGACTAATCGGTAAACAAGACTTTGCTCCATTGCTCAGTAGTCCAATTTACATGTTCCCAAGCAAATCTGAGTCTTGCAACATGGTGGTGTCTCTCGGGTTCTGGGCCGCGCGCTGACCTTTGTGCAAGTAAATCTCGTTCCGCCATCCTTCTCCTTAGAGTCCGCTCGCTTACAATGACACCACGTACCACTTCAAGCCGCCGCTTGATCTCAACAGTGCAGCCGTGAGGAAACGATTTTTAACACTGCCAGGATGACGAAACAGTCATCAGGTGCAGATGTACACCTGAGTCTGCCACTAATAGTTCGCCGCGTGTATAGTCCAGTCTCCTGGTATCTCGTGAGAGCTCTTCTTAAAGTGCTTCGCGGTACATTAAGAATCGCAGCCACACCAAACGTTGTGTTCGCCCTTGATCTGTTAACAACACTGCCTGAGCAACTTGGGCAGTCGTGATTGGCATTTTTATTTTTTCTGGAACCAAAATGAGCAAGAAAGTAATAAAACAACATACAAGTAATACTAAGGCAAAATGCGCATAAGAATAAATTTACTTACTTTGCTGGTGACCGTTCAAAACAGTACTAGCACACAATTTAATAAAAGTCAATAATAACCCAACTTAATTTCTTACTACCCACTTAAATAAAGAAAACAATCCTTTTGACACCTATCCTCATTAAAACTTTCCATAAATAATGCTTAATTAGGTAGGCCGCTTTTTCTGCCGCTGAGTGAGTTCTGTATGTTGTGTATTCCATCACTAAAATATATTTTATATACATCAAATATATTTTATGTACATATATTTGCTTATAGAATATAATACAGTCACTTTTCATTCGATCAATCTGCGTCGGTCATGCGTACTATTAAAATCCTTTCCCCTTTGATAGGATGAGGCTAGCGTTCCGAGTTTACCTACATAGCAACCAACTATGTAATTATACATAGATACATAGTCTTATCTCAAAAATCAATCACGGGGTCCGAAACGCCTGAAACGCGCGCATGTGCATTGGCGTGACGCGTTACTACGTCGGTAAAGAAGCGTATTGATGATAGCGCCATCTAGTTTTTATTTTCGGGAGAGTTTAACAAAAATGAAATCTGGGTTGCGCTAGAAGACCGGGTTTTTAATTAGTTATTAACGTTTTTATTTAGATACTAGATGTTCCCGCGATTTCACCCGCGTTTATCGTTACTGGGCCCCCCCGTGGGTCGTAGCGTGATGTTATATTGCCTAGCCTTGCTTGATAAATAGGCTACCAAACAAATCGAACCAGTAGTTTCTGAGATAAGCGCGTTCAAACAAACAAACAAACTCTTCAGCTTTATAATATTATTAGATTTAGTTTTTTGGCTTTAAAGTAAAAACGTTATTTTCTGATATGAGGATGCTAAACCAAGGCAAAAGGTGGCTGATCAGAGACTGTGCAATATGCTCAACCTGTTCTGAGCTTGGTTAGTAGTAGTCACATTGAAAATTATCAAAATAAGGCTTGGCAAGAGTTCTACCTGTTTTTTTCTTTCAATATGACTCCATTATATGAGATAACCGTCGAATGTACCACAAGCTACTAGCTCCTGGCCGGCCTCCTTGAATTAACCTCCGGTTTCTGAATTGGGAGAAGTAGCAAATCGCATTCAATTAAAAATTTTTTACAGAGTCTAATAGCATCAACCCGCTATCAACTGAGCATTTACTTAAAGTATATGATATGCAAATACCTACTCAAATTTATGTATATTGTTGTGAACCTTTGTGAAGAGAAACGTAAATAAATTATTATTATTATAGTTTAAGGAAACTTAATACAGACATAAAAAAATGTTTAATACTTGTGAAGAGTTTGAGTAATTCTCAACATGTAATTCTTAATTCATAACCGGGGTATGACTTCTTGCAATTCGATTTTTTTGTCATAGCACTAACCCCCAAATCTTCAACCCCATGCATAGCAATCGTATTCGCAACGAAACAATCAGAAAATAAAACAATGTATGGATAATTAATCGATTTATTTATTTTGTACAATTTATTATACATAGTGAACGCAATCTGACACTGACACGGCGTTACATTATTGCCTGACACAATTGCTATCATTTATTATTATTGACACAATCCTCCATCGATAACCACAACTTAAACTAATGAGATAACTATCATTGCTGAAATTTGGTTTAACAGTACAAGTGGTTCACAATTATTAAAAACAGATCAGAGAAAAGCTTATTATAAAAATATACAGATTCACAATTTTTGATATATTACTATTGTACCCCTAGAATACTTTGAACATTGTCGTCTAGAAACTACACACGTTCATACAGCGCCTCTAACGGCAAATTGAAGATCTAACGTTTTTAGTCTTGACTTATCTATATTCAAAGTAATGGAAAAACAGGGTCGTATTCTAGAGGTACTGTCTAGCTAAAACTAATATATACAACACATAAGACAGACACAGAAAGGCCTAATTGTTCGACTGCCAATGTCGTCCAAAATCGCAACATATTGACATGTCCATCTGTGAATACTGTCTGTTTTCTATGTCTATCAAATTTGTGTAACTATAGTCTGCTAATAAACGCACTACTGCAATAATTCAATACAAGATAAGACCAGCAAGGTCAATAACAGAACAGCTGACTGGTCGACTAGCCGGTAGCTACCTCACCTGTAAACGATCATTAACAGACTATGACTTAGCTTTAGCTAGATTATATGAAAGGCTGTAGGAAGTACAGTAGTGTTGTTATATAGATACATTATTATTTAATAACATTTAGTATGTAACGTCTGTGATTAATTAATACAAATCAATATTATCTAATAGTCCAGATATCATATTAGTAACAATATGTAATTATGTACATTAAACCAAGGATTTACATACGGATTCGCATTCTCAATGGCGGCAATAACGATTAATTTCTGACATTTACATCCCGATCAGCAATTTAAATTCGCGGCAGAAATTATTTACTTATAGATATATCTAGAGATAAATATTTGATATAATTTACTTTTCTGAAACGATTGAAAGATAAGTTATTAATTTTGGCTTGTAGTTAACTCCGATAGATTCCCAGCATTGTCGACGCACATCAGCTAAACTATTCTGTTTCTGCGAGTGGTAAGTTTGTCACAGGTTATAAAGAAAGCACTGTACGTTGACAACCATTGCAAGTTCCTATATGTAACACTTAACGCTTGTTTGGCGGAACATATGCTTACTATCTTACGAGAATAGAAAGGAAGACAGTGACAACTGAATACCTGTTCAAACTTCAAGTGAGACGATAACTATTTTAATTATAGATAGCCATGATACAGCCAAAATTAACAACGTATCTTTTGATTATTTAACATAGTAGATATAGAAAATTGACAAAGTTTTTTTCAGTTATTTCAAATATACAATAAAAGTTTAAAACTATAACCAGACTACGTAAAAAAGGGGTCTAAAAAGGACGAATTTAAAATTTACATACTAGGTTGTTCAATACATTTTGCGGTTCGATATGAGAGGGCGTTGCTACTAGCCTAAATTTTTTTTTTGTTGTATTGGTACAGTCTTCATATGAACGTATGTGAAGTTTCATTTCAATCTGTAAATTCATTCTTTGTTTACAATCCATTTAGTATCGACGTGTCACAGTATTTTTTTACAATGGAAAAATCAAGTATTGTGCAGTGATTGAATTTTTATTTTTGGAAGGAAAGGAAATTTTTGAAAGAATGTTGAAAGTGTATAAGGATTCTTCGCCTTCAATTAGTACAGTAGAAAGATTGGTTGCTGAATTTAAACGTGGTCGTACAAGCCTTGAAGACGATCCACGTCACGGACGTCCAAAAACAGCAACAACACCATAAATCGTAGAAAAATACAGGTTATCGTATTGGAAAATCGTCGAATGACTGAAAGAGATATAGTAGAAGCCCTAGGCATCTCATTGGGCAGTGTAAGCAATATTTTGACTGAAGTATTGGGTTTCAGAAAACTGTGTGCACAATGGGTGCCGCATTCACTAACAATGGAACAAAAACACATTCGAATGCGACTTTCTCAGCAACATTTAGAGCGTTTTCGAAAGGATAAAGTGGATTTTGTGCGCCGATTCATCACTATGGATGAGACTTGGGTCTATCACTATGATCCTGAATCGAAACAAGAGGCTAAAGAGTGGTGTGAACCTGGTTCTTCAGCTCACTTCGTGTCCATCGGCCAAGGTGTTATCATAAATTTTTTGAGATGCAAAAATAATTTTGTTTGTGGATTACTTGCAAACTGGTAAAACAATAAATTCTGAATATTATTGTAATCTTTTAGACCAGCTGAAGAAAAAAATTCGTGAGAAAAAACCCGGTTTGCAGAAAATAATTTTTTCATCGGGACAACGCACCGTGTCACAAGAGCATTTTGACAAGGGCTGAAATCCATGAATTAAAGTTCAAATTGTTGGAGCACCCACCGTATTCACCTGATTTGGCCCAGACTTCTATCTGTTACCAGACCTAAAAAAATTCATGCGTGGAAAGCGTTTTTCATCAAATGTTGAGGTCATAACAGCTGTGGAAGCGTATTTTGCAGCCCTCCCAGATTCACACTTCAGTGAAGGAATTCATAAATTGAAATCTCGATGGAACAAGTGTATTAATATTCAGGGAGACTGAATAATAAAGTGTATTACAAACCATAAAATTGTGTTTTCTTATCGAATCGCAAAACTTATTGAACAACCCATGTAGCCTATGTCACCCGGGCCATTATTACGAATCTATTGACACTTCATTTATTAAAATCGGTTCAGTAGTTTAGGCGCTACGGTGGAACATACAAACATACATACCCAGACTGCCAAAATCATTACCCTTCCTTTTGGCTTCGCCGTAGTCGGGTAAAATACAATATCCTGCAAACTAGCAGAATAATGTATTACTTTGTCTCATTGTAACCATGCTTTAGACTATTAGGATTAAACGCAATAACTAGGGAACGCTACACTTTGGTCCTTTAGTGAAATAATGAATTATGATACCACAAGATGGCGCGGGCTGTATTCGCGGTAAATTCGCGTGAGCCACATGAACAAACTGTAACTTACACAGACGAATAACTAAAAATATGATAAGATTTCATTCTAGGTCTAAGGAATAACTTATCTTTAATATATATGCGAATGAACATTCGAGTATGGCGTAGTGGTTAGTGTAACCGACTGCCACGCCTGAGGTCGCGGGTCCGATTCCCGCACAAGTCAAACATTTGTGTGCATGAACATGGATGTTTGTCTTGGTTTGGGTGTTTCTATGTATAATATGTAAGAATTAAAAAAAAAATTAAAGGATGTATGTATGTTTATCCATTGTCTAGTACCCATAGTACAAGCTCTGCTTAGTTTGGGCTAGATGGTGTTGTGTGTATGTGTTAGAATATTATATATTATATTATTGACAGAATCTCAGAAGAAAACGCATTTTGTTTGCTGAATAGTAAGGCCTAGTCCTCACCTAATACGCTTGTCGTTTATCGCATAATTTGATGACAAGGCCTCAATGAATCAGATGAACAAGCATGATAACATGATTGATCCTCAATGACAAAAAAAAAATATTTATAAAGGTGTGTACCTATATGCCATAGTTGCGGATTCAGGTCTCATAGAATAACTTGTTTACTATTCTGTAAGCCAGTTTAGCACAAATAATAATAATGAAATAACGAGATGGGTGTAAAAAGGCTCTCCAAAACTCCAGAATAATACCCAAGATCTCGCGCACAGCGTTGATTTCACTACCGCTGCGCGACCGAAGCATTTAATAATTTATTTATTTAATTCGGATAACCAACAAGGTATACACTGTAAGGGTCTGTTCACACCGAGACGCGACACGGCGCGACGCTGCGCGCACATTTTAGTAGAGCGACTCAAAATAATTATACTTTATTTACTACACGAAAATATACACATTTCATTGTGAGAATTCAGAATACTTTGCACCACGCAGCACTGCGCCTCGAGATGCCTCGCGGCGTAGCGCGACATATCGCGACGCAGCGGTGCACCGCCGGTACGTGCGGCGTGCAAGAGCAGTGCTGCGTCTCGCGATGCCGCGCGACGCAGCGCGACGCCGCGAGACGCAGCCTGAGGCCGCTTGCAAATGGTAGACTGCGGGTGGGCGCGGGCGGGGCGGTCGCCCGCGGCGATTAGACACGTTCCGCTGCGCTCCGCGGCGTCCCGCTGCGCAGCGAGGCGTCGTGCTGCTACGATTTTACGATGCGCCTCGCGACGTTGCGATGCGTCTCGCGGCGGCGCGCGGCGCAACGCGAAATCATTGACTTCTTCGAGTGTCGTCGCGTCGCGTCGCGTCTCGGTGTGAACTGACCCTAACATGTTCTTATGGCTAGTACTTATAGCTAGTGTTTAGTGCTACTTTACTTAAAGGTTGCCACGGCATTCATATTATACAGTTAGAAACAGATTGCAAACAATAATTGACCAATAACAAAAATATTAAGACTTGAAACCTGAATTGTGTGTGTTTAAACACTTCAACGTCAAGAGCGAATAGATAGATTTAAATATATTTCGTTAAACGCACCTTTAAGGCAATGATACCTACTGAAATAAACAAAAGGTTCTTTGATTACAAACTACTATGTAATAGGCGCTACTATTAGATACTACTTTGTAATCAAAGAACCTGAGAACCTGCTCCGCTGAGCATCAATGAAAAATGTTGCAAAAGCGGGGAAAATTCTCTTATGTGACGCAGACGAAGTAGCGCGCGCGGGTCAGCTGTGGATATATATCATCGACCAACTACTTGTTAAGTAGGAACATTGACTCATTGGCATGTTTCTACAGAATATACCACGGGGAGTGCTCTGAAGAGTTATTCCACCTTATCCCGCCCTCCTCTTTCCTATCCAGAACAACGCGTGCTGGACTCAGATGCCATCCTTACACGGTAGAGTCGACTAGAGCGCGTACCAATAAGTTTGGGTCCTCATACCTCTGCCGAACGATCAAGGCATGGAATTCTCTGCCAAGGCACGTGTTTCCTTCTTCCTTCAATCCTGGGTCCTTTAAGCAGGGCGTGAAAAAGCACCTTCTCAGACCGTTAAAGTAGAGACCTCAACATCGCCTCGGCTGCTATGAGGGCGGTGTGGAGGCCACTGCTCTTAGACCACACGACTGCTTACCATCAGGTGGAGTGTGGTCATATTGACGAGCAAAAAAAACCTCTGAGTCTTCTTCAGAGGTTAATGAAATCATTATGTAGGTCTGTGTGTCTGTCTGTTAGTGACAGGCATAACTCCGGAACCACTGGACCAATTGACTTGTAACTTCGTGTGCATACGGATTGGGATCATACCTTGGTCGAGGTTGAATATAGGGCCTGTGGGTCAAAAGATCCCCGAGATATAGGGGTCACAAGGTCACATGATGTACATTTAAGATGAAGAGGTTGAATCCTGGGTTTTTACACCCATCTCGTTATAATTGAAATAACAGATTGACATGGGGTTGCCTGTGTTAGATTGTTAATTCGAATCGCACACGAGACAGATATCTGGGTGATCTATCAACAATTGTTATGGGGTACCTTATGTCAATTAATTGTGTTTGTAAAGACACCTACGCCACAGGAATGAAATCTATAGTAGTAGTCTTTAAAACCGCTACCGCTGGGGTAAGCGTGTTCTTGAGTGGAGACCGCGACTCGGCAAACGTAGTGTAGGACGCCCTCCGACCAGGTGGGATGACGATCTGCGAAAGACTGCAGGCAGATGCTGGATGCGGCAAGCTGAAAACAGGGCGCTATGGCGCTCTTTGGGGGAGGGCTATGTCCAGCAGTGGACTATTATAGCCTAATGATGATGATGATGATGATGATGATGAGTCTTTAAAAATAATAATTAAAGAATTATAACGTTAATTCAAAAATAGTCGTTCTTCGTCAATAGCCTTTTGTATCAGTTGTTTAACCTTTGAACCGCCCACTTCATAACGGTTGTCGTGCCCCCAACGCCCGGCACAGTGAATCGAAAATAAATACTTACAAAAATAAATACTTATTTTAGGACTTCTAATTGTATTAAATTGTAAATTATTACTTAATTATCCATTTACACAATATAAACATTATTTTGATAGAAAACACCGTAATTAAATAAAAAAAAGCAGATTAAACGAGCTGTGGTATCTGGTAGGAAATATACGACGCTGGCGAAATGGACACGAAAATATTTGTCGGATTAATCCGACGTAAGCGGTTAATGGGTTAAATGTTTATAAAGTCATCATAAATGAACTATGTTTGCTGGAATAGTACTAAAATAAAAATGCGGCCCGCGATTGGTACTCACGAAGTAGTGATGCAAATAGTCAGTGGCGGTTAAGCAACATTGCCTCCGTCATGCTAATAGATGGGTGACCATTTACAAAACATACGAGCAAGGTCTGATCTCTAGTTTACAGGTCAATAAATAGATGACCCTGGGTCTGAAATCGGTCTGATTAAACCGAAAGATATAATTGTTTAGAAGAACTTATAGGTAACACAACACAGTTATTTCTTAGAAAGATTAAGGTTCGTCGCACTACATTTCGGCGACTACATTTAGGTCCCACTCAATTGCATGCGAGTCTACTACCCCGTAACGAACAAGTCTCAAAAACCGCGTCGCTACACATTAACTCGCCATTTTACACAACCAGGAATAAACCTGCAGTTGTATAACATAACTAAATCAAAGTAGGAATCGCTTAAATTACAATAATATTAGAAACACTAGTCTTCAATGTACACACTCTAAATATCATATAGTTATTGGAATTAATTATAGTAATGTATGTATGTTTGTAACAAGACAATATATTTACATTCGATATGATTCCATTTATTCGCGTTGATCAGTCAATTAGATCATATGCGTTAGGGTCCGTTCACACAGACCGGCTCGGAGAGCATCGGCCCGCTTTTTTCTTTTCACACAGACCGGATCGTATACGCTTGGAATTGGCCGGAGCGGAGCCGCCAACTATTTCACCGATCGGCTGCGCGAGCGAGAAAGAGCACGTAATCGGAACCGGTCGGCTCCTCTTATTATTTCACACGAAGCGCGTTCAAACATTCTTAATGACAAAAGAAGTGCACATGCAAAAATAAACCTTACTACAATTACTCAAAACTCTGTTTCCAACGTGATAAAAATCTGCTCTCCTCTCCGAGCCGGTCTGTGTGAACGGACCCTTATCCCTAGTGATACAGTGTCACAGAAGACAGGAGTACAGAATACCAACGTTATACAAACCACGACAACACACACAGGCTAGTCAGTACATCGATATGTCGAATGAACTAGATTGTTCAACAAGTTTTGCGGTTCGATAAGAGAGGGCGTTGCTACTAGCCTAATTTATTTTTTGTTATGTTGGTACACCATCCATCCATCTGCCAGGCTTAAGGTGGACTGGGTCATACACGTCTGCCGCATGCACCCAGAGAATTGGGCACAGATTGTGACTAAATGAGTGCCAAAAGACAGCCGAGGGCGACGGGGCAGACGTAAACGGAGATGGCGAAATGACTTGGACGTCTTCGAAAGGGACTAGCAGGGAATGTAATAAATGAACAGAGTGTTAAGAAGTCCAAGGGAGAGGCATATGCTTAACAGTGGCACATAACAAAGGCTAACAAAAAATGTAATCGCCCCACGACGCCTTTTGCCACTTCAAAGTGTTTATATATTCCAAATGCTTTCTTTTGCGGCTATTGTGTCTAAAGTTTTTATTGTGCTATTAGAGCGACCAATTTCGACATTTGTATAATTGTATGCAAAATATTAAATAATTAATTACGAAAAGTGATAAAACAAAAGGTATAAATAAGTTACAGTACAGGGTTAATTGTAAAATATTAATATTTTACAATTAACCCTGTATTTCAAACTACTGACATTTACTTGAATATTATTGTGTAAAACTACGTGCTTGGATGCTTATCGCGTTCATCAAAACATCCAAGCAAAAACTCTTTTTTTGGTTGAAGGCGGTAATCTCAGAAACTACTGATTCGAATTGAAAAATTATTTTAGTGTTGGATAGCCCATTTATCGAGGAAGGCTATAAAGCTAGATAACATCAGGCTACGACCATTAAAAGCGGAGCATCAATGAAAAATGTGTTCTCTTATGTGACGCATACGAAGATGTGCGGGCCAGCTGGTTCCATTCTATAAACTTAAAATACGACCACGCCTTATAATTACATGCTGTGTGTATTCGAGTACGACTTGCTGTCAAATTATACGTTTCTATGTGTGAGTCTTTCTGTTCGCATATCGTAATTACAAGTCCTTCTGTATCTCTGTATTTTGTGACAACGGTCAGCGACAGAAAAAGGCTATACAAAATATATAAAATATTAGATATAACAAGTACGGTAGGAGATAATCGTTATTTTAACAGCTTTTTATGTCAGTTATTTATTTAACTGCTTTTTATTAATGCATTTAAAAGTTAAATTAGCCTTTAATTAATATACCCATTAAGAGTAAAGTTATAATTAACCTTTTGACCGCCACGGACGTCCATTCACGTCAAATTAAACCGTGCTCACGACGCCCCCGACGACATGGCACGTCGAAAATACGACTATTTTACAGTTCAAAATAAACATAAAAAATTATGTTTGTTGTGTTCCTTTTACCTATTATTTAAAACTATATTAATCATCGCCTGGCGTAGGGGGCACGACGCTACTTTTATGCTGTGGCGGTCAAAAGGTCAATATTCAAAGTTTATTCATAGTAAAAATATGTCGTTAAACTATGTAACCACCGAAGTCCCAAAACTGACGAAAAGTAGAAAATAATGAAGTCGCTCACGATACAAGATACCACTACAACTCTAATAACAAAATACCTTAGCAAAATAAGCTATTGAGTATTCAATCGAGAATATATTTTTTTAACACGTCTTGATACTCATATTAACGGCTAATTTAATATTTATTAACAAATAACAGTTACATTATAACGTTGACATAAAAACTATTAACGACGCAACAATAGCGTATAGAACAATATAAATAATATAAATATAGCACGCCTTTAAATAAGATGTTTATAAATATATAAATAATCGATAAAAAACAAAAGTTCAAAATGTACATATAATAAACATATCTTTTCCTGCAGCTGACTGCACATATACACAAATGCTATCATATAGGGACTAGCACTAACGAAAAGCTTGAGGAAGGAACATTCATAGTTTTTATTCACGATATTTACTTATAATTATTTAAACAAAACATCAAAAATATCACAAACATACTGTTACGTGCTGGGTTTGACGGATAAGAATGTAAACAACTGATTAACAACCAGTAACATTACGCGACCGAGTTGTCAACAGCAGGTCACGAAAGTAAATATATTTATTATTTGAACTGAAAAATCAAATAATTGTATCATGACATGGTATTTCCGTCCAAAAGAAAAGAATTGCATGTATTTATAGTATTTATTTATTATATAAATTACGTGTCACGTTGTTTGTCTGCTATAGACTCCTAAACTACTGAACCGATTTTGATCAAACTTCGTAACCATCTGTAATTTGGTCCAACTTAAAGGATAGGATAGTTTTCTTTTTCTTTAAACGGGCAAAAATTGTCTAATGTGAAACAGACGAAGTTGCGCGGGACAGCTAGTCTATATATAAAAATCTCGTGTCAAGGTGTTTGTGGTCGCACTCCTCCGAAAGCTTGACTCACTATTCTAAACATTTTAAAGTATGTTTGGTAGGTATGAGAATAGGCCGTAAAATATATTTCATACCGCTAAGAAATAATTTATATGGCAGAGCAATGTTTGCCGGGTCAGCTAGTAACTATATATATATATATATTTCATTATTATCCCAAGCAGTCAAAGTAACAAATTATTTTGAAGGTTTCCTTCTAAGAATTTTTTGTTTTAAAACATAAAATTCTTAGAAGGATAGTTCACTGAAAGAGAATAGAAATATATGGCAGCAAGTTCACCTAAGTATGTCTGAGCAAAAAGTTAAAGAAAATCGAACCATAGAGACTAGTTCCTGAAT
The DNA here is from genome assembly GCA_963564715.1 of Catocala sponsa. Classification (NCBI taxonomy): domain Eukaryota; kingdom Metazoa; phylum Arthropoda; class Insecta; order Lepidoptera; family Erebidae; genus Catocala; species Catocala sponsa. The sequence continues at coordinate 6,122,594 of OY751326.1, forward strand.
TATTTTAGTAATATTTACAGGAAGATATTTTTGGGAATAGTCTAGCATATATAAGAATGTAATTTTGATCATACACATACATATATACAAAGCGTGTATATCTAATATGAAATTATTATTAATATTGCCTTTTTTATTGCCTGATTGCTTATATTTTATTTTATTTATTGCCTTTTGCCCAACAGTGGAACATAAAAAAGCTGAAGAATAAAGATCTTTTGGAAAGCAGATCCGTCGCAGCAGTAAACAGATATTCGTGTCTCAGTTGAAACATTATTGGATTTTCATCAAAATATAAACATTGTTCAGTTTGACATCTCATGTTAGAATTATTCGAGCCAATTGAAATCGTCTGGCAAAATAAAAACTATGAAGTTGTCCTTCCTTAAGCTGTTAATTAAATCTAGAATATAAAAACTAAGGTCCTCTTACATATCTAGTCAGAATTATAATTAGTTTCTTGCATGAGGGGCTGCATATCCTCACGTTTCCTGTCGCCCCGATTCGATATCCTTGTGACGCCGTCCAATACACCGATTTCGGATAAACTGCGGACAAAGTCGGTCTTTAAGTATGTGTTGAGAGAAACGGTTGTTTAAATGATAAATAATGGGTGTTATTTAAATGGTTAGCATAGTATTGGTATTTTTGTGAGCAGAAAAATATAATCTGTGAGCAGAAATAGCTAATTGATCAGCAACTCATGGCCAGCAAACTTTAAAGAGATCAAACTAAGTCGACGGAGCCCTGCTTTGCGGAGCTCCCATTTTTAGGTGGGTTTAAAAAAAGGAACCTAACATAACCTAACACTTCCGAGACGGAATGCAGTGATTTGAGGCGTATAGATGCTCGTTATGCTATGCAATATTTGCTGACCAATTAGTATTTTTGATGATCATTATATTTAATCCCATATACAATTAAGTTTATGTAACGACATAAACATTTTACACTTTAACATTTTAAAAGTTCTAAGTACGTAATACTCGAACTCCCTTTAAACACATATACTCGATACTCGGTATGTATCACGCACGCTCGACCAATGACAGCTTGTAAAACGAATAAGCCAAAAACTATCTTACCAACATTATTTTTTGAGTAGTATAGTTGAATAAGTAGCCGTATTATCAATAATTAACTTTTATCAGTTTACAAGTATTACTTCCATGTTATATTTTCGTTCACTGAATAGTACATAGATTATTACATCCATTTAATTCCAATAATTCTTTTTGCATTTCTTTTCAAAGTATTGCGGAGACCACTTTATTTCTGTAGTTCTTTTACAAAATCCGAAATAACTAATTAGACTGGGTTTTTCAGTAGCTCCTCTTATTTTCAGTAGTAATTTTATTATTATGAGTAACTCATAGAAAATGTGTTTAGGTAAGTAGTTCTTATAAATCTTGTAAAGGCAACGCAGGGACATAAATGATCCTGTAGTACTGTCAAAGGCATTGCTGAAGGCGTTACTGGGAATAACCGATTACATCCACCATTGGCTTAGAAAAGGCAGCCAATCCATCCATCCATCTCAGAATGTTAAGGTTGAGTGTGGGCTGTATGAGGGCTAGAACTCTAATAAATATATATATTTTTTTATACGATTTCGGTGGCAAACGAGCATACGGCTCACCTGATGGTAAGTGGTTACCGTAGCCCATGGACGCCTGCAACACCAGAGGCATCACTTGCGCGTTGCCAACCCTTTAGGAAAGGAAGTGTGCAGGAGAAGGAGCGGGAAAGGGGAAAGAGGGTGATTGGGCCTCCGGCACTCTCACTCACCGAACGAAACACAACAGTAAGAAAACTGCTATTTCACGTCAATATTCTGTGAGAGGGTAGTCCTTCCCCGGTCGAGCCGGCCCATTCGTGCTGACATCAGCGAGGCTCTACTACTCCAAAAGTCTAGGTTTAAATAGGCTTATATCACCAACATTTGCCATCTATGTTTGAAATCCCTAAGACACTGTGGTCGTCCATAATGCACAATTTTAGACTTGGTACTGCTATTGTTAACTTGCACATAAGTATATACGTGTAGGCACATTGCTAATGTATAACCTCAACATTTTAGATGTACTAACGACCTCAATAGTATCGACTCAATTGTGCTGAATACTATTTAATATTTTACTTAGTCATATATTACTGTTTACATGTGTGTATATGTGTATGCTCACACATACTTAATATTGTATTATAAATCATCATTATTAAATAAATAGGAATTCTGAACACGCAATCGTAGTTTTCACTACATAGGTAACAAAACCAAGACCCGCACCTGTGACATTCCGAAGTTATATACGTATTAAATAGTTAATTTATCGCTCGCTTTGACAGTGAACGAAAACATCGCAATGAAACCTATATTTCTGAGAGATCTCCATGAAGTTCTAAAACATATTTCAAGTCTGCTAACCCGCATTTTGCTTGCGTGGTTGTCTATGGCCTAACCGTTCTCACACTGAGAAAAGTCCCGTGCCCCGTACCCAGCAGTCGAACAATTTATATACATAAAGACTATATATAAAGTTCCACTGCAGCAGGCAATATTATTAACATGGGCATCGAACCCCTGCTTATTCTAGCTTAAATGTATATTAAACTTACACTTCTGGTTGTACGTCATCGATGTGTGTGGGTGTGAAGTAAGGATTGGCGGCGGCGGGACGGAACTTATAGCCCGTCATCACAAAGAAGGCCAGTGTCGCCATCTCGCGGAACATCTCGTCTATCCACGCATACTGGAATGGCACTGTGATCTGGAAATACGATAATATTAAACATTAATAATAATAATAAAAAACTCTCATCACAAAGATTCACGTACATATGTATCTTACAGTAGATAAACAATAAATAGATAGTAATAAAGATCCTTTTTGAGAAACTGAAGTCCGTACTAGGGAGACCCCTGTGTGACAGACAAAAATTGTGAGATGGAAATGAGATTCAGTATGTAGCTGTGTGTGAAACAGGTAAATATTCGTTGCCAAACTGTCTTGAAGATGCCTCGCGCTGAGGCGAAACACTTGTAGAAGCACATTTCAATCAATCAATCAGTTTATTTGCAATATAGGTACAAAATGCTCTTATTAAAAATGAGGTATCTCTACATTTTGCCACACAAGGCGTGCAAATATTCAATGCATACAATAATGAAAATGTCAAAGTATATTAAAGTTATATACAATAATGTCAAAGTAAAATACAATATCTATGTTAATAGCATCACGTTGTACTCTGCTGACTAATTGGGAAGCTTCTTTAGAGCTTTGAGCATAAACTCGGTCATTCTACTTGTTAAAACATTCCTCAATTGTAAAAAAATCTCGTCTGTTATATTTTATCTGTGACCTACCTTTGCGTACCGCTTAAGAAGTTTTTGATTTTACCACGCTATTTATTTTTAAATTATCAGTTAAATAATGACTAGGTGCTATATTCATTTCCCAAGATAAAATCTTTTGCTTTCGGACAGGATTTCTTCGAATTCTTTCCTTGCTTTAATCGCCTTTTTCGTACGAATACTACTTGGACTGACAGATCTTTTTCTGTCACAAACCAAGAGGTTTCATTGTGCCTAACAATAGCCCGGTACACAAACATTCGACTAATACCAAGCGGATGGAGAAAATTGCATTTGGCTCCATACCTACTTTGTGTAATACTATCACAACAATTCGGATCTCTTTATCACCCCACTCCATTTTAATATCACAAAAATATTTAACACCGATTGGCGCGAAAAAGAAAAAACAATGAATATTCATATAAGAATGACAGATTCCAAATTTAAATGTAATATTATGTTTTTTTTAATTGCTACAATGTTTATGGCCAGACTAAGTAAACAATAGATATAGTATAAAACTGCAAGCATTGTACACAAAATACGGTGTCAAAATAATAAAAAAATACAAACGATTTTCTTACCAATTCTGATATTGCTATGAACAGATATTATAATGCATGAGGCAGTAAAAGCAATCGCAACGCATGCCATGGCAAAAATGTGTAAAATTTAATTTATATTTGATAAAAAATCATATAATATTTGCATGATATTATTTTCTATATCCGGAATAGTTTTGACCTCTAGGCGCTACTGTCAAGCATATCCATCGAATCAGAAAAATGCTGATTTCAAATATGTATAGAAGTCATTACCGCAAAAAATGGCGTTTAAGTCGAATAGCTTTTCAACCGTAGATATAATGAATTTATAGCATAACTAGTATAGTCTAGTCAACAAGTGCTTTTTTGATCTACTTTTTTCAGCAGTCTCGCAAAAATATGAACTAGGTGTCATTCGATTTGGAATGGCATGTAGATGATTTTTGAAAAATTCAAGTAACGCTTGCAAAAATTGCAAAAGTTATAAATAATTAAAAAAAACAAAGCGTTTCGTTTTTTGCAAATATTTCTGAAACTAATTGACTTTTTCAAATCTAAAAAAAGATTCAAAATGAGGAAATTTCCTAAAAAACAGTCTCGACTCCCAGAATTGTAGGACCAATATTTATAACTTTCCCAGAGGGATGAAAATACGGCCGAAAATGGGTACTCTGGCTTACGCAAGCCACGCCTACTTCGGACACTTTATCAATAAAAAATATTTAAACGTATTAGATATAAAATTTAAGAAACGAAAAAATTCATGGGCCTTCTTGATAGATGACGTGATGTAATTTTAACTTAGTTACATTAGATAAATAGAAGTAAATTGGGATTTGATATTGACACACAACGGGTTTAATAGAAAGAAATATTTTTATTATTACAGATTTACAAAAGTTATTAATAGGTGTTCGTTATGAAATATTTTACTAAGCATATTTTAGTGCACAATTAGTATCTTTGGTGGAGCAAAGGCATATTTTGTAGTAGAAAACAGAAATAAATTGAGGAACAGGTAAATCCTACCTTTTTATAACAAGTCCTAATCCTTACTAATATTATAAATGCAAATGTGGATTTATTTCTTTGTTATGCTTCGCAAAGGCGTTGTCACGGTTACAGAGTAAGACATAGGATACCTTTCTTCCAGAAAAAGTACTGTCACTAACCTAACCTAGCTTACATGTAAATAATATTAATATTAATATTAATTAATATTAATATTAATATTCTACCACGTAGTACCAATGTAGGTTAAGTTCACTCTTACGAGCGAAGCCGCGGACAAAATCTAGTTTTCTATTCTGATATAGTCGACTACTAGATGAATAATAATAATAATAATAATAATAATAATAATAAGCCCCCCAAATCCAACCATACGTCCGAATCGACCATCAGATTCACGTGGGGGACGGACACGCGACTTATATGTTACTGGCGCGGCCAACATGGCTCTGGAAACCCATTCACCATGGAGACACGTTCGAAAAGAAAATTGAGAGGACCGCTTCCCGGGGGCAATCGCCGGGGCACACCTGGAGCTGACGCTGGGTGTCACAGCATGCAAGCCGTCAGTGGTGAGGAGTTGAGCAGGCGGGCTCCCACCGGGTCACCCGAAGATACTTCAGCCGACCAAGACTATTCTGACAGACAGACTGACTTTATTACAAATAGCCCGACTGAGCCGTATAGCCCAAGCACCGTTTCATATACACCCTCATTGCAATCGTTACCTTCGTCAACTAATACATCACCACATACAGTTCATTTTAGTGATCCATTCACACCAGCCTTGGATGTTGCGCGGGAGGTAAATACCTTTTTACCCGCGTCCACCAAAGCTGGCAAAGCAAGGGTGCGCATGTCTTGGAGCAAGGATGTCAATATATTTATCATGCGTACCTATTATTATATTACGAAATTAGAGACTGATATGACAACCTATAGGAAGCGATTGCACGAACTATTCTCACGACAGTACCCACAAATCTCAGTTTCTGAACAGCGCGTGTCAGACCAAATGAGAACAATAGTTAGAAATAAGCGACTTTCACAGGACACCTTAGATCAACTAAAAGAAGAAGTACGTAGAAGCTTAGAAGAAGAAACGAGTGAAGATTACAACCTCATAAACACGTCACATAATACACATAACATTCCTCTTCAATCACTCCAGCAATCGCAGTCTACAGAACAATCCCATTCATTAAACCTAGAACACGTTTCAGCGACCACATTAGGCGCCAGCCCAAATACACAGACAGTAACATCAAACATATCACGTACACAGTACGAAACATTCACTCAACATGCATCCACTCAGACAAATCTCTCACCCGATTCCGTACCACAACTCACTCTAATCACACAGCCCAGTGAAACGACAGAAATAGACACAACTACACATGAATTAATTAATCAACTAGAAACAGCTCTTATCAAATACACAGGCACAGACCCTACAACACGTCCTAAGTTACCGAAATTGAGAGAAAATAAGAAACTTTATGGATTTATTGATATTTTTAACAAACACATACTGGATCGGTTTTATTCTGTTGATTCCGATTTAGTTTCTATTCACACACTAATATATTGCAGTGCATACGTTATATGTCAAAATTTGGGATATAAAATACGAACACATAACCTAGGCAATCAAAAGAAAACACGAAAAAATAATAAACCTGCTTGGCAAATAAGACTCGAACTAGATATTAACAATTTAAGGGCAGATATTGGTAGATTGAGTCAATACATAAATAACAATAGATCAAGAAAGGTATTGAAAGCAGTTGAAACTATATTCAAAACAACAAAAGTACATAGTATACATGAACCAAATAATGTTAGGCCAATAGAATATTTAGACACGTTAAAGCAAAAATTAATTTTAAAATCACAACGATTAGCAAGATATTTAAAAGCGCTACAACGGAAGGAAGACAATAAACTTTTTACAATAAATGAGAAGAATTTTTACAGGTCATGCAGAGAAAATAAAATACAGAGTGAAAACAACAATATAATACCTGAAAAAAGTGAACTCAAAAACTACTGGGCCGATTTGTGGGAAAAACGAAACAATCATAACGAGGATGCAATATGGATTGATGAAGAAAGAAATAGAATGATTCATGTAGATGATATGGAATTAATGGATATCACGCCAGAAGATGTAGCAATTGCCACTAGAAAAATGAAAAATTGGAAGGCAGCCGGCATAGATAACGTTCACAACTTTTGGTATAAAAAGTTTTTCACATTACATCACATACTAGCTAAAAACATCACAGAACTTATTGCAGGCGAACAACCGTTACCTCAATTTATTACAAAAGGAATCACTTATATGCTCCCTAAAAGTAGTGATACATCAAACCCCTCTCAATACCGCCCCATTACATGCCTCCCAACAATCTACAAACTTATCACTTCACTCATTACACGAAACATCAATAGTCACCTCCATAGAAACAATATATTGTCAGAAGAACAGAAAGGATGTAGGCAAAATCATAGTGGATGTAAAGAACAACTTGTAATAGACTCTACCATTCTAAAATGTGCTCATAACCAAAAGAGAAACTTATTTATATCATACATAGATTACAAGAAAGCATTCGATAGCGTGCCGCATTCTTGGTTACTTAAAATCTTACAGGTATACAAAATAAACCCCACCATCATTAACTTCTTGAAGAATGCTATGTCAGAATGGAGAACGACTTTACACCTTAATAATGGTACAGAGTCTATTACAACAGATGAAATTTATATTAGAAATGGCATTTTCCAGGGAGACTCTCTCAGTCCGCTATGGTTTTGCCTTGCCCTGAATCCATTATCTCACCTTCTTAACAGGACTGCAAATGGTTACAAATTAAATTCAGATACAGCCATCACACATCTCATGTATATGGATGACATCAAATTATTTGCTAAGTCCCAGAAATGCTTAAAATCTCTTATAGAAATAACCGCCCTGTACAGTAGAGATATAAACATGTCATTTGGCCTAGATAAATGTCGCACAATACACATTCAGAAAGGTAAAATAGTTAGTAACGTTGATCATGTAGACGAACCTGATACATTTGAATTCATGGGACCGACAGATACTTATAAATATCTAGGTATTCACCAGTCTAACATAATTGACCACAGTAAAATAAAGAAAGATCTATGTTTAAATTTCACTAAAAGATTGAATTCAATATGCAAAAAACAATTATATTCAAAAAATCTCTTTAAAGCTATTAATACATTTGCAATACCTGTGTTGACATTTTCGTTTGGTGTAGTTAAATGGACACGCACAGATATCCGTAATTTAGAAATTAAAGTTAGGACCACATTAACCAAACACAAATACCTACACCCCAAGTCAGCTATCGAAAGAATTTCTGCGAAGAGAGAAAAAGGAGGAAGGGGACTCATAGACCTAAATGTGCTATGGGAAGGGCAAATACAAAACCTGCGAGATTTTTTCTTCAACAAAATTACCACTAGCAGTATTCATTCAGCAATAGTTGATACCGATAAAAATTATACTCCACTAAATTTATCCAATAGAAACATTGCTTATAAAACTCCACAGATTCATGTCACTGACAAGATCAATAAATGGCGTTCCAAAGAACTGCATGGAAGACATCTACATGATCTAGAACAGCCACACGTCGATATAGACGCCTCAAATGCTTGGTTGAAATTAGGTTCACTGTTTCCAGAGACCGAGGGCTTTATGATTTCCATACAAGACCAGGTCATAAATACAAAAAATTACAAAAAACATATACTTAAAGATCCAACCGTTCAGAATGATAAATGCAGGAAATGTCACCGCGCCTCCGAAACTATTCAACATATCACCAGTGCCTGTCCAAACTTAGCTCAAACCGATTATACCCACAGACACAATCAAGTTACCCATATTATTCACCAGAAGTTAGCTATAAAACATAACCTTTTACCACCTAAAGTTGTACCCTATTATCAATATAATCCCAAACCGGTGCTGGAGAATCAATATCACAAAATATATTACGACAGAGCAATACTAACTGATAAAACGATACACAACAATAGGCCGGATATAACCATGATAGATAAACAAAATAAACATGCATACATTATAGACATAGCAGTCCCTAACACTCACAACCTACAAAAGACAATCACTGAAAAAATAAATAAATACACAGATTTAAAAGAGGAAATAATTAGAATCTGGAAGATGGACAGAGTATATATTGTGCCTCTGGTGCTTTCTAGCACCGGTATAATACCGACACACCTTCTTCATTACCTACAACAACTTGAATTGCCAACAAATACATACATAACCATGCAAAAAGCCGCCATACTAAACACGTGTAGAATAGTTCGCAAATTTTTACAAGAAGATGCAAATATTGAACCAAACCCCCTAAATGAATCTCACTTGGCCTAGGCCCGTGGTTTCATTAGACTACCGGCATTCCTAAAATGCTGAGAAAAACAAAAAATCGATCATAATAATAATAATATTCTACCACATACACACAACACCATCTAGCCCAAACTAAGCAGAGCTTGTACTATGGGTACTAGACAATGGATAAACATACTATATACTTATTTTTTTTGTAAATACATACATATTATACATAGAAACACCCAGACCAAGACAAACACCCATGTTCATGCACACAAATGTTTGACTTGTGCGGGAATCGAACCCGCGACCTCAGGCGTGGCAGTCGGTTACACTATTAGTTAGTATAGAAAACTAAAGCGAACTCACGTTAAGTATGGATATGACGATCCTTGTGAAGTATATGTAGCACACGACCATCATGTAGAAGTGTCTGAACAGCTTCAACTTGCGCAGGTTGATGGCCGCTTTGCCGTCCGTGCTTGACGCGTCTTGAAGATGCCGGATCGACCTTGAAAATACCAACCAACTTCGTTATTCATACATATGTATGCATCCCGGCTTAAGATACACATTTGTCTTTAGTTATATCTATTACTAGATGTTCCCGGGGTTTCACCCGCGTTTATCGTAACTGCGCCGTCCCCGTGGGTCGTAGCATGATGTTATATAGCCAACACAAAATAATTTTTCAAATCGAACCAGTAGTTCCTGAGATTAGCGCGTTCAAACAAACAAACTCTTCAGCTTTATAATATTAGTATAGATACTGCCTCCGTGCGGCAGTGGTAGTGAATGCGACTGTTGTGCATGAGGTCTCGGATTCGAATCCCGGGACGGACAAATTGTTATCGGGTTCTGTTATGATATTCTATTCCAATAACTGGCCTGCCTGGTGTAGCCTGGCGTTAGAAAGTTGGCGATGTTAGACACTCTGTAAAACAACACAGGGGTGTTTACCTACCACGGAAAGCACGTAAAGCTGTTGTTACTGCGCCTGATATCTCTCTGGTTGTGTCAGATTACCATCATACCATGGAGTAAGAGACGAGTATAATTCAAATCTTTGCATTATGGTATCAGATATTACAGTCCAGAAAAATTTCCATATTTAAAAGTAGTATGGAGCATCTATGTAAGCACAAATATTATCAGAGTAGCAAAGGCATGCCAACCGATTTGATTGGCAGACTAAATTATCAGCAGTCCACCAAATCATTTGACAAGCATTTTGTAATATGTAATTGCTCAGCTTTTTAGAAACAGGTCGCTAAATGGTAAATACACTTCTTGACCTTAATAAATTCTGCTTCGGATAATCTCGAAGTGAATCGTTTGCTTCAGCAGCAAATTGTATGCTACTCACCAGACTATTGGGAAGGAGATCGCGCCGCAACACAGGAGTTCAACGAGCACGAATATGTGGCGCCACGCGTTGTGCTCAGCAGCGCCCTCCTCGCTCTCAGCGAGAATTATCTCACACACGTTAGCTGTCACCTGTGGAATTAATATCATTTATTACTATCCTATATTTATTTATTTAGGTATGTATATTTACAGTATACACACAGACATTCACGTATAATTGATAATTATTAAAGTGCATGTGCAATGTGCATATAATATAATATCAGCTCTGTATATAAACTCTCCCTCTGGTGGGCACGGGCCTCCACTCAGTGTGAGAAGGGTTAGGGCTCTTGTACACGCTAAGAAAAGTCGCGGGGCCTATGCAAGAATTCGTGTCGTTTCTACACACGAACTGCGTACACTGCTTCGGCGCTGACCAAGAAAAAAATCTTGTCTGCGCTAGACACGACGCGCGACGTTTAGCTGCGGTGCGGTGTGGGACGAGGTAGGTGAGGTGGTTCAGGTAGTTTTTGTACGTTTATTTGCGTGGACGTAGTTAACATTTTCTTCACAAACAAACAAAAATTAGTAACAGACTTGTCTAGTCTATCACACCCTACACACGACTGCCCGAAAACAATCTTATCGTTTACACGTTCCTATTCGTCTTGTCTGCAGTAGACACGATAAGTTTTCGTGCCTAGATCAGACAAAATTCTTGTCGTGTATATAATGAATTGGTCTTATAGCAGACACGGTGAAATTTCTTAGCGTGTACAAGAGGCCTTAGGCAGACTGCACATATCTCTGAGAACAGAAAAGCTTCAGCTTTAAGACGAGCGATTAATAACTAATGAAAACGCACATAACTTCTAAAAATCAGATGTGCATGAACCCAAAACTGCGAGGCATTCCGACAGTCTCACGCTAGACTATCTACACGTACTATCCTAGCTAATATTATAAATGTGAGTGTAAGTTTGTATGTTTATTACGCTTTCACGTCTTAACTAATTGACCGATAATCATGAATGCCTAATGCGATTCGCGTTGCCGAGCACTGGGCTAAAACCATTTAAAAACTGTTGCCATCGACACGATAAGAAGAAGATCATGAAATTTGGCGTAGTCAGGTGTACAGAAAAGAACCTTTCATCCAAAAGTACTGTTCTCGAAGGGTAAAAATCTATTGACAAAATATACATTAACTCAGCGAAGTCGAGGGTAAATTTGTTTATTTTATCACATAAGCAAGCAGCTATATCCTAGTGGGACATCAATTAAACATTAACAACGATTAATGAAACAGGTGTACAATCCGGGCATATATGTATGTATATAGCCCTAGTAGGATACTATTGGACTGCCACGCAAAGATCTCGAATTTGATCCCAAAACACACCTTTGACTTTTCCAAGTTATGTCTCTATTAAATAGTTAATCATGGCTCGCTTTCGCGATGAATAAAAATATTCTAGGGAAACCCGCATATCTGAATTCGGCATAATGTTCATGAAGACGCGTGAAATTCACCAATACGCACTGTGCCAGCGTGGTAGTTTATGGCGTAATCTTTTTCATATTAAAAAGATGGCCGAAGGCATCTAAATATTTGTATCCGTATAAAAGTACGTCTGGTAATGACGAGCAAAAAGTGTACAGTAAATTGTTCATCGTAAATGATCGTAGCTAATGCAAATGTGAATTGGTTTAAGCTTTCACGCCTTCACTACTCGAACGATCATCACGAAATTTTGCATACACTTTGTCAGGGGAAAGGGTATCTTTTATCCAGAAAAAAGTACTGGTACTAACCTAAACTAACCTACATTAACGCGAGCGTAGCCGCGTGCAAAATTTAGTAAGTAATATAAAAGCAATTACCTGTAGTGGAATGACAATCATGAAGAGCTTCTTGTCCCTGTCGGACAAGATGTGCTTTATGAAGTTCCACCCGGTGCCCACCAACACGATCGTTACGAACAGCACCGCGCCCTTCAACCTGAAAAGTATACATAGTATATTTGGTACATCTGATCAGTTATTATTATCACTACATATTATAAAACACAGTCCTCCGCCGCAATGAATAAAAGGGCACAGTGAATCACTGGGTAATGATGCTGCAGATGAGTTGGCTAGAAGAGGATCGGAAACCACCACGGAAGGTCCACCTCCATTCCTCCCTCTACCATTCTCACAACTAAGAACATGGATGCTGCTTCACACTCAGAGCCTACATAATAAACGCTGGGCAAGTACAACGGACTGCAGACAGTCGAGAGCAGCCCTACCGGCCATCTCACCACGTCTGACACACCGCCTGCTCAACCTACAAAGATCGGACCTTCGGACCATCGTGGGGACCCTAACAGGACACTGTCTCCTGAACAAACATCTGTACAACATCGGAGCAAAGACAGCCCCCTCTGTAGAGGATGTCTGACCGAAGAAGAATCTGCTGCCCGTGTAGTCCTGGAATGTGTGGGAGTAACAGCACAACGCAAGGAAATCCCCAACAACCCGAGGTCACTCCGCGAGGCCTGCGAAGACCCCAAGAATCTTCTGTGCTTCTGGGCGGAGTTGGGCTGGCTATCTCCATAACCGGTCGACTCTCACGCATAATGGACCAACTTGGAGTTCAAATGCGGAAAAGGGAGTCCAATTACAATTACAATTACAAAGTCCTCCGCCGCGTCTGTCTGTCTGTCTGTTCGCTGAAAACTCAAAAACTACTGAACGGATTTCATCAATACATAGAGAACCTTTACAAATTATACACCTAAAACTTCATAAGGAAGTTTTAGGTGTATAATTTGTTAAGGTTTTGTACTACCCTTGAAAGCCGGGGTGGAAAGCTAGTACTCCATAAAATATAGCTTGGGTTCTGTGACAAATGTCATCTAAATGATCTCTATCTAGTTCAATATTTCATAACAGTAAAATGGTAGCAAACTAGTAATGACATTTTCAGTCCTGTCTCGCAATTCGCTAATGATGATAATTGCTTGACGGAAAAACCGAAAGTGAAAGAAAGGGCTAAACTGTGCCCGGAAAACGGCAATAGTCTTGGCCCCTATTACGTTAGCTAACAAAATTTGGATGTAAGACACTTCAGCCAAGTTTTTCAGATATATAGACATAGTGTATAGTCTGTTTCAAATACGAAGTCCCATTTGACAGATGATCGCTTGGCAGCAATAGTGAAGACACCGTTTCAATCGACACAGCACGAAATCGATTATCAATTAAGTTTATAAACAAACTGTAATCGTGAGTTTAGAATCGAAACAGAAATGATAAAAACAGAATAACAAAAAGGAGAAATCAAACCAAGTCTGACATATCGAAAAAATAGTTACATCAATGTTATTCATGCCGTGTTTATTTGTAAATGTATGAGATATTTAACCTTTAAGTCCAAAATCGTTTCAAATCCAATTTTTGATAAAGAAAATATATTAAGGTGTTACTGAATAGGATTTAAGGTACGTTGCAACCTAATAATAATATTAATACCAAATACAATTTTACAAAAGTATTTCTTGGACAATTGTTTTTAGCTCGAGTTAGCTCCGTAGTATCCGATTCATATTGTCGCGTTATTATGACTGAAAGAATAAAAATACCATAGTGCGTAACCATGATGTAGTAGTAAAATGTTATTTTATTTTGATGGATAAATTATTGAAGACCTATATCAATGACCATTATAAATGCGAATTTGAGTTAGTTTGTTTATTACGCTTTAACGCTCTAACTACTCAACTTATCGTCATGAAATTTCGCATACACGTTCTCAGGAGTTCAAAATTGGTATAAGGTACCTTTCATCCAGAAAAAAGTACTGTGGCCGAGGGATAGAAATTTATATACAAAATGTACTTTAACGCAAGCGAAACCTCGGGCAAAATGTGGTATATAATAAAGATACGACCCATCTGAGTGGTTGTGGGAAAACGACTGCTGCGCGGCGCTATCCTATACTTATTCCTACTGTATACCCATATCTATACAAAACGAATCCATTACCGGCGTCTCTCTATCCCAAGAGATATAAATAAATTCTAGTTCTATATGTCGGAGCGTCAAGAAAATAATCATTAGAATATAATTTATTTTTGTAATTGGAGTTGAATAAAGCGCCATCTATTGGTTTATTTCGGATCTTCAAGCGTAAGCTTGAGTGAGGTCGCCACAGAGCCAATGTGTCAGTTGGAGTGACAGTTGTAACTGTCAGTGTCATATTGACGTTATATAAGCGCCGGAGACTCGTGCGCAGACACATTCGGTGGACGAACTGGCTGCGTTACAGATCAAATCACAGATAATCACAGTCAACCTTTATTGTTTTATTTCTCTGGTTAGGCCTGGTTGCCTCGTTCCTGCAGCGCATCAGGGATGTTCGCAGACGCTCAAATCAATTGTTTCTATACGATTATGCGAAAGAGGTGTGCGTCTCTGGTGCGCAGGGTGCGGGGTAGCCCCAATAGCGTTCTGAACATGATTGCTGGTCGGTTGGACTGTATATACGTGAATCACTGCGGTGCCATCTCTCACGGAATGATACAGCTGTGAGTCGCGTGTATGCGGTCCAGCCGACTAGATAACTAACTACTAAATAGTTAGTTTGTTTATTATTGTCACACTAACATAGTTTGTAAGTTATACTAACAATTTAATTATTTTTTTATTACGAGTCCTAGTTACTTGAATAAATGAAATTCATTATTATTATTATTAGTATACGTACGAAGTATAATACCACGCCTATATTTTGTTGCTTCATCATGTCATAAGCGAGTCGGCCGTCCTACTCTCCTACATATATAAAAAACGAATAAAAATACTTACAAATGCGTGATATAAAACAGGATTGCCCACGCCGTGACATGTTCCCCTTTCGTCTTAATAAAGTGATAATTGATTCCATGGAAGGCAAGCGACAGAGCCTTTAAATATACCAGAACACACATGATGATGTGTATCCTGTATACCGGCTGCCTGCTGGTCTTCAAGATGAAAGTCCAGACGATAGCGCTCATGAAGAATATGAAAGACATCATGCTGTAGAGAACAGGGAGCGGCATCTCCCCAGCTGATAGGAAGTTACCATCGTTGCTCTCGTAAATTTGGACCTGCGAAAGAAAAGGTAGTTAGTTCTTCTTTTGTTAACTAATGGAAAATGAAGGGACAGGCGAAGCGTGTATTAGAACAGACCTGCAAATGTCTAAACGTGCACACTTGATCGGCAGCACCGATTGTCTAGTGGGAGTGGAGAGGGACCATTGAACTGCCATACAGAGGTCTTGAGTGCGATCCAAAGGCAAGTACCTCTGATTATACGAAGTTATGTGTGTATTATCTTATCTTATGTGGGGGCCAGTCAATGCAGACCAGCGACACTTCGACCCAGTGGGATCTTTAGTGTCGACACTCCCAGTAACGACTGCCATAGATGTTCATGGCAGCCGGGACCAACGGCTTAACGTGCTTTCCGAGGCACGGAGCAGGCGATAATTGTCAATCAATACGCACATAATTTCGAAAATTCATAGAACTTCCGAAAGTCAGAGGTGCGCGACGTGGGTTCGAACCCGAGACCCTCTGCATTACAGTCTGTTGGTCTCCCCACTGAGCTATCGCTGCTCTCTATGTGTGTATTAAATAGTTAATTATTATCGCTCTTGGAGTTCTCCATAATGTTCTCGTAGATACATATGTGAAGTCTGCCAACCAGTACTGCGCCAGCGTAGTGGACAGTGGTCTTTCCTAAAACCAGTGCCCAGCAGTGGGACAGCAGGACTGATATATTATTATACAGTATGGTGAACACATGCGTTCTTTAAACACAAGGCATATCAATTTTCATCGTTTTCTTTAATTGATGTCTTAACGACTCGTACTGAAAGACCTCTTCGACATACTAGACCTTCCCATGCATGATCCGCCATCACATTTAAACAGAGCTTTTCTGACCAAAATTCTCAATCCGGGTTAAGAATTAAACACAAGGCATATAAATTTTCATCGTTTTCTTTAATTGATGTCATAACGACTCGTACTGAAAGACGTCTTCGACATACTAGACCTTCCCATGCATGATCCACCATCACATATAAACAGAGCTTTTCTGACCAAAATTCTCAATCCGGGTTAAGAATTAAACACAAGGCATATAAATTTTCATCGTTTTCTTTAATTGATGTCATAACGACTCGTACTGAAAGACGTCTTCGACATACTAGACCTTCCCATGCATGATCCACCATCACATATAAACAGAGCTTTTCTGACCAAAATTCTCAATCCGGGTTAAGAATTAAACACAAGGCATATAAATTTTCATCGTTTTCTTTAATTGATGTCATAACGACTCGTACTGAAAGACCTCTTCGACATACTAGACCTTCCCATGCATGATCCACCATCACATATAAACAGAGCTTTTCTGACCAAAATTCTCAATCCGGGTTAAGAATTAAACACAAGGCATATAAATTTTCATCGTTTTCTTTAATTGATGTCATAACGACTCGTACTGAAAGACGTCTTCGACATACTAGACTATCCCATGCATGATCCACCATCACATATAAACAGAGCTTTTCTGACCAAAATTCTCAATCCGGGTTAAGAAGTTTGTAATGTTTCATCGCCGTACCTCACAAAACACATAAAGCCATCGATTATGATATTTCTTGGGTGGTGACCGTTGAGATTATTGCTGTCTTATAATACAATAAGAGTGAGGGCAAAAGAAGTGCACGTACTTTCTAGCGTACACATTTATGCTTAAGAATGTCTACTGTGTACATAGTTAGTCTTTAATATAGATTTCCGGAACCGTAATTCGGTCTGGACATTATCACTATAAGAGAAAACAACTTACGATCATATTAACAGCGAGTGCAGTCCCAACAGTGGCGTTAGGACAGTTGTTGAAGTATAAGTTGTATAATCCTTGCTCCTCCTCTGTAGCCACGTACAGCGCGAACTGGAAACATATTACAGAATTATCTACTGCTATACATTTTAATATATGCAATTATGTTGCTTAGACGAGCAGCGATAGCTCAGTGGGGAGACCAACAGACTGCAATGCAGAGGGTCTCGGGTTCGAACCCACGTCGTGCACCTCTGACTTTCGGTAGTTATATGACTTTTCGAAATTATGTGCGTATTGATTGACAATTATCGCCTGCTCCGTGCCTCGGAGAGCACGTTAAGCCGTTGGTCCCGGCTGCCATGAACATCTATGGCAGTCGTTATTGGGAGAGTGTCGACACAAAAGATCCCACTGGGTCGAAGTGTCGCCGGTCTGCACTGACTGGCCCCCACATAAGATAAGATCTACTGCTATAAGAAAATAACATAGGTATATAACAACAAAATATACCTATAGGTAATAGATCTTGCGCGCGGTTCCGCCCGCGTGGTGCCTACATCAATAAAACGTAGCCTATGTCCTTTTCCAGGTTTTAAACTACCTCTATATCAAATTTCATCTAAATCGGTTGAGTAGTTTAGCCATGAATACGGACGACCATAGACGGACAGAGTTACTTTCGAATTTATAATATTAGTGAGAATAAGGATAACAAAAAGTAACAGACAGCAGCAATAGCCTAGTAGGAAATCGTATGACTGCTACACAGAGCTATCGAGTGTGATCTTAAGGCGATCATCTCGACTTTTCATGTTAAGTGCGACAAAACACCATGAAACGTATGTACATGTCTGAGAGTTCTCCATGATGTCCTCGGATATATGTGAATTCTGCCAACCCGCACTATGCCAACGATAGACTATGGATTAACCCTTTTCATATTGAAGACAGGCCCGTGCCCAGCAATAGGACATTTACTTTCATCCAGACAAAAATTTTATAACTGACCTACATTTACGCGAGCGAAGCTGCGGGCAAATTCTAGATATTGTAATAAAACAGGCTCTACTTATTTGCACCGTCCTCAAGTGATTGGCAACGACGAACCATTTCCATAAAAATGTCATGTCCATAAAACAAGTATTCTAATATTCTACCACATACACACAACACCATCTAGCCCAAACTAAGCAGAGCTTGTACTATGGGTACTAGACAATGGATAAACATACATATATACTTTTTTTTTGTAAATACATACATATTATACATAGAAACACCCAGACCAAGACAAACATAAATGTTCATGCACACAAATGTTTGACTTGTGCGGGAATCGAACCCGCGACCTCAGGCGTGGCAGTCGGTTACACTAACCACTACGCCACCGAGCTGTCATATATACCACTAGTCACGCCAATCAAGTGCTGTATGTCATGACAGTAATATGTACGCAAAACAATATCATAATTTATTGGCAAAAGTGCACGAATAGAGTCATTCCTTGCGTCATATTAACCACAAATCTACTATAATTAAGGTACGGCGCATAGCAATAAAATAAATTGAGACATTTGATTATTACTATTGTGTTATCAAGTACTCAATAGTAGCACACGGTTGTGACGTATTATATTGTTTTAATTGTTATGTTATAATTGCATATTTACATTTGATTATTCCTATAATGAATAACTATCATTGTTATTTGTTACTGTACTAATTTTACACCTTAAAATGTAATTAATCGATATTTAACTTTCCATTTGATACATTGATAAAAATATATAAATAAGGTAGGCGATTAACAAATATTCATTCTCGTTACAACTGTCAGTTAGAACGTTACTCTGCTGAAATATATACTGGTTGTGTTAAAAGTATCTCGGCGTTTCATTGTGCAAGAACCACGACTGCGTAATAATTGACAAAACATAACTCATCATTAAAATTTTAGTTTATAATGCACAAAATGCGAAAACAATTTAAAGATTGAATTATTTTAAATATTGTGTATGAAAGAGCCTACTATACAAATATATGTTTAATTAGATGTATTATTTTCTATACCTCTCATTTCATTTTATTAATATTCAATTACAAGATTGATCGTAATGCCAATGAGAATAATAAAATTGATCGATTATTTTAATTAAATATGATCAACATCGTCTTAGCCCTTGGCACGTTAATTTGATAGCCGTCAGACTTAGGACTCAAGCTTTAATTTACAAACTATACTGTTGACAGATGTGCCACGCTCACACAAAGCTTTTAAAAGATCAAAGCACAGTAAATCTCTAGGTTGCATTTGCCTGCTTAATACTGTCATTAAAATTCACAATAATAAACCCTGTTTACGCCTCCCAATGATCCGTCAATATAAATGTGCACCCTTTTCAATCACGCTTTGAAGCACCCAAAATGAAATTTCACTTATTAGTCTACCTCCCGAGGGTTGCAAATATATAGTAACCCTTTTAATTATGTCCGCACGAAGGGGAGAGTTTATGCTTAAATGCAGACTGAAAGCACTATTATGTTGACCGGAGGGTTTTATATTATAATACAGTACACTCTATCCACACGTGTTTTAATAATACGTGTGTTCCTTAATGCTTTAGTTCAGATGTGGAGATGAGAAATTATTTTGTTTTTAGCGATAACAAGCAGTCTTGACCGATGATGTCCTACTCGAATTACTTCTTATCTATCTTACCGCCACCTACCGGTCCAATTGTGAATCTAAACACAAAAATATTCATGGAAATCCGTCAAGCCGTTTAGAAATTTAATGGCATACATGAAATCTATATATAAAGATGAATCAACTAATTTCAGAACTCAAATTAATAACAATATAAATTCGGTGATTGAGTCAACTCGAATAAAAGGTTTAAAGTCTTAGATAAGAGGACAGGGCCATAACATTTTAGACGAAGGATAAACAAATCTTTAGACTTAAATATAAATCAGTATAACTATTACTGAAATAATCGTAACAAAAATTCTTGTTCTATAAATCCCCAAGGTGAGATCCTTCAACTGCCATGAAGAAGTCTCTCATCCTATCCCCAGTCACACCTCTGACTTTGCCAAGATATGTGCATGTTAAATAGTTAGTTATCGTCCGCTTCAATAATGAAGGAAAACATCGTGAGAAACCCTGCATGTCTAAGAAATTCGTCATAATGTTGTATCTTGAGTTTGATCCCAAGCTTCCAAAGTACCTCTTTCTTGTTAAAGTTAGGTGCATATTAAAACAATGAAGCAAAACATTGTTTAAAGTATCAAGTTCCGTGTGCCGCAGTCCATTCTGCTTCGGACATGATTTTAATTATTTTCTGCATGCAAAGGGCATCCATCCCTCTATTCACCCTATGGGGCTGGACGGTCGGCTGACATCGTACACTCGTGTCGAATATCCTTTACTAAATTACGGATTTAATATCAAAAACTTACACTTTTCGAAACTACATATAGAACTTCTTTCACTATTCGGTAGGCACTTTTTTTCGGATAAACATCCATTTTCTGTTTGTTACGTTGTCATGACTTAGCTACTTGAACGAGCATCATGAAATCTCGCATACACATTATTAGGGGTACAGAAAAGGACAAAGGGAGATTTTGTCTTTGTTCTTATCTGTTTTCTTCGTCCAGAAAAAATATTGTTCCCGAGGGATAGAAAATTGACATAACCTACATTTACGTGAGCGAAGCCGCGGTCAAAAATCTAGTCTTAGGAGCTCCACATACTGAACGCGGCGCGGTGCGGCGCGGCGCGGTGCAGTTAGAAACACCTCGCTGCGCCGCGTCCGGTGTGCATTGCCCAGTAGAGACGCGGTGCGGCGCGGTTTATCGGCAATGCTTACTGGCGCTTCGTGTTAACGTTAGTACTACTTTAAGCATTATACGCGATGGACGTAGAAGAAGTAGTTTGCTATATTTATTTACAATGTTCCCGCGGTTTCACCCGCGTTTATCCTTACTGCGCCGCCCCTGTGGGTCGTAGCATTATGTTATATAAATAAATAGGCTATCCAACACTAAAATAATTTTTCTAATCGAACCAGTAGTTACTGAGATTAGCGCGTTCAAACAAACAAGCAAACTCTTTAGCTTTATAATATTAGTAACGATATAATAGATATTTAAAAAACAGTAATAGAAGATTGTGGGTGCATCCTACAAATGCAACAAGACTGCGCGGTGCTGATGGCAACCGCCCCGCCTCTCTCTCGACGCGCCGCGCCACGTTCTATACCGTGACACACAGTAGTGTGTCCCCAAGTTTGGTAAGAAGCGGGCGATAGAATTATCACGCTGACTCATATTAAAAATTGTACACTATATAGTTATGTATTTAATACGTAAGCTCATTCTTCTTATTGTGGAGACATTTTCATGCGATGTAAGTTAAGAGAGGGCACAACAATATTATCTGTATCGATGTCCAATGCAACCAATAACACTATAAATCAGGCGTCAATCGATTGGTTTAGATATTGATATGATATTCTGCAGCACTTTCTAGAAAGAATCTTGAGAGTAAATCGAATTGTTGCCTATTAAAAAAACCTCGCCAATGTATTTTATTTTTTGCCGGCCTTCTGATATCTCGTTCATATCGATTCTTCTCATCATTATGTATGATAATACATAATGATGAGTGAATAACAAATTATTGTACTGAATTTCGGCGTACTGTTCGTAACTTGTATTGTCGTAAAGTTGTTTTTAGACACTAGTAGGTACCTACGTCACGTATTAAAGGAACAAAATAATGCAAGCAAAGACTTTGATGCTGACACACGTGTTGTATGAATTGCTGTTATCATTTATGTACTAACTTGAACATTCAAAGCTGTTACATTAATTCTCACTCTAGCAAAACTACTAATATCTTCAAACATTTAATGAACACAATTAAGATGTTAGATCAAACATGTAAAATATGTTCCTCAAAAATTCCATTCCATTTTTATTTAAATCGAATATTTCATCGACAGATGTTATCAAATGTTGCACCGAGTGTACGCAAAGCTTATATGCTACCAAAACGTGTATATAGAATTGTCGGTGTAAGCCCCTCCCCTTTTGCCCTATCCCTCCTCTTCCCCCTCCTCCCTCGATCGATATGTCTGGACGCAATGTCTAAAATGTCTGGTTTGATTGACGGCTGTAATATTTCGATGAAACGGTTACGATTGTATATTTTGAATGGACCTTAATGTATTATATACTGTCTTACGTTTACTCGAAAGTTAGGTATTGAAATTAAATTATTTTATACGGATTTTAAAACACTATCCTAATCCTAACTAATATTATAAAAGCGAAAATGAGTTTGTTTGTTTGTTACCTTTTCACGCCTAAACCATTGAACCAATTATCCTGAAATTTTGCATATACGTTGACAGGTGTACAGAAACGGACATAGGCTACCTTTCATCCCGGAAAAAATTACTGTTCCCGAGGAAAACAACAAAAACGTTCTTATGATAATAGATGGCGCCACGTTTCTTTCGAATCATGATTGAATTATATTATTACAGGCAGATTACAACCCGAATTGAATGTCAAATTCTAAATTAACGCGAGCGAAGCCGCAGTTAAAAGCTAGTAAAATTTATAATTTTATAGCCAAGCTAGCCTTGACCATGGCTGCTGAACAGCAACCGAAACGTCAGGGAAAGTGTAAACCTCAATCTAAATATTTAGCTTAAGTAGTAGTTTAATGTTTCAAAAATAGTGTTTACATAATAAAAACGCGATAATATAAGAAAGATTAATTTCAAAGTATTATAGTGTTTCGTACGGCATTCGTTTTACAAATGACTTGTAATATATATTTTTTATAGTTTCTGTCTTGCCCGACATATTTTATTCGTCGACACAGTTTTATAGCACCGGTAGCTTGGATAAGGAAACTTTTGGACAGTCATGCAAAGTAGTGATAGCATAGATACATTCGAAATTGAATACAATTGTGCTTTTGCATAGTGAAAAATACAGTACATTTTTTCCGTATTAAATAGGTGACGGGACATATCTTTGTCTTTAAATTTTATGACCAAGATCAAATATGTAACACAGCATTAAAGACTTACAGAAATTGCTTTTAAGACGTGATCTCTAATTGTTTGCTTCTATTTATATTTAACAGGAATCTATTCGCGGTCATATAGAAGTACCTATTATAATATACTAGCTTTTGCCCGCAGCTTCACTCGCGTTAATTTAGAATTTGACAATCAATTCGGGTTGTACTCTGCTTGTAATAATATAATTCAGTCATGATTCGAAAGACATGTGGCGCCATATATTATCATAAGAACGTTATTATTGTTTTCCTCGGGAACAGTAATTTTTTTCGGGATGAAAGGCAGCCTATGTCCGTTTCTGTACACCTGACAACGTATATGCAAAATTTCAGCATGATCGGTTCAGTGGTTTAGGCGTGAAAAGGTAACAAACACAAACTCATTTTCGCTTTTATAATATTAGTTAGGATTAGGACTACGTATTGAACATTGCTCCAAGTACCAAGCATTTAGAAATTGATTGATTACCAAGCAATTGAGCAAATCTTATTCAAACCTGTTAGCGATAGACAATCTGTCTTTGTATTTATTCGATATTCATATTTATTTTTGTTTGCAAACTGTAAATATATAATACGCTGAAATAATACAGATGACACAATAATTATATTTCTGATACATCCGTTTTGTATGACAATACAATGTATTTTTTAAAAGTCAAGTCAAGTCAAAAATCATTTATTCATTTAGGTTACAAAGTAACACTTATGAACGTCAAAGTATATAGGTTAGTGAGTTTACTAAGTTACTGAAGCTACATTTAGGTTAGTTGCTAGGTTCAGGCAAAGGGTAGAGCCTATGAGAAGAAACCTGCAAGAAACTCACGGCCACTCTTTTAAATCATAATCTCTCTCTTTTAAATTTTTATACACTATGCTTGTCAACTTGAGTGTATAAATAATCAATTATAAAAACGTCCTTGCAAATGTGTTTTATCGATATGATTGAATGCTATTCGATTTGTTCTAGGTACTCAAGTTTGTTATTGCTTTTAAATAAGACATCTCCCGCACTAGAAATAAATAATGTATCCAGGTGGACTTTCTAACATTCAAACAACGGCAAAAAAGGAAAGCAACAATCGGTACAGCAATTTGTAGATAGCAAACATTTTAGACCTGGGGATCGAACATATAGACATTAAGTACTTTTAAAACACAAACCGACTCTTAGGCTACAGTAGGTATATTAGGTCTTTAGATATGATATTGCTCTTTATGTCGTACATCTAATTTTGTGGAATCTATACGAAATACAGTGATTATTTTTAAAAATCATTACTTTTTCGAGAATAGGTATATATTATAAAAAAAATGTTTTATTAATAATGAATATCAATAACGTTTTTTATACAAATTGTATTTAAGGATATATTGCTTAGCCTCTGTCCGTATTTGGTGTTTCAATTTTGCGTAATTACACGATGATTAATATTTCAGTTTATTAAAGACAAACCATTGTAGCCTAAATACATGCAACTAAACATGAGACAAAACCATAGAATTCGAATTGGCCATTCAAAAGATATTGATAGTACCTACAGTTAGATGAAAACATAACCATAACGTTAAGCAGGCCTTGCGGCCTGGTTATGGTTACGCTAGGGTGTACCTGACAGGTTTGCCTGTACAGTTCAACTGTACAGGTAAACTTGAGCTGCATAGAGACCATACACATAGCGGTAAACCTATACAAACTCTCAGTTGATACCATGGCTCTGACAGCGGCGCTTGATCTCGACACTATAGCGTTAATAGGTTTACAGTTTGTTTTATTAAAGAAAAGGAAATTTAAACGAAGACACCGTGAACAGTGGTGTAAAGCATATGTACCTATACAGCGCCGCACGAGCGTCTTTCCTCTCAAGCAATCAGCGGACAACTGACGCCTGCGCACACCTGCGTAGGCGACCACTACACACGCTCAGTTTTGCCTGCACAGTTAAACTGCATAGGCAAAATATATCAAAATTCATATTCTTTCGAGTTGCCTCCGCACGCTCCGGTTTACCTGTACAGTTGAACTGTACAGGCAAACCTGTCAGGTACACCTTAGCGTGTATGGCCGGCTTTACCGATTTTCTTAATACAAAGCGACAACATCATACCTGTTTAACATTTTATTTTGTAATACTCACACTTGTGTTATAGTAGTCGAATCCATTCCTCGTATCTCTATACATGCGAAGAAGGCCGTAGGAGCACTTCTCTTCTTTCGGCTGGTCTGTGAAAATTCAATATTCATTAGGTATATAATATTAAACTGTGATTTCTTCGGTGCCGTAGCGATAGCGCTAAGACTGCCGGGCATATTTGGATTAAACATATTTATGGACTTATCTTCTAAATAATCTATAATACAATAATACTTTTCTTAGCCTTATATTATGTCCCACTGCTGGGCAAAAGCCTCTCCCTTGGACTTCCAAACCTCTATCCGAAGACATTCCCTACCAGTTCCTTTCGAAGAGGTCCAAGTCATCTCGCCAACGTATTATTTAATAATAA
The DNA here is from genome assembly GCA_963564715.1 of Catocala sponsa. Taxonomy (NCBI): domain Eukaryota; kingdom Metazoa; phylum Arthropoda; class Insecta; order Lepidoptera; family Erebidae; genus Catocala; species Catocala sponsa. The sequence continues at coordinate 6,148,778 of OY751326.1, forward strand.
TTGATATATTTATTATTTATAAATGTCGGAAATTGTTTAACTAAATTATTAGGCGTTACATGCTTAATAAGTATGTATGTATTTACAAAAGAAAAAGTATATATGTATGTTTATCCATTGTCTAGTACCCATAGTACAAGCTTTGCTTTGCTTAGCCCAAACGGCTAGATGGTGATGTGTGTATGTGATACAATACAAAGTGTGCAAAATGGAAATAAAAAAATTAATTATCTTCTAACTAGATGTTCTCGCGGTTTCACCCGCGTTTATCGCTACTGCGACGCCTCCGTGGGTCGTAGCGTAATGTTATATAGCCTATAGCCTTCCTCGATAAATAGGCTAACCAACACTAAAATAATTTTACAAATCGAACCAGTAGTTCCTAAGATTAGCGCGTTCAAACAAAGAAACAAACTCTTCAGCTTTATTATATTAGTATAAATATAAAAACTGTAAGCTCATTTAATGGCTTTTAGTGTAATTCATTTTTATTTATAATGTTCGATCATGTACTGGGATAATTGTACTCAATTATCCCAGTACATGGTCGAACTTGTCCCGTGTGAGGATACATAAATCACTATGTCATCTATACAGTCAAAGGCTATCTATTTATGTATATAAACTTACATGCAGGTATAACAGTCCTGTTCTCGTACAGATGGAGCACTTTAGCTTTGCATGTCACGTTCAACACGAGATTCTTAAAGTCCATCTTTAAGAACACAATGGCGGGATGCTGTGGTGAGATTATGCTGGTGTCACTCTCCCTCAGGAAACACGTCGCGGAGTTGGCTTGAGCGAGGTACGGACTAATGGCTCCATTTATAGTCCGATCTAGCGTGAAGCCATACTGGAACAATGATAAATAGAAAATTAGATATAGAAAAAGGCTTTCCGTCTGGCCTCTGAGACCCGAGCGTTGGCCAAAATATTAATATTAATAAGCGGCGATAGTCCTTTAGATAATAATAATAATATTCTATCACATACACACAACACCATCTAGCCCAAACTAAGCAGAGCTTGTATTATGGGTACTAGACAATGGTTTAAACATATATTATACATAGAAACACCTAGACCAAGACAAACATCCATATTCATGCACACAAATGTTTGACTTGTGCGGAATTCGAACCCGCGTCCTCAGGCGTAGCAGTCGGTTACACTAACCACTACGCCATCGAGGCCGACATAATGCATCGGACTTGCGTTTGAGCTTATGGGTTCAAATACCATTGTCGCCTATCACTCTATTTTCGTTGTAGGGTTTAAGAATAATAATATACCATAGTAGTTATTGCCAATAAATCTTATTTTAAAACAATAAAAAATGATTCATTGTGCGGATACGGCAGTAGCCCAAATGTTATATCGCCAATGGTAATGCTACATGGGTCACAATATTTTTATTCGTTTTACATCTAGTAGTTGTTACACTACATAACTAAATATAAATACAAAAAGTGACAAGGTCACAACTTGCATTATCATAATGTAACATCAGTATCACAGTATTATTTATTATTATTATTATATAAAAAAGAAAAGATTTGTTATTATTTGAGTGAAAAATAAACAGGTAACAGTAGGTAAATATACATATAATTAAAATCTAAAAAATAATATCATAAAAATATGATGATATAAAAACCAAAAATCTTTAGATATCCTAATACCTCAAACTTTTTTAAATGTGTATAATTTATTCACCAACGCATCTGCTTCACTGAAAAATAACATTGTATGCTTTGGACGCGGTATATGGGAGAAAATTGCTATAAATTTGTTCTGGCAAATGGCTGGTGCAACAATCACGCATTGACGAGCACACGTCTAGGCAAGACGTGGTACTCGCAGTTTAAATGACTCTAATAGGGATGGACAGTCAATTTTATTCCTTAAAACTTTGTATAGGAAGTCATGTCGTGTAGTTGTCTACGACAAGATAAGCTATCCATTCCAAAATGTCGCAATTTGTCATTGGAGGATGGCTGTTATTTATGCAGCTTACAAGATAATATAGAGGTCTTAAAAATCGCTTCTAGTTAAGTTCGATACTTAATTTATTATATCAATTGTACTGAGGCGACTAAACTACAATGCAATATTCAAGATGACTTCGTACGTAAGTAATAGGAGTTTAAATATAAAGATGCTGCTTTATATCAAGAAAATCGGTAACGTTGTGGTTTTCATACTCAACGTTTCAACACTATCTTTTAAACGGCCAATTCGAATTATTTATGTCTTTTTTATGTATAGTTACTTGTATCCAGGCCACTATAGTTTGTCTTAAATCAACGTACCCCCGCAACACAAAAAATATTCCTATAGCGGAGATATTCTTTTTGAAAAAGAATTGTCACAAAATAAATGTACTCATCTATAAAATTATATAGGTATTTGATAAGATTCATAATTTTAATGTACCCACCCTATATAGATAGGTACATCAACAACCATGTAATTTTGACGAATTGAAACAACAAATATGGACAGATACTAAGCGAGATAACTTCAAATACAAATTGTATAAAATGTTATTGATATTTATTATTAATACATGTTATTAATAATCTTTTTTCGAAATACAATTGAATTTTTAAAATAACCATTGCGTTTATTAAACTACAAAATTCGATGTAGTGAGATGGGTGAAGGTTCGGGTGTAGAAATAAAAGGCTATTGCTCGGGTCCCATGTTCAAAGTATAATTATTCTATTATAAAGTTATAAAACACATAGGTTGAGGCATAAAGAACGTAGACAATAACTTGAGACTTACTGTTAAGGAGTATACTTATTTGTTAATATAAGGGAGCATGTATACACTACACTACAGTAGGACATAAACAGCAATTTCATATTTAAAGATCTAATAATGGCAATTTTCGTGGCTAGGTTGCGGAAAAGTCAACTATTACGTAGGTATGATAATGCCCAGCACTTTGAAAATGTGTTAATGATGTTGCCGAGGTAGGTCATGAAAGTTAATTTGCAGTCAAAAAGCACTCCCTAATCTACTAATTCATGGTTTTTCTTGAAGCTAGTCCTTATCTTAGCTTTTTTTTTATATTCATGGTTGGATGTGTAGGTATATACACACCGCCTATATTAAATAGGTATCGGACATTTAAAAACATAAATATATGATATATACTTCGCAACGATAAAGTACATGTTATATACCTTCTAGGTATAAACATACACTTATTTTTGTTTTTCAACGATCGTGACAACCAGGGTTAGATTCTCAGGTTAACCTATCGGAATCGCACACCTGCAGCCGTACACAATAGGTTTTCAACTACGTCTGGTATCCATTGACAGGTTAAGCAAATTGTCGTTGGGTTTTTATATAAGGAATGCATCAGTTAGCCATTATGACGTCATAGTAATATCGACAAGGTCCCATTATCAATAAACATGAATGTAAAATCAACATTCAACTCTTATTGGCGTAGCAAAGACTGTGCAAATAAACACTATTTGTTCACTAACGTGTAATTCAAAACAGATGTACTACGACATACTATTAACGACGATAGCATGTGGTTTTGCATGTGGCTTTAGCCTTATATTAAACTGCCTCGCTGCTGGGCACGGGCCTCTTCTCACTGTGAGAATCGTTAGGCCATAGTCCACCACACTGGCCCAGTGCGGGTTGGCAGACTTCATATATCTTCAAGAACATAACGGAGAACTCTCAGACATGCGAGTTTCCTCACGATGTTATCCTTCACCGTCAAAGCGAGCGATAATTAACTATTTAATACGCAAATAACTTCGAAAAGTCAGAAATGCATGCACACAGTCACATCTGTGTGTCAGTCCAAGGTTCTCTCAATAGGATATCGCTGCTTATGTGGTTTCTTACTAAAACATATTACTAGCAAATAATGTTCCAAAATATTTAGTATTAGATCTTAAGACTGCCACGCAGCAGTCTCGAGTTCGATAACTCTGACTTTTCTGTCCGTTTTTCCATAGTCCTTTGCGTAAACGCCATCAAAATATGGAGCATATTTCCTGCTTAAAAAAATCCATACTATGTTAAACATAGACTGGTATGGTTCTTATAAACCTATGTTAGGTTGGCTTAACATTTAACGACCCGTGTACGGTGAAATTGCAAAATTATTGAGGTAAAATTCCACGTTATTTGATCGAAGGAACAATACAAACAGTATAAAAATAAATATGAAAGATTTTGAAATGCCTATTTATGAATAATATTTGTTCAGAAAAGAGAGCTTAAGTTCAAACTAATTGCGAAACCCAATAAACTAAATTACTTGCCAAAAAAATCTGTACTGTATTGCGTAGCTGCTGTTCCCAAAAATGTTATCATTCGGATGGGCAGTTTTTACAAAAAGATAAACCATACAAGTTTTATAATTCGAAACGTTTACATTATTCGATTAAGGTCTTACAAAATCCATGAAACTTATATAACTTGAAACGTTTATTGAGATATAAACACTATTCATGTGTGACTCTTGTGGATTTCTAAATCAAAATGTAAATATTTAAACTGTTATTGTTTGATATATCGGCTATATACTATGTGAAACAAAATAATTGTAACACCTTTATAATTAAAATTCAATTTAATCGCTTATTATATTTGCCAGAACATATTTGCCGCAATAAATGATCTTATTATTATTTATACTACTGCACGCATTGCAGAGTATTATTGACAAAACTATATTCTGCAGTGTCTATACACTGCAGAATATAGTTTTTATAGTTTTTTTATCCTATGTTCGCCATCGCAGAAATAATGGAACTATATTCTCTATGGCAAGTGTGAAGCGAGTAAGAAGAATGTGACGAACGTAAAACACGCAAGTGATATATAATATGTACCTATCATTATAGGAATATGAATACGTCATATGTGCCTACGAGCGATGGACAATTGCAACAAAAAAGGAAATGAGTGTAGTAGACAAGTGTTTGACAGCGTATCCGAAAGTTGATCATTTCATTATCAGTAATTATAATACCAATATTCGCATCGTTGATGACAAAAGTCATCCGGATCATTCGATGTCATAAGGAATCTTATAACATCGAATGATCCGGATGACTTTTGTATTTTTCGATCATCTTCCTTATACTCAATGCCCTACGTCACGAAAAGATAATCTTTTGAAATTTAATCGATAGTCGCCTATCACTATTCTCTGTCACCGCCGGCTATGAATGAATGATCTATTCATAATGGCTCACTAGGATAGGCAGACTTCACATATCTTCGAGAACATTATAGAGAACTCTCAGACAAGACGGTTATTTTCCTTCATCGTTGAACGAAGCGAACGATAACTAAGTATTTATTACGCACATACCTTCGAAAGTCGGGATCGAAATCGAGACCTCTGCGTGACAATCCAACGCTCTCTCACTAGACTATCACTGCTATACTATATGGTTGCATACATAAATTCACGCTTGTAAATCTTAGGTGGATTAGGTAGAGATGTGTTACACACATACACTCACACCTGAATTACGGAGTTAAACATGTAATAGAACGCTCATCTCTTGCCGGATACCGGGCACTTATCAAACACCGTGCTAGTACTGAGATTGTATCTATAGAAACACTGAATAATGCTTAGCTCAAGACCTGCTTAGCTATTGTACACTTTCTTTTTAAATTGTTTTTGTCGTACAAGTAGCTTTAAATAGGTATGAAACTACAAAATCATGAGCTAAAACAAATAGACAAAGGATTAATGAGAACATCAATACAATTTTTATATCTGTCAAACAAAAACTATACCATACTCAGATACTGTGTTTAGTATTCTGCCGATATTTCGTTGTGACAATTAAATTTCTTTACCATATTATCAAATGTTCGATGCACCCACTATCTTTTTAGGAACCAATTCACCTTTTTATTAGGCTTTGATAAAAAAATGCGTTTACACATCAAATTTAAAATGTCCCGTGATTGGTTGGAATCATACCTCAATAACGTGTATTCAATTTGTCCAAGCTTGGGATACTAGTTACGGATTTTTGTTTTGCCTTAATTCTTTTATAATTAATATATTGTAATGTAACGCAATCGAACCGAGCTGAAGAACTGAAATACATACAATCGACCGATACTCTCCTTCCGAGACAGTCAGGTAGAAATATTAAGACAAATTATGTTACTTTAATTCTATTCATTTGTGAATAATTTAAACCCTTAACTTTAATGTTTTATTTTATCTATTAAACACATTACAATCGTTATTACACCTTATATCATAAATTCATTGTTTAGATCTGGATCGTAACGTAACTAATAATATGTGCACACAAAGAAATCAATAAGGATTACACAAAAATTATCTCTGATTTATGAATACCTAATATTGCAAATAACATATGAGTTTAGATTTGGATGCCTCTGCCGAAATCAGAACCATCCAACCCCAACTCACTATGGAGGATGTCTTTCACTATTTTAGTATATTTGTTGTAGTTGCGATCAAAAATGTCTAGTAATTTATTGAGTTTTGCCATATTATTATATTGACGGGCCATTCTTGTTAATGGATTGTAATAAGAAATATTATTTTTATATATTTGAAGGGCAAATAGTATTTTGTTTAATTTAGATATATACATGCCTTGTAATATATGCATGCTATTTTTGATAAGTTACAAAAAAAGCATGAAAGCGAAGTGGGTTTATCAATTAAAATTCTATTTACATTTGGGAAACATTTTGGGAAATGGGGTGATAGATTAGTAACCCTGGTTAAATATATCTGTCTCATAACTTCATAAGGTATTAATGCTAACACTCGATCTAATAAATACTCTGTCTACTGTTTTTGTCTTATCAAACTGATAGAGGGGTACTATAAGTATAGATTCTATTTAAAAGTCACACGGTAATGAGAAAGGAAGCATTTTGCTTCCTTTCTCACTACCGTGTAACAATTATTATTGTCATAACAATTTACATACGTAGTCCATTTCGAGTAAAGGGATAAAAATATAATAGTCCAGCAAACTAATACATACAAACAGAGTCTCACACCTATATCAGATGACAGATGATGAGATGGCAGACTTATAAGACACCCATATTTCACTAGCGAGGCAGAGAGGCAATCCTATTGACTTCTACCAGGCACAATTCCAGACTCCGTGCTGTTATTGAGGAATTCTAAGCAGATAAACCCAATAACGCTTTGCATGGCTCGGCAACTCTAGAGAATATGCTCAACTGGAGCATACAGTCCTATTGCATCATCGGGGTAGTTAGAAACCAAATTATGCTTGTATACATAGATTCACGCCTGTTTCCCAGAGGGGTAGGCAGAGACTACGGATTTCCATTTGCTACGATCCTGACACACTTCTCTGGCTTCATTCACTTTCATCACATTCCTCATACACGCCCGTCGGTTCAAGGAGCTCTTAACCTGGCCTTTGTCCAGAACGCCTCCGATCTGATCGAGAAACTATGCTTGTATACTTTACTTATATACTTTCCTATATGTTATGAGAAGTGCATGGGTATTGGGGATACTTAAGACTGCGCCGAGCGTAAGACGCGGTTGGACTGAATGACAGAGCTCGATATACAAATCGGCGCGCGGCCACCATAGTAAAATTGTATGGAGGATTTGAAGTGCTTTTTTGATAAAAATGTATCTTTATTGTCAACCAATAACTTAAATATTCGGGACGGACAAATTGTAATATAAGTATTTATGTTTCTTTTAAGCTGAAAAATAGGATAGATTTCTACTGTTATAATCTAAAAAATCACTTAATACGAGCTTACGTGTTTGCATTTTTCGTGCAAATTTGCGTAACTTTGTAGGCGAAAATATTAATTATTTTAAGTTTTTAACATGGAGTAATAAACATTCATTGTTATGGTAAATGTATATTTTATATTTGTATTAAACAAAAAGTGTTGATTTTATCAATTTAACTGTGACCCAGGTTTTGCCACATTTCGCTCGGCGCAGTCTTAAAACGATCGCAGCGCACACTGTATCAGAGATATGTACTAATTCTGTATACTGTCATATAATTGCTTTGGAGTTTGAAACAATATGTTTATTTTTTTTTTAATATGTCGTTGATGTTGTTTAGTTGTGAACTTCAAAAACAACAGAAGAAATAGTAGGTGTCAATTCTACAGATTTCCTAAAGCGTCCTGGAAATTGGGACAATGAAATAAATGTTTAGCTGTTGTGAAAAGAAAGAAGTAAGTAAGATGACTTTAAATTACGTTATAACCTATTGAATTGATTTTACTTTCACGATTTATGTATTTAATATTATACCTTTTACCAATTACGTCGTGCCATACGTGTATAAAACACGTATGGCACGACGCAATTGGTAGTGAACAATTCATTGGAGGCAAGAAGTTAGACGCGCAAGCAAGTCCATGTCACGTTAGGTTCCTACGATATTCCCTACAATATACCAATAGAATGAGGTGATCTATTCCCAGGCCCTAGCAAGATATAATCGTTTTATAACATGAAGAAATACAAAACTCAGACATGGTACTTATTGATTGCCTTTTATCGCTGAATATGGCTGAAAATGTATGTCACTTTTTATGCATTCAATGTCGATTTTTATAATAATATTAATTATTTTTACTTATTCAACATAGGCTGCACTTAAATATACACATGAATAGACATGTCCAGAATAGCGGCGCTACTGTCAAACTGCAACCCATTAATTGCAAAAATATAGTTTTACATTACAATATAACAGGTCGATATAATATTACACGATGAATCATGCATATTCTTCTTCTCTCTATCTCTCTACTCCTATCTCCGACTCTGTCACTCCTATTCACCAATACACTGATTTCACTTAACCACGAGTTCCAACGCGTGAATTCCTCCTGCGATTTAATTGACATAATTTACTGTATGCCTATGCATACGTTCACGTGGTACTAACATCGAATGACTAACAATATTAAAGACAACAATATATTATAAAAGATAATAATAAATCAGCCCAGTTTATTAACTGACCCATTGCTGGGCACGGACCTCTTCTTAGTGTAGATGGGTTAGGCTATAGTCTACCACGCTGGCCTAATGCGAGTTCGCAGAATTCACATTCATATCTTTTAGGCGCACTTAACTTGCAACGAGTATTTCAATTCATTCAAGGACTTATGTCCTTTTCTTAACAGTACCTTTTTGGGTGAAAGGTATGTTATAGCCCGTTTCATCTAAAAAGTAAATTTCGCATACACGTTGTCAGATGAACAGAAAAGGACTTAAGTCCTTTTGTTGTACTTAACAGTACTTTTTTGGATAGAAGGTACCTTATCGTATGTTTCAACCAAAAAACGTACTATGACTAACCTAAAGCGAGCGCAGGCGCGGGCAAAATATAGTAAATAAATAAAGAAATTGTCGCGCGATTCAAACTCGCCCACTTATATACGATAAAGGTGCTCCAATGTATTAGGTGTACCGAGCGGAGACGTGTCGTCGACGCGCGACCTTGCAGCATAATTAGACTCGGTATCTCGTTAAAACTAAACTTTCCATTTCTGGTTTTTTATCAACACGCGCTGTGACAAACAGTGACTTAGGCTCGAGTTTGGCTAAACGAGTGATGTATTACTATTTTAGATTTCATTTTTAAAATTACTCTGCTTCTAGCTATGTTAGTAGTGAATACGACTGTTGTGTATGAGGCCCGATTACCGGGTAGGGTAAAGCGTTGTTGTGTTTTCTGTCAAGAAACCTTAGTTGTTCTCTTTACATTGAAGTTAGGGCAATTCATTTGGCAATTCGAATTTTATCGCGTTGATTAATTTTAAAACACTATTATTACCTACTTAATTGCAGCTTTGAACTACTATTGTTAAACAGTGTTTACAGCTATTTAAATTGTTTTATAATAATAATAATTAATATATTTATTTGCCAGAATATTGTAGTTACACGGTGTTACAAATTAGAATGTCTATAATACTCTGTCGTTTCCGTCGACGTACAAATCTTTACAAAATATAATGGTCTTAATTAAAAAATAAATCTTAAATAATAATCATAGACTAAAGAAACAATGTTGTCAAAATTTTATATAATGTCATGTTCTAATTTAAATGATTTAATATTTGCCTTCAAACAGTCATTAATGGAATAGGTAGTAATATTTGTCTAGTAATAAATTAAATAATTTGTTTTTGAATGTCATAAAATTAAGTGATAAACACTTAATTTTATGACATTCAAAAACAAATTATTTGAGAACAGTGAAATTCTCTGTTGTGGTACATATAATTTATGAATTTTACGACTCTTTCTAATTACAACATCACTACGCATTTCAAATAAAGTTATATGTTTATGTACAAAAATACAAATTTCGAATATATATAAGGCTGGGAGAGGTAAAATATATTAAACGTTTTAAACAAAGGCACACAGCTGTCTAATGGTTGGGCTTTACTTATTGTACGAATACATTTTTGGACTCGGAAAACTTTGATAACCACTACAGAACTACCACATATTATAATGCAATAGCGCAGAATAGAAGAAACATACCCATGATATGCAAGTAAGGCAGCATCAGCACCAGCTACGTGTGTTATTCTACTTAGAGCAAAAACAAATCTCTGTACTCTAGCGCAAAGTTCGTCTATGTGTGCTTTCCAATTACACTGTTTATCTATTCTTACATCCAACATTTCTACATAGTCTACTTCTTCGACAGTGTCATCTGCATATTTTATTTCTAACTGCGGACGTTTGCTATTATAGCATTGAAACTGAATCATTTTAGTTTTGCTAATATTGGCGTGTAATTTGTTATCTTCTTATCCTATAAAGGTGTTAGACAAGGATGTGTAGCGTCACCTTGGCTGTTTAACCTATACATGGACAATTGTTTGAAACATTTAAAAGATTGTGAATGGGGATTAAGAATGAATGAGTTACTTGTCAAATGTCTTCTTTATGCCGATGACCAAGTTATACTTGCGTCATCAGCGGAAGAGTTGCAGGCGATGGTATCTATTATGCATGGTGCTTTTGAGAGTAAAGGAATGAAAATAAATGTAAGCAAGACGAAAGTAATGGTATTTGAAAAGGAAGAGTGCGTGACGATGTGTAATATTATGATTGATGGAGAAAAAGTGGAGCAAGTGGAAGAGTTTGTATATTTGGGTACTTTGTTTACAAGGGATGGTAAACATGACGGAGATATTGAAAGGAGAACGATTGCTGGCAACAAAGTGAATGGAGCTCTACGCACTTTTATGAACAGTCGAAATGTATCCGAAACGGCACGTTTGGCTGTTCATAGAGGACTATTAGTACCCACACTTATGTATGGAAGTGAAAGTTGGGTATGGCAAAAGAAGCATGAGAGCAGAATAAATGCTGTAGAAATGAGAACGTTGAGAAGCATATGTGGTGTGACTCTGAAAGATAGAATAAGAAATAGTGTGATTAGAGAGAGATGCGGCATGAAAGTGGATATAGTTACAAGGATAGAAAAGGGTATGTTAAGCTGGTTTGGACATGTAGAAAGAATGGACGAGGAAAGACTGACTAAGAAAGTTTATAAGGCTAGTGTGAATGGAACAGTCGCAAGAGGAAAACCTAGGCGAACGTTTCTCGATCAGATCGGAGGCGTTCTGGACAAAGGCCAGGTTAAGAGCTCCTTGAACCGACGGGCGTGTATGAGGAATGTGATGAAAGTGAATGAAGCCAGAGAAGTGTGTCAGGATCGTAGCAAATGGAAATCCGTAGTCTCTGCCTACCCCTCTGGGAAACAGGCGTGAATCTATGTATGTATGTATAGAATGCAATTATGGGTAGTGACATTAGGCAGATCGTTAATGTAAAGTAAGAACAGAAAGAGTCCCAATATACTGCCTTGGGAAACACCATAAGTATTTTGGCGGGATGAAGATCAGCGAACTTTTTTTCAGATTTTGTATAACTAGATACCTCCCTCCACGCATTGTAGACGATTAGTTAAGTAACTATCAATTTAACGCATTACCGCTAATACCATAGCGATTGAATTTGTACAGAAGCAATTTGTGATTTACGAAATCAAATGCTTTTAACATATCTAGAAAATATATAGACAATATTGGTTTCTTTTCATTAAAACTGGAAGTAATAAGTTTCATAAGAGTAAAACACGCAAGAGTTGTAGATTTATTTTTCTAAAACCAAACTGTTCCTTTTTTTAATATTTCATGAGTTGTCACAAAGGAGTTTAGTTTATCATACATGACTCTTTCAAAAAACTTGGTATTAAATTTATGGGGCGATAGTTGCTCATATCATTTTTATCTCCTTTTTTATGCAATGGTTTGACTATGGAAAATTTTAATCTTTTGGGGAACATATCCTAAATAAATGATAAGTTAATAATATGGCTAATGGGAAAGGCCACGAATTGAGATGAACGTTAAGATGGCGGGACCATGCCAGGATTTTCGAATATCATGTGAATAGGATTTAATACAATATTTCTACTATTTTATACTTTCATAGATAAATTCTACACTCATCAAATTTGAAAATATTCTACTATATTATATGTATATTATCTGCAGCGTGTTGTGTTTTGTTTCTATTCAAAGAATTTTGTATTTTCTCTTTCGCTTGCTATAACAGAGATCACTCGCGCGTTCCTTACCCTCAAGAGAAGGTATTAACAATAGGAAGAAAGACTTGCGAGAGGTGGTGTTGGCCTCCGAAATTAATGAGCAAAATGCAGTAACAGAGTAACTTGTGTCAACGGGTTTTCCGTAAAAGGTTGTGGTACATCTACCTCTATTCGAAAATCGGCTCAGCTTGGCAATACTAACTCTGTTATTACTGTCAAGCATCAAATCCTATTGATAGTAAAATGGTATCAATCACTATTGATAGATTACCATCGATAATTTTAATTTTTAAATTTTATCGAGTATGTCCACGAATAAATGTTACTTATAATCCATGATTAGTTTGACGAAGACCTGAAGAAGTTTAGGAAATCCGTTGCATAACAGCTACCTTTGTGCGTTCTGAACGAGTATTTCAGCGGCAGGAATTATACTCTTCGAAAAAGATATCGCTTTTTGTATAAAACTATCATTTTTGATATGTTTTTCCCAGTATAAGCGGTGTGATTAGTATTTATTATTTAATTTAACGTTAATTTTTAAGACGCATCATGTTTTAAGTCATTGATTGTTTGCTTAAGTACTATTGCTATTAAAAAATGAAATCAAAAATATTTTCTTCTTGCAATAGAACTAGCGTAAATAGCAGATTTTAGACTAACGATTACTACAGATCACTAGACCGACGCCTGGTTTCTACATCAAGAAACGAGTCATATGTGTCAATATTAAAATGGCCGTAGCTAAAAGGATTCGTTTGTTGATATAGGAACCGAACTTAAGAATATAATACATTGTCCGTGTATTCGTACCGTCACCAAATAATTTAGAAGCTGCGAGCTCTTTCTTATACACCACACTAATAATTTAATAGATGATTTAGATATCTGCTGACCGCTCCTGGATATTCAGTATTAATTGTATGGTATACTAAATGCTGTGCCGTAACTTCGCTTGTGTAGTTATATCTTCTACAGCTAGTTGTTGATAAATTAGTCGATAAAAACTAAATATTAATTGTTAATCTTACCTCTCCATAGACGGTGCCGGATGGTATCATAAAGTTGATCATCTGGACATCCAGAATACCACCCCTGAAGAACCCGAAGGTGGTCAAGTCCACGAACGGTCGCTCATCATCCTGGACATAACACAAAAGGTCATTTATTTCTTGTTTAAAACTTATTTTTCGATAACTACATACTAATATATGGATTGCACTCCTTGACCTTCAAAATATGAATTTTATACTGAGTTTGGAGGTCGAAGATACTTAACTCCAGATTTTCAAAATATGCGTCAACAATTTTATAAATTACGAACTTTTGCCCGAGACTTCGTACGCGTGAACTTTGGAAGTAAGGTCGACTCGCTACTATACTGCGCCGAGAATTATGGGTTTGATCTTCAAGCCAATATCGGGATCAAGTTCTAAGAATGGGTGTTCTGTGTGTACGTTGCATAAATGTTTGTACAGTACCCAGTGATACAGACACTACCCATTATGAGTGGCCTTGTATAAAAAGTAAAAACAAGATTATAAATGTAGATTAGGGTATACTGTGATTGGGTTATCCTATCAGGAAATCATCAAGAGCTTCACGAGTTGTAGGTCTTCAAATTTGTGAAGACATTCGCGATACATGAATTACTCTGAATCCGGGCGCTACCTCAATAATGGGAAATACCTTAAGATAGTAAAATTAGGTTAACATGTCAGGAAATTATCACCAACTTCACAAAGTAAGGATACTTAGGTAAATCCTAACATCAACATCCTATAAATGCGAGTGTAAGATTGTTTGTCTGTTATGCTTGCACGCCTCAACTACTCGTCCGATCATCATGAAATGCAAACAAATTGTCCGGGTTATAGAAAGGACATACCTATAAGGTACGTTTCTTTCGGAAAAAGTACTAAACCCGACTAAGCGAACCCGCCGTCAAAAGCTAGTTGAAATATAAATGCATTCGACGGTCTTGATTCTCTTTCAACCTATATACGTATCTATGTATGTGTGTGTGTGTGTGTGTATTTAGTGTGCTTCTGTATCTAAAGGGGTACCCTTGCTTGCTTTCCAGACGAGGGTGACCTAGTGTCATAATTATACTAACATTATAATAACATACTAACTAATATTATAAAAGCGAAAATGAGTTTGTTTGTTTGTTACCTTTTCACGCCTAAACCACTGAACCGATCATCCTGAAATTTTGCATATACGTTGATAGTTGTACAGAAACGGACATAGGCTACCTTTCATCCCGAAAAAAATTACTGTTCCCGAGGAAAATAATAATAACGTTCTTATGATAATAGATGGCGCCACGTATCTTTCGAATCATGATTGAATTATATTATTACAAGCAGAGTACAACCCGAATTGATTGTCAAATTCTAAATTAACGCGAGCGAAACCGCGGGCAAAAGCTAGTATTGTATATTATTATGCTTAGGTATTTCTTACAGTTAGAAGTTACTTCATTTGTTATATGCGTAAAACGCAACTGAATATTGCCATTAACATTCAACAATAACAGTATTTTAAGATGATATATAGTAATACATACTTTTAGTACTACTTAATAATATGTACCTTCCTATGTTTCAAATATAAATTACTAGAGTTTGCTCGGCGCTTTGCTCGCGTGAATGTAGGTTAGATTAGATAAGTAACAGTACTTTTTCTCAAATCAAATGTTACCCTATGTCTTTTTCTGTTCCCCAGACACTGAAATTTTATGTTGATCGGTCGTGTAGTTAAGGCGTGAAAGAGTAACAAACAAACAATCTCACATTTACATTTATAATATTAGTTAGGATTTTAAATTTGAAAACTTTAGGTGTAGGTACCTAAATAAGAGAGTTATGTGTTTATAAGTTAATTGTAATAAAATCTAAACTAATTAATAGCACAGGGTAATCTAAAATATTTTTAATTAACGCGTTAATTTAGAATTTGACAATCAATTCGGGTTGTACTCTGCTTGCAATAATATAATTCAATGATGATTCGAAAGACGTGGCGCCATCTATTATCATAAGAACGTTATTGTTGTTTTCCTCGGGAACAGTAATTTTTTTCGGACCAAAGCTAGCCTATGTCCGTTTCTGTACACCGGACAACGTATATTATGCAAAATTTCAGGATGATCGGTTCAGTGGTTTAGGCATGAAAAGGTAACAACCAAACAAACAAACCCATTTTCGCTTTTATAATATTAGTTAGGATTACCTAAATATATGTATTTGACCAACACAGTATTTTATGGCAGTCTTTATTACGTAGAGATAAACAAGAGATATGAATATACTTTTTTCTATGTAATCTAGCTTTTTATAAGTAAAACAAACCAACTATGCCAAAACATTTTTAGTACTAGGCTAAGATGAAAATATTGATAGATGCTAGGTAGGTACTAGATAAAAATAGATAGATACTAGGTAAAGATGTTTATAGAAAGACATTTGCCAGCATAACACATCGGTGACCGTCTTCAACCTTTACCTTTACCTCTTCCGTTAGTGAGGAAAGAGTTTCCTCACTAACAGTAATTCTCTTCAATCAATCAATTTGACACCTTGTAAACAATTTCTACCAAATACATGTATAATATTACATTTTTAGCTGCAGCGACCCGCTGGCATCCAGACAGAAATGCTTTTTGCATGTCTGTCAGTCCAGCAATTCAATTCGAGATAATTAAAAAACAATTGCAGATTAAAGCTACGTTGCACTATCGCCAAGTATAATTTATCTATAAGATAATTGTCACGCCATCATTCTTATTAAACCAACCGAGACTACAATATCAAGGGATTTATACTTTAATAACTCTTCAGATTATTGTATAAACGATAAAGATAAAAAAACATTTAGTAGGTACCTAATAATTGTCTTCATAATATATGTAAAAATATTAGTTTCTTCGTTTAGCTCTTAATTAATTATATTTAATTCATATAGTTCACATAGTTACATTAAATTTGTTAATGTCATGGTGTACCATTTATACATGTCACGCCGTGACACTTATGAACGTTACGGTGTTACACTTATTAGTGTCGCTATAACACTTATGTATGTCACAGAACAACATTTATGAATTGAATGTCATCATCGGTTTATTTTGTAAGTTTACTTAAAATTGCCAAATTAAAACAAAACAATGTGACAAGAAAGACACGGCCAATATCGCAAGCATAAAATTTCGCAGTATTAAACAGCATTATTTTTAGTGTATTACATCAATGGCCCATCATTTTGCGCTTATGGTAGAAAGGCTTACGAATATCCCTAGAAAGACTTTCTTGTGTTCATTTCCAGACTCCATTACTCTACAATCCGGTAATCGAACCTGGGATTTTATAATTGCACGCAAACATAAGCGACATTTTATGCCATGGGACCAACGAGGCTGTTATTATTTTTATTCCACTCTTAATATAAATGTAAGCCAAGCTTAATATTGAATTAAAACCGTAATCCATCCCATAATGTAAACAATTCCCAATCTATGTAAACCGGTATCGACCAGTACGTTAACAACTGCTTCGTGCCCTAACAAAATCTGTATCCCTTTGAGTTCTGAAGGTCACATGGGGATCGCTCAGCAAAATAACCGATATTTAAACATGTCTGGCTACAATATAACAAATCTCAATTCGTTTAGGCATAAGGAGCGAAAAAAGCAGTTAAAAAGTAACAAGTACGCGAGCACATTCGCTTAGGCTTTAAATGTATTTACTAGTATTGCACATAATTATTGTATTCGCATAATATTCGACTACAATTGTAGTGTTGTAAGCATGTAGAATTTTGTGAACACATTCGCAATATACTCGGATACAGGTGCAAAAGGTTGTCATTATATTGAAATAATATCCGAACACAATTGTAGTGTTGTACGCGCATAGAATATTATGAACACATTCGGAGTAGGTATATTCGAATATAGGTATGTACATAGGTGCAATGTTGTAACTACGCAGGTAAAGGTTGTCATTATGTTGAAATAATATTCGAATACAATAATTGTAGTGTTGTACGCACTTAGAATATTATGAACACATTCGCAGCATATTCGAATATATGTACATATTTAGGTGCAATGTTGTAACTACGCACGTAAAGGTTGTCGTTATATTGAAATAATATTCGAATACAGTTGTCGTCTATACGCACGTATAGGTCCAACACATTCGAATTATAAAATAATACAGTTTTAGTGTTGTACGTACGAAAAGGTTGTCAACACATCCATTTTATATTAGGATACTATTGTAACGATATACCTAGGCAAGTACTGCTTTGCCAACACATATTAAAAATATTTGTATACAGTTATATGTGTTGTTGTTATCTTATCTTATCTTATGTGGGGGCCAGTCAGTGCAGACCGGCGACACTTCGACCCAGTGGGATCCTTTGTGTCGACACTCTCCCAATAACGACTGCCGTAGATGTTCGTGGCAGCCGGGACCGACGGCTTAACGTGCTTTCAGAGGCACGAAGCAGGCGATAATTGTCAATCAATACGCACATAATTTCGAAAAGTCATATAACTTCCGAAAGTCAGAGGTGCGCGACGTGGGTTCGAACCCGAGACCCTCTACATTGCAGTCTGTTGGTCTCCCCACTGAGCTATCGCTGCTTACTATATGTGTTGTTGTTATATGAATGTCGAGGTCATAGACTTAGAATTTTTCGCTAAAGTCTATGGTCGAGGTTATCAGAACATTGGAACTATATTAGACAACAGTTGTAGTGTTTAGATAGTATTGTCTTTCATGGAGTTATTCAACGCATTCGAATATAATTCGAATAAAAAACACATCGCCAATTTAAATACATTAACAATAAATTAAATTTGCTGTAACGCTGTTGTTTTTCATCAGCATACCTAAATAAATAAAGACAAATTTGCTTTGTTTGAATAGCAATCTGCTTGTGTAAGTCACTGGGTGTTAGTATAAAAAAGGATTTTCAAACGTCGGGAGACTTGGCACTGGTTTCTGAATTAAGAATTACATGTTGAGAACGACTCAAAGTCTACTTAGGTTAAGCATTTATGTTTTTCTTTATCAAGTTACCTTAAACTGTAATAAAATATGATTAGGTATTTGAACATTATATACCTACTTAAGTAAATGCTCAGTTGATAGCTCAGTTCTGATTTGTTACTTTTCTAAATTTAGAAACCCGGTTGGTTTAATGATCATGGCTGCCACGTCTTAAGAGTTTCTTGTTAGATCATACACGCTATGAAGAAGTTATAGTACGAAATTGCATTGGTTGTCATGAGCAGTATTTACTGTATATATATACATATATATATATATATATATATATATATATATATCTCTTATAAATAAATCTTTATTTAGTTATAAAAATTAGCTACATCTCAACTGAATAACTCTCAAGTCCTACATCAATAATTTACCTGTGATCAACACTGTGTTCATGTTTTCTATCAAGAACAGAGGTTTTAAAAAGTACTGAGAGCATAGTGGCCCGTGGACCAAGCAGGCGAAATGTGGATATAATAACTCTGCCCACCCCTTTCTGTGATGAAGGTGTGAGACTATGTGTATGTCAATTAAAATACTCTGATACACAGATGAGACATGTATGGAATACAGCTTCTTACATGCTCAATCCTAATCCTATCCTAATCTTAACTAATATTATAAAAGCGAAAATGAGTTTGTTTGTTTGTTTGTTACCTTTTCACGCCTAAACCACTGAACCGATCATCCTGAAATTTTGCATAGGTATACGTTGACAGGTGTACAGAAACGGACATAGGCTACCTTTCATACCGAAAAAAATTATTGTTTTCGGAAAACAATAATAACCTTCTTATGATAATAGATGGCGCCACGCGTCTTTCGAATCATGATTGAATTACCCGAACTGATTGTAAAATTATAAATTAACGCGAGCGAAGCCGCGGGCAAAAGCTAGTTAATATTATAAATGCGAAAGTGAGTTTGTTTGTTTCTTACAATTTCACGCCTCAACTACTCAACCGATCATCACGAAATGTTGCATAAACGCTATCAGCGGTACAGAATGGAAGTGAGGGTTCCGTGCATGCAGAAAAAAGTACTATTTCTAACCTAACGTTTACATGAGCGAAGCCGCGGGCAAAATCTAATGTTTTAATAATTGAATGCTATAAACCAATTAATTATTATTGTACCAAAAGCAATTGTATTATTTAATATACATATTTCCTGTTCATAGCATACGTCTAAATAATTAAACTGAGTTCTATCAATAAACCACATTATTAAGTACACTGTTAATACATACATGGCTACAGGATAAATTCATATGATGTCCTTATTATATCAATAACTAGCTGTGCCCGCAGTTTCACCCGCGTTTATGGTTACTGTGCCGCCCCCGTGGGTCGTAGCGTGATATTATATATAGCCTTTCTCAATAAATAGGCAATCCAACACAAAAATATTTTTTCAACTCGAATCAATAGTTCCTGAGATTAGCGCGTTCAACCAAACAAACAAACTCTTTAGCTTTATCCTTACTAATATTATAAATTCGAAAGTAACTCTGTCTATCTGTCTGTTACCTTTTCACGGCTAAACCACTCAACCGATTTAGATGAAATTTAGTACAGATATAGTTTAAAACCTGGGAAAGGACATAGGCTACTTTTTATTGATGTAGGTACCACGCGGGCGGAGCCGCGCGCAAAAGCTAGTAATATATAAAGCTGAAGAGTTTGTTTGTATAGACTAGCTGTCCCTCACGGTTAAACCAAGTTTATGATTACTGCTACTGTTGCCAGCCTGTGTTACTTTTGAATAAATTAGCTTTCTAACGGTGAAAGAGTACTTAATTAAAATCTTTTCAATAGTTTTAGAGTACTATACTCTTTACAAACAAAAATACAAATATTTTCTTTTTATAATATTCGTGTAAAGTTTAGATTTATGGAGTGAATACGAGTTTTAGGTTTTTGAATGTATGTGAAGCATAATCTGCAACAGCAACTGCTAATAGAAGCTGTTATAAAAAGTTTCACTACATGATTTAATTATTTTCACCATATCCAGGAGTCTCAAGAACGAAGTTAGCACTGAACGCTTAAGAATGGTATACTTTGCATTAGTCGAGTCCAAACTAAGGTATAGCAACCTATTTTGGAGAGAAAGCTATGAATACAATGATCATAAGGCATTTGTCGTGCAGCAAACAGACACCTGGACAATTGTAAGAATTCAAATACCAGATTCATGCAGACCATACTTAAAAAAACTAAAATATTAACCGTTCCTAGTTTATATATATATTGATATAGCTCTCTCACTTATCTAAATATGCTCAGAGACAGATAAGAAAGAGCACTAGGAGAAATAATCTTGATGTCGTAAAACAGAGTGCATATTACAGATCCATTAAAATCCTAATCCTATCCTAACTGATATTATAAAAGCGAAAAGGAGTTTGTTTGTTTGTTACCTTTTCACGCCTAAACCACTGAACCGATCATCCTGAAAGTTTGCATATACATTGTCAGGTGTACAGAAACGGACATAGGCTTCATCCCGAAAAAAATTACTGTTCCCGAGGAAAACAACAATAAAGTTCTTATGAAAATAGTTGACGCCACGTGTCTTTCGAATCATGATTTATTTATATTAGCAGAGTGCAAGCCGAATTGATTGTTAAACTCTAAATTAACACGAGCGAGGCCGCGGGCAATAGCTAGTATTTAATAAATTGCCATTTGATATTAAAAAAATATTTCGTAAAAAGAATATTTTAAGTGATGACTTGTGAACCACATAGCAAACTTTTTATCTAAGGTGACATCTTTTTTAATTTATTAGTTAATTAATCAATAAATAAATTATATTCTACTCTATTGTTCTTCTTCCTCTTTATCATTCCCTCACTAATGATGATTGTGACCATATATGATTTGTCTCCATTTGCATCTGTCCTGCACCAGTTCAATAGTTTAATTCTGTTTTATTACTATAAGAAAATTATATTGGTAATGTTTTTTTACTATTGTGGCTATAGAACCTAAAGCAAACCATGAGTAAACAATTTCACAGCCCATAAATGATATTGAAATATACATGGTATAACATGTGAAGCTGGTGAACACAATCGGTAATGGATTCCAACGCTTGAGTAATTGACTGCAATTGCCATCACTTAGGGTCTGTCAATCCTGGTAACTACACCACGTTGTAATTGCTTCGGACTTCTACATAAAATATACAATATAACATTAATGTTTATAAGATTACACTGTCAACCGCTAAGTATACCTAATCTATATAAATAAATAAAATTGAAGTGTCTGTTTGTAATGTCAAAATAACAGCTTTTTATCTAATGCATATGACAGTATATAAGGTACCTATACGAAAACATCTATTTTTGAAGTGAATCTTCTTTATCGACGTATGGGAGAAATTTTGTAGCAGTGTAAAAAAATTCGTCACGTTTTTCGGTTACGCGCCATGTTGCTTTTTTTATCAAAGTTTAGTATAGTGACGTAAAGAATATAATGTAATATATTTATAATAATAACAACAATATATTAGTTTTGAAGTTTGGTTTGAAATAAGAATAACAATATTATTAATTTGAAAGTGATAATATAAAAAGACTTATTCAAATTTAAGTGAATTTACAAAAAAAGTGAGAGTGATTATATATTTCGTTTTATAAATTCAACACGTATGAGCATGATTTTAATATTTATTTGAGGTTAACTTCACTTTTTGATTGTAAGTATCAGTGAATGTATATAAATCTGTTAAAATTAGCAAGTATTAATAAATATGACTGTAAATCTAGTGAACATTATTAATTCTAAAAACAATAAAAAATATAAATTAAATAATAATTTAAAAATAAAACAAAACACGATTAGAAAATAAAAATATGTATATGTACATCTTTTTTAATTATTCGTTTTTAATGATTTATTTATTCATTTTTAATTTTATAAAATCCTTGCATTTCTACAAGATTAACTGTCATCATATAATTGTATTACTTTGAAAAGATAATTCCAATTATTTATTCATAACTTGTGTAATTGATTAAGTCATTAAATATCTGCTTTGAATTATTTTTATTAAGTTATGAAATAAATATTAATATTAAAGTTAGTTAAATAATTTTTGTTAACTAATTAACTAATTAATGTCGTAAAGAAGTTTCACTTCTTACCTGTGCACTCTGGTACACACACACATTTTTTTAAATTTTTGTTTGTCTGTTTGTTCCGGCTAATCTCCGAAACGGATGAACTGATTTTGACGGGACTTTCACTGGCAGATAGCTGACGTTATAAGGAGTAACATAGGCTACTTTAATTTTAGAAAAAAAATATGGTTCCGCGGAGACCAACACTTTTTAGTTAAAATCTACGCGGACGAAGTCGCAGGTAACAGCTAGTCTTATATAAAATTGAATATTTTTAACCATTTCATGGTTTCTTAAAAACCCTATACATACCAGTTCAGTGTTAGGAACCTGTTTATAAGTATAATGTATGAGAAATATTATGAAAGTTAATGAAGCCAGAGAAGTGTGTCAGGATTGTAGCAAATGGAAATCCGTAGTCTTTGCCTACCCCTCTGGGAAACAGGCGTGAATCTATGTATGTATGTATGTGATGTGTGCAATACGCGTCCATTTCTAGCCTTCAGAATAATGAACAATTATACAATGATATAAAATAATCGCTATAGATAAAATATAATAGATTAAATATATTTTCGCCTGTTTAAAATTTTATGATACTGGAATAAAATATTCACATCTAAATAAACATACAATAAAACATTAAGACATTAAATAGCAAAGTCTGGATAAATAGTTGTCACAGTAACAAATAAGAAAATATGGGAGGCACTGGTGAGATTTCAAAAGGTAGTATGGATTAAGTTTTACGAGTACTCTAGGAAGGCACAGATGATCAAATTTGGCCAGTGGTAAAAAGGTCTGTTACACTTTCATTAATTAAAAAAACACTGTTAGATGATTAGTAATGTGCTGGGGTTAGTATTTTCAAGTACTTTATATTAAACTAGCTTTTGGTACCTATTCCCAGGTTCCAAACTACCTCTATATCAAATTTCATCTAAATTGGTTGAGTGGTTTTGCTGTGAATAGGTAACAGACAGACAGACAGAGTTACTTTCGAATTTATAATATTAGTTAGGATTAGGATGAGGGTGAATGAAGATTACAGAAGAAATAGACCTTAAATCCTTACTAATATTGTAAATGTGAATGTGACTTTGTTTGTTTGTTATCTGCATACATGTTGCCAAAGGTACAGAAAAGGATATCAGGTACATTCATCTATTAAAAAGTGCTGCTTCCGAGGGATAGACATGATAGAAAATTGACATGACCTACATTTATGCAAGCTAAGCAAAACCTAGTTTTATATAAGCCAACATAATGTGTCCAAACTAAATGTGGTCACATCAGAGATGTTCTAGAGAAAGGCTAGGGTAATAATTATATAAGTCATTCACTCTATAAAATAATAAAAACTTGTTGGTTTAAATAGTATACATAAAGAATATAGGTAATTAAAATCAATGGCGTAGTGGTCAGTGTAACCGACTGCCACGCCTAATGTCGCGGGTTCGATTCCCGCACAAGTCAAACATTTGTGTGCATGAACATAGATGTTTGTCTTGGTCTGGGTGTTTCTATGTATAATATGTATGTATGTTTATCCATTGTCTAGTACCCATAGTACAAGCTCTGCTTAGTTTGGGCTAGATGGTGTTGTGTGTATGTGGTAGAATTATTATTATTATATTATTATTAATGAAGCAAGAGAGCTATACCAGGATTGTAGCAACTGGAAATCCATAGTATCAGCTTACCCCAATGATTAAAAAGCTCTAGGTCTGTATGTATCTATGCACATTACAATAAAATGTACATGTAAATTGTTTATTTGTATTTATTTGTAAATAAACTACATTATACAGATTTTATTCCATTGTTTATTTTAAGATATATATTTATAATAATAAACCTGGATAGATTAATCAATTGAATAGCCAAGTTTAACAGTAGTAGATAAGTGTTTTTAAAATAAACAATGTGATAAAATCCATAAAGAGTAGTTTAATTTCAACTTATGACATTCACATAAACACAACACAATATTATTTATTTGGAACAAAACATTAAAGTTTGACAAAATAAGACTATTAAATAAAATATTTTCAAACATATAACCCACACCATTGTCCACAGATAAACAAAAACAAATTGTCGGACTATTATATGGAATTACATTTAGATATTGTATCAGAACTTTGCATCTGTGTTTTACCAGTTATGTCTATAATTTCTATATCCATAGAAGATACACAATTGCATATGAGACCTATATCTAGTAATTAGATCAAATATAATGAGGTAATGAAGTTTATTTTCTTCTATTTGATAATTAAATCTTTTTCACTTTGCTACACATTGCTTCATCCTTGTTGCTTCAGCAAGAAACTCAGGATCTTAATCAACTTGAGTTTATATACCTATAGCTAGACTAAATAGGTAATTAATTTTAACTATTATATCCACATGTATCATTTTTAATTGACAAAAACTAACTAAATCAAAAGTGAGTACCAATAGTACAAAAAAAACTGCATGCAACCTCTCAAGTTTTAATTTTTTTTGTAAATATTTACATATTATACATAGAAACATCCAGAGCAAGACAAACATCCATGTTCACGCACACAAATGTTTGACTTGTGCGGGAATCGAACCCACTACCTCACACGTGGCAGTCGGTTACACTGACCACTACACCATCGAGGCTGACAATTGAGTGGCAGCAGTCTGCTTGCAGTTAGACTCAATTCAATATGTCTCGCTTGTCTCCTTTAGTCTACAACAGTGATTGAGCCACTGCTATGTAGCCATATCACATTAACATATAATATAATTATTATAATAGTGGCTTAGTGGAAACATATTAATAAAATTACCTAAGTAATTTAGATAATCAGTGATAAGGTCTTATGTTAAGTATATTATACTCCTACTGTCATAAATAAAAATATACAACAAAAAACTAGATACCTGCTTTTAAAAGAAATGTGCAACAACTTTGTTTAAGCATGACAGAATAATAAGCCACAAACTTAAATAGAAGAATATCATTGGTTCTTCTAGTAATTTAAAATCATTTTCTTCTAATAACATTGTCTATATATATAGAAACAGAACAAAAAGTAATAATATTTAATAATATTTATAAGGTGCATTGTAGGGCTTCTTCAGTTTGAATAAATCCGCAAATCCATACATACATGTGGACATTATTTAATTAGAATTCAGCTTTCATAAGTCGACTTACAACAACCTTGCGTAAATATAATGTAGAAAGGTACCTAACGAAAATACAACAATTTTCGACTTACCGTAAGATGCAATTTGTGTATCCTGCCGTAGACCGTCACTGCGACTAGCACGATGCATAATAATGCCCTTCTCACCGCACGAATCATGTTTCATGACTATTGTATTCCACTTAAATAAACAAAACTATTTTATTGTGTTTTACATTACAATTCTTCACAAAAACATTCGCTCGGTCGGGGTCATAGATAAAACACTGTCTTACCCAATATAAATATACTTCTCTATCTCTATGACTATGTCGGGACAGACAGGGCAGGGTTGCCAACCGTAAAACTTTATTCCTCGTACAGAAAAACCTCTTATTTTGGATCTCAAACCTCGTTTATTTCATTAATGCATCTAAAGTGAGATAAAACTAAAAATAGGCATATCAAACGATTGAATTTAGAACGGTTAACATTATGAAAAAATCAATTGCAAGGGTAGGGCAGATCAGACTGCTTGGAAGTTGGGTGCCCCGATTCAGGTCTGGCACACTATTTGCCCTAATTTGTCTTTGAAGTTCAGCATATGTGTTTCTAGCTTTATGCATTCCAGTCACTCGCCAACTCAAACGAGGCACGAAGCATGCACGAAGATGAAACTCTTTGTCTGTGGTTGGCATAGATCAAATTCTCGACTCTCGTACATAACTGTACCTAGGAGACTGACAGTGTCCTCCAAAGAGTATAACTATACTACGGAAACGTGTCCTCGTACGTCCTCGTATGTGTCCTCGTACCTCGTACGGCATACCGCAAATCTCGTATAATTTTACGAGGAACCTCGTATGATTGGCAACCTTGTGTCGGGTTGACGGACAACAACTTTATTTCTACTTTGACAAATTTTTATTTATTTCCTTTCGATTATGACAAATTCAGTCATATTTCCTGGCGAAGTTTTTTCTGTTTGTTTAACTTGGCGGAGCAATCGTAACGCACACAAAACTATTGGTGTCGGAGATAAACATAGACAACAAAAACAGGAGTACACTGCAACCATAGATTTAGTATATACTACTCGATACTACTAAATCTATGAGTGCAACTGTTATACTTATTTATTTCTACAATCTGAATATTGGTAATTTTGTCTATCAAATATTTCAACTTGCATTAAAGCACAGTCACAATGTGTTAGTCCGTAATTTAAAAACGATTATGAACTTCAGAGTAATACTACTGTAAACATACAACTAGGGCCATATAATGAATAATAAAGTGTTTGTA
This sequence comes from Catocala sponsa, assembly GCA_963564715.1. Classification (NCBI taxonomy): domain Eukaryota; kingdom Metazoa; phylum Arthropoda; class Insecta; order Lepidoptera; family Erebidae; genus Catocala; species Catocala sponsa. The sequence goes on from OY751326.1 coordinate 6,176,118, forward strand.
CGACACAGAAGTAGTACAAACACTTTTACTTTTATGTACTTCGTACAAAACCTCGCAGTTCACTGTTGCCAATAATACGTGCTAAACCTAAGCGTGTAATTTTCAGAAACGATGATTGTACTGTTTATTCTGTTTGTTTTTTTTGTTTTTTTTTTTACTGTTTACTTTGTATATCTTTGTATTTGGCGAATAAAAGACAATTTATACATCAACGAGCTAAGTGAACCGCATCTGTACCTAACGTAAATTTAACATACAACTTTATTTATTTATTTATTTATTTTCATACATACTTACATCTATCATTACAGTAATAGAAATACCAATGCGATGGAGAAGTTACACAATTACACACTTAATATACTAAAACTAAAGATTATTTTGATGATCAGAACTAGCTATCCAGTAAGTGGCCTTTGTGAATTCATTTTTTGAACACGAAAACAAGTCAATGCGCTCAGCTACGTTGTTAAGTGTGCGCAATGCTCGCGTCAGTGGCGCTTGTTGCAGTAAGTTTGTACGCGCTGTTGGTACCGCCAGCAGCCGCGGTCGCCGCCGCCGTCCCACGTAGTCATCCGGAACGCTAAACCTAAGCTCACCCAGTACTGTCGGATGGTGAATTTTCCCTCGCAACACTTTGAAGAGATACGTAGCAAGGGCCACTTCCCGTCTCACTTCCAGCTTGTAATACCCTACCATGCCAAGCACAAACAATGTTGGATAGATTAATGGAAATCCTGGGTAAACTCCATATATCTTGAGGTAAAGAAATCTAGCAAATTTGTTCTGAATTCTCTCCAACATTGCTTTATACTTGGCCTCATGCGGATTCCAAATAGCTGCGTTACATTCAAGGTGACTTTTGACTATTGCTTCATACAAAGCTTTTATGGCGCCAATATTAGTGAACTCATTCGCCTGTCGCAAGAAAAACCCAAGATTTCGGTATGCCTTTTGACCTACATCCACAATATGGTTTCGGAAATTTAGGTTTTCGCAAAAGCGGACACCGAGATCCCTTATCTCCGCAACTCGCTGCAACAATTGTCCTTCCATCTGGTACGGATAGTAACTTGGGCTGCGCGCTCTAGAGAATGACATTAATGAACACTTTTCTACGTTAAAATATAGTTTGTTCTCTTTACTCCACCTATTAACATTGTTAAGGTCTTTTTGAAACCAGAGATGGTCTCCAACGCCTTTAACTATTATGCTAAGCTTAATATCATCCGCAAAAAGCAGACATGTAGCCTGTTCAATAACTTTCGGTAGGTCATTGATCATAATAATGAAAAGAAAGGGCCCCAAATTACTTCCTTGACTTACGCCCGACCATGTGTAGTATGGTTCAGAAACATATCCGCCACAGTCGACAAACTGACGCCGATCACGCAGATAGTTGGAAAAGAATTTTAACGTGTGGGGTGTAAACCCTATGGAAGCTAGTTGCTGAAGAAGAACATCATTGTCAACCGTATCGAATGCCTTCCTGAAGTGCAGATAGGCGACATCAACCTGTAGTCCACCATCAACTGCTGGTGACATCATTGTCATTTGATGCAACAGATTGCCCGTTGTTCCTCTTCCGGGTCGGAAGCTGTGTTGTGCATCAGACAAATGTGCGTTAACTTGTGTATATAAACATTGATGGATCGCCGTCTCAAATACTTTAGCAGGAGCGCAAAGAACCGCTACTGGTCTGTAATTGCTTGCGTCCTTACCACCCTTGCCTTTGGGCACCGGTACTACTCGCGTTATTTTCCAACGATCTGGAAACTTAGCGGTCGTAATAAACATATTAAATAAATATAACAAGGGTTCTACTAATACTGGGCGACAGTCCCTTAATTCCATCAGACCAGTACAGTCCATGCTAGTGCCAAATATTTGGTTATCTTTCTAATTATAGCCTGATCTAATATATGACAACTTAATATGAATGTGACTGAATGTGACTCACAGGCACAGGAACCTAACATATTATATCTCTGTCGACAGGGACACAGATGTCGCTATAAAAATTGCTACACATTGGAACTATGAAACAATTTAAAAGAAAATATGATATCAAAGTTAATGCGCAGTCAACAACCATAAATGCACTAGTATATAAACAAATGTACTCTGTGTGCGGTGCTGTGTAGGCATTAAACTTTATGTTGCCACTAGAATACCAAAATATTCAAACGTCTATGTTTGAATTTGCTATTGTAGAACATGTTCCACGCGCGGCCTTCGGCATGCGAATTAATGATGATGATAAAATCAAACACATTTCAGTTTAAATAATTTATTTTTTAATATTATAATGCAACCCATAAGACTTATAATGGCAAAGAATATTGTTTCACTTACTACCACGGTTTTACGGATTATTATGCAATAGATATTTAATAAGTAATTATTTTCAGGCAAAGAATACTCGATAGTTTTCTGAATTTTAATTATCATTTCACGTTAATAATAATTAAGCGTAAAACGATTTGTAGAAGGTAGCTAGTTTGACAACAATCAAGATGACAAGAGCCGCTCTTTACATAGGTACGTATAATTTCGAGTGTATATATGTCACTTGTCTCCTACTAAACGGCTGGACCGATTTTGATCCATTTTTTGAGACCTTGGATTGTTTTGATTCACAATTGGACCCACCAGAGCCATCGTTCGAACGGGACAGCGTGTGTTGGTCGCGCTATTTCAGAATATAAATTACTACATACATACAGAATATGCGGCATTATCATAATTCGATTTTCTTTTTCATCTTTTTTATTTTAAGGGCTTTTTATTTTGATAATAAAATGTCAGCTCTATCGTTCCTTATACTAATCTAACTATCAGATATAGAAATCATTTGTGCAAAAATACATTGTAAAAAGCTACAGCTGGTTTTAATGTAGGTTCAGCTAAAACACTTGATAATGCTCCAATATCTTTTATATTTATTTGAAATAATTGCACAAATGAGTACCCCTGCCTTTGATATCTCACACACTCAGCTAGCTAGTGTTGGACATCTTCAATGATTCCACACACCTCATAATTAGGCGAATCAACTTTCTTCACGAGATGTCCAAACTTTCTAGATAAGTAGTGCCCTGAGCGTAACCTATGTGCTACAACTATTTCCTGTAATAATTAGATGTTAACACAATTTATTAAGTTAGTTGCGTTTTTATCGCATTTACGACACTGATGGTGGCATATGTTATAAAAATACGTTTTATAAAATACTAACTAACTACTACGTTGGTACGCTTCATGGGTTGTCATTTTTCTCAGCGTTTTTTCTTGTGGTTATCACAATCTTTATTGCTAAATTATCTACGATCACTGAGTGATCGAAAAATAAATTTATGATTAGTTCTTCGGTTCGTTTCGCAGATGTGGGCTTCTAAAATTCCTCAACTGTAACGTTAGGCGTTCCTTGGATTTGCTTTAATCTTATTTATGCATTGTATGATATCTTCTTCCAGTTGGGTTGTTTTTATTTTAGGTTGTAGTTGCTCCTTTCTAATAAGAGTTGCAATTACAAGCCACTGCAGCACAGTCAATGATCGTTACTACATTGCGACTGACTTGATTTGTTTTTCCAGTCGCTTGATTACGGTGACACGTGACCATATGGTGTGATGACTCTTCCTGGGGGTTCCCAGTCTTAGGTTTCTTTGTGGGAGACAATAACTGGTTTTGAATGGGAGAGTTGTTCACAAGTTGTTCGTGTGCAGATATCTCTGAGCTAAGAGTAGCTAGTTGATTGCAATCTCTGTTTTTATTTTCGACTTTTATTATAGCCGCATGATTAAAAATTGGAGCGTTAGTATCGACCGCTGGAAAACTCTCATTCGTCCCAGAATTAACAGTTTTCGATGGACTGTTAAAATCGTTCTTTGTTGCATTTTCGACTTTTGTTATGGCATCATTTGGAACTAGAGCCTTAGTTTCAACTGCTGACAAACTCTTATTCGTCATTAAATTAACAGTTTTCGATGGACTATTAACATCGTTCTCTGTTGACTTGATACCTCCTTCAATATCCTTGTCGGGTACTTTAGTTTCGTTTTCAGGAACTTCATCAAGATACCTTTCTCCAGCTATTATAATTTCTTTATCTAGTTGTGGATCGTCAAACATATATGATATTGTGCTTTTACTTTCAAGGCCTCTTTCCGCCTGGTCTAACATGTATATTGTGTAACGTACAGCTGATTCAATGATTACACTTACATCTGCACTTTCTTTTAAATATCTTTCGCATGCCTCATCAAATTGACGAACCGTATAAGAGCTGCAATTTAGATGAATACGTGGTTCACAACTTTTACGCCTTTTATTCTTCCTTTTAGAACCACTTTTCTTTCCTTTTACATCACAGTGTGTTTTATTATCATCATTCGAAGATCGGTTATCATTATTTTTATCTAACGTAGATTCAGGATTAATTATACCAGAGGCAGTTGACTCATTCGTTTTATCACTTTGATTTTGAGATTAACCTCCCAATGTTTCAGCATGCTTTGTTTTCGCATGTTGTGATCGCGTATTTGGTCTCTCCTTTTTTATATTTATTGGGGTTACGGGGTGTGTGTTAGCGTTAGCAGAACTTCTAGTGGCTCTTCGATACTGCGATATTTCTTGCTGTATTTTAAAACTCTTCGATTTCTTATTATCCTCAAAGGGTGCTTTCCTTTTTCCCTGCCGCGGTACTGATGTATTATTTTCTCTTGGAGGAGACAATTCATTTTCGTTTTCCATTCTGTGTTGTTAACAAAAGTATCAACTGCTCACAAAATCCAGAGAACGCGCTACTGTGGTGCCGCGACAACTATACAAATATTTATATATCCGATTCGCACAACCAAACGGTGCGACGAGTAGTAGCAGACTAACGGGTGATTACGGGTGGTGGAATAAAAAGTAGCTACAAGTACCTAGAACGTTCATCTATGGGGTATACTGTTCCAGGTCCCCACCCCGTATTGATCTGAGGTGGACTAGTGAAGTGCCGTCTATATTACAACTGATATCGCTACATAAAATGTATTTTAACAAAGAAAATAGTTGATCTTAACTTGGTTAGTTTTATTTTGGCTAGCTAAATTGGCAAGGGTAGAAAAAGATACTAAAATTACTAAAAGTTGTTGTTTAACGATTATAACCAAGCTTTTAAAGTAAACGGTTGGTCAGCTATTACGTGGGGATTAAAAACATAGCCGACAAAATATGGGTAATAGGTATTGTAATACATGTAAATTCTTAGCGGTAAATTGTCGTACAGAGCCTTGACTGGCTTCACATCATTATCGTGAATGCCTTTTTATGAAAATTATTATTTATATTGTAAATGCAATTTATTGCACATAATGAATCCTTGCCCGCACGTGATGATACAAAGATGAAGTCCAGTAGTTAAAAAGAAAACGAATCATCAAGGAATACATGCAAAAAATTGCTTCGTGGTTTTTATATAAATAGCCATCATAATTATGTGACTGTACAACACCTTGATGCATCTACACATTTACTTGACAATTATGTGAAAAACGGTTTCCAATTATCCTTCTCTTTAGCGAGAGAAATAGTCAAGAAAAATGATATTAACTGGAAACCTAATAGCGTAAAAATAGAATATAATTTTGATAATATTTACATAATAAGCTATTTTTATTACATTGTAGATAATGTGCGCGCAATCCCCAAACCTAGTTTTAGGGCACTTAGACATCACGAGAGCATATTTGAATTCATGTATAGCCTAAAAAGATTAAAATAAACTAGTACCTGCGAATTTACGAATAATACTACTAATAGTTGTGGAGACATATTGATGAATATGTTTTTTTTTAATAATTATAAAATTTATATCTTAATTGGGCACAAAAATACAATAACAGCGTCACAAACACGATATTTAGTATTTACGATAAACTCTAGTACCCAGAATAAGATTCAACTTGTGTTTAAGGTACCAGCGTTCTCGCGCACACTATACACACTATGAGTAGTACTCATAAGACGAACACAGTGTTAATTAAGAAAAATACCACAAAAAGAATAGACAAACAAAAATAAAATTTAAATACTACTTAGTAATAGTTTTAATAAAAATCGCTGCACCTTTTGTATGTACGAAATAGAAATTAATATTGGTGTAGCATTTTTGTTTAATATTGTATCGATGTAATGTTATTTCACATACATCGATACGCTACTATCCCAACACTACTTAAATTGTCATTGATTAGATCCCCCTCCGTTCTCAGTGTTACCAACATAAGAACATAGCAAAATTTTGGAAGCTTTCATTTCTGTATTACGTTACGGTATTTCGGCTGTTTTAAGTGTGAAAATAAAAGAAATGGACAGAATTTGCTCATTGTTAGATTATTATTGTTACATCTATATATGTATTGAATAAAAATCATAAGTTTCAAAGTCATAATATTTATGATAGACATGTGTGCAAAGAACGATTGGCAATGATAAGTCAAATGGCCGTCAAACGAAAATATTATCACTAATTTTTATTTCATGTAATACAGAGAGGGTAGAGAGGCTATTGATCAGAAAATTAATAAAGCCTATTAGCTTTACACAAGTACCGCTAAATTAATTTTCACTCATTTATGAATTATTAACTTTCCGGAGTGTATGAATTGTTATCCTGTAATCGTGTAATGTGTATCGTTATCGAACAATAAAATAGTGTGTATTTTATATAGTCGAGTAATTATTTGTATTACACATGATATAACTGTCGGACTATATTGATTCAAGATGAAATTAATTGCGCAATGTTTATTTTCTCCAAGATTGTACAAAGTATATAAGGACGGGGCTTCCTACGTAAGTTTAATATAATTTAATGCTTGTTACTTAACGTAAATATATATTTATGTGTTGTAATTATTGTGGGAAGCGGTTGGATGCGGGTGGCCCAAGACCGGTCTGTGTGGAAAACCTTGGGGGAGGCCTATGTCCAGCAGTGGACGTCTTTTGGCTGACATGATGATGATGATGATTATTGTGTCATGTTTTATTTTGGTTAGATAGTGATGTAGCTAATAATGTCAGTGATTTTATTATTTGTGATTTGGTAACTGCGCCGTTTTCGATGGATTGCCACTTATAACCACATAATTATGATTTCTCATTTGGGTAATGACATAACGTAATCTTATAGAGCACTTGCACCCTCATTTAAACTGATTATCAAGCTATAACAGTCAACCACTAGATTCATGTGGCAATACTCACCCACCTTATTCTGATACTCACTATGTGCATGATATTTTACCATTACAGCTATCTTTCTGCCTTGCACTATTTATAAAAGTCTTTAGAGGAACTTGGTAAACACAGATTAGTACTGGAAAAACCTTATATTCAACAACTAGATCTTCATTAATTTTGCCCAATAATCATATGCCCTGATCATGTGTGATCAGTGTGTCAAATATATGTATCTTGCAATTCAGCATTCAATTGATTTAAATGCTGAATTGCAAGATACATATATTTGAAAAAGCAATTGTATCTAGCTGCAGGTGGCTCAATACAGCTTAAGATGATAAGTAAATTATAGTTTACCTTGAAAAGATAAAAATGAGCTACAAAGAAATTGTCTGCCCGGCAAGCATACTCCATTGGTGCCCACTTTATTAAATATAAGTACATAATAAAGTGTAAGTAATAATAGTAAGGTATTAGGCGAGATTGTCATATGTGAGGCTATAAAAAAGCCACAATACACAAGGAACAATAATATACTAGCCCCAGGGATCAAACAATGGTTAAATTGTTATCCTGTCACTTAAATGATATTGAGACATAATAGTGTTGCTTGGACACATGGGCATCCATAATATATGCTACTTTTATTATTAGTTATGAGCATACAATATAAATAGAGTAAGAGCCCAAAGCCACTGGACATTACCTATTTTCTGATAAGTAATATATAGTATGTATTTTGAATGTTTGCATATCTGCTAGGCCAATAGCCAATTTACAGATAATAATAATGTCCTCCAGACCGAATTACGGTCACGGCGGCCAATCTTAATGGAGACTGGCCATCTGCTCAGGTGATATTATAGTGCACAAGTGTGTGCGCAAACACAGGTGCACTCTCTGTTCCCTAACCCTCATGATCCAATGGGACAGATAATCCGACACGACTGGAGAGAGATCAGGCGCAGGACCAATGGCTTTACATGCTTTCCGAGGCACGACGGTGTCTAATATCGCCGACTTCCTAACTCCAGGCTCGTATTGAGATTTCTTAACAGAAAAACCCAATAACTTTCTGTTAGCCAGACCCGGGATTTGTACCCGAGACCTCATAGCAATGCGCAGCAGTCGCATTCAGTACCGCTGCGCCACGGAGGCAGTTAATTCAATTTACAGATATCAGGTACTAAAGGTATAAAAACATAACTAACTTTTTTAAGGTCTGTGCATTGATTTTTATCTATGTTTTGCCAAATATTATTACGAATTAACCTGTTGAGTTGCAGCAGATGACTGAAAGCCAGACATAATAGATATTCAATGATGTCTGGCATACCATGTAAAGTTTATTACTAATATTTATACAAAATAAGACATACGCTACCAATTGCCTCTTTTTAAAAAATTGGGATATCTATCATTGGGTAAGAGAAGTCAGTCAAGATTGCCAAAAAGTCACAAGTACAAAAAAGTCCTACAATTATATTCATGTAGTTTAATATTTCTTGATTTTACTTAATTTCTTCAAATATGTCAGAGTCAAGGTTAAATATCATTTATTTATTTGGGTCACACATTAACTCTTATAAATGTCAAAGTTTACCAATGAGTTAGTGAGTCCAGTAAATATGTTACAGAATTTATGTTTAGGTTGATTGCTAGGTTCAAGCAAACAGGATTACTTCTTTGATCTGAGCAAGAGATTAATAATACAAATTTATTTTAATGATCTACATTTATGTAATAGATGCTTGGCAAGTTTTAAAACTCTTTCTGTTTTTAGTGTACATTAATGATTTTCCAATCTTCGTACAGGATTTGTGTGATATTTTTCTATTTGTGGATGACATATCCCCTATTTTTAAAGTAGATCGAAAAGCACCTAATTTAAATGCTGTTAATGATTCACTATATATATATATATACAAATTATACATGTATCTCACCCATTACCCGAAACTTTTGAAAAACCAACTGTAAGACCAAACATACTCAATTATATAGACCGTAGAAGGTCAGTATCAGTATCACCACCATACCCTATTATCAAGCCTCATCAAAATACTTGCAACATTTACTTTGCGACACTTAATACTCTCTCTCTTAGAACCAAAGAAAGCCTGGCTGAACAGATCTTAGCACTGGTAAACATAAACTGGTCAATGGCCTTGTGTGAAGTTCGACGTTTAGACAAGATAATAGGAGATTACAGCAAATTTATTTTCTATTATAAAGGAGATATAGCAGGCCAAAAGGGTACAGGATTTCTAGTGAACGGATTAAAGACAATACAACAACATTGTAATACTCAACATTAGATTACCACACAATTATATTATAAAGTAATTTTTATATTCCGAGTTACCCCGAATGTACATATTATTAAATTTGATATTAGGGTAATCTTTAAAAAAATGAATGTACAACTGCATTTAGTCAGATTGTAAGAGTGCTGTCTATTATAGATTAATATTAAATAGTTCTACTAAACCCTAATTATTTCATCTCAATAATGCTATTATTATTATGGGCGTGTATGAGGAATGTGATGAAAGTGAATGAAGCCAGGGAAGTGTGTCAGGATCGTAGCAAAAGAAAATCCGTAGTCTCTGCCTACCCTTCTGGGAAACAGGCGTGAATCTATGTATGTGTGTAATTATGTACGTATTTCTATATTATTTAAAAATATATATTTAATATTGGATCCTACTATTATAAGTGCCTCGCCATTGCTATTCCTCCGTGTGTTGTGGATTCGATCCCCAAATGTGACAAAATTGGTGCATTCCACAAATTGTTGTATCGGGTCTGGGTGTTTTTTGTATACGTTGTTTGACACAGGTCATACTTAGCACAGGAGTTGACTGTAAAATAATCCTTTTGAAAATGCTTGGTATTTTATTCAGTACACTCTATCTAGTTTCGTGATTTGATAAATTGGTTTTAGAGCGCATTTTATTTATTCTCAGGCATAGGCAAATTATAATGTTTTAGGGTATGTGTTTTTGGTTGATAGGTATTCAGAATAAGCAATGTAGTCAGCTTTGTAAAAATAGCGAGAATGCAGATCAAGCCTTGTATTTAAGTATCCAACAAAATCTAATAAAGTTATTTTGTATTTTAGGCCTTGTACCAGCCACAAGGCTTGGAGAAATGGGGTGATAAAGTGATAACCACGGTAAGTCTCGACTGGTTTAAATAAACATACAATACATACTGACATAATGGGTTAGTACAAAGTAAGGATTCTGCGTTACTCATATAGATGGAATATTTATTTTATAAATTATTCGTATATTGATACTGTACCAGCAGTGACGCCCACTCCGTGCTTCGTTCTAATCCCTGCCGTAGATAAATATTTGAAACACGTTACTAAGTGATATTACCGTTTCAGGCCAGCACAATAATGAACATAACCCTGTACACGTCGCCGTTTATCTGCATGTATATTTACAAAAGAGGTTTCTTTAGCAGTGACGAAGCCAGGATGCTTGGTCGCCTGCTGACCAGTATTGGTGGTCTACTGGCCATCTCGTTCTTACTGAGAGCGTATGGGCGTTCTACAAACCCTAAATATGTACAGTTCTTGAATGCTCTTAAGAGCCCTATGACTGATACAAAACAATATTTAAAGGGGATCAGGAATTATGACTTTGAGTTCAGCTCATGGCCATCAACTTTCAAAATGACACCGCATGAAAGGTTAGATATTATATTTATTCATTCAACATTTCAGTTTTGCCAATTATTGTAGAAGATGGCCTGCGGGTTGCCTACACTTTACAAAGATTAAAATATAGCATGCAAAGAGATCTCAAAATGGAAATCTTTGTAGGTATGTCATTATAGTTGAACTAAAATATTATCTTTGATATATACATATATCTTTAGTAGATTGCCTAGACGGTACTTTTAAGAATTTATATTAATAAAAAAAGCACTATTTTTACATCCATTGATTACTTATTATTGACACAGTGTATCAAAGTAGTTACATTTACATTTCCTACATAATAAATTTGATCTTAAATATATAATCTACATAATATAAATTCTTGTTGATGATCACGATTATGAACGAAATATCGCCAGCGCGGTTAGTAAGCGTCGCGGGCCACGAGCTTTGAGTGTCTTGCAGTCTTGGATCGTTACGTAGTAAAACCAATCCGCGCGGATGGCCCGCGCTGACTGCAACTCGGCCGCGCGTTTCAATCATCATCAGCAATCTAGTGGCATAATGGCATTGTAAGGATGTACTTGTATACGCCGTCGTCGTTGCCTTTTGTTCCACAGGTAATATAATATAACAATTAAGAAAAGTGACTTTTCGAGGTGGCAAACCGCGCGGCACTAAACTCGTTTTATTGTTTCGAGCTGGTCATCCGCGCGCGTACGTGCCGCGCTTACCACCCGCGCAGACGGTCAGCGTCACTGTAAAACCAGCCTGAAATAGGTATAAAGGTGTGCTGTTATGACGTGTGTGATTGAAATGAACATCGACAATCCAATAAGAGCTAACGACTAGTGTAATTGCGCCTTAAATCTTGGCTTGCGCTCGTCGGTATCAAGTAGGTATTATTTTAAATTAATTAATTGAAGTGCAAAATAATAAGCGCGAAAATAAGTTTATGATTTCTTCGTGTCGAGGTTAAGTATCAAAATTAAATATTGTTTGTCAGTACCTATCTAGTTGTACGCCGCGGCAGGGACGAATCCTATCTAGGGAACCAGCTAGAATAACTTTTACTGAATATTACATCGAGTTGGTTGACGAATTGATATTTATTATCAAGAATAACTAAAATTATCGGGCGTTCCTTTATGGAACACAGGGATTATTTTAAGTATTTAAGTTTAGAGCTAGCTATTTAATTAATCTTCCAACAGATAAAATAAGAAAGTGGGTATGTAGAGGGATAAAATCTAATACCAACAGTGCCGGCGACGGCAAGGCGGCAGCCGTCAGCGGACGATATCCGTGTATCGTCGCACGTCGCACGCCGCGTAATCGGCCATTACCCCTAGCGTTAGGTGTTAGCCAGCTCTTAGTCCATTATATTTGCCCTTGATAGCCGTTATATTTGGCTGTCCGAATATAATAGAATGCGAAAAAGCAAAAAAATATATAATAAAAAACGTAATTTATTTTCGCGTTTCTTTTCGTTGTATCGTATTAGTAATCACAGGCACTACCACCTAATTTCGTTGTCGGAAGCGTTTCCCTAGCAACTTGCATAATTTTATAATATTTTATGTTTTACTTTTCCCATATAAAAGAAAATTTCATATGTCGGTATCCTTACCGTCCTTATTAAGTCCTCTTACAAACATACTATATGTTTAAAAATATATAATAATAATAATTCGGATTTTTAATTCATGAAATATTTTAACAAATTTGTTAAATGTTCAGGTACTTGTACAACTATAGGCGAGCCGGAATAATTGGCAACGAAGACGCGCTCTTTCACTCATGCTTAGGAACTTAACGTCACTTCCATCGGTTTCCTTTTTCTATTCATCGTGTAGAATAACTGGCTATATGTAGTGACTAACCAAGGCCTTTTTGTACAGATCCACATGGAGGGATATGAACCCCTTTAAAACATGTGTGAACGCCCACCTGCCTTTTTTCAAACGAAGTGCTGTACAGATCTTGGCTTTCTTGGCAACCCATACGTTTGGTTTGAGGCTCATCTATCCAGGATCTATGAATTTGATCCAGAGCCTTATGTGTAAGTAAAACTCATTGCCATTTGATTATTAATATGCGTAATCATCGATTCTGTTTTCAGCTACAAATTACGTCGATACAGAAAGCTCAGTAAACAGACGCAATCGCATACTCACATATATTACCTACACATAAACGCATACATCCAGCGATTTCGGCTCCTATTGGTTTTGCGCATAATTTAATTCAAATGCTATTGAATACGGTTGCGCGGACATGATACTAACGTTAAAAGTTTTTAGACTCGCGATTTGTACAAATACTTAATACAATACCTACTAGATGACGGTTCCTACTTATGATTAAGTATGTATTTAAAGGTGATATGTACCTATTTATTGCCTAACGCTTCGACCGATTAGCATCGATCATGGTCGTATATTTTTTCAAATGCGCACCCCACACGAATGAACAGATTCCACTACACATATTATTATGTAGGTAAGTATAGTCGTTCATTCGGATCCAAGTCGATGGCATTTGTATACACTACTACATAGTTGAATGTCAATTATTGCGTTTAATCGTCTTGATCCAAACTTGCAGTACCTCGTCTATGTGAGTGCGTCTGTTTTAACGTATTTGAATGCCTATGTATATTTATGCGTTTTATGCCTTAGCTCTCTAAAGAGAGCGAAAATGAGAGAATCTTTTTGTGTTTTGTGCGAAAGTTAATTAATCAGTAATTTTATTCTTTTGTCTTGAATGTCTGCTTGCGAATTCTTGGAGTATTGCGTTATTTAAATGTTGTGACTCTGTGTATTAATTTTAAATTTGAATTAATTATTTTGTGGAGCAGTATGCCTACCATGAAACGTATATGTCGAAGTTAGACTGTTCGTACCGTGAAATACTTTTACATAAACTCTTGATTTTCATCCAAACCCTTTGATGAAGTAGACCTAACATGCCATTGACCGATAATGCCATTTTGAAAGAGAGAAACGTGAAAGAAAATATTTGTATTTTTCGTTCAGCTCGATTTTGGATAGACATTTTCATGGTGGACCTACTAGTAGGAGATATTTTTATCAAAAAATTTTGTATAGCACACGCGCTCTTGCAAAGTTTTTGGTTTATAATGCTTCCTTGCCAGACGTATAATTAGTTTGCTAGAAGAAGTAAATGCAAATGGCCGCCCTTATTCAATTAGATGTTTAAAAAAACATAAAGTAATCAAAAATAAAACATGGCAAATGTTGAATTTTGCAGCTGTGCGTTTCCTCTCACAAACGGTATAATTACAATTAATATTGATCTTTGTACTGGCTAATTTGGAAATATAAAAGATAATTCCAAAGAATGAATTCGACTTTATTTAAATTTATCAATAGGAATAGTATGACGCATTGTGAAAAGTAGTTAAATGGGATGTTAAGTTTCTACGTAATGTGCGAAGTATAATATTGTTAAAGTTTATTGTATGCCCCGTGCGAAAAAGGACTAGGTATAGTGTTTGTTATGCGTCCTATCGTGGCGCGACAAAGACTAAAGATTATAACCATATCCAAATAAACATTTATTTATGTATACTGCATTATTCATCATTTATCAGGCTGAGATAGATCATTATCCTTACTAATATTATAAATTCGAAAGTAACTCAGTCTATCTATCTTTTCACGGCTAAACCACTCAACGGATTTAGATGAAATTTGGTACAGATATAGTTTAAAACCTGGGGAAGGATATGTCCTTCCCCAGGCTACTTATTAATGATGTAGGTACCACGCGGGCAGAGCCGCGCGCAAAAACTAGTTATTGATAAATATGAACTACCTAGACAGTCGGGTTCGTCAATGTTAACATAACAAAGTTATGAAAATATATAACTTTAAAGAACATTATATGTAAATGGATTAATTAACACTTTATGTCAACATATTAACGTACTCGATTGTACCATTGATGGCAATCGACTACCGATTAACTAATTTCTTGCTAAAGAAGCGCACAAGTAATAAAATATTGTATGTATAATACTTGACTATTCACTTTGCCAACGAAAACTCTTCACTAGTTAGTCGCTCAGCGATACTTGCCAAGCTATACTTGCCCAGCGATTCACGCTCTATACAATACAATATGCATACAAGTGATTGTGATACGGTGACCAACACGAGTAATAGCAATGCGCCCTTGCACTTGCTCATAGCCCGGCGAAAAGGCTCTTCTATGCAAATGCTTCTCGTTTCTAGTATCTAAATAAAACTCACACCTCGCTCAGCGCCAGTAAAACAACTGCCTAAAAATGTCCTATTTTCTATCCGTGTAGGGGGCTCTCTATTCAATGGCAGGACTAATTTGGTAGAAGTCTTCGATGGTCAACGCGCTAAGTTGCAGACGGCTGATGGAAATTACGTGGATACCATGTTTGTGGACAAAAGCGAGACGCCTAAAGGCAAGATATTGGTGGTGTGCTGTGAAGGAAATTCAGGTTTCTACGAGTTTGGGATTATGACTATTCCTGCGAAGGCTGGCTATTCGGCTCTTGGGTGGAACCATCCTGGATTTGCTGGGAGCACGGTGAGTAACGTCTTTATTTATATAATTCTTCTCCATGTGTGTACGTTATTTATTCGTGATTGGTGTTGTTTCCTGGATGTCTTAAATTCACAATTGGATCCAGTGGGTGGCGCTGCGATGAGTTCATCCGGAAAGGAAACCGTTTGCCGAATCCGCTAGTTTAAAATGCTGGTGTGATAGTGCTATTTTATATTATGCATTTGCTCGTAGCCTTTGTGACACTCTTAAAATTTAAACGACTATTTTCGTAAGTTTGATTGTTTGCGTTTGTTTCCTTAGTTAAGTATTACCGAGTGATTCAAAAACATTACACACTATCGCTTATAATCGCGTGTGTATTGTTTCATACTCAGTGCCGGATTAAGCAAGAGCGGGGCCCGTAGCAAATTCTTTCGGCTAAGAGTGCTTGCATACGTCAGACTTTTTGTAGAGCTGATTATTGGGCCGACTGAAATTCTACACATTTATACGAGCGACTTTTTGTAGAACTTGTGCGTTTACCGTATGAAATTCGGTGTTTTTATATACGCCAAGAAAATATTCGGTTACCGATTGTCTGACGTGGATTGTCTTAGTAGGAAAAGTTGTAACATTTCACGTTTTTGTGACATCAAGTAAATTCAATATACCACATCTTAAGTAATAAGTTTCACTCAAAAAGTTACGCTCAGGCAGAGATGAGTGGGCTTAAATATGCGGGGCCCCCTTTCGCGCGGGGCCCGTAGCAATTGCTACTCTTGCTACGTGGTTAATCCGGCACTGTTCATACTGTTTCGAACAATACAAAAAATCATCTACCGGTGCCGCTCCGCCTCCGCTATCTGTGTGTGGCGGACTGAAAGACACGTCGATACGATTTAAATAATATTTATTTGGTAATGACTAATCGCAATAGGCTCGCTCCATTCTGCGTGCAAGCTAAAACATAGTTCGCGAAATATTATCGTAGTATTCAAAGTCAAAATTAAAGTCAAGAATCCTTTACTAATTTGGGTCACAAAGTAACACTTATGAACGTCAATATATAGGCTAGTTTATACAACTAAATCGTATTATGTAATACTAGATTTCGGCTTCGCTCGCGTATGAATAGGTTAGTAGCAGTATTTTTTTTCTGAATGAAAGGTACCTTATGTCCTTTTTTGTTTTTCTGACAACGTGTGTGTGAAGCATTATGATGATCGGTCGAGTAGTTAGGGCGTGAAAGCGTAACAAACAAACAAACAAACTCACATTTGCATTAATAATAATATATTAGTAAGGATTAATCTATAATAGACTGTAGGATGGCATGATGGCGCATACACTAACACTTTGTGACAGTGCAAAGACAGTCGGTGATCAAATTCAGTTGGACAATTTATACACTCGCGAGCAACCAAATCGACTCAAACCTTCACTGCGCACACCTACACCAATTTCACAAAAACTACACATGGTATTTATGATAGCAGTATGTCATCGGAAAGTTTGAGATGACAGCTTTAATTTGGTGTCATTATTATTGACATCCAATCATTATTTTTTAAATTAATAATGTCTGAACGTAAGTTTAGGAAAAAAGGGAAATTTAGAACAAAGGGTTGTGGTCGGGTGTTTTAAAAATTAAACAAGAAGATTTGGAAATATGTACATAAAATAATTTATTAATTTAATACTTAGTATTACCCCCTCCCCTCCCCTTTAGCTTTAAGTACAGCTTGCAGTCGGTTTTCATCGACCTTATTAAGTTTTTGGCGGTCTCTTCAGGAATGACGTCCCACTCCTCTAATAATGCTGTCTTTAGGTCTTCTTCGCTCGAAAGGACTGTATTTCTGGCCCGTACTTTTGAGCTCATCCCATAAGTGCAATGGGATTCGTGTCCGGACCGAGTTTCTTAGTTAAAACATTTTTCTCGACTTGATGTCACACGCGCCGAGCTGAACGCCCACTTAGTGCAATAATACATAATTATTATAATTATGTCGATGGTGTGTTGAGATGCCCGCAAAAGCGCGGTTTTAAAAAAAATTGCAATAAGTTGAACCTCAACTTTCATGAGTTGAAGAGGTTGCTGTGGCCGAAATCGGTCTACTATGTCGCTGCTGTGTACAGCTTCTTAGTATGAGAATGGCTTGTTAGCGCTAGGTGGTGAATTTCATATATCATCACACTAACGAGAATAAGATATGCATGCTTCCACCCGTTCAAGCAACTGATGATTGACTGAGTACGCACCTAAGTTCAAAGCAACAAAGGTGCATTGGATCAAACTTAAAATCGTGACAGGCTTTTTCTAAATCAATTGGTGGTTATTTATTTAATATTTTAATATTATCTCTATGTACAAATACCTACATACATGGTCGTATGCCTATATCCCCGAATGGGTATGCTGATCTGTATTAATTCCAAATTTCGCCTACTATGTTATAAACATTACCTAACCTATAGGTCACACGTAATACGGGCAAGCCTATTGCCGGATTCTTGACACAGCTGCAAACTCCGTGCTGCTACTTAGAATTCTTTGGCAGAAAATCTCTATAACACTGCTCGAACCAAGACCGCAAAAGCAAGTTGCCTTTACCAAATATCTTTAAAGGTCGCAACCGACTTATACAACACCGCTCTCGCACAGCTAAGCCAAACGGAGAGGCCACTACCCGCTGTATACGCACCAACAGCTAACAGGCAACCAGCTGTCCAAGCGCTTACTGCTAGCAATCGACTAGCTGTCCCCGCGCATGTATTGTATGTGTCAAGCGCGAAGCTTGAAGCGCGCGGTAAGTGTGGCTTCAACTATCGAGTGGGACGATGGCGGTAAGCTCGCTTACAGCGAACTGTTTGCTAATTTGTGATATCAATATAAATTATGTCTACAGAGAACGCCCTAAAGCTAAAATTTCTATTAAAATTATTTTGCCGTGTGGGAGCGGTGTTGTATAAGTCGGCTGCAACCTTTAAATCTCAAATATTATTTTGATAAAATTAAATGTACCCCTCAATACTCGACATATTTTATTTCAACTAATAGGTGGGCTTTGTCCGGACCCCAGTCTAGACAGTTCACCCTCCGTTGGATATAGATGCCTAGGCTATCTACATTCAATGGGGAGGAGGAGAGAGGGGGGACACCATAAATCAATAACAGGTAACATGCGTATTGCCGTGCTTTGATATAAGTGCCTCCTCTGCCCCATACTCTCCTTCGCCCCGCTGCGTCTCTAATTACACGCCTCCCGAATGCACCCGTCTGGCCAGATCGATACGACGCATCTCTGCTGCAAATCCCCGCTTCGCCGCACCCGGTTGCCCAGGAGCCGGATATTTTTAGCAGCTATGCCGCACCCTGATGGAAGCGTTTGTGAATGCTATATCACGTTTTCACGTTGTATTTGGATTTGGGGAAATAACGTGGGTCTTTTGTTAATAGAGTTATAGCTGAATGTTGCCCAAGAAGTACGCATAGTATTAACAAATATTCCAGATCTTTTTTAAGATTCACGTTTTATATTTGCTCGTTGTATTAAGGCTTGTTTTGAACAATGGAAAGGGCGTGCGTCTTCGTTAAACTCAAGCCTGTGTCTCGTGTATGAGGTAGGCAGAGTTTTATTACACAATCACGTTTCTCTAGATATGTAATTATAATATCGAATTGCCACTCTAAATTTTAAAACTACTCATAGTAATAATGCAATATGTTGTCGGTGTTCTAGGGTTACCCGTACCCGGAGCAGGAGCACAATGCTATCGACGCGGTGATGCAGTACGCGATTGAAGAGTTGGACTTCGAGCCAGAGCAAATCGTCTTGTACGGATGGAGCATTGGAGGTTACTCTGCCGCTTGGGCCGCCGTTAACTACCCTATTAAAGGGCTGGTAAGTATTACATAGCCTTAAAGTATTACTTGTTTTTTTTCGGCTCTGTAACCAAATGTCCTCTTCGCATACATTTCGCAGAATGTTCTTTTCGCAATATATCACTTGCCCAGAATGTCCCATTCTTAAAATGTTCCTTTTGCAGAATGTGCTTTCGTAAAATGACCCTTCTCCAATTCTTTGGTATTAGTAGAAAAAAATCAGCTATAAATCAGATTGGCTTACAGATGGTTCCATAGTAAAATAATTAAGATAGATATCATAAAAACTACAATAAAGGACATAGTTATACATAAAATCGTTATCTAAATGTTATGTAGATGTGGTTATGCTACTAATGATGATAGAAAATTCAAGCCATAAAGTACTCTAGTCAAGCAAGAATCTCATTTCCCAGATCTTGGATGCGACCTTTGATGACCTGCTCCCATTGGCCGAGAACCAGATGCCGAGGTCTTGGTCTCTGCTCGTGAAGGAGGTGGTTCGGTCGTACGTCGACCTGAACATTGGTGCCCTCGTCACCAAATTCGACGGACCGGTACAGATGGTGAGGAGGACTGAGGATGAAATTATCTGTCTGAGGTATGTGACGTCATTATCTTATAGATGTAGTAGTTCTTTTGCGACTGCACGGTTGGCGTAGTGGTTTAAGTGGTTGCCTCGCCACTGCCACTCGCCTAGTGTTGTGGGTTCGATCCCCACATGGGACAAAAACTTGTGTGATCTGCAAATTGTTATTCTGAGTCAGGGTGATCTTAGTTTCCGTTGTTAGAATATTTGTAAGTCCTCCGCGACACAGGAATTACTCCTAGTGCGGGATTTGAACTTCAACAAAAATAAAAAGGTTAAAAAATTTGTATTGTTGTATCAGCAGTGATAGCCTAGTGGGAAACCGTTGGACTGCCACGCAGAGGTCTCGAGTTCGAACCCAAGGCGCGCATCTCTGACTTTTCGAAGTTAAGAATACGCATACGTATTAAATAGTTAATTATTGCTTGCAAAAGTAGGAAGAAGGAAAACTTAGTGAGAAAACCTGCATGTCTGAGAGTTCTTTATAATGTTCTCGAAGATATGTGAAGTCTGCCAACCCGCACTAGGCCAGCGTGGTGGACTATGGCCTAACCCTTCTCACAGTGAGAAGAGGCCCGTGTCCAGCAGTGGGACAGTATAATACAGGGCTAGTATTATTATTATTCTCTTAATTACTTTTTCTTTCTAATAATTACATTTTTAAATATAAATATAAAATATACATATTTAAAAATATAAAAACTGAAATGACCCACCGACATCGGAAACAGGGTCCAAGCTGCCGGTGGTTAGGGCCCCAGAGAGAAAAATCTCTTCACAATAGGTACGCGCCGTATCAAGCAGTACTGCCTTTTGGATCAAGCAGACCGTTATTCTAGGCTTTTCAGTAGGTGATGGGGCAATGTTGACATCAATCGATCACAGTGCTACTAATGCACATTCGCAAAAATAGTACATATACAGTCACACGGTTATAACCCAAAAAATGTGGTAAAAGTGGCATAACACCCACATATCGCCAACTTAGATTTTAAATCCCACGTAATGTTTTAGAGTTCGAGAAACACTTATACAACAGCTTAGTCCGTCCGTCTGTTATACAACTTTTAACTCAAGAACCGTAAGAGCTACAGACTCGCGGTCAACGACTCAGCATAGTAGATATATCCCCAAAATTACTATGACCTTTGACGTCAAGGTCACGTGGTGTCACGTGACCTTTGCATATTACTTGAACCATTTCTTCGAACATCTAACATTTACGGCAATTCATTGCCGTTTCTCACTTGTGTAAAAGACAACTTCCGCACTGGTAAAACTACTACTACGACTATAAACAAGACACAAATAACACCAACACATCCGGAACAACCATTTGTGGATCGCATAAATTTTTGTCCCGTATGGGATTCGAATCCACAACACTCGACGCAGTGGTGAGGCGACCATTTAAACCACTACGCCAAACGGCAGAAAGCGAGAGCCTATTACTATGCCTTCTACCGGGTACAGACCAAGTCTCCGTGCTGTTTCTGATAACTTTTTACCAAATACCTAATAACACTGCCCGATCCGAACATCTCATCCGAAACCTCATGCACAAGAAGGTCGGCCTCGATGGCGTAGCAGTCGGTTACATTAACCACTGTCGCTGAGATCTGACAACTTCGCTTAGGTCGTAATGTACATAATATATGGGACTCGGTACCGAAATTATTTCGGGTGATTCAAGGTTAAATAAAGATATAGCGATACATAAAAATAAAATAGCGCTGTGAATATTCTATACCGCAACGTAACCGCAAACCTTAACTATTCTCGGTGAACCTTTAAAATAAAGCGCTCCAGTAATTTTATACCGGTAGCAAAACCGTATACCTTAATCGCTAACGGTTTGAGTGCATCCCTTGATTTTCTGAATTCACTATGGGATTCGGTAGGTGGCCCTGTGATCGGGTTATAGGTACCCCTTTGATTGATATGGCCAGAACAACGTCTTTTGGGTCTGCTAGTTTATCATAAATTTATTTTTTTATAATAAGGTTTTTATAGAATTACAGGTGTGTGTCTATTGTATTCCTTTTTTGTATTTGCAGACCCGGCTACCTGACTACGAACCGCGGCAACCATCTCCTGATGCAAATGATTGAGGAGCGCCACCCGGACGTTGTGCGGGATCCCCTCGCGAGGATGGCTCTGTTCAAGCTCGTCTCATTGCTGGAGGTCCAGCGCAATGCGCTCGACAGCACTAGTATACAGCCGTATGACAAACCGCTGGTTGTTCTGGTAAGGATATTATTATGTATTCAAATAATGACACATAGATGATGTATAGCTTATATATGTTGTAGTAAAAACTGAAAACTAAGATTATCATACTACTATCGATTAAACGCATCGATAATCTTAGATCGAGTTGATGTAGCAGTATGTAGTACCGAAAAATATATTAATTTGAACAGTGTGATGCTTCATAATGATAGTATACTGAATTTTTTTATTGGCTGTTATGGCCGTTTTATGTACGGAAAGTTAATTATTGTATGAATAATTGATACGTCAAATTTTAACTATCCATAGTTACAAGACTTGCTTCTGATAGGAACCTAGCCAAAGCGACATCGGTCGCTTTCTTTTTAAATATAGCCTTAAAATTCTCACGAATTATGAGATTTGGTAAGGCCCAGTTTCTCTATCAATAACTAGTTGTTTTAAACAGTTACATTTAGAAATAAATCTTCATAGAACATGTGTGCAAATTAACAGCCCGTAAGTAAAGCGACTCGTTTCTTAAATATAGCAATCAGGCCAAAGTCGCTGAACTGATTTGAGGTCTTGAATCTCTAGATTTAAGAATTATAAGCGTTACGTCACGTGGTAAAGATTAATGTCAACATTGTACCATAGATAAAAGATAGTTATATATTTTGTAGACCTTTTATTATATAAACAGCAAACATATTTAACTGTTACCTATGATACATTTTTTACTAATGTCTGTAGAGTTAGCTAAAACATATGGGAAACAGAACCCAAAATATTGCATTAAATTTTAAAAAATCACCATTTGGCACTTAATTACGATGTTGCCATTCGGAAAAAACGGTGTACATGGCGAAAACGCCCTTCAATTAAAAGATTTTGTTTTAAATTAATTACGACAATGAGATGATTAGTAGGTCAGTTTGAAGTGAAATTGAATATTGTGATACAATGTTTACTTTAAAACAAATACTACAATGTAAATTCTGTTTAATTACACTAACCCCGGTTTCTGATCTTGAGAACGACTCAAACTCTCTATAATAACTCTCGTTTCTATATCAAGATTTACTTAAATTGTTATAAAATTTGACTAGGTATTTGTACATCATATAAGTAAATAATAATAATATAATATAATATTAATAAATTTTTATTTAATAAATAAATAAAAGTCTTTACAAAACACATCACAGGCTACTTGTTGTATTAACTTCACATTAAAACTATATTTAATCTAAAGGAAAATATTTTATAATTAAAAAATTGGACACAAAATGTCTTGTTTATAAAGTCTGTTTTTACATTTTATTACCTGAACTAGGTCAGAGACCTGTGTTTCAGGCTGTTTCTAATATTACATTGTTATTCTATTGTTAATAAAGTAAGAGTCTACAAAAAACATTTAATATTATACATGTACTGCAAACATATATAGGTAGTTAAATATACCTACAATTAAAATATTTATAAACAATAACAATTATAAATGAAAAATTGCTTAAACAATAAGAAATTATTTTACAACTACTAACAAATTCTGTGTATCTGAATAGGTAAGCGTTTTTAGGTACTTTTTTAAAACTATGTGACATTGATTATGATTAATGCTATATATATCTAATAACTTATTTAGTTTATTGTACAAAAAAGGCCCTAAGAATAAGGAAAAATTCTTCATGTAAGCATGCTTAGTTTGGAAGCTTTCACAAACTAAGTCTTTCCTTCTTTTGTTCGTAGGTAAAAAAAGGTAGTAGCGTATGTT
Source organism: Catocala sponsa (assembly GCA_963564715.1). NCBI lineage: Eukaryota > Metazoa > Arthropoda > Insecta > Lepidoptera > Erebidae > Catocala > Catocala sponsa. The sequence goes on from OY751326.1 coordinate 6,200,032, forward strand.
GTTTTTAAGGATAGTGTGCAGGATAAATAGTTGAAAATGCTTATTCGCAAGTAGTTTGATGACATTGTGATTTTTTTTTTTTGAGAATACTCACATGAGAATTGCTACTTTTCTCAATTCAGAAACTGGAGGGATTAGTCGCATATTGCACATATACCTATTTGTTAAATATTGGTTTTATATACAAAAACTGTTATAACGTCACATATATTCTTCAGTATCGTTTATCTGGTGATACAACACTGTTCTTTAACTTGTATCGTTTCACAAATTCCAGATCGCCAAGTATATGCGTGACTACAGGGCGACGCACTGCACGCCCCTCCCAGAAGATTTGTTCGACGAACTCATGGACAACATAAAGAGGACCCGTCGTTAAACAATCCTTCATATATACAGTAGCTATCCACATCTATCCAAATTTAATAATCTTCATACTCAGAGCTTCTCTGGTGATATTAAAATTGTATTTTTCGAACACGTTTAATATTATATTAGACACTTTTCCAAATAGTATCGTCACAATCCTATAGTTTTAGAGATCAGTCGTGGATATATCGCTTAGATATAACTTTATATGACTGTATATGAGGCTGGTTTTACAGTGACGCTTATCGTCTGCGCGGGTGGTAAGCGCGGCACGTAGGCGCGCGGATGACCAGCTCGAAACAATGAAATGAGTTTAGTGCCGCGCGGTTTGCCACCTCGAACAGTTGCGATGAGACTTCTCTTAATAATTGTTATATTATATTTTTTATTGCAACAATGACGGCTTATAAAAGTAGATCCTTACAATGCCACTAGATTTTTGATGATGATTGAAACGCGCGGCCGAGTTGCAGTCAGCGCGGGCCATCCGCGAGAATTGTTTTACTATGTAACGATCCAAGAACGCTTACTAACCGCGCTGGCGTAAGTGGCACTGTGAAACCAGCCTTACATTTGTCAGTTTGTGACTTTTTTGACAGCTGACCTATGATCATATTCAGACTTCGATGGTGGCACTGTGGCCTTAATATAAACACAGGGCAGAACATGAACTGTCATGCTAGTCGATAAAAGCATTTAAGTATACTAAAATTGATGTTTGCCAATCAGCCTATTAATTTTAATTGTGTTCGCCATGTGCTGGAAATTCCATCATAATCTGTTTTATCCTACCTAACTATAAAAAAAGGTATATATTTTGGAAATATATACCTTTTTTATAGTTAGGTAGGATAAAATATTCATTATCATTAAAACTGATTTAAAGATGTCAAAAAATTTGTTGACAATAAGAGAAGAAGGTTCTGAGTTGTTTCGGCTTTGCCTATTTATTTATAGATTAATAAAATATATCACCAGTAATCAATTTCGTGCATAATAACAGATATAATACTATATACTAAGCGATATATCTATTTTAATGTATCTTAGACATACGGTACCTTATCAATGTGTTTACTTAGTCATGATGTTGTACGTACATATAATTGTCTAAGTACACAATGTGTTAGTGTACTCTTAATGATATTTTAAGTGGGCGAGCTAGAGCGATGGAATTTTATTTTGCTGTTCATTGCAAGGTTATATAGTACATGTGATTTAGTTATGTGCAGATATAGAGTAATGCAACGCAACTAGTGTTAAATAACAGTAAGTATTTGAAATAGATAGTAGATACCTTACTTTTAGAATTTTGATTGGAACTATCAAAACTGTCTGTCATTCATGCAACTGCTTATGAAGACAACATGGCCCCAGTAGTCTTCGGGTAAGAACGTAATTTCGCCGCAACGTGACGTCATGAAAGCTGTCTATACACCGCTTGACAGAATTCAAAGAACCATTCAAATACGGTACAATATAACAATTACACTTTTATGTTCTGTGCGGGTATGAAAAACCTATCTTTCAGCACGTCGTTATTATTTTCCAAATTGTTCTGCGGGGCGGTCAAAAATTCTTGAGACAACACCGCGTAAATGCACTAACGCATTCTTTACTCTGTTGATAGTAGGGTAAACTCATCTAACGCTGTAACAAAACATGATATGTAAAAAAATACAACTTAATCTTGATAATTCTTTTTTTATTTGTACTAGGAACATAATTCAGATTTTTGTTTACTATGTAATCAATATAAATCTTAACATAATATTATATATCTTATTCTTATAATATAAGATTATTCAAAGCACTTGGGCAAAGCTGTGACAATCACTATAATGTTGTGATAATACTTATGTGTTATAGTAAAACTAAGTGAGTATTTATTATTTTTAATCACATTCATATTAAAAATTACCAATGAAATGAAAATAACTAAATATTTTTAGATGCTTAACTTACGTTTCTAGTCATGTAAGTAGTATTTAAATAAGACATTTAAGGTTACAATGAAATTGGGATATTTTTTATTCTTCACCACTTGAGTTATCTGTGCTGCAATCATCACACATAAACTCATAAAGACATCTTGGTTATCATGTATAATTTGATTTTGGCATTGGATATGATAAGGATTAGTACAGAAAGAGCATGTTATCCAGGCGGCTCCATTTTGTAATTTAACATCTTCTGAGTATAGACCATTGCAAATTCGGCAAATCCAATCATCATCCGAAATTGAAGATTTAGATCAGAGGTTTCCAGACTTTTTCTCATAGACCACATTTGGCTTTTTCCGGTGGACCCCCTGCAACTAAAGAAGTTCATGCAAGTAAAAAATTTAATCAAATCTCTATGAGCTGATCTTATTTTTTTTTAGAAATTCTCGGAATTGAACCTATCGCCCTATCACACCTACACGGTAGGCGGACTGACTTTTTTTTTAGTAATACTCTATCGAAAATTAGAAAAACCACTGGTACTGAAAATGGAATATGCAAGTTTTTAGAAGTAACAGTCGTTGATCTTGTCGAACAGTCGGTGAAGTCAAGCCAACATTTTAGTTCTTCACTATCGAAAGCAAATAAATTTTTGTGGACCCCCCTTACGAATTGTGCACACCCATTTTTTTTGTCACGTCAACGTAGACCCCCGTTAAGTCTCCCCTGGACCACTGGGGGTCCACCTGGACTACTTTGGGAACTAATGATTTGGATGATTGAGAAGTTTGTGTCACGTTTTTCTTTACTCGTTTTCTTGATTTTGACGTATCTTTTTCGGCTGTGGAGGTAACCGTCGCTTTTTTGTATTTTCTTTTTCAACATATAGGTAGTAAAGAAACGTTTGGAAATGGTATGTTAAGTGGTGTTAAACACTGAGCTTTAGGAACAGTTCTCTTTTGTCGTGTTTTGGTAATATTAATATGTCCTGTATTAAAATTTTTCTTATTTTGGAAGACAGGTATTGGTACATCTTCGGCGATTGAATTCGAAGTTTCTCCAGGTTCGCATCCCATTTGTAGTATTTGAAGAGGGACATCTTTCTCTTTTTGAACCTCGACAATAGTTCTAGTGCTTGAGGTTGAAGGTTTGCTAGCATCATTTTCTTTAGATTTTCTTTCACAAAGCGGATCATTATTCGTTTTATTTACTTCAGTGTGAAATTTAAATCCATAATGATCCATAATGATCTTTAATGCCAACCCACCAATTCCAACAAGCACACTTTTTGTTTGGATTGAAGTTATGCTTAAAATCAGTTTTCTCAGAAAGTGAATAAGTCATTTTTCTTATCTGGTTAACAGTAAGACCAAATCCAAGTGCTTGCATTTCTACTATGTACGACAATAAGCTTTGTTCTGAACTTACCGACAAGGAAAATGGTCTGCCCAGTTTTATACCCGCTTTCCACTGTGAGCGGAACGGACTCCGTACGGAGTCCGTACCGCTCGCAGTGGAAAGCAGGCATTAGCGTATTAATCTGTGTTATGCCCCGCTTGCGTTCTTCCTTTACTCGTTCAAAATTTACCTTTAAAGTACTCTACGGTATGGTACGGTATCTTTTGATGCCCTGTAGATACTCATTTTTGATGACAGGACACTTTCGATATCCGCTCTTAAAGTTGCTTCATTATATGTATTTTCTATTTTTTTATTAGTGTTATCTTCTATGGCGTCTGAAATAAAAGAACTCACTTAATTCTGTGATAAAAATAACAGCCATTGAAATAACGCTAGAAATCGGTCGCTAATGTTTTATATTTTAAATGTATTTGTAAATTGAAATTACTCAATTATTATTATTCGTAATAAAAACCATTATTACTACAAGAATTTAAAAAATCATGTTTATCTTGGTTAATGTATCGAGTGTATATTTTGAAAAGCTATAACTTTTCGAGTGCAGGAAATAACGATTTGTGCAAAAACTAATAAGAATTAACCTTTGATTGTATTAACTTGTGTATGTTTTAACAACCGATTGGCCAAGTTTCATGCAGGTACACCCATGTTTACTATTTAAAATGAATTAATAATCACAGCATACTCGTACGCTGCCGGCGTGAGGCACAATATGGCGCGCGCGGCGACAAATCACGCAATTGTTGCTTTCTCACTCGCACTATTGAACCAAAAATTTACATACAAAAAGAAGCTTTATTGCTCTCTCTACCGTATTATGCGTATCACAGCAATGTATGAGTTTACCCTATCCCCAGCCAATCCGTTTCAAATGCGTCCAGGTCGTACACTAATGCATTTCCTTTTTTTTCTTTAACGCGAGGAAATGTGCTATTCACATTCCCTATCGCCGGTTTTGGAGCGGGCGATGGGGATATGTCGGGATCCAGCCGGCCAAGATGGAAATTTGGGCTGAACCGACTAAAACCACCGCGGTGTTCCTCACACCTTTATGGCGAGGCCGCGCGGATCGCTCTCGCATTAGAATCGCGACCCCGCCGAAGGTTCGACCCGCCGATGGACGTGACGGGTCCCACACAACAATCAAACACAACAATTGGGAGAGTTAGTCCCCGACAACAATCGGGGGACTTATTCCCCCTTCCGACATCGAGAGGCGTGCGCGGAATACGAACGCCGCCTACTCGGACCTGCGCTGATCGGGCGGTGGACGGCCCCAATGGGTCTTCACCCCGTACCAGTGTCTCTTGGCGCCATTGAAATAGCGACGCCAGGAACCCGGCCTCTAGGTCCCAGGGCGACGATCCGGCAAGGAGGCTCACTGCCTCGAACGAAATCGTGCGGTAACCTCGAATTACCCTGACGGCGATGACGCGTTGTAGTCGCCGAAGAGCGGCCACATTTTTGGCCGTCAGAGTGTTGGCCCATACGTGTGCTACGTATAGGGCCTTAGCCCGCACGAGCCCCACGTAAAGCCTCCGGCAGGAGGCGATAGGCCCTCCTCAGTTGGGCAGCAGGCGCGCTAACGCGCCTGCAACGCCAGAAAGACTGGGGGCAAAACCCCGAAAGTGTGCAGCTAAATCCCACCGGCTGTCGAGTACAAGTCCCAGATACTTGAGAGTCGACCCGACGCCGATGCGGACCCCTCTTACCATGATGTGGAGCCCCTGGAGGTGGCCGGTTCCGAGGACCATGAAAGAAGATGGCCTCGGACTTAGAAAGAGCCACCTCTAGGCTCAACCGCCGGATACGACCAACGACTTGTGCAACCCCAGCAGTCGCCAATATGGCCGCCGCCCCGTGCGACTTACCCCTTGCCGTGATTAAGATGTCGTCGGCGTAACAAACGACGCCGACGCCACGGAGGAGCGCACCTCGCAGCACTCAGTCGTAGCCGATGTTCCACAGGAGCGGACCCAGAACCGATCCTTGTGGAACACCGCACGACATCTCTCGGCGACTCCAACCGTCAGGACCCGGACAAAAAATGAATCCATTATTTAAATAAGCCCCGACTATGCGACGGAGGTAGGGAGGCACGCGATGAAAAACTAACGCCTCCCTAATACAACTCCAGGGCAACGCGTTGGCGATGTCGAGTGACACCGCCAAAACGACCTCGCCCCGGGCAACTACTTCTTCCGCTAGACTCCTCACATGCTGAATCGCGTTGATGGTGGAGCGCCCGCGACGGAAGCCATACTGACTGTCCGCCAATTCCGGGCCCACCGAAGACAAGTGCTGGACGAGTCGCTCCACGATAATTCTCTCGAACAATTTAGCGACCTCGTTCAGCAAAACAATGGGCCGGTAGGCGGACGGGCTGTCCGCCGGACGCGCCGGCTTCCTGAGGAGGACCAGTTTTCCAACCTTCCACTGACTTGGGAACTGGCCCTGCCGAAGACATGATGTGAGGAGTCCTCAGAGTCGGGGCCCGATCTCCTCAAGGGCCAAGACCCACGCACGGCCTGGAATGCCGTCGGGTCCTGGACCGGTGTTCTTCGCACGGAGTCGTGACACCGCCGCTCGTAATTCTACCCGGGTCACTTCGGAAACAACGTCGTCGTCAAAGTCCGCATTGGACGCCACGGAAGGCGGAACCATAGGCGGAGGAGTGTGCTCCGTTCTGGAGGGAAACAGAGCGGCCACCATCTCTCGCAGGAGCTCCGGACGGAGACTCTGGGACGACGGAGGCGCCCATGGGTGATGCTTCGACATTACCATAAGGTATGGACGCCCCCAGGGATTACGGTCCAGAGTCTCTAGGAACTCCTGGCGGGCCTGATGTTTGGCCCGCATAATCTCAACTTTCAACAATTCTTTGGCCGCTCTATAGGCCTCATAGAGTTCCGCCTGTCTCTCCGTGAAATCGGGTGGGCGGCGACGCCTTCTGCGCAGCCGGATGTACCGGCGTCGCGCAGCTACACAAGAATACCGTAGCTGCGCAATATGATCCGACAACCAGTAAACCTGGCGCCTCGATGGAGTAGATCTTACTCACGGCATCGCCGCATCACAAATTTGACTCATTGCCTCCCGGACCACTCAACCTCCATCTCGATATTTTTAGGCCTGGCCGAAGAACGCACCCAGGCCTGAACGATGGAGGCCTCCAGGAGGACCTCCCGATTTAATTTAAACAAGGCCCAACGCGGACCGCCCTCAATCGGATATCTTCGAACGGGCGCGCCGGAGGTCTGGGCGGAGACGTCGAACCGAATGTAACGATGGTAGCCGACAACGTCTCCACCTCCTTGACGACGCGCCAACCTACGACACGGCGCGCTAGAGCGGGGCTCGCAAAGGACACCTCCACGATGGAACCGCCCTGCTGAAGCACACACATGTGCACTGATCCACGATTGAGGACTTGCAGGCCGTTCTCAACGGCCCACTCCTCAAGCAGCTCACCTCTCGCATCCGTGGTCGGTGAACCCCAAGTCGAGGATTTGGCATTGAGGTCCCCGACGACGAGCACGGGCCGCGGGTGGCTACGAGCGACAACGACGCTAAGTTTGAGGAGATACTCCTCGAAGTCGGCGAGAGATCGGTTGTGTGAGAAGTAGCCGCCCACCACAACCGCTTCTCCTATCTGTGCTGCGACGCAGCCCCGTCCTCGAATGATGTTCTTGAAGGACGGGGTGCCGGCGGTGACCAGCGAAATGATCGTCACCAAGCCACTGAGGTCCCCTACCCAGCCATCACTGGGAGGGACAATGGCGACGTTAATTGACCACTGCGCCATGCTCTGGAGGAGAAGATCCTGAGCCCTGGAGCAGTGGTTTATATTACTTTGGAGGGGGTGGAGGTGTGGATCCATTAATTGGTATCCATTACAACCCCTGCCCCCTCGACCGCAGAAGCGGCGACCTTTGCCATTTTCGTCAAATTTATGGCCGACTGGCCCCTTTTTGGTTTGGGTGGGGACCACCCCCTACCCCCGGTCTGGTGATCGGCCGGCTTTCCTAACGTGGCACATAGAATGCAGTGCGGCGTCGCTCTACACGAGCCGGCCAAATGACCGGCCTCGGGTCCGCTGCAGTCAACCTCTGAGGTGCAATTCACACCAACATTATCACCGCTGAGGAAGTGGTAGCACCTCATTGGTCGGGGGTCAAGGAGCTTCACCTGCGCCGAAACCCAACCTATTAAGACTCTTTGGCCGTCGGCCAATTTCTTTGCCGTCGCTACGGGACAGCTGACGACTGCTGTTCCCATGCCGGGGCGCGGCCCGGGCGAATGTCACCGCACCGGACTTGATTGGGAACACATTCCCCAATGTTAGCGACGGCAGCTACTACCTCCTCGACTGTGAGGGAGTCGTCCAGGCCCGCAATACGCAGCTGTGCGCATTTCTGCGGCCTGGACACTCTGACGTCCTCCTCCGGTAAGATTTTGCGGAAGCCTTCCGCCAGGCTATCGGCCTGGTTGCCACTAGCGACCCCAGGCACTTCGATGAGGCGGGCCCAGGTCTGAGTGGTTTTGCACCGCAGACCTGCCGTGATTCCCAGTGCACTGGGATCAATCACGGAGCGCGCCTTCCTCATTGTCGCCGCATATGTTGTGCCTCGTTCCACTGCTGCCGGTTGCAACGTTATAACCACTGCTGTGGAACGAGGCGAGCGGAGATCCTTGGCCTTTGCCTTACGCGCTTCCTTCTGCCTCTTCCTTGTCGCTTTCTTTATAGCGCCGACTTTTTGCCATCCATTTTCTGTTGGGGCCCCGGATGCCGGCTGAGTCTGGTTAGTGGATGGGACAGGCGGGGCCTGGCTTTTAGACCTGCTCTTCCTCTTACTCTTCTTCTTTCCCTCCATCTGGGTTGGTGGAGGGACTACTTGAGGAGCACCTTGTTTCCTTGGAGCCACACGCTTTGTCGCCGCCTTTGCCGCGTATGATGTTAATTGCAACGAGGGTGGTGGGGGACGCTGATGCACCTGCTGCTGTTGTTCACTCCGGCGGCGGTCCGCTGCCAATGGGGACGGAGTATTCGTCCCTCTATGACTGATAGTAACCGCCTAAATTCGGCCAGCTCCTGACGCAAGGAGACCAACTCTGAATCGCCCGCACTTTTTGTTCTGGGGTTGGCACGCATCTCCTCTGACGCCTCATGTCGTCCACTTATGCGGGTGTTCTCGGCTCTCAACTTTTTTATTTCTTCGTAGGTGGTTCTATGAAATAGTACCTCCGTGACGTCCTTCACAGTGGCCATAGACTCCTTGACGATTTTTATACTCATGCCCTTAAGCCCTTTGGACAGTTTTGAGACTAGACGGATTCCTTTCAGGTCGCCGTCTAGTCGCTCCTTTGTTGCCCCGAAGTTTGGTCTTCCGCTTCTGCTGGAACCGATGACTGGGAGGAGTTTTCCCGAGCAGCAGGAGTTCGGGGTAAAGTCATCGCGACTATCTTTTGCTCCTCAGAGGCTCGCTCTTCCTCTTCGGCTCTCTTCTTGGCAGCTGCTAATTCGGCTTGAGCTTTGCCTACACCAACGTAGCGCCCATGGGTGGGTGGGCGCCCACGACCTCTCTTAGCAACCGGCATCTTAGGTACTGGCACGTTCTCTTCACACGAGGACGATTCCGTGCCCGAACGTTCCATTCCTGGATGCGGACGCTTGCTGACAGCCCTAATTGGGCTGTATGTGCCAACAATACTCATGCTCTTTTCCGAGCCATCTGAGAGGACAATCTCCACTTCCTCCTCCGATCGCGCAGTACTAGGCGTGCGCGATCCCAACCGCCGAACTTCGACGTTTTCTTCTTCTGATCGCGCGACACAGGGCGTGCGCGACCTGATATTAGTGGCTAATGCCGACTTATTTTTTAATATTGGGTTTGAATTGGTATCCATATTAAGACCCACGAGTATGGGAGAAATAAAGGTCGACCCGGGCAGAGATCCCGATACCCGGGCAAGCCTGATACAACAGGGCGACGACAGGTACCCTGAGCTGGCCGCACTAGTGACTGAACTACCCATCAACCATGCATCTCCTCGCCGTGCGGCAGCAACTTGAGATTTGGGGTGGTTTTTATAGAGGACCACTCCCTCGCAGTCCGGGCGGTGAAGCCAAGACCCTCGGTTCCGTCAGCAGCCGCGAGACGTGATCCACGACACTGCACAATACGGGGTTACGATGTGTTCTAGACGGTGACAAAGGGGGCCAAAGGCCAAGAAAGGGGGAACAACAAAAACAAAAAGGGGGCAAAATCAAAAGTGGACGCAAAACCAAAAGGGGACAAAGCTAAAAACAAGGGACAAAAACAAAAAGGGAGACAAAACAAAGGGGCAAAGAAAAGGGCGAGAATCGTTAGTGACGAGAAGAGACCCCGTTGTCTGTTCAGCGGCAGGGTAAGTGCACGCCGAACCCGTCAAAGGGGCTCTCCCATGTCCACTCTAAAATAGAGCGGTACTAGGAGAAGCGGGCCCAAAGATAGAGCCTCCGGCCTGTGGATGGGAATAGCGTCCATTCCTCCACCACCAGTGCCAAACGCGACGGCACAAGGCACCGGTTGTCAGAATATTAGCATTACCCAGGGTGTACCACGAGGAGGTTTTCTGACACACACTCATGCATGTTGCAACTAAATCATGATTATAATCAACTCATAATAATGATAGTATATTTATTATAATAGTGTTACGTGCTGGGTTCGACGGATAAGAATGTAAACAATATTACCGACCAAAACACGTTTTATTCTAGCACACAATTAAATTTAAAATACAACAAACAATATACCTGCTACACTTTTCCACTGTAACTGCTTCAAACGCCGTAGTATTTTCGCTTCCGTTCGCTTCGATGAATACTTGACCGCTTACGATTGTAAACTGACTTGGCGGTGCGCGTTCAGTCTATTTATACGCGGTTAGTGTTTCCAGAGTTTTCTAGAAACGTCATACCTGGTATGTAAACAGTATGAACATTCGAGAATGTACCAGCGTTCTATCTACTCTTCTCGTACGAAGTTCCGTAAGATGTCAATAGATGGCGCTGTAATAAACTATAAGAGGGAATTGCCGAGTCTTCCGCACAATGCCGAGAGATGGCACTGGGTGTAACAATACTGTAATAGAGTTGTGTATTCAATGTTTAAATATATTAAATAATACGTAGTCTATATTACTATTCAACTTATAGGTAAATCAATGAATTATACAGCTTTGTATCGCATACGCTAGCTTTGCCCACGTACTTTTATTTATATCACATACCTAATCGATGTACCGTTCACTTGGAGGTTAAATTGAAGATGCTTTCCAATATTTCCCTTATTACTTGAATAATCAATAAAATAGTTATTTCTCATCAATGTACCTATAATTACTTTAGATTGCCTACATTGTATTGAATGGGCGTTCTGTATTGACCTTGTTTGTGGCAGCGCGCACTACTGGATAAAGTCGGCTGCAATACAACTTACTAAGCTGTCATGAGATATAACCATCTTCAATTTTCTGTAAGATTTACTTCTAAATACAGTATATAAGAATAAATGTTGTTAATTTATTTATTACGTTATAATTTTATTTATTAAAGTATGTAGTGCTAGTATATAAATTAAATGGTTTCCTGTTAGTTTTATTATTATGTTCGTTTATTGAGTACGGTTTTATTTAGTGTGATCCTGTTTGCTTTTGGTATTGGTTTCAATTGTAACATTCGCGTAAAATGCATTTAATGTTTGTATCAAGGCATTTGGGTATTTATTTGTGACATATTATTAAGAAATAAAGTAATTCTATTACCGATATGCTATTTTTTTCCTTTTTAAATTTGTTGTTTTGGTTTTGCAGTATATCTTTCTTCTAATCCTGAAGGTAAATTCTTCTAATAAGATATGTTCAAAATACAGGCCGACAAAGTTTAATCAATTTTAAATGTAAACTGAAATGACGTTTATTAAATTTAGGCGAATACCGATTGTGATAATTATGACCCAGACTAGATCGGCATTCGATTTTGAACATATATTTATTACAGGAACTAGATGTGCCCGCGGTTACATCCACGTTGATGCTTACTGCGCCGCCTATAGCCTTCCCCGATAAATGAGCTATCCAACACTAAAATAATTTTTCAATTCGGACCAGTAGTTCCTGAGATTAACGCGTTCAACCAAACAAACTCTTCAGCTTTATAATATTAGTATAGACTAGCTAGCTGACCCGCGCAACTTCATCTGCTTCACATAAGAGAATTTTCCTAGTTTTTGCAATATTTTTCATTTATGCTCCGCTCCTATTTGTCGTAGCGTGATGTTATATAGCCTATAGCCTTCCTCTATAAATGGGCTATCCAACGCTGAAATATTTTTCTAATTTTTACCCGTAGTTTCTTAGATTAGCGCGTTCAACCAAACAAACAAAATGTGAGTGAAGTCGGCGCGTGAGCGAAGATAGATATATACTATTGAGGACTTTTTTGTAGATCTTTTAAAGACCATCATTTTTGTAATACATACTTTTGGTGTATGATCAACGTATGCGAGGATAAGAGCTCGAAAGCGCATTTTCGTCCGACGTGCTTCAAATTTATCGTCACTGCTCAGCTCCTATGTGTCTTAGAGCTATGTTATATAGCCTATAACTTAACTAAACTTGGTACGATTGTAGTCCATACTCCTGGGCAGGCCCAGGAGTATGGACTACAATCGTACCAAGTTTGGTTAAAATCCCTTCAGTAGTTTTTGACCCATGCGTGCATATACAGACAGACAGACAGACAAAAAATTTACCGATTGCATTTTTGTCATCAGTATCGATCACCATTCATCCTCCAATATTAATTTTGAATATATATTCAATGTACAGAATTGACCTCTCTACAGTTTTATTATAAGTATAGATTAGTTCGTATAGATGGGTTCAAATCCCGGGTCGGGTTTTCTGTTAAGAATTCTCAATAGCAGCCCGGAGTTAGGAAGAGGGCGGTATTAGACACCCCCGTGCCTCGGCAAGCACGTTAAGCCGTTGGTCCTGCGCCTGATCTTCCTCCGGTCGTGTCGGATTACCGTCCCATCGGATCTTGAGAGTAAGGAAACAGAGAGTGCTCTTGTGTTTGCGCACACGCTTGTGCACTATAATATCTCCTGCGCAGGTGGCTAATCTCCGTTAACACTGGCCGCCGTGACCGAAATTCTGTCTGGAGGACATTATTATACATTAGTCGTCTGATGCTCACCCACAGCCCTTAAAATGTGATCCGTAATTTAAGAAACTTCTTACGGCAGTATATCCATTACTATGTATAGGTACATAAAAGCCCTTTGGACTTGTTGATACACTTTACATCTAGTGAAGTAAAGTAACAAGTTATGATTGCTCAAGTAGGTACTCCCAACTAGAAAGAGCAACTATTTTTATTATTATTGACGAATATTAAAGGTAATTTTCTTCAAGTTTATTGCTTATCTATACTAATATTATAAAGAGGAAAGGTTTGATTTTTTGTTTGTAATAATAATTTAACTCAAAAACAATCCAACCGATTTTGACAATGCTTTCACCATTAGAAAGCTTTATTATCACCGAGTAACAAACTATATTTTATTTAAATAAACTGTTACTAACATAACCTAACCTACTTTTACGCATGCGAAGCCACAGGTAAAAGATAGTTTCTACAATATAAGTATAATATATAGGTACCTACCTACCTACTATTTAGTTGCATAATTATAATAGTACTACCTGTAATAGGATCTTGCCTGTTTTGATTATTGAATAGAGCACTTGATTATGGAATCATTTTGTGTTGCTTCATAATTCATATGCTCTATGTGCTTGATATTGGCCCCGCCTAGCGGTCACAATGATTCTGGATATATAATATACGAATATTATATTATTCTTTATTAAATATAAATTTAATTTAAACGTATAATCGTATATTTAAGTGCCACGTGTGTTAAATAATTTCAAATAATGGGTACCTAGTTTTATTTATTTCATTATTCAGTTTTAGTTCACTACTGGATTTGATACTAAGTAGGTATACTTTGAGAGTTTGTGTTTCTTCGTATTATTAATCGTATATATCTTGCTCGGGGCTGGAATTTGCAAACCTTTCTTCAATATTACATGAAATATCATAGGAGAATTAATTGAGCTCGTGCTTGCGTGTCTTGCATATAATTATACAAGTTCCCGACATCAACAGTCGGGCTGTGCAGGTATACTAATCTATGGGGCTGTGGCTCGTGGCTCGCCAGGCACGATCACTCAGCCTGCCCACCAACACAAAGAACGATGCATGTCTATGTGTTGCAGGGGCATCACAGTATCACACTATGTTCCACTGCATTGCATTTTGTATAAATAGTTACTTTAGTTTTGGCCATAAACATTTGTATCACATATTGCAATGCCCAGCTTGTTATTGAAGAATTAGTAACGTGATAATTCTAAATCAGGATAGTTATTAATAGGTAGTGATGAGTTGGATATCTCTGCGGATATCTGAGGAAAGATCTGGCACGGATCTTCTATATTATTACGTTTTATTTATGAAATGCTAATCAAATGTTGTAATAAAATACACCTAAATTAATATTTATTTCGTAACGTCATATATACATTAGCACATTAATTATATACTTACTTAACTAAAAATCAATATTTACACATTAATTATTATTTACAGAAATAATAAGCTTCTTAAAATAATATTTAAAGATTTACTACCTATAGAAAGTTATAAGGTAATAATTAAATTATTTTAATGACACTTAAATGTTCATGATATACTAATTAAAATAATTATTCTATTAAATAATACTGCTAAGTTTAAACATTAGATCAAACAACAATGACAAGAACAATGACAAATAAAGTGTCAAATAAACAACGCGATAAAATCCGTATATAGTAAATTAATTTCAATAAACAATAACGATTATACATATCCCAAATAATAGTAATTTGTACTTCAGTAAGCGTAACTTCCCAGCTTCGTCCCCCTATCTTTTATGCTGAGGTTCATAAACAATTAATATCTGAATAAAGCTCACTCAGAGCATTTATTAAAACTGACTGAGACCTACCTATATAATATTTTAATATTAATTAAAAAATATTCTTTTATGACATTATTTTTTAAACAAACATCATACCAAAGATAACCTATATATTTTGACATTCATAAGTATTACTTTGTGACCTGAATGATTATTGATTTGATTTGACTAATCTATGCTGCGGATATTTGATTCAACAACCAACACAAAGCTAACTTCATGTCAAAGAGCCTTAGAACGCAGCTTACTAAAACTAAAATTGAAGGACAGAATCAATCACAGGGCAATAAGAAACCAGACTGGCGTGATAGATGCCTTGTCCTTCGCACGAGCTCTGAAATGGTGGTGGGCGGGTCACGTGGCACGCTACACGGACAACAGGTGGACGATGACCGTGACTATGTGGAAAGGACCTCATGGGCACAGAAACAGAGGGAGACCAAAGGCAAGGTGAAAGGACGAGATAGTGACTGTCGGAACAAGTTATTGGTCCAACCTCACAGGAAATCGCGACGAGTGGCAATTTCTGGAGGCCTTCACCCGAAGAAGGGTCCAGATGGCATATAATTATATTGGGCAGTTGGACTAACAATATCCACACCCATTACTATTCTTACGATGTACATGCCAGTGGAATAATAAAGGCTTTTTTTTATTTATCATTTATTTTATAATCTATGCTGACTTAGTATAAACAAAATAAAAACACGGGTAATGCAAGGAAAAATATTATGTAGTATCACAAAGAGTCAACTGTTGTTTCACATGCATAAGACAACTAATTTGGGGCATAGTCTCTCACAAAATTAAAAAGTACACATTCTGTCTGAGCATGTCATATGAAAACTACTGCAAAACTATTTTAATTAAATTTGATACTTGTATAGCTTAATTTCTGGCTCAACATTTAAGTTATATTTCATCATACTTAGTTTATGGTGTTTTATAGAAACCAAATTTAATCATGACTGATGCTGCTGTTTCAATGTTCGAAAAACTTGCTTTAAGAATGACTCGGTAAAAACATTGATGTCCATTTAGACATTCATGTTCCGTATTCATATCAGTATCCATGGGTTAGGCACTGACTGTGATACATATTTGTCTGTCTGTATCTGTCTAAGTCTGGCAGTGCCTTAGGGCGAACATTGCGGCTACTCCAGGCTCCAAGTCCCAGGAGGTGACTGCCACGCCTCCATGATAAGTACAAATGAATTAGGATTGGACCTCGCTCTATCCTAACCTGCCTCAATCCAGCACAGGGCAATGGTGGTGATTCAGGACATGCATCACAGAATCCACTGATTACGGAGTAGGTCTGTTGACAACCTGAAACGCCTGTTTTTAAACACTTCTTGTTGCTCTTCCCAAGTACATCTGATCGTCGTCTCTTTCTTATTGTATTACTTACCTAGAAAATGAAAAAGCACTGTTAATTTTACTGACATTGTTTCACATTAAAAGACTTATATGCTCAGCTGGAGGTCAGTATCCATTAAGGACAATAATGGAAGACCTTGCAAGTTCTGTATGCTTAAAGGTCCAAGAGCATATTGCAACATTGTTTGCAATAGATTTGTTTTTGATAAGACTCATTGTTGCAAAAACACCAAATATTGCAAGCCATCAAATGATACCTGAAGTATGTAAAGAGCACATTTAAATCTAGCATTTCTTTAAGTTTTTGAAGATTCTGCAATTACATATTTAGTATCAAGCAAATCACAAAGCATAATTATTGAATATGATTGTTACCAAAAAGGTGCCAACTGTTTTAAGAACATGCGGTCCGAATCAGTAATAATGTTGAGATCCGTATCCACATCTACACAGTGTTGATTAGATGCTATTGAAGATCCATATTTATCATATAGGCTGGCAGTGCCAGTTTCATATGGCGAATTTAGCGGCTGCACTAAGTGCCAAATCCCAGGTCACAACTGCCACGCCTCAGTGGTAAGGACAAATGATTAAGGCTTGGTTCTTGCTTCATCCTGAGGCCTGCCACAATCCCGCATTGTGCAATGGGGCTGGTTCAGGAATTGCATCACAGAGTCCACTGATTCCAAATATCTTTTTTAATGTTCTGATAGGCGTGCATTTGCATTTAGCCTCAGAATTAGACCATTAAGATACCTGACCCAACAGTTCTTTCTGAATGTATTAACTGAAAAATAAGAAAACCATTATTAATTTCAGTTTCATTAAATTATTAAACATATGTAATTCTATCAAGTTATATAGCAAACACCAAAGAACTTTTGTATGGTATTTTAATTCAAATATACACAGTAATAATTGATGTTTTTATAGTGTATTTATTTTTAGCATGGACATTTAGGTACAGGTTATAGGCCTCTTCATGCAGTATATAATGCCTGTGTAATGAGCAAAGGAGGATTATTAATGTAATTCATATACTTACTTTATAATTTATTTGTTTAGATAAATTAGACGATATAACAAAAACATTCAGGAGATTTAACTAAAATAATAATAATATACCTAATATGCAGTATAATACATAATTCTTATTTTAGCGTTGTTGTCGCAATAAAATTGAATAAAATGTTGACGGTTAGACCTCATTTACGGAGACGCGAGACGTCGCCGGTCGCATTACCGATAATATATACTGGTCTATGCCGGTCGCACGTCGCGTGCGACTAACAGGTATACTAATCTATGCGTGCGACCTCTGTATACAAATGTACTCTGTGCGTGCGACGGCGCGGCCCGCATTGAATTAGGGATGATCGATATTCATCGATGATGAATAAACATCGATGTTTAGCTGGCAAACATCGATATTTTGACTTCGATAACATCGAAACTTGGATATTTTGAGATTAAAATATCGGAATTACGTCGATATACTCTTTAGGGCCATCTGGCGTGCTTTGGATGTACTAGCTAGTGACCTCGTATATCAAATTTAATTATTTTACTTGTGATGTCACCGATGTCGTAACCGATGATAACTGGAGTAAACTGTACTAATAGTTATTTCTTTGCTTGCATTTCCTAAGAGATTAAAAATGATGAGGTGAATGAACGAACTGAAAATGATCAATTATTGGCGAAGAACTCTACAACACAAGTGGAAGAAGATCAAGCTCAACAAACTATAGATATATGGAATGATCATTATAAAATTGTTAACGAAAAGAATAATACATTGGCTGGGCAACGTGACACGAATATGCCTACGGAATTACAATTTTATTTAAAAAGTCTGGTAGCTGATTTAAATCAAGACATTACTTTTATGGAAAGGGTTAGAATCTACCTACCTCATCTTAAAGAAAATTGTTGTGAAATATTTGTGTTGCACAGCGACTTCCATAGCTTCAGAGAGACTTTTTCGTAAAGCTGGCTAACTCCTGTACCAGTAACATAACAGGCTAAAGGGAAAAATCCTGGAAAAGTTAATTTTTTTACAAAGTGTACCCAAAAATATTGGGAATGTAATTTTCTTATTGTATTTTTTTAATATCAATAAACACATGTATGTAAAAAATTTATATATTTTTATTTCCTACCGAAAATATTGATGTCTTCGGATACATCGATGTTTTTTTAATAATAATAATAATAATTTATTTCGTAAAAACATGAGTAATACATAACAAGTTTTACATTGCATGAAGATGTGTGTACATATGTGATTTGGTCTACATGTTTTACCAATTATGGTGTACGAAAAAATATGCATCTAAATTTTGCTAACAATAAAATGTAATAATTAAGTACTCAATACGTAAGAAAATATTTTCAAATCATTAATAATTAGAATTATGTCAAGATTATAATTATAAAAACAAGTCAAATTCACAATTTCGACATTCATTTTGACACAATTAATAAAAAAAAATAAGAATCAACAATATAAAAATTAATATTTATTTAATTTTCAATTGATGTTTGTCGTACATCGATGCTTTTAAATCGATGTCAACATAGATGTTTTTCTAATATCGATCATCCCTACGCTGAATTCAAACATAATATATGGCGTTGTATGAGTGCGTTTACGGAGAAGCGATTTTACGCGCGTTTGCTTGAAATAGAGCGTGCGCCGCCCGCAACTATGCCCGCCGCGTACGACGGCGACGCGACGCAGTGATAGTCGCACCACGGTAATGTTATTAACAGTATTCTATCTTCATACAAACGGTCGGAACTCGAGTCATACCTACGCGCCTCGGCGTTGGTATGCGCGAATGCGCCGCAGTGACGAACAGACGGTGTGATTGTTTTGTAAGCAGTATGCGTGCAATTTGTGATGATTTGATTTTATTGAACACTTTCTGTTTCATTCACTACGAATTTCATTTTTGATAATATAATTTACATATTATAATATTTACAATCACTGAACTAGAAAGAAACTCAAGTAGATTGATAAAATTAAAATACTGTAGGCGGGCAGCCCTAACTCGTTTCTACGAACCGCGCTGTTATAGGTAATTATTTCAAGGGCAGGGCCGAGTTACAATACTGTATAGATATCATTACCTTGGCCGCACGCTTGGCGACTCGCTGCGGGCGCAGCGGCGGGCACCGCGGCGCGCAACGCTCCGCGTCTCCGTAAACAGCATTGTATATTGCCCTATGTTTGTGTTTAGGCGTGCGATGATGCGTGCCGCTGCACTCGCCGGCGCTCCGTAAACGGAAAAATGCTCGACGCACCGCGCAACGCCCCGTGTCTTCGTATATGAGGCCTTATGTTGCAATACTTGTCATTCCCTAATAAGTAATAACGACCATAGTAAAACTAAAATACCATTGTTCAGGTGTTGGTCCGAGTTCAGGTGCCTATGAAAATATTGTTTATGGCTATGAAGTCATCTGTCACTGTCAGTGTAAATGTCAATTGTCATAGTGACGTTTCGGTTCCTATTTCCATTTCTGGTCAGGAATTGTATGTTGGTTCGAAAATTTGAAAATTTAATGAATTGAAATTAAATTTCAGCATAAGCTTTCATAATTGGAATGCAGTTCTAGTTAAAAATTTTAGTGACTACTGAATTAAACATTTGTAACAGCACGAATCCTTGTAAGTATTTCCTATTGCTTGATAAATAGTATTTACACCTTTCACATGGCCTAAATATAATAAATCAAATATGACTTTCACTAAAAAAAGTTATAAATTAAAACTTTTTCATATTAATGCTTCGCGGAAATTATGTTTTAATGTTATGCAATATTTAATATAACCTTGAAATAGGTCTACTGGCGCCTACACTTGCTTTATAAATACAGTCTTTAACTTCATATCGAGCCTTGAATCCAGACTGTTAAGTGTTGAACACATGAGTGAATGTGGGAAGTATGTGTTATCCATTCTATATTTATATGATATCTTGTTAGATTGTTTATAAACAATGGAAAGAACTGGAATGTAACTGTAATTGCTACAAATATTCTTTTTAAATGTTTTTTACAATAAGTACATAGCATATATTATGCTGTTACTATTTTATTGTAACACACACTTTCCAAAAACAAATGTTGAACTAGAATTCTTGCATAACTTTGAAAGCATTTTCATTAATTTGGGATAATATTAGGTATACAGAATGGTTATACTTGGAGTAGCATCTTTTATACAACACAGGAGATTGTTTCTATAATGCTTACATTTGTAGTTAATAATTGTAGGGTACAAATTAAACACTACTTACTATAATAACTAATATTACTATTAATTAAATCTAATTTCTTCACTCAGCAATTGTAACTTTCTTTTCATCTTTATTATTACTGCTACTTATATTTTAAAACATGAATGAATTTTTAAGGAATGTCACATATTTTAAAAGAATAAGCAAATCTGTATATAATAAGTAGACTAACCTCTTTTTACCAAGTTCTAGCCCTGAAGTTCTTATCTGTATTGCAATTGCAACTATGAATTACTTTATAGAATATCTATCCAGTTTGGGAATTGAAGCTGGAAGAGGTATGGCTGGTATGACTATCAGTTGTATAAATCAGGTGCTAAGAGTATAATTATGTCTAATTAATATCATCATATTCAGTACTAGGTATACCAGCCAAATTATACTATGTGAATATAACATACTAGCTTTTGCGCGCGGCTCCGCCCGCGTGGTACCTACATCAATAAAAAGTAGCCTGTCCTTCCCCAGGTTTTGAACTATATCTGTACCAAATTTCATCTAAATTGGTTGAGTGGTTTAGCCGTGAAAAGGTAACAGACAGACAGACACACAGATAGACAGACAGAGTTACTTTCGAATTTATAATATTAGTAAGGATTGTATTTGGCTGTTGGTATAAGTATATTCAAAACTTCTTTTTTACGGCCAGCCCTACAACTAACAAGTAAAAGTTAACCGAAAGATAAATCGCATGCTGTCTCACTCATGTTTCGTTAAAGAAGAGAGATGGCGAGACTTTTGTCTTATAAATAAATGCTATCTGGAGGTGGAAGGACAAGCCCTTAGTCTAGCATCATTTGTCTATAGGTTTCATAATAGTATATGTATCAATTTTATCAGCAATCAATTTGTAAATTATCATGCCATGTTTCAATTTAAAAGGCTTTGTGAGTTGTATAATTTACTTTATCAAGTAGCATTCAGTCATTGAACTCAAATGTGTTGTCTCTGTTTTGTCAGGCCTCACAGGACCTAAAGATATACAAGCTTTGTGTGGCATGGAGATGCAATATGAAATACTTCCTAATTTCTATGAATAATTAATATGACTTTATGACATGATAGTTTGTTTTTCTTACTTAGCCAATGATTTAAATGAATTTGATTCATATATGCTAGCTGTTTCACAAACAAATTAAAAAAACATATGTGTGACTAAGAAACGGGTTTGTTGCATAAATAATTAGTCTTACTAATCTAAACAGCGCATTTGAGTCTAACTACAGTTTTTAGTGATTCATTTATGATTTATGACATAGTTTTTATTTATGCCTCAAGCTACATTAAATATGTATCTATTAATTCAGTGATGTGAGTAATCAAAATAACATAGATGTCTTTACATATGGTTTTCATACTAACCAATATTTTTTTAATGACGAATGCTGTTTTTTTAATGTATAGTAGCTTGTATTAAGGCCACTATTTATAATAACATTCTTAATGTGTCTGTCTAATTGTGCATCTTATGAAAACTACTTCACAGATTTCAATGAAACTTGGTAGTGTTTGATTATTTTTCTGCTCAACATTTGAGGCACACAGCTAGATCTCTATAGTATTTCATATAAAGCAAAATTCATCATTATTGCTACTGGGAGAGTAGCATTAAAATTACTCAACAGTAAGTTATAAAAAAGTGAAATTAATTTATTTGGAGGCCAAGAAGGTGACGAATAGGCAAGTAGAATGGTGAGAAGTATTGTGTGAGCAAGATTAATAAGAAGTTATCGCCTTTACCAAACATGCAACAGTTTCATAAGAGATCGGTTATAAAATCATTCTTGAGTTAGGTTTGCTAGTGTTGCCACGAATAGTAATAATGATAATCAACTAGAATTGAGAAGTATTAACATTTTACAATAATACTAATGTATTGGCTTCTGTATTCATACATTTTAATTGGTGTTGTAGGAGAAATTACCTGCTCAGATGCCTTCATTGTTTTCCTTGTCCCCCCTTATCTTACAACTTGGGAACAACTTGCATAGATGACATAGTAGATTAAATAGTGGTTGCTACTGCCACACCTAGGGTTCAATCCCCATTTGGGATAAAATTTGTATGATACGCAAACATATGTTCATAGTCAGTTATGTAGTCAAGGTGTTCTTTGTGGTCTTTATTTGAATAATTGTAAACTTCTCTGTGACACAGGAAATAATGCTAGTGTGGATGTTGTATTTAATGCCTAAAGAAAAAACAATGTGTGAGCTATGCCTTCATTTGCAATACAAATATAAATAGGGTACAGTACCTGCTTCTCATGAGGCAGGTTTACCATCTATCTAATGTTTTGGTAGGCAGCTGTTTGATTCTGTTTTCTTGGTGATGCAATACCATGAAAGTAGCCAGGTTCACAAGTGGCGGTTACTATTTACCATTAGGGGCCGACCTAACAAGCCCACTGACAAATCTTTTTTTTTTTAATTTGTTTTTATGTACTACAATCTGTCTCCTTCGTGGGACATTCAGAAGTATGTGGGTTGGTGCTATCGCTGGCTCGCTCAGCATGTGACCTGTGTCACATCCTCATTGTTTAAACAGTAGTTATATTTACTGTGATTGGATTAGGTCTTGAGGTATTTTGCGCTTTAATCGTCGCGCTTTGTTGTGATTCTCCATTAGTGACCGAGCCAGAGTATTTGGGTTTTGTTGGATTCGTTCTTTATAGGACTTGGTATGGCGTACGATTTCCTGCTTCACAGCG
The DNA here is from genome assembly GCA_963564715.1 of Catocala sponsa. NCBI lineage: Eukaryota > Metazoa > Arthropoda > Insecta > Lepidoptera > Erebidae > Catocala > Catocala sponsa. The sequence goes on from OY751326.1 coordinate 6,223,244, forward strand.
GGCATTCGTAGGTCACTGACAAATCTGCCAATATAATAATAATGAAAAAAAGAAATCAACTAACCCCAATATAATAATAATGAAAAAATGAAATCATAAAACCCCAATAGTGGAACCAACCTGAATGCATATGGTGTACAGTTTGTAATTGCAAAAACCAATGCTGTACACAAAATGCAAAACAGTTATATCTAAAATACACCTTGTACTTATAAATCAATTATGATTATTATTGATCATTTTCAAATATTGCAGTACATGGGTATACAGTTTATACATGGTAAGATTACTGATTTGCACCCACTGTAATTGTAGCAAATCAGTAATCTTACCATGTATACCTAAACCGTATACCCATGTACTGCAATATTTGAAAATAATCAATAAACTTTATTATTATTATTATTAATTAATGTATTAAATATTGCTTAACATAATATCTTTATCACATTATGACATTTTAAATCGAAGCTAAGCATTATCAATGAAATCCATATAGCCAAGTTAACAGCATGCGCATGTCATCTGTAACTCGTCCTTATTCTATGCATAACTTAACTGATTCTATTTATATATATGCAACTCATACTGTCTATATATATGTGTTAACTGAACTAATCAAACCTTTCAGAAAATGTCGTACATTAATGACTTGACAGGCGTACTCAGGGGTCTGCGCCTTGTGGTGGAGGCGGGCGTCAAAACACAGCGGGAAGCCGCCGGTGTAATATGGAATAACTCAAGCTTAAGGCCCCTCTTGCAAAGCTGTCCTAGTACTAATCCAATAGCTTTCAAACCCAACCCTGCTGCACTTAAAGAGTATGTTGAAAAGGCCCTCGTAGTCTCACACGGCTTTAGACATTATGCTGCAATGCAAGTTCCTTATTTGCAAACTGATGTAGAAAAGGCAGACATGGACCAGCAAGTCCTGGACGAGATTGAAGAACTGAATAGAGAATTTAATAGAACTTTCGAGACTTTGAATAAGGATGACGGTAAAGTTGGTGGTTCAGGGAGCGCTGCGTCTAGTGAACAGATTGTGTCTCCAATGGGCAAGTTAAAGAAGCACGCTGATATGTTGAAGGCTGAGATGGCGAAACCCGAAGTAGCATTTAAGCCGGCGCCAACTGTTGAAATAGTGAAACCGCCAGTGCCTATCACCTCTAGTACTAAGGGTAATCTAGCACCGGCGCCGAAGCCAGTTGCAAAGAAGAAACATAAGGCTTCTGTAAGTATTTTTATTTGTTTATATTTTATTATTTTACTAGCTTTTGCGCGCGGCTCCGCCCGCGTGGTACCTACATCATTAAAAAGTAGCCTATGTCCTTCCCCAGGTTTTAAACTATATCTGTACCAAATTTCATCTAAATCGGTTGAGTGGTTTAGCCGTGAAAAGGTAACAGACAGACAGACAGATAGACAGACAGAGTTACTTTCGAATTTATAATATAAGTAAGAAATAGCTGTTAACTGCAACTTCGTCCGCGTAGATTTTAACTAAAAAATATTTGTTCCCGCGGAACCCCATTCTTTTTTCTAAAATCAATGTAGCCTAAGTTACTCCTTATAATATCAGCTATCTGCCATTGAAAGTCCCGTCAAAATTGGTTCAGCCGTTTCGGAGATTGGCCGGAACAGACAGACAGACACACAAAAAATTTTAAAATAGATGTTTTCGTATATGTAGTTACCTTATATACTTTCATATGCATTAGATAAAAAGCTGTTATTTTGATATTACAAACAGACACTTCAATTTTATTTATTTGTATAGATTACCAGCGATAGCCTACCGGGAGAACATTGGACTGCCATGCCATGCAGAATACTCGAGTTAGATCCCAAAATAGTTTGTTATTTATGTTCTACATAACATGATATATAACAGCGAAGTATGGTGGTGTAAATATTACCGTCTTTGCAGATTAAACCATGACTATAGTACAATAATATTAAGTTTATAGATGAGTTCTGTATAGTTTATTTAGTAGGTATGCCGTAATAAGAAGTTCCTTGTAAGGGCGCGTTCCCGCTATGTCGTGACGATAGATTATCGTGTCGTTTAAAGCGTCGTGGCTTGTGTATTTAAATAGAGGTGTTCACATACAGGACGACACGATTAACTATCGTCCACGACTTTTTTTCGCAGTGACGACTGTTTGTCAAGTCAATGGGAACTGCTAGCACGATAGTCGTAAAGCGATAAAATAACGTCACGACTAATCATGACGGCAAATCGTGTGTCATTGTTGCAACTATCCATCATAGCCACGATAAAAATGTCGTCTCGTCGTTTATACGTTCTACGATAAAATATTGCGACGACACAGCGACGATAAACAGTCGATATAATGAGAACAGCTAGAGACGACAGTCGTCCAACGATAAATTTGTCGTCACGACATAGTGGGAACGCGCCCTAAGAGTTAATATCAACATAGTTTTTTTTTTTTTCATTTATTTGGGCGAGGGTTTGTTCATTCACTGAACATGTCACCCTCATAGGAACTTAACCAGTTTATAATCTTAACAATCTACGCTTAATACCTATATTTACTAGAATATATAATATTTTAGCTGCGTCACTCAAAGGTGCGGCTAGGATAAAGTTACACAAGCCCAACTCGCGTACATCAATACCATGTTGATTTTAAATCATGACTCTCTCTGCTTCGTTCCGTACACATTCTATCAGAATATGATACACGTCTTCTAAAACATGGCATTCCTCACAATTAGGCGCCGTGACTTTACCCATTAATGTCGCAAATTTATTCAGAGGCATGTGCCCAGACCGTAGCCTTAGACTAGTCATAATGTCCTGCATCAACATAGTTATGAGTAATATTGTTGACGTAATATTGACCCAGTCCTTTACAGAATCATATTATTCTTGTTACTTTCAATGTCTTTTGTGATGTCATAGGTATTTCTGCATAATTGCTAGTGGATACATTATAATTGAATTGGTCCTTTTATTTAGTACTGGTTGTCTTCTGCGAATTCGCACACGTTTATAATTACAACTCATACGTGGCTCGTAGCGTGATGTTATAAAGCCTATAGTACTTCTGAATAAAGTAGCTTTCTAACGGTGAAATAATTATTAAAATCTGTAGTAGTTTATCTATTACAAACTAATATTTCCTCTTTATAGAATTAATATATATTTTACTAGATGTGCCCGCGGTTTCATCCGCGTTTATGATTACTGCGCCGCCCCGTGGGTCGTAGCGTGATATTATATAGCCTGCAGCCTTCCTCGATAAATGTGCTATCCAACACTAAAATAATTTTTCAATTCGGACCAGTAGTTCCTGAGATTAGCGCGTTCAAACAAAGACAAACTCTTCAGCTTTATAATATTAGTATAGATTTGGACTTCCTCGGTGGCGTAGCAGCAGTGTATGCTAGTCCTGGATCTGTCTCAGATCTGTAATGGCTTCTCAACAAGAAACTCTCATTAGTAGCTAAAAAATTGACGGTGTTACACTCCCCCATGTCTCGATAAGCCGTTGGTCCTGCGCCTGATCTCTCACCTGTAAACCTTTGTGTTCCTATCGGATTATGAGAGTTAGGGAACAGATAGTGCACACACTTTGTGTACTTATTATAACTAACATCCTAACTAATATTATAAATGTGAAAGTGAGTTTGTTTATTTGTCTGTTATGCTTTCATGCCTTAACTACTCGACAGATCATCAGGAAATTTTGCATACACGTTCTCAGGGGTATAGAATAGAAAATAGGGTACCTTTCATCTAGAAAAAAGTATTGTTTCTAACTTAACTTAACTTAACCTACATTTACGCGAGCGAAGCCGCGGGCAAACGCTAGTATTATATAATGTAAGTTAAGATAGGCCGCCGTGACCGATATTTGGTCTGGAGGACCTTACTCTACTGCGATGAACAATTTGGTACATCATCGATGATAAAATGCTTTGTATTAAGTGGTTGTCAATCACCTAGTTGGTCTGATAGCTAGTTAACGTCTTCCAGGAGCGTTGCCCGCCTATGAACTAAAGAGGCAACGAGTCAAAATAGGCGCCAGCGGTGCTAGATCTATTAGCTCTGATCTTGGAGGGAGGGGTGGGGTACCAAGACTGCCTGTACGATCTCAAATATTACTTACTAGCGATTTGCCTCGACATCGCGTTTCGTTTCGAATTCGTGCTTTCTTTACAACAGATTTACTTGTAGAAGCTATATATATATAGAAAGAAAGAAAGAAACGTAAGAATTAGATTTTTATTTTCGCACCCTTATATCGTTTTGTATTTATCTGTCAGTGCGCTATTTGTGTGTATTAAATACGCGAAGTTAAAAAAACAGACTACACATATCATGTTCATATCTAAATTCTAAATGATTGAGATGAAAATTTAATGACGAAAGCTCAATGAATGCAACTGCAACTGACATACAAAAAGCTCAATCATTTGTGATAAAAGATGTTTATGCCAGAATTAACATTGCTCATTTGCAGAAGATTTATCTTCTTTGTTATGATTACAGCTAAGCGATAACTCGAAGGCTCGCGTGGTGCCATCCTCGCGTATCCAACGCATGATCTCATTCGGGTCTCTGGCAGCCGGGCTGGGAGTCGGTACCGTAGCGCAGTATGCAAGGAACACCATACAATCTGTGTCGGGGAAAGTGGACCAATCAGCCAACGCGTTCATGTCTCCAGCCAACGCGGAAAGGATCGTCGATACGCTGTGTAAAGTGAGAGGTGAGTATTTTAATAGTCATAATAATAATAATATGACATGTCGGATGTAGGCTCGGCGATCATTGTACCGATAGTCGTTTCGGTAAACGGGTTAATTGCCAAGAGCCTCGACCACCATCTTAAGAGGCTCGCGTTGAATAGCTGGGTCAAGTCCTCGATTCAGAAGGCATTATTGCTCGAAACGGCGCGCATAGTGCGGAGGTTCCTTTCTCTGGAGCCCTAACCACCGATAGCTTGGTCCTTGCACCCGATATCGGTGGGTCATTTCAGTTTTAATATTTTTAAATATATATAATTTTTATATTTATATTTAAAAATGTAATTATTAGAGAAAATAAGTAATAAAGAGAATAATAATAATATTCTACTACATACACACAACACCATCTAGCCCAAACTAAGCAGAGCTTGTACTATGGGTACTAGACAATGGATAAACATACATATATACTTTTCTTTTTTGGCAGTACGTACATATTATACATAGAAACTATTATTCGATAACAGCTCATTGGAGTAATTGTATTGCCATCTTTGCCCTACACGGCGAAAAAAACAAGGATACTATGATATTTGCTTTACCAAACTTACCTTCTGTAAATAAGGTCTATAGTCCCGAAAGAGAAGTAGCGGTTTATTTCACCCACATTTCGCTGGCTTATTAAATTTAAATATTGAAACCGCTCGTACAAAGGGGCATTATTTATGTCTACTAGGTACATTTTCAGACTACGTGCTGCTGATGAAAATATCTTGACAGAAAACCCAAACGACGAGGAATCGAGACCTCAAGCACAGCAGTCGCATTCAATACTGTGCATCACAGAGTCTGTAGAAAAAGATCAAAATACCAGTATTTATGAATATCCCATTTTCCAGGTGCTGCTTTGAAACTAGGTCAGCTGCTAAGCATACAAGATGACTCTCTCATCTCGCCTGAGTTGCAGCGCATCTTTGAGCGAGTGAGGCAGTCTGCGGACTTCATGCCCGCGTGGCAGGTGGAAAAAGTAATGGAGTCACAGCTAGGCACTGATTGGAAGAGCAAGTTCGCCACCTTTGATGAGAAACCTTTCGCCGCTGCTTCTATAGGTAAATTCTTTAGAGGTTCTTCGGAGGTAGAAGTCAAGATTGTTGTTGCAAGCATATCTGGTTGTTGACTTGTAACGTTTCTTACACATTACGCTTAGACTCGCTTACAAATCGTCTTCGATTATCGATTCGTATTTATTTTTTGTAAATATTACTATATTTTTAGTTTACGAAGTTGCGTTTTGCTAGTGTTTTTGTCAATAATTCCAAATAAGCTAGAATGGATGTTAGGAGTGGCTTCAGGTCGGTAGTACAATGTCTTTATATAATTACCAACTTGTATTCTGGCTATAAAAATAAACCATGGGGCAAGGAAATACAAAGTATTCGTTAATCTATAAAAAAAGGAAAAGCAAAGAATATCTGAACAACGTATAAGCAAATGATGATTTTATTATTTCATTATGACTCTAATAACAGTTGGTAGTATTTATGATAGATACGTTTCGGTTACCAAAGCATATATGCAGAATAAAAATATTGCTCCTAAAATACAAAGCTGCTTATCGTGAATAATGGCTTTGGTGCTAGCATATTCTGTTTAAAAAACCAGTGTCTTCTTATGTATATTTTAAATTAAATCAAGATTGACTTTATTGTCTTATACACCATTCAAATCTATTACAATTATTGTCAATGTGTGTGTGAGCAGGTCAAGTACACTTGGGTGTGCTACACAACGGCGAGGAGGTGGCCGTGAAGGTCCAGTACCCAGGGGTCGCTCGAGGCATCAACAGTGATATCGACAATCTGGTCGGCGTTATGAAGGTACCGTCCATTTATTACTATATGCCATTAAACGGGAGACAAAAAATAACCAAAAAGAATAGCTTCATTTACATATTAGTATTACTATAGGTATTGCACATTAAACTATGTGTCCCACTGCTGAGCACGGGCCTCTTCACAATCCGAGAAGGGTATGGCAATAGTCCACCACGTTGGCTTTGTACGAGTTAGCAGACTACATTCGAGAACATATGGTTACACCCAGACTCAGCAGTTCCGTCTAATAATTTATTACAACGCCATCTATTGACGTCTTACGGAACTACGTAGTAGGTACGCGATAAGGGGCAAGGCTAGCGCTCGCCGAATGAGCTTACAATCGTAAGCGATCAAGTATTCATCGAAGCGAACGGAAGCGAAAATACTGCGGAGTTTGAAGCAGTTACAGTGGAAAAGTGTAGTATAGTGTTTGTTGCGTTTTAAATTTAATTGTGTGCTAGAATAAAACGTGTTTTAGTCGGTAATATTGTTTACATTCTTATCCGTCGAACCCAGCACGTAACACTATTTATGGAGTAATCGTTAACATGCAGGTTTCTCACGACGTCTTTTGTGCGTGATGATAATTTCCTGATAGAGAAACCCAAGGTGAGATTGTGAAACACTCGCTCTCTATTACGTGGGTTTAAAACCAGCTGGCGAAATATTTATTTGTCACACCTCTGCCTGCCCTTTCGGGAATATTAGCGTGATAAGTTAATTTATTTTCTATTTTACAGGTATGGAACATATTCCCTACTGGCATGTTCATAGACAATATCGTGGAGGTGGCGAAGAAGGAGCTTGCATGGGAGGTGGACTATGTCCGCGAAGCAGCGTGTACGAAGAAGTTCAAGCAAATGCTCGCACCATACCCCGAGTACTTCGTGCCTGATGTTGTTGGTTAGTAGTCAAAGTCAAAAATCATTTATTCATTTAGGTCACAAAGTATCACTTATGAACGTCAAAGGTGTCGGTGAGTTTATCACAATTTCTGAATTTACATTTATGTTAGGTCTAGATTCATGCAAAAGGTTGAGCCTATGAGAAGATACCTCATAGGATCAATTGCAGTCATTATGCCATATATTATTGTCCATATATAACTAAATTCTAAAAATAAAGGAACTATTAATAATATTATGATAGGTTTGAAGTAATATTTATCAGTAATAATTTGTAAAAGTCACTACTATGGCATACATTTACACTTTGTGACATGTGAAAAGGTAGTTTTAGACTGAATGTAGTACCATCTGAGATCATTGTATTATGCCCACCAGACATAGATAGCGGAGCGGAAGCGGAATAGTAGCGGAGGTGTTCTTGTTGTATTTTTGGAATTAGTATTAAACATTGCATACAAGATCTGGAGCGATCGTGTGTGTAATATTTTGTAGTATTTAGACCAATAAAAAATAATTCGTCACCGTTACCGCTTCGGCGGCCCTGTCTGTGTGTGTTAGCGGACGGCAGGACAATTCTAACTAATATTATAAATGCGAATGTGAGTTTGTTTGTTACGCTTTCACGCCTTAACTAGCCGACCGACCATCATGTAATTTCGCATACAAGTTTGCAGGGGTGCAGCAAAGTACTATCGACTTGAGCGACGGTTGACCATTTCAGAAAAATTTTCGCTTGCAAATGTTGACCAGTTGAGTTTGTATCGCCTTAGAATCAGTAAACAAATGTAAAGTGTAAAAAAACTCAAACCAAGAAAGGGGCGTGTCACGGGTACGGGTACCAAGTGTTGGCCTGCTATGCGATTTTAACCTTAGGAGTGGTCATCCGTCGCTCAAGTCGATAGTACATAGGGTACCTTTCATCCTGAAAAAAGGTACTGCGCTCGAGCGAGCGAAGCCGCAGGCAAAAGCTATAAATTCTAACTATAATAACCAAATGACCGGTCAGGGGTACAGAGAAAGAAATAGGGTACCTTTCATCCAAAAAAAGAAGACAAGGCTATTATTACTTCATTTAATTTAAGACAGTCGAGATACCTACCAGTCTGGCTATCAATATATCTATCATTTTCCCATCTTTACCTAACTTTTATGTTTGTTTCACAGATGAACTGTGCGCTCAAGAGGTGATAACCACTGAGCTAATAGAGGGCGTGCCATTAGATAAGCTGTTCGACGCTCCCCACGAGATACGCAAAGACATAGCGTACAAGATCATGCAGCTGGTTCTGAGAGAAATGTTCGTGTTGAGATGTATGCAGACAGACCCCAATTGGGCGAACTTCTTCTACAATACCGCCACCAAACAGGTATGGAGACTAAGCTTTATATCGTCACGTGACGTATATTTTATTTTTGGATGACTCCTCCCTCTGTAGATTTAACCCATTCACAGTCCCGTGATAGACACAATAGAAAATCAAATGTTAAATACCATATATGGTTCATCGGACAGGGAACGTGTTAATTGCTGCGTTACGGTGACTTTATGAACATCTCACGCAGTAGGTATAATTTCTGTTTATGGGCCTTTGTAAACATTCAAACAATGGTCGCGAAAAAAAATTCATGTTTAATTACAAGCGGAGATACAAGCCGAGTTTTGTGTGGAAGCCGCTGCTAATTTTATTTATAATAATTATATCAGCTGTGTTTGTAAATTGTCTTATTGCTGGTCACGGCCTTCTTAGTATGATAGAGATTAGGCCATAGTCCTAATAATTATTAAATATTAAATGTTTCTATTAATTATTATCAATGGATCACACAGATTTTTGTTCCGTTTGGCAGTAGCTAGCTCGTAAGCTACTATGCTACCCTTGTAGTCAAGTGTACACGAAGGTATCCTCGCGTAAGTGACTGGCCTTAGGGCGTGGTTCAAATTGCTATAGACTTACTGGATGGGTTTAATATACTGTGCATTAAGTCCTCGCATGCGATACAAAATATGGAGCCAGTAATCTATTTAATCCTAACTAATATTATAAAAGCGAAAATTAGTTTGTTTGTTTGTTACCTTTTCACGCCTTAACTACTGAACCGATCATCCTGTAATTTTTTATATACGTTGTCAGGTGTACAGAAACGGACATAGGCTACCTTTCATCCCGAAAAAAATTAATGTTCCCGAGGAAAATAACAAAAACGTTCTTATGATAATAGATGGCGCCACGTGTCTTTCGAATCATGATTGAATTATATTATTACAAGCAGAGTACAACCCGAATTGATTGTCAAATTCTAAATTAACGCGAGCGAATCCGCGGGCAAAAGCTAGTAATATATATTTAGAAGGTAGTAGAGCCTCGCTGATTTCAGCATGAATGGGCCGGCTCGACAGGGGAAGGACTGCCCTCTCACAGAATATCGACGTGAAATAGCAGTATTCCTACTTTTGTGTTTCGTTCAGTGATCGAGAGACCCTTTTGTCCGCTCCTTCTCCTTCCCATTTCCTTTTTCTCTTCTTCCTTTCCTAGAGGGTCGGCAACTTGCAAGTGATGCTTCTGATGTTACAGGCGTCCATAAGCTACGGTGACCACTTACCATCAGGTGGGCCGAAAGCTTGTTTGCCATATTAGTTGTATAAAAAAAATGTCCATTTAAACAGGCATTGTTTTTAATATCTTTTAAATGTTTACCTTATTTGCTTGACGTTTCGACGAGATTACACCGGCTGTGGTCATAAGCTCAGCTATCGTGTCGCGTTAATATACTCTTTACGAATTATATCTATAGGTATTGTTTTTTGCTGCAATCAGTGGCTGCAATATAATGGCCGGCAGTTATATTATACGATAGTCATACATTTTGCATATCCAAAGAATTATGTTTGGAATGGCCATATTTTGTATAGAGCTATTCAAAATTTATTTATTTTAAACACATCTATACAAATAAATAAAATTGAAGTGTCTGTTTGTAATGTCAAAATAACAGCTTTTTATCTAATGCATATGAAAGTATATAAGGTACGTATACGAAAACATCTATTTTTAAAATTTTCGTCTGTCTGTCTGTTTGTTCCGGCTGATCTCCGATACGGCTGACCCGATTTTGACGGGACTTTTTTCCCTGGCAAATAGCTGATGTTATAAGGAGTAACATATTAGGCTATTATGATTTTAGAAAAGAAATAGGGTTCCACGGAGACAAACACTTTTTAGTTAAAATCTACGCGGACGAAGTCGCAGGTAACAGCTAGTTTATAATATATTTACAGGATATCCTAAAACGATATTATAAACTAAGTATTCATAACATTTTTACATGATTTTTTTATGGTTGGAATATCTGAATCATTCTAATGTATTTGAGCTAGCCAGGCTATAGATCAAAATATTGTAGCCACATAAGTATTGCAGTAAAAAATAGCTTTTATCACATAAGTTAAAGTCCCTAGCTTATAAACTATTATCTAGTAGATATTTAAATCATACGAAGAATACGACTGCCATTTAATTCACTAGGTTGAAGCGAAATGGCAATATAGCTTTCTGATTTTATTAAAATGCCAGATCAACTTATAAAGATAGTGTAGTTGAGCGAGGAGATACTCGCTCGCAGATTGAAGCCTACATTGTGTATTAAAAAAGAGTTCTTTTTTCACGATCGGCAGCGACTTGCTGTGTACTGACATTGCGAAGTCCATGAGCAGCGGTTACATCTTCCCATCAGGTGGGCCGTTCGCTCGTCTGCCGCAAAAGGCAATAAAAAAAAAAAAATATCTTGTCTTTACTAGCATACTATCATGTTTGTCGCTTGCGATCTGACCCCGCCCTTATATTATTGTTTCTATGGCAATAGAAACAAAATCAAAAATATATTTATTAATATAAAGTGGGAGAACCACGCTTCGGCACGAATGGGGCCGGCTCGACCGGAGTGATACCATGGCCTCACAAAAAACCGGCGTAAAATGGCGCTTGCGTTGTGTTTCGTCGAGTGAGTGACAGTACCGGAGGCCCAACCAGGGGGTTAGGCCTCCGGTATTCTCAGGCAGGCTCGGCAGGGGGTCAAAATTTAAAAGACTGGCAATGAACTTGTATCTTCTCTGGTGTTGCGGGTGTCCATGGGCCACGGTAATCGCTTACCATCAGGCGATCCGTATGCTCGTTTGCTTCAAATACCATAAAAAAAAGAAAATGTAGGTCACAAAGCAACACTTATGAATGTCAAAGGTGCATGCATGCATTTACCTATGGCCGTGTTCAACAAAGCAAGGGCGTAGAACCAATGAGAAGAACTGGCAAGAATCTCAAGGCCATTCTTTTTAATTTCCATGTTTACAATATTGTTTATTTTATAAATCTTTTCTGTAAGGAGCTGCAACCATTAAACCACTCATGAAACACTCAAGCAATAAGTAATATTTAAAAGGCAGACCTTAATTGTAGTTTATAGTAGAATAGAAGCATGTACTTACGTGTACACATAATGAAAATAACGTGAGGCTATATTGCAGTCCGAGCTGAAGTCTAATTGATAGGATAAGCGAGAAATGATTGCCAGGTTCCACAAAACTAAGGGGAAGGTCAAAAGTGAACTTCAGATTATCATAGTATTTATTTCTTTTGATACGTTGTTCCAGGTGATATTGTTGGACTTCGGCGCCACGAGGGAGTACTCCAAGGAGTTCATGGACCAATACATCGAGATCATCCACGCGGCGTCCCGAGGCGACAGGGACTCCATCTTGCGGATGTCCAAGGAAATGAAATTCCTCACTGGTTATGAATCGAAGGTACGGCTTTTTTCACTGTTCTTTCCATTGTTGGGCAAAGCTTTCTTACATATACTGGGTTTAAAGGACGTCGTACCGAAAACTTTAGCAAGACGTCTTTCTATAGGTACTTATCTCTACGCAAACTTCTATTAATCATAAAAACGCAAGATTATGATTTTATATTGATTAACATTAATGCGCGGTACGCAAAGGATTGCTACCAATACAACGCAACGCCGGGAATGACCTCAGCGTTTTACGTTTTTAGCACGTGGTCGATCTGGGAAGTGTAAGTTGCGGTGATAAATTAAATACTGTAATTCGCAATTACACGATATTTCATTCAAAAAGACTTCAGTTAGTACAATATATAGGTTAGAGGCAAAAGTACGCGAAACTCAATTTTTACACAATAAGAAGTATCTCAGGGCGTGTTTCTAGAAATGGCTTCGGTCCGAGGTCCGGCTGGAGCACAGATGAGACACTAATCTTGATAAGTGTCGGCAGACGAAAGAGCGCGATCCAGGGCGTAGCCGTGGTTTTTATTTGCGGTCGCAGGGAGTGAGGCGCTACCAAGCCGCTGCAAGCATGGCTGCCGAGGCATGCCTGCTCCGCGTGACAAGAGGGACAGCTTATACAGATTTGATATTATAATTATTATACATAAAGCTTTATATCACATAACTACATAATTTGCCAGTGAAGAACAGTAAGTTGATGCTAGTTCTCGTGTTCCCCACTGGTGATGTGCGTGACTCAGATAACCTCAAAATAACCTATAACTTCTTCGCTTACAGATCATGGAGGAAACCCACGTGGACACCGTGATGATTATGGGCGAAGTCTTCACTAGCAGTTCCGGGGAATTCGACTTTGGGACCCAACAGACTACCAGACGGATCCAAGCACTAGTACCAACGATACTGTCACACAGACTCTGTCCACCTCCCGAAGAAATATACTCCCTACATCGGAAGTTATCGGGAGTATTCCTTCTCTGTTCTAAGCTTAAAATTAAGATGAATTGCAGGGACATGTTTCAAGAAATCTACGATCAGTATAAGATGGGTGAAAGATAATGTTGATATATCTCTCGTGTTAGCTTAAGTTAAAACGTCGATTGCGAATTCGGTATTTTCTTTTTTTTTAAATAGAGGCGTTTGTATGAAGAAAATCGGTATCGTTGTTGTTTTCATGCTATTTTATCAATATTTTTTTAAAGGCTAATTCTAATTCTATTTTTCATGTATAGTAACTTGGATTTAGACCATTATCGTTTGTATTAAATTTGTACAAAAGCATCAACCATCATGTAATTATGCCGAGTTGAAACAATGAATACGGGCACACATTAAGCGATATAATTTAAATGCAAATTGTACAAAAAGTTATTGATTTTATTATTAATAATACATGCTATCAATAATATATACATAGGTATACAGTTCTCAAAATATAAATTAATTTTTAAAATAAAATGAAATTTGACGTTAACAGCAATTTCATAGCTGGATACCTAATATTAATTAATATGATTAAATAAATAATTAATCTCCCAAATGATACATATTAAAATATTTTTCACTGTTGATTGTTCAAGTAATTAATGCAATTATTATTTTACGTAAATTTCGCATTGTCATGTAAAATTTTAAATTTAAATGTAAACTCAGTGTCGCAGTCTATTGCCTGGGCAGACATATGTCATATATATTGTAGATAAACAAAATTTTAACAAAAAAGAAAACCGACTTCAAATAAGAATATTCTAAAACTTAAAATGCACTAAAAAGTTAATAAATAATTGCATATTCTTGTGAATAATTAAATTATTGTTATTTTTGGAGTCGGTGTCAGCCGCCCGCGCCGCGTGCTGCGTCTATGTGTGTAATTGTGCATGCCAATGTTATGTTATGATTATAGTAAGACATCTCATGTTTAATTAGTTACAAACCTACCTTGGCTGGCACCGACTCCAATAATAACAATAATTTAATTATTCACAAGAATATGCAATTATTTGTTAACTTTATAGTGCATTTTAAGTTTTAGAATATTCTTATTTGAAGTCGGTTTTCTTTTTTGTTAAAATTTTGTTTATTTCTCGGTTTTTAGTAAACCTTGCCAAATATGAGAACATCATCAATGTAGCCAAATACGCATTATTAAGTATAACTTGAAAACGAATGGTCAAATCTTGATCAAAATTAAATGGGACCGCACGGGAAGCACCAGCTTTCAAATAAAAAAAGAATCGTCAAAATCGGTTCACCCAGACGAAAGAAACGAGGTAACAAACATAAATAATAAATAATTTTGCTCTGCTTAAAAAGCTTTTATATATGTATATTTTTTAATCTTTTATTGTATTTTTTCAAAAATGCAATTTGCAAATCTTAGTAGATTATTTTATTAACATGATATTATCGGGCATACAAATTTTAGTAATCAACAGTAGGTATGGAAATATCGCTCCAGAAATAGATGGATATTCTTTCAATATTTATATATAACTAGCTGTAAACCGTGACTTCGTCCGCGTGGAAATTAATAAAACAAAACTATAATAAAAGTAGCCCAAGTTATTCCTTATAACATCAGCTATCAGCCATTGAAAGGCCCATCAAAATCGGTACAGTCGCTTCAGAGATTGACCCGAACAGACAGACAGACAAAAATTTTAATAATTGATTTGTCGATATTAGTAACGTAACTTTCATATGCATTTAGTAAAAATCTGTTATTTTGACATAACAAACAGACACTTCAATTTTATTTATTTGTAAAGACTAACAGTTTTCAACACTTTGTTCGGATTGCATCGATTATGAACTTATGAACTTATTGCCGTAGAAAGCCCGTGTCGTTGTTTTCCTTTCGAAATTAAGCATTAAATTATTATTCATATGTTAAATTACTTATATCTTAATGTATACTAAAACCCGCTTAGTACACAACTTACAGACTAAAATAGATCATGTGTATTGGAGCAGTTGTTTTCAAGGTATTAGCGCACAAATGGTTAGACACATAAATGGAAAGAGTAAACGTAGTTTTAACTTTTTTTTTAGAAAGGTTACCCATGTTGGGTTGAGCAGCGATAGCTCAGTGGGGAGACCAACAGACTGTAATGCAGAGGGTCTCGGGTTCGAACCCACGTCGCGCACCTCTGACTTTCGGAAGTTATATGACTTTTCGAATGTGCGTATTGATTGACAATTATCGCCTGCTCCGTGCCTCGGAAAGCACGTTAAGCCGTCGGTCCCGGCTGCCATGAACATCTATGGCAGTCGTTATTGGGACAGTATCGACACAAAAGATCCCACTGGGTCGAAGTGTCGCCGGTCTTCACTGACTGGCCCCCACTTAAGATAAGATAAGATAAGTAACATGGGTTTCGAAATACTGGTCTTGTGAACCTCTCCAGCTAAGCTAGAATGCTTGTTGTTTTGAGAGTAGGTTCACGTCGGTAGTGCATTAAATTCGAACGCAAGACCTCTTGATCGCAATACTAGGTTACTGCGTTCCATCGCGCCGGGCTGCTGCGTGACGAACATGTTGGAGGTCACTTGGAGGACAATGATCCTCGGCTGACCCCGCCTTCGCTCCGCGCGCCGAGCCACCAACTTGCTCGCCGTATATCGCACTACTGCGCACATGCAACGACGATTATTATTTATTTTATTTATTTAATACCACATACAGCCATCATTACAGGTACTTAACCAATGGATGCAGAATTTGCTTAATATGTACAAATTATATTTAATTAATAAATACTCCCTAATACTATATATTCTTTAAAACTAATTATTTTCTATTATTGTTAACACAAAAAGGAATAAGTAGCCTGTGTGAACTCACTCAGTGAACACGAAAATATGTCTACACTTTTGGACACAGCACAGACTACATAACATTGCCTTTTCGGAATATAGTTTTTGTACCAAATATCGAAGCAGTCTTCATTAGCCAAGACCACCAGCATCACAACTGGAGCTAGGCATTCATACAACTACGTTTCTACATAAGTTATTTAAAATTTGCTTCCTTTAGCTCAAATGGCTACGATGATTTTACTTTTGTATTTATTGACCACTGATATCAAGAATATATAATATTTATTAAACATCGATAAAAAATCCTGCCTTATGACTTCACGGATGGCATAGTGTTTTAAGTGTTATGGGTTCGATTCCCATACTGGACAAAAAATTGTGTGATCACAAATTGTTGTTTTGAGTGTGGGTGTTATTTGTGTCCGTTGTTTGTATGTTTGTTATGTCACCTGCAACGTGCATTAATCGTAGTGCTTATCATTATCCTAATCCTAACTAATATCATAAAAGCGAAAATGAGTTTGTTTGTTTGTTACCTTTTCACGCCTAAACCACTGAACCGATCATCCTGAAATTTTGCATATACGTTGTTAGGTGTAAAGTAACGGACAGGCTACCTTGCATCTCGAAAAAAATACTGTTCCCGAGGAAAACAACAATAACGTTCTTATGATAATAGATGGCGCCACGTGTCTTTCGAATCATGATTGAATTATATTATTACAAGCAGAGTACGACCCGAATTGATTGTCAAATTATAAATTAACGCGAGCGAAGCCGCGGGCAAAAGGTAGTTTAGAATAATGAAGGAAAAGGTTTTTAAAATTGTAGCCACGCTATGGCGGCATAGGTCCTAAGGCTTAAGACTGCGCCGAGCGACAGCTCGATATTCAAATCGGCGCACGGCCGCCATAGTAAAATTGTATGGACGATTTGAAGTGCTTTTTTGATAAACATGTATCTTCATTGTCAACTAATAACTTAAATATTCGGGACAGAAAAATTTTAATATAACTAAGTATTTATTTTTCGTTTAAGCTGTAAAATAGGATAGATTTCTACTGTTATAATTTAAAACATCACTTAAATAGGTTTTTGCATTTTTCGTGCTTTGCGTAATTTTGTAGGCGAACTCAATATTGACTGTTTACCCGTAGTCCCACTACTTTAACCCACAGGTGGGTTCATAGGTAATTTATTTTCCCCTTAGTCCCACTGCAATAGATTGGAACCACGGGTAATATAAATGATACGACTTTTTACCCATGGTACCTCTACATTAGTGGGACCAAACGTAATTGCAATTATCGGTAGATCCACTCAAAGCAGAAAAATGCAAAGAGATTATAATGATTCCAAAATCATTATAATCTCTTTGGATTTTCCTGCTTATTATGTTTTCACGTCATTAATTTTCTAATGCATTTGTACTTTATAACTGTAATAAACAAATAATTAACATAATATATACACAAATTATTTACAAGACATATTAACTAAAGAGAAAAAAAAACAACAAAATAAAAAGCGTCATAATATTCCTGCGCGTCGTCGTCGTGGCAACGTGCACAGAAGACTGGCAGCATTGCCACGTAATAATAATTGTAATACTGCCGCACTAACGAAGAGTACAATAACTCAATTTTACGGCTTTCGAGAAAAACGCGCTCAAAGTTTTGAACTTTGTTTTCTTTGTATCTCCTGTAATAGTGAACCCATCTTCATGAAATGTGTACTAATTGAAAGAAGAACAAATAAAGAACTAATAAAAATATATATGACGTGAAAAATATGAAGTTTATGGTCTGAAATCAAGGAAATAGTGTTCATAATTAGGAATGTTTAAATTATCAATCTATCATGACTAGTCATAAATACAATAACTATATTACTTATTGTATTGATCGTTAGTGAACTGAGATATTGCAGTTCTAAGTAAACACTTAAATAAATAATTTCAGTATTTTCGAACGATAAATACAATAACTGATATAGTTATTGCGTTTATCGTTAGAAACAGTAACCTAGTCGGTAAACCCAATGAAGTAAAAAACAATACTCAACTTTATTTAAAAAGCATTTATTTAAAATAATCATAAATGTTCATAACAAAAAGTTTTACCGACGATATCGTGGTCATGGCTGAGACCATGGAAGACCTTGGCATAATGCTCGATGGCCTCTGTGGAGTCTCCTGACAAGTAGGTCTTACAATAAACATGGACTAGACAAAAATTATGTCCAACGTATATGTCCTACTACTATTAAGGTTGAAAACTCTACCGTCGAAGTTGTCTACAAGTATCTATACCTGGAACAAATGATCCAGTTAGGTCCAACTTCGAGAAAGAGGTTAATCGTCGAATCCAACTCGACTGGGCATATCTTCGCGTCCAATGTACTGCAGTGTCTCAAGACGAAAGACTTTAACCAGTGTGTGTTGCCAGTGATGACTTACGGATCAGAGACGTAGTCACTCACTATGAGCCTTATTAGACGGTTCAAAGTCACTTAGAGGGCGATGGAGAGAGCTTTGCTTGGAATTACCCTGCAGGATCGAATCAGAAATGAGGAGATCCACAGAAAAACTAAAGTTGCCGACATAGCTCTCCGGAAAGTCAAACTGAAGTGACAGTGGGCAGATCACATAGCGCGCAGAACTGACGGCCATTGGGGCAGAAAGGTTCTGGAGTGGCGGCCACACACCGGAAGACGCAGCAGAGGTAGGCCCCCCACAAGGTGGACCCACGACCTGATAAGGGTCGCGGGAAGCGGTTGGATGCGGGTGGCCCAAGACCAGTCTGTGTGGCAAACCTTGGGGGAGGCCTACGTCCAGCAATGGACGTCTTTCGGCTGAGAAGTTGATGATGATGAATATTGTTTATTATCACAGCATAATTGGACATCATTGTTAAAGCTTGCTTATAAAATACAGAATACACAACACAATATCAGTCTTTTAAACGTAAGTCGTTAAAAAAAATTACCTATATAAGTTTCAGGACGAGTAATTTTGTATACTTAAAATACTTAATTAATATTTTATTCATTTCTTATAGTTTTAATTGTTCGTACCTAAATTGGGTTGGTTCTTCGTAGATACTGGCAGTGTGTTCCAAAAAAATCTCCGGTTTTGAGGGATTAGAGGGACTAACTTAACAATAATCTCTTCCTTTGGTTCTTTAGCTATTCCTCTAGTCACAGTTTTCTAAACAGCATTAGGAAAGACTTTGCTTTTTTTAGTTTTCACTTGTAGAAAATCACGTTCCTTCCATGACTCTGATTCCAGATTTTCTTTGAATTTAATCTCATGCCCTTTCTCGGCTTTCACAGCATAATGTCCCTTAATACACCCTTGGTTCGATATTTCTAATTTAAGGCTGTGATTAAAAGTATTCAAACATGAAAAAATCAGAAACAGACATAATATTTACTTTGTTTTTCTTGAATTTGCATTCTGGACGGCGGCATCGACAAAGTCATCGAAATCATAGACATTGATTTTCTTCTTTAATTACATTTCCACTTGATGATGAAAATGATCGGCTGACATAAAAGTGTCCGGGATCAAAATATTTGACTGTGATAGTTTCAAGGGCAGTAAGTTCACTGTTGACCATGTTAACTAAGAAACACCTGAACGTCCAATTCTTGTTCTGAGCCGCGTCGACTGGCAAAGCAAGACAAAAACTATCGTGTTTCACTTCCCCTTACACCCCGCAACAACACCACCGCTGAACCCCACTTTGCATAGTCTTACTAATAATAAATGCAATAACTAATAATGATATTTTAGTTTTGATTGCAGACATAGGTTTCTTTTGAATATCTTTGCTAATCATAAATACAATAACAATATTTATTTGTGAAACCTGAGTATTATCACAGTAATTGGGATACACTAATCATATATACAAATAACTCACATATATTGTATTTATGACTAGCGAATAAATGTTAGAAATCAGAGTCCTACATAACATAAGTAAAACAACTAATAAATTATTGTACTTATGATTAGTAATGCATGCATGGTTTAAAACTGATGTCACCCCAAGTATGATTATTGTGTTTTTGATTAGTAAACTTGTAATGAAATTTTACTTATTGTATTCTTGACTAACTGAAAAATCAGGTTCCTGAAAGATTTATGAAAGTTACTTATACAGAATTATAGATCTTGACTCGCTGATTCCGAATATATATATAACTCAAAATTGACCAAAATCGAGTTATTGCACTCTTCATATATATATATATGTATAACTTAAGATTATACCGTGTGAACTTAATTGTAAAATAATAATAATTTATTAGCATAAAGGTATTTTACAATAGTTCACATTATACAGTTCCATTCATTACAGGTTTTTATAAATAGTTATGATTAGCAATTACCCTAACTACCCGCACTAGGCTGAGCCTGTCCCAATGATTGTTTTATTATTATTATCTACTTACTTTGAAAAAACGTGCTATGAGTGCGGCAAGTACATTTTGATGTATGTTTTTGATTCCGTAGCAAAACTTTATGATGTATTCAACGCCGTGGTGTTCTTGAAAAACTCCTAATAGGCAACTCCTTTTGGTCTCTACTTTGTGTGTCCCGGCAGTATAGTCTATTTTCTGTTAGATTCAATATTCTTAGTAGTAACACGGTTTTATAAATGTGGGAAGATGGCAATAGACTATTCTTTAATGTGTGGGACCTAAAAACAGCTGACCAAATGTGAGTGTATTGGTCTACCTTTTCAATTAAATTCAGACGTGAGTTTATGCCTGCATGCTATCCTGCGTGATAATTAACACAAAGGAATTGTACATTTAATGTAAATTTTTCATCCAGATTCCACATTATTTATTTATTTATGGACAACCAACAAAGCATACACTAATTGAAACTACGTTATAAAACAAAAAAAAGAATGCGGATACATAATATAGTGCTGCCTTACTTACAGGCTGCCACGGCATGCATTAACGAAAAATAATTACATAAAATATTTATTAATGCTCGTTTTTTAAATTACAATTGAAATTAAATATTTAAATTAAAACATTATACAAACAAATAAATAATGGCATTTAAATAAAGATAAAAATAACAGTAATAATCATAAAGAAATGCATGCATAGTCTGTAGGTACATATAAAATATATTAAAAAAGGAAATTGATTATTATAAAACTTAAATCTTAAAATGCTGACACAATAATTTATATTAAATAATGAAAAAATATAATAATTAATTATAATTAAAATTAAATTAGAGATAATTGAACCCAATCAAATTAAATCAATTAATAAATTTACCTCTACATCAACTTGTCGACCAATATAGATTTAAAGTTGGGCAAGGAGTAGGATAAATCGATATCCATATCAGGTAGGCGTGATAGGCGACCGTATTGCGCTTGCATTCGGTTGACAGAGGAGAAATTCCCTAGGTTTGTCTTGGAGGTTTTGGCGTAGAAAGGCTGGTACCTAGACGACCGAGCGAGTTTGTATGGCACATTCATATTTATTTGAGCCAGTAAATAAGGGCAGTCAATGAGGCTATTATAAATTTTATAAAAGAAGAGATGGTCCAAAATCTGTCGACGATTCTCCAAGGTCACGAGTTTAAAGTGTCTTAATCGAGTGGCATACGAACGTAGTTCTTTAGCCATGTTGCAATGGTAAGACAGATGCCACAGGAATCTTTTTTGAACGGATTCCAAATGGCGTTTATGTATATCGTAGTAGGGAGTCCAAACTACACTGCAATATTCTAAGCCTGATCTGACCAGAGAGTTAAAGATGGCTATTTTGCTTGAGGCATGTTTGAATTCCCTACTGTTACGCAATACAAATCCAAGTAGCTTAAAGCCCTTTGAGGCTATGTTATCCACATGAGTGTGAAAACGCAGCCTGTTATCGATATGAATACCGAGATCTTGTCTTGTCGTTGAACTTGACCGGACCTTGGACCGCATCTATGAATGGGGTGCCAAGAACTTGGTCGAGTTCAACGCCAAGAAGACCCAGGCATGCGCGTTCTCAACAAAAAAGTCTCCGTTCCTTCCCCTCCCTTCTCTGAAGAACACTCCACTGGTGATACGTGACAGTCTCTCCATCTTAGGTATGGATCTTTGCCGCTCCCTTAATCAGAAAACCTATATCGAGAGCGTCATTAAGCAAGCTTCGCGAAAACTCGGAGTTCTGAACAGGGTGAGGCGGTTCTTCACGCCTGGGCAACTGTGCCTATTGTATAAGGCACAAGTGCGCCCTTGCGTGGAGTACTGTTCTCATCTTTGGGATGGCTCCGCGCAGTACTTGCTGGACGCTCTCGACCGGTTACAGCGGCGGGCTGTCCGTATCATCGGAGATCCAGAGGTCACGAGTTCACTGGAACCTCTGCAACTCCGTAGAGACATTGCCTCATTGGCATGTTTCTACAGAATATACCACGGGGAGTGCTCTGAAGAGTTATTCCACCTTATCCCGCCCTCCCCTTTCCTATCCAGAACAACGCGTGCTGGGCTCAGATGCCATCCTTACACGGTAGAGTCGATTAGAGCGCGTACCAAAAAGTTTGGGTCCTCATATCTCTGCCGAACGACCAAGGCATGGAATTCTCTGCCAAGGCACGTGTTTCCTTCTTCCTTCAATCCTGGGTTCTTTAAGCGGGGCGTGAAAAAGCATCTTCTCAGGCCGTCAAAGTAGAGACCTCAACATCGCCTCGGCTACTGTGGGGGCGATATGGAGGCCACTGCTCTTAGACCACACGACTGCTTACCATCAGGTGGAGTGTGGTCATTTTGACGAGAAAAATAAAAAAAAAAAAAAAAAAAGATCACGAACAGCATCCCTCTCCTCGATTATGCGATTGTTAACTAAATAATTTTGAAAATAAGGTCCCTTTTTTCTAGAAAAGTGCATATGGTAACACTTATCAACGTTAAGTAACATCTTGTTATCGCGACACCATTGGGAAAAACGATCAAGGTCATCTTGCAGGCTCTACGTTTCACAATAATTGTCAATACGTTTTACAATTTTAAGGTCATCGGCATATAAATATATATGAGAGTGAAGGAAACAAGATGCTACGTCATTAATAAAAATATTCAAGAAAAGTGGGCCTATATGAGATCCCTGAGGTACTCCTGACGGAGTCTTGTATGAGTAAGATGTGAAACCATTAACCACCACCCTCGAGGATCGATCGATTAGATAAGACTCACACCACTGCAATAAGTTTCCTGTTATACCATAATAATACAGTTTGCTTAACAATATTGCATGATCCACTTTATCAAATGCCCGGCTAAAATCGGTATAGACGACGTCGACAGGGACATCCACGATCTAACGCAGTCACCACATCCGACACAAAACATGTAAGATTGGTTGCCGTTGATCTAGCCTTAATAAAACCATGCTGCTCAGGCATTAATATGTGTCTAACACGCCACGAAATAAAGGGGTAAATTATGCACTCAAACACCTTCTCAAACACAGATAGTATAGACACGGGTCTGTAGATTTTTACCAGAGACTTGTCATTGGACTTGTATATCGGCACAACTAAAGCTTCCTTCCATAACGTAGGGAAGCAGCCTGTACACAGGGACATATTAAAAATCATAGAGAGAGGCTCCCCCAAGACCTCGCCACATTTTAATACAAATAAGGAAGGCAGTCCGTCGGGTCCCGCTCCTTTACGTGGATCAAGTCTTTTTAAAGCATTTATTACAAAGTCCTTAGAACATCTCAGCCGATGTAAAACCTGTGTGCATTGAGTTTCCTTAATTGTGTTATCTACGTGACTAACACTACTATCAAACCCGGGATCATAAACTAGAAAAACACGAAGCAAAAAGGTTACAAATGCCTTCCCCTCCACTAGACTTTTTATCACCGTCGATCATAGTAGAAGGATATGAACTATGGCCGTGACGTTTTTGCTTCAAGAATGACCAAAATAACTTTTCTTATGGAGAATGTTTTACTAGCCATGTCTTTCCTTCATAATTTGATTTATGAAAGTAAGAGACAGGTATATAAATTTTCTCAAAACATTAACTCGAAAAAGGTTTTTTGATGATACTTCCACCTCTTACCAATAGGTCATACGAATGTTTAAAAATAATATCACGTCGGGGTCACCAAAAATGTTGAAGATAGGATTTCTTCTGTGGTCATTTAAATAATATGCTTCACGGTTATTGGTTATATTACCATAATATAAAATTTTTTTAAAACTGTAACATTTGAACGTGCGTTCACAATGGGCGTCGGTTATTGTCTCGAATCTTCGAATCAGCGCTCGCGCCGTACGGCCCGTGATGTCCGCCCCGCGCGCGCGTCCATACCCCTCGTAATGTAGTGATGTGTCACTCGCAGCAATGTTATATTGTGAACAGTATTGACTGCTTGCATTGGCTAACACAGATCTTCTCACCGCGCGAATATGACACAAGGTTATTTTCCTACGGTTGTTTGTGTTATCCTGATGGAGGTGTCACCTTGATAGCATCCGTTTGCGTTTCAGGTTTAAGCTAGAATGCGGCTGGGTCTAGCAACGAGAGTGTCAATGTAACCAGCTTATAACTGCATGTAAATAAACGATTGGTTTTAGACATTAACGATCTTGGCATAATCACGCTTCCTTGCTGTAAAGATAGGCAGGGATTAAGCATTACCACTATAACAAATTAGATAATATTGTCTTACGTTTACACGAATGTATTAAATTGAAATTAAACTACTGTATACGGCTTCTATAACGGTTATTTTAAAATCATTACCCTAAGATATTATAGACTATTGATATTTATACTTCTCCCGAAGTTTCGGTTGCTTTTAAGCATCTATGGTCACGAGGACACTGCGTTAAAATCCGTATATATTAGTTTAAATTCAAAATATACAAATTGTCACTATCAAAAGTACAATATGATTATCACAGGTTTCTCAAAGGCAATCAGCGAAGTATCAATATTAAAATTATGTCAAGTTATTTTATTGGCTCTTAGTAATTAAGCCAGCCAATCATAGCAGCTGACATGCGTTTGATTGACTCTTAACAAGTTTTGCGTAGATTTGTCCTTTGGAAACCGGGTGTTGGTTTTGGAAAGTGCATTATTTGTTGTTAATACTTGTATTTGTTATAAATGACGTGCCTTGTAATTAAACCTGCGACTTCGTCCGCGTAGATTTTAACTAAAAAGTGTTTGTCTCCGCGGATCCCTATTTTTTTTTCTAAAATCAAAGTAGCCTAAATATGTTACTCCTTATAACATCAGCTATCTGCCAGTGAAAGTCCCGTCAAAATCGGTTCAGCTGTTTCGGCGATTACCCGGAACAAACAGACAGACAGACAAACTGACAAAAATTTAAAAAATATATATTTTCGTATAGGTACCTTATATACTTTCATATGCATTAGATAAAAAGCTGTTATTTTGACATTACAAACAGACACTTCAATTTTATTTATTTGTATAGATGAAGTAATTTAAATAACTAGTACATACTAATGAGATTAAAATTAATGTTCTAAGTTTAATCAAATCTGGGCACGCTATCCCGATTAGCTATTAATATCCGTGGGTGCCCGTTTTGTCACAATTTAGTATGTCACACATCTTCACAACAAAATTTTGAATGTCACACTAACGTAAAACTAATTATTATTGTAATTTGATTAAACTATGTGCAAAACTGGTCCTCGATGCCTGCTGTAATAGTTAATGGCGACTACTGTTCATGAAGTCTGAGGCT
Organism: Catocala sponsa; assembly: GCA_963564715.1. Lineage (NCBI taxonomy): Eukaryota > Metazoa > Arthropoda > Insecta > Lepidoptera > Erebidae > Catocala > Catocala sponsa. The sequence continues at coordinate 6,249,132 of OY751326.1, forward strand.
CGATTTTCGTATCGCATAAAGTGTTATTGTTTTTCTATTGGGAAATTCTCAATATGGAGTCTAGAACTGGGCATCAGGCAATTCAGGCATGATGGACAACAAATATATAAATGTATGTATATCGACGTACCTATAGACAAAGTTTAAAGTAAAATTTGTATGAATCATTGATAAATTTTCTTGCCTGTGTTTTAATGTATTTAGCAAGTATTTATAATATATATGTATATTATTTATATATATATTATAAGAATTATGCAGCAATGATATATAAATTGATACTAAAATACATTTTTATGCTATCGTGTGCTACGCAATAGAATATTTTCAGTTACCTCACTTTGTGATAAAACAGGGGCCCACGTTTATTCGAATATTTCACAGTATGCGTTTTAAACAACATACTACCTCTTTTAATGTAAGTAGGAGACAAAATGTGATTGAATTTGACTAGTATTAGACAAATGTAATAGATAGATTAATTTACTAAATAAACTTGTTGTTGAATATTCTGTTTTATTTACTACAGTGTTTCCTTATAATAATCAAGTTTTTCATCCATAGTTACCAATATACCGGTCCATCAAACACCCATACCCATAGTCTATATATATTAGAAACCATACGTAGCAATAGTCCTACGCCTGCTGCGGCTAGTGCCGCTGTAGGTGTTCCATCCCACCTTTGATTAAAACTCTCGAAGGGCCTCTTCAGGTTGGACCTATGTCTCCGTGTAAGCCTCCCAAAAGGCCAGGTATTTTCCTAATATAATATGTTAGAAAATACATGTGATAAGAGAAACATAATAAAGTTTATTGACAGAAAAATGGAGTAGGTACATTATGTGCAACTTAATCTATGACATAGAGTTTAAACTAGGCTATAACCTGTATTTTGGGCAACAGTGCTCAGCTAAAACAAAGCAACAGTAGACATTAAAGTGAATCAAAAAAATTTCACAGTATATGGCGAATAGATTAGTAAATAGTGGTGTAAATTTAAAAATTTTCATAGCCCGGTAGAATAGTAGAAATCAGTGAAAGAATTTCGTTTTGTCACTTGCCAATCCAAACAAATAGAAAAGCAAGAAATATCAATATACTATATCAAAACGTCTGAGGAATTCTCACAATGACTAAGATATTTTTGTCTTTGCTAGAATCATTACGAATATAGGTAACTGGATCTTGTGTTAAATGCGTGCATTGTGTTGACGTTTCGGTAAGCGCGGGGCGACGAGGAGCTGAAGCCGGTGATCATGTGCAGCCAGCGACGTAGGTCGATACACACCTCCGAGATTTTAAATAAGTTCTTGTCTATACTAATATTAAAAAGCTAAAGAGTTTGTTTGTTTGGTTGAACGAGCGAATCTTAGGAACGACTGGTTTGAATTGAAAAATTCTTTTAGTGTTGGATAGCCCATTTATCGAGGAAGGTTATAGGCTATATAACATCACGCTATGATCAATAGGAGCGCAGCATCAATGAAAAATGTTCCAAAAACGGGGAAAATTCTCTAAAATGTGAAGCAGACGAAGTTGCGCAGGTCAGCTAGTTTTAAATATTACAAGATTTTCTCAACGGCTTCGCTCGCGTTATTATAGACTAGATGTTCCCGCGGTTTCACCCGCGTTTATCGTTACTGCGCCGCCCCCGTGGGTCGTAACCTGATGTTATATAGCCTTCTTCGATAAATAGGCTATCTAACACTAAAAGAATTTTTCAAATCGAACCAGTAGTAATCACGCAGAATAAACCAGGAGAAACATCGTTTGTACTATGTCTGTAATGGGTAATTATTTTGCTGTAATGTTATTTTAAAACTGCGATATCTCCTAAGATATTCATTGAAATCGAATGATGTAAAGGGCAATTTCGTTTTAAATTAAATACTTGTGAGGAATAACGTCTTTATTTGGATAAGGATTAATATCATGTTTATAAAAATACCTTCGCAAATAATGCATTATTTTAGAACAAATTTGGTTAGCATAAAAAAGGTTATAGTGAGCCAACCTTAAAAAATAGACATATGCTGTCGCGGACTTTTTTTTAGTAAGTTTTAAGGGAAACAATTCTGTCATACATGATTTTTGCGAAACTTTAACTGTTTACGCAGCGCACGCAGCGGAAGCTCTCAAAAGGAAAAAATACCCTCTGATTTTGAAACATTCTTCGTTGGTGCTCAGCTCCTATTGATCTTAGCGTGATGATATATAGTCTATAGCCTTCCTCGATAAATGGGCTATTTAACACTGAAAGTATTTTTCAAATCGGACCGGTAGTTCCTGAGATTAGCGCGTTCAAGCAAACAAACAAACAAACAAACTCTTCAGCTTTATAATATTAGTATAGATTTTGTTATGCCTAAATTTATCCCTTTCGGGAAACACTACTTACTACTTTTCCTGTATGAAAGGTGTCCTTTCCTGTACCCCTCACAACGTGTTTACTAAATTTTATAATGATCGGTCAACTAGCTAACGCGTGAAAGCGTAACAAACAAACATACTCACATTTGCATTTAAAATATAGTTAGGATACCGAATGTTAGTCTATTTTTTCATAATAATATATAATAATATTATCAGCCCTGTATTAAACTGTCCCACTACTGGGCACAGGCCTCTTCTCACTATGAGAAGGGTTAGGCCATAGTCCGCCACGCTGGCCTAGAGCGGGTTGGCAGACTTCACATATCTTTGAGAACATTATGGAGAACTCTCAGACATGCAGGTTTCCTCACGATGTTTTTCTTCACCGTTAAAGCAAGCGATAATCAACTATTTAATACGCATATAACTTCGAAAAGTCAGAGATGCGCGCCTTGTGTTCGAACTCGAGACCTCTGCGTGGCAGTCCAACGCTTTCCCATATTTTTTCATACTAGTGATTTAATCACAGTTCAAAAACAGAGATAAGGTATACCTAATGATTCCTAATTCACAAAATACTTCAACAATGTTCATTGTTCAGCTACTTACGTTGCTGATCACAGACTGTACCATCTGTCACTAGAAGTTTGACTAGAGTAGCAGTGCGCGCGCCCTGCATTTCTACAGGGTGAATGTGAGTGTCACATACAAAAGTGACACACTGAATCTAATTCAAAATAAGATTGAATCAACCATCTTTTAGCTAAAATAGACTAATGTTCACCCTTAGTCTGTAATATATATTTCAATGTATCAAATGTTCCAGGTGCAATATTAATTTTACAAATTTTCGAGGTTCTATTCCATGAAAGTGACAATATTCAGTACAATATCATTGCCTTGATCCTATCCTGTCTCTCTGAGCACGGTAGACCATTCTATAGCCTGGCTACCTATTCATTTGAATATTATGAATCCAGGTTTCTTGGAATCAGTACTATTGTGTGTGCCTGATAGGTATGCAGACCGTCGATGGTGGCCGCCTTTGTTCTCTGTACCGAATGCGGGCACTGACCTATTCCACGCGCGCTATGGGTGCCCAATGTGGTACTGGAACGGACCGAATTGTTCTCATATTCACAAAATTATAACACTAAGCAACATATTGCAGCTTATTTTTTTAAATTTTGTGTCACGCCTTTGTACTTCCCCGTCGAGAGAATACCTGCATGTCTGAAAGTTCTGCATAATGTGCCGCGCGTCAGTCGTTCCCCCGTAGGCATACAGTTAGGTCGCACTATATAACATATATAATTACTAGCTTTTGCCCGCGGCTTCGCTCGCTTTAATTTAGAATTTGACAATCAATTCGGGTCGTACTCTGCTTGTAATAATATAATTCAATCATGATTCGAAAGACACGTGGCGCCATCTATTATCATAAGAACTTTATTGTTGTTTTCCTCGGAAACAGTAATTTTTTTCGGTATGAAAGGTAGCCTATGTCCGTTTCTGTACACCTATCAACGTATATGCAAAATTTCAGGATGATCGGTTCAGTGGCTTAGGCGTAAAAAGGTAACAAACAAACAAACTAGTTTTCGATTTTATAATAATAGTTAGGAAGTTAGGATTATGGTCTCTAGCCCAAACTAAGCAGACCTTGTACTATGGATACTAGACAATGACATGACATGACATTGTATACTTACATTTTTTTGTAAATACGTACATATTATACATAGAAACACCCAGACCAAGACAAACATCCATGTTCATGCACACAAATGTTTGACTTGTGCGGGAATCGAGCCCGCGACCTCAGGTGTGGCAGTCGGTTACACTAACCACTACGCCATCGAGGCATAGTAGCTTCATAGACATTATAAGTGGTTTTATAGTACTACAAGCATTAGCGCCTTTTTAACCTAGATCTGCCTGTCTCCAGAGATACTCGAACACACACACATCCGCATTTACACGCACTTGCTCACGCACACACCTTTTACCTCATGTTTGTATATAAGAGGTGCGTGTATAATGTTTTATTATTGCTCTAATTGTACTGAATCATAGAAAGTATTCAACGGCTTCAATATTGGTTATTCATATTATTTATTCTGTGTTTGAAGATCCATTGTAATAGTAGAATAATATGTAAAAAACACAAGGTGTCCATATATTTACATACATATGTGTATAGATACTTTGTGTTTTTTGATACAATACACGTAGTAGCTCCACCCAAACCCAGATCAGCATGACTTCGGCAAGTCCACCAGTCCAAGAAAAATCGTATCCAAATACCTCTGTGTACTATATGCCTACTCAGTTTAACTCCTTACGGAATTATGAGATGTCATATAGAGTAGTATTATATGCAGTGGTATCGCATTTTAATGTTTAATATATAATATTCTTGGTATTATAAGCATCCATGCATCCATTCTAGGCTATGATACTTACTACTGGCCGAAATAAAAAAACGCAGCGCTATACGTGAAGGCAGTCTTTCAAATAGTTTCTATAGTGATAAGTAGATTTTAGTCCTTGTATCTCTCCTGGTTTTAAATAATCATATTTTTGCTTTTATGATTTTAGAATAAATAGCCCTCCTGTCTAACCACGCCATTCTTTTGTGTCCTTGGTCAGACTGATTAAATTAAAGAGCCTCCGGTCAGATTGGTAGCCATAGTCAGATTATGAGTGTATCAGTGCCGGATTCACCAAGTAGCAAGAGTAGCAATTGCTACAGGCCCCGCGCGAAAGGGGGCTCCGCATACTACTATAACCCACTCATCTCTGCCTGAGCGTAATTTTTTTAATGAAACTTTTTACTTAAGATATGGTATATTGAATTTACTTGATGTCACAAAATCGTAAAATGTTACAACTATTCCTACTAAGACAATCTACGTCAGACAATCGGTAACCGACTATTTCCTTGGCGTAAATAAAACACCGAATTTCATACGGTAAACGCACAAGTTCTACAAAAAGTCGCTCGTATAAATGTGTAAAATTTTAGTCGGCCGAATAATCAGCTCTACAAAAAGTCTGACGTATGCAAGCAGTCTTACCCTAACGAATTTGCTACGGGCCTCGCGTTTGCTTAATCCGGCACTGGAGTGTATAGAAGATATATCAAGTTCCATCTTGATATATTTGGAAGGTATTTTCTATTCTAATTAAAAATAAAACAACGATTAAATTTTAGAAAGTTTATTGCAGGTCGAAAATGCATTGGGGGAACATTAAAGCAATCATACATCGAACCTCCGATCATACGACGGGCCGCTAATGTACTATAAACACTTGTTACTTACAATAATGTACCGCATGCAATACTTTTTAACAAGAAATTTGACATTTTGAATAGCAACATTTGCGGCGAATATATGCGCAAGAAGAAATATTATTCATGCCCAGTTGAATAATTAGATGTTGCAATATAAAAGGGTGCTTGCCCACTTTAAGCCGGTAACCTGTTCAAGATTAATTAAAAAATAAGGCACGTAAAAACCACATCTAGTTGCTGGATAAAATTCTCCTTGCTAACCCGTTTTTACGTTACTTGCTTTTTACGGCTCTTCTGTAGACTAACACCCCAACCCAAGTGAAAATTCAAATCAAGCACAACGTTCCAACGTTGTCAAAATCCTACCCAAAATAATACAACGTAAAATCCTCTACCGTTTTAACGATTCTTTTCAATGCCTTTGTTACCTACTTTTGTCAAAGACGTATTTTAATTATCATAATATATTATGATAGTCGTCAATGACTTACGGCAGTGTGGCGCTGGCTTGCAATATTCTACATCAACGAAGCACTTTGAAATAAAATTAATTGACAATACAAGTCAATTAAATGGCCAATGAAAGATAAGTTCACAGAAAACATAAACCGTCTCTTTTTAAACTATTATTAAATTTAGAATGCAGTTTCAGTAGTCTTAAGGTATGCTTAAGTATTGATAGAAGAGATACTTGATAAAGCAGCGATAGCCTTGTAACTAGTCATGGGGTTAAACAGGTGTTTAATGTTTAGTATCAGACCTGTGGCAATTGTCATACGATACATCATAAGGCTATAATAATATATTGTCTTAGAAATGCATAGCTTAAAATCTTTTTATCCTATAAATAGTGCATAGACTTCCACATTATTCAAGGTGACTTTTATATTATAATTATCTTTTATACGTGATAAGTATTACGTTAGGATTGCATACGGTACGTCCTACCAATTTGTTTAGTCACAATAGTCTTTAAATTGTTAGGTATAAATATTTGAATACTAATAATTGTTCCTATTAATCTAATTAGTTGTCCGATATGCTGAGACTATGTGAAATTATTTATTTTTAATTGCATTAATAAATAAATATATTATTATTATTAACAATAGTATATTTTAATTACATTTTCTAGTGGTAGGTGTTACTTTTGCCCCTTTAAGCCAATGGTGTTTAGGAATTATTTTGTATAGTATAATCCTGCACCTGACTTTGTTAAGACATGTGTCAAGATGTGTGATATATTTCATAAAGTATTTAATCCAAAACTTGTTTATATTTGTTTAAAATTAACCGAAAGTGGATTGAAACAATTCATGATTATTAACTAATTTCAGTTATACAAAAGCAAACCGATAATTGAATAATATGAATTTCGAATTAGGTTCCGTAATTTGAAAATTAGTAGAACAACGGCCGACAGTAGCCATTTTAATTTTCATCAGCTATTAGTACACTACTTTAAACTAATTTTCATTCAGCTATTAGTACACAACTTTAAACTAATTTTCATTCAGCTATTAGTACCCAACTTTAAACTAATTTTGTAGATCATATTCGAAAGTGTAGATTTAAAGTGGAGTTGTAATCATAATGAAAGTCTGCGATATCATTTTGTTACTATCAGAGACTTCTCTCTTTTATAAACTTACTGAGCTTCATGCAGATAGTCATCACTCTAATGTTTATGTATATTGTAAGTTTTATGTTATGTATACTTTCAAAGTCGTTAATAAAGAATCCAGTGTAAGTGTTCAGATTTGTGTGTTTATATGTCCTAGCTAGACATTAAACATTTCAACCTACCATATGTAAGCTGCGCTTCAGACCTACCGTACCCCTGGCCATACCGCTGGTGGTACGGTGGGTCTCTTAAAGTTAAACGATACCACTGACTAATAGTGGTGCAGGCGTACCAACTTCAGAGTAACTTAGCAGTTTTCATGTTGGTCCAGATCATTCAAGAATAGATTTGTATATAAAAGAATAAAGTAATATTTTTAATAATGTATATACACAGCTATGTATGTGATACAATTTACTATCAACAATAGGGTAATCAGGTCCACAAATATCTATTAGCAATCAACGTTTATTTGTTTCTACATAATAATATTTATTGTAAATTCATAGGTACATTGATACAAAAGGCAACAACAAGAACGGTAGATACAAAGACAAACAAAACATTAATACTGATAAGTTGGTTTAAGTAGTAAGTTGTTCGCATAATCTCAGCCCTGACGTATATATCAATTCAGTTCTCTAAAGAAAAAGCAACACTTATTTACTGTTAATTAGACGTAATGTTATACATGTATCACAAACTTGATACCTAAAGTTTAGTCCATATAACTGGTGCTTTTTTGATACAGTGGTTTTTACCTACAGAGTGCTACAATCCTCTCATTTTTTTAAAACTGAATTTGGTTGCCAACCCGTAAAAACATAATTAGGAACGTTCTATTTCAAATGATTTCCAAACGTCAAAACGAGCTAAGAGGCGCGTATGTAGTAGGTGAATATATCATGTTTAATATAATTATTTGTTTTTACGGGTTAAGAACATAGTATATAACGTTAATATAAACCTAACAATAACATAGATTGATTTTATTACATTAAAATAACACAACATATTTAAATCACACGGATAAACGTCTAACATCTACATCAGTTAACATCCATTTACTACTTTAATCATTTAAAATTGAATGTGCTATTGATAACATAATTATGTTGAAATTCTTACGTGGTAGATAAATATTTAATGTAATAAATGTACGTAATTCATAATGTTTCTATAGCCAAAACAATCTTTCTTATAACCACGTGTCGGACCATCACACCGACGCAATTAAACCTACAGTCTATTCTATCCTTTATACTCATTGATACACAATAACCTAAAACACACAATTCCTAAAAAAATGCTTTACACACAAGCGTCATCGAAAAGAAAAAAGTATCTCAAATAGTATTAGCCAAAATTCAAATTCAATACAATTCCGGAATGTTTTAAATTTGAATTATATGCAGGCATTTTCGAGTTTGAAATATGTTGTTTTGTGATTTTTGTATATCAATGTTTGTTTTACCAACAACGGAACATGTAGTTGTTTAGTATAGATAAAACGCAGGTGTACGAAGCGGAAATTATTTGGTTGAAGTATAATAAAACAATATCGTAGAACAGTTTTTATAAGTATTAATGGAAAACTTCGAAAGAGCTCTTTTAAAATTTGAACAGTTGCGAGTAGTGAACGACCAATATCAAGATGGAAAGTAACTTTGTATGGATGCAAGAAAGAATAGATATGCCCTGTGCTCGAAGGAGACGTAACAACCAGGTTGTAACCCTGAACCTAGGTATGCTGAGGTACTTAACAAAAGGGTGATAGCACCCTGTAACTACCTAATCCTACCACCCACGCCCGAACGTTCGCACTAGTGCGATGGTACTTCGATGTTGATACACTGTGTAAATGTCCAGCGAGGGAGCTTAGTTACAACGCAATACATCGCTGGCGTGTTGAGCGCGCGTCCCGGGACTCTGTCAGGTCTGTCGGTGACTAGCGGACAACGAGCGCCTAGTGGATGTACGCTAGTGCGTACTTGAGTATTCTGGGCTCGAGCAGCCCCGGGTCGCACCGGTCAGCACGCCGCGCCACTCTAACGTACGTCTCTACCATATCCTCTATCACAGGTACTAGAACGTGCTCCTGTACTTATCAACTAGTAATAAGTATTAATAGCTATATACAATACAATCTACATGCCCCGACCGTCTCTCTACGCCTAACTGATTGCCCACAAATTGATCATAAATTTTGAATGCCCAATATTACTTCAATAAACTTTATATAAATAAAGCCAAAAAATCACATTTAATACTAACATCAATAAATATTCACTAATAAAACATCTAGTCAGATTCATATTATTCAATTTCACTAGATAAATAAACATTTAGATCTAATTTAATATTATAATCGCTCGAATACTGGGGATAGGTCGCAGATATAATATAACAATTAGCAACATTTGGTACCTAGTATCGACAACGAAAATAGTGTGAAAACACACGTAAAACATTTATTTAACGATTACATTGTAGAGGGTTGCGTAGTACAACGCTGCATCAATAGACTCGATCGAGTATAAATCGCAAAAATTGATAGCAGAGAAACGGTCTAATGTAGATGATCGAACAAGATCGTGTGTGCGGCCGGCATCGTAAACGTAATGGCGGCCGTGCACGTTAGGCCTTAGGCGTTGGACTCCTTGAGGTCCGTGAGCCGCGCCAGCTGCGCTGGCTCCAGCTCGTCGGGGATGGAGGCGCGGCCGCCGCGCGGCACCGCCGGCGGGGACTGCGGCGCCGTGGGCGGGCCCGACGCCACCGACGCACCTCCTGACTCGCCCTCTGACGCCGTGGAGCTGGACTGCGGGTGCGGCGCCGAGTCAGCCGGGCCCTCGTCCGAGTCGCGCAGGCATACCGCCGTCTGCTCCGACAGCGACGACTCGTCGTCGTCGTTCTCCTCCACCAGCGGCTCCGCCTGCGCCTCTTGCTCGCCCTCGGTGTCGCCCGCAACCTCGGCCCCCACCTCGGCGTTCCCCTCGGCCTCTGGCGGAGGAAAGGGTTGTTCGGGCTCTTCCACCATAGGCGTGGCAGCGGTGATGACGATCTGCGCCACGCCGAGGCCGCCATCATCTGAAGCTGGTGCTTCAACTTTCGGGGGCTCCGGGGCCCTCACCAGTTCCGGAGGCTCGTCGTCGTCCTAGAGAGATATTCCGCTTAATAACACAATAGTCTCCGTTCATATAGAACTGAGGATAGTCATTCCGAAACTTGAGTCATGCAGAACAAGCGGCATGCTATGACGACGTGGACTACGAAGGACTTTGATAAAAAATTTATAAAACATATTGAAATAATGAAACGTCTTCGGTAAGGTTCCTGTAAGAAGTATTAAAGTATAGATAGGCGTAAAACAAACAACAGCAACAAGCTACTGGACTATACAAGCGTCGACAAGCAACACTTAAAAGGACAGATGTACAAGACGTGATAGATTTATTCTATATAGTGCCAAACCTCTTCACAGTTTGCATCTCCAACAACCTCGTCGACTGAAGCATGGAAAAGAATTCACATTCAGTTAACACTAATACAGTACATTTAACAACATAACACATAATGTAGGTAAATACAAAACATAAAAATCCTGGAAAATATGACTGTACAAATATCTAAACATATCGGATCGATCTTTAAAAGTGACTACTTATACTAAGTAGGTACATTAGCACATCGGTGTATGCGCTCAAATTTGTAGTGCCCTATAGAACTTCGAACCCAAATAATTTTGTATTGAGTTTCTAACGGAACGGTTAGTTAGTTTCTAAAGCTGCTTTAGGAAGAGCTCTGTTGTCAGAAGGTAGTTTAATAGTCATTGCCCCTTGCGTTTGAATATTAGGAACTGCAATTTGTAGCGTCAACAAAAGGCGGCTTACGAGACGTTCTTAGACTATTTTTACTATTAGATCAGGTTGAAAAACAGAAAATACTGATAACACTGGGGAACAGTCATTTTGCGGCATGGTAAGTTGAAGTAAATTTTGTGTAAGTTCAGTATGCTGAATACGAGAAAAATATCAGATTTGTTCAATTGACTCTAGTTTATAAGATAAGACTTTATAACTATATGACTGAAAGAAGGTCGAAATAAAAATACAATTACATATTAAATATATATTTTAGAAGCAGCTATATAATTACGACATCCCATCGGCCTTGGTGTCTTTCTTTAATTGTTCTAATGTCCTGATGGAATCCTTCTTTATGTTGAATACCTTAAGAACCAGAGTCAATCCATACAAAGCAAATACGTTTCGGGTATGACTGATGAAGGTGTTTATTAAAACCAGTAGCAAAATTAATGCCGCAGAAGATATATATTTTTTCGTTGCCCAGTGTAATCTGCGCTTATTGCTTGTCAGTAATTTTCCCACCGTAGAAAATTTGAAAATATTTTCTTCTATTGTTTATCCTGTCAATTGTTGGAATGGCAGACATAATTGAAAACCTGTCGTGTCTGGCCGATAGTGTTAAGAATCATAAAATCTCATAGTACTGTATTCTGTCTGGGGGCAGCTGTCATAAATGAAGAACTATTGTGTGGTCACCGGTGGACCCGTGCTTGCTGCACGACATTTGAATATTTATGTACCTACTATTTATAGTTAGTATTATTTTTATTTTGTCGAAAGTGTTCATTAGACGGCATTTAATGACCACAGTTTGATTATATTGAATGGCTAATTTGACGATGCAAAAAAATATTCGTTGAAAGTTTCAAGAAAATCTCTTTAGTAAACAAAAACGTAGTGAAAATATACTTTTCATTATCTTATTAATTTTGAAAGTGACACGGCCCACGTTGCGTCCACTTTACTTCGATAGCTAGCAGATGATACGTATTGAGCGTTCTTGCAATGATCAGATTAAAGAAAATTATTTTTACTTATAGTTTTTAAAGTGCCCTCTATAAATTGGCATATTACATAACATAGGCTGGCCGAATGCAGTCATTAACATTCGATATTCATGATTTGAAACCGTTAAATACTCCCCTAAATGTGTGAGTTTTCGTGCATTTGTTTGTAGCAAACTCTCTCTACTTCCCAAATATTGAAACAACGGACGTACAGAAACTTAAAGTTTGCATGGCTATCTGTGGACTAAACAATTTGGTCCCGGGAACGAACCGATTGAACATTGCGCTTTCTATTTACTTATATCTCGTCGGCTTCTTAATACCTAATTAGTACTGTCATAAGTATTACGTCTGCATCTGTCCTCTCATCTCTATGTTTTTCTCTCTTTCTGTCCTGAAATCTTATAGTAGTTCATCAAGATATCATGTTTATGTACCTTAGGACTGAAGGGATCAATGTATCAAGGCCCGCGCTCTCCGATCAACATCCTTCTAATAAACAATCATTAGGTACATGTGTCTGCTAGCGTTAAGTAAAACTAGAAATAACACTTATTATCTGATTACCATATTATTGTTTGAAAATATGGTAAAATTTATAAAAGCCGACCAATTAGCGAAACGACCCCTCAATTTAAAAATAAATAGCTATCAGTATTAGTTATTTGAAATTACAAAACTGAGGTAATTACTGACTGCACTAGTAATAGCACCGTTTATTGTCCAACGTTTAAAGTAAAAAGGGGGCAGCTGTTAATATGATTTATTAATCAATTTCATTTACAAACAAAAGAGTTGTATGCACTCACCCTGCACCGTAAAAGGAAGGTATTCGTTTATGCGAATTATTTAGTAGCATTAGAAGCGGAACATTAGTATAAAAATATGGGGGAGTATTTAATTATCACTTGTCAAAGGCATGACGCATTATGTGGAACGAAGGCCTGCTGTTGATATGATGATGACGTGGAGGTCGTTGTACGCAGAACTTACCTACAATGGTAACCACAGGGGCAGCGCCGTCGAATTGTGTTCCGTATTGCTCGTGCTGATTTCTGGTAAGCTCAAGATTAAAACTGAAGTCGGGTTGGCTATCCATGGAGTCTCCGAGGTCTGCGGGCGGCGGCGGCGGCGGCGCCGCGGGAGGTGCCGCACCTTTAGTGTTGTTGTTGTCATTCAGGATCACTGGCAGCGTCCGTAGGTACAAATATTTCAGCCAACACCAACGTAGCAAATATTCATGCAAATTTTGATTTCACCAGCCAATTTTTGGTTTGGTAACGTTCCCATTGATTGCCATAGATTCGATACAATCTTTCATTTTATAAATTTTGCAGGCTTACTAGTTTACCACGAATTATGTGAAGAAATAGTATGAATCAATGACAACCGTGCATAGTGCCCATTCGGAAAAAAAATATACCGAAGCTGTACATTAATAAATAAAAACATTGCGTGTAGTGTTAATATATGAGGTTGTCCTTATAGTTTTTGACACATTTGTATTCAATATTTAATAGACAAGTACCTGCCTGGTAGAGGCATGGTCATGGGAATTGCAACCTGTACTCCGTGTTATAAAATGAACGCGCAATTTGTAAAATGTATCTATTTGGGTAAATTATATGTTTTAATGTGTGAATTGACTACGGACTTTTAGCTATAAAAAGCCATGTTATCAAACTTAAATCGTTGTTTTGTTTGGCTAACATTTTACATATATTTTTATAACTCTTGATATTATTTGAAGAGGAAAACTTGAGTCATACTTCCAGAACAAATTATTCAAACAATACTTGTATGTATATTTTTGACATAAAAGCTTATATATATAATATATATAAAGACCTATGCTCCAGAAAAATATTAATTACACTAATATGTATTACACTACTGAATGATAATTAATAAATTCTATATAAAAAAGTACTTTACAATCTTTATTAATTAATTTATTGGCTCTGTTTATTTGACAGTCGCCATCAAAACCAACATATAGCGATTTAGACTGTTTTAACGATGGTTTTCATTAGCCACTTTAAATCAACATGGTCGGTGATATTGAAGGCTGTATCTCGCTGGTTTAATTATGGCTAGCGAGATTTTTGGTCGACAATAATTTGATATTGCGACTATCGAACAAACAAATACTATCTATATACTCGTTTTATCGTGCAAAACATGCAAATGCAGTGATAGATGTGATGTCTGTCCTGGCAACCGTGCTGAAACATGCCAATTGGGAACCAAACCACGATACCATATTACCCAATCAGCAAAAGCCAACGGTACAACACTATGTTTACATTAACTTACAAGATGTTGTGTATTGCATACTACATTACATGTCGACTTGAATGGGGACAACTTGTATACTCTTATAAGTAATTTAAAATTTCTCGTAATCCTATAAATACTACATTTTTGCACTAAAAACTATACTTTTGACATTTTTGGAATCTTTTGATTATAATGCCTATATGAATAGTACCTGTAGTGTTTTGATGTTTATAATTAAATAAAATCAAAGCTGATGACTTGTGACGTAACAGCTCACTATAACTGTGCTGAATAGTATTTTGATGCATAGACAATCCAGTATGGCAAAGGACTAAACCAAACCACTCACAAAAAATAGGCCCCATAATTTATTTACTAATCAACAACATATTATTTAATAAAGTCATTTATTTTTATTTATTTTGTAGAGCATTTTAAATGGCTTATGTTTAACTTATTACCAGATATAGTAAAATATAACAGTCAATAATAGTAAATGATCACCAAATTGCACAGGAAAATATATTTAAAGAGATCAAACTACGTCAACGTATCGTATTTTTGGGTGGGTTTAAGAAGGAACCTAACATAACCTAACCCTTCCGAGAATGCAGCGATTTGAGGCGTATAGGTGCTCGTTATGATATATTTTAGTAAGCATATTTTGCTGCGCAATTAGTATTTTTGATGGTCATTATATTTAATCCCATTTTAAATATAGGTACGTAAGATCGTATGGCCAGCAATACAGAATATTAAAAAATATATATTCATAGCTATCGGATAGTCTTCTGAATGTCGTATTTAGTACAATTGCATGTTGTTGCAACGTTGAATATTATTTAGTAATGGATATCTAATAATCACGATCATTTATCATAGGTGTCAGCTTACACAAGGCCAAGAAGTTCTCTACGTCATTCCACAAATTGACTTTAAAGTCAATTTAAAAACGATGCATGTTGCACGCCAACAACCATTTATCATTACCGTAGAGTTCTAAATTTTTTAGTAGGATGGATTTCAGGCCTCTTAATCTATCCATTGTACTATTAATAGCGCCATCTATGGTCACGAAACAGGTATTAAAGGACAAGGCCATTTAAAAGTTAGAACTTTAAGAAAACATTTGTGTATTTAATTTTAAATGTATTTTATAGTTAGAAAGTTTTCTGAACATCTGGTTTGGTACAATTGCTTGGTGCATACGTATATATTTTTTACAAATGGAGTTTTAATAGGCGATATCGGCATACAGAGGGTAATATATTCTTTGCGGTCACTTCGCTAATTAAGTTTAAAGTCAACTTAAAAGCGAGGTACGCCATTCATTTTTCTTGACGTATAGGTCTAAATTTTTTTGTGGTATTGATTTCGACCCTGTTAATTTATCCATAGCACTGTTATTAGCGTTTAGTTTGGTTACGAAACTAGCAAAGAATGGCTTGGTTATGTTAAAATTATATTCCTTTGAAATGTTTTTATCTACAAACTCACATCTGCACATGTGCGTTACGAAAGATATATTACTGTGGCCACTTTTTACTTGATATGATTTTAGGTCATAGTTATCTATACTAATATTATAAAGCTGAAGAGTTTGTTTGTTTGGTTGAACGCGCTAATCTCAGAAACTACTGGTTCGCATTGAAAATTCTTTTAGTTTTGGATAGCCTATTTATCGCGGAAGACTATAGGCTATATAACATCACTCTACGACCCACGGGAGCGGCGTAGTAACTATAAACGCGGGTGAAACCGCGGGCACATCTAGTACGATAATAAGGCGAGCGTATTATCGTTTACCTTATAATGTGCTTAAACATAACTCTCGAAATATGTGCTATATACCAGGTTTGCCAACCTTAGAACTTTATTTCTCGTACAGAAGCAGGCAAAAACCTCGTAATTTGGATCCCAAACCTCGTACATTCTAGTTTTCGGTAGAAAATACTAAAAACAAAGGTCAGCCCGTAGAGATTTGATCAAATTTTTAATTATCTGCGTATTATTGCCTCCCATTTATGCTACAAAATGTTGTCTGCAATGTGAAATCATGTTATTATTTTCACTATATCAAAAGCTCGTACATAACTGTACGAGGCTGACAGTGTCCTCGTACCTCGTACGGGATACCACAAATCTCGTATTTGTACAGGGAACCTCGTATGGTTGGCAACCCTGCTATATACATACATATGGCTACCTCTTCGGAGATTTAGAAGTGTGGAATGCAAGAGTTAAGTATGAGCAAAATGTTGTCTAATGGTATTCATATTTTACTCTTAATGTACATGATTATATTTTATTATTGATCTCTTAGTGGCAGAGTATACCGGATTAATTTGAAAAATAGAATACCTACATATAAATATGTATAAAAAACTGCCTACGTAGAAAGAGTTGCCTAAAATTAGTATAATACCTACCGAACTAGAAATTGCTATTTGAAGTATGATCACAAAGTTGTCCCCATTCATTCAGTAAAGATATACACAAGTATGTATTTTGCTTACGGTCGTCCTCCTGTCCTGGCGGGGTGCCCGGTGGTGAAGAGAAAACTGGGGGAGCAGATCCAGGGGGAGTCCAGTCTTCGGCGCCGCTTAGTGGCTCTCCATTCTGAGCCACCAATGATACCAATTTAGGAATACAGTATTTTCGTCATTTACAATAAATTATATCGATCAAAATGTCATGCACTATCTACCAGTAAAGCGATTACCTTTTTCATATATGCCTACCTAATACAGTATTTAAAATTTCCAACGAGTTATAACGTGTTGTTATAATTAAAACAACTTAATACGGCATAGTCAATACATGACTTTTTAAATTCACGTAAGTCACGTCGAATGCTTTGGTATTACGTGTATTTAACGCCCGCGTTGCTGTCACCTTCAATTTGACAGATGACAGTTACGAATGCGTTAAAATTGAGTTAAATTATCAGTCTTTTATTGTAACATAAAATCTGTGTAATTTATGCCCAGACAAAAAAGACTTTGGTTACACTGGCACTTTACTTTTTAATAAATTATTTCTTTGTTGCATGATATATACAGAGTCAGATAGGTTTGTCTTATCTTTAATTCTTTTACTTGCCGTATAAAGGTTCCAGTTGCCTTAGTCAAATGTAAGATAAAGTTGAAGTAGGCTTTGAGGGCCAAGCGGGCAAAATCAGTATAATATTACAACCCAAACAAATTGCAGAGTTCCACGTCATAATTTGGTTACCAGTCGCAAAAAAGGTTCAAGCATAGTATAGGGTACTTTTCAAACGATATTGTAGCTATTTAGATATTATAGTACCTATAGTATTAAGTAAAAGTTTATAGAGGTTTAAGTCATGCAAAGCGTAGAATTAAAATATACAGAGTGAAAAGTTACACTTCAAAAACATGAGCGAATTAAAGATAGTCAATAATTAGGAGATTTACTATTTATCATTTGGCACTATGTATTTGAACCAAAAATGGTTAATGTTTTAATAATAACCAAATATTTATGGTTGTGATTAAATCATAAACCTGTTTAGTAGTTAAAATTCACAGATTATCAAGGCTTGGTAATTAAGAAAAAAAGTATTAAGACTTTCATGCGAAAAGATTTTCACGTACCTATACAATTACAAATAAGTAGTTATTATTTAAACCTTGCCTTTGGTACAGTAATAGTTTAAAATATTCGCATTTACATTAAAATATAAGGTTTAAATTATGCTTTTAGTAACTTAAAGCATAATTTAAACTTTATGTTCTAGATAAACTGAACTTGATAAAGTCTAAAATTGCATCTGGTCATGGTTGAAAGTGATAATACAAAGACGCGATAAAAAATGTGATAATACATCACATACATATATCACATTTCTTTATAGCATATTTAGATGTATAAAATATGCATAGAACGCATGTGAAAATCAACTTGTTAATGATTACAATGTTTATCTTTTATAGTTAAAAAAATGCATCAAATAAGTAAGATAATTCAAATTCAGTACATCGTAAATTATACTTTTAGGAGGATAAATAAATAGTATATTTTTAAATACATTCTAATATAAGGCATAAGTTACGTAAAGTCTACAAAGATTGCGCAGTGCAGAGCTCTTGCAAAGCGTTATATTTATATCATATGTATATTCTGAAATTTTTGTGGAAAATGTACGAATAATATGCAGTTCTAAGGAGGGAAAGGTAATGAAAATATACGAGTAATATGCAGTTCTAAAGAGGGAAAGGTAATGAAAGAAAGATAAGATTTCGACAGGCAAGAACAGCAAGCGTGTTTATTATATAAAATTATACATATATCTTCTGCATACAGGCATTCTTTAAACTATACATATTTCCTAAAATACGAGAACTAGTAGACTAGTATATCTTACAGCTTGCTGAGAGATATAGTAGACTATATTTCTTAGCAAGCTGCAAGAAAATAAAGGAAATTAAATAAATATAAGAAATCAACATGCAAGATTAGCAAGCTAGTTTATTACCTACATATATCTTCTATGTAAAAGCATTACATTCATACTATAGATTTCTACAATAATAATATGAAATATAGATAAAATGCAAGTAGCAGAATCTTATAATATCTCTTAGTAAGCTGCAAGAAAAATAATTGAAGAAGATAACAGATTAACAGGTAAGACCAGCAAGCAAGCTCGTTTATTCACTACGAAATTATCCTCTACGCAAGCGGTTGCCCACCTCGTCGCACTCTTCGACGATCAGCGATGGAAAGTTGCCCAGTATGCCGTTGGCCTCGCCGCGCCACCATCCGTCATCTACACCGTGGGCATCACGGGACACGATGCGAATGATCTGTTCAGACGCGACAATTTTATTTATGATCTATTTTTTATTAAGATACAAAATTATATAGTATTTTCATTTCTGTTGTCTCATTACTTAAAAAGTGGGCAAGTATAGCGTCGCCCTCACTTTGTAAAAATTTGATACAAACTACGTTTGCTGTTCACCCATAAATTGCGTAAGTACATAAATATAAGTATATTATTTTGATATAACGTGATGATCGTCACCGATGAAGAATTCCCTTTCTTAGTCAATTTTAATCGAGGAACATTAATACTTTGCATCTAACATGAAGTTAGCCTAATTCGAATCAGTACCTAAATAATAGCGAAGCATACAATTCAGTATAGTATGAAACTTTAGTTCTATTATTCTTTTCCAGCTCACCTGTCCTTCTTCAAGATTGAGCTCATCAGATGCTTCGGCATCATAATCGTAAAGCGCGAAGCAGTAGCCAAGAGTTGGCAATTGTGGCTCAAACTTTTCGGCTTTCGGTTCTTCAGCTTTCGGCTCTTCTGGCTTAGCAGCCGGGGCCGATATAACGGAGATTTGATCAGGGGACTGTACCACGTCTGCGTCTTCCCCTTCGACCGTGTAATCAACCGAGGAGAAGGAAATTTGGGAGACCAGGCCAGGAGCGCTGGATGGCTGGTAAACAGAGAATACTGGCTTACAAACTGCTCCTCTGCACCACGTGAACACATACAGATGCTTCAATAATAATGCTGTACAGATTTTGTATAAACTTTTTTCGCTGATACCTATAGTCAGTTTGTTTCAGAAGTGTGTTGAAAATTACGAGAGATTAGAGACAGAAACATTACTTACGTCTCTTTATTATAACATGTAATTATATTCATTTATGTTATGTGAATGTATTTCCTGCTATGTGCTTTGATTGCTCTAGATAATTGCTGTGAAGTATAGAATCAAAATAGGTATAGAAGGTCTGAAAGGTTGCTCATGTACATAAGGATTTGAACAGTAGTGTAATTGTAAGTAACAGTAGTACCTAAATATTTTTCCTTTTTCTAATATTTATTTTTTGTCAATATATCAGAATATATACAGATATCAGAATATATCCTGTAATAAGTAAATTGCTGCGTATTCCTTACAAAAAAGAAAACAAATTATAAAAAACCTTTATTAGAAATCATCATAGCTTTCATTAAAATGTTCATTATAAGTAACAATTCCAATTTCGTCTTGCAGTGTTATAACATATTCAATTATTCGTCCGGTATTGGTTATATCTGTTAGGGGTTCTCTGAGCGAGACCAGTGGTTCAGTACCTACCTGCTCCCGTTCAACGTCCAGATAGTTATGTGGTACATAACCTTCTTCGCCGCGGTAGTTCCTGGCGCGGAGCCAACCGTCTCCGTCTCCCTCGCCAACCACCTCCAGTTGTTCGTTTTCGATGATCGACAACTCGTCAGGGTTTTGGGCCTATGTAAAATAATGTTGCATAATATTGACATTTTAAGAGGGGCTCTGAAGAATCATCAATTATACAGGTATACATTGCTTTAAGAATTGAATTCACTATATAGTATTACTACATCGTATACTGACTACCAATTGAAGCCTTGTTTAGTATCTCTTGGTATTACACAAGATTTAAATTGGTTAGTTTATTTAAGGCTCAAAGACAGTGTCTAATAGGAGTTGCAAGCATCTACAGCCATGTTTTGCGCTCGGACTATTCAACGCCTTTTAGAAAGTACCAATTTCTATTAAAAATAACAACAACAAAATCACAATTATCAGCAGACATAATTAAATTAAATTGATTAAATGCATAATTGAGCTATCTGACATTTGAAAACAGTATGTTTTATCAATTTATCACACAATCCTCAGAAAATATGACCCAGGAGCGTAGCCGCCATTCTGAAGTTGGCACACACAAGTTAGGGCATATCGTCCTGATGTGTATGTTTATTAAGTATACATACCAAGACCATATCCAAACCTGCATGAGCATTATCCGATCTCCATCCTGCTTGCACACAGCCGATGCTGTTGGGATCTTTCCAATTTGGAGTTGTAATACAAGAGATTCTTTGTTTTTTGTCTTCATTTCAGTTCAATAAAAGTCATGTGGAATATCCATATGACTTTTCTTAAAATTCCTCTGTAATATAATTATATAGAACCAGTTCTTTATAATGTTTCGTTTTGTAAAAACTCACCGTGTAAGAATACAAGGCGGTGCATTTGTATAACGGAGCAGCCGGCGGCTCAACAGTCTCAACAGTGGCTTGTTCGGGCTCGTCCCAGCTCACCTGCGTGGGGTCGTCCCACCCGACTGTAAGCTGTTCAATGCGCATTCGCTCTTCCTCCAAGACAGCTAGGTGAGAAAGAGATAGGACAAATGAACAGAGTGTTGTGTCATTATTGGTGAATTTGTCACTTGTGTGTTGACTTACCATCGACGTCTTCATCGTGTTCGTCCTCGCCTTGAGAGCCGGAGGTGGTACGCTGGTGGCTGCTTGAGGCCACGGTAGCTGCAGCCGAGGCTCCCTCGCCCTCGGTATTGTCGCTGTCGTAGAATGAATCAGAGCTTGGCTGATCCTATTAGACAAAGTGTGAAATCACAATTTGGAATTTTTTGAGGTCGAGAAAAGAGACAATGTATTTTTTTGTAGCATGAATGATCATACTACAAAAAAATACATTGTCTCTTTTGAACATAATTAAGAATATTCAAAGAAAACTCATGTTTTCTTACAAGATTCTTAATTATGTTGATGACTTATTATATTTAGTAATCATTTTTATTATGAGCAGACGGCCGACGGCAATATGCGCCCTAAAAATTAAACACCGACGGCATTGCGACACTTACAACAAGAGTTGCAATACAGCTTAATCTTTAATAATGAACACTTACTATTTATTCCAATATAGTATGCAGATTAATAATTAGCACCAGTAAAGAGAATATGGAGTACATTCTCATAAAAACAGCTGGACTCACACATAAACGTGTCTATATTAAGATCAAGTCAGCAGCCCTCTACTAGATACTACTCGACTTGTGTGTATGTGTGTGTGCGCGTTTTAATCTGTGCAAATGCCAATGTTTAAAAATATTTTGTATATGTCTCTTTAATATATTTTGTTGTGGTGGTATAGGTACCTACTGTATAATTATTTGATTTCTATTTGATACCGATTCCCTAGTAATCAATGTGAATAGGACAAGAATGGAATTCTTTGCAATTGGAATTCTTTCTTTGAAATAATAAAGCGACCCTGGGAGCCGGCGGGTTATTTACGGCATGCTGTTCCTTAATCTGCATTCTGGTGTCAGCAGAAGCTGAACTCAGTATTTTTATTAAAGTCTGGTCAATGAATATATGAATAATAATGTAATTTTGAACCTACATTATAGCATCGATCCAAATAACATTATTTTCTAATATAATAATATCAGCTCTGTATTAAACTGTCTCACTGCTGGGCACAGGCCTCTTCTCAGTGTAAGAAAGGTTTTTCTAAAATATGGCCTAATTGGAAAGCCAATTCCTTGTATTTTTGGTGGAGTGTGGTCATTTTGACGAGCAAAATAAAAATAAAAAATCTACGACGCCGTCGGAATTTGCGAAATCAAATAAATATCTATTTAATTTATTAGGTTCATAATGTATGTATGTATGTATACCAAAAATTATTAAATACAGACCATTTCATTCGTATATAATAAACTGACTTAAAGGATCGGAAAAGAAAAAGAAATGATCCGTCGCATTATTTAAGCAGAACAAATTTTTTATTGTGAATTAACCGACAATAAATTAACTAAGTATACGAAAATTAACAGAACAGTAAATTGCTCAGCTGACCATTATCTGGTGATAGAAAAACATCCAAAAGTTCACTTTATTAAAAGTTAAATTTGCCTCTATCGCATTGCTTTGAAACTACGCTGCCGTCGGATCATGACACATCGACTTGATATCGACTTGATACAAGTTTAATGAGAAATACTCACGGCTGCTCCCGAAGCGTCCGTGCGTACACTGAGGAGGCTGCTGCTTCGTGGCAGAGAAGCATCTTGTACAGCGAGGAGATCGATCTCTTTAAGCCATTCGTCCACTGATGCTCCACTGATCCGAAGGCATTCTAGCCTTGATTCATATTTGGCCTTCGAAGTTTCAGAGCGACGGATGCTAGAGCGCAGCTCATCTAAGCGTACGTCCAGCTCGGGACCGTTAGGGTCGCTCGGATCCACCTACGAAGAGAAATCATCGTTTTAGGATTTTACTTACGTGATAATTCACCGGTTTAAAATTTTTGGAAAGAATAATAATAATAATAATAAATACACACAACCTACAGACCACAATAGCAGAAAAACTTAGTAAATATATTGAATTAAAAGATGAAATAACTCGAATATGCCATTTACAAAAAGTTATCATTGTCCCTATAGTTCTCTCAACCACAGGAGTCATACCAAAACAACTACACCAATCCCTTAAAACCTTAAACTTACCACCAAAAACTTACTATCTTCTGCAAAAGGCAGTAATACTAAACACGTGCCGATTGGTAAGGAAATTCTTACAATGCGAACCGGATAATACGCCATCGCTAACACACTTACCCAATTCGTCCACAATTACAAACTAATACTAAAACTAGCCTGATGTATACTTGGCTTAGGCCCGTACCATCAGTTTCTTACCGGCTAGCCGAGAAAAATAAAATGAAAGTATAAAAATAATAATAATAATATTCTATCACATACACACAACACCAAATGTTTAAACAACGAATAAAACGTCATAATAATTGTACCCAAATAATAAATTAATGGACAATATAATATATTTTTATAATTTTAAAAATATACTCTAATTATTTAGCTTACTATAAAATATACTTTATATATTATATACCGAATTCGATTTTTTCGATTTGTAATTTAAAATGAAAACATTAAAACCTTTTTTAATTTAGTATAAAAAAGATAAATATAATAATTAGACATCGCGATGAAAAATAGACGCCGATAAAATGCAGAAAAACAATATCTCACCAGGCACAGACGACATCTGTCTAATATAGCTGATATTATTACCCCCATTTAAAAGAGAGCAAATAAAATTGCCTATCAGTAGAAAAAAAGTCAACGAGCAAATAAAAAGTAGAAGTGTTCCGCTTCGAGTTCCTTCGTGAAGTGCAGCAAAGCTTTCGTCAGCGAATCATTTATTATTCAGAATGCTTTGCCGACCTCCTACATATCAACTTTACCGAACCATTTACAACAGCGATAGTTTCTAATTATGCTGCCATATAAAATTCTCTTTCACAATTTCTAGACTTTCTTTTAATGCTGGCTAATGTTGGCTAACAAATAAAGTACCTAATGCATACGACATTTTTCTTCAATTCTTTTTTCAATCAATAATATTCTTTTTTTGAATACGTTCAAAAGCGTTCATGTTACGTGGCATGTTCAGAGTGGCAACGTCTTACATAAGTGTCATAGTTTGAGGATTTTAATTGTTATTAATACATTCTGAACATTAATTTAGCAGATTATCATATATGAAATATAATTATATTAGTAATACTTCTACTATGCACATTACGCGTTACACACATACATGATACTGATGATATAACCTTTACCTTAGTCTTTAGAGTATATCAAATATATTTTTTAATAAAATCATAATAAATTAATTACTTCCAAAAACCTCGAAATATGACATTTATTTGCGACGTTGCCACTCAGAATCGGTCACATAAACTCTTTTAAACTGTAATATAAAATAACAATCATTGTTTACCTACATTTAAAATATAAATTTTAAATTTTTGTTTAATTTTATGTTTTGTTTAAGTACATCATTTTAATTAATCTTTACTTTTATCGTAAACTTATTATCAGATTTGGTAAACATAAGCAATTTATAATTACCTTTTGTCCAGCGTCACGCATAGCTTGGTACAAATGCATTTTGCGTGTTGCATCCCTAACGAGGGCTGTCTCGCGGACAACGCGGGTTGCCCAGCGACGAGCTTCTCCCGCCAGGGTCTGGACAACAGCTTCGTGTTCCATGGTCACCGTGTCCACAGGGTCGTTGTCGCACGGCTCGAACTCATACTGGACAAAAACACGTTTATGTAACAATTATTTCACACTTAAGAACATAAACTTATATATTATTAGTAAAGTTTATATATTATATATATATATATATATATATATATATATATATATATATATATATATATATATATATATATATATATATATATATATATATATATATATAGGCTATACAAAATATATTGAGAGTTTAAGAGTTACACCCGTTTTCTGAAAGGATCAACAAATCATCACAACAGGAAAATTAGTCAACAGGCGATCATACGCATTTCAAATGCTGGGATTGGCTGATTGAATTAGCAACAGCCAATTATATCATCTGATATTAGTTTGATATTGAAACGTCGTTGTTTATTCTTTCAGAAACCGAGAGACATAGGTATTTTTTCAATTTAAACAGATGTCTTTATCTCCAGATAATCCTAAAATTCATGTTCTAAGTTCTATTTTT
The DNA here is from genome assembly GCA_963564715.1 of Catocala sponsa. Lineage (NCBI taxonomy): Eukaryota > Metazoa > Arthropoda > Insecta > Lepidoptera > Erebidae > Catocala > Catocala sponsa. The sequence continues at coordinate 6,274,986 of OY751326.1, forward strand.
AACACCTTTAAAATAATTAACGCGTATCGTGTGACAGACTATGACCGTTAATTAATATTAAAATTCGAAATAATTGAAATTAAACTACTGTACTGTATACGGTTTTTATCGCGGTTTATTTAAAATCACTACATTTAGATATTAGAACTATGATCTCAATAGGTTCATAGTTGTAATATCTAAATGTAGTGATTTTAAATAAACGTCGCAACGGCACGCCGCCCGGCGGCAGCCAGACACAATAGGTTTTTAATTATATCTGGCATTTTAAGGCTTGACAGGTTAAGCTATTGAAAAAGTTGAATACACACTTTTAAATTATATCAAGTAAATCTTAAATACTGCAATGTCTATTGACTGTGTACACAGTCCTTTAATAAAAGACCTTCGTTTTGCTTTGATGTTTCTTGATTCACAATAAATGAATACTAAATGCAGTTGTAATTGTAGCATAAACGGCATATATCCACTATCTATTTTGACTAATCACTTGGTAATTATGTCCATTGTTTTGAAGTATCGATGTACTGAGCGTGTTATTGTGGACATCAAAGTGACTTGCAGTTGGCGGTTGAAATCATGTTTAGGAGTAGCTGACCAATAAAAGTGGTTTTTTAATTACGTGTTATTAGTGTAATTTCAGTAACTTCAAAGGAACATTCGGCTTTAACTTGTGACTGAATGTTCTATTGATTTGGAAGGCTTTCTTTTTACACTTTGACGTTCATAAGTGTTATTTTGTGACCTAAATGAATAAATGATTTTTGGCTTTGACTTTACATATAGGAGAAGTTTGTAAAATAGAGTTCTCTTTTTAAAAAACTGTATTCGTATAGCCCGTTAACACCGAGAGTTATGGGGAAACTGGCCGAAAAAAGAATGTATATGCGAAATTTTAATCGCGTACTTTTGGTGTAGTTTTGAAAACTTTAAAGGAATGTTTGGCTTTAACTTGTGGCTTAATGTTGCAATGATTAGGTTAGTTTTTTGGAAGGAAGTTAAAGTTGAAAGGACCGTAGAGCCTACGACTACGGTACAATGGAAATGTATAAAAAATATTTTTTAGACAAATGCTTATGTGTTTTTAATTATTGTAATAATTAAATTACTAGCTCTTTCAAAGAATTTGGTTGTTAAATTATTATTGAAGATAAAGACCATCTATGATACAGGACTGGGACCTGCGTACTCGACTTGTAAGGTCGAGGTCGCAGATTCTATTCTGATGCTTAAAAATAATTCTAGTTATGTTATTTACTGATAATTCTTACTAATAAATTATACATAAGGCGAGTAACAAGAAGATGCGGTCATGTTTTAAGGATCTACAATTATATTGCTGTAACTGTGACTAACGTGTAATTGTAACTCTTTTACAATAATAAATACTTGAAAATATTATTCGCTGTATTTTATTATATATATTCGCTCAGAGCTGACTGGATATAACTACAGGCCATACAGGTAATGTTTTCGAGTGTGCTAATGTCATGTACGTATTTCGTCTAAAAACTATCGAGTAAAAGTATAATAAATTGCATTTTACAACTATAACGCTATGGCAAAAACAAATTTGGATAACATGTTCTTGAGCATACATTTTGACCATACAAAATTCTTATTGTAGCTTTTAGCACTTGTCATCAATACTTTACGACCTAAAAATATGACGACATCTTATAGTTACGCGCTGTATTGTGTTGAAATGTCGCATGATAATCTGCACACTTCGTAAATCTTTCACGAAATGATGAGACCTTCACACGTGCTTTTGCTCTAGGTACTTTTCTAACATTTACATAATGTAGTATGTAACTGCCACTCCGTGTACCATTAAAATAAATCTTACATACTAGTAACAATTAAACTGCACTGATAGCGTAGTGGGTAAGGTGATCGCCTGCCCACTGCCACTCCGCCGAATGTTGTGCGTTAGAGTCCCACATGGAACAAAACTTTGTGTGTTCCGCAAATGGTTGTTCCGAATCTGGTGTACTTTGTATCCGTTGTTTAAACGTTGGTCTTTCCGCTCTTTAAATAATTCCTTTGGAATATAGGAATTATTCAAAGAGCGGAAATTATCTATTGGAAAAAAGTCTTAAAGACTTAGTAAAACCCTTGCGCTGCGGGAACATTATAACATTGAAACAACGGACCTAAATAATCGGCACAATAATTTGCGTCAACAAATTGTTGTCCCGTGTGTGGATTGAACACACATCTTTTGGTGCACTGCCAGTGGCGAGGTGGCCACATAAACCAGTGCGCAGTTTTATCCTTATATGTCCTATGGTCTTAACGCACTCGTCGAAGTAGGAAATTTGTTAAGTAGGCGATCTGACTTTGAACCCGACACATGCTACTAAAAGATATATTTTTGAGTGGACGCAAATTATTTAGTAGTGATATGAATGAGCTGGCTTTCCCAGAAGAATAAGGTCCTCTTACAGGCCACTAACGTAAGTGTAGTAATACTTAATAGTATTAATGTATTGCACTCGCTAAGCAAAAGTGCTGAAGACTCACATCTCATCTACCTCGCCTTTTATTTGCCTTAAATCCTATTTTTATTAGTTTTTAACACGCTTTTATTAGCTTGGTGTCTACGAGTATGTGTCTATATATCTGTGTAATGAAATCTTTGAACGTGATTTTTACCCTTTTCAAACCGACGGATTGATTTGAAACTTTGCACACTTATCGAGAACTGATGACAATATAATTAAAAAGAAATATTTAAAAAAATAATAGTCTAAAAAATAAAAATAAATAATATTTTAAAAAATAAAAACAAATAATAGTTTACAAAAACTAAAAATCAAGCTTTATTAAAAAAAGGGACTAAAAAGTAGAAAATAATTTAATAATTTTAATGTAAAAAAGCGTGGGGTGCTTTCTAAGATATTTTAATAACCCACCCCACGCTTATTTACATTAAAATTATTAAATTATTTTCTACTTTTTAGTTTGATATTTTTAATAAAGCGTGTTTTTTGTACTAGAGTCGGCAACGCGCAATTGATTCTCCTGGTATTATAAAATAAATAAGTAAAGTTAGATCTATAATAAAATCAAGAGAGTTTAGAATGTAAATCGTTACACAGTTGTAAGAGGCACGTGTCCAGTTTAAGTTGGCAAGACAATTAAACGTTATGAAATGATCGTCTTCCGTATTTACAATTAAGCATTAGGTACGATAAAATTATGTAATTTTCCATCTTCGACGGTTGCAAAAACAACATTTACGTTTGCAATTTAATTCAAATTTGTAAGCAGAAATCCGAAAATGTAGAAGAATGCAATAATTTTGCACAGCCCACATTTTCTCTTAAAAATGAGTGATGCATTTACTTAATATCTTACCTGAATATGTTGTTTCAGCACTGGGTAGTACAGGTACAGGCATTGAAGGTTATACTCCCTAGTGAGTTGCTGAGCCTGGTCACGTATCTTGCCGAACGAATGCTGGGTTGCCGAGCAGGTCAGAAGCTCGGTGCGTCCCATCAGAGTCAGGAATTCTGACACCTTCTCGTAGACAGCAGATTCCATGGACTGCATGCAAGTTTGCAGTTCCACCAGAAAATATCGGTTCTGGCGGAATAAAAATACGTTAGTAGGTGTTCTAATAAATAAATACTATGGTTATTACAATTATATAAATTAAGTGTCGGAATAGTGCTAACCATCTTACTAATAAAATAAGATGGAAAACTACGTTTCCTTATGCTGTACCTTGAGTAAGGGAAATATCTATACAACAATGTATAGAACTTCTGGCTTCAAGGACATTGTACATAACATTCGCAGACCTAGAGGCAGACCCAAGACAAGGTGGAAAGATGTAGTGCTAAAGGACAAGAGGGAATGTAATGTTACTGACGATGATGTCGAAGACAGAGCGAAGTGGAGGAGAAAAATAAGGAAAGCTGACCCCACCACCATGTGGGATACATAGCTAGGAAGAGAGAGAGATTAGCGCTAATATTAAAGTAAAGTATCTTAGACGCGTTTTGGCGATACTACGTAGTGTGTTCCGCTGAGCATCTAGGAGCACGCAGTACAGCCGTTTCAATATTAGGCCTCGTTCTTAATGTGATAATGTTTGTGATTAAATATAATGACCACCAAAAATACTAATTGCACACCAAAATATGCTTAGCAAAATATATCATAACGAGCACCTATACGCCTAAAATTACTGCATTACGTCTCGGAAGGGTTAGGTTATGTTAGGTTCCTTCTTAAACCCACCCAAAAATAGGAGCCCCGCGAAGCGGGGCTCCGTCAACTTAGTTTGATCTCTATAAATATATTTTGGTGTGCAATTAGTATTTTTGGTAAGCATATTTTGCTGTGCAATTAGTATTTTTTTGCTGTGCAGTTAAATACTAGCCATAATATTTTAAGACAATTGGAATTGCTGTTTTAGGTAGTTTACGATAGTTGCATATAGTACGAGAATGTTGAGAGAGAGAGTTGTTATTGAAATGAACTGCAAAGTAGATGATTCAATCTAATCAGTATGAGATGGTCATAGGGATACGTTAATTCCCTGTGATTATACCTGACCAAATTATTTCTTTAATAGAATGAAGATCCTCGTGCTATGAAATAATCATAGCATGTGGTGCCTTATGCAATAAAATAAACAATGTTGGTGAAACAGTACATAAAAATGAAATACTGTCAACAAAAATGTTTACTTCATATTATGGTTGGACGGACTTTTCAGGACAGCAGCGATAGCTCAGTGGGGAGACCAACAGACTGCAATGCAGAGGGTCTCGGGTTCGAACCCACGTCGCGCACCTCTGACTTTCGGAAGTTATATGACTTTTCGAAATTATGTGCGTATTGATTGACAATTATCGCCTGCTCCGTGCCTCGGATAGCACGTTAAGCCATCAGTCCCGGCTGCCATGAACATCTATGGCAGTCGTTATTGGGAAGTCAGTGCCCTCTAATATCCTGACACTGGTCTAGCCTTAGGGTATCGTTAGCCTTCGGGTTGTGGAGGTCAGATGGCAGTCGCTCCGTGTAAAAACTGGTATCTAGTCAAATCCGGTTAAACTAGAAAGCCGACCCCAAGTGATTTGGGAATAATAAAGGCTAGGGAGGACAAGATGGTTGGACGGATTTTTAGCGTCTGTGGCCATTTACATCAACATCCCCGCTAAAATAAACACGTTTGGCAATATGACAAGATTTTATACGCCGTTTAAGTTTACTGTATATGTTGGATAGCCTTTCACCCAATCTTATATAAGTAATAAGTTGGGACTCGGTACTTCCAGTTGCTCTTCCTCTAGCTAGCAGAGTCCTATACATTGAGAGTACAGAACACTTAGTGACTGAGGTTCTTCGTCGGCTACCTACAAATTAATCATTTTATTACGTTTACTTTTATTTGCCTCATTTACAACTCGACAGATTTTTAACTCGTCAGATTAGCAACTCGACAGACTGTCATAATGTTATGTACAATTGAATACACATTGTCTTATTATTTTTCCTCGTACGTCATTCAAAAGATATTTGCCAATAACTAGATTTATAAATTATGTATATAAACCTCGTTGAAAATACCACAAATTTTCAACACTAAGTGTATGTTGAACGAATTGATCAAAAAGATAACTAGAGAATATTCAGTTGCTACAAAGAGTCTTTCAGACCCAATAATAACGTAGAAGGCTGGCATAGACGTATTAATAATAGGATGCCCAAAAATCCATCAGTATTGTATTTTATTACATTATTTTAAAATAAGCATTTTCAAGATAAACAAATAAAGAACAGCATGTATCACAATCCTACAAAGAAAGGTAGACAAGAAGAAATTGATAAAAAAATATCGGATTATAGAAGATGGATTAAAGAATAACATTAATGTAGATAAAATATTAAATATTTTATGTAATGCATTACGCATCATCATATGCATCATCATTATCATAGTGTAACATTATTTAATAAAATTTTCTTTTTCAATGTACCTTTGTGATAATATCATGACAGTCTGCCGAGTTGCAAATCTGACGAGTTAAAAATCTGTCGAGTTGGAAATGAGACTTTTGAGTGTGCGGTGTGGAATGATTTCCTATCAAACTCGTAATGAGAAACAAAGAAATATACCTTCTGCTTTCCCTCCAATCTACTACTATATTTGTAATGGAATACAAAAGAAGCTATATTTTAGAGGTTTAACAATGTGGTTAGTACGTAACAAGAAGGTAATGTTGGTAACTTGCCTGATGGGCATTGGCAGCGGCAATGCTGAGAAGGTAGTCATTCCTAGCTCCGGTGGATTTCTCCTCAAGCTGGTCGCGACGCGAGGACACCTTGGCGCTATTCTTCTGCAGAGAGGTGATCGATTGGAAGAAGGAGCCCTTCTTCTTTTTGAGCCTGTGAAAAATGGTAATGTTACATTGGGAGAATTAAACAGTTGTCTGACTTTCTTGATCTCGTGACATAAGCTGGTTTTCTATTTGGATAGTCGTAGTAGTAAATTTATGGAAAGCGACAATCCGCTCGGCATTTATTATGTAGAACCTGAAGTACTCGCGAAATGTGAGTGCATTCTCTCTTGACACCGGAATATGACTACGTTTAAATATAGTTTCTAAATTATTGGTGATTTACAGAAAGTTTGGTAAATTAATCCAATTCATTGCTGGTTTACTGAAAGTTCGGTGAATAAAAGTGATATTGTAATTGCACACGTCAACAAATCTATTATAGAAGCTGTTAGCCTGTCAGCATCAGCCAGGCAGGGATTTGTGTGATTTTGTGTCTTCTTAGGATAGGTAGCTAATGAATTATATATTTCTTCCGTTTAAAACCGATATATTGAATTTCTACAATTATACAAAATATGTGCACGATCGTCGTCGTTGAGACAGAGAGAGTACATTTAAAAAAAAAATAATATGTTGTAAAACAATACGACTCGCGGGGCGCGCTCCGATCTGCTGTACCGACCGATCCCGTCGATGCCGCAGGCGCCTCGCCGCGCAGGCACTAGATGACGTTACTAGACAGAAGCTTAAGTTAAAACCTAACGTCCTAGGTTGGTATTGGAGGGAGCCCACCTGGCTACCCCTTATATACGCCAATGATTACTTTGTTAAATCTACAACCCACACACATAAACGTAATCTGTTTACGTAGAAGCCGAACGTTAATTTGCAGTTACATATACAACAAAAGAAACAGCCAGATCGGTCGAGCCGTTCTAAAGTCCGTCATACATGTGGAACAAATATCGCACTATTAAACTCGCTCGATAAATTATTGGCGCGGCAGTTGTCTTTTTTATAATAAAACTAAAATAAAATTGTTATTTATTATTTACTGCTTTATTTATACACAAACAAATAACGTCCGTAGGGAGCTTCACGCTGAAGGCATTCTATACCGATCAGGTTTTGGGTGATGCAGATAATACAAGGCGCATTAGTCATATTAGGCGTAGTTTTGTTTCGAAGAATCCATCGTTGCCGCCTAGGTATTCAGGTAACAAGCGTAAGAGTATTATAGCCGCAACTGCTTTTGCCCGATAATAAAATAATAGTTCCGAAGGCTCATATTGCTTCCATTCCTTTCATCCTATTTATAAATCCGTTTTGCTAGGATTAACCATACGCGAGTGATCTCAAGTAATCATAGATTGAAACTTATAATCGGAATAAATCTATGCTCCCATTAATTGCGCACTATTATCTAAGTAATCCTTCACAATCAAGCGAATCATAAGTTCATTTTCACATTTATTGATTAAACGTAAACAAAAATAAGTAACGATATTATTTGTACGTATATTTTTAGTATTTCATTTCAAAATTGTCTCACATTCACGTAAGCAGTGTGTGTCTACACGTATTTCGCTAGTACGTAAGCCAAATTACAAGGAATCAGCCTATTGTTATCTATCAGGCACATTTAGAAATTCCATGCTGGTACTTAAAATTTATTGACAGAAAAAGCCAATAACCCCTAAATTGCATGACTACCGATGCGCCGCTAAGGCAGTCAAAAGTATGTTAATAAGTTTAAAAGTATGATTTATGTTGTAAGTAGCTTGGTTATAAAGTAGTGATAAAATTGTCTTGCTCCAGATATAAGAGACTGCGATGTACACGTGCTGTTTCTGGGTAAATTTTTGGACATTTTGGCGATACTCCAATTGGAGTGGCGCAGTACTAAGGTCAGTCATAGGAATCGATAGTGACACCAATTTGGGCTTCGGAGAGCGAGTGTAGGATGTCAGATGAGTTTTATTAGTGTATAACATTGTTTGGTCAACTGTATACGATGAATTTCAGATGTAAATGTGCGTTTTTTATTAGTATGTTCTTGTTTAGTGACATAATGTGCTATATAAGAGTGATTAATGCTAAAATGGAGTTTTATAAAGGTTTTGTGGCTCGTATAATATTTAAAATCTTTATGAGATTGAGATGTTGAGTGTTTTAGTAGACTATGTATGAATAACAATAAATGTATAAAATACGTGTTTAGCGATATATTCTTTACGTCATAATATTTAGATTATTGTATTGTCCTAACAATTAATATTTGTTTTTCTACTATATCAATTTAGCATTAACATAGTTATTTATATTTGCTAAAATATAGTTTGCTATTTAGTTCATATACGATAAGGTTGCATGACGTTACTGCATTAGCGCACGCTGCTTCTAACCTGCAAAATTTTATAACGTATTATCAATTTATCTTATACAAATCTTCATAGTTATTTCGAATTGCAATCTTTATCATTCATAAACGTGACAAGATTACGAGCATTATGTGTGAGGTGGACCGCGGAGCTAAAAAAGACACGACCTAATCGCAAGAGCGTTTATTTCATTATTTGCAACTGATTTACATATGGTTTTATTCTCTTAAACGTTACTTAATACTAACGATTATCATGATTACTTATAGCTAACATAGGTTACTAAATCTAGGGACTTAGCCTACATAACTCCTCCCTTCCCAGAGAGCTGCGTACGGTCGGGGCTTGTATGCAGGACCGGGAATGCTCGGGCTGAGCCTGTTGCTGTAGAGGGGCTACGGACATGTCCAACGTACGCGGCGTAGCGCCCATCTCGATGTCGTCGGTGGCTGGTTGCGGCTGCTGTTTGGTGCGCCTGCACTGACCATTCCTTAGCTTCTTGTATGTGTAGTACATGGCGCTTAGTGTTATAGCGCTGAGTACTAGGATCGATGCCCAGCTAGGTCGATAAGTGATGACGTAGTTGTTCTCGCGTGCGACGTCACTGCTTTTGGTCTGTTCTATGATAGAGTGCAGCTTATCCAGATTTAGGTTTTCTAATTAAATATGTTGAATTGTTTGTTTCCTTTATTTCTATTCGTGGCAGGCTTTAGGTATTTAGTCATAGGTTTAGTTATCTAGATCAGGTATAAATTTTCGACAATAATCTACTAAACCAAGGAAGGCTTTAATTTCCTTTTGGGTTTTTGGTTTAGGAAATCTTTTTATTGCTCTAATTTTTCTTTATTCGGTTTTACGCCGTTCTGTGAGTGTGCTCTAGGTATCCTACTTTCTTCTGTAAAAACTCTGACTTATCTAGCTGTACCTTGAAATTATGTTTCCTTAATCTTTGAAATACGCGTTTTAATTTAGTAATGTGCTCCTGAAGGCTAACTCAATATATTAAAATGTCATCTAAATATACTACGCAAGTGTCATTCTATAAATCCATTAGAATATTGTTCATAAGCCTTGGAATATGCTAGGGGCGTTCTTTAAATCGAAAGGCATCCGAAGGAATTCATAGTGGTGGTCTGTACTGAATGCTGTCTTCTCTGTCTGCCGGATCCATTTTGCACTAATGATAGCCTGATGCTAAATCTGTTGTACAAAAATGCTGTGCCCTACCTAGCTTGTCTATGATATCGCTTATGTTTGGAATGGGATATTTACAATCTATTGTTCAGTCATTTAGTTTTCTAAAATCTACTACTAAAACTCCATTTCATCTTCTCCAAGGCATCGGCCTTTTTTGGTACTAGATGTACCGGGCTAGATCAAGGCGATATACTTTCCCTGACTATGCCTTTCTGCAGTAAACTATCAACCAGTTTCTGCATCTCTTGTTGTTGGCATGGGGGGCGTCTATAATTTTTAGTATAGATAAGTGTAAAATCCGTCAATGTAAGTGACTTTTTAACCGTATGTGTAAAACTTAAGGGTAGTTTTTCGGAATAAAATATATCTATAAACTGGAAGAGCTTTTGAATATCCCGCTTTTCTTCTGGATTTAAGTGACTAAGTCTTGATCTATTTCAATTTTGTTTTAATTCTGTGTCTACGTCTATATATTCTAATTGGTTATATTTAGCATCACTTACTCACTTGCGCTAGATACGTTACGAAATCTAAAATCTAACGATGCGTTTGGTGTATGTAATTTCCTAGTAGCGTAATCTATACGACAGCCTAATGTGTCTAAAATATCGCTGCCTATCAAGCCATTAAATTGTTCATCGAAATCAAGCACTAAGAACTTGTGCACGATACTATTAGTGTTTTGAAATAATTAACCAGATTTCTTATCAAAATAACTATTTAATTACTTAGACAATTGCACATGTACAGACCGGAAAAAAACACATCCGGAAGTAACACTAGCGACCTCAAGTGCCAAAATAATAAAATAAAACTAATTTAAGAGGCACAGGCAAATTTATATACAGCCAAGTACATAAATAAAATTTATCCTTAATAGATACTTGAGCCTAATGTACGTTTTGCTGTGTGCGGTTGAGATGGTGTATGGTTCACTTTTAATGCAAGCGTTACGGATGTTCTTAATTACTGATAAGCTAATTAGTGAGTGTGTAGCTCCGGTATCTATGAGAATCTTACCGCCTAGTTCTTTGAGGAATATGTGTGGGAGCTTATCAACTATATATTTTATTTCCGTCTCGTCTAGGTCTCGCTGGGTAATCCCTACCATAGGAAAATTCTCTATAGATTCGTCCTGTATCTCGTCTAGCGCGGGCTCCGTGTCTACGGCGTAGCCGTCGTAGCACTCTATTTCGCTACGATCTTCACTATTTATGTCATTGTGATGTAACCTATTCGTAGATACTAACGCCTTACTATCAGGACCTTGTTTTATAGCCGGAGTGTTACGGACAGCCAGTACAATAATGTACTGGTTGCTGGGGCCTGCATTGGAGTATTGCCGCGGAAATTGTTGGTTGCGATTGGGGTTGTGGTTTTGGGGTTGGTTCCATTTTATGGGCTTTGCCTGCTGTGGTGGTGGAACTGCTTTCCTTTTCCTTTCCGTTGTTTTGACCCTAGTTTCTTCCTGCCTAGCTAACGCGATTGCTTTGACTAGAGTCGTGGGTTTATTAATACGCACGCCTAAGCCTATATTGTAGCTCAGATTATCTACGTATATATCTATGGCAATTGATTGGTAGTAACCGCTGGATCTATTCGCGGGTTGCCCTATGCCACATAATGAATCTAATAGATCTCTTATACACTTTCCGAATTGTTCGCACGATTCGGTAGCGCCTTTAGTGCAACGCATTAACTCCTGTAAAAGTTGGACTTCCGTACCATGTTCACCGAATCTATTGATTAATCTAGTCTAATCGAATTCCAATCTTCTATATCTAACTCCAATGAAATAGCTTCCAACGCTTTTCCTATAATCTTATTTCTAATCATGGGATCATTAGTCGCAATTCTATGGGACGTTAACACACTTTCTATGCTTCTAACATAAAAGTTCAAGGACTTTGTGTTCCCATCAAAATTTGGGATGAGTTTATTTAATAGATCATAGTTAACTTTCGTTTTACTATTATTTAATGCAGCGGCAGCTGCAAGGTCTGCCAGAGGACTGGTTCGTGACTGTGACATTTTGAATTATAAATTACAATAATTAATTAATATAATAAAAAGAATTTGTTGCCGATTTTAGGTCCACAAATCCATAAGTAAGGTTTCTGTTGCCGATTTTAGGTCTACAGATCCCTTTTTCAGGCAAAAGCTAAACACAATTCACTGAGGATAGGAAGAGCTTAGATGGGACACACTGAGTAAGTGAGAGTTTGATCTCATCCCCAGAAGAGCTCCATCCGCCTGGTGAGTTGCTGGCCGGTCCTCACTGCCTGGTCCGTCGTAGGTTCTTTTTGGATAGCGGGCTAACGGACTCACAGAGTTTGATGCACGAATGTTAGAGGGTCTATTCCGTAGAGTTTGATACGTAGAGACTTCGACCTATTATCTTAACACGACTGCGCCAATTATGTGTGAGGCGGACCGCGGACCTAAAAAATCACTAACTAATCGCAAGAGCGTCTATTTGCAACTGATTTACATAAGGTTTTATTCTCTTAAACGTAACTTAATATTAACGATTATCATGATTACTTATAGCTAACAAAGGTTGCTAAAACTAGGAACTTAGCTTACATATCTCGAGTAAAAAGTTTTTATTTTCAGAATTCTGTACAACAATAGCATAGTGGGAGACGTTGGACTATTTTCAGTGCCTATTTACTTAGAATTTGCGTTACAGAAGATTGCCATCAGTGACGCCATATACCTAAACCTTGGCAAGCCTGGAGGGCTGGAGGGCCTAAACCCTCTTATAATTTAAGCTGGATGCAGTAATTGCAAGAACATATTTTACGAAAGATAGCCAAAAGACAATCTCCGTAAGCTTTCGTTTACCACAGGAAACTAGACTTAACTGAATTATATTTTATATTAAAGGTCCAAAAATACTATACCTACATATTATCATATCGTATAGATTATATTCGTGCCTGGCAAGTGATATTACCTAGGTGTAAGCGGGTGTAGTTAGTAGCAAGTGTGGCAACCACATGAACACTCGGATCGATCGCGGCTAGGTCTATGGCAAAGATGCACGTACGGCTATATCATTCAGAAACTATTATCGTGCATTCCAAATACATTTTTTCTAACGTCATAAAAACGGAGGTGGTGCGGCAGTAGTGAATGTGATTGCTGTAATAAGGTATCAGGTTCCATTCCTGGGGTATTCGTTTCAGATTTGGAGCTGTGTCTCATAGAAGGCGTTGGACTCGCTCCCCAATAAATCTTACATCGATAACTATATTTAGATAGAGATAATTTACACCCAAATTTCACCAATTACGGATTGAAGTTTTAGCTTTGGGATATATGCACAAAATTATGTATGTATTACAATAAAATTGTATGTCGCACTGATATGTTCCCATTTCGTAATTTAACATTCACGGAATGGAGTGGGTGTATCGTGCTTTTAATCTAGGTACATTTTCTAACCGAAACACAATGTATGTATCGGCAATTCGATATGCACCATATTATATAAAGCATTAATTCCCAACGCGGTGCAGGTGGACCCCCAGGGGTCTACGGGAGACCCGACGGGGGTCTACGTTGGCGTGACAAAAAAATGGCGGTTCACAATTGGTGAGCGGGGGTCCATGACAATTTATTTGCTTTCGATAATGAAGAACTAAAATGTTGGCTTGATTTCACCGATTGTTAGATAAGCTCAGCGACAGTTACTTGTAAAAAATTTGATATTTCATATTCAGTACCAGTGGTTTTTAGAATTTTCGGTAGAGAACTACTAAAAAAATATAAAAGGTCAGCCCCCCTACCGTAGTAGGTTCAGTTCTGAGAATTTCTAAAAAATTAAAAGGTCAGCCCGTAGAGATCTGATCAAATTTTTTACTTGCATGAACTTGTTTAGCAGCAGCGGGTCCACCGGCACCAGCTAAATTTTGTGGTCTATGAGAAAAATAGTCTAGGAACCTCTGATGTAAAGTAATCTATCAGATTTCCTGTCACGAAATTTTCAGTGGCACACGGAGTGTGGATCTGAGACCAATAGGTGGCAGTAATCTCGTCTCCCATTACGTTGGACCTAAAGCCGTCGTTAGTGAAATGTGGGTGTAATTCATCTCTGTTTAGCTCTTTATGGATGAAGGTGAGGAACTATGTATGTATAACCGAAGTATCGGTTTGTTTTCCTTCTAATAAGCTATGTATTTTTTGTATCAGTATATATTAATTTTATTTTATTCAATCCATGTTTCCTATAGAATAGATGCGGAGAGAAAATTTTCAAAATTGTATTATGAGACCAATATCGTAAAGATCGTCGAGGACCCCAAAAAGAGTTCGTATGCAATATTAGGAATCAGTGATCAAAATATATTTATCCCTTTCAAGTACACGGAATCTTATACCTTAGATGCTGCTGTCTATTACGGATTACAAGAAAATGAAGAGTGTCGAGTTACTTTTCTTCGATGTCCTTAGCTTTGTCGCGCACGTCATGAGCGGTGTGCTCCTCATCGAAGTACAGCTTCTTGGTTTTATCCACGTCCAGGACAGTCAGCTGCAGCTCTTTGTGCGCTTGTGCCAAGGAGTCCGTGCACTGTTGATGAAAAAAGAAGATATATAATCATGTACATATACATACAGGGTGCCCTGTAATTAATGGATAACCTTGAAATGTCTTATAGTAGAACGGATAAGCGTTCAGAAAAAAGAAAACAAAAATATTAAAAGAGTGCAATAGCTAGTCTTACTTTTGACTGTCTATCTACTAGCATAATTAGTGTTTAATAATAAAACAACAAAAAACCGATGGAATTCATTCATTTATGGTCGTTGTATACAAGAAAGTTAAATAAGGTAATTAAAAAAAAAAACATATCTCAGGTAGTAGTTAGGATAGATTTTTTTCATATTTTTCTGAACGAACTGATGGCCAGTTCTACTATAAGACATTTCAAGGTTATCCATTATTTACCGGACAACCTGTATATAGAACACACAGGTATATTATCCAATAGTGAGTAGTGTTCTAGACGGCAAGGTGCTCGTCCTCTATTACGTGGAATAAAAGGTGCAAAACATCATAGTTGCTAGAATGTGGGTATAATTTTTTTTGAAGTATCTACTTGCTTACTAGGAATAATCCTTGCCATGTAATTATATTATTAAAATGCCTTGTAGGTGACGAAATGTTGTTAGAAAACTATGAATGTTGATGTAACGTAGATAAAGAATTCATGTATTTTTAGCGTGCTTATCATCAGATAAGATCTCAGGCTCACTAACTCATAAACTTTGAAGTTCATAAGTGTTACATTGTGACCTAAATGAATAAATTAATTTTGACTTTGACGATTGTCATAACTCATTATTGCTCATAACTCTATAGATTATATCTATACAAATAAATAAAATTGAAGTGTCTGTTTATAATGTCAAAATAACAGCCTTTTATCTAATGCGTATGAAAGTAAATATGATTACATGTCGTGTGAATGCACATGTGTGCCCTTTGATATGGCATACGCAATTATATTAAATGTAAGGGCTAGTATTCTACCTTCTTATTTGTGAACCTTACGTGAATTTTTTTTCCCTGATACGTAGGGTTTGGTTATTAGATTAGTGTCCTAGAAATTATTTTAATGACACATTTGTTGATGGGGGACAAAATGTACATGCAGGCGGTTGACCATTGTGTAATTTATATTTTGCTGTCTAATTGCACAATTTAAATTTGCCTAGTGTGGCTTTAATTACTTTATTCCTTATAGAGTTATAAATTCGTTGTGAGCGATAATACAATATGACAATATTAGATTTTAGTATATTAACAATATTTCAATAATTGCTCACGAAAATAAAATATGGTAGTACCTACCTAAAAAAATCAACAATTAGTTTCATAAGCTTATGCGACTATGCCAAAATTAAAATTTGATTCAAAGTAAACATTTAAATTCAGTTAAATAAATTGTACAGTTCCAAGATTTAAAAACTACGCATAGGCGTAGAAAGCAGGCATATTTAAAGAAGATAAACTTTAGTTATGATGATATGTAATGGGCTGTAAAGGGTACATGAATGTACTCGTTTCACAATCGGACTATTATTGATTAACGATGCTTCCAATATATTGTCAAAGGCTTGTATCTTTGAATAAATGCTGACTTTGACCAGGTCAATATTAAATGCAGTCAAATTAACCTTAAAGTCAAAAAGTTAGAACTGAAAGTAGGTATATTTTATATTGGAAAACGTTTTGATGGAATTGTCATTGTTATTAGTATGTAGTAGTTGTATTGGATAAGCAATTTAATATACGTAATATTAAGTTTAGTTAAATATTTGAAGCTAAACAAAATTGTAATATATATATATATATATATATGCACTAGCTTTTGGCCGCGGTTCCGCTCGCGTAAAAATAGGTTAGGTTATGTTAGAAACAGTACTTTTTTTAAAATAATGTGTAGCTTATTTTACTCGGTTATTTTACCTTACTAATGGTGAAAGAACTTTAAAACCAGTTGAGTAGTGAGTTAAATCCTCACAAACAAACAAGAAAACAAAAAAATCAAGTCTTTCCTTTTTATAATATTCGTATCGATAAGAGTTATGAAATTACGTAAAACATAAACGTATGAGCAACGATGTAAAAATTGAAGGAACCATTTCTTTCTTTTGGCCGCAATGAAGAATAAACATGTATACATTGAAACTAATGACGAGGCCGGTACTTTGTCAAGGGTGCGCTAACTAATGGCTAAATTGACAATAATTGTATTTGTACACAATTATGTTATTTTACCCTATATGCCTTTGTGATGTCTGTTTCATTTATCGATTATATAATTACTAGCTTTTGCCCGCGGCTTCGCTCGCGTTAATTTAGAATTTGACAATCAATTCGGGTTGTACTCTGCTTGTAATAATATATAATAATATATTTCAATCATGATTCGAAAGACACGTGGCGCCATCTATTATCATAAGAACGTTATTGTTGTTTTCCTCGGGAACAGTAATTTTTTTCGAGATGAAAGGTAGCCTATGTCCGTTTCTGTACACCTGACAACGTATATGCAAAATTTCAGGATGATCAATTGAAACAAACAAACTCATTTTCGCTTTTATAATATTAGTTAGGATTCGATTGTTTAAATTGCCGTCGGTTTATATCCCTCCTGTCTCCCTAGGTATTCAAGTCATTGGAACCATTTTGCGTCACCATGCGCTGTTATGCGCGATTTTTTGTTAAGAATCATTAAAATAATGTTCGTTCAAAACTTAGCGTTATTTTAATTTTAATAAGAGTAAACAATTTCTAGACGTGTTTTTATATTACCTAGCTTTAATTACTTTTAGATTTAAATAGTGAAATAATTTTAGGCATTATTCGCAGGGTAGCATATATATCCTTTAAATTGCTACAGTATTGTTAAAAGATATTTTAAAAGGAAGTGAAAATGTATTTTTTACTTCTTTCCGATTTTCCTGCTCGCTAAGCTTTAACTTTTAGATAAGTAATCCATGTCTAACACAATAAGCAATTTCAACATAACGTAATTGTTCTCTGAGTCGTATTATTGAAACAGATATATCTCTCATATAGCTCTGTTTGTAGCAGATATTCCGTCAACACATTCTACTTCACGGAAAACCAACTTGTTGAAAAGCTCAATCTAGAATCAGGTTTTCAGGTCGAGTTGTTCCTAAATCTAATTTTGTCAACCTCAATCCGAATGTTAATGTGAAGGGTTTGTTTGTAAAACATCCCTCGCCCGACTATCTATTCTTTGTACATGTTACAACACGAAAAACTATTTACCCAGGCACCGTGTTTAGTAGAAGCTGCAGTGTAATATTTAGTATATTGCGGGCTTTTACGAAGAATAAAGTCATTACAAGCGAGACTCTTTGATGTAGTTTGATAAACTGCTAGTGCGCGCACAATGTAGAGTTCCCACGGTAATATTTCTTGTTAAGTATGACTTGAGATTATGGAGACTCTACGGAGATCTTTTTTACTACTGGCGTAAACAAGCTGATTATATGATCTTGAGATTCGATACACTCGAACATAGTCGAACTTGGTATAGATCATATTATGTAAATCGAAATTTATATGGTTAACGCTTGTGTTAACGATAAAACCTCTGAAAACACAATAAGCAATTTTATAAATTTTCATATTTAGTTTAATTACCTGCTTTGTCTATGCTCTTGAAATTATTCCTCAAGCCGGTAAATGCATTCGAATGAATCAACTGCTAATAAATCGACGTACGAATAAATAATATTCGACTCATTCAATTATTGAACTTATCGCATCATTAAACGCGCACATTTATACCCAATGTAAGGTTCGACACATACCTTCTTAGCGACATTCAGCTTGTGTTGCCTCAAGAACTTGGCTTCATCGGCGATCTGCTGCTGGAACACTTCGACGGCCGCCAGCCTGGCGCGAGCCAGCTTCTCATTCTCCTCCAAAACTGTGCGCCATACGTTCCACATGTTCCTACGAAGAAAACAATATCCATTACCAAATATATTCGAAAGAATCGGAGTTGAGGTACTGATAGCCTCTTAAAAATACTTTGCTGCAATTATCAAAAGAGCGCTGAAGATTCCTCTATTTGAGTTTAGACTAACTAATCTCACCATTGAACTCCAGAAAGGATAAGCAATTGTGTAATCAATATATTTCGCTGGTTATACTTTCAAGTGCTACGTGATAAAGTTCGCGACGGCGATCGATATATGCCAGGTAGTAATCGATATCCATCAGAGGTCATTACTGTCATTACCGCACACCATGCCTCGCCTTGAGAAAGCCTTGCCGCCCTGAACCTTGCTTTGCAGTAAGTCGAATGACATTTGTATTTTCCGATGTTAGAATTCAATCAGGGTCAACCGTCGGTCTCACCTTGATCCGAGTTCCGGGTTTGGGAAAGGTGTTTATGGGTTTTTAGTATGGAAATTGTTACGGGTTCTGTTTCGCACTTCTGCTCACCTTCAAAAGGAAGTTCAGGCATGGTTTATGTAAAGCAAGTTTAATATGGAATCAGCAGTCTTTTGCAATTGCTTAGTTCAGTCATTCAGTATTGTTACTGAACGGCCGGACTGTTTGTGTTCGTC
Organism: Catocala sponsa; assembly: GCA_963564715.1. Taxonomy (NCBI): domain Eukaryota; kingdom Metazoa; phylum Arthropoda; class Insecta; order Lepidoptera; family Erebidae; genus Catocala; species Catocala sponsa. The sequence continues at coordinate 6,293,986 of OY751326.1, forward strand.
TAGTCCCCACTTTCGATATAAATCGTTGTGCGGAACTTGGCGATATAATGTCGGTACATCTCTTAAAAACGACATATGTGGAATGTCGATTCTTGATTCCTGTACCATATCTTAATTCTAAATCACTTAATTAGACCACACATAATGTAATATTATATTAGTAACTAGCTTTTGCCCGCGGCTTCGCTCGCCTAAAAGTAGGTTGGCTAGGTTAGATTATGTTAGAATGCCTATGTTACTCTGTGATAATATAGCTTTCTAATGGAGAAAGAATTTTAAAATTGGTTGATTAGAATTTGAGTTAAATCATTACAAACAAACAAAACATCAAATATTTTATAGTGATTTTAGAATAAGGTAAGCCGAATATGTCATTGTTTAAAAGAGGTTCTATACAAGTTGCTTTTCTGCGTAAAGTCAGCGGAACGTTGCATTAACATGCATACTGTCCAATACACGGCTATATTTTGAGTATATCTCGGTTATATAGCCAGACGATAGAGCTAGGTTTTGCCGACACATTAAAATGTTGTTGACATGGGCTATAGTTAAAAATATTGCAGACGCATATTGCAGTAAAATATTGCCCGTTAAATGCAAAGTAAATGGAAGTAAAATCTATTTTGTTTCTCCTGTACCTTTACTTGTAGGTCGTGGTCGTCACAGAGCATAACAAGCGCATAACCGTGTTGGTTTAAATATAATTTTAAGTTATTGGAATGTACCTAAGCCTGCTTTTCGGACGTACACGATCAGTTGCCCGTAAAGTCTCTCTTCCATATATCTCAGTTTAGTACAAATTATGGTAAAAATTCTTTCATTAGAAGAGGATGTTCGTTTTATAATGAACTAGCAGTGCCCGCGGTCTCACCCGCGTCATTGGTATTTGTGGTTACTGCGCCGCTCCCGTGAGCCGTAGCGTGATGTTATATAGCCTATGTCCTTCTCAGGGTCTCGGGCTATCTTCATTCCAAATTTCATCTAAATCGGTTCAGCGGATTGAGTATGAAAAGGTAACAGACAGACAGACAGACACACCGACAGACAGTTACTTACGCATTTATAATATTAGTAAGGATTAATGGCTAATGATAGTACCTAATTGATGTATTTCGCCTTTCTCTCCCAGAATTTAAAAGAAATGTTTCGAAAGACTTGGTTATTACCCTATCACCCTCCCCATTCCCCCTTCCCGCTCCTTCTCCTTCCCACTTTCTTGTTTTTCCTAAAGGGTCGGCAACGCGCAAGTGATGCCTCTGGTGTTGCAGGCGTCCATAGGCTACGGTGACCACTTAGGTGAGCCCCGTATGCCTGTTTGCCACCTTAGGGGTACAAAAAAAAAATAGACTATATTCTTGTTGAAAGAATATTATGAATATTATGTATAATATGGTTCCGTCGCCCAGAAGGTCATATGGTGCGAGTAGCCCTTGACTTACCCACGGCGACTCGACGACGGGGTAGACCACCCGCCACCTGGCTGACAACAGTCCAAAAGGACATGCAGGAATTTGGAGTGGGTGCCTCAATTGCTCAAAACCGGCAACAATGGAAGAAGCAGACAAGGAGAGCCGACCCCAGATGACGGGACAAGGCTTAGGAAGATGATGATGATGTATAATATGGTTCTTTAGGTTCTCTTCTTTTCTTACTATAGCTTATATGTATTTTATTACTATCTGTAGAAAATGCTTCTGGATTATGTACTGTCTATATATTGTACACTTTATAAAATCTATTGTATCCGTTTTTCCCGTTTATATATAAACAAATAATAATAATATTCTACCACATACACACAACACCATCTAGCCCAAACTAAGCAGAGCTTGTACTATGGTTATTATACAATGGATAAACATACATATATACTTCTTTTTGTAAATACTTACATATTATACATAGAAACACCCAGACCAAGACGAACATCCATGTTCATGCACACAAATATTTGACTTGTGCGGGAATCAAACCCGCGACATCAGGCGTGGCAGTCGGTTTCACATACTTATATGAGCCTTCACGTAAGCTGGTTATCCGTTAATAATAATGCAAATTGAATTAAATTTGTTCTGTATATCATACACACTGCTTTTTATAAATGTTATATGACGCTACAATAACGGGGAGACTTCTACCGAAACTCTGGCGAAAGCATAATCATAGCCATGATGAAAGCCGTATAAAACAGATTTTATAAGAAGTAACCTTCTGTATTGGCACCAATACGAACATTAAAGGAACAGATGTAAAGAACATTCAAGCTCGTCACAATTATTTGTGGAACACACAATTTTGCCCGCGTGGGCTCAAACCATCAATGCTTAGCGCAGCGGAAGTGGCAAAATGATCCTTTAAGCCACTTCGCCGCCATGCAGACATTGTTCCAACGTGGCAATTTTGCGCAAACTTAACACAATATTATTCAATAGAATTATATTATTCATATAGAATATGTTACAGCAATTAAATGCCGCATGCAGCAGCGGTGCTACATTAATATGCACACAGCGCAGACATGTAAATTTAGTCACATCGGCTCTGCGCTCCTGATTGCTTCTTTGTATACAGTTTTCCAATAATTAAACCAGTAATTTCACAGCAGCTTATTTTTTTTTTTTTTGTATGACATAGGGGGCAAACGAGCAGACGGATCGCCTGATGGTAAGCGATTACCGCCGCCCATGGACACCCGCAACCCCAAAGGAGTTACAAGTGCGTTGCCAGCCCTTTAAAAAGGAATGAAGAAGGGAAAGGACAAAGGAAAGGATAGGAAAAGGATCGGGGTAACTGGGCCTCCGGCTCTCTCACTCACCGATACGAAACGCAACAGTACGGGTACCGTTACTTCACGCCGGTTTTCTGTGAGAGGGTAGTACTACCCAGTCGATCCGGCCCATATTTTGTTTAATTTACGAAGTCGCAGCGGCACACTGGCGGCTGGACACGATAAGTTGTTAATGTTCGATATTTCGAGACTTGACGGGTTAAAAATGTAACATAAAAACTTCTGGTATAGGTATCTCAAATAACCAATAATATTTTATATATTACACCATCCAAGACTCTTTCGGAAATTGAACCGAAATGCCATGTTTTTTAACATTTATATTTATTGTAGGTACTACTTAACGCATTACACGGGCAAGCAGTGTGTACACTATAAGCTATAACAATAATAACATTTTGAAACCACTATTTTCACAATAAAATCATTTGAATTAATTTAATCTAATAATATATACGAGAGTAAAGATAAATATTTTATCTTACGGTGTATCAATATCCCCCCAGGGGGACGGTATTTTTTTTTGTAGTGGCCTGCCGTTTCACACGCGGCGGGCCTAAACCATGGCGAGGTCGCGATTGCATGTGAAAGCGATCGCGCGGCCTGTCTATGGTTATGTCGAGAAACACCGTGGTAGGTTTAGTCGGTATTACCGGGGTATCTTTTCCTCGGTGAGCCCGACATACCCTCTCCGTCACCCCGCGGAGAGGTATGCGTCAAAGCATTCTACCCATAAAAAAAAGGTGTATCAATTTAAAGAGATATATGCCAATGCCAACATTTCTTTAGTCCTTTTAAAAATATGCTTTTGATGCCTTGATTACGTAGTATCGCTTTTCCTTTACTTTATCTCAATTTAATTATAATGTATCACATACATAAATTATCTTAACGACAGTGAAAACCGCAGCAAAGCCTTTTCATAGATTAGAAAAAAATAGCGGACAATTAGAGTCAGTCAGACGCTGAAAGAAAGTGAGATTCAATATATAATATTATAAAATAAAATTATAAAACAGTAAAATTTAATAAAGTTTGTTATTTATTTTGCCATTTCGACTACATAAGAAACGTGAGATTTGATCGTAATCAGTCTTTGATTAGTCTTAATATCTACCTGTATCAACATATCCACAATTCCATAAGGTGCTTGTCTCACCGGCGACGATTAGTGCGAAGCGAGTTTGGTTATAAACTAGAAATGATACGACATAGCTCTCTGAATAACCAAGCTGAAGTGGCAGTGGGCAGGGCACATAGCGCGCAGAATCGATGGCCGTAGGGGCAGCAAGATTCTGAGTGGTGGCCACGCACCGCAAGACGCAGCATGCGGAGCCTCCCACAAGACGGACCGACGACCTGGTAAGGGTCGCGGGAAGAAAGCGGGTGGCTCAAGACCAGTCTGTGTGGGAAACCTGGGGGAAGCCTATGTCCAGCAGTGGATGTCTTTCGGCTGAGATGATGAGAAATGATACGAGCCGGCGAGCAATAGGTAGTGTGTAGTTCAGATAGTTATGTTGCGAAGCTGTAAGTGTGTGAGTACGTCGAGAGATTACTCTCGTTGGTCAACAATAGCACAATCACTTGTATACAATTTGCACTGAGTGTATCTGATTGAGTGTTCTCGTCATCGTAACAAGATTTCTTGTCACTGTGTCTAGCTGCTTTATAGAGCAATGTTCTTGTCGGCAATATAAACAGAGAGAAATCAACTATAAATCAATGTGTTCTATTTTATTGATAATGATGTTATTTTTATTTATAAAATTCAGTTGCTGTATGTCTGGCATCGGCATCGTTGCTTTTCTATATAGCGATTTATATACTTGCCGCTGATTTAAAATAATTCTCTATATTTACGAGAACTGGTGAATAATATTAAAATAGGCCACAGCGAAGCCAAGGTTTCACTATAAATATTATAAAATATAACTAGTCATCATTTTTAAATCACTAATTAATATATATTTGCAGGATAAAGCAAACAATTAAAAGAATACAGTTTTATGAATATAATACTTTAAATCTTTCGCTTTTATATTCGGTTAGGTTATCGTTAGGTTATATTTGTTTCTCAACTGTTATGTCAAGGTCGAAAACTAATACACACCTACAAAACAGTTGATGGCCAGTCACTTCGTCGTTGGTTGGACAGCTGCCTTACGGTAGAGCATCTCATCGTGGAGTATATCGATATAGTTTTAGCTTACATGTTGATCTAAGCTCGGATATTCAGACGGTTAGTCTTTCACGCTTGAATGAAATCTAGATGCTCCCGGTATTCCTGACGGATAGCCTTGTGTCTTCAATGCTATCGGTGTATGTACCGAAATTGAACGCAATATTGCTATTGGCAATTTCGTACTGAATTGATGGGTACTCCATACTGTTCAACATGAGCCCGGGTATTGGATTTACCATGATAACACGCATAAACAATTTATGTTTACTTTAATGTAGTTATAGTTTTTATTTATATGATTATCTCGTAAGTAAAAACAATTATAGTAAGAAAAAATATGACACATCGAATAAGTGGCTAAAAATATTGAAATAAGCAACTGAAACTATGATAGCGTTCGTTAAAGTTAGCTATATTGTGTTTTTAAAATTAGATTATTAACTAATCTACTTTATTTAAAAAGCGAACTGTTGCGTAGGTAATCCTGAGTCGCGCGAAAGTTTATACACATTGAAATAACAGACAGAAATAACACACAGCCTGAATCACTAACTGAATCGCAAACTATATTACACAGTGCACTGTACTATTATAGCAGTCACAAATTTAAAGTACATAATTTTAATTAACACCATAATTATTGTAGGTAATATTTGTAATCCTAATCCTATCCTAATCATAATCCTATCCTAATCCTAACTTCCTAACTAATATTATAAAAGCGAAAATGAGTTTGTTTGTTTGTTACCTTTTCACGCCTAAACCACTGAACCGATCATCCTGAAATTTTGCATATACGTTGTCAGGTATACAGAAACGGACATAGGCTACTTTTCATCCCGAAAAAAGTACTGTTCCCGAGGAAAACAACAATAACGGTCTTATTATAATAGATGGGCGACACGTGTCTTTAGAATCATGATTGGATTATATTATTACAAGCAGAGTACAACCCGAATTTATTGTCAAATTCTAAATTAACGCGAGCGAATCCGCGGGCAAAAGCTAGTAATGAAATAAACTAGAAGAAAATGTCATAGAAAAATATAATTTTACATATTGTGCTAACGAATTATGCGTTTGTTTAAATTAATTTGAAGCTAGCAAAATAAATGGCAGTTTAAAAATTAAGTTTAAATTTAAAAAGGGTTTTAATGCTCTAGAAATCATTTGTAGTTACTTACGACAAGTATTATAAATCAGTCTAGGAGAGACCTATCCGCATAATAATTGTGTATTATATTGTCTTCTGTTTACGCGATTGTTATTCATTGAAATTAAACTACTATATATGATACTATATCCGTATATAGTAGTTTAATTTCAATGTATAAGTGTATTATTTCAGAATATTTGCCCTAATAACCTTTTATTATTAGGCCAATATTATTATATAATTTTGCCCATATTTTCGTAAACTACTGTTATCTGTGCTGTTTATGAAGGCTCGATTGACGCAATACAATCACGTATGGACCAGCAGACACAGCTTTACGTGCATATAAGCCTGAAGATTAAGGCAGGTGTATCTTGTCTAGAGGCACCCAGACGTATTTAAGGCCCACGTGAAGACAAGGGGCTAAAGCACATGATCCAAGCAGAGTATCTGAGGCCATTGTTGATATTTCTTAGTAGAGATATCTATATATGAATAGGCGAAGACTTAACAGTTCAGCATGTTTGTCTCCTCAGTTTGTCAACTGATTTTTTTGCGTTCGTCTAGTCGCTGTTTGCGAGCCACAGTGAGATTAAAAAAATGTTTGTAGTCATACTTTTTTAGATAGGTAAAGGCAGAAACGTTCGGTACCTTCCTCTCATCTAATAGACAACTGATTTTTTCTTTAGCTTAGCTATTGGCGAACGCATATAAAAGAATAGAATAATATTGAACAAATGTAAATTCATATAATTGTTTTCCTCAAATTTCCAATAATGATTACGGTTTCATTTTGACCATGGGGCGAATACTAATATCTATACTATAATAAATAAAGTCTATGTACAAATAATCAAATACACAACGCTTTCTTTAAAAACCTTTGGCCGCTGCTGTTATCTCAATAAATGTCGGCAATATGTAAAAACATATTTATACAGTATATACGTGTACCAATATACGTTTTAAAGTTAGGTACAATGTTAATTTAAACATATAAGGAATTGTTAGTGTAATAATTGTATAGTAATACAAAGTGTACGCGTTGATTTACATTGCGTTAGTTGAAAATACAGTTTAGGATGTTATCAACGGCACAATAAATCAAAGGTTTTTGTATTTTATTATGTCATGAGTTCATGACTCAGTAAAAAAGAACATTGTTAAGTTTTATTATATTACTAGCGACCCGCTCCGGTGGCTTAGCATGAAAAGTGCAAAACTTTAACAAATTATAGACCTAAACCTTCCTCATGAATCACTCTGTCTATTGGAGAAAACCGCATGAAAATCCGTTCAGTAGTTTTTGAATTTATCGCAAACAGACAGACAGACGCAGCGGGCATCTTGCGGTATTATAATTTGTGTGTAAAAGACCTCTGCCTATCGCTTCGGGAATCAAAAGGTGGCCTATATCTATAGAAAATCGTAAGTATGAATTAACGTCTTTTCGTGGGTACTCTTACACTCACGATTTGTCAATGCGTAGCTCCTTTTTATCAACTCCATTGAAATAAGTTTTCGTTGTCTAAAAACTTACTACCTATACGAAAATTCAGAAAAGGATTCCATCCTTTCAAACAATATTATAACCCAAAGTTTCATGTATCTAAGCTAATGTATGAAATACTGCCTTTAGTTTGATTCTAATACGTTTTATTTAGATAAAAAGACGTTTTCTGGATTAGGCGTACGAAACGTTATACAGGCAGTTAGTATTGAAAAGTGTTATAAGGTGTTAAAAGCCTTCAAAAATAGTACATTTTGAAACACGCACGTTTAGTTCAAAACATGTTATTTGTCTCTCTTCGTTAAATTAATGTATTATATTTTAATTTATTATAAATTACTTTGATGTCCCAGCAAATAATAATGTCAATATTGTAATCGTAGCCGGCACGAACTAGGACAGGCTTGCTAGTGCGGGGCCCTTGAGTTACGCGCAATACTGTAAAGTTATTTAACAATTCATATCAATATTGTAAATGCGAATGTGAGTTTGCTTGTCTGTTACTCTTTCACGCTTTAATTACTTGACCGATCATCATGAACACATTCGCATACACGTTGTCAGAGATACAGAAAAGGACATACCTTTCATTCAGAAAAACGTAATGTTCCCGAGCGAGCCAAGCTGCGGACAAAAACTAGTAGATAATATTTTTATTTCAGTGGAAGCATTCCTTTGGTCCAACCACTATAAGCTGAATTATTATATGAAGGCAACTCATATAATAATTGAATATTGTACCAGAAGGATGGTTATCAGTTGCCGTAATAGCTGCTTATCAGCGGGCTGTAAGCTTCTCTCCCATTATAGTCATGTAAGAGACTGATTTTACTAAATGTATTCGATATGTTTTTGCTTATAAACCGAGCACCGCATGAAGCATATTTATTTGAAATACGAATCCTAATTAAAATGCTCAGTCAGTCGACCTAATTTTTTGCTCTTCGCAACCTCAATCTATTATCACAACATATTATAAAACAAAGTCCTCCGCCGCGTCTGTCTGTCTGTCTGTTCGCGATAAACTTAAAATCTACTGCACCAATTTCTTGCTGTTTTCACCAATGGATAGAGTGGTTCTCGAGGAAGGTTTGAGTATATAATTTGTTAAGTTTTTGTATACATTGACTAAAAATGTAACGATATTTGTTGGAGATGTCGAAAAAAATAAGCCGTCTGGAAGCTTTCAACGAAAACGCTGCCTAAACCTTTTGAGATATAACAAAATAATGTATAGTGGAATTGTCTATCTTATATAGGTCTACAGAAAAGTCCGCGATGCCATATCTATCTCTTAAGGATAACTTACTATATCCATTTTAATACTTTAAAAAATAGGCAATTATAAAGCGGTAATTGGATAGCTATTTACACAAATACGGTATTAACCCTTATCATTTTAAATACGTTAGTTGGCTTAAGCATTACATGAAGATTATTTTTTCCCTTTACACCATGCAAATTAAATGAATACCTTAGGAGATATAGCAAAATCAAAATAATACGCAACGAAATTAATTTGAAAAGAAGAATGAAAGAAATAAAACACACATTTCTAAAAACACGAAATCGGGTAATGAAGGTAAAATGTTTCTTTTAGATGCCCTGGAGGCACAGGTGAAACATTTTTAATAAATTTATTATTAGCAAAAGTACGATCCAATAGAAAAATTGCCCTAGCTGTGGCATCGTCCGGCATAGCAGCCACACTTTTGGAAGGTGGGCGAACCGCCCATTCCACATTCAAACTGCCATTAATTATTTGGGATGAGGCTTCTATGTCTCATAAAGCTTCAGTTGAGGCATTAGACAGGACTATGCGAGATCTGCGCAACAGTAACTGCCCAATGGATGGTTGTACTGTTTTATTCTCTGGAGATTGCCGTCAAATTTTGCCAGTTATAACTTGGGGAACGAGAGCAGATGAAGTCAATGCATCGCTCAAAAGATCGCATCTTTGGCCACATATAACGAAATGTGAACTGAAACAAATATGAGGATTTTATCGTTTAGCGAAGATAATAGGCAATTTTCTAACGATTTGCTCCAAATAGGAAATGGTGAATTTCAAGCAGGAAATGTCTGTATAAATCTTAACAATATTTGTGTTTTGGTACAAAATGTGGAAGAAATTATTGAAAAAGTTTAACCCGATATTAGTAACATATCCACTAAGACACTAAATTTGTTTCAAGAAAGAGCTATACTATTTTTGATCGAATGTATCATATTAACTGGCAACGCAACTGGTGAAACTGTTTTTATACCAAGAATTCGTATGATACCCTCAGAATTGCCTTTCCAATTTAAACGGCTACAATTTCCCGTAAAAATAGCGTTTGGAATGAGAGTTAATAAAGCGCAGGGTCAAACATTAAAGGTTGCGGGAGTAGACTTAAGCAGTGCTTTTCGCACGGGCAATTGTATGTTTGCCCTATCACGTGATACTTCTAAACAAAATTTGTTCGTTTTTACAGGTCTTTTATCAGGTTATTAATGTCAAAGAAATATTTTAATTTAAAAATAATATATTTAGAAACTAAACTAAATGTTTTCTGTTTTTTTTTGCCTCATAAATAATTGTCACTCAAAAAATTATCTAAATTAATATTATGTATAACGAGGAAAGATGATTGACTTTTTGTTTGTTACGATTTAACTCTAAAATTATTCAACCAATTTTACCGAAAGCTACATCTCCTCGGAGTAACATAGGCTATTTCATATTTTCTGTAAATAACCCGTGCGAAGCCGGGGCGGGTTGCTAGTATATTATATAATATACTTATTTGTAGTCAACCAGTCACAGAGTGAAAATCGCAAACCATATATAGATAGGAACAAGCTTAATTAACGCATATTTTATATAAGAGATTAATAATACATACAGCAATAATAATGTATGGTAAATAGCGTCATATAATTGTATGAAATGATTACAGTCTACAAAAGGTATAAATATTCAAATGTCAACTACTGCAGACCGATATAAAGTGCACTGAAACGTTATCCTATCTACTATCGCATTATATGTATAACTAGCTGTTACCTGCGACTTCGTCCGCGTAGATTTTAACTAAACAGTTTTTGTCTCCGCGGAACCCTATTTTTTTCTAAGATCAAAGTAGCCTATGTTACTCCTTATAACATCAGCTATCTGCCAGTGAAAGGCCCGTCAAAATCGGTTCAGCCGTTTCGGAGATTACCCGGAACAAACAGACAGAGACAAAAAATTTAAAAATAGTTGCTTTCGTATAGGTACCTTATATACTTTCATATGCATTAGATAAAAGCTGTTATTTTGACATTACAAACAGACACTTCAATTTTATTTATTTGTATAGATTTATTTATTCATTTAAGTATGTAACATTGTTGTGTAAGTCGCCCAAATATATATATATATAAACTAGCGACTCGCCTCAGCTTCGCATGGGTAGTATGAAACCTTAACAAATTTTACACCTACACCTTTCTCATGAATCACTCTATCCATTGGTGAAGACCGCATGAAAATCCGTTCAGTAGTTTTTGAGTTTTTCGCGAACAGACAGACGCGACGGGGCTTTGTTTTATAATAGGGAGTGATAAATAAATAATTTATTATTTGTGATATACTATTAGGGAAAGGGTACTTCCCTTGCCTTAATAGTACATCACAAATAATAAATTAAACCTTACTTCCAAAAAGACTATACAATGCGTGGTGAGCGTAGCATACTGCCGTGATGCATCTAAGTAAATATTTCTCTCTATTTGCTACAAAAAGCCCCGTTTCTAAAACCCTAATCAACTGTGTTTCAAAATCAAAATCATGTCTAGTGATTGGCTGTTGGAGTGGCTGTTGCTAATACGGTTAATCAAACACAGCAGTTGACATGCATGCGACCATCAATTAACAAATTTTTGATTTGATCTGCCTTTCAGAAGCCCGGTGTAAGTCTACTAGGTCTCATACTGGTATAACACGTTTAATAGTCGTTACTACAAGCGCTGTTATAATGTACGAAAAGACAAATGTGTTAAGTTGTTGCCAAAAAGTAGAAACATTGTAAATCTTCTGAATGTTAACGAGCTTCGATCATTCGGTACATTGTTGTACAGAGACGAATACATTAAAACCGTTTAGTTATTCTAGGATCTAGTTTAGGTAACATTTGAATACACGACAGCAACCAATTATATTGAAATGAGTTACCTGGACCTTTCTAGTAAAGGAATATTCAAACTGGTGAAAATATTGGTTTAAAACAATCGCAATCTTTATAGACAAAGGCTCAAAATGTATCTTGCGAATGTTACATTGACCACATAGTATTTAACTAAGTCAAAAGAAGTAACTTAAGTCTATGCATTTTGCAGTCTAGGCAATGACCTAGACTGCAAAATGCAAAGACTTAAGTAATAAAACATTGTGATGATTCTTTAGTCTAGGTAATGTAAATAGTTACATTTAACTATTTACATTACCTAGACTGTAAAATGCAAAGATTTTTTTAATTATTCAATGTTAAAAAAGATACAGGCGTTTTTAAAACTGGTAGAGGAGTAATTGTCAAGTGACAGAAAAAGCATGCACAACACCAAGTGGGACGTATCTGCTACTTTAATGCTGCTGTGCGAGGGAGATAGTGAGATATTCTCACCACATCCATACTTACTACCGCAAAAAAGTTATGTTAAGCCAGCATCTAGCTTGTTAATCATCTTGAAATAAATAGTCATTCCATTGTGTCCGCAATAATTTAATATAGGATACATTCGCTCGGCCTATAGATAAAAAGGACTGACGTTTTCCCAATAGTCCATTGCCTGTGGACCAGTGATATCACATATTATGCTTGTGTGATGCTGTCGTGTTATTTGCTTCATCATAATTTCGCCAAGCTTACAGGCTTGGATTGTAACCTAGTTGCTGTTTTAATTTCTGAGGAACGTAAATCCATTAGATTTTCACGACGATTAATTATTACCTTTTTCTCCTTAATAATTTACAATCTACGTTGGCACGGGAGGTGCTTAAAACATAACTCTAAATAAACTTATTATTTTATCTAATCTTCAGCTAAATAAGGAAACCGCGATTGTAGTGAATTACTTGAATATTTGACTAATATCTTAGTCCATTGAAATGTTACATGAGCTTTGCATTTTTTAGAGGACGCAATTTTATTTTTGGGACATGTGTAAAAGTTAAACATTTCGTTTTGACCGGATTCTCATGAGCATTGACGAACCCGGTCAACTTTGGAGCGCTGTAACAGCGTTTTAAATGAATAAAATTAAAATAAATTATAGAGAAAAATTTTCCTCAAAAGACCATCTACAAGAATGGTCTGAGGTAATTTTTGTAAAATGTATAAAAAAAAGGTATAGAGCAAAAAAGAAAATTTTTAAAGAAATTTTCCCACTTTTTTGCTTATAACTTCTTTAATTTTAAATTTAGGGCAAAAAGTAATATGAACATATTTGTAGGCAAAGCAATTTGCTACAAATTATGTCTTTACGATTTTTTTGTAGAACGCATAGTTTCCGAGATATCGCGAAAAAGATGTTTGCACCCCTTTTTCCAAGATGGCGGCCAGGGGACAAGGGCGTCAACCCCACAAACTTGGGGTTAAGCTTCTATTGACCCCCTACACATGTCCCAAAAATAAAATTGCGTCCTCTAATAAATGCAATATTAGGTCCTTAAATTGTAACATTTCAATGGACTATCTACTTCAATCAATATATTGATCGACGTGATTGATGTATGAAACTTAGAAACAATGCCAAGCCATCGGTGCCGACTGTCATAGATATAATACTTGTTATAAAAATGTATTATGATACTTTGTAACTTATGGTCTTTGGGTTGGAGTGTCGGATCTGTATAAAACTGATTTTTGAGAAACTAGTTAGACTAGAAAAATGGGGAAGTATGTGTACCTTTATCAGACTGAAACAAAAAATTGTGTTTTTTCCAGTTACGAATGGCTTTTCATATTTTAACTTATTTAGAAATATGAAAATGAATTTCATCAATATATGTGATTCAGATTTTGTGTATTTTTTATATATGAATGTGAAAAACGACCATATAGATGGTATATCGTATGATCACGGCAACCATTCATCATTAGAAAGTAGGTATGCTTGTTTGTAACCTTAGTGAGGCAAAAAAAGGTTCAGGTTAAATTTTAGATCGGCAAAGACACATAGGGCAGATGTTTAATTTGCGAGCTTAGTTCGCCTCCTGCAGGAGTTGTAATTTGCCTTTATCACCTGTCGTATCTTCCTGGATTGAATTCTGTCGTAATATTATTTGGTTTTCTAGAATATAATTATTCCGCAAAATTGTGTGTACTATATGACTACAGGTTTCTTTAGTAAATCGTTGCACTTATCATTTCAAAGCCTTCAAAGTAAATACGGCTGCAAAATAAACAAATTGAAGTGCATATGCATAAAGTACACGGTGGTTAAAATTTCATAAGATTGACGAAGGCGGAGTTACAAGTAACGACGCCCTAATGGCTTACAGACAAGCCATTCGTGCAACGGATGTACCTAATGAGGCACCGTATTACCGATGCAAAAGGTCCACTTAGCAATGAATTGATGATTCTTGTAAACGATACGTGTATTGATGGGCGTGTCTTAGACGACTCGGACGACTCGCCACTGCAGTGTAAAACATAGCGACTTGTACCACAACCGTTGTACAAGACAGTCAACGTTGCACGGTGGACTGGTCGACACGGCACTCTTAGTAGAGAAAATATTTTTCAAGAGTTGAAATATGCGATATATAATAATGAAATAAAAAGGATAATTCTTTCTTCTGTTGCATTCGGGCCTCCTCCCGGAGTGAGGCTCCAGAGTATACTTGCCACACTGGCGGTTTTACAGACTTGCGATCGAGTGTTGAGAATATTACGGAAGACACTTCTTCAACTAATAAATTCTATCAGAACATTTTTGAATCGGCAGCCCCATGAGAGGGAAAATAAAGAATTACATTTTGCAGTTCAAATTTGTGTTAATTAAGTTCTTTTTCAAATTTCTCCAACAAATATTTTCATTAGTTGATGATATTTTTAAATGAATTTTGTTGTGGCTGTGTTTTATGAAGTGAGGGCATACAATAAAACCGAGACTGATGCAACAGAAAGTTATCGCCATATCTAATAATCGTCAATAAACGTCTGTTCCGTACTCTCATTGGATAAATAAATAATTAAAAATCCAGAATAAACACGCTTATTTATCTGAGCCGTTCCTGTTAAAGAAGAAAGCATCATCAGGCAAAAGTGAAGTGAGTTTCTGCCTTATCTAAATACGGACATGGATATAGGTTATTTTATAAATCTTTATATGTTTTTCTGTTATTTTCGACAACAACTTGGGATCTATTCACTCAGAAACCCGAACTGCAATATGTATAATGTTTATTGTGACATTGTATTTACTATTGTTTATTTAAAGCTATTTACCAAATTGTAAAGACAATAAATAAAACTGGGCTTCGGCCCAGTTGTATGTAAGCTGAGATAAGTGTTAGTTGACCAGCGGTCGTTATCCTTCATGGCATTGCGATAATTTTGTTTTTTGTACGGTTGGCATTACAAATATATGCATTTTCTGTATCAAAGCGATTGTGATTGATATATGGTTTATTTTATTGTAAAGGCAAGGCAGAGGAGAATCCATCATGATCAGATACTTATTAAAAGTGATTTTGACAATGATTGCTGTATATTGTACAGTATGTACTGTTTTTTATTCAGATCGTGTAGATCATGCTACAAGAGCGTTGTTATTTTTTCTGGTGAGACTTCTTTACTTGCTACGTAAATTTTATGTTTTACATCCGCGATAGTCTGCTAAGTGCAATATTGTACGACTATCTAAAAACCACAACATATTTATGTCGTGGTTTTTTAGATTGCACTGCTTAGACTGATTATTAGTTTAAGAAACAGTGTCACCAAAAATATCTAGAGACATAGCAAAGTGCAATTAATCGCAATATGATAGTACCTATATTCCACATTGTAGTAAATAATTAGATCACATCAAAATAATTAGATCAATTTTTAGATCACAAAATACGAGTATTTTGCAGGAATTTATATTAAATAATATCAATTTATTACAAATTAAGAAGAAAATATATTCTAAATTAGTGTTAATTATTACGATGTATGTAAGATATGTAACAGTACAACGTGGTTATATTTGAGGATCGTAAAATATTGGTGATAAATATAACGACGACGAAAAATATTCTGGATATATGTATATATATCCAGAATATTTTTTCAACATAAAATGATAGTATTGAATGAAATTTCAAACATAAAAAGTTTTAGTAGTCTGCAAAAAAAATTTTATTATATAAAAGTAACATTTTTTTTCAAACAACTTAAACATTTTTATGTTTGCACAATATTTAAAGTAATACTGAATTCAAAATTTAATACTTGGATATGTTGAACAATTTTTACCGTCCTCTCAACGTAACTCAATTCAAATAATCTGTCTAATGAGAAATTTGCTTTCCTCATTCATATTTTCAATTTCCAAATTGTTTTTCTGTTCAAAACGTAATAATTGTGTATGAAATATCGGAAATTTTTCGTTAATATTCAATGTCAACTATTCGATCCTAAAATATGAACACCAAATTCAATAAAATTTTTACTAATTTCATTAATTTTTGATGTGATAGATTTAAATAATTAATACTTGTAGTAAAATTATAATTAAGCATATTTAAATTAGTTGGAAATGATTTAAAATTATTATTTTGTATGTATAAACAAATTAGTAGTATTGTGACAGCGAAATTGTTAACACGGTATCAATGTTGATATTTATCGTTAAAATTATTTTAATCCTAATTAATTTGTATAATTACATTATTGTTAGTTAAGTATTAATATATTGCTTGTAGTTTTATTTGACCCTATAACAATACTCAGAGATATTACGTAAGTCGTAAGTATTCTACACGTTTCGACGGTTAGCCGGCGGTTAGACACAGGGCTGCCAGAACACAGTATTAAACAAAAATTTCTCAAGTTAACCATGAACAATTAAGTGATGTGTTTGTGTATGACAGGTTGTCTGGCGTGTGTAAAAACTTGCTTTGCGCTCAATACACAGACGAAATTATTTGTTTTTAAACTTATCCTGAGCGAAAACAAATTTAAATTCTAAAATCCAAGGATTATAAGTTAAATTGTCAATTAATTGGATCTTTAGAGACGTATTTACAGAAGGAAACAGTTTTTTTAAGCATAGGCCTTTTGTAAAGGGCGCAGTTCGCCTAAGAAATTTCGTCATCTATACAGAACATCACGACGTAACAATCTTGTGTTGTGTTTCTACGGTAATTAGGTTTTTAGGCGCTTTGCCGTTAAGACAGTTTGTCATTGATTCATGTTGATACCCCTGTTATTGCAAACTATCATAGGAAATTATCCATAGCAGCACAAATAATGAATTCGATTACCGTATATGGGGTCGTCCCCTATGAAATGGTAGGTGAGGAACTAGCTGCCGAAATATGATTGTCACATTTTTCTATCTACTGTTGTAGATAGCTTACCTGTTGGTAAGCTTAAATGCACTAAATATTGTCGTTTCTGGATTGCAACATTTGTATTAGACTGACTGGTGCCTGAATGCTGTATTAAAAACAGATTTGTTATAGAACACCGAGATTTCTAGAACAGTTATTTAGATATACACGTATGTAGGTTTAGTATTGTTTCACTGGCTTAGTGTGTTTGAAAGGGATCCGCATTGGAAACCTAGTAACTCAACGCCTGTTTATCAACGGGAACAGATACCTTCGACGCTTTGTCTTAGTTTCGCCTTATAAAAGACAGGTGCTCCATCATCGGCGAGAAAGCGACTAGCGATAGACTCTTTTCTTGTAAGAAACGTACAAAGTGGGTAAATTTTCGTGTAAATCAAAGAATTTGTTTTGTAATGATGCTATTTATATGGAGAATTGCTGTGCCGTGAGCAAGTTTACAAATAATAAAACAAAGGATTTAAAGAACAGCCAGACTTGAAAACTATTAGGTAGTTGATTTCAGGATTTTTGCCTGAGTGCCGATGGGGTGCGTATACTAACGTTTAGCGGTGTCGACGTCTACCCTTGGACCACTGCGGCATCCGTGCAGATTGAGATGGTTGATTTATTTATCATCAATATAATAATTAATAATGTTTTAATGCCAAAGACGAGTTCCATTACACTGTTTTCTCGCAGTGACAAAAGCTATAAAACAATCTTTGTCATGTCGGTCAAATTGCTTGAGACTAGTTCCTAGTCAAGTTATTTAGCGTTGTGGAAGCAGGGTGATCCTAAGTAATAGAAAACGAGGTTAAAACAGACCACAGATTAACAGTAGATATTTAAATCAACAGATGAATATCAGCTGAGTAATAAATTTGAGGTTTGGTTAAGGTTTTAGCGTTCAGAGCTGAAGCAACGCTAATTAATACCACGGGGCCGCACTATCGCAAAGATTGCTTGGTTGATTCCAAAATTTGCGTTTATATTTGTGTGCGATAGTGTGCTATTCCATTCGCTTGTCGGTTTGGCGAAAATTGGATCAAAATGATACCGGCTTTTACCGTGAAGACATTCTTAGCGTAGCGTATGAAAACGTTTCTGATTTATTTATTTATTTGATAAGGTTCACTAACGCTTGTATACAATGTTTCTTATATAACTATGTAACAATTTTGGAAACTTTAGGTTATTGTAACAAACAATTATTAGTAAACACTACATGTGCCGTGTTTAACAGACTAAAACATAATTATTATTCTACTTAATACTTTTCTACGTGGCAATGCTGCCAGTCTTCTGGGCACACTACCTGTCGACTGTGATGCGGAGGAATTTTATGACGCCTATTAGAGGGTTTTTGTTTTCTTTTTCTTTATGTTTTATAATATTTTAGGTATAAGTCATTTTTAAAGAATTGTGGATATATGTACATATTTGAATTTCTTACAAATAAACAATATGATATTAAATTTAAATTGTTAACAAATTCAAGTAGTACAACATTTTAGGTAATCAGTACAGGTGATGATTTTAGGTATTTAGTAGGTGATTTTAAAGTTATTTCTAATTACATAACAATACATTAAAAACGAAGCTTAAGTATAAAAATAAGTATAAAATTTTACATATAAAAAATAAAATATATCAAGTGGTGGTTTTTGCAGTAAAGTGCTGACAGCGTGTTCTGCGGATCCTATTTAAAGAGTCGTAGTGAATGTCTATTAAGTCAGTATATTCATTAACCAGCTTGCATGACCTGGGGACCGGTGAACCAGCTCCAAATACTGTTTTACGCAAAATGGGACAAAGTGGTGTGAGATTATATCGGGATACTTGTGCGGCACGCGAAATCTGAATTTACTTAAAAGCCGGGGGCAATCGATTTTATTATTTAGTAGTTTAAACACAAATATGAAATCATTTAAGATCATACGATCTTCTAAAGAAGTTATTTTAAAATATATTAAGCGTTTACGGTAGGACAAATAGTTTTTTTTGAGATTCCACTTGAGTTCACTAAGTACCAGATACCAGATAGACGGCAATAGGGTTGCCTGCTGTTACTATGAATTCTTAGATAATTTTGACTTTTAAAGGAATCTTAATATGTGTAAATATCGTTTTAGTTTTAATTTAATTTGTCTTTTACTGTAATGCCAGACATCATTGAAAATATTTGTATGTTGCCGCCGGTGCGTGGCGAGCGACGGGCCGCTGCGTCTCAAAACGTTAAGAATTTGTGTAGTTAAACTGTTTTAAATGTAATAAGGTTATGTGTTACAGGTGATATTTGACTAAAAACTAATTGATATCGTCTATTTCCAAGAAGTGTTTACCCCAAATAATATATTTATATTCCTTCTAGCCACACAGAAACCCTTAAATGTAACTTAAAATAACTAATATTGCTGAGGTTACACAATTTAGTAGCTTAAATGTTACCGTGAAATATAAGCCACTTTTCATTGGAATTCGTTTAGTATAACCGGATATAATGCATGATTCACGCAAATCCAATTGCAGACGAACCGTATTCCACGCAGATGAATTTGCACACAAATACTAGTTGAATACATCTATATTATGTTCCACAGAAAGTGATATCGTATATCCACCAAAGTCGGATGTTCAAAGATAAAAATATTTTTGATGCAGCCGGTTCCATTTACGGAATGCACTTTTAACTGGCTACCAAAACAGTAAACGAATCCTGCGAACTCCTCCCTCCCCGTCAATCACAATCAATATCAATTAATTTGAACTACAAAACTCCATCAAAAAGCCGTGCGCAAAGCCTAGCCGCCGGCTTAATTAACCCTCCCTTCAGGCACAGACATAGGGACAAGCAGACCAATATGCATTAAAATTGCACAGTGCCTACCTACCTACCTTTGTGTTATTAATAGGGGGGTAGGATTTCGCCTCTCTTTGAGGGTCCGTCACGTGAGGGGAATGAGATTAATTTGGCAGATCGGACGCGACGAGAGCCGTATTGCAAATAACTTATCATTTTGTAGTGTATTTGAATGACCGTCTGGTTCACTTGAAATGTTTTTGGTAAAACTGTCTGACCGAAAACCGACTGTCTGGTTCACTTGAAATGGTATTGGTAAAACTCTCTATAAATACATCGTGTTATTTGGGAATACGATAGAATTTTGCGTTTCTATTTATTTGGTATTTCTGTGAAATTGTCAGGTGCAGGCCGATGTCTGGAAATGTTTAATGGACGGGGATTAATACAGGCTACTTTTATGCCGGAAAATACACGTCACTGCTAGAGAGGTAGTTATTTTTTCCTAGAACAACGGAATCGGCAACAGCGGTCAAAAGTATTGTTAATGCTAATGTAACAGTTTGTTTGTATCAGCTAAAGTATAGAACCCTATTTTAAAGATATTTTACGAATTTGATCTTGCGATAGGTCCAAGCATAAAAGGTGATTGCAAGCCATATTAGACGTTATTGCAAGTAGATATTTTAAATGTGACGTTTAGATATAAATCATTTAAATCCGAACAGATATACGGTTTTTGGTGATATTTGGCATGGAAATAACTTGCATTAGTTTCAAAATCATAGATATATTAAAAATGCGAATGAAATGGCGGCTATCAGCTGATAATATTTTATCTTGTTTTATTATTTATATGGAGTAGATTAGTAGGTATTGTCATTAGTATATCCTCATCCATTTAATTAAAACGATATACCACAGCATTTTGTAAGTAGTCATATTTAAAACTACAACTTTATGCTTTCCTTATTTTAAAAGGTTTTTAAGTTTATTTAAAGTAATAGGCATACTTAGGTATTGTTGCGTCGCAATATATATTTGCAAACATTATGTTTATTAAACATAATATTCACTTACATAAAAAGAATAGTGATATTCATAATTGAAACACTAGAAATAAGTATAAGTTAGTAGGTCCATATCCTCGTTTACATAAAATTCACAATACATTTGCGAGACTTCATATACGTTTTTTTAATAAACTACCCATTACAATAATGAATTTACCATTACTCAAATTTAAAAGTGCCGCAAAATACAGCTATGCTGGTAGGGTTATTATTCAGTCAACGGCTACTTAAATGACAAAAACTTATGGCACTAGTTGCTTATTCTATATAGGATTCAAAGTTCTGTATTATATAAAAATCCATTGAGTAATGTAGAGGTACCTCGTGATTATTTGTGATGTTATCTAGTATCTTGCTTTGCATTTCGATTGTATTCGAAAATAAAATTAAAAATATGAATGCACAACCGCATTTAGTCGGACTGCCTTTGCATTGTCACAAAGTGTAGGTAAGTGTATGCGGCCTCATGCCATCCTACTGTCTATTTGGATGAATATAAAAAAATTATAACTAATTCTACCAAACCTAATTATTTCATTTACTTAATATTATTAAGTAACTTTTGTTATTATTTTTAGATCTTTTTAATAGTCAGTAATATATGGTATAATGGCTGCAACACCTTGAAGATTGAAGATTTAAAAGAGTAGCCTTGAGTTTCTTGCAGGTTTCTTCACATAGGCTCTAACCCTCTGCCTTAACCTAGCAACTAACCTAAATGTAACTTCAGTAACTTAGTAAACTCACTAACCTATATATTTTGACGTTCATAAGTGTTACTTTGTGAACTAAATGAATAAATGATTTAGGACTTTAATGATCATTATGTAGTGTGTGACGCATCGCCCCTCATTTATAATTGTATCGTAGCAAGTAAGATTATATAATAATAATAATAATATTTTTATTTCTTAATTTACAAGACACAAGACATTACATGGTGAACAATAGTGGTAGTGTGTGTAACAATGCACAATAAGCCGCTGGCACCCGAACTAGGTAGAACCTGTATCTCAGGCACCAGACACCTAAAAGATTCGATCTAGCTATGTGCGATAGTTGAGAAATGTCAATAGGTAACATTATTTAATATGTATTAAGCGTGTGTGTTGTGTGTCTGAGTTGTGTGTATGTGTTTGTGTGTATGTATGTGTGTGTGTGTGTGTGTGTGTGTATGTGTGAGTGTGTATGTGTGTGTGTATGTGTGTATATTTTTGTACGCGTTCATATCGTTATATTTATTATAGAACAATCATTAGTCTAAGCAACGTCTTTTATTTGTCGATCCTAACGCCCAACATTGCTATTAGCGAGTTTTAGATACATACCCACCTAGCCATGGGTTCGAGCCATGAAAAAAATACTTTCGTAAAACTGGAATGTTATTTCCACGATGGTATACTTTTGAAGGGTCTTGAAAACAATATGCCTATTCATATATTTAAAATTGTCTTATGTTTACACGAATGTTATACATTGAAATTAAACAAACTTTAGGTGAGACATGCTGTGCTTATTTTATTATTTATTATTATTATAAAGATTATTATTTATACCTACGAATTTTATCACGTTGTTTATTTTTTATAAAACACTATAATTACATAATTTTGAAACTTTAAACTACTATTGTTAAACACTTTTACTAGTTGCTGTTTACTTCTATTTAAGCTATTTAAATGATACAACTATTTAGATTTAATTTTACATTTTCCCCGTGACCATGGCTGCTGAAAAGCAACTAGAACGTCGGGGAATTATTGTGGACGTGGCTTAAAAAGCAAACACTTGAGGTCATTTGGCTATTGACAGCCTCTTAAAAATTATAATCAACGTTTGATTTCGTAGCATACCGTAGCGCGTAGATTTGCTAAGGCCGTAGACGTAGCCGATGTGTATGGTAGCGCCATCTTTTCAAAAAGGCGACAATCAATTAGTCGTCAACTCGTCATACGTTGTCGCGGGTAATAACTGTCGCGGTTTCAATGTTCGTAAAGTTGTTGAAGATATTGGATAGATGTCGCTAATAGTCTGACTTACGCTGTTATGTTAAATACTCGTAGTATATTTTTATCGACCATTTTGACTATAAATAAGTGTAATGTTTACTTTATATTTAAGTCAAGCAATTTTAAATATGTTATAAATAGCTGTTTAAAGAAATTGATAATAATTTTAAGGTTTATTAAAAAATGTTGGCTATGCGACTTTTTGCCGCAATGAGATAAGGTATTTCGGTATACCTACTTCATTGAGGGCGTGAAAAGTTAAGTTACATGGCTTTGGCGATTTGTGTTACAAATTAGCATGAGATTATTGTAGTGCAAACTGTATTTTATAATGTTTGTTTGGTACTGTTTAACTATTATCTAAAATATGACTTTTTTGTATTGAGACTGAAAAGACAATATCAGTGGTAAAGGAAAGACGAAAATTGAAATCCGTGATTTCATTAACGCATAGCGTAACGCAATACTAACTATTACGATAAGTATCAAATTAAAGATTTTTAAAGGATTAAAATCTTTAAAAGATACACAATTACCTAGACTGCAGGAGAAAAGTGGAACAAACCTAAGTATATTTTTATTAAGTAAGTATATAAACAAAATTGAGCGCAGAGAAATGGTTAAAATCGAGCAGCAAAGCTAGAAATTTCCCTCTATCGTTCGCAACTGAAGAGCGTAGCTAAACGTTTTGCAGTATTTCTGTGAAGTATGGTTTAGAGCGCGTACTGTGTTTTAACAGCTCAACGCACCTAGAGACGTTTGATCTCCGACGTATTTCTCCCCTTGACATTTCAACCAAAGATGCCTCTTGAAAACGTAAACTCACAAGAAACATTGTACAAAGTGATCTTAGGCTTGCTTTCACAACAGAAATCTCGAAATACTTTCTGAAAACTTGTTGACGCCGATTTAATCCCTGGGTACATTTTTATAGTAGCTGTAATTCAGAATGTTACTACTAATGGATACCTGTATAGATTATGCTATTACTTTATATCGTATTACCAATAACCAAGCCAAGTTTTAAGTCCTAAAAAGGCCAATTTCATCTAATTACGACACATATGAATAAACTTGAAATAATATTAAAAGATCCTTCTGCAAACATCTACGCTTCAGTTTTTATAAATTTCAATGAGCATTTAAAGGTACTAGCGGTCGCGTAGTGCTCGAAATTCGACCAAAGATTGCCTGTAAAATATTGCTGATATATGTCATTATATATTGATATATGTAAACATAGTTACGCGCTTCGACTGCGTGTGTCAAATGCATGGTTGTGTGCGTGTAGTGTTTTTTCATTAATTTAATGTATTTTTAAGCATAATTTTAAAAAAATATTAGCATTAGTCACTTTTTCTCTGTATAAACTATAAGTATGCGAAATTTCATACTCCTCCGTCCGCCCAATTTTCGTAAAAAGGGATTCAAAGTTTTCGCTTCACGTATTAATATATAGATAAATGTCGACTTGTGTAGATAAATAAAGACTTTAATGTGACACATGGGGATGATATTATACAGGTAATATACTTTAGGTATTCTGTAAATTAGATAACAATATATATTGCCCCTTTTCAAACGTTAAATGTAGGTTTGATGCAATACATTAGTTGTTTGAATAGTACATTTTACTACCGCGCAACGCATTCAAATTTTGAGGCTGCTACCGCCGGCACCGATCACCGAAATGTGTGGTATTGATGTACTTCAACAATTAAAACCGCAGACGTAATTTGGAGCATGTATTGATATTTGAATGGTCAATCCAAATAATCTATCAGAGTTTAAAATGTGAACTTTGATCTGTGATATCGCATAAAGACATGTAACTAAATAGATTTTATATTTTAGCATAATATTTTGCACAATATAAAATATATAATGCATTTTGAACAAAAATCCGTCAAAGAGAATTTAATAAACATAATAATGATTTCCTTTTCTTAAATTAACATACATACCTACATACATACATAGATTCACGCCTGTTTCCCAGAGGGGTAGGCAGAGACTACGGATTTCCATTTGCTACGATCCTGACACACTTAATAAAATAAAATAAGAAATAATAATAATAATCTTAAATTAAATAACCGCGTAACCAATTTTAGTTTTACTTTTTCAACATTTAGGTCATTATTCTGCCAAAATATTTCTACTTGCCTGCCAGACAGAGTAAATATAAAAATCCCCTGACTAGATTGAATACATTCTGTCGAAAGACCAGGTTGATGGAACTCTACACTAAATATCGTGCATGACGAATATTATAAGTATGAACAAAGACAGATCAGCCAAGATTGAAATCCGTAATCTGTATACTCTCCGAGAAACAGTCTAAAATAAAATACGACGGCCTTGATGGCGTAGTGGTTAGTGTAACCGACTGCCACGCCTGAGGTCGCGGATTCGATTCCCGCATAAGCCAAACATTTGTGTGCATGAACATGGATGTTTGTCTTGGTCTGGGTATTTGTAAGTATTTACAAAAATAAATAGTATATATGTATGTTTATCCATTGTCTAGTACCCATAGTACAAGCTCTGCTTAGTTTGGGCTGGATGGTGTTCTGTGTATATGGTAGAATATTATTATTATTATTAAATAAAACAATATAAAACGCGGCAAAGTCAGTAAGCGTAAATTAGTTTAACGTTGTGTAACATGCGCTTATTCATCGTCAATACATAATGCACAGAAGTAGTTATAGTTCATAATGGTTTTCAGGCCACTATCATTTGGGTAGTTCCATATTGATTTCAGTGTTCGCGTGAGTACTCGTGTATTCTAAAGATTCCATAATTTATTTAATCAGATTGGTGAGTACTCACGTCAAAGGGCTGTACGATTTAGCCGACAGCCTAGAAAAGGGTTTAAGATAGGGTTATTGACAGAAATGGCCGAAGTCACTGCACGGAATACACTAACTGCCAACTGTAAACGCCCCTCTTATTACTAGCTTCTAAACCTTTGTTAATTTGACACTTATGCTGTCGAACTGACAGTGCAGGACGTATCGGAATATTATTTTAACTTTCGCTTCTAGTAAACGCGTCGTGTTCAATTTGTGTTATTATCTTGTCCTTCTGCCGATGGTGATAGACGCCTGGTGTTATCGATTTGAAATCCACAAAAATGATATGTGGAGACGTGTAAAGACATTATAAGTTACGTCTTTGAGAGCGCGTTCTATTCTCTTACTTATGGTACCGAGACTAGAGGTTGTGGTAATTCTACGCAATGACTTACGGCGCTGTAGCGCTGTAAAGTTCTAGTAGGACTAGACCACAATTAAGATACTGCTCAGCAAGCATTAAAGAGCCTATTCAAAAATGTTTCAACTCTCACAGAACTACAGTTGCAAAAGTGAGAAGCTGTGGCGATGTCTGCCAAAGGACAGATAGTTAAAGAAATCAGTTCTAGAGTGAAGACTGCGGATTGGTAGCCATATAAGAGAGAGAAAGAAAGCCAGAGATTGACGGGATGCGGCAAACGGCAGATCAGACCCTGTGGTGCAATTTGGGAGGAGCATACTATCAGTATTGGACGCAGGTAAGTTTATAGATTGACCAAAATAATTGCTTCAGGTTTAGTGCTTTTTATATGTGCCAACCATTTAGGAACTAATTTTGAGAAGATTGCTTTATTTGATTGGTTGGCTCGCTTTGCCAATTAAGTCGTTAGAGTGATTAGCTAGTTACGATAAATTCTATTGCCGATTCGTCCAGTGTAAGTTCGAAAGAAACGGAACATAAATTTATAATTTATCTAAGTGTTAGGCGTTAGAGTCTTCTGTGACGCGTGGATTATATTGATATACGAGTAATAGAGACAAATATATTATAAAATAAATAACTCTCTATCGTGAAATAAATACCTACTTAGATCAATCAAGTAAAATTAATAAAAGCTTGGCCATAAATATTTTTGTAACACTTACAAAATATCAGAAGAATATAAATGGGAATATATAGGATAGGTTGGAATTAACTATAATGTAGTTATAATGTTAAGAGCTGAAAGGTCATCATTACTGCTTTTCAGGTATTCAATGTTTTGCCCATACAATAAAAGTATGACGGGCTTTTCGAGCTTTCACGTCTGATGGTTTTGAATGAAGACCGTTATGTTTCTACATACTATATTACTTGTAAACAATTTTATTTGTATTTGCTCAAGTTGAATTAATGATACTAGATGCTACCAACATCTTCGTAGAATTCTAAAAGACTAATTAACATCATATTAAAATCAAACTCGTGTAAATGATTTGACAGTCAGTCCTAGCAGTTGAAACATTCGACCGTCTGCTAGTTATTATGAGATCATCTGCATTCAGAAACCACTGGTATATCTTACAGTAGGTTAAGTATATTTAAGTAACATTTCATCAATCAATCTAGACAGCGGTCAAGTCTGCCAGTAACGTAAGCAGCCACTAGTACAAACTGTAAGGTGGGAGATGACAGTTAAAAAATATTACATTTCTTAAAAGAAAATCCAATAACCGTAACCGACGAAATTATGCACAAAAATAAGCGCAGTTATGATACGGAACCAACGAGACATTGACACCTCTGCTTATACCCCCACATAAGCGCGCTGCTATATACTGCACACGTGAATGCAGCCCTCTTAACGCAGGTATATAGTCTTTTATAATGTTAGACTGCATTTCCTCTTTACATAGATAAGCCGACGGACGTAACGTTGCGAATGTGAATCTGTCAATTAGCGAGACTGATGAAAATTTGTGTTTTAATTGGACATATTGTGAGGGATGCATTCCACCCACTGTTCACCCCCTTACAATTAGGGGAGCGACGAGACGTGGTTATTATTGACTGACCCTTGCTATTCGATACAGGTACTAATAACTATAGTCTACAGAGATGATTTGTTTACGTCTACCATGATTAAATTGTATTCTCGATCATTAATTTTTATCGAAATATATTCAAATGATCTTAGATATCCTAACTAATATTATAAATGCGAATACGACTTTGTTATTTGTTGCGTTTTCACGTCTGTACTACAAAATAGGGCATAGTACCTTGCGTTAAAAAAAAGGTACAGTTTATGATGGATAGAAATTTATTGTCAAGTCTACATTAACGCGAGTTAAGCCACGGGAAAAATCTAGTATTATATAAATTTTGTACATCGCAACATATGTATGTATATCCTACTTTTCAAAATGTCATGCTCGCTTATATATCTTTAGAGAAATAAGCTGAGGTGTAATAAAAATAAATTTCGCCAGCTGTTTTTAATCAGCGTTTAAAGACATTCAGGTGCTGTAGGATAAGTATTGATAGCCTATGTCTATGTACGATATACACAACCGTTGTAATCTATTAGTTCTGTAATGCCACAATAATGGATTGAATGTCGCAAGAGTCAACAGAGATCCGCTTAGACTAGCTTTGTGTTACAAGTATCATAGCGATAACAAGCAGGCTATGATTTGAATTTATGGTGATCCTAATGAAGTGGTTATCAAGTCAAGTAGGTATCAAAGCGACTTGACAGGTAAATTCATCTTGGAAAATCAGTTATCAATTTGCATCGAGCACAAAAGAATCGATACTAGACAGAACATTTTGCATTACGTTTTTTTACTTATTGCTTTATTTAGGTTTTGTACTTGATCTGCTATGGCTTAGTTCCTAATTAAGGTCTTCATACTTTGAAGAGCATTTAGATCAATTGTTTAATTCCAAAGATTTTATATTTCATATAATCGATCTTAGTTTGTCATGCGGCAAAATGACCAACGTTGCATTGATTTCGATAACGCGATAGAAAACATAAATCATAAATTTATGAAAATCAAAGCGATGTCTGGGATAGATTTATTAGTATGAGAGCTAACAACTAATTGGAAGTCAAGTCAGTCGCCGATGTCTAGTCCAGGCAGAAATTACTGTATTTAAATATGCGCATATAGAACTAGGTTCATTTTAGTTTTGAAATTCGTAAAATCTACATCTACATAATCAGAACACAGTTGTGTCGATAACTAAAGATCAGTGTTTTTATTATTTAACTGATCAGTTATTTTACGTGAAATTCTATTTAAAACGACACTATGTAACTATTAATTGAAATTAATAACAGTAGAGGCAACAGAATGCCTCCCTGGGGTACACCTGCACGAGCACATATCATCTGCAGGAATACATTCTAAAGAAACTTTAAAATTTGATGTTAGATCTGGCGTTGGTGCAATGGTTAAAGAAAGACTTGCTATTGAATTGTTTCACCTTTGAATCCCATCTGTCCCACTTAAGATTTAAGTCTGGGTATGTGTTTAACTTAATTAAGAGCGTTTGCTTAATTATAGATACATGCATAGATTCACACCTGTTTCCCAGAGGGGTAGGCAGAGACTACGGATTTCCATTTGCTACGATTTTTAATTATTTTATGTTGGCAGTGTTTTCTATACATTGCCGTTCGGTCATCCGCTATGCTGAGCTTAATTAGCAACAAAAGCTTCTACGTAAAACCAATATTATATTATCTGTGGTGCTAGAAATAATACGATCATAGTAAGTAAATATATAGTTGATTAGTGAATTGTCATACAAAGTTATGTACTGTGAATAATTCTTGTGTTCCGGCAAAATTACAAATATTCAATAACTAGACACAAAGAAATCTCAGACACAGAACACCTGTTTATGAATTATATAACTTTTATCCCGTGTGGGGATCGAACCCACAAGACTCGGCGCAATAGCAATGACAACATAAGCTATTGCGCCATCTGTGTAGTCAATTATAATTAACTAATCAACTAATTACTGCTATTTTACACACATTATGATATCGCAATCACGAAGCACACTTGCATGCGTCAAAGATCTTATAGGAGTTTAGCAAGAAAACAAGTTTAGATAAAATATCACAATCGTCGATTTTTGCAATATCGACTTACGGTATGTTATCATGAGCGACCATTTTTATTTAAAATATTTTAGAAGTATAAGTAAGTTATAAGAAATGAATAGTACTTAGACTTTTTTTAGTAAATTAAAGTAAAAATCAATATACACTTATATATAGAGTGTGCGTTATGATTTTGATATGATTTATATATATTTAACTATTACTGTAAAGTCTGGATTGTTAATAAATAAACTTAACAAAATATAACTGGAGATACATTTGCTGAGGCAATAGTAATTAATAAAAAATAATAATATTCTATACTTAATAAGTGGATATGATAAAAGCAAAATCAAAAAGAATATATATATTTTAAAAACCTGGTAGGGGATTATGTTTTTGAGCCGTTTGGGGTCGAAACGCTAGGGTCATAGGGTCCCAGTGCTCGTGCGCTCTATAGAGACATAGCAAAAAGGTTAATCGACGCTTCCCATGGCCAGAGGGCTGGCCTTTATTTTGCAGAAAGAATAAGCATTGCCATTTAACGTGGCAATGCTGCCAGTCTTCTGGGCACACTACCGGTCGACTGTGATGCGGAGGAATTTTATGACGCCTATTAGAGGGTTTTAGTTTTCTTTTTCTTTCTGTTTTATAATATTTTAAAGTAATTCCTTCATTTAAAATTAGAATTTCTTGTAATCTATAAACGTAATAAAATAATTATGATTATCCTATACTAGCTGACCCGCGCAACTTCGTCTGCTTCATTTATGAGAATTTTCGCCCCTATATTGCTCGTAGCGTGATGTTATATAGCCTACAGCCTTCCTCGATAATACTAAAATTGAATTTTTCATTTCGAACCAGTAGTTCCTGAGATTAGCGCGTTCAACCAAACAAACAAACAAACTCTTCAGCTTTATAATATTAGTATAGATAGATTCAAAAGAAAATATAAGTGACTTAACGAAATTTAAAAAATAAAATATTAGTCAATAATTTAAACAAAAAATATTCGCCTCAAATTTAGAAAATAAGTATAAATAAAACTAGAATATTCGCGATAATTTGGAAAATAATATATACATTTTCGCATAAATGTTAGAAAAATATGTTTTTTGCTGAGCATATGAACTAGCTCGCTAGCTTACAACTATGTACTGACCATTTCTCTTCGGCGCCGTCCACCTTGATGTCGGGGATGTTCGGAATCTTCTTGTTCAGGTAGGCCGACGATATCTTGAGCAGCGCCTGAAAAGAAAATTCAATGTTAGTAAAGTGAGAAGATAACAATTGTAGTAAATCTATTTGAAATTGAAATCATAAGACATTCGACAAAGTATTTTCGTTCTGTATAGTCTTAAAACAATTTGTATACTAAATACATATATAGCTCTCGTAATGTTATGAAGAAACTATTATACCGAATTGGCACTTCTATAATCAACACTTTTAATAAATGCCTCAAAATGCAATTTCACACGAATATTTATTAAATGTTAATTCCAAAATGTTAAATTGCCATCACAGCATTGCTTCATAATTAAAATCGTTCCTAGAGTAAGATTACGCTTTTCAGCTTCGTTCCTTTCAATAACTTAAACTTTCAAACTGAATCTTTGCATATTGTATGTTAATCTAGAATTCACAGACTGTGCATCTCTAAGATTTTCACTTGCTTTTAATGTAATAGAATTTTGTAGAGGAAATACGAAACATTTTAGTTAATTAAAAACAAGTTGAATATGTATAGATGAATATTTTAGATGAATTAGTTGGCAGTGCCCCACAAACTTCTTAGTAAGCAAATACTGCTCTTAAATAAGTTATCTGTTTAATATTTTAAAGAGGCCATTTGTATTACTTTGACGCAAGCACACAATTTGCTCAAAGAGTAAGTTCGAGTTTCGAAATTTCAACACACATGAGAAGACAGAATCACAGTTGAAAACAGTCTCACAGTTCTATTTATCAAATAGAAAAGTAGAGAGAGGGAGAGAGTTATTTTAATTATTCAACATCGCATTCAGAATACTGTAAATTTAATTAAGCATGCTGTGCTTTTAGCATGCCTTGAGCAGACTATAGCACTGTGTACATTAAATTGCAACAGTTAAAATAACAATGTTAATTAATCAAATTGCCCAGATGTTACATTCTACAGTTACAACGACCGCTGTTGAGCTGAAATAATTTCATATTTCAATGGAAAATTGACTAGAATAATGGAACAATAATTATAAGCCTAACATAAAACGTTATCTATTTTAACTGAAGTATTTATAAAATACTAGCTTTTGTGCGCAGCTCCGCCCGCGTGGTACCTACATCAGTAAATAGTAGCCTATGTCCTTCCCCAGGTTTTAAACTATATTTGTACCAAATTTCATCTAAATCGGTTGAGAGGTTTAAGCGTTAAAAGGTAACAGACGGACAGACAGACAGATAGACAGACAGTTACTTTCGAATTTATAATATTTATAAAATATTGAAGAGCTATCATTTAATCACAATCGGTCGTATTTCATATAAAATGGCTGCACAAAGGAATTTATTTCGCGAATTTACGTAAATATACGATACAAGTAATTATAATGTGTTTACTTACTCAGTAGGTTTAGTGCACTGAAGTTAATTTAATTTACGAGTAACTGGTGAAAATAATATTGGAACTTAGCAGATCAATTTTATACTAAAATTAAATTTAACTGGTAAATTAAATAACTGATTTTAACTAAGTCGAAAGAAGCGTTTTGGCTCCAAAGAAAACTAGAGGTGTTGTTACGTCAATGTCAAGAGTTAAACTGCGCAGTACGCTTATATTGACGCTGGAGCCTAACATGGGGATGATGTGGGAATCATCCCATCCCGACATCGAGATCGTCAGCTATTGGCTATAAAGGTAGACGAATATAGATTTTACAAAAGTATACTTTATAGTACAGGCTTCAGAGTTTATTATCGCGTCACTGTAGTTTGATTTTGTGTTGTCGAGTATTGATAATTAAATATACCTGAACTTCGTAAAGAAATAAAGGTTATATCGGCATTTCGATTTAAGAATTTCGACTTTTGATTTAGTCACACGTGATAATTTATTTATTGAGTTCATATTTCTTATACGGTTCAAATAAATGTACGGGATTGTTATTAAAAATATTAGGCAATATTTCAAGAGTAAGGCATAGCTTTCACCCAAATGTCGTCAGTTATATTATAGCTGAACTTAGATTTACAGAGGGAGCAATGATAGCTCAGTGGAGAGACCAACAGACTGCAATGTAGAGGGTCTCGGGTTCGAACCCACGTCGCGCACCTCTGACTTTCGGAAGTTATATGACTTTTCGAAATTATGTGCGTATTGATTGACAATTATCGCCTACTCCGTGCCTCGGAAAGCACGTGAAGCCGTCGGTCCCGGCTGCCATGAACATCTATGGCAGTCGTTATTGGAAGAGTGTCGACACAAAAGATCCCACTGGGTCGAAGTGTCGCCGGTCTGCACTGACTGGCCCCCCACATAAGATAAGATAGATTTACAGAACTAGTTGCGTGTATGGTGAAATAATTGATCAAAGCAAGTTTCAATTACTTGTTTAGTTAAATAATTAGTGTCGCGTAATTAGTCATATAGTAGCTCTCACAATACTTATTTCGCTTTTCATTTCCACGGCAAATTTTGTTGTCTAACATTATTTCAGCAAAAGTCACCCCTTGCGCGAAAGAAATTTGGTTACATGAATCAAGTGCTTTGTGCTGTGTTCCAATAATGTTTCCAGTGCGGTCTGATTGGCAGTAAGAACTAGTAAACAATACTTAAATAACATTAGCTTGAATAAATACATACATTTATTTTTGTATTTACGTTAATGTGCATTCAATTTAAGCTGTATGCATCGTCGCGTTAATTAATGTGCCTTTTTATAAGATGGAGAAATGCATGGTGCTTTTGTTTTTACTCAATAATATAATATTGATATGTCGATTTACCCAGATAATTTATTTTTCCTATATAAGGATAATGTATTATAAAGCATTTGTATCTCTCATTCTTATAGCGCCTGACAAGGCCTACTATGGTCTCACAAATTCTTATGCATTTTTGAACTTTTATACATTTAGTAAAGAAATTGATTCGATTTGAGCACATTTTAAAATTAGAACTTTTAAACCCTTAAAGCAATCTTACGTTTGTAAATAAATGCAAGATAGCATTAATTGCGTTGGATAGTGAAATCAATGTAAAAAATAAAAGGCTTTAATATATTAAACTAAAATCGACCAATGTACGTTACATTTAATAAATTGTAAAGATTTCTTTCAATGATGTACATTTTAAATAAATGTGCGAGATAAACGGTTTTCAGTCATCTGGAAATACTAACAAGCGAACTTAATTGGTATTTTACACGGAACATGTAAAGATATTTGGTCAATATCTGTGTTTGCCGAATTTCAGAATATCATACGTATTTTCCAGTGAAAATGAAAATACGTTTATCAGCAGTATGAAGCGTGTTAAAAATAAATCGTTTTCCACATTTTGAGCGAACGTTTTTTGTGTTGTTGGAGATATTTTTCACTCCGATATTTTATAATGGTTAGTATCTTTGCGTATTTCAAGAATTATTTTATACACGCTTCTGAGCGCGGTTTCACGTGTACTCCGCAAGAACACTAGAATAAAAGTATCTAATGTTTTAACACCGGTCATAGTTTATGTGGGTGTGTGTGTGTGTGTGTGTGTGTGTGTGTGTGTCAATATTCATTCAAAGCCGTTTGGCTGTAGAAAATATTGAATGAAGGAAGAAAGTATAATCATTTTTTTATTGCGACGGGCTTTCCAAACATTGAAACAACGGGTACAAGGTACATTTATAATCGGAGCAGCTGTTTTTGAATAACACAATTTTTTTTACAATGTGGGCATCGAACGCTCCTTACTTGACGCATTGGTAATGGCAATTGGTAATTTTTCTAGCTATGATTCTAGATGCCATGTATAGAGCGAGCCTAAACCCGTCTACTAGATTCAAAATCTGTGCTACTATTAAGAATGACTAGAAAAAAAAGCTCAACATCTGAACCAAAAATTCTACCTGAGGTTACGTACATAACAAACACTTTATGTGTACGGATGTAAACAAACACTGTTCTATCAATGCAATATATGATATATAGTATATATAGTAAATTATGATTGTTGCTTCGTTTATGGAATTACGTAAATAATAAATTTAATATATAGTATCAGTCTAGACGGGCTAAACTTTGAATTGAGGGGTGATATCAAAGAGCGCGCCGACATGGTGGTGTGCATCCATCAGGATCAAATAATCCATTGATCATCCATACGTGTACTCGCAATATGTAATAAAGGGTAGTCTGGATGTATTGACGGGGGACCCCTGTAGGTGCTTTTATGTCTAGAACACGTGCATGTATCTACGCGCTTCATTCATTGTTACCTGTCCCCCAAGGTTTCACAAACATATATAATTACGAATCCGCTCCCGTCGTTCGTAGCGTGATATTATAATATCTGTCACCATTAAAAGCTTTCTAAAAGCGAAATAATTATTAAAATCGGTTCATTACTTTTACAGTTTATCGATTCGTTCCCCTTCATAATGATAGTATAGACAAATAAAATATTATTCTTATGCTAAATATGTATTGTATTCCCTGGTATAATTCCCTTAGCGCTGGACAGATGACAAACATTGAAACAACGGCTATAAAGAATACTCAAACGAGGAACAACTATATGGATTACAAAATTATTTTCCTTAAGACACAGAGTGTGTAGAGGAATAGTGTGAGGTTGTAATTGCTTCTAGTGGTGGACGAGATAGCGGCGAACCTATTGGTAAGTGTCAATCACCAGCCATATTAATTTACTAGCTGTTACCTGCGACTTCGTCCGCGTAGATTTTAACTAAAAAGTGTTTGTCGCCGCGGAACCCAACTATATTTCTCTGCCCAAGTTACTTAAATGGCGTAGTTTTTATAGTGTAAAGCTAGATAATAGCATGGCTTACTCAAAAACAACATTTAAATATGCGTCGTTAGATTACACGCTGTCACAGAATGCGTAAGAAAAATAAAGATTCACAGCTCCACCCCCGTGATATATAATAGCGTGATAATATGTAGCCTATATGTTGACCCGACCTGTTAGTAATATTCATGCAAAATTTGAAGTAAATCCATGCAGTACTTTTTGAGTTTAGCCCGGACATACATACAGACAAACAGACATAATGACAAAAATTCTAAAAACTATATTTTTGGCTTCGATATCGATTGTAGATCACGCCCCAAGTATTCTTTTAAAAAAATATTCAATGTACAGTTTTGACTTTCCTACGATTTTATTATATGTATAGATTTTGTCCTTGCGATGACAGTGATTGTTCTTTTTTTCAATGGTGTGTAACCGACCGCTATATGGCTATGTCTCGATTGTATAAAAACACACTACATAATAGGTATCTTCTGTATTTATACGAGAAAATTAACTTATCATGAGCAAGTGATGATGTTCTTTATTAAAAAAACTGCCTATGTGTAAGCTAAAGTCGATAACACTAAGATTTCGCCAGCTATGTTTTTGGCCCTTGTAATATTGCTGTCTACTGATAAAATTTCCAGATTCAGTGCTGCTACCGAAAATGTTACTAACAGGAACCCAGGAACCTCACGACCGTAAACATAAACGCAATCTTAATCCAGAGCACCAAATAGTCTATCTTATATAATAGTTGCTTTAAATGGAAAACAATATATTTCTTAGTCATTTAACTGTTTGACCTATTTAAATAAAGTTTCAGCCATTTTCTGAATTGAGAATTTTGGCTTTAATCAGTTTTGTATTTCTCAACTAGTTGATGTCAACTTGAGTTGTTTCTGTTTCACATGTCAGAATGAGATTTTTTCAAACTACATTCACCTGAGAATTTCTCAAACCATGATTATGTAAAACCGAATACTACTAGTACGTTCCGATACAAGTAAAAAAACCGGTACGAACCATCAATTCGTATTATTTAACATTTTACAAACAAAAGCACTTGTAAGCTAATTATTTTTATACAAAAATAAATAAAAGTTAAAATAAAACTGTAGGTATTTATTATTATTTAAACTATTACATTGGCTAGTTTGATTTTAGAAAAAAAAATAGAGTTCCGCGGAGACCAACACTTTTTAGTTAAAATCTACGCGGACGAAGTCGCAGGTAACAGCTAGTTCGAAATAAATCAATAAAATATGGCTCGTGATCACGGTTTAAAAGGTCTAATTCGGATACTTAATTATTTCTCAATTTATCTGCGCTGAGTAAGGTTTGACAACTGTCAACTGTTTTCAGAAACGCGATTATAGAGTTGAGATGGAGTTGAACATAGGTTACAAATGTATATGTCAAATTTGAGAATTCTCAAGCACGAATACTCAAACTGTGGTCAATTATTTTTTTAGAAACAGAAATTTGTTTAAGTTTGGGATGAACAGTGTTTGAGTTATTCTCAACGTGAAATTCTCAATTCAGAAACCGGCTCTTTGTCTGATACCGAACAGTCGCAACTCGCGGAGTTGGCTTCGCTCTGTAGGTATGTCGAATATCTGTTTAAACATATTTCCATTCATTCTATAATAATTGATGATGCATGTCATGATGGTACAAAAATAAAAATCTTTTCATTTTTCATTTCATTTCATTCATAACAAACGAAGGCGTAAACGGTCTTAATAGCAATTTTTGAACACAGAAATTATGACCCGTTTATTATAGTGCGCTTTAATGATAATGACCTCGCACAAGTATATAATCACCATTGAGTTAATATATACTAGGTACGTAGTAGAGGATGCATCTCAAGTAAACTATATAGTCTACAAGTCACTCACTCGAGACGACACGTTTGAGTGCAATATTAATTAAACAGTAACGGCGATATTCACGACGGACGCTATGTTTTAAAAATAAAATGTTTCACTCAAACGTTTTTATTTTTCACTAGCGGTCGCCTAGTGCTTGAAATTCGACCAAATTTTGCCTGTAAGATATTGCTGACATATTATGTCATTTATATTGATATATGTAACCATAGTTACGCGCTTCAACTGCGTGTGTCAAATGCATGGTTGTGTGCGTGTAGTGTTTTTTCATTAATGTAATGTATTTCTAATGCATATTTAAAAAAAATATTAGCATTCGTCACTTCTTCTCTGTATAAACACTATAAGTGTGCGAAATTTCATACAACTCCGTCCGCCCAATTTTCGTAAAAAGGGTTCCAAAGTTTTCGCTTCACGTATTAATATATGGATAAGGACAACACCCGCGTTAGTAATAATTTCTGTGTCGCGGGGGACACAAACATTAAAACATCGGACATAAAGAGCACCAAGACTCGGAAAAACCATTTGATCACTTGAAGCCACCACACCTTCCGTGCAGGTCGTGTCGTTGCAATAATGGGCAAAGTGCGTTGGAAAGAAAGCACTCTCAAAACATATTACAAAACAAGTGAGAATCTGCAATGAATTACCGTAAATCATGGAGTTCGAAAAAATGGTTCAAGTAATAAGTACCTTGAGGTCAGAAGTCAAAGCTCATAGTCATTTCGGGGGTATATCGACTATGCTGAGTCGAATGGCGTTAACCGCGAGTCTCTAGCTCTTTCGATCCGAAACCTCATGCAGAGCAGTCGGGCTTATTGGTAGTTTCGAACAAATTGTGTGAAACGCAAAATTTACAAAAAGAAAATGTATCGATTCGTTCACCTTTTCACCAGTTCTTGAGTTGAAAGTTGTATAACAGACAGACGGACAGACAAAGCTGATGTATAAGACATTTTCGAACTTTAAAAAATAACCTCAAGATGTCTCCTCTAGCACCTAGTGATGAACCTAGTGATCGCGAAAGACATTATACATATATTTATAAAGATTTCGTAGAAATATGAAGTAAATAAATCCACTTTAAGTAGAACACTTTAATTCAATCCAGCTTAAATAGTATGTGGTATACTAATTACGCAAATCTTCATTAAAAGAGAACCGTGTCTCTCAAATTATAAATAGGTACACTGACATTATTGTCACACGTATTCAAGTTTCTATTGTAAATTGCATATATTTGTAATTCCTCCAGATAAATATTGCTTTCATCTGTCTAGTTATTATGATTTTCTAAGCTGCATTAGCAAAATTGCAATGCCGTCGGTAATTCGTGAGTCACGGTTCTGACACGCTGCCATTGATAGTCAATCGGCACCAAAATTGGAGTATTTTGGTTGGATGGTTAGTTTGGCGTCGATTGTTCGAAATAGGCTACATTTCACAAATGGGACGGACTTGTCAGGTCAATATAGTAGGTAACACTAATGCGAGTAGCTGCCTGGAGGCAGACAATCCAATATTGGACGATAACTTCAGTTGTGTGAGTTATTACCACGCCGGTTCATAACCTATTTTATATCTTTAAAGGATGGTTGGATCATAATCCTAATTCTAATTAATATTATAAATGCGTGTTTTTTATTTGTTTGTTACGCTTCCACGCCTTAAGCCATTTCATGCGGCAACAAATTTTGCTTTCACTAGCCAGAATCGGCTCATATTTAACGTAAACGCCGATCGGCGTCAGCCGCACTTGATGAAATAAAAAGAAACAAAATATCTAAAAACTACTCATATCAGGTGTTTCATTAGTAAATTTCAAGCACATTTGTTGTTTTATTAATATAATATCTTTAAATTTGGGTAAAATATAAAACAACTATACATGACGCCGATCGGCATCCTCCGAATCTGAGTATGAAAAAATAAGACGCCGATCGGCGTCCGCCGCATTGAGTGAGTTAACAACTTAACAGATCACGATGAAATTTTGTATACGCGTTATTAAGAGTACCAAAAAGGACATACGGTTCCTTTCATCCAGAAAATAAGTATTGTTCCCGAGCGAAGTGGCTGACAAAAGTTAGTTTATCATACGGGTTGGTAAACATTACAGATATAATTGAGAACGCTGTGAAGGCTTGAACATGTAGATTGACTCAAGACGTTGTTCTCCACTTTTAAAGTGTGCGACAATTTAATAATTAATTGGACCTTAGAATTTTAGATAGCATTCGACAGTGAAATGTACGCTCTGGGCCACCGAACTAGAGACTTCCGCGTGACAGTACAGGTCATGTTTATATGTAGATGATTTTTAATTATACTGTTAATATTGTTAAGTTGTTTATTTATTTTTTGTTTATAAAAGATAACTCCCGTACTAGGGATAAATCCTGTGTCGCGAGGGATTTTACAAACATTCAAACAACGGACACCAAGAACACGCAGACACGAAACAATCATTTGTGGATCACCAAAATTTTTGTCCCGTCTGGAACTCGAACCCGTTCGGCAGTGGCAGTGATAAGGCGACTACTTAAACCACTACGGTATCCGTGCTATCAATGAATATATGAAAAGCATGTCTGATATGCAGTATCAGGTATGCTCTGCAATATTAAATTTTATAGTAATTAATTCCACTGGGGTTTAATTTAATAAACAAGTAAATTTACAAATTCATCTTCCATTTGTGTAAATTATATTCATTCATAAAATATAATTTTATCTTGTTTATGTAGCGTTAAAATAACACCTTTATAAACTTTCTCTTCTGTAATATTACGAATTTTGAAAAGTTAAAATTATAATATTATTATTATTTTTATAAAATATGATATATTATTATAGAGCTCCTTACGTTAATTATCAACCAAAGTTTAATCACAGATACTGTTCCACCAGAGTGGAAGAGTGCGGTTATAGTATCTATACACAAGGGAGGTAAAAACACACCAAATAATCACCAACCCATATCCTTGCTGCCTAAATTAATGCTGGCACAAACAAACGGACGAAGTTTCAAAACTACCTTGTTTTTGAGTTCATTCAATTCCAACGTTTTTAAATTTTCTATGTACAGACATAGCTTCTTTACAGTTATGGTTTGATGTAGATATAAATTAATTATTAGCTAATAAATTATCGCTAAACGTGACTATACGAAAATTATAAAATACATTGATGTAGACAACAGAAATGTTAGCTACGCCATAAATACAAATACGCTACGGCGTAGCAATGGGCGCCGTTACAACACATGTAGTTGAAAGGAAAATATCAGTTACTTAAAACTTATTGGTAAAAAGCAAACCGAAATAACAAAATGAGATCTTCAAATTCTTGTGTTTCCAGCGAAGTCAGATTAATCCAGCGATGTAAATCACATTAGCAGAGCCGCAAGCAAGCGACAAAGGAAGTCGTTTTAGAAACACCATCGTCCTTTACCGCTTGCTTGGGCCCTACCAGTGACACGGATGAGTGATAGGGGAGGGCAGAAAAGCGACCCACGGCTTAGTTTCTCGTTCCAATGTATCTTGAGATGTATCCAGTGTTGTAGGTTACGCCAATAGAGTTCCAGGTAAACAATAAATTAGGCAATTCATGAATACAGCG
The DNA here is from genome assembly GCA_963564715.1 of Catocala sponsa. Lineage (NCBI taxonomy): Eukaryota > Metazoa > Arthropoda > Insecta > Lepidoptera > Erebidae > Catocala > Catocala sponsa. Next base: position 6,335,502 of record OY751326.1, read on the forward strand.
TACTATTTACTGTTTGCTTGGACCCTACTGGTGAAACCAAGGGCACTTTTCTATTTTGGTTTGATATCAGAAAGCATAAAAGCATAACAAATATAAATTTCTAAAAAAAACATAAACTTAGAATATGTTCATAATTAGTTACAGGTAAAATCACAGAGAAATAGCCAACTTTAAAATTAAACAATTTATCTTCTTCTGCGCCTCGAGATGTGTCCAGCGATGTAAATCACTTCAACAGAGCCGCAAGCAGGCAGTAGAAGAGGACGTAATAAATACGCCTTGTCCTTTACCGCTTGCTTGGGCCCTACCAGTGACTCCGGTGAGTGATAGGGCAGGGCAGAAAGTAACCAGCGACTTAGTTTGCCGTCATCCCAAAATTATGTAAAATCTTCCGAATATAAACTTGTTCCTATGTATTCAGCGATGCAGGTAACGTTAATAGGGCCCTATCAGACGATAAATCAAGCAATTATGAATACAGCATATTATTTTCCGGTTGTTAGGATCCTACGAGTGTCACCAATGTTACTTTGTTATTTGAACTTGATATCAGAGAGCATAGAAGCACAACAGAATACAATTTATAATAAATCTTATATTTAGAATACGTTCATAATTATGAATAACTAAAAAAATTACAATATGAGCAGCTTGAAAAATATAACTTCTTCTTCAGTGCCTTGAGATGTATCCAGCGATGTAAATCACTTTTGCAAGCCCTAGCACGGAAAGTAATAAAGGTGATTATAGATACACACTATTTATTAGTTCGTGCTAGGGCCCTACCAGTGACACCGATGTCCGATGTTACACGCGCGTCGCTGCTGCTTTGAAGTCACAGCCGCGTTACAAATGAAAAGTGCGAGCAGCATAGAAAGAGCGACGTGTAGAAACTACACTTTTAAGCCAGAAGGCTTACATTCTACTTGTTAGACTAAACGTAATCTGAAAGAGAGACACAAACTATTACTAAGAATATAATTATAAAGAATTATATTTACGTGAAAATCTTGAACAACTTTAAGTCTTAATTAATTCTTCTTCTTTTGCGCCTGTTCAGCGATGTAAATCACTATAGCAGAGCCTTAAGCAAGCAACAAAGAGGTCATTTTAGAAATGCCTCCTGTCCTTTACCGCTTGCTTGGGCCCTATCAGTGACACTGATGAGTCATCAGCATTTGTAGAATATTGTTCAGCTAGAGGCGTAGAATATGTTCAATCCTGACAAATGAAGGAAACTTACTATTCATGCAACCGTTCTATAATATAGCTTATCCCCTAGTACGCATTATTACGTGCGTTAAAAGTAATAACAAGTATAAACTGTATTTAAAAATTATGGTCTCTTTTACATATAATGCCATAAGGTGTGCTACGACGTAGCTAAATACTACCTATGGCGTAGCTTCAAGAGAAAAGTTTCCTTCAAATGTTCGATTGACTTTTTAGATCAAGAAAATAACATCATAATATAAAATCAGCTTAAATAAAATAATTCTTACCATTGTCGCTAAACGTGACTAAAAGCTTAAAGTGTATTAATAATGATCCTGTTTACTTATAACCAAATACTGTTTAAATTTAAAACCAATTTAAGATAATATTATAAGAATTAGGTTAAACATAAAGAACTTGCAGACTTGAACTTTAAGACTTCATTTGTTTTTTGTTTTTTTGTGTCTGATGAATCCAGCGATGTGAATCACTTCAGCAGAGCCGGAAGCAAGTAGTAGAGAAGGTCATTATAGATATGTCGCATCTTTTATTGCTTGCTTGGGCTCTACCAGTGATACCGTGAATGATAGAGTAGGGCAGAAAAGTGATCCGCGGCTTAGTTTGTCAATCCATAAAGGCGTACAGTCTTCATAATATGAACTTGTTCCTATATAGTCAGCGATGCAGGTAACGTCAGTAGGGTACCATGCAAACCATAAAATAGGCAGATAAATACAGCGTATTATTTATAGTTTGCTTGGACCCAACTGTTGAGATCAATGTTGTTCTGCTATTTCAACTTGGTATTAGAAAGCATAGAAGCACAACAGAATAAAATTTTAACGTAAATCTGTTACTCAGGATACATTCACGTTGAATAACTTAAACATTTAGCTGCAATTTTTCGGACGGTGTATGTATTTAGATAAAATCCTAAACTTTGAAATAATATTGTAATAACATTTTTAATAATAAACCTCTCAAATATAGAAACTAGTAAATTTTATAATAAGTACAATAGTTCCTAATTGCTTTAAATATAGATACATATTGTTTGATTATTGTGATTTTATAATTTTTATATAACATAATTTTATTTTTAATTTGATTTTGTTAGCAAGTAAGTTAAATTCTATGGGTTATACCTGAAATAAACGATTATTATTATTATTATTTTTCTTCCACGTCTTGAGATGTGTCTAGCGATGTAAATCACTTGAGCAGAGCCGATAGCAAGCAGTAGAAGAGGACGTAATAAATACGCTTCATCCTTTACCGCTTGCTTGGGCCCTACCAGTAACACCGATGAGTGATGGAGCAGGGCAGAAAGAAATCAGCGACTTAGTTTGTCATCATCCTAAAGTGGTGTAAAATCTTCCGAATATAAACTTGTTTCTATGTATTCAGCGATGCAGGTAACGTCAATAGGGCCCTATCAGACGATAAATTAAGCAGTTATGAATACAGCGTATTATTTACCGGTTGTTAGGACCCTACTGGTGTGACCAATGTTGCTTTGTTATTTGAACTTGATATCAGAAGCATAGAAGTACAACAGAATACAATTTATAGTAAATCTTATACTTAAAATACAAATATAATTATTTATACGTTAACCCATTCACAGTCCCGTGATAGACACAATAGAAAATCAATTGTTATGTACCATATGTGGTTCATCGGACTGGGAACGTGTTAAAACTTACATATTGCATAACTCCTTCTTATTCTGCGCTTTGAGATATGCCCAACGATGTAAATCACTTCAGCAGAGCCGCAAGCAAGCGTTATAGGAGGTCATTATAGATACGCCGCGTCCTTTACTACTTGCTTCGGCCCTACCAGTGACACCGTTAAGTGACGTGGGCTCGGCAAAAACTGGTGCACGGCTTCATTTATTGACCAATGAGGGGTAACAACCTTTAGAATATTAACTTGTTTCTTTGTATTCACCGATGCAGGCAACCTCAGTAGGGCACCATCAAACGATAAATTAGGCAGTTTACGAATACAGCGTATTATTTATCGGTTACTTGGACCCAACTGGTGAAACCAATCTTGCTTTGCTTTTTGAGCTTGATATCGAACTTTGCTATTTTAGCTTTATAATAAAGAGCATATAACCACAACAGTAAATCTGATACTTAGAATACGTTCATAATTAAGTATACCAAAATACAAACTCAAATAACTTAAAAACTCATTCTTCTTCTGCACTTTGATATGTGATTAACGATGTAAATCACTTTAGCAGAGCTGTAAGCAAGTGTCAGAGGAGGTCGTTTTAGAAACGCCCTCCCCGAAAACCGTTTGTCTGGACCCTACTAGTGAAACCGATGTTGTCACTCGTGACGTCACACGCACCTTACTACTGCTTTGACGTCGCACATATTACAAATAAGTAACAGCTACGTTTTAGGACAACTGTTTTACGCAATTAGGTTTGTACCCTACCTTAAAACCTAACAGAGGCTGAAATAATTACATGATCAGTTAAAAAGAAAAATCAAACCAATCCAGTTAATAGTTTAAACTCGCTTACAGTTCTTAAAATATGAACCCAAGATCCAAATTGATATAACTAATTAATATTAAAAAAAGTTGATCTTAAAGATTCAATTCTCCTTCTTCTTGGGTGCATTGTGAGGTGTCCAGCGAAGTGAACCACTTCAGGAGTTACAGGCGAACGATTAAGTAGGCACTTTTAAATATACCGCATCCTTCACCGTTTGCCTGCACTCCACAGGTGAAATTAATGTGTGATCAGCATTTGTAAAGTATTCTTCGCCTGCAAGTCTAGAATATGTGCATCCCAAACAAATAAAGATTTTTGAGTGAATTATCAAGAAGGCTCATCACCTAATAAAGCTTATCATTATTGCCACCCGTTATTACACTTACAATATAAATAAGTAAAAGTATAATAACAGCTGTTACGTAATGTTACTTAGGCAAGTTTAAGCCTTATTAGTAGAACCAAACAAAAGCTGAAATAATCCAGAAAATATGATAATATTTTGAACCAACTTGACGATTTATTTATACATTAATCCAAGCATTGAATTCTTTTAGCTTATTGTAAGATAATATATAAGCACAACGAAATACTATTTTAAAGTAAGTCTGTAACGTACTTATGATACGTAAATATGTACATATATGTAAAAACTTACAAACTTAGCGAAGAACAATCTTGACTTCTTCTAGGGTGTATTGTAATGCGTCCAGCGAAGTGAATCACTGAGTAGAGACTCAGGCAAACGATTAAGTAGGCACTTGTAAAAATACCGCATCCTTCACCGTTTGCCTGGGCTCTACAAGTGAAATTAATGTTTGTTCTATATTTGTATAGTTTTCTGAACCTGCAGGAGTGAAACATGTGCAATCCAGACAAATTAAAGATGCTTTTGTGAGAACGAGTGTTTAATCTATTATTATCATTGTAATTACAGCGATGATACAAATAAGTAGCTGGAATAATAAAAGCTGTAGAGCAAATACACACTTGACAGATGAAACTAAACAAAAGCTAAAATAAATATAAAAACACATGGTAATAATAATTTGAACCATACCAGATCATAAATACATTAAATCATCCACTGAATAATATCATCTTTTTATCAAAAAACATATGAGCAGAACAAAATACCGTTTTAAAGTTTAACTATTATTTATGATAATTATGTATGTTCACATGTATAACTAACAGAATTTAACAACTTAGGCTCCTCCTTCCTTTACACATTGAGACCTGTCTAAGGATGTGAATCACTTCAACCATCCCCCGTTCTATACGTAGAACATTGACTTTCCAAAATTCTAGCTGACAAGTTTACACTAGTAGCCCAAAATAATTTATGTAGAGAATCTAATCGATGTGAAAAAAAAGAAACTTTATCATTTATCAAGTCACTTCATGCAAAATAACGTCAGACGTTTAACGAATGAGTACACGTCTGCGCAATGGTAAGTTAACTAATAATTTTCTTTGGTATCAATATTAATTTTTCATATTTTCTATCTTTTACAGTATTCTCAAATCTCTGAGTTATTCTAAAAAATAAATGTGTTTGGCAAATAGCCGATAGTTTGTGTGTGGCTTTGCTTGTTTTATCTATGTCCTATGTGTAGTACATTCGTTGCCTATTAAGATTGTCAATGTTTGACTACCAGTGTCTTATATAAAGTACATTCGTTTGTTTACTCATGCATTACCTTTCTTTTCTGCAGTAGTAACAGAGTATGATATTAGGCAGCTACTAAATGATACTAAAATTGAATTTAAAGATATATATTTCGAAGGCGTTCCTCTATTCGAGTCATTCACGCGACGCAGTTGAAAAAGATCAGATAACTCTAAAAATTTAACAGTTTAGTAGCGTACTACGCTGTAAAGGTGAGTTTCTTCTGTGCACGATGCAGTTCCTTTACCAATAGTATCTAAACATTTTCATGTCATGACAAACACCACGCAACCTAGAACACGAGCGCAAGAAAGAGGAACGGGACGTATTAGAAGTAGAGGTCGTGCTTGCTGAACCACACCCCGTGACAATGCTAAAGTGACTGAAAGGGAAGACAATTGGCTACGCAAATTATTTGAACTAAAGACAGTGAACTAATATAACCAGCTTATATGCAATGCGCAGCCATACGTGGATGGCAGATGTGCAATACAATAGAATTACCCTAACAAATCGAACCCTGTTAGAATCAAGGTTTTCAGGGCATTGTTTGAGATATGTGTCCTAAAGAAGGAGAGAGCACCCTTGAACACCTGACATGCAAAGGATATAGACTATATGAATTATAAATAGCCTATAGCCTTCCTTGAAAATTGGCTATCAAACACTAAAAGAATTTTTGAATTCGAACCAGTAGTTCCTGAGATTAGCGCGTTCAACCAAACAAACAAACTCTTCAGCTTTATAATATTAGTATAGATCAGTTATAAGCAGTAGACTTTTCTTTAAGATTGATGTCCGAACATTTGAGCTCCGCTATTCTGTGCTAGTTTTCTACCTAAAATGCCATGACTTTATACGGATCTTACCGCGTTATTTATTTGAAAACACTACTTCCACATAATTTTAATTTTTTTAAAGTGGCTTCTGTTTTAAGCTGTAATGTTCAACCTAGATTTATACCTTAGCCGGCGTTTTGGTTGTTTTTCAGCATCTATCGTCACGCGGAGATATTATTTAAATTATAATAGAATTGGATTTGAATTTTATATATTACCATTACAACCTTTATACCGAAAAGAAACTAGCTCAGCACATTTCACATGTATCCTGCTCATTATAGCATGGAAAGTTTGCTGAATATAGCACAATACAGCGTAGTAAATTTAATTAACATAACGGCAGAATAAATAGCATTAATAAAGATGACTCATCACAATTTCTCCGTATCCAACGATGAAAATCACTGAGCAGGGGCGTTAGCAACTGAAAATGAACTCTGTGTGCTGTAACAAGTTCTTTCCCATTTGCTGGACCCCTACTAATGATAGCAATGTGCTCGCCGACGAGATATCTGAAAATGTATTATAAAGCTTACGAACCCATCAATTCTATTGAAACAAATAGGATCAGTTTGAAGAGGAATGTAGATGTGCCATGGAAGAGAAAATACATGAATTTAAACGCAGGCTACCTGAAGGCCTTATCTGACGCAGGCTACCTAAAGTCCTTATCTGACGCAGGCTACCTGAAGGCCTTATCTGTAGGTATATAAGACAATGGCGTATTTTCGTGGTCTCTACGTGAGCGCGTTTTGAGAGAGAAAAGGAGAAACAGATTTGAATGTTCTACCTCTTTAATTTAAAAGAAGTCCTGAAGCTATTGGTTCAGTTGATATCGATTTGAGGTCGTTTATTAAGATAACAAATAACAAAAGTAAAAGATATTCTGTTTCTAATTTTAGCTCATAGTAGCTAATATTTGTTCTATCGTAAAAATTCTCCATGCTTGTGTTATCGTAAAAATTCGTGATTCATATAATATATTCCTGATTCATGTACTATAAATTATACAAATATTTTATACTGATACCAATACACTATAATTTTAGTATGTCCCTTTAATTATGTCAATTAATTGATTGTATCGCTAGATATTAACAAAAAACATGGCATTTGAAAATCGAAGACAATTAATTACAAATACATGTTCAAGTTAAATGGGTTATAAGAATAAAAATTAAATTTCATATAATATCAACAAGGTTACACATAATCCAACGAAAGCAATATAAGACACTTTAAAAAAAAAAATCATTCAAATTATCATTTAGTATCTTTATTCTGCTCTTACACTTCCTAAACATATTTAACGACCTTGTACAAAAGAAAGCAATATATACAAAAAATATCAACAGATTTACAAAAATAACCGACAAATACTAGGTTACAATAATAATCAGCATATAACGGAATCCTGGAGAAAGCATCACTGTGGCGATCACATTACCAGAGCGAAAGCACTGGATAAACACGGTATATATATAACCATTACAGGGTTTATCAAATGCCAATACCCTGATGATGTACTGGTTTCGACGATGATGAGGTGACTGGAATCGATTAGTCTGATGAAATCTCTATATTGTAGCTCTAGTAAAATAAAAGTTATATAGCGTCACGTATTCACAGGTTACTTTAACATCGTTATGTAAACAACAGATACAGATAACCTATCTCATAAAAAAAATAAAAAATGAAAACGTTTATGTAACCAACTAGGGTTGAAAAGAGTATCTTGCTTTTATGATAGTAAAGTCACAGCAGCCTACCTTTAGCCAGACACATTTTTTTTTTAAATTACTTCTGTTGTTCTAAGATTCGAAAGACTAATATCATTCCATTCTATTCCTGTATCATGAAACATATTATTAACATTAAAATGTCGTATATAAGGATCAAGAGTCGGAACATCAAGTTGTGGATTGTATTTTTTGTTCCGTGTTAAGAAATCCCGGCGCAGAGTCAAATGCATAGTGACCATTCAAATTATTACGCCATCTGAGTATGTGATAATTTTTAGAGATTTAAAAGCTCTGCAGGATGATTTTGCCACACTTCGAAACCTCAAATTTAGTGCTAAAATTGAATTCCGTATTTAAACAGGCAAAGACAAAACAGTTTAATGTTTTTCTCTCGTCTGATTGTCAACAGATTTTCAATATTTTTAGCATCTCTTGACGAGCTTTGTATTTATCAATTTAAAAAATGTGGACATTGTTAGTTATTTTTTATAGAGTTGGAGATATGTTTGCTACAAATTGTCAATAATGGTTATGTGTCAAACTAATACTACCGGGTGAGGGACTAAGTGTAATCATATAATATGCTTATTATTTAAAATATACATATGTATGTGAAGATATGCATTTGTGGTAATAAATTTAGCGTTTACTTCAAAGAACCGGTCAAGAGCGAGTCGGCTTCGCGCTACGAGAATTTCATGGAAATTATATCATCTTAAATTAGACCTATAGAACATTATTTATTTATGACCTTTAAACCTGCGCCATGCATATATTTTATCGAAATGAAAGTCAAAGAAATAATTATAGAAATTAAATAATAATAGTATCCCTGAAAAAAAACCCAGATAAACTAAAAAATTTATATTATGCATAAAATACGACATATAAAGAGCAAATATCACGAGAATAATTATAATTCATAAAACGCAAAGAATCCCTGTAATAAATAAATTAGTTTAAATAACGTATGAATCACAGTATGCAATATATAAAGACAACATAACACAAACATGATAAACATAAAAAACACGAAAACACCCTGTAAATTTAATTAATAGTTTATGCAACATATGACACGTTTGACGAAATATAATGAGAAAATATTACAAAAATAATTATAATTATACAATGTGACGAATCCCTGTAACAAATAGATTAGTTCATACAACACAGGATTCACGTTTAGCAATAAATAACGAGAGCACATTACAAAACTACATAAAGTAATTTAAAATAGACGCAAGATTACCTCGTTAAAAATAGCATAGTACGTTCAACATAATTACATGTTTGGCGATATGTAATGACAAAATATTACAAAAATAATTATAATTTATAAAATATGAAGAATCCCTGTAACAAATATATTAGTTTATACAACATAGGAGTCACGTTTAGCGTTGTATAACGAGAAAATATCACATAAATAATTATAAAACCCGAGGAAACCTCGTAAAAATAGTTTCCTTTAAATCATGTTTGGCGGTATACAATAAAAATAATTACTATTCTTCATAAAACATGATCAAACTAATAGACGTTTAATTGTTTCATTGTTTATGTTTATAAATTAGTTGTTGTATGAATACTGTAAGAAACGGGATTTATTAAAACACACGCTGAATATCACGTTACCATTTGCTTTGGCGTCAAAATTTAAATAAATGTAATTATTATGAATAAATGCAATATGTACTTTTTATTTAAAATACATTTATGTTCGGTTATGGATTTATGACAATAAAGTTAGTAAGTTTGCAAGTTAGTTATTTACTTTAATGAACCGGTGAAGTGCGAGTCGGATATCTCGAAAGGAGGGTGATTAAAACAGTACATAAACCACATTTTAAAATGTGCAACCGTATGTATATAAAAAATTTATAAAATATGATGCATCCTCGAAAGAAAATTGTTTAACTGATAATTTAATATTATGTTTAGAATCACGTTTGATGATTTATAATCAGAAACAATCGCAAAAATAATTAAGAATCAAACGAACTTACCTTGTGAAGTTTGATATCTAATTATAAGAGTGTCTTGTCCGAAGATGATTACAATTTACATGCAGCAGCACGCAAGATCGTGCTGATCATATAACACTAATTTTATAGCTATAAAAATTGCTTTGAAATTTAAAGATATTAAAATAATAAAGAATATGTTTATTGACCCATTTCTCCCGCCAGATGGCAACACGCCGCCATTGCACTGCGCGCTCACAGACGCCATAATTCAGAGCTAATACATTTTTTATTTTTTTATATGGGAAATTTGTAAAACGTATAAATTTGTTAATTATTATTAACCGAAATTAACAAATTTATACGTTTTATACGAGTATAATTAGATATCAAACTTCACAAGGTAAGTTCGTTTAATTCTTAATTATACTTCGTATCTCTCCCGAAGATGATTACAGTTTACATACAGATGTTAAGAGCAACAAAAGCAAAAAAAGAAAAAAATAATACACAGTGGCGATCAATTGATAGGCACCTTATTTAAATTAATTGAGATATAAAATACAAGAAATAGCCTTAATAATACAATCAAGTAAATAATGATTCTACGAATTCATTTTCAGTAGTGTCGGATAAGTTTTTATTATAATATTTCAAAAATACATGTGTTGACACTGACCAATCCACGGCTTTCCTAAATTAAAAATTAACGCCTGCTCTATGGGCAGCAGATGTTGACGTATGCCTTGTGCTATGAGCACCGTACAACTTTATATCTATACGACTTTTTTCTAAAGTTCTGTTTTACCCAATGAGATAAGGTTTGAGAACCTACTTTTTTGTGTGGTTTTTGAAAACTAATAAATAGATAATCTTCATGGGCGCGTAAGTAGGTAGTTTTTTCTATATAGTACTTAAGTTTTAGGGTTGGGAAAATGCTAGGATTTTCTTTAATGTAAAGTAATGTAGTCAGGTTGAAAGGTCTTGAGGTTTTAACTAGACCATCTACATATTTTGATTATAATTTTATCTGAGTTAAAATTATATTTTTTATTTTAATTAAACTTAGGGTTTGCATCCTTTAAGCTGACGCTAATGCGAACAAGGTAACAGTTTTTAGGGATAACTCTTAATGTTATTGAATCGTTAGGAAAGTAATTTACTAAATAGTTTAATACTTATTTAGGATTCCAGGTGGTATTATATTTTGGTACAGGTGGATTAATACGGTAAACACCTTTGAAAAATCTTTTAATAGAATCATTACAGGTGATTTCCTGACCTAATACAATTAACAACGCTGAACGATGACTATTGAGGGTGCTGTAACTGGCACCGGAATGAAACTTTCTGTCAAAAATTCAAATACTTGAGTAGTACTAGACAAGCAATAATCTACCTACGGTTTTTATACAATACAGCCTTCATGATTTTAATGATGTGTTATACTGAGTTAGCGTATTAGTGGAGAATGATGCCATCATTATATCGAGAGATGCCTCAGGGATTCCGCGTCTTAGTAGTGACTCCCTGATAATCTTCCTACCATCAGGCTGGTATTATGTTGTGATATGAGTAAAGATAAAGATAAAAGATTTTCTGCTACTACATTTTTACTGGATGCAATATAAGATGCTAAAATAATTATATTGCCTTATTCACACCATTGTCATATAACACGTGCAATGTTGTCTAAATGGACAAATTGTATCCCACCCGTTTTGTTAATATAAGCAATGGCCGTTGTATTGCCTATTCTGAGCAAAATGTTACATTTTTTTAAGTATGAACCAAATATCTCCAGTCTATAGAAAGCTGCAAGTAGTTTGAGGATATTTATATCTAATAGTATATGTGAACGATCCCAGTGACCGTGAGCGTTTTGGTTATTGAAGGTATAGCCCAACCTGTAGTTGAGGCGTCACTATATTTCTAGGGAATAATCATTTGATTTAAAATTACAAAAAGACAAGTCAATGTGATCTCTCCACGATAAAAAATCGTTTTTAATATGATCCGGTAACGTAATGTATTTATTGTAATTATAGGAATAATCTAGTGCTGACATTTTTCTCTCTCGAATAGCTTGTATAACCAATCGTATTTACCAGCGGGCACGCTGACGTTAATAGTCCTATATATCTAGCAAATTCTCTAATTGTGCATTTATTTGTACGTAACATTTTATCTGATACTAGTTTTATACGGTTTTCTTTTCAAAAGGTAATGTTAAAAGCATGTTAACCGAATCAAATTCAAAGCCTAAAATGTGCACTTTTTAGATGGATGTATTTGACTTTTAGCATTGTTTATTAAAAAACTAAACTTCGACAGCAACTCTTTTGTTGTTCTTACATTATCGAAACAGCTGTTCCATGAATCACCAATAGATAAGAAATCATCTAGGTATATCATTTACTGATAGATAGCCTAACGAACGTAAATAGTGTAATGCAGGTTTTAATAACTTTGTGAACACATACAGTGCGGTACAAAGTCCGAATGGTAAAACATTACATTCAAACAAATGTTCACGGAAACGTTCTGAATTCCAGACAAATCTCAGATATATCCTGTCAGTTTTAGCTATAAGTACTAAAAATAGGCGTCTTTTAAATCTAAAGTTGGCATATAGTATTTATGATCAAGCAATTTTATAGGCTGTGCGATAATCTTTCATTTTAAAGTAATTAAGGCCGGGATTCCACCAAAGCGGATATGTGTGCGATGTGCTGTGTGCTGTGCGAGAAGAGATGTTTTTCAGCACGTGGGACTCCACCAAAGCGGATATGTGTGCGGTGTGCTGTGTGCTGTGCGAGAAGAGATGTTTTCCAGATCGGGGGACTCCACCAAAGCGGAGATGTGTGCGGTGTGCTGTGTGCTGTGCGAGAAGAGATGTTCTTCAGCTCGGGTGCGAGGCGTTGAGTGACATCGCTCACTGCACGCCGCTCACATCTCCGCTTCCATCGCGCCATACAAATATTATACATCTCCGCATAGCGAACTCCACTGAAGCTGAGCGGAGAGGAGATGTGTCAATAATACAATTCTATTGGTTGTTTAAAAAACATCTCCTCTCCGCTCGTCTCGTCTCCTCTTTGGTGGAGTCCTGGCCTAACAGTAACAAATTTATTTAATTCTTTTAATTTAAAAGTATAAAGCGATGTTAAAAATGGGTGAGATACATTGTTTTGCACATGGGGTACATTGAGAAATAAAGCCAGATTCCAATAATTCAGAAATGCACTGGTCAATGACATTTATTTCATTGGTGGTAAAAGATTTATTGCTATGACCTGTTTGAAAAGGCACGGTATGAAATGATATCTGATAACCTGTGATCCAAGATAAAATAATTTTGACATTTGTTATATGACGCCACTCGCTAAAGTAATATTGAATCCTGCCGGCTACAGGTATATTAGTTTTATTATGTACCAGAGGTGAAGTATTTAGCGTTGCCGGGATTGTCGCTTGTTGGCCGTCCGCGAGTGCTGTGGCGTACTGCGACGGTCCCGCGGCGCAGGCGGCGGCGGTGGCGGTGGCGGGCGCCGAGTCTGGTAGGTTTAGACTCACAGCTCGGTGGCTGGTGCCCGCGGTGCCCCCCGTGCGTTTAAAGCTCCAGAATGGCTAGACGTATTTGCCTGTACACGCTGCTGAAGACACTTACCACTGAGTCTGAGCTCTGCAGCAGATGTAAAGATGATGCGGCAAGCTGAAGACAGGGCGCTATGGCGCTCTCTGGGGGAGGGCTATGTCCAGCAGTGGACTATTATAGATATAGCCTTATTAGATTTTAAATAATCAGATAAATTGGACCCAAATAAATGATCGTCTATTTTAGTGTTTTTAATTAATTCTCGTTTTTGTTTACTTAGAGAATTTATAATGGTAAATCTTCTTGAGAGATATTCCCTGTAATGTGTATCGCATAGCAGGCGTCCTGCATCGCTCAATGCCTTTATCATTTCTTGAGGGATATTTTCAGTTTGCGACAAGGTCAAATTCAGTGCTTTACCAATTGCTGAAATACAGCTAGGCATTTAGTTTTGTGTCTGTTCACTGTAGAAATCTCTCTTCACATTGATTTCAGAAAGCGCCGATTTGATTTCGGGATTTATCAAAGGTGCCTTCATGTGAGTGCAATTTTCAGCAGGTAAATACTTAATGAGAAGATAAATTTTTTCATCTTTAGGTAGGCCGTTAAGCAAGATGTACTTCCATCTTGTTGTTAGATGTAAATCGTCACCAAACGGTCTATTGTGCGGTGGATCTGTGCCCAACAATAATAGAATATTTGGATCTAAGTCTTGGCTTTCTTCTTCCATCGGCCCTTCGCCTTCAACTGGTATCTCGACAGTTGGGATCACGTCTGCAATGTCGTAAGAAGCTAAGCTTTCTGCAAGCAGTTAAGCGATATGTACATAGGGCTAATATGTGTTCATAGCATCCACACACGATATACGTCGGGATAACACAATGATTGATATCATTTTATGACCTTTATAAGCATACACACACGGTTTACGTCGGGATGATATAGTATTAACATCAATATGATGCAATAAAAAGAATCCACACACGGCTTACGTCAGGGTTCTATGACTAAATTATTTTTTCAAATTATAAAATATTTACGAAGTACCGTTAGGTTCTGGATCACCAGTTAAATCGAGAGACGGTTCACTAGAATGTGCGGGAGAAAATGGCGGCGGGTCATCATCGACAGATGACGAAGACGATGTTCTCTTAAGGTACTTCATATAATTTTTAACTTTCTTGAAAATTTTATCGACAATATCACTATCACTTTTATCGGATCACTTCTTTTTCCCAGTTTTGACGAGGTTGAAATAGTTCCGCAGAAAAAGTAAATTTACGTGTGACTCTGACAACACAAAATCAGTCTGTCAGCGCGCAGTACAATGGCCTGGATAGATAATACACTACAGACCAGACAATGGCGGCGTGTTGCTACCTGGCGGAAGAAATTAAACAATAAACATATTCTTTATTATTTTAATATCTTTAAATTAAGAATTAAATTTCAAAGTATTTTTTATAGCTTTAAAAGTGTGATGTGAACAGCATGATATCGCGTGCTGTAAACTGTAATCATCTTCGGGAGAGATACAAAGTATAAATTATCTATATAAATAAAAATCTATTATAATACTACATGTATGACGAAGCATCACTTAATAATGGCTCGACCGATATGGCTGTTTTTTTGTTGTGTTTGTAGTTGTAAATAAATAAAAGATTTTGCAAACAGCCGCGGGAAATGTCGAAAATCTAAATTTATTTTATATGAAAAATTTATGAAGTTTTGGTATTGAATTTAATAATGTGAAATGTTTTTATATAGATTGACTCAACAACGACTATCGGGTCAACTAGTGATATATAAAATACTAGTAAGCCCAATTAAAAAATAGATACGTTTTTGCAACACAGTCACGTTTAACGGTACACGATGAGAAAATATCAACAAATTAAACTAATTTATCAAACGCGAGAATTCTCGATTAAAATAGTAGGTATAGTTTATGTAAACTATATTACCTATATATTATTATATGATATCTTCTCAACAATTGTTCGATATTATTGAGAAGATATCCTAAAAATAATAACGAATTATAAATCGCGACAAAACTTAACAAAAGAAAAATTACTCAACATATTAATCACGTTTAGCGACACACGTTTGCTCCTGTTTACCATACTGCTGCTTTAGAGGCTACTATCAAATTTTATTAATTGCTTGAGTATGTTCAGTAGTAATTCATGGAGAAATGGTTGCAGCACCTTACAGTTATGATTTGTAAACAAAATGTTATTGTAAACTTGGCGATTAAAAAGAGTGGCCATGAGTTTCTTGCCCATTCTACTCATGAGCCCTACACCCTTGCTTTGCTGAACGTGGCAGTAAATGTAAATTCATAGAAAAATGTTGTGTAACTTTGACATTCATAAGTGTTACCTTGTAACCTAACTTGAATAAATTTATTTTTGATTTGATTTCATAATAAGAAAATATCACAAGAATAATAACGATTTATAAAAAATAAGAAATGCCTGTAAAATAAATTAATATATACAACATATGAACCACGTTTAGCAATACACAATGAGAAAATATCACAAAATAATATAAATTTATAAAAAAGTGATGAATCCCTGTAAAAACAGATTCGATTATACAACATATGAATCACGGTTAGCAATACATAATAAGAAATTATCACTAGAATAATAAGGGAATATATAAAATATCACAAGAAGAATATAAGAAATCCTGTAAAAAATGCTGAGCTTATACAATATAATTATAAATCACGTTTAGCGATTTACAATAAAAAAATTGTTATAGTTTTATAGAACATGATCGATTAAAAATATGTTACAAGTGGGATTGATTAAAGATATGTAATATACAAATTTTGTTCAGTGATGTACCTATATTATAAGGCTGTAATGAACTGTGTTTGTTCGTTAAAGATATTTAATCTAAATGTAAGTGTTATTAATACGGCATTATTTTCTTTATGTCTGTTTGTTTTATGAGTGCAACGCACAAACCACTAAACAAATATTAAAGTTTGGTAGTTTGAGGCTTGAAATCTGAATATATTTTGTTTATTTCCATTTAGTAAAAACGGTGTCGCGCATAGTGTGATCCTTGTTAATGACGATGTGTTCTGTGTGACGTGTGATCTGCGGGCAAAATCTAATTTATACAACTACTAGATTTTGCCCGCGGCTTCGCTCGCGTAAATTTCGGCGAGGTTAAGTTAGTATCAGTACTTTTTTTTCGATGAAGGTATCTTAAATACTTTTCTGTTTCCCTGACAACGTGTATGAGAAATTGCATGATGATCGGTCCTGTAGATAAGGCGTGAAGCGTAACAAACAAACTCACGTTCATATCTATACTATAAGGATAGTAGATTATACTAATTTCGTGTCATTATTATATAATATAACTAATTGTTGAAATTAAACTACTATATACGGATTTTATCGCGTTGTTTATTTGACACTGTTACAAAATTTTTTTAAAAACCTGTTACACTACTATAATCACTATTAAACTTTACAAATTTTTAAGCTAATTAAATTATTGAAACTATTAAAACTATTTATACTATTACTATACTATTATACTACATATTTAGATTTATTTTTACACTTTCCCCGACGTTTCGGTTGCTTTTCAGCAGCCATGGTCACGGGGAGACTAAGATGGTAGTTGTCTCAATGTTTCAATGAATAACATTCGCGTAAACAGAAGACAATATTATAACTAATTGTGCCACTCAATCAAAAAGAAAAAAGTTTCTTTCTTTCTTCATTGAAAATCTTGCCAATTTTTATAACATTAAGGCTATGCCAGTGAACTTGGCACATGTTGACGTAGAAACTAGATGTAACATTTAACATTCATAAATGTCACTGAATAAATGAATTAATACATTTGAATATTGAACGCCTAAGTCCATTCGCAGAGGTTTTAGCTACCGTTTCTTGGCTTTCTTACTTAATGGTGACCCATCTCTTTAAGAGATATAGACAGTGAACTTTACTAAATAGGTATCTTTACTCATATAGCCATTAATGCTGAATCTAGCGAGGCTTTTCTAAAATCGAGTCTGACTAAGAAATTCCAAAGAAGTTGAGTTATCTTTAGTCAGTACTTCCCTAATCGGGTAGCAGTACGTAAAAATTTTGATTACGTCTCACTCAATATAGCTAATGCTTTGTGGTCGTCACTCTTGATACAGGCATTGCACGTAAGCAACTTGTGTCCGGAAGAATTTACAAACATTGTAACAACGGCAACAAAAAACGCTCAGATTCGGAACCACTACTTGTACTCATATTAATGCATTATGAGATTTAAAGAAAGAAAGAAAGAAAGAAAATACATTTATTTGCAGCAGATTATGCACTACATAGATACATATTTCAGACACCGTTAATTACAAAAAAAATAAAAGAACAAATCTTACTACAAATTGGTCGCAACTCAGCAAAATGCTAGTTTTGAAAAAACTAACGCTGGTCTTCCGCTGCGACCATGTTTGTAAATAATATACTTAACACAACACAAAGATGACAAACGATATAAAATAATAATAATAATAGCGTCCACGAATAATTTACAAATAGTTGTTCTGAATTTGACAAGACTTAGTAGTCTCATATATAGATTGAAGTCTCACTCAGTGATGAGGCGAAAATATAAACTGTAGCGCTATTCATTAAAAAGTAGAAATGCGATCATATACCACGTTCCACCCTTTGGTGATTACAAACCTAATGTTACGTAGGAACACACAGCGATATAGTGCGGATATTAAAATACTCTAGATAAGGCAGATATTAAACGGACTTTCTAAACTACAGCAACTAACAAGTGAAACTAGGGGCGTGTGCGGTTACGAGTCGAGATAGTTAGATCGCGTGCCGGGTGCTGGAGGCGCGATCGAGCTGTGCCGACGGCGACTCAGACATTAAAACATACTTAGTTACCTATAACCGGATTGTTATAACAATCTAACTGTTGCATGTTATAAAGTTATCAAAATGTCACGACTATATACTTGGAGGGGTAGGCAGAGATGTCTAATACTAACATTTCGCCAGCCGTAGTTTTAAGTCTGAAGTATGATTAATGTTAAACTTTTATGAGATATACAGATGATGTAAGTCTATTATCTATATATTAATACGTGAAGCGAAAACTTTGGATCCCTTTTTACGAAAATTGGGCGGACGGAGGAGTATGAAATTTCGCACACTTAGACCCAGGCACGCGTCGCCGACATTTGTACCTGTGTACGAACCTCTATGAATTTGTATTGCGGTATTCGCTTAGAGACCAAAATCGTCGGGTATCGAAGATTTGCGTAGGCTTGTGTACGAAGGGCCTTATAGTTTATACAGAGAAGAAGTGACGAATGCTAATTTATTTTTTAATTATGCTTAAAAATACATTTATTTAATGAAAAAACACTACACGCACACAACCATGCATTTGACACACGTAGTCGAAGCGCATAACTATGGTTACACATATCAATATGTAATGACATAATTATATCAGCAATATCTTACAGGCAAACTTTGGTCGAATTTCGAGCACTAGGCGACCGCTAGTATATAGTAAATTTACATTTAGTCATTGCTGTCCACGCAGAGACAAGTTTATAATATTATAGAAGGTGTACCTTCACTTTACAGAAGATTTACAGGCTATGTTTCTATAGTGAATAAGGTTTCTGGTGCCCTAAGGGTTGTACGCTAAGTTTGGAAATGCTATTGATTTCATTCAAACGCAATTAGAAAGCCTCTAGGACTTACTGGACTAAATCGGGATGAAAACTTTAATATTTACTTGACTGCCGATTAAACTAATTTAGTCACAAATGAAAGCAGCGATTGCATAGCGATAGACCGTTAGACTGCCACGAAGAGGTCTCGTGCTCGATCCATTGGCACACACCTCTGAATTTTCGAAATTATGTATGTATTCAATAGTTAATAATAATCGCTTGCTTAATTGTTAAAGAAAATATCGTGAACAAACCTACATGTCCTGAGAGTTCTCCGTAATGTTCTTGAAGATATATAAACTGCTTCATCCCGCACTGAACTAGCATGGTGAGGCTCACCCTTCTCACACTGAGAAGGGACTAGTACCCAGCAGTCGAACAGTTTAAATACAATGCTGATATTATCATTATTGTTAAAAATAAATGTACCTATGTAGATTTTTATAAATAATAATATAATAATAATAATATTCTACCACATACACACGACACCATCTGGCCCAAACTAAGCAGAGCTTGTACTATGAGTACTAGATAAACATAGGTACATATATAATAGTTTTTTTTGTAAATACATACATACTATACATAGAAACACCCAGACTAAGACAAACATCCATGTCCATGCACACAAATGTTTGACTTGTGCGGGAATCGAACCCGCGACCTCAGGCGTGGCAGTCGGTTATACTAACCACTACGCCATTGAGACCGACGAACAAATAACATTATGACGTACTGTATAAACCAAAATGATTCGTGATAAAGACTAATTTATAAGGAAACGCGTTGTTACCCCGCCTGATAAGAACGCTAACCCGTTGTACAAAAATACACCTAAGTCTCTAAATACATATATTCCGGTCCCATTCTAATGGACCTCAAAATAGCTTATTCTGTATATCATAAGGTAATTTTCCCTTTCATATTACCGATACAAGACTTTACCTAAAGGTACGCTATAAACTCACATCCACTCAACTGTAAAGTGATTAATCTGTATACTGTAATGATATACTTGACTAAATTAATGGCGCCTTAATGATTTCTATTTAAATGGAGAAGCTTGACATCGCTTAGGCGACATCGCAAGGAAGCTGGTGTGATTGTTCGCCAACAATGTGGTTTACGGTGGGCAGGTGACTTAGCTGTGCTGCTTTAGAAAACCCTTAGTAATACCGTAAACACATCGCCATCAGATGGGGCGATAACTAGTTTTTTTTTATTGCTGCGGGCGGTACCACAGCAATAAAAAGAAACAAATTATGATTTTGAGGAGTCCCTTTTTTAATAGACTGTTCCTGCGCTATGTTTAGTTCGTGTATCTATATATTAATACGTGAAGCGAAAACTTTGGATCCCTTTTTACGAAAATTGGGCGGACGGAGGAGTATGAAATTTCGCATACTTATAGTTTATACAGAGAAGAAGTGACGAATGCTAATATTTTTTTTAAATATGCATCAGAAATACATTAAATTAATGAAAAACACTACACGCACACAACCATGCATTTGACACACGCAGTCGAAGCGCGTAACTATGGTTACATATATCAATATATAATGACATAATATGTCAGCAATATCTTACAGGCAAACTTTGGTCGAATTTCGAGCACTAGGCGACCGCTAGTTCTTATAAACACACAAATCAATTGGATTCAATTCAATTTGTTTATTGCACTCCATAATGTATATCACAATCATTCATACAACGGACACAAAATACACCCTGACTCTGAACAAATGTTTACGGATCGCACAAATTTTTGTCCCATGTTGGGATCAAACCCAAAACAGTAGACGCAGTGGTGACAATTTAAACCACTACACCATTATTGTCGGCCTCGATAGCGTAGTGATTAGTGTAACCGACTGCCACGCCTGAGGTCGCGGGTTCGATTCCCGCACAATTCAAACATTTGTGTGCATGAACATGGATGTTTGTGTTGGTCTGGGTGTTTCTATGTATAATATTTATGTATTTACAAACAAAAAGTATATAAGTATGTTTATACATTGTCTAGTACACATAGTACAAACTCTGCTTAGTTTGGGCTAGATGGTGTTGTGCGTATGTGATAGAATATTATTATTATTATTGCAGTTAATTATTATGCCTAAATTTATCCTCCTACAAAAGCTACTTACTAATAAAGTATTAGATTATAATACGACTGGCCCTAGTTTTACTGTAGCTTGTCATTAAAAGAGCAACTAAAAATAAGAGTACTCTTGCAAAACGACCTGGTAAAGGTCTTTATTGTCATTTTGAACATTGTGCAACAGACACAAACGAAAGTCTATTGTTCGCGAACAACCGGTGACCGCGACGACGCTCACAGACTTAATCAATAGCTTAATTTTATATTTTATTTTTAGCCAGTATCTAAACAATAACAAACTGATATTAATTATATAATAGATGGTCTTAGGGATTTGTGATCGACGGAGTACGCAGAGACGAAAATTTTGCTATGTTTTCAAAGCCAATATTTTCCAGTAATTTGCTGGTAGTAAATTTTTCCTAACAAAACTCAATAACATTTTTACTTAACCTAAACATCGCAATAAATCGGAGACCTCAAAACGCACACAAATATAACGTACCGACCTCATGCCGGACCGAATCGTTTTTCTCGTCTCTAATCTACTTATCGGTTTTTAACTTGCATCCGTGTCCAATAAGCTCTATCAATATTGGCAAGACCCCGATGCTAAACAGCTAGTTCTTTGCTTTCCTATCTCACTGCTCGGCTTCCAATTTGCGGTATGGAAGTGATTACGCCACGTATTTACATGCGGTGACCGCTTTGCTTTTAAAACGTAACTAGTGGTTGCACCAGTAAACATTTAAATATTTAGCGTGCAATCGCGAGAGCTACGGTAACTACATTTAAAAAAATAATTTAGCAGCTTAGTATTGGACTGGAGAAAAACTTATTGAAGGTTTGTTGTTTTTTAGCTCTGGTAACACTGCGGTTTCCTTCGGTTAATATTTTAAGGTTTATGTATGTATTTATTTTCATGGCTCTATATCATAAATAGATGGATTTCAATAAATGTGGTGACATTAGATACAATAATGAAAAGCTTAGACTAACCGACTGCTATGAACAATGTTTGTATTAAAGTTAGCTGAAAGTGCTCGGTGCATAAAGTCGCCTCAGAGTTAGCCAAATCGGACTGCTCAATGCGCTAACTAGGACTAACTTTCGTTAGTGGCTAACGACTAAATCTATATGGACATTAAGTTCAGTTTACATTTACAAAGGATATTGAATTTAGTGCAGAATTTTACTACTACTTATAATCCTTATGTTTTTTATATTTTCTCTTATTAATTTTGTATATTATTAGAAGCATTTATATTATCCAATACCACGTCTATTTTCTCGTTTTAGTGTCAATTTCAGAATTAGTTCATACTGAGAGAGCACTGATACCCATAACACAAGTTTATACTTATCATGGGTATCAGAGTTCAACCTAATACTTACGCGTAATAATTTTAGTTGTTTCTGATTATTTCTACCATAGTGTTTAGTGTTATTGTATACAACCTCCTTATTTTTCAAATAAACAATTTTTTTTTTAATTTTTTTATTTTCATATCACTTTTTGAATGCGCTGAGTATTCTACTTCGATATACGGGACAATTGTGTGATTCATTTACTGTTTAAAAGTTTGAATAGTCAGTAAAATAAAAAAAATAAAACAAGTCGCAAGAGGAAAACCTAAGCGAACGTTTCTCGATCAGATCGGAGGCTTTCTGGACAAAGGCCAGGTTAAGAGCACCTTGAACCGACGGGCGTGTATGAGGAATGTGATGAAAGTGAATGAAGCCAGAGAAGTGTGTCAGGATCGTAGCAAATGGAAATCCGTAGTCTCTGCCTACCCCTCTGGGAAACAGGCGTGAATCTATTTATCTACGTATGTATATACAAGGTTATCATCATAATTAGAACTCACATTAATTGTTTGATCGATTTTATCAGTTCTACGACTAGTGTTGAACAAAAACAGTATATACCAGTAGCGGTTTGTTTAGTACATAAAAAGTTAGAAAAACAACCAGTAACTAGTTTTTACTAAAAGCTCGTTTTAAACTCAAACAAAGTTACTGTTAAAAAAGTTTATAACGTTATGACGTGCGTTGCCGTTCGCTATTGTAACGTGGATATTTCATTTATTCGTCCAACATTGTAGTTTTATTAAAAATAAAGTGTTGGGTTTATGATAACGAAATGTGTTTTTTTATTTTTTTATTCAATAACAATTTTAACATTGTGTGTGAATATACAATAATAATAAGTATACAATCAATTTAATAAAAAACAACATTGCAAATGAGATAAAAATTAATTAAATCAAAACTAAAATAATAAATAAAAACAAATCAATAAGTAGTCATGTCAGAAAAAAATTATAATAAAATTTAGAAAAGAAACTTGTCTAAAAAGGAATGTCAAAGGAAAATATTAATTATATACTTACATAATTTTACATAGATAGATTTTGCCTAGAGGAGTAGACGTGATGGATTGCCCCTTGCTGCAGCATATCGCCTGGTATATCGGTTTAGCTGTATTATATCTCAACTTATTACAGTTTTGTATCTTAGGATACTATGTTATATCAAGTTTAGAAAAAATATAGCTATCTTGACTATTCTAACTAAAGGTAATATTATAAATAAATGCGAATGTGAGTTACGCTTTTACGCTAAACTAATCAGCCGATTATCATGAACATTCTCATACATGTTGTTATATGTATAGAATAGGATACCTTGCATCCAGTAAAAAAAATCTGTTACCGACGGATAGAAATTCAGACAACATTTAGATTATCGCGAGCAAAGCCGCGGACACTATCTAGTCTAAAATATGTCAGAGATGAGTTCCTCCTTGGTCCCGAGGCATTAGTTTGACGCAGGTCGTGAGGTTTTAGGTTCCCCTACATCCGGGTCGGGGTAAGGTAATAAAAATTTACAGCAATGCTAGTTTTAAGTCATATTAATAAATGTCTATTCCGTGTCCTTTTATTCCCATAGTCCAAAGATTTAAAACATTTCAACGGCGACCGAAATTTAAGCCGCAATTGCAAGGTATTGGGCTCTGACAAAGAGATCAGTAGCATCATCTTTTAAAGCATTGCATGCGTGAGAGCGAGGCAAAACTATACTCTCTGTAATGTGCTGCCTTATTTTTGTGAATAGTCTTCGTAGACTGACGGACACTATACTACTATGTACTATATTAGACTAATATTTTTCCTACGCGCGCCCAGATGGACTTTTATAGCGACAAAAAGGGATAAAGCTATCATATCATTTATTTTATTTATTTACGGACATACAAATATATTTACGGGATTCATCCAAAGCGATATTGTTCTAATATTAAAAAAAACTTTTACGTTATATTCCTATATAATTTCATCTAATTATTATAACAAATTTTAAAAGAAGATATCCTTGTGAATTTACTCAGAGCACAACAGAATATGTCCACGTTCAAGGCTATGAGATTAGGCGTGCGGAGTGCGCGCGTCAAAGGCGCTTCATTCATGAGGTTGTTTCAACTGCGCGGTACTACTAGTAGCTGTTGCCACACGTACCTGTCCGGCACACAGAAACCCAACTGCCCTAAAATTACTGCATTGTGCACCTTCCTCTCAAAACTTTAAATAAGTAAATAATTAGTGCCAATTCCATTCTAACCCTCAGTTCGTTGTATCCTACCATACCCTGAATGAATAAAGTAGGATACATTAAAACCCGTCAAGTGTCGAGCGGACATACGCTGTCCGCAAAAATGAGTAATCAAAATAAAAAAAAAAAAAAAACTACTATTGTATGTCCGCTGTACACTTGACTCGTTAATGAGTCAAGTGTCGAGCGCACATACATTTGTCCGTTTGTGTATTGTTTGCACAATGAATTTTTAATTATTTTTTATGTATTTCCACTCGACATTCAAGAAGTTAAGGGGTAAAATAGATAGATACCATAATAACGTGAGTATAAATATCTAATAAATTTATTTTGTACCCGCTCCAACATGAGACTATACATATTTATTAGGGCTGAACACTGACTCCCAAAATACAGGCAATCGCCTAGTTTGGAGGACCGGTATCAGTATGTTTAAATAAAATACAACAACAATGTTGTAACACGTTTGTATTTATCAGAGACAATAAAGATATTATTATTATTATTTGTTTCTCTTTCACGGGTATATTCCTAATACATTAGGAAAATACCCGGCCCTTTGAGAGGCTTCCACGGAGACATGGGTCCAACGTGAAGAGGCCCTTCGAGAGTTTTAATCAAAGGTGGGATGGAACACCTCCAGCGGCACTAGCCGCAGCAGGCGTAGGACTATTGCTACGTATGGATTCTAATATATGGGCTATGGGTATGGGTGTTTGATGGACTGGTATATTGGTAACTATGGATCATAAAACGGCGTCTGCCCTGAATTAAATATTATTATTATTTAGTTTCATGCGGAGCCCAAATGACTGCGTTACATTCTAGCTGGCTCCTAACCAATGCATTGTATAATGCTATAACGAGCAGCGATAGCTCAGTGGGGAGACCAACAGACTGTAATGCAGAGGGTCTCGGGTTCGAACCCACGTCGCGCACCTCCGACTTTCGGAAGTTATATGACTTTTCGAAATCATATGCGTATTGATTGACAATTATCGCTTGCTCCGTGCTTCGGAAACCACGTTAAGCCGTCGGTCCCGGCTGCCATGAACATCTATGGCAGTCATTATTGGGAGAGTGTCGACACAAAAGATCCCACTGGGTCGAAGTGTCGCCGGTCTACACTGACTGGCCCCCACATAAGATAAGATAATGCTATAACAGCTTTCGTATTGGTTCATATTATTGTAAATCATTGTATGGATAGATTTTCTATTAAAATACATGTATGGTGTATGGCATAGTGGTTTAAGTGGTCGCCTCGCCACTGCCGCCGCGCCGAGTGTTGTGGGTTCGATTCCCACACGGGACAAAAATTTGTGTGATCCACAAATGGTTGTTGCGAGTCTGGATGTTCTTTGTGTCCATTGTTTGAATTTTAATAAAGTCTCCTGCAAGACAGGAATTATTGTTAGTGACGGTTCTAAAGAGAGACCTTTTAAAAAAGAAAAATGTAGTAACGTTTGAATAATTCTCTGTGAATTTCTTAACAGAAAAACCAATAACCGTTTGCCCGAACCGGAAATCGAATTCGATAACTCACTACCGCTGCGCAAGCGAAGTAGACCGAAGCAACATTTCTAAGAAACATTCAATCATAATATACTAATATTATAAAGAGGAAAGATTTGATTTGATTTTGTATTTTTGTTTGTAACGAATAAATTAAAAAACTACTGAACCTATTTTACAATTCTTTTACTTAGAGAGCTACTTTATCCAGACGTAACATAGGCTTTATAGCATTACACTACGAGCCACGGAAGCAGAAAAATAATCAAAAACATGAGTGCAACCGCGAAAACAGCTAATCTACTATAATGTAATAAATAATATTAGAAGTACATTCGTAAATAAATGCCGAATAAAAAGTCTGTGGCTTCCAATTAGCAAATGACTTAATACAGGGCTGATATTATTATTATTATAAGTAATTATTGTTATTATTTTAGATTCGAGTCCATATCGCACCTATTGTGTGAATGCGACGCGTTGGCTGGACTGAGGACGGGTCTGATGGGGTTGGCATATCCAAACCCTGAAGACGTCAGGCTTCTCCCTCTGAACTGTATACTGCGGCTTATGCAGTACATTCATAAGGAAATAGCTAAGGGTTAAATCTTGGAGCCGACACAAAAGATCCCACTGGGTCGAAGTGTCACCGGTCTGCACTGACTGGCCCCCACATATAAGATAAGATAAGATTATTTTAGATTCTTATAGACATTAATATATGGTTGTATCTTGCTGATATGAGTTGTAAAATGCTGAAATTATATTTAATTGGTGATTTAAGAGTGGCTGTGAGTTTCCTGCTGGTTTCTTCTGATAGGCTCAACCCTTTACCTGAACCTTGCAACTAACCTAAATGTAGCTACAGTAACTTAGTAAACTTGACTTTTCCAAAACGATAGCTCTTCTCTTCACTGAGGTGTAGGCCTTAACATGAGGGAGTCCACAAACTTAATAACATCCTGACCTGATAAAGCTATTGGTGGACCACACAAGCTATTGTCTCATGACTGACACAATAGAGTGCCACCCAAGCAATCTATTTATTGTAAACCTATGTTAACAAACAAACGGTAAACCGAGCAGGGTAATTTTCTCAAAATTGCATAAATACACTGCAGTAATTGACGGCCGGCGAGGTTCATCCGAAATTGCTTCACTTACGAGTGCATCTATTTGTGAATTTCTGTATAGTATATAGCAGAGCCGACAGTCTGTACATAATTACACAATTTGAGGTGCCCGGTTACAGCTCCGACGTGAAATTATGATACTGACTCGCTACACAGAGCGTGAAATAGGCACCGCATCGGACTTATGCTATACAAAAGTAATATTAATATTCGTGGCAAGTGACGGACTACGGCGAGCGTTGCCGGCACCCTCATTTCGACAATTAAGTTTCAGATTTATATAGTCTGTGTAATTGTCATTGGCACACATAGATTGTTTTGAATACTAGGTGTTGTCTGCGATTTTATATAGTTTGCCTGTGACTTCATTTATGTGAATCTACGCATCATATTGCACGAATCTACCATAGAAAACTAAACAAAAGGATTTTTAAATTTTAATTTGAACGCTTACTAAAACTCTCCAAACTTCAAATTTAAAACCATTCTGATTTCAAATACAGAAACCTACAGTTAGTTGAACAATATTTAATTTTTAAAATAACTTTAACTAGCTTTTGTTTGTGGTAAAAGGTACCCTATGTCTTTTTTGTCAACTTGACAACGGGTATGCAACATTTCATGCTGATGGTAAGGCTTAACAAACACCAAACTAACATTTGCATTTATAAAATAAATTCTTAACGTATATGTATTAGAAACATAGAGTAAATAACGTATTACATCACTAGTAGGTATGTAGCGTGTTCCGTGCTCTGTGACGTGAAAGTGTGCGGCACTGCCGGTATTGTCTGGTCCTGTTTTGTTTTAAACAAGTGAAGCCCGCCAAGCGCCTTGAAAATGTTTTGTTCTATACCAGACTCAAATGCTCATCGGTCTCGTTGATCTCGTGGCATAAGGAGATGCTTTTTATTTGGTCTACTCTAAGTTCTTAGTCCTGTAATGCTATTTAGTCTGGAAATATGCCCGCTGGAATCTAGACTTACTCTCTATTATTTGAAACTAAAATGTCTCGTGAAATTTTGTTGTGTTACACCTGTCTTTCCTTTTGAGGTTATACAGGCATCTGCACACTAATATGCTTATATTTCTTTCTAAAACATCAAATGCCTACATCCCAGTTCATCATAGAATTTCGTATATTTATTATTTCCGTATATTAATATGGCAAACAAGTATAATATAGCCATATGGTATCTATACCAACTATGTGGTAAATTCAAAGAAAAATAGTCACGCTGTCATCACAAGGCGAAAATTAACATGACCGATGTTGAACACTTACAATCAGGTTGGCCACTGGCTAATCTATGACTAACGGTCATAAAAAACGCTAATACTTTACTAATAAAGACTGTGCCGAGCGTAAGACAGATAATGACAGAGCTCGTGCGGTGCATATTTAAATCAGCGCGCTGCCGCCATAGTAAAATTGTATGGAGGATATGAAGTGCTTTATTGAGAAATGTGTATCTTTATTGTCAACCAATAACTTAAATATTTGGGGCGGACAAATTGTAATATAACTATTTATGTTTCGTTGAAGCTGTAAAGTAGGATAGATTTCTACTGTTATAATCTAAAAAAAAACACTTAATACGAGCTTACGTTTTTGCATTTTTTGTGCAAATTTACGTAATTTTGTAGGCGAAAATATTAATTATTTTATGTTTTTACATGGAGTAATGATAAACACATTCATTGTTATGGTGAATGTATATTTTAGATTTGTATTAAACAAAAAGTGTTGATTTTATTCACTTAACTGTGACCGCCTGTTTTGGCACATTTCGCGCAGGCGCAGTCTTAAAGAGAAAAAGGTAAAATAATTGTAAGTTGTTTCTAGATTGCCTATTCGTTGTGTTGATAAGCCCTGCGGGAGGGATTAATACAAGAGAGGATTTTAATAAATAAAATACCTGAGGGCCCACACGTGCATACAAACCTACCTACAGGTCTGCAGGGGGGCGCTGACAGCCGGCCAGACTACCCCCCTGTTTCATATAGCTACATAGTACACCCGTATGCCCTAACTGGACAATGTATTATTTGATACTGATGAATGCACACCCTCGAATTTAGGAGGCTCTTTGAAAGCACCCTTCAATTCAAATTTCAATCCGTCGCGTCAGTTGCATAGCATATGTGTTTATGCCTCCCTTGGTGTGTAATTACAAGCGGTATTAAATTAAAAATTGAAAGAGTTGAAGTACCTAATATCGTTATATATAAAAATACAGCTCCACTTTAATTGTGTCGAACTCGAAAAGGAGTACATGGATTGACTTGATATAAATTTACACAATGTTGCATTTCTACATAAGTGTTTTTATCCCGAAGTTCGCACAGGCACGGGAAATTTAAAAAAGGACAGTCTCCGATCACCGCGAGTCGCGGTTCGGTTTAGCTAGTTCGTATATAAGTTTAACTTTTGAATGATTTGAGCAATTATAGGCCAGGTTAGTTTTGACGAGACGATGGTCCACTGGTATACTAGAATCTAATAGATAGCGTCAAAGTAAAGTTATTTATGATGAGTTAGTTGTAGATTAAGTGTTAATATAAATATGCATGAGTTCTCGGCCTAGATGCTCAAGTCGGAAAAGCGGTGTTGAGTTTTCCAGTCAAGGAATTTTAAGTAACAGCAAGAGACTTAGCTACGAAACTCAGTAGACTGCAATAGCCCGCTATCTATTACGTAGGAACTAAAATCATAGTAAACGAAATGTGCGTGAAATACAACTCAAACTACTCCTTCGTGGACACCGACGTGAGATTACGTATGTATGTAGTTATAAAATTGATAGGTCATTCAAAATGGTAGATTCAATACATAAAAGTTTCGTAATTGTAGATACTAAAATAGTATTATTTTGTATATTTTACAAGACGATAGAAGTGTGGTACCATGACTATTGGACTACCATATCGGTAGAGCTATGGTCAAAGTCACGGCAGTTCTCTGACTTTAATTATGTGTATTTAACAATTAGTCACCTATGATTCTTTTTAACCTTGATGAACAAGTCCCGAAATGCCGTATTATAACTTATATTAAAATACGACTCCCGCTATAGTCATTATCTTTGTAAAATCCTTACAAACGTTTAAACAACGGAGAGACAGAATACCTAGTGTCTGAACAACAGTTACACATACAAATGTTTCCTATGGGGATCAGACTCACACACTTACAAAGACAAGATCACTACTAAAGCTATGCCATCAATGGTGTAGGATATAATGCAAATAGTAAATATGAAGCAGCTTGCCAACCTAGTAAAAATCTATCCCTGCTTTTAAGAGGGTCTATGACTATAAGATACGGCGATATATATGACAGTTTAGTATTGGTAGATGTTGAGCCGCGAGCATGCCGGCGGTATAAAATACCGGTAAGTCTATTCATACGCGCCAAACATCCGCATGTTAGACGCTTACGTAAAGACATGCAGAAGCTTATATTCAGATTAACTAGGCTTACCGGTATTTTATTTAATATTTGTAGTGAGATTTAGCGTTTAACGTGTACTTTCATCATGTGTGAAATCGGTTTATATTTCTTACATTTTGTATGAACCATGAACTCTATTTTAAGTAGTCCAGTTTGATTGACAATATAATAAGCATACTAACAAAAGACTACGTAGTCCCACATCGCTAATATGCGTTACAGATCGCATGTATTAATAACGGTTTTATACTTCATTTAGCTTCCAACGAGAACAAGATTAAATAAAGCACTTTATCCCGCGCAACCTTGAATTGCAACAAACGCAACAAGTTTTCTTTTAACTTCAAATAAGAGACAATACAATGTCCGTTCAGAAACACGGCTGCCCCGTTACAAATGGCTATACAAATAACTTTCAATGAATAAGTCTTTTATTTCGCAAAACGGATCTTGATTCAGCTGCTCTCAAACATCACATTATGTATTAATAAAATGTACATATGTAACGAGAACCTTATTGTAATAGAACTGAACACGCGTCCTATTATGGATCACCCTTTCATGTTCCCCTCGAAGCGAATGCAAATTATAGGCAGATGCAAGCACTAAGGACTTGTTTAAGCCCTAAACTGATTGAAGGGTAGCTTAAATAATTGAAAATTGCCATCTACTGATATTGTGCTCCCGTAATCCCTTTGTACGTTGCGAAATGGCCGAATTGTGAGGGCTACATAAGCCCAGATGTGCGAAATATGAATAGACGGCTTTAATGAAACTAATAATCAGTACTGTCCATCATTTTGCAGCTGACGCGTGGAATTAATCCGTGCTTATGTACAACCATGCATGTAATAAGTACCTAGGTTGTACATAAGTACTAATTAATTCCATAAGCCAGCTTTAGATCACTAATATGCAAATATGCTCTAATTTGGTGATTTTACAAGTACATTTAGATTCAGGCTGTCGTTATATGCTCATACATTCTATGATGTGATGATATTTATGTTTGAAAATAGAACGTTAGTTTGTTTTTTTGTGTATTAATGGCAGCTATAATAGAGGCATATGTATATCTTTTAACCAGAAGATTAGTCCTAATCTAAAGAGGTGCATAAAATTGTCTACGACTAGAAAAGGTAGTACGGTAATTTAGATTTATTTTACTTTTAAATTATTCAGATTTAGGTCTATAAGTTCGCAGAAGACGTGATGCTACGCATCGTGCTTTAACGTAGCGTGATACGTAATTTATGTTAAAAGCATGTAATTAGTAAATATATACGCCACTTTTAAATAACGATACCGAAATAGAATTCATATTTCATGCCATTCCTTACACCTATTTTTTTCTCACTGTGTTTTCTAATCCTACATAACAACAGCCACGCTTATGATAGTTTACTAGTTATATTTCTAAATGCCAATCTGTTACTGAATATACTCAGAACCTGAAGCAAAAATGTGCACGAGTCTGGTATTAGGTGTCAAGAACTATAAAAATGAGCGCTTAGAACACTGGCATACAAAATATTCGCCGTATTGTCCATCCATCATAGTTACGAGGCACACTTTGTAAATTAACCGCTCAGTTCTCCAACTAATATTAATGTCTCACTTTGTCTGAAGGTGTAGTTTAAATATGATATAGCATCACGGTTGCTTCGCTCTTATGAAGTAGGCAGAGATTAGACGCTTTAAGAGTTTGAGAGTTAGAGTTTGAGTAGTTAAGGGTCGGAGGGCTTTTGGGACGGGGACCCTGGTCCCGAATTCCATCGCCGTTTTCTCTTGATTTGAATATCCATATATTATTTTTTGCTCGCGCTTTTGTTCGCAGTAATGTAGATTTTGTCAATAAATTTATTTTATGCCGCGGCCACACATTGTTGCACCAATGTAGCTTATTGCGCCCAATACTCCAATGTGTGGATCAATTTTTGAAACAATGTGAACATTGCGTCCTTTCACTGTCCTGTGTCCAACACCGACGCGCAAAGAGTCGGTTTTTTTAACAAGTCCAAAGGCGAGGCGAATGGAAGGGGAGTGCGCGCGGGCATCTTGGACAGAATGTCGCGCGCGCGCCACACATTGGTTTAATCATCCACCAACACTTTCTTTCTTCTTTCTTGTACGATGCCTATGTACCTAAACCATATGCGTAAGCAACTAGTGCAAATAAGTTATCGTCCATTGTCCGGTCTGCGTCAACTGAACAACAAGGTCCGCGCTTGTCTATTACCAGTGTTTAGTGCAAAGTTGGTATTGAAGCCAATGTGTAGTGTAGTAGTTTGATTCAATATTGGCCATTCCAAATTAGAGTCAAGCTTGGACGCAAAGTTGAATCCAATGCATGGCCGCGGCATTAGAGGCAGTACTTTTTTCTGGAGCAAAGGTATCCCTTATCCTTTTTGGTAGCCCTGACAACGTGGTACGCAAAATTTCATGATGATCGGTCGAGTAGTGAAGGAGTGAAAGCGAAACAAACAAATTCACTAGGAATGAAAGTGGAGATCTCCGATTCGAGGTTTAGATTGACCAAGTATTAGGATTTCGCGCCACAAAATTCATAGTAGAAGCACGGAACATAGTCTCTAACTGTGCCCAGTAGACGACAAAAGGCTTGTCCACTATTACGTGGAACTTAGAACTATATATACTTATCCCTTCTTTGTGATACAGGTGTGAGTCTATGAATGTATAAGATCTGGTTCGAACATTTTGTTAAAACAAGTCGAGTCGTAGAGGAATTGAGCTAACTGATTATAATAATACTAGATTTTGCTTCCGGCTTCGCTCGTGTTAATGTAGATTTGTCAATAAATTGCTGTGGCTTGGAAACAATACTCTATTCTGGATGAAAAGTACCCTATGATGTTTTCTGTACCTTTGAATGAACTCTATGATGTTTTCAGGAATGTATGCGAAATTTCATATTGATCGGCCGAGTAGTTAAGAAAGCGTAACAAACAAACTCACATTTGCATTTAACTTATTAGTTAGGGTATGTTCAGCGATAGTTCAGTGGAGAGACCAACAGACTGCAATGCAGAGAGTCTCGGGTTCGAACCCACGTCGCGCACCTCTGACTTTCGGAAGTTATATGACTTTTCGAAATTATGTGCGTATTGATTGACAATTATCGCCTGCTCCGTGCCTCGGAGAGCACGTTAAATCGTCGGTCCCGGTTGCCATGAACGTCTATGGCAGTCGTTATTGGGAGAGTGTCGACACAAAAGATCCCACTGGGTCGAAGTGTCGCCGGTTTGCATTGACTGGCCCCCACATAAGATACGATACGATAGGGTAGTTTCTGGATCAAGAGTTTTGGTAAGACTAGCTTACCTTGGTCTTTTATTCACCTGACTTATAATAATACTAAATTTTCCCTGCTGCTTCGCTCGCGTGAATGTACTTCATGTCAATATTTTTTTATTATTCGGTATCTGTTTATTTCTACTAGGTAAAAGGTACCCTATGTCCTTTTCTGTACCCCTAACAACATGTATGCGATATATTTAATGACGATTGGTCGAGTCGATTAGACGTGAAAGCGTAACAAACAAACAAACTTACATTCGCCTTTGGTAAGACATGTCTGTTCATATATATATATTCTTTTAAAGATTGCTATCAATTTGGGTTTCAAATTACTAGTATTTTTGTTAATTATTTGTTATTTATCGCCTTATATTAAGCTGACTTTTTATAATAATATTATACTAAATCTGTCCTGTACAATGGTAATCTTATAATCGACATTGTCATTTGCGCTGTCACTAAATAGTGCCATACCGCAATTTAATATTAACGACGTAGCACTAGACGTAGGTCTAAGTACTTTTCGGTAAATCTTCTGTCAGCTATGACATGATATTATTGGCACTATATAATAGTGACTGTTTTATATTGCTAACAATTAAACATTCAAAATATAGGTGTATTGCTTAGATCGCACGAAAATGTGTGAATTAAACAAATATAATGTATTGGAGTTTGCCCGCGGCTTCGTTCGCGTAAATGTACGTCAGGTTAAGTTATGTCAGTAAAAGTAGGTGGCGGAGAGGGAGAGTTTTTTATTTTGATTGTATTTAAATTAATTATTGACATTACATTCTAATCTTATTTTGACATGACTTTAAAATGTATAGTTAATACTAGGACCTGTCACTTGAAAATTATTGATTTTTAAACTTTTTGTCGCTACTACTTGCCCTGGTAAAACCACATTTGTTGTATCTAATTGAAATCTGGGGAAACGCTGCAAAAACGAGATTGGGCAAATTACAAGTCTTACAAAACAAAATAATAAAAATGTTATTTGATTATAAATTTCGAACAGAAACTAAAAAAATATATCGTGAAACTAAATTAATGAACCTAAAACAATTATACATTTATAGCACTTGTATTTTCATTCGCAAAACAATTAACAATAATGTCCGCACTGAATTACAATTTACTAAGCGGAAAAAAGTTGGGCGCCCCTGCACGCGACGCGCGAGTTTCATAGTCTTGCCTAGAATTCGAACAAATTACGGCCAAACCGCAATGACTTATGACGGTGCGCGCCATTATAACAAAATACTCTCCGATATAAAAAATATTGTATCTTTCAACATATTTAAAAAACGATTGGCACAGTATATTATTACAAAAGTATCGATTTGAGAAATCTAATTGTTTTTCTTTTGAATGCGAACTGTTTTGGTAATGTGTGTTTTTGTGTAAATAACCAATTGGTCTATAAATGTTTTTGTGTATATGATTGTACTTTTAATAATTTATTTAAGTAAGTACTCTCTTTTTAATAACGTGCGGCAATGAATGTTACCTATGTCTTTTTATTGTAAACATGTTCTCATGTAAGTGACTTTTGTCTTTATGAGAATAAATGTCTTTAAACCTTAAACCTTACTTATAATTATAATAAATTCTTTGCATGTCGGATAAAACGGCGAAATATGTGAACATTTTTTATCATGTACATTTTTGAACAACTTACTACCATGTTTCATGCAAATAAATAATCATTTCATTTACAAACATGCACACAGACACAATTACACACATTTTTTGTTTCTTTATAAAGACGTCTCCCGCACTTAGAATAAATCCTGTGTCGCGGGGGACTTTAAAAACATTCAAACAACGGACACAAAGAACATCCAGACTCGCAACAACCATTTGTGGATCACACAAATTTGTGTCCCGTGTGGGATTCGAACCCACAATACTCGGCGCACTGGTAGTAGCGAGGCAACCACTTATACCACTAAGCCATCCGTTCAGTATATGAAAACAAAAATATTTAGTAACACGAAAGTTACACTCAGCTTAACTTCAGGAGTAGTTTCCAAGTTGAATGTTACACGTTTGACTGAATAGCATCGAGGTTACCGATACGCTTTCAAGCTTACTACGGAGTTCACTTTGAGCTTAGTGGTTTCAGTTTCAAATACCTTGCAGTATACACCATCTTTAAGTTATATTCAGCATGTTCAGCGTATTCAGCTTCAGCTAATTCATGACGATCGCATCAAACCTATCGCGATAGTATAGCATATTAGCCTCTACTCTCGGTTTTGCCCATATAAATCTAACGTAAGCGCAAACCGGGACAAAATATAACCTATCTGTATACTCAGAACATAGTTTTTGTCCGTGTGAAGCTTCCTCCGAATCCATTTAAAAGTAAACATTTATGAAATTGTCGTTTTGCATTCAGAACGCAACATTACGTTTTTAATATTAACTGTTTTTTTTAAATATTATGTATCTCCCGCAATTGATTGCCAATTATCGGCTGCTCCGTGCCTCGGAGAGCACGTTAAGCCGTCGGTCCCAGCTGCCATGAACATCTATGGCAGTCGTTATTGGGAAGTCAGTGCCCTCTAATATCCTGACACTGGTCTAGCTTTAGGGTATCGTTAGCCTTCGGGTCGCTCCGTGTACAAACTGATATCCAGTCAAATCCGGTTAGACTAGAAAGCCGACCCCAAGTGACTTGGGAATAATAAAGGCTACGGTGAAGAAGGATTATGCAATTCCCGCACTACGAATAATTCCTGTGTCGCGGTGAACTATGGAAACATTCAAACAACGAACACACAGACTATCTAGACTCCGAACCACCATTTGTGGAGACACAAATTTTTGTCCCGTGTGGGATTCGAACCCACAGCACTCGGCGCAGTGGCAGAGGCGAGGCGACCACGTAAACCAATACAATAATATATACATCTTATCTTATCTTATGTGGGGGCCAGTCAGTGCATATCGGCGACACTTCGACCCAGTGGGATCTTTTGTGTCGACACTCTCCCAATAACGACTGCCATAGATGTTCATGGCAACCGGGACCGACGGCTTAATGTGCTCTCCGAGGCACGGAGCAGGCGATAATTGTCAATCAATACGCACATCATTTCGAAAAGTCATATAACTTCCGAAAGTCAGAGGTGCGCGACGTGGGTTCGAACCCGAGACCCTCTGCATTGCAGTCTGTTGGTATCCCCACTGAGCTATCGCTGCTCATAATATATACATACAATCCATGTTGTAATTTAAGTCATAGGTAATTCGTTGTTCACTTCGTGCTTAGAGCCTCGCTGATGTCAGCATGAATGGGCCGGCTCGACCGGGGACGGACTACCCTCTGACAGAATATCGATGTGAAATACCAATATTCCTACTATTGTGTTTCGTACGGTGAGTGAGAGTGCCGGAGGCCTAATCACCCTCTTCCCCACTTCCCGCTCCTTCTAATTACTCCTACCTTTCCTAAAGGCTCGGCAACGCGCAAGTGATGCCTCTGGTGTCGCAGGCGTCCATAGACTACGGTGACCACTTACCATCAGGTGGGCCGTATGCTTGTATGTACCTTAATTGTATAAAAAAAAAGTATGGACGCGAGCCACACACGCGAATAACTTGTAACATGCGGCAGTTACTTTGTCGTCGACAAGCACTTTTAGGCAACTAAACGGTGATATTGAGTTACATTTCTATACGAATGTATAATGAACCAGATATTGCCCACAGCTACGACTCGCGTGAATCTATATTTCGTCTATAAATTTATTTACCTTCAAAACAGAGCTCATTTTCTGGATACAAGGTACTCTATTTCCTAGAATATGATATATTTTTTTTTATTTTACTCGCCAAAATGGCCACACTCCACCTGATGGTAAGCAGTCGTGTGGTCTAAGAGCAAAATAAAAAAATAAAAACTTCTCTACTTTGACGGCCTGAGAAGATGCTTTTTCACGCTCCGCTTAAAGGACCCAGGATTGAAGGAAGAAGGAAACACGTGCCTTGGCAGAGAATTCCATGCCTTGGTCGTTCGGCAGAGGTATGAGGACCCAAACTTTTTGGTACGCGCTCTAATCGACTCTACCGTGTAAGGATGGCATCTGAGCCCAGCACGCGTTGTTCTGGATAGGAAAGGGGAGGGCGCGATACGGTGGAATAACTCTTTAGAGCACTCCCCGTGGTATATTCTGTAGAAACATGCCAATGATCATCGGTCGAATAGTTAAGGCGTGAAAGCGTCACATATAAATGAACTTTTGCTTTTATAATTAGTTAGGATATATTGGCAAAACTCTGTAGTATCCTAACTAATATATTATAAAAGCGAAAATGAGTTTGTTTGTTTGTTACCTTTTCACGCCTAAACCACTGAACCGATCATCATGAAATTTTGTATAGACGTTGTCAGGTGTACAGAAACGGACATAAGCTACTTTTCATCCCGAAAAAAATTACTGTTCCCGAAAAAGCAACAAAAACGTTCTTATGATAATAGATGGCGCCACGTGTCTTTCGAATCATGAATGAATTATATTATTACAAGCAGAGTACAACCCGAATTGATTGTCAAATTCTAAATTAACGCGAGCGAAGCCGCGGGCAAAAGCTAGTAACTAATATTTATGATTTGCTTTAGATATAAACATGATGATTCTATTCTATATTTTTGGTTATAAGATCGCAGTTTACCGAACTATCTCGATCAAAATAGATATGTTTGTTCTAGAATAGCGATACGGGTTATTGAACTATTGAGGGAACTATGTGTGCATATCGGGTTAACCTAATATTAGTATTAGTTAACCTGTTAGTAGCAACATAAAGTATAGTCGCAGCGGTACACCGGTGGCCACACACAATACGCGTTCAATCATGTCTAGAATTCCAAGTATTGGCAAATTAACTGGACGTCTCAATCATGTCTCCAACCGGTTAAGAATACAATCACATGATGCCATTTGAATTACATTAGGCTGGCAAACTTATCTTTTGTGCCAAGGCTTTTGTGGACTTGCCACGCGTACCCAAAATCTCGAATAAAACTATGAACATGTCTATGTTGTGGAGAAAAAGGTTATAGACATCTAAATAGGTCTGTCACACAATAGAATCGAAATATAGTAACAATAAAAGTTCAATGTATTCTTATAGAGAAATTTCGCTTAATATCTAATGGTATTTGAATCGTTTTATTGTTGGTATTCAGTTAGTCAACATGTTGTTTTAAGACTGCGCCGAGCATAAGACGCGGTTGGACTGAATGATAGAGCTCGATATTCAAATCGGCGCGCGGCCGCCATAGTAAAATTGTATGGAAGATTTTAAGTGCTTTTTTGATAAATATGTATCTTTATTGTCAACCAATAACTTAAATATTTGGGGCGGACAAATTGTAATAACTATTTATGTTTCGTTTAAGCTGTAAAATAGGATAGATTTATATTGTTATAATCTAAAAATCACTTAATACGAGCTTACGTTTTTGCATTTTTCGTCCATATTTGCGTAATTTTGTAGGCGAAAATATTAATTATTTAAAGTTTTTAACACATTTATTGTTATGGTAAATGTATATTTAATATTTGTATTAAACAAAAAGTGTTGGCATATTTCGCTCGGCGCAGTCTTAAGGTTTTCATCTACTTTTTCTTAGTAGCAATATACAATATTTTAGAAAGTATCGTAATCATCTCGTGTTCCGAGAACTTGTGAAGCCATCTTGGCTGTCAAATACAGCCATGGCACTTTTCATAGAAAGCTTGAAGCCTCGGCAATAGTGACAATAAGTTAGGTAAAAGTGGAATCACCTGTCGCATTCAATTATAGGAATGCACCCTTGTAGAGCAAATTGATGTAAGAGGAATAACATTGTTAATGCGTCTTCGTTTGCTCATACTCATACAACTATATATTTACTCTTTACTGTTTATCTTATTATTATTTCTTTTGCGCTTTTTAAGCACCGGTAATACCATCATAGGCTAGGGTAAAGGATTACCATTATGTCGTTTTAGAACTTATTTTTTATACGAACTCTGGTAGACTAGTATGTCTACCAGTGTTCGTATAAAAAATAAATTCTAAAACCTAGTCGTAATCTATGAACAGCCGTGTTAATCTTTCAAAGGTTTTATTTCGAAATCACATTTGACTTCACTTCCCAATACTAACAAAAATGTGCACTGTGTTTCAGTAAAGAAAATAATAATTATGTTGTACTGAATACCACTAGAATTTGCGTCATTAAGATTCCAGTCACTGAATATTACGCCCCTACTAGTTTGAAAATAATCAAAATAATAGTTCTAAATGACGAAAGGAGTAGTATGTCATATTTTTATCGCTTATGTAGTTGTCATTGATACACTTTGATTCTATAAAATAGGCATCTGCAATAATTATTGTTATTTTTGGAGTCGGTGCCAGCCGCCCGCGCCGCGTGCTGCGTCTATGTGTGTAATTGTGCATGCCAATGTTATGTTATGATTATAGTAAGACATCTCCTGCTTAATTAGTTACAAATCTACCTTGGCTGACACCGACTCTAATAATAATAATTTAATTATTCACAAGAATATGCAATTATTTATTAACTTTTTAGAGCATTTTAATTTTTTAAATATTCTTATTTGAAGTCGGTTCCCTTTTTTGTTAAAATTTTATTTATAAATCGGTTTTTAGTGAACCTTGCTAAATATGACAACATCATCAATGTAGCCAAATACGCATTATTAAGTATAACTCAAAAACGAATGGTCAAATCTTTATCAAAATTAAATGGGACCACACGGAAAGCACCAGCTTTCAAATAAAAGAAGAATCATCAAAATCGGTTCACCCAGTC
This sequence comes from Catocala sponsa, assembly GCA_963564715.1. Lineage (NCBI taxonomy): Eukaryota > Metazoa > Arthropoda > Insecta > Lepidoptera > Erebidae > Catocala > Catocala sponsa. The sequence goes on from OY751326.1 coordinate 6,376,779, forward strand.
GAAAGTAATGAGGTAACAAACATAAAAAAAAAAAAACAGGCGAATTGAATACCTCCTCCTTTTTTTGAAGTCGGTAAAAATGCACTGCACCATTTAAGAATATAACACTAAAAAGCATTTCTTGCAAAATAGCGCATACCTCTAGGTATCAAAAACGAAGAAATGCTAACAGAAAAGTTCGATTAGCTCTTTCTATCCGCTTTTTCTATAATTGCTCGAATGTGAACTAAACTGTACAAAGCATTTTGCTGCATTAGAACGTTGAAATTTTATCTAGTTAGCAGCATATATAAATTTTCTCTCTAATTCCCTCTTTTCTTGCATTCACAAAAGAGAGAAATCTAATATATGTCGTCCATTTTGTATTTTAATGCTTTCTTGTTACTCTTATACGGCTATGAGAGAGTTATTCCCGGCTATTCTGCAGTTTATCTGTGGAAATGTGAGAATAATTACATTTTTTATATCAGTTCTAGATGTTAAGTATGACGTGCCATGTCACAATAAGTTATATTATATATTTGTAATAACGTAAATTAAAGAAAGAACTCTCATCTTAAAAAATCTGACGTCATATTATCTGTTCTGCAACTCCAAATCAAATAAGGCGTTATCAAATTTTTGTTACTAATAATGTATGTTATTTTTATAAACTTTATTAACTCTCAGTTGAGTGCGATTTTGAACGAATGGACGATGTCCATTGAACGATTTCTGGGCACGCTGTATTAAGTTTTTCTATTAAGCAATTTTCTTTAGCAGTGTGTAGCTTGACATTTGCCTGAGAGACCACAAAAGGCGACTGATTACGGAAGTCCTCAAATACAAAGCTGGCAAAATTAGAGTATAATTCGCCTCTACTCCAGCCTAATTTACTTTGTCAAATGTATGTTATAATTTTGTTCTTTAAAATATAAATGCCGCACTAGGTATAATTTCCTTTACAAATAACGGAAACAATGGAATTTGTTGTTCACACAATTTTTTTTCAGTTGTGTAGGAATCGAACCCACAACACTCAGCGCCGCGGACAGTGGTGAGGTGACCACTTAAACCACTACGCCATCTGTACAGTCATGTGTTTTTTTATTTTTTTTATTTTGCTCGTTAAAATGACCACACTCCACCTGATGGTAAGCAGTCGTGTGGTCTAAGAGCTAGGTGCGTAGTGTACGCACCTAGCCAGGCATTGAGCTCCATAAATCGATTTATAACTCTCTAAATATCAATAAGTTAGTATAATACTGACATATACATCTGCCAAGCATTTTTAGAATATACAGAGGCGTTATGATTCTCGTATGCAAGATTTAAATCACGATAAAGTGTCGTGATTGCCAAAGCGTAGCACCGAGCTGCTACTGCCGGCGCTAATGCAATTACCAAAAGTGATGCACGAACGTTCGATTGGGTAAAGCCGCGAGTCAACTTCGGACCACCAGCCGAACGGATTATCACTTTAGTATTTCTATTTTCGGTCCACATCAGATTTGAAGACATAGGTTGAAAATTGATTTCAATAAATAATAGAGTAGTTGACTAACATTACGTCAAATAGTTAAAATTACTTCTTATTTATTTGTGAACATTTATGTTAAATAATTATTCCATATTTTACAATAATTTCATTTATTATTTATTAATTGTGATTTAATTAATGTACCGTCAAATAGGGTAACACAATTTAAATATCTAGGCCATATAGTAAATAAAAACCTCAATGACGATCCCGACATTGAGCGAGAGCATAGAGGAATGGCAATTCGGTGCAATATGCTGGCTCGCAGGATCACTAAATGCTCCATAGGAGTTAAAACCACACTGTTTCGAGCTTATGCACACATTGAACTGTGGGCCAGTCACACGCAGCGACCTGTCAGTGCACTAAGAGTGCAATACAACAATGCTTTTAGGATACTGATGTGACTGCCTCGGTACTGTAGCGCATCAGCGATGTTTGCAAAAGCTAACATAGATGGCTTTGCAGCTATATTGCGCAAAAGAACCGCGTCGATGATGTGCAGAGTGCGGGACAGTCCCAACAGATACCTAAAAATAATTGCTTCAAAATTAGAAGGCCCTATCTGGAGACATTGGAATAGGCTACATGTTGGCAATGTAAAATAATATTATCTTTCTTTCTCTTTTATCTACTAACATTAACTTTAAGAATTTTACTAACCCCATATGGATATCTGGTCTGAAATAAATAATTATTATTATTAATTAAATTTTTATATTTGTTATTTATTGTTTACAGAACAGTAAATAAGAATTGTAATTGTTTTAATAACAATTTGTAAGGTCTAATTTATTATTTTTATGAATTTTGGAGCTTAGCACTTTTAAAACCTTTAATAATAATAATTAATGTTTATTTAGAACAAGTTTATAATATAAGTAGTGCATTTGGTGTTACCCAATAAATGATTGTTACACTTGTAAATGTACTTATCCAACGCATAATTATGTAATGTGTTGTGTAAACAATTGTTGGATAACCTAATTAAATAAATAAATAAAATAAATTACTCAAAATTTAAAATAGAAAGTATTTTTCTAAGATACAAGCGTTTTAAATCTGGTAGTAGCAGTAACTGTCAAATGACAGGAAAAGAATGCATGATACAAAATGTGACGTGACCGCAATTTAAGCGAGATAAGGGAGGTGCCTCATTAGTGCGTTGCGTTGCGTCGACTCAACGGATCAACGCATTGTATGCCACATCTGCGCTGCGACGACGCACGACGTCGCAAGGGCGTTGCACGCACTAGAACACTGTCCGTCGTCGCACCGGAGCTCCGACAGCGCAGCAGCGCAGCACCCTGTCTCCTCGCTTCGTGTCTCGTCCGTCGATCCATTAAAATGGCATGTCACAAAAAATATATGGAATTTTTTTTTTTTACATTTGGTATTGCATTGACGCATACCCCTCCAAGGGGGCAGGCGGAGGGGTTATGTCGGACTCACCGGAGTAAAAAAGATGTTGAAATCTTGATATTAGACCTCCCGGAATACCGGCTAAACCAACCACAGTATTCCTCGACAAAGCCACAATCGACGGGGCCACGCGAATCATTTGCACATGCGGTTGCGACCCCGCCGAGATTTCGGCCCGCCTCTGTATGAAACGGCAGGCCACTACACGATAAAACCTTTGGTCACTTCTCAACAAAACCCTACTGTCGCCCCCTAGAGGGTCGACGGACTCGACACAGAGGCGCGCGTGGGAACACGCACGCCGCCTCTCGGACCTGGTGCTGAACGGATGGCGGACAGGTCCACAAAGCCTACCACCCCCAGGTCAAACCTCAGGGTGGCTGGAGGTCGTCCCACGCCCTCCGGCGCCCGGCTCTGCGGTTAGGGAGAGGGTTTACGCTGCGTCGACGCTTCGACGACGCAACGCAACACACTAATGACCCACATCACCTCACTTTTTCTTTTATCCAAATTTAAAATATTAGTGACTCCCTTATTTTGCATCCAATTTTGATACTGTTTACACAAAAGTATATGTCGGAGCGTCAAGAAAATAATCATTGGAATGTAATTTATTTCTGTAATTAGAGTTGAATAAAGCGCCATCTATTGGTTTGTTGCGGAACGTCAAGCGTAAGCTTGAGTAAAGTCGCCATAGAGCCAATGTGTCAGAATGACAGTTATAACTTTCAGTGTCATATTGACGTTATATAAGTGCCGGAGGGCGGAGACTCGTGCGCGGATACATTCGGGTGACGAACTCGCTGCGTTACGGATCAAATCAGAGATAATCACAGTCAACCTTTATTGTTTTATTTCTCTTGTATTTGCCTATCATTAGTATACGTACGAAGTATAATACCACGCTTATATTTTGTTGCTTCATCATGTGATTATGTCAAAAGCGAGTTGGCCATCCAAACTCCCCGACATATATATTTTTTCTACTTGCTTTTGTTTATAAAATAATATTTAAAATCAAACACAGGCAGGTACGTACCCCATAAGAATTGTAAGTCACGCCTGTTTTCCGGTGATTAGGCAGAGACTAATTCTACTTACTACGATCCTGACATATACATATCTCTTGCTTTATTGATTCTTCTGACATTCTTAAGAGAAAGTCCTCAGTTTAGATCATCTAACCTAACCGGTGAGAGACCTATCTCATTTACTTATATATGCCTAATACAGCTTAGCTTAGCATCATGCTTCAGTGACGCAGTGATAGTGAAATGCGATTGATATGCATAAATGCTCGGGTTCGATACCCGAGTTAGGCAGCGTTATTAGGAATATCAAGAAATTTTCTAAATTAGTTAGGTCTGGAACTGGGCCCGTTAGAAGTCAATAAGCTCGCCCTCTATTATATACCTAGGACCTAAAATTATAACAGTCAAAATGTATGTTAGTCTATAAGGTCTATGCGTGTATGTTTCTATGTAGGTATAATATGTATATATTTACAAAAGGTATATATGTATGTTTATCCATTGTCTAGTACCCATACAAGCTCTGCTTAGTTTGGGCTAGATGGTGTTGTGTGTATGTAGTATAAAATTTTATAATTATGTAAATTTAGGTTATGGTATTTATCTATGGGCCTATGCAGCCCGAAATAAATGATTTAATTTGATTTGATATAAGCATATGATGTACTCGTATGTTTGCACTAATTAGTTGTTTTTAAAGGAAATTCTCAGTAAGTACACGGTGTCTAAAATTGTGTCTATAAGAGGCTCGCCGCAAAGTGAGTGTAATACTTCTTTGTCAACCCTTTTAAGGATAAACAGGTATAATTCTATATGATATCAGCTCTGTATTAAACTGTCCCACTGCTGGGCACGGGCCTCTTCTCAGTGTGAGAAGAATAAGGCCACGCTGACCAGTGTGACTTCACATATCTTTGAGAACATTATGAAGAACTCACAGACAGGTTTCCTTACAATGTATTTCCTCGCCATTAAAACGAGCGATAATAAACTATTAACCCATTCAATGCGGCGGACGCCGATCGACGTCTTATTTTTTCATACTCAGATTCGGAGGATGTGGATCGGCGTCATGTAGGTATAGTTGTTTTATATTTTACCCAAATTTAAAGAGATTATATTAATAAAACAACAAATGTGTTTGGAATTTACTAATGAAATGCCTGATATGAGTAGTTTTTAGATATTTTGGTTCAAGAAATATTGAGTTTTCTTACTCTGGTGCGGAAAACGCCAATCGGCGTGTTCCAGGGATTGACAACTATTGATTTATAAAATGTCGTATTACCATAAGTAGTCTGTGAAAACATTAGTTATGTGGTAATTATAGTGCATTACTGGAGATTTCTCATGGATTTGAAATTAATAAATTCAAATTCATAACAAAATGCTGAAAACGCCGATTGGCGTCTTTTTTTATTTCATCAAGTGCGGCTGACGCCGATCGGCGTTTACGTTAAATATGAGTCGATTCTGGCTAGTGGAAGCAAAATTTGTTGCCGCATTGAATGGGTTAAATACGCACATAACTTCTAAAGTCAGAGATGCGCGCCTGAGGATCAAACTCAGACCTTTGCGTGGCAGTCCGATGCAACATTCCCCCACTACACTATCGCTGCTCTAAGTCTAATGTATTTAATTCCTCTATATTTATAACTGTCAACGACGAACCCAATTTCAAAAATTGAACTAAACTATTCGACTAGAAGTGTGTCAGGATCGTAGCAAATGCAAATCCGTAGTCTTTGCCCTCTGGGAAAAAGGCGTGAATCTATGTATGTATGTACGTATTCGACTAGAAATTTACATGTGTACTGTTCGAAAGTTGACAAAGTCAGTACACTAACTAATGTTCACCTGAACTTGTAGCTAACACACGACGGAAGCCTAACAGTTGTAGACACAGAGGCAATCTTCGCACAAACAGCTAACGGTATTGCAATATGGATTGTTACCGTACTGTGAAACAGATGAGTTTTTCATACAAGCGATCGATTTCATAGTTGTAGATAATTGTTCTCTCTACATTTATAAGACCTGTATATGCATTATGGAGTGCAATAAACGAATTGAATTGAATTGAATAGATTGTATTTATTCTTCGACATTGTATAGTTGCTTATATGTACGTCTTTTTATTCTAATAATATTCTATCACATACACACAACACTATCTAGCCCAAACTAAGCAGAGCTTGTACTATGGGTACTAGACAATGGATAAACATACATATATACTTTTTTTTTTGTAATTACTTACATATTATACATAGAAACACCCAGACCAAGACAAACATCCTTGTTCATGCACACAAATGTTTGACTTGTGCGGGAATCGAACCCGCGACCTCAGGTGTGGCAGTCGGTTACACTAACCACCACACCATCGAGGCCGACAAATTTTATACGCATTAGCAAGCAGCATTAAAATCTTTATTGCGAAATAAATTAGCTATATATACATATATGTATATATATGAGTTGGAGCGTATAGTGGGAATAGGTATCTTGTTATCACTTATCACACACACGATCCGAATATATGATTGTAAGAGAGAGACACTTTGAGGACATAATTAATAATGAACTTTAATGATGTTTGCAATTCAATCAGTATTCAATCCTTTTTTGGATATTTGACAATTACTATGAAATTGATAGGCTTCTTTTTATTTATTTACTAGTTTTCACCCGCGGCTTCGCTCGCGTAAATGTAGGTTAGGTTAGGTTAGGTTTGCAAAAGTTCTTTTTTCTGGATGAAAGGTACCCTATGTCCGTTTCTGTACTCCTGACAATATGTATGCAAAATTTCATGTTGATCGGTTGAGTAGTAAAAGCGTGAAAGCTTAACAAACAAACAAACAAACTCATTTTCGCATTTATAATATTAGTAAGGATTAGTGGTTGTAAAAACTTATTTCTTGTTTAGTTAAAATAAGGTTTTAAATTTTTTTTGCGGTTAGGTACCCAGCTTATTGTTTGTGTATCGTTACTACATCAAAATCGCGTCGATATAAAATAAGTACCGCGTCTTTAGAAGAATAATTGTAATAAGCGGTAATCCGTAGCCTCTGCTTACCTCTTTGGGGAGCAGGTATGTCTCTGTGTAAGAACTCAAACAACACCCAAACTCGTATCATATCTTATCTTATGTGGGGGTCAGTCAGTGCAGACCGGCGACACTTCGACCCAGTGGGACCTTTTGTGTCGACTCTCTCACAATAACGACTGCTATAGATGTTCATGGCAGCCGGGACCAACGGCTTAATGTGCTTACCGAGGCACGGAGCAGGCGATAATTGTCAATCAATACGCACATACTTTCGAAAAGTCATATAACTTCCGAAAGACAGAGGTGCGCGACGTGGGTTCGAACCCGAGACCCTCTGCATTGCAGTCTGTTGGTCTCCCCACTGAGCTATCGCTGCTCACCCAAACTCGTAACTACTGACTGTAGATCACACATGAATGTCTCATGTGCTTATTATCTTTGTACTTCATTCAGTATGTTGGCGTGTCTGACTGAAAACTATTTAAACCACAGTGTTAATTTTATCTCAGCCAAACCAAGACCACAACTTGACAAAATCAAAAACAAATATAAAAAGGAGGACCTCAATTTCGTAAAGTAAGAAATGGTATTGCGACTGTTTTTAAATAGACAACCAATCACAGAGGAGTTGGTTAAATAAAAGCATTCATTAGTACGGACTAAGGCCGAATATCTCGGCATTTGAGTGGAGAGACGACAGCGCAATTCTGAACGGGAATTTTAGTCGACAAAGCCGAGGATGATATTTCAGTCTTTAAACTATGCCACCCGTCTGGTTAAGTCAGTTCAAAGACCATGACTTAGTAGTAATTGAGGTGATGCATCGATCTTTCAAAAAACGATCCCGTAATGTTTATGTTAGAATGGTTGCCACGCCTTGTGATCGAACTCGAGGCACAGGCATAATGTTCTCAAAAATATTTAAAGTCTGCCAACCCGCACTGGGTCAGCGTGGGGGACTATGGCCTATCCCTTCTCAGACTGAGAAGAGGCCACTGCCCAGTGTACAACTATAACTTCAATCACCTACATTTAAAATCGACATCGCCGCTCTAGCCCTTTAATCCACCATACAGAGACAGCACAGGCAGCGCGGTACCGGTGGCGGACTTATTGTATCGTTCGAATTAGTATTAAACATTTAACACACAATCCGGAGTAATCATGTCTTTTATGTTTCATTCTAATTCGAACGATACAAAAAGTCCGCCACCGGTACCGCTCCGCTTCCGCTCCGTCTCTCCTCCGCCTCCACTGTCTGTGTTGAAAGGGCTTAAGCGAGAACTTAAGCGAACTGAAAGAAATTCAATCTAAGATTTATTACTTTTTAACAAGATAACATCTCTAATGGCGTGAAACTCGTTGCATATTTATTTGATTTTTATTGCAGTTAGTCAGATTATTAGCGCTGGGAATTGAGTTTGAATTTTTATATTCAATTTGCTTCGGTTGTAGGTATATCGATTGAAAAATTTTAATAACTTGTCGGATGCAAATGTTCAGTTTTTATATTTTTAATTTTATTTATTTTTCGGAAACGGAGTTTAAGGATGATCTCTATTACAACCCTGCACATGGAACTGCATGACGTTTACAATTGGAACTTAGTGAGTGAGGAAACTGGAAATTCTCTAAACAGGAGCTGACTAGTTCACCTGTCCTTTTGAAGATAACAGTCTTAATTGGTGTCGTATCATTATATCTATTTTGTGTTGGATGGATGAGTATTCTATCAGACCTATGTAAAAAGCGCTGTGCCATCAGTAGCTATAGAAAAAAGGTATTCATTGAAAATAATAGAAAAGACAGGCGCATAAGCCAGCCATATACTAGGTGTGACGTAGTATTAGTGTAATTGCGTTTATATCGGGCATGGCGGCACATTCGTGCAGGAACTAAATAGTTGGCAACGATGGCTCTCAAATGTACATCGGCATTAATTTTGTTGATGCATTGTGACGAGTGTATCTACGTGAGAGCTAGGCTGTTGAGAAAAGATAGTCCGTAGATTAAGCTCGGTCACGTAATTTAATGGACTCCTACGTCCTACAATGGACTGCCATTAGCAGCTGTATTTATTTGTAAGTGAGAAATCTTTTGTATTAGGCATGATTCTTGAACCGCAGCAGATATTAAGTAAATTGTGTCAGTTAATAAAATTTTTGTAAACTAGGTACATATATCAACGGGCTCGAATTACATCTGGATTTGGGTCAAATATTTTTTGTCTCGTATGAGAATCGAACTCACATAACTTGGCACACTGGCAATAGCCAGGTAACAATTCAAACAAATATAACATCCGTGCAGCCATTGTGTGTGTATGTGTGTGTAAGAACAAATGGTAACTTACCAATGCCAGGATCTTAGCTGATGATAATTTATAGTCGCCAGCGCCACCAAGAAATAATTGTGAGTCTACGAATAGGTATACATAGACGCACAAAGATTTCTTCGAAGCTCGAGCTTTGAGTTTCAAGATTACATTTCTGCCCATGAAGTCATGAAGTCCTAATAACATAATAATAATCAGCCATGTATATAAACTGACTCACTGCGGATTACCACCTGAAATAAAGATATACAAATGTGGCTGTGTATGTGTGTGTTAAATATTTATTTAACTGCATTAGTTTAGTGTTTAGTGTATTCTGCTGCGGGTCATGAACGCCTCCCGGGTTGGGCCAATAAAAACATATTAAGTGCTTCTGTAATTAAATACTCAATAACAGAATTAAGCAATTTTAGTCAAGAATCTAAACTTTCTGTACCTGGAATGCCCAATAAAGAAGGCACTTATGTTTACGCATTCACTTGGGATCTAGAACGTGTTTAGCACCCACTAGGCTAGGCTAGACTCCGTTATGACTTTGATATCCGCTGCGCTTTCATTGCGCAGCGATGAAAATACATGTAGATAAACTATTGCTGATGTTTAATTTACAACACGTATCTTGGATGCACATATGTTCCAAAAACGTTTTTTTAATGCTGAATTACAAACTGCGTAATCAGTACCTTTAAATCGAAAATATTTGCGAGAGTCGTGTCTTATTTAAAAACTAGATTTTGCCGTTGGTTTCGCTCGCGTAAATCTAGATTAGGTTAGATTAGATTAGTAACAGTACTGTTTTTAGATAAAAGGTACCCTATGTCCTTTTCTGGTCCCGTAACAACGTGTATGCTATAATTTCATGATGATCGGCCGAGTAGTTAAGGTGTGATAACGTAACAAACAACATTATTTATAATATTAACCTAGGATATACAGTATGAATCGGAGCGACGCCCTCTGTGCCAGGGCGTCGCGCAGGAGTCGTCGCCCGCAGACCTATTCCTTTTTTGCATTGGGCTCTGCTGGGTGGGTCCCTGATGTAGTTATAGTTTCAGTGACCCACCCACCTCACAAAGCAGCAGGTGGCACACCATGGTGGTTTTAGTCGGTAGGCCCGAAGTCTCGGGAGAGCCCGACATTGCCCTCTCACCTCCCCTTATGGCGAGGGGGTATGCATAAGGAGCATTTCCCCACGAGAAAAAAAAAGGATATACATTATAAGCGACCTAGCTTTAGTTAATAATTAACGAAATGTGGATGTCATGCACATCTACCCTTTAGGAATATATGTATATGTGAGTCTATGCACGTCCGAATTACTCTCCCAGGTGTGAATGGAACCTTTAAGGATATATTACTACCAGTGATTAAACTACCTATGCAAATACTGCGCCATGAGTGTAGCCATCTTGTTAATTCAATGCATCAGTTATTAATTGCTTAAATGAGAGCTAGCTATCATATGGTATGCTTTATAATAGCGTTGCGAAACCAATTAAACGTCGGGCGAACTAAGATTTTTATATTTAATACTTCACTCCGATTTTCTTGGGTTGAAGGATTAACCTAGATATCAGATAATAGTATTATAAATGAAGAACGCTCTCATATTTATTAATGCTTGGTATTAATTTGCGAAATATATATTCCTATATTTTCTTCTCCTTTAAAATAGTATATAAACTGTCTCTTCTCAATTTGAAAAGTTTTAGGCCACGGATTAATTTACAGACTTTACACACCTTTAGAATATTTTCTAGAACTCTCAGACATGGAGGTGTTCTAATGCTGTTTTCCTTCACCATTAAAGAGAGCTATTAATACAGAAATATACACGAAGCACATAATTAAAAAAAAAATGTTTATATCTCTGCATGGTAATCCAACTGTCTCCAATATCCAATGAAACATAACTTCCATTTCAAGTTAAGCCCTCAGCTAACTAACTGTAACAATTCGATTAAAATCGGTTCAGTGGTTCGCCGGTCATGCCGAAACAAACAGACAAATATAAAATCCTAAAGATTGTTTTGGGCTTATAGCTCCTTCTTTTCCTTTTAAAAATGTCAACTCCCGAACTAGGAATAATTCCTGTGTCGCGGGGGACTTTACAAACATTTAAACAACGGACACAAAGAACACAGACTCAGAACAGCCATTTGTGGTTCACACAAAGTTTTGTCCCGTGTGGGGATCGAACCCAAAACACTCGGCACGGCAGCAGTGGCGAGGCAACCAATTAAATCACTATGCTCTCATTGAATCTCTAGATTCTCGATCCTAATCAATATTAAAAATGATTTTATCTTGCTGTCCAGCTCCGTGGTTATGCCTGAGTTTATGATATCTTCTTTGCTCTCGTGGCTCGTAGCATGATGTTATAAAGCATAGCATATTATTACTTCTGGGTAGCTTTCTAATGATAAAAAGTTATTGAAATCGGTTCAGTAGTTCTTGAGTCAATTCATTACAAACAAAAATGCTAATCTTTTCTCTTTGTCATATTAGTGTACGGGTCAATAACCGTACAACCCGTGTATACTTTAAATCATTTATTTTATTGCACTTTACGCATCAATAATGAACTAGTTTATCGTTAGTCGTCATACCGCGCGCGTGACTCAAATCTCTTACCTTTCATTATTTTCATTCATCCTCATTCTTTAATTAATTTGATCTTTATTATTTTATTGTGGACTTTAAATATAGCGAATTTATTATCTTTTATCTTAGTTTATCTTTATCTCACCCCAACCCCGAACAATTAGTGTAGATATTAGGCACAAACACAGCATCGTAACAAGTTTATAGTGTAGATTTAAGCAAGTGTTGATACTACTAAGAATGTCTCTTAGGTCTAAAATAGCGTTGTTGGTTTGCGTAAGCATATGCTGAATAACCAAGATCAAAGTCAAAGATCTTTATTGCCATAACAACGTGTAACCACTACTTGAACACGTCAATTTACTATTATATATGTTCTATATATACATGTATGTATATGAATAGCTAGCTTTTGCCTGCGACTTGGTATGCATTGAATTTGGTATTCGTCCTTCTTTATATGCAACTTCTAGGCGGCGTATCTAAATGAAACATGCAGCAGATATTAATTAGATTGCCTGCAACACAACTGTGGAAACCGCATTAAATTTTGTGCTGTTGTTTTTACATGATGCGCGTTCAAAGATACGGACAAATTCTGAATATAATTATTTTGTCTTCTGTGACCCCTCACGTTAATTTTATTAAACATCTTCTATGTTTCATAAAACCAGTAAAAATTTTAATATAGGTATAAATAATATAATGGAAAATAAAAGATCTGCTTCGAAGAAAAGCCTCTTCGGAAAGTACTGATTGCAGTCTTATTTTTAATATCGGCAAAGATATTAGACGCCGTCTTACCGACAGATTATTCTTTATAACAAGAAGTCTGTCCAGTAGAAAATTCTCTTTAAAAACTTTTTTGTCACTGTGACATGGGACACTTTTTTGTTTCGTTTGGGGATCGAACACAGTATGCTCGGCGCAATGGCAGTAGCAAGACAACCACGTTAACCAATGCGTTATGCCAATAGATTTGCAGCATAGGTTTCAAAACCGTGGTTGTGCGAAGTTATTATTAAATTCCCTATAGAGAAATTCTAAGCAACAGCAGACTAGATAGCCGGCAACAGAATTGTTTCCACTTTTAAAACTTCTCTGGCGACTATCTCAAACATCTGCATACCTCTAGGCCTACAGAAGCGTTAAAATTTATATATTGTAAATATTTGTATTAATTATGCGCTAGTGTAAAATAAAATTTTCAAGTTATGTCCTGAAACACAGGTTTATCCTAGTTCAGGCAGGCTGAAACATAACCTTCTGAACTTCATTTATTTTGTATACACTATAAATTAACATAGTTTAAGAATTAGTTTTAATTGAAGCTTAAATATTTAACAATATTGATGTAATGTATGTATGATATAGTGTAAGGATGTATTTTATTTTTTCTGTCAATAAATAAATATTATTATTATATAGATTATAATATATTTATGCAAATAACTCATTGTAATACTACAGCGCAATTTTGGTAATAAGGGTTACAAAGTTTTAGCTTCACGTATAAATATTATGGGTTAAAGTATGAAATCGCCGATTTGAAAATTGAAACTCGTTTTTTTCTAAGATGTACCAGATTTATTAAATCGAAATATTTACCCTCATTATATTTACATTGCTGCCATCTAAACAACAGTTCATTTATGCCTTAACGGTAGAACTCCGGGGATCTAGATTCAACAAACTGTGTGAAAGCATTTTGTACTGCCTCCTGGGAAGAACATTTTTTATCACGTAGAAAATTGTTCAAATCACGAATAAAATGGTAGTTCATTGGAGCAAGGTCTGGCGAGTACAGAGGATGACGTATGGTTTTTAACTGCAGCTCCTGTAGAGTTACAACGGTTTTTCGTGCAGTGTGAGGTCTTGCGTTATCATGGAACAATAATGGTGAAGATTGATTAACGAATCGGGGCTGTTTCGCTACCAGTTTTGCCATCATTGTTCAAAGTTCGACACAGTAAACATCTGCTGTTATTGCTTGACTAGACCTGAGAAAGCTATAGTGAAAAACACTATGAAGAGATCACCAAACAGTTATTTTTATTGGTAGGCTTTGCGGTTATCGTAAAGAATCCACTTTTCATCACATGTCACTATTCGATCCAATATTCCTTCATTTCTGTACCGATTCAACATGGCAACACAAGTTTCAACACGCATTTCTTTCTGCAGATCAGTCAAATCATGAGGCACCCATTTTCATATATTTTTATCTTATTGATGACAATGAGCCAATATTGTAGGTAGGGTAACGTTAAACCAAGCCGCTAATTCCTGGGTAGTTTGACTCGGATCAGCTTCCACCATTTCCTTCAATTCAGCGTTATTCACCTGTGGCGGTCTTCCACATGGTTCGTTCTTCAAGTCGAAGTTTCCATTACGAAAGCGTTTAGACCAAAACCGCACGGTGCGTTTATTAGCAGTCTTCTCTCCAAACGCAGCGTTATATTGCGAGCCGTTACTGTCGCGTTAGTTTCGTGTCGGAACTCGTATCAAAAAATGACTCGGAATTTCGGATTTTTTTACATCTTTCCCGTCTAAGTTAAATAAAAAAAAAACAATTGAAAGAAGAAAATCAATTGCTGTACATTTTTAAAAATAAAAATCTTATAGGTATCATGTGAAAAAAGTTTCACTCGAGAATCTCACACCATGAAGGTTTTATGTCAATTCAAAGTATCTATTACTATACAACAGCAACTTCATACTTTAACCACTATTATATAGATTCTAGGCCTCCTCTACCATTTTTCATGTTTAAGTTAAGTATACACTATCTGCTAAACATCGTATTGCCCCTTTTAAAGTACAGGCTTCGTTCATCCTTGGGGTCCAGAGTATGTTTATATCAAATTAGATCGGGCATCGTTTAGCGGTGCGAGCATAATTGAGTTACTTATATTTCAACACTTATATTTCTATCCCAACCCAATAAAATAAAAAGATATACGAACGGGTCATTGGCATGACCATAGACATTTTAGTGATGTCCAATTGTAGCGGCAAATGTAAATCAATTAATTACCTAATTTAATCAATTGATTTAATGCAGCGAAAGATTTAGAAATGACATAGACACTGCTACAATTATATCTTATCGCTCTATAATTGTATCCGACATTAGATTTTGCAGTTGAACAAACAGAATATAGTATAAGTACAGTAAAAAAATATTTGCATAGTATATAATTTCTCATTGTTAAAAAGAATAACCTAAGGAATAATTATCTTATCTTATGTGGGGGCCAGTCAGTGCAGACCGGCGACACTTCGACCCAGTGGGATCTTTTGTGTCGACACTCTCCCAATAACGACTGCCATAGATGTTCATGGCAGCCGGGACCGACGGCTTATCGTGCTCTCCGAGGCACAGAGCAGGCGATAATTGTCAATCAATACGCACATTCGAAAAGTCATATAACTTCCGAAAGACAGAGGTGCGCGACGTGGGTTCGAACCCGAGACCTTTTGCATTGCAGTCTGTTGGTCTCCCTACTGAGCTATCACTGCTCATAGTTAAGGAATAATTAGTAGATAATTATTAGTGATCAAAGTTATTTACCACCGTAAGTAAACCAAGTCGTCAGCAAAAGCACACAAAAGTAATAGAGCAGTCAACCAGTGCAGTGCAGTTTTCATGACGGTCAGGATATTTTATTTATTTTAAATGGTCAAAAATATTTAAATTTCTTTAATTTGGTTTTACAGCTGCTTATCACCTTGAGTTACAGTGGCCAGCCTACTTTTCTATTTTTTTTTAACTCCCGCTCTAGGTTTAAATATTGTGTCGCAGAAGACTTTCGAACATTCAAACAAAGGACATAAAAGAACACTCACACTCAGAAAAATGATTTGTGGATCGCACAAATGTTTGTTTCTTCGAAACCATGGCATAGTTAACCTTTTCCAAAATGACAAACATCTCTTTCTACACACGGTATCGGCAACTGTGAACTTTCCCGTAGCACGTAAGCACTTACTTCTGCTTGGATTTAATGGCAGTAATAAACAGATTAATTTAAACTTTAAATTCCTCTAATTCCTAAAAATTTATTTGCAATTAAATATATGGTATATTTATTTGCAAATTAATTTTAACTATCCTATTGCATATCAAAATTCGATTAACTAATCGATTACTAAAAATCTTAAGATCTAAACGAGTCATTGTTTGTCGTACAGCCATATTCAATCATAAATTGTAGATATTTTTTCATGTGTCAAATAACCTCACTTTCGACTAAGATTTTTCAAATTAAATAATCATTTATTAATCAAACGGCAATTGTTTTAAAATGCCTTGTGGTATCATGATACCACAAGGCATTTTAAAACAATTGCCGTGAAAACCTTGAAAATACGGATAAACTTACTTAACTTATTCCATTATGTAAGTAGTTTACATTGCTGTTATTGTATATTAAAAGCTGCTCATATCCGGATTATAACGCGAGGGTACCGAAATACAATGGCGCGTTTTGAACGTACCACTACTTGTGTACCGAGTCCGACTCGTACTTGACTCGTTTTTGCTCTTTGTTGTTTACTGTAGAGTTAATACTATCATCACTATACGTTTTAAGTTTGTATTTATCATAGAATTAAAATACCACATACCCTGTTTTATCAGCGGTATTAGTATCCAATTTTTCCCTTTTCGACCATACGTGGTAAAGTTTATTTTTTTAATTCTGTCCTTACGTACTTAGTCTAGTTTCTATGTCGGCAGGGACTTTACAACCATTCAAACAACAGACACAAAGATCTCAGAACAGCTATTTGCAGACCACACAATTTTTTGCCCGTATGGGGATCGAACCCACAATACGCAGATGTCTCGAGCTCAACCCTAAGACATCCCTAACCTTTCTTTCTTTGCTTTTTATATTTGCTTTAATGGTGAGGAAACCTGCGTGGTAGACTATAGCTAACTCATCTTATTATCACTATCTGTCGCCCGCGGTTTCGACTAAAATCATGATAACAGAGATGCTGCCATAACCGGTTGCGTAATGTTATTTCTCATAGCTTAAGTTATTTCAGGATAAATTAGCTATCGAATGGTAAAATATTTTTAAAATCGGTTCATAATTTTTGACTTTTTCTATTAGAAACAAAAAAACAAATGTTGATCTTTATAATATTAATATACATACAATTGATTGTCATGTATTCAATTTATAGAAGAAAACTGGTCTGTGTTTGTATATGTTGCGCTTGGCTTAACCTATTAAATTTTATAGTATCATCGAAATATGAATATCGTCCACTAAGGCTCGCTTTCAAAGGCTTTTGGACGGGGAGGTAGCTGGAAATCCGTCAGTCGTTCCCAGAATTTAATACACCGTGTTGAACCAGGTGTCCTGTGTAAACGATCTATTGGTTTGAAATCGAGAATCGGTTGGTTCGAACTTAACCTGCCAAAGGCAGGCTTTGGGCGCGATTTCAAATACCTCTTGTATTTAAACAGTGTTATAGCAAGCTTGCAGATTTTTGTGTATGATCGTTACGTTTCGGGTTCGGTTTTGAATATTGGTTTTGAGTTTGACTTATCAGTTAAGAAATTCAGAGTAGAAGCATTGACTCTGTAAAAATGTCTGGTAGACGGCAACATCTCTATTTAAATACACAAGCCACGACGCTTTAAACGACACGATAATCTATCGTCACGACATAGTGGGAACGCACCCTTAGTCGTTTTTATAAGTACTGTACATAAAACAGATTCGTTGGCGCAGCGATAATGTTAGCGACTGGTGTGCATGATGTCTCGGGCTACATACCCGAATGGGCCAAGCGTTATTAAATTTAGTTATCAACATACTTTCAATAACAGCACGGAGTATATAATAATAATAATAATAATTTATTTAAATCAGGAAGCTGGTTCCATAGACAGCATATAATAATAATTAATATATCCATTATTACTTATCACATTTATCACACATAAAAATCATAACATAATTTTTTTTATTTAAAATCACAATAAGTATATAGTCTATAATATTATTTCATTCAATAAATTAAATGAAAATAAATAAATAGGCTGGAATTAATTATTTCATTAGTTAAAATAATACATGTCATATACCTAAATTAAATCAAGATAAGCAAAAAGACATGTCGTAACATCAGATAAAATAAAAAATAAATAAATAAAACATCAAAACCAATTTCATTGTCACAGTTTGATTTAATAAATTAAGAAATAATAATAATAATAATAGTTACGCCTCACCCAACTAGCACAGACGTCCAATGGTAGCTGATAGGACACTCGTACCACCCACCACCCACAGGATACTGTTGCGGCTGCCGCACACTCTATTCATAAGAGACGCTACTTTTCTGCTATGCCTGATAAGCGGCAGTATGCTCGCCCTCTTACGTCACACCATAAAAACCAAGCTGGTAAAATGTGGATATAGTATACATCTATCTCACCCTTCATGGGAATAGCCTTGAGGCTATGTATTCACATACGTTCGTATGCATCTATGTATGAGTTTGTCTGTTTTTATAAGTGCTGTATTTCACTGCTTCAGTGGCGCAGCGATAAAATTTGACTGCTGTGCTTAAGAGTTATGAGTAGTAGAGCCACGCTGATTTCAGCATGAATGGGCCGGCTTGACCGGGGAAGGACTACCCTCTCACAGAATACCGACGTGAAACAGCAGTATTCCTATTGTTGTGTTTCGTTCGGTGAGTGAGAGTGCCGGAGGCCCTATCACCCTCTTTTTCCCTTCCCGCTCCTTCTCCTTCCCACTTCCTTTCCTAAAGGGTCGGCAACGCGCAAATGATACCTCTGGTGTTGCAGGCATCGGTAGGCTAAGGTGACCACTGACCATCAGGTGGGCCGTATGCTTGTTTGCCACCTTAATAGTATAAAAACAAAAAAAAGAAAGATCTCCAGTTTGATGTTCGAATGGGCAAAGAGTTTGACATTTTTTGTTATGTTATTTCAGTAGCAGCTCAGACTCTAAAACTATTATTGATAAACGGCCCGTAATTACGTGCGACAGAAATCATAGCTGGCGATAATTAGATGTAATACAGTCTACCGTCCCCATCATGGAGTTATCATCCCCATCGTGAGGTTACGTAAATTAGCTTGCCTGTTTTAGCACTTTGATTTGTATAGTATATATAAATATTCGTAATACAGCAGCGATAGCTGAGCGGGGAGACCAACAGACTGCAATGCAGAGGGTTCCGGGTTCGAACTCACGTCTCAAACCTCTGACTTTCGGAAGTTATATGACTTTTCGAAATGATTTGCGTAATGATTGACAATTATCGCCTGCTCCGTGCCTTGGAGAGCACGTTAAACCGTCGGTCCCGACTGCCATGAACATCTATGGCAGTCGTTATTGGGAAGTCAGTGCTCTCTAATATCCTGACACTGGTCTAGCCTTAGGGTATCGTTAACCTTAGGGTTGCGGAGGTCAGATGTGTGCAATCCACGGAGCAAATACAATAAGTGCAGTCACTCCGTGTAAAAACTGATATTCAGTCAAATCCGGTTAGACTAGAAAGCCGACCCCAAGTGACTTGGGAATAATAAAGGCTAGGGAGAAGATATAAATATATTTTTAAAACTACTTAAAGAAAGCTAATATTAATATACAGAATGACACACTTTTAAGTAATCGTTAAATCGATGAGTTAAGTTCATTGTCGGTCAAAGAAGCTCCAATTATAGTAAATGTAAGTCAATGCACTATACTTAACCCGCGCAAAGGTTTTTATCTAGTACTGTTTGATATTGACAGTTATGGGTGTTGGGACTGCCTGTGTGATCCTGCTGTAGTGAATACAACTGCTGTGCGTGAGGTCTCAGGTTCACAAGCCGGGTCTGGTAAAAGTGTTACTAGGTTTTCTGCTAAGATTTTTTTGGATTGTGCTTTTTTTATCCTACTTAGGTGGCAAACAACCATACGGCGCACCTGATGGTAAGTGGTCAATGTAGCCTATGGACACCTGCAACACCAGAGGCATACCACTTGCGCGTTGCCGACCCTTTAAGAAAGGAAGTGGGATGGAGAAGGCGCGGGAAGGGAGAAAGAGGGTGAATGGGCCTCCGGCACTCTCACTCACCGAACGAAACACAACAGTAGGAATACTGCTATTTCACGTCGATATTCTGTGAGAACCCGTAGTCCTTCCCCGGTCAAGCCGGCCCGGCCCATTCATGCTGAAATCAGCGAGGCTCTACTACTCTGAAATGTATATGCTATGTATGGCTCGCCACTTATTACGTAGAACCTAAAACCCTAAATGACGATATGAGGTCGTAACACATCTTGCCGAATCGAAACGAAAAGATTTAAATTAATTTTAACTTATTTAATATAAATTGATGTTGATAACTATCGATGTTTAACTATGGCAGATATCGTAAAAATATTAATATATTGCATTTGTAATAAAAAAGAAACTTAACTCGAAATTAGGAAGTTTGGCAATTTGAACTCTAATTGAGTGATTATAAATTCTAATATTATATTTGTGTTAAGCAGTTGTAACAGCGTTCAAATTTGTTTAATCCAAAATAACCAGATGAGTTATGTAGTTAATTCGATTATTCAACCCTATATCGATATTATAACTTTATATACCGGTAACTTCGTATGACTTTAGCCCTAAGGGGTGACATTAGCCCTTAATTGGAAAAAGTTGTTTAATTGGAAGAAGCTGTTTTACTGACAGTTTATAGTGCTATCTATTAATTTCCACGTGTATTTTTCCGGCTAAAAGTATGATAGTGGTCTGGTGGAAACTTCAAACTTTTTCTAATGTCACCCCTCAGGGCTAATGTCATACGAAGTTACAGTACATGTTTAGTATTCGATGGTAACTAGTTGTCACAAATTGCTGAAAACATCAATCGTTTGCCTTCATCTGCGCTGCGTTACACTTAAGTAATTAACGTAAAGACGTATATAACG
This sequence comes from Catocala sponsa, assembly GCA_963564715.1. Lineage (NCBI taxonomy): Eukaryota > Metazoa > Arthropoda > Insecta > Lepidoptera > Erebidae > Catocala > Catocala sponsa. The sequence goes on from OY751326.1 coordinate 6,397,705, forward strand.
ACAACATATTTACAAAGTAACTAGATTGGAGAGAGATTTGTATTCTTAAAGTTTGAATAAACATTATACACTGCTGTATATCCATTTCTGTCTCAGCATGGCTTGCGTATTTTCCAATTAGTAATACGCCTAGCTCTAGGTGGTTATTTTGTTTAAAGCGATATGTACTACAAACTCTTGACCAATTAGAAGGAACAATTATGGTAGCCTTAGAATTCGAGCTCTTTCTTAAAAGTGGTACTGAGGCAAAAGGAATTTGGCACCTCTGCATTATTACAAAACTTAATTAGTAAAAAACGTCTAATCTATACTAATATTATAAAGCTAAGGAGTTTGTTTGTTTGAATCCGCTAATCTCAGAAACTACTGGTCCGAATTGAAAAATTCTTTTAGTGTTGAATAGCTCATTTATCGAGGAAGGCTATAAGCTATATAGCGCTACAACCCATGGGGGCGGCGCAGTAATCATAACCGCGGGCACATTTAGTGATTAAATAAACTGCATGGTAGAGTATCGCTAAACTTAAGACAACCGTGCACACGGCGCGGGTTTGATTCCCGGATCAGCTAAAATGTAGTAAATATTTGTAGTAGCACGGAGTTTGGTACGTTTGATAAACGGCAGTAGGTTCATGCCACTCCTTTTTAATTTTGTCGGAGACTTGGGACCTACAATCATAGTTTTAATGTAGTAATACATACGTGCCTACACCTTCAAGAACATAGGCGTGAGGCTACGTATGGATGTCTGAATAAAATAAATTACACTGACCAATCAGCTGACAATTTTGTTGGAAATGTGACGGACAAAGAAATTTTCAGATAACAGTACGAGTTATTTAACGTCGACGGATAAAAATCTCGCGCCCATACCGAATACTCTAACAGGTGAAAAGGCAAAGCCGCGTTAATAGTTAAAAAAATATTTTTGTTGATCTTTTTTATCCTGGGTTAATGTTTATGTCAAAAAGTATTAAAGCCTTCTTCGTTTTAAAAACTTTTGCTTAGGTTATATGTTTTCGTTATAGCCAATATTGGTTATAGCTCATCCACATAAGAATGCAACGTACAAATCTGCTTGTTACGATATGTGCAAACGAGAGACGTTCATTGTGACATTTCAATATTTAAAGCGCGCGCTATCGGTAGCCACGTTTCCTCGTAAATTCAATATATTCGTAGCGTTTTCATGCGGTGTGATTTTTGTTGAATAGAAACTCATTCCACTAAAACCCACTTTAGTAGACATTCAGCCGTGACAGTACAAATGTACCGTCCACACTTGTGTAAGAATTGCTTGCACGTGTCACGCAATACATCCTAACATAGCTATGATAGAATGGAAAATATAACGTGGTGCTTATAATTTGTAGATTGGAACGACTTGATCACATACATCTTTTAAGCATGTTTATGATACGTTGAGACACAGCGCCACATACATGTGGACTCACACTTTATACGACGAATTTCCGTAACATAACAAAACAAATAAAATCCGTAAAGTGTACAAAAGGAACACTCACGGTGAAACTTTTCGGTTTATGTTTCGCGTTTCAGTTTCCTTTCACGAGATATCTCTCTACTTTTCTAACAACACACAATATACCTCGTTAATATTGACAGAGTTTAGTTTATTAAAGCTAAAGACAAAATAAAGAAACACTGATTAAAATGACTACCGACAGCTTATCGCTGGCACAACGCATTCTTTGCTTGATCAGTAAGTCTATTTTAATCATTTGAAAATCTTTCTATTGCATTTTTGTTGATCAAAATAGTATTTATTATCGGCTGTCAACAAATTATAAGTAATAGTTAGTACTGTAAGCCAAACTCCTTTTTATATAAGTAAATGGCAATTCAGCAGCTACACTGTAATTGTCTTTCTTTCTGCAGACTCACAGAATCGCGGAATGCATTTGGTACTGATACCGGATTGTGTGTTTTATTTAGTGTATCGGATGCTTAATTTTTGAGTTCTAAATGATATTTAGCACTCAAAAATAAAGTTTACTAAAAACTTAGGTAATTTTTGAGTATTAAAAAGCAGACTTCAAAAATTAAGTCACGTCTTGTTTCATAGTATTGAGATTCATCTATAATCAGTCAGAGTGTAAATGCGGAATGACTATTCTTTTTGACGATTCTTCTAGTGCAATTAAACCGTAGATAGCAGAACGATCAGGCTTTAGAATAGTATCTAAAAGCCTGCTTATGATAACGGCTTATAGTTGCCATTCTCTGACCTAACCGTCACCATAACTGAAGTAACTTCTTTCTGGCATCTTCTTTAAAAAAGTAGATTTAAGAATGCTTCTTCTTTTCTAGCTAAAAATTGTGTGCGTCGCCTTCACTAGCCTAGAATTCTTGAAAAGCTTCGTATCTTGTTTGGCCGACGCAGACATGTCCCACTTCGAAGGTATTGAACAAAAGTAGAATCGTATGTTTCTCTTCTGCTGGTGGAATGCAGCCGTAGATAGCAGAACGATTAGAAGCTGCAGAAGTTCACCAAAAGGCCTGTTTATGAATACGGTATTTTGGAGACCTTCTGTGCCCTAACCGTCCACTACAACTTCTTTCTTGCATCTTCTTTACAAATTTCTCTTTTCGTGCATCAAAAACCGCTTTCTTCTACCTAAAAAAATTAGGGCATTGCCTTCGGTAACATAGAAATGTTTAAAAAAATTTTACGTCTTGTTTGGCCGGAGCAGGAATATCCTACTCGGTGGGGATTAATCAAAACTCTAATCTGAAATGCAAACCTAAAAACCTAAAAACGAAATGTGCCGTGTCCTAATGTCCTAATACCTAGATTGTACATACAAATGCAATAATACCTTAAATATAAGTTTCGCCCTGAAATAATTGGACGCAAGTAGGCAATGATGATTGCTTATCCAGGATAATCGGAGGTTGGAGTTTTCATTACAATACCGTTGGGTTAGGTTAATCTAGAAATACAGAAATACAGCATTGCCATTAAACGTGGCAATGCTTGTCAGTCTTTTGGGCATTCCGATAGTCGACTATGATATGGTGGAATTATATAAAGCCTATTAGAAAGTAAAATTTTCAACTCATACATTGGTCAAACGAAAATGCATAGGCACTCGTAAAAAACAACACAGTGCTGGTGTAAAACATCAACGCTCGATGAACGATAGGTACTTTGCGCTCATAAGTAATAACTTATGAGCGCAAAGTACCTATCGTTCATCGAGCCGAATGCTGCGTAATAGTCTAGGTGCTAATACACTAGAAGATAAATTATGTTCGGGTACTTTGAAATAACTACATCTTAAGACAATGAGACGACCACCATCTTAATCTCCCCGTGATCATGGCTGCTAAACAGCACCGACACCTCTGTAGTATAAATAGTTTAATTGCCCACAAATAATTAAAGTTGTGTCTTCTATACATCTATCTATATCTATACAAATAAATAAAATTGAAGTGTCTGTTTGTAATGTCAAAATAACAGCTTTTTATCTAATGCATATGAAAGTATATAAGGTACTTATAGGAAACATCAATTTTAAAATTATTTGTCTGTCTGTCTGTTTGTTCCGGCTAATCTCCGAAACGGCTGAACCGATTTTGATAGGACTTGCACTGGCAGATAGCTCATGTTATACGGAGTAACTAAGGCTACTTTGATTTTAGAAAAAAATAGGGTTCCGCGGAGACAAACACTTTTTAGTTAAAATCTACGCGGACGAAGTCGCAGGTAACAGCTAGTTTAGAATATAATTAATGCATAGCAGTTTAATTTCTATCTAGGTATGATATTTTGCCAACGTATCCTTTATTTCTGTGAACAAAAATCTATACTTATTTTTTTATCTCCAAGCACAATCCATCGTAAACGTACCATACCAAGACATATAATCTACGATACTTGTTTTTTGAAACACCTTTTCCTTTCGAATCACGTTTACCAAAACGCGCACATCATTGCATATTTGCATCCAATATGACATTATAACAATAAGAATTTAAGGGAACAGAAAGGACTTACCTCTGAATAAGACTTCTCGATGGCTGAGCGCTTGATGGTGTAGGTGCGCAGGTCTTCAAGCAAGTCACACTCATGCTGGTTCTTTGCGTGGAGCTTGGCTATCTGCTCCGTGTGCAAGTTCTTGAGAAACTTTGTATAGTTACTCTGTAACAAAGAAAAGTCATTCTTCATTCAAATATCTTTAAGAAATTCCTAGTACGCCTGTCAATTATTTTCTGACGCTATGAATAAGCCAGCTTATTCTAGGAACTAATTCCCTCTTATTGGAAGCCTTCTTAAGAAAAGCAATCTCTCTCCATTCCATCCTTATTTCAATTTTTTTAGGATCGGCAACGTGCGAGATATACCCCTGGTATTGCAAACGTCGATAGGTTACAGTTGTATAAAAAAATCTAGTATTGTGTTTTTGTAAGAAGGCTCTATCTATGGAAATGGACGATTCGCTTCTGAAATTCTTAGAAAAATAGAAGGCTGCAACCATACTTTAGTTACAGGCTAAGTTGTAATTACAATCCACGCGAGTGATGCCGTAGGCGAGTAGGCGACAGCTTGCCACGAGTAAGACAATTAATTATAATTATACATAATCGTTTTTATTTCCCGACCTTATATTAAAGAAGCTAAGTGAAAAATGTCAGAAAATTGGGAGCTTTAAATTATTTTCACATGATTAACTGAATTTACCGTACGGTATAAGAACCTCATGAATCGTATACAGTACCTAACTGTAAACAATTTTTTAATATATAGAACGTCCATTATTTCACAATATGGCGTCGCGCGTCGCATCAAGCAATGTGGTACCAATCGTCAATCAATCAAGGTGGATGAAAACGCGGTTAAACGATTTTAGCGAACATTTGGATTTTGGAGTTTATATTTGTTACCCCATATTAAATTCTTAATCATTTATTTAAACTATATGCTCTACTATACTTTAACGTTGCATCTACACATATAATAAAATTGTAACGAGTTGATGTCTGTACATAGAAGGTATCCAAGAAAAATTAATGCGACTAAGAAAACGAATGCAAATATTTATAAAATTTTTCGCTGTCCATATGTTTGTACACGCGTCATCCAAAAACAATGGCATGCATTTAAATTTGGTTTTCCCAGTTGTACTGGTGGATGTTTTGCTACAAAACCTAGGATTTATTATGAGAACCTCTCAGGCTTTTCGTTCTCTGAAAACTATAAAAATATTATATTGCTCTTTTGTGCGCAGTCACTTGGACTATGCATCCCAGGTCTGGAGCCCACAATATGGTATATATAAATCCCGTATTGAGGGCGTTCAAAAGAAATTCATGCATTACTTAGATTACAAAGCGCAACAATACTCACATGACTACAATCACCGTTGTAAAAGATATCACTTTCTACCTCTTGAATATAGACGGTACATCAGCGACATAATTATGTTATTTAATTAACATCGCAAATAGCTCAATTGACTGCCCCGAGCTTGTAGCAAAGCTAGAATTACGTACCAATTTAATTGGTTTTAGGCGGCGTCCTATACTTAATGAACCCTTGGCAACGACAAATTATAGGCGTAATGCATTCGTTCAACGAGGAATGAAGGCATTTAATCAATTGCCTGTCGAATTGGACATAGACCTATATTGCACAAGTGTTCGAACAGTAGGTAGGCTCTTGGCCAATTCTTTCTTTGATAGTGGGTAGCGGTACTCAAACTGTAAAGCTATAATAACTGTAATTAAACTGTGTTTGCTATTTGTTATTAATATTTTTCTTTACTTTTGTACTTTTGTTTGATTATTCTTGTTTTTGATTGTTTTTTTTTTCTTTGTTGTTTTAATATTCATATGTGGAGGCTTGTTATTAGCAACATGTGTACCCAGTAAATGTATACTTTCCAGAATTATATTAGTCTGTAAGCCTTCCTAAGATTAAATAAATAAAAAATAAATAAATAAATAAATAAAATTTTGCGCACGTTTTATTTTGATATGCCATCTGAAAGTCGAGTATTTTGTTCAGCCCAGCTGATCTACAAATAAAATACTCGATAATCGATGTAACAAGAAGTTTTTTGTTACATCCAAAGAAAGAAACATATATATAGGTAAATATTTATAAATTCCTTGCATACGAATTGGCGGGCAAAATCCAGTAATTTTTATAACTGATAACAAGTCGTGTATTAACGCGATCATGCTCGATATTAACATGCCCTTTCTGAATGCTCGACATAGTCACTAGGAGACCCAGTGTCTGTTCTATATAATAAATCTACTTTATTCACAAACTTTGGAAGTGTTGAGATATATCTAAGTTGTGTATACGAGATACTTGCAGTACACCAGATTGCTAGTAGCATAGGTAGGGTTACGCCGGTGTCTGATTGGCAGCAGCTAATTTAATCAATCGTAGGCAGTGGCCAGCGTCCATGTAATATTAATGTCGTCACTCGACATTAGCTTGTGTGAGTGATATATTGGCGAATATGTAATCGAATATTCATATCAGCTTCGAGTAATGTTGTAGTTTTTGGTACAGGTACGTTTTTTACCGGTAACAAAGCAAAGGAGTATAATGTAGTATAGTGGTAGTCAGTTATCGTGGGCTGTGGATGTTTGGAATCCTTTAAAGTTCGGGTAAATGTCATTCTGGTTCTATGCTGACAGGACACCGTTTCCTTAAGGAGTTTGGCAATCCTAGTCATGGTAGGAACACGTCACATAGTTTAGATGCACTTTTCTTTAGCGCAAAAGTATCTTCGCTGGGCTTCCTCAATTTAAATAAAATATCAAGTTCCTGCAAGTGGATATATTGCTACTTTTTACTTAATACGATTCGACTGCAAGAATGGCGTATTCGTTTAAGGGGTTGCCTTTCCACTACGAGGAATGTTATGGATTCGAAGCTCACACGGCAGAAACCTTGTCATCCACAAATGGTTGTTCCAAGTCTGGGTCTTATTTATGTCCGCTGTTTGAATATTTTGAGATTCCCCTAAAACAGGCAATGTAATGTAACTAATGTAGAAAACGCGTTTGAAAAATATAATTGCGTTAGATTAAGAGACATACCGCAACCAATAATAGAAATATCAAAACTCTATATATAGGGACACCATACAATATTTAACCTTAACTTTTTAGAGTTAAATTAAAATATTGTATGTTTCCTCTACCTTAGCAAGAACATTGTATTTACCATATTTACCTACACCATATTGCACCACTGCCTTCAGTTAAACCCTCGCTCGCTTTTCTCTCAAAACTAATTGATCTTTCAAAACTTTGAGATTAAATCCTTTGTGGAATCAGCACCAACTGTTGGTTCCGCTTATTTAAGACTATGCAAAATGGATAAACCTTTAGTTTAAGAAATTACTTCTGAACTTATTGTATATAATTTTTATGTAAGAAAGAAAACATCGCAAGGAAACCTGCATGTCTGAGAGTCTTCTATAATGTTCTCGAATACATATATGTGAATACTGTTAACCCGCACTGTGCCAACGTGATGGACTATAGCCTAATTCTTCTCAAACTGAGAAGAGCCCATGCCCAACAGTGGAATAGTTCATATAAAGGACCGGTATTATTATTTTATATATACGCGTGAAGCAAATAATACCGCAAACCAGAAAAAGATTACAGTCTTTTTTAATATATGGTCTATCTATGTGTGAAGTTTTATCTAAATCTATTTTAAAGGTTTACGCGTAGTAATAAACATGCACAGAGCAGGTTTTCAATAATATAATTGTAATAGATCAGAATTCAAACGGAATTATTTACATCAATACGACTGTACTGACTGTGTACTGAAATGTATTTATTTAAAGCCGCACTTGTTTAATCCCTTTGTCACGGAGAACTTTACAAAAATTCAGAACACCGAAACTGCGAACATCTATTTGTGAATCACACAAATTATTGTCCCGAGTGTGCGTCGGACCCACAACACTCGGCGCAACGGCAGCGCATGGCGTCCACTTACGCCAACCCACCATCCGTGTCGTTAATAGGGTAACAATCAGGATATACTCTCTGACTAAATATATAATTTTTGACTAAATATATATACTCATTGTATATCATTTCCAGGGAGAGCGCTGTTGTCTGAAATACAGATAATAATTTATCTAGTTCAGACACAGATGCCATAAAGATATCTGAGATTATGTATAAAATTGAAAATGTAAACTTGTTTAATCATGTACTTCCGCTTTTTATGGAATAAATTATTATTACCCTCCGACTAAAATTGTATACTGTCTGACTAAAGAATACCCAGTGCGTCAATATTTAGGTTACACTTAGTCGTGTAGTCCATATGTCAGAAGTTGCTGAACTTGGCTCAACTGCGCAATACCTTTAAGGCATAGAAGTTGCAAACTTGTAAATTTATAAACTATGAAACCCCAAGAGAATACGACAGGGAATTATTTCAAGCGTTAACAAACGAACTTGTATATTTTTGTTAAGTTTCGCTAACAAAAACCTATGATCGCGAGAATATATAAGCATAAACTTATGATAAGCAAACATTTAAATATGATACTAACGAGTGGTTTACAGTTGATTTATATTATCAATTAAAAGGCAGTGGCGACCGAAAATGATGTTAATTATGATAATACCATCCATACAAACTGGTCATGTTTACGAATAAATAAATTATTTGTTTTGAGTGCCGCAATTGATTGATATATCATTGTGACAGAATTTAATACGAATTGTAATGTAACCATTTTACGGTTAACTTTCGGAATATAATATGACATTAACCACAAATCTCTATAATTATAAACCTATTTACTGCTCTGACTACCTCGATATAACAATGCATAAGGTTCGATTTCCGAAACAGGCAAAGTGTTATTGGATTTGTAGGTGAAAAAATTCTCAGCATGCACGGTAAACTACAATAGGCTTGTCCTTTCTTGCAACTTAAAACCTTTGCAGACGGAATCCTAATCCTATCCTAACTAATATTATAAAAGCGAAAATGAGTTTGTTTGTTTGTCACCTTTTCACGCCTAAACCACTGAACCGATCATCCTGAAATTTTGCATATACGTTGACAGGTGTACAGAAACGGACATAGGGTACCTTTCATCCCGAAAAAAATTACTTTTTCCAAGGAAAACAATAATAACTTTCTTATGATAATAGATGGTGCCACGTGTCTTTTGAATCATGATTGAATTATATTATTACAAGCAGAGTACAACCCGAATTGTTTGTCAAATTCTAAATTAACGCGAGCGAAGCCGTGGGCAAAAGCTAGTGTGTAATAAATCGATGCCTACCCCTTCGGGATCTAGACATGTATGTAGTATAAGCCTAATAAAAGTACGGATTACATGTCATTTATGTGTACAATTCGAATAACAATTTGACATTATTATCTATACATATAATAAAATCGTAGGAAAGTCAAAACTGCACATTGAATATATTTTAAAAGAATACTTGGGGCGTGGTCTACAATCGACATCGAAGCCAAAGATATAGTTTTCAGAATTTTTGTCTGTTTGTCTGTTTGTCAGTATGTATGTCCGGGCTAAACTCAAAAAGTACTGCATAGATTTATTTCAAAGTTTGCATGAATATTACTAACAGGTCGGGTCAACATATAAGCTACATATTATCACGCTATCACCTACGGGGGAGGAGCTGTAAATCTTTATTTTTCTTACGCATTCTGTGACAGCGTGTAATCTAACGACACATATTTAAATGTTGTTTTTGAGTAAGCCATGCTATTATCTAGCTTTACACTATAAAAACTACGCCATTTAAGTAACTTGCGCAGAGAAATATAGTTGGGTTCCGCGGCGACAAACACTTTTTAGTCAAAATCTACGCGGACGAAGTCGCAGGTAACAGCTAGTTAAACAGAAAATATTGCTTCCAAAATTATACTACGCACAGATTATGTCTACATATTGTAATAATTACAACTTCTTGGTTCATTATGCTGGTATAAAGCTTTTGCCAGCCGCGGTAAGCTGCTTTACCAGGATTAAATCCGCCAGAGCCTAGGTAATAAGTCGTTTCACATCTTACAGCAGATTACTGCCGAGACTCAATGATGTTATAGGTAGAAACCTATATCTTAATAGTATTCCACTTCGATGTAATAACACCGCCTAAGTACAAATACGATCGAACATGGTGCGGCTGAAACTCAAATACGATCCGGTGACGGACCATATACAGTGCGCCGAACAATATTATTAATAATACCGGTAAGATAATTCGATCACTTGCACATCGAACTCGGCGCGGAAACGAACATAATATGTTCGTTTATTATGGTGACATATGGTGCGATGGTGTGGTGTGAAGAGCGCACCGATGCACCGTACTGTGCGTTAGTTTGGCCGCACCATGTTCGATCTATTTGCACTTTAAGGATCGTGACACGACGGTGACTACACAGATGCACTGAATCATCGCATTAACTCAGTGGTGAAGGATCGTGAGGCACTCTTGACCACATAGATTAATCGATCCGCGAGATAAACCAACATTATCACGGCTACTAATTGAGATACTATTTACTAGAGGTTTATCCGTTCACGCCTAGGAAAGCACATGAATCAGTTGCTTGTTCCCCGTGTTGCTATAGCAACGATGACTGTTGCCTATTTTTACAACTGGTAATCATTTTCGTAGTCCTCGGATTGAGGCGGTCAGGTGGCATTTGCTCTATAGAAAATAGATTTGGCTGATTCCGATTAGAATCTAAAGCTGAGTCTTATGTAATGAGACGAAGAGTAGAAGAAAGTATCCTAATATTTTTTATACTATATATTCTTACTATTTCAAGACATTACGCACAATTTCGAACCAATTTAGCAATCGAACCCTACTCGACGCACAGGTAATGACGCGGCAATCACTAAAACCAAAAAGAAACAAAGAAACGCCTAGCCTTTATCTACGCCAAATTCCAAATTAGCAAATCATATAATTATACATTAATATGTGAAGCAAAAACTGTGTACCCCTTAAAATTGCGCGGACGGAGGAGTATGAAATTTGGCACAGTTAGAGTTTATATGGAGAAGGAGTGGCGAATTCTAATATTTTTATAAAATATGCATAAGAAATACATTAAATTAATGAAAAAACACTACACGCACACAACCATGCATTTGACACACGCAGTCGAATCGCGTTATATTAGTATTTCGGCATTGTTCGACTCATGTCGTAGAATTCTTCGTAACTATGGTTACATATGTATGTGGAGTAGGTGACTAAATTAAATGTAATCATAAGGGTATAGTTATAGACAACAAAACTTTAATAACGATCAAACTTAAAATTTCAATCAATTATGGGCGAATTTCGACTACTTGGGGTCGCCAATTTGATTCTGATGCTAGTCATTATGTATGGGCTCTCTATCTAACTTATCCTATATTAACATACCAACCAGTAGCTGAAATGATTTGGTCGTATTTAAAACTGTTATAAGACAAGCCATAAATACAGAAAAGATAAAATGAATAGCTCTTGTTCTTATTGATAAGATCGGCTTATAAGTTACTCGATACTGCGAATGGCCCTTCACTTTACAGAAAGAATTTTCAGTACGAAGACTCGTAATCCTATACGTAGTAAAGGAACGCTCTTCGTTATAAAATTCAAGTGGTCTTAGAAACGGTTGCTAAATTCTTTCATAAAATATAGTATTTAATAAAAAACAATTGTGAAAATAAATATTAGCGCTATTACAAGAATAAAGCTATTAAAATAGCTTCATAAATTCTACAAAGGAAAATCTCATCATTATCTTAAAAATCATCAGCCCCACGACAATCTGTGCGATTTTTATAGTAAATTTTGATTTACTATAAAAATCGCACAAATTGTCATATAACATGTGAAAAAAAAAAGTGAAATCTGATAAACGTACATGTCTATGTGTTCTCATAAATGTTCTGCACATTTAGCTAGCAACTTGATGGACTGTAACTTCAGAAAAACCTAACAAGGATATAGAAAATGGTGACACTTATTTATAAGCAACTTGTACCCGTGGCTGTATTTCATTGATACCAAAGATATATGTATATTTAGAAAAATCTTTTACCGGGACGAAAATTGCCTCTCTTTCTAACCTATAAACGATCTCTAGGCAACAATCGCGTTAATCCCCTTAGTTGTTGTGTAAAAGAAATACAAACCAACAAACACCCATTAAATATAATACACATGTAGATTTATATAAAATATAAACCGTATTTCATCTTGTATTCAAATAGACTGGTAGGTAGACATAAAACTTGAACATTTATCTCGTGTATAAATAATCATAATAACTGCTAATATAATTATTCTAAGCATTTATATACCTACTATTTAACAGACATTTTAATAACATTTATTAATCTGCCAGTTCTTAGAATTAAACGTTTTTAATTATCTTAAGTCGACTTAGGATAATTAAAAACGTTTTATCTGTTGTTTTTATCCGGCAATCGGTGCGCCGCCGCTGCGATTCAATATAAAATAAATTTAAGATAGACATAAACACAACGACATTTCAATATGAACACACGGCTTTGTCTGCTGTAGACAACGTGACGTCAACGAGGTTTTCAGTCTAAAATAGATTTGTTTCACCGAATTTAAGATATTATATAATCTGGCGACAGTTCAGCCCACTTTTGACGTACCTTGTAAATTTTCCACTTGTATCTAAACATCATTTGTACTATTCAGTCAAAGACCACACTCAGAGGCTTCTGCTAGAAACGAATGTAATAACAATAAGTCAATTGACACGAGTCAATTGACGGACTTCGCTCCAAGCAGTTTGCACCGTTGGTTCTAAGATATAAGTGTCATATTCGTGTCACCTGTGAAGTCGTCACTGACACGCTTGTGTTGTATAGGATATGTTGCGCTAACAGGCAGCTAGCGTATCGTATTTTGTGGTTTGAGAACAGCACACCATCATCTCAGTTGATTTGGTCGGCAGACCACATTAATTACATTCCATATTGCTTATTAGTCTACTGAACCTATACATCAGCCTATATTGAACCTATGCATTTATAGGTACCTCATTATTCTTTGGACGAGACAAGAAGTTATCTTCGACTACTTTACTGGGCGTAGGTATTACAATTTTGTTTTCGTCTTTCTAACCCACGCACCACTGTGACTTTGACTAGGAAGTGAAAGAGCTCGACGTAGGTACTTATATATATGGTAGTATATATGTATGTGTCGATTCCCGCGGAGTATCACCTCTTAGAGCAAGCCGGCGTCAGACTAACAAAACTCGAATTATATGCAGCTCAGTGAGTAAACCAGGCGTTCTCTTACACATCTCCTTCTCCCATTCGTTTTCTTTCACCTTATCTTTAATTCCTTTTACCTAAGGCATGCAACACGTGAGTGGTATTCCTAGTATTACAAACTATCATATGTTCCTATAACTGCTTCCCATCAAAGCGCCTTTTACCTTGTTTATGTCTTGCCTTTCAATCGGGAAACGCTCAGTACCAAAAACGGAGACTGCAAATGTCCGCTACACAATAAAGTTTGTATAAACATGTTGCTCAGTCTTTCGTTGATTAATAATCGTTATGAAGTCAGTCAAGGGTGCTACGTTAACCTATAGATAATAGCTATAAAAGAAAGTCTAAAAATAATAAACTATACCCTGCTAGAATGAACATCACTAATCAACTGTGTAATTCAATGTATGAACAGAAACTCCCCGACAGGTTAGCTGTATCTGTAAAAGTATATAAGTTTATTTTTTATTCCAGTGACTAGTGGCATCATTCTAAGCGTGAATGATATATGTAAGGTTTCTGATTCGAGCAGTGTTATGTTCGTTTTATAAAGAAGAATTTTCAGCACTGAAGAGTCTGGATTTTAAGCTGACCTTGCTTATTTTAGGACTGTACATTAGCTACACAAATATTGTATTTTCGTACATATGCGTACAGACGTTGGCGTCCAGACACGATATTTTTCTCATTATCATTCGATATAGTTAAGCTGACAGGTTATTAGAAGCAAGCAGATAGCTGGCTCGATCATGGAGCGATCTGGCTGGGAAGAAACATCTACAATACAGAAACATGCAGGTCAATAACTCTGTGCTGTATTTCTATTGTAGGTTTTCCACAGGACCAAACGAAGATGTTATACTCTGAGCAGCTCTTTTAGACTTCCACTATAGACGTAGTAACTATTTTTTGTAGAGGATAGGCAATGGCAATGATGCACGAATGTAACCCCTAATTCAACTTTCGAAGGTTATTCGAATTCATATTTAAAATTTCTAAGGAAGCAGTACAGTATTCATTGAAATTAAACTACTATATACGGATTTTATCGCGTTGTTTATTTGACACTTTATTACAAAATTTTGAAAACTGTTACACTACTGTTACTATTAAACTTTACTAATTTTTAAGCTAATTAAATTATTGAAACTATTAAAACTATTTATACTATTATACTATTTATATTTGTGTTTACACTTTCCCCGACGTTTCGGTTGCTTTTCAGCAGCCATGGTCACGGGGAGATTAAGATGGTAGTTGTCTCAATGTTCCAGTGTAGTTATTTCAAAGTACCCGAACATAATTTAATTATGGGTGTTTCTATTTACGCAGAATGAGCTCAAAGTATCATGAAGTCTAGCTGTGGTTTTCTTCTTCCTGGGTTTGACTATTTGAATTACTGGATCCCAAGCTGGTGTGGGCGCTCTTTGGGGGAGGGCTATGTCCAGCAGTGGACTATTATAGCCTGATGATGATGATGATGATGATGAAGCTGGTGGTACATTCCAACCATCTTCTCTATTGAAATTAGGATGTTTTTTTATTTCAATAGCCTCGCGAAGCATCCTTGGTAGGAATCGGTGTTCTTTAGTTCTTTACAGTGTTGTCAATACGAAAATTAACTGTTTGTGCTGCAGTGGCCAGACATAATTGTTTTCAATAATTTCTGGCATTCTAGCAATCCATGAATGAATAATTGTAATCGAATAATATTTGTGACGTGAATATAATTTATATGATCGATATTCTACTTTTATAAGAATCCATTGACTCTAGTAACCACTAACCATCAAGTCATACCTATACAACGTGTCACAGATATAACGCACAACCTCAAACACCCCAGATAAATTATTAAATCATAATAATAATATAATCATTAAAATGTTACTTTTATGTACTTAAATATTTTAATTTAACGAATTAGTTCTGGTTATTGTGCGCGGATAGTACCTATGGGTATATTACAATAAATCTAACATTATTGCCCTTATTGCATCAAAAACCTTATTACCTCGAAGTTTTCGTTTATTTCAGCTGTTTAATAAATGGATGAATATAATTTAAAATAATAATAATTATAACACCGGTGTTGCCTTCTGCTGCTGGCTTGTATGCCTATAGTGGCTATTCAGGGGGCCCATCTAGTGAGTTGGCGAGTCACCGTCAGTCCATTCGATTAATGCTATTAGGGTATTCAGGGGAGACGCCGTTTCATCATCCATGGTTACCAATATACCAGTCCATCAAACACCCATACCTATAGCCCATATATTAAAATCCATATGTAGCAATAGTCCTACGCCTGCTGCGGCTAGTGCCGCTGTAGATGTTCCATCCCACCTTTGATTAAAACTCTCGATGGGCCTCTTCATGTTGGACCCATGTCACCGTGTAAGCCTCCCAAAGGGCCGGGTATTTTCCTAACGTATTAGGAATATACCCGTGAAAGAGAAACAAATAATAATAACATAAAAAAATATTAAAAATTGCTGAATTTGATTCAGTAGCCGATTTTGAACAAACTACTTTCAGGACGTGCGTTTATTATGTTACACGTTGTATATGCATGCATCTTTCGTTTTACATACAAATGAAATTAGGTAGCCTTCACAGATCATGACTACATGGCCATCCATGTAGTCATAATCTGTGAAGGCTACCTAATTTTTTGTTTCGTATCCTACTTAAACCACTATGCCATCATCATATCACTTAAACTACTTAAGTGGGATACGAGACGAAAATTGTATGAACCACAAATAGTTAAATTGTTCTTTGTGTCCGTAGTCCAAATGTTTCTAAAGTCCGCTACGACACAGGACTTATTCCTAGTACTTACTTATTAGTCTTTTAAACGAAATAAAACAAGAATTTGATTGCTCTTCTCCATTTTACGTACATAACACCTTCTTTCTCATCCAATATAGAAGCACGTAACAAACATGCATATTCCATCACATGTTATTCAATCAATATTGTTCAGGTACACCTTATGGTAACAAATTTAAATTTACGACGTGTACATTAATAACGGGATAACATGTCAATTATTTTGCTCGCCACTCCACAAGGATATGGCCAATTTAAATGAATGAATGTTTATTTCATAAAATTAGGATACAGTACACAGCTTAAAATAACATTAGTTTACAATAATGTAGGTATGTATTGATATGAGAAAAGACCTGTCAGGTACGAAATAGCTGCCAATATCACAGTTGGATACTGAGAAGTGCATTATAGAATATCGTAGTGTACTTGTGGAGATGAGCATTACGTCAAAGGGCTTTTATTATACCTGTCAGGTACCGGGCCGTGTTAATTAATTGAGTTAGTATAGAGCTACTACTAGGTACTAAAAACGGAGTATTCCGCTTTCGGCACCAATTTTCTCGGCACATATGGTTTCGGCATCTAAGCTATTCCGCTTTCAGCACCAATAGGTACTGAAAGTGGAATAGCTTAGGTGCCAAAACCATAGGTGCCGAAAAAATTGGTGCCGAAAGCGGAATACTCCCTAAAAACGTGCGGATTTATGTAGCTATACCTAGTTAATGTAACGTCGTGTCGTCGGTTGAATTTGATAAACCTAATTAATACATATTTTAAAAACGACTGTAACTTATTTTTTTTTATTTTTTTTTTTTATTTTACTCGTCAAAATGACCACACTCCACCTGATGGTAAGCAGTCGTGTGGTCTAAGAGCAGTGGCCTCCACATCGCCCCCACAGTAGCCGAGGCGATGTTCAGGTCTCTACTTTGACGGCCTGAGAAGATGCTTTTTCACGCCCCGCTTAAAGAACCCAGGATTGAAGGAAGAAGGAAACACGTGCCTTGGCAGAGAATTCCATGCCTTGGTCGTTCGGCAGAGATATGAGGACCCAAACTTGTTGGTACGCGCTCTAATCGACTCTACCGTGTAGGGATGGCATCTGAGCCCAGCACTTTTGTTTGTTAAGGTTTTATTCCTTAATTTCTTAAGCGATCATCATTAAATTTCGTATACAAGTTCTTAGGGGCGCAGGAAAGGACATAGCCTTAGATACCTTTAATCGAGAAAAGCACCTACTGTTGCCGGGCGATGCCTCGGGCAATAACTAGTATAGTATAGCTTACTGAAGTTGATATTTAATAGCGAGACTACCGTGTGACTGTTGGCTTAAGTAAACGAATTTAATGTCTGGCTAGGAAATGAATTGAAAATTGAATATTAGATAATATAATAATAATAATATAATATTCTACCACATACACAAAACACCATCTAGCCCAAACTAAGCAGAGCTTGTACTATGGGTTCTAGACAATGAATAAACATACATATATACTTTGTTTTTTGTAAATACATTCATATTACACATAGAAACACCCAGACAAAGACAAACATCCGTGTTCATGCACACAAATGTTTGACTTGCGCGGGAATCGAACTCGCGACCTCAGGCGTGGCAGTCGGTTACACTATCCACTACGCCATCGAGACCGATAATTAGTCCTAATTGCCTATTCCTCACCATCTACATACATAGGTATATAGATACACTTGGAAAATTCAAACTGTATTCTATCGACGATATGGCCATCCTACTGTCGTGTATCCAATCCATAAAAGAGTTTAGAAACTGTATAATATGGACAAACGATGGATAAACAATGGATTTACTAGTATAAGATATTAATGTTAAGTGAATTAGAAAACATCGTTGTCTAGAAGAAAATTTCCATAGAAAATGGTCACTTAGATCAATTCATTGGTCACTTTTAACGACACAATAAGTTGTTTATAAAAGTATTAAAATAAAAAATATGAGATTACTAGCTTTTGCCCGCGGCTTCGCTCGCGTTAATTTAGAGTTTGACAATCAATTCGGGTTGTACTCAGCTTGTGATAATATAATTCAATCATGATTCGAAAGACACGTGGCGTTCTCTATTATCATAAGAACGTTATTATTATTTTCCTCGGAAACAGTATTTCTTTCGAGATGAAAGGTAGCCTATATCCGCTTCTGTACACCTGGCAACGTATATGCAAAATTTTAGGATGATCGGTTCAGTGGTTTAGGCATGAAAAGGTAACAAACAAACAAACAAACTCATTTTCGCTTTTATAATATTAGTTAGGATATGATAGACAAAGGGATCAACATATTTAATGTTATGCAAGAATTCAAAGATAAATATAAGTTCTGTCTCATCAAGACGATAAGTTTAAAACGGAGTGTGGAGAATAATGGCAATGGCTTCACCAATAGAAGGCGAAATGGTTTTTTTTTTTGCGCCTATACAATAGCAGGAGTAGAAATGTATGACACGCGCATTCCGTCAGCCATGTTTACGCCTCAAGTATTAAAAGGAGCGCCTATTGTTGTTCGTAGTCAACAGTACCTGATACCGAACTGCTACTCGCATTTGAACTACAGACGTATTACAAAAATATGTGCATATGAACACTTCGGCATGTGACTTTGTCCCACAATTTATTTAACATGCGCTAATGTCATTGTTCATAACGATTTCTCGATAATCGAAATCGAAACCATTTTCTCTTTACCGGCGCCGACTACCAGTTTAAAAATAACCATCAGGTCATTTTATTTTAAAGCAAACCTCTATTAAACGACGGCGAGGCAGGCTTTTATCAACTAACTGAGTTATATGCGGGCAAAGGAAAACTTGTTTGATATAAACGAATTATATTATCAGGGCTTGCCTACATCAAATAACGAGGTATAGTGTTGAGACCATAGACAACGCTGCCATTCTGCCCTGTGCAAATTAGGTTAGGCCACGAGATGGGCGCTTTTATTTTAAGCGGGAAATTATATTTAGACTTTTGTCTAGACTTCATTTCCTGTGCTTTAACGATTGTATATACATATGTATAAATTACAGCCTCTGTGTTTGTAAAAAATTATTACTACAAACTTAATTAAATGTATTATTTTTAACTTTTGTATTTTTAAAAGTTGATTTTTAACCTGTCTATTGTTGTAATGTCAGATTTTATTTGAAACCTATTATGTACTTGTATGTCCGCTGATGCGCTACTGCGAGTCAAGTAACTGCCTAAGTTATCATGTGTTAGTTGGGACTTCTTCGAGGTAAACTCACAACTATTATCTACTGTACAATTGAGATTATCTTTAGTGCGAAAAGGCTTTAAAATATTTTTATCCTCCGTAGGGGAGAGAGGTCAAGAGATGAGTGTGTCCATTCAAAGGCCTTAAGCTCACATTCTATAAGCGATTTCACATTGGTCTCGAGGCATTAGTTTGTACTTGTGAGATCCCGGTTATTTCATTATGTTGCCATCTACTAGGCTTGTATTGCTGGCGAAATGTGGCAGAAATTCATCTCTACCTCTTGTGTGAACTATAGCTAAGTCTTTATCTGTACACGCAAAGCTTTACATTATAATGAAGGTGTTTAAAAACAAAATGAACATAATCGTTTGTTTCATTGGTCCGGTGGCATAAGTTCGATTCTCATTGTCGTAATTCTTCAAATTTCAAGTAATCTAAAAGCGAGTAATCTGCTTGGTAGTAAGCGCTCAGTTCTTGCCTCCTATCACGCAAAGAATACGCATGGCTAACAAAATGTATGGTTGTAGTACGCCTGTGTATAAATCTCCCGAGATTTCAGCGTGAAGTTATAAATTCTAGTATTTTTATTGAGTCACAGCGCTCGCCATTGGCAATATTTGGTTACGGCACCGGGGATGTACTAGTTCACAGGAAAATCTGCATGTGAGTAGTAAAACTGTTCCTGCATTGCCATCAACTCAATTCCATTTCCTTTGAGTCGGCAACGTGTGTATGATACCTCTGATGTTAGAAACGAGCGCCGCGGTAACCTCTTACCGGCAAGCGAGCCTTATGCTTGCTTGTTATCAGAGAAATATTAAAATGTTTACTCACAAAATTAATAAGCCAATTAATAGAGGACATCTCTAGACCTGTTCCTTTCAGTCACGGCGACCAATCTGCGCAAGATATATTTTGGTGTACAAGTGTGATACCAAAAACAAGTGCACTCTCTGTTTCCTAACTCTTATGATCCGATTGGCTATCCGAAACGACCGGGGATATATCAGTTGCAGGAGCAACAGCTTTACGTGCTTTTCAAAGCACGAGGATGTCGAAAACTGCTAATTTCATAACTTTGAGCTGCTATTGAGATTTCGTAGCACAAAATTCCAGTAACTTTTCGTAGGACCAACCTGGGATTCGAACCCGTAATACACAGCAGTCGCATTCCTTACCACTGCATCAATTACATTATATTTAGAATAATAACGTCAGATGTAATATGAAAAATAAAATACGTCGCCATGTCTTTTTTTACCTACTAAACATCGTTACGTTTGACGTATCATTGACGTAATAACATTTAACTAGCAGTCGCCATTCGACCATAATTGATTTAAATTTTAAATTTGATCGTTATTACAGTTATATTGTCTAATAGTTACGAAGAATTCTACGACATCAGTCGAACAATGCCGAAATACTACGAACGTGATTCGACTGCTTGTGTCAAATGCATGGTTGTGTGCGTATGGTGTATTTTTATTAATTTAATGTATTTCTAATGCATATTTTATAAAAATATTAGAATTTGCCACTCTTTCTCCATATAAACTTTAACTGTGCCAAATTTCATACTCCTCCGTCCGCACAATTTTCGTAAAAAGGGATACAAAGTTTTTGCTTCACATATTTATATATAAATATGATTTGTTAATTTGGAATTTGGCGTAGGTAAAGGCTAGGCGTTTCTTTGTTTCTTTTTGGTTTTAGTGATTGCCTCGTCATTACCTGTACGTCAAGTAGGGTTCGATTGCTAAATTGGTAAAACATTGTGCGTACTTGATACTCCTTCCTCTGCGCAATTTTCGTAAAAAGGGGTACAAAGCTTTTGCTTCACTAATTAATATATAGATTAGGATCTTATTTGAGTTTATAGTAACGTGAAGAATTAACGACATATAAGATATGACTGTCCTTTGCAGTTGGCCTAACGTGTACATCCAACGGTAAGGCATAATGTAAGATTCCCGCGTCAAACAAAATATAATTAGACTTTTTGTTCGAAGATTTTCAATAGCAATGTGGAATCTAGAAATAGGCCCTTATACCTACACTAGATGTGCTCGCGGTTTCACCCGCGTTAATGATTACTGCGCCGCTCCCATGGGTCGTAGCGTGATGTTATATAGCCTCCCTCGATAAATGGGCTATCCAACACTGAAAGAATTTTTCAATTCGAACCAGTAGTTCCTGAGATTAGCGCGTTTAAACAAACAAACAAACAAACAAACAAACTCCTTACGCTATCAGTATAAAATATCAGCTTTATAATATTAGTATAGATATGACCTAAACATAGTTTTTCCGGAAAGTGGGTGTCTAGCTCTACCTACCATTTAGCGATATATTTATAACCGTGAATCTAGGTACCTATAAATCAGACCAGTACACTACCAAGCCAAGTGGTGACCTTTGAACTTTTGAAGGTTATGAGTGTATCAAATAATTAACCTTCGCTCGCTTTAAAGGCAAGGCAAAACGTGTGAATGAAACCAGCCTGTCTGAAAATTCTCTATAAAGTTTCTGAAGATGTGTTAACTGTTAAAAAGAACTAACATCTATTTTTTAAAGAATGAGAATCAAAGGTCTGGTTGTAAGTGCTTATCGAACCGTAGCCTTAACTTGTGAGAGAAATGATTAACTCGTGTGCTGCAATAAAGAAATCGCTACGCCAGGGACAAAGGAAAGTCATCTCTGCCGACTCCTATTTCTACTTACACTAATAGCTCATAGTTGTCAAAATGTTTCTATAATACGCATATGCCTAGCCATTTCGGCAGCCATAAAAATATATACTTACATTTTTATTCTACAAAGACATTCTCAGTAAGTAATAGTTGTACCAAGCAGACGGCTATAGACTCCCTCCCTATTACGTAGGCTCTAATAACAGACTCATTATTACGTAACACATTTTACATCCCACGGTTATTGAAAATAAACCCAATTACATACATTCTGTATCGTTCTTCACTTTAAGAGCATATTCTCAACTCGATAATAAAGCAAAGTGGAACATTACAAATATGCTATAATTCTGCAGAATCGCTCCGTTGTCTTATAATCAGGTGCAATAATATAAATTGCAGTGCAGGTACGAGATTGCATACCACCCTGGCGATAAATAATACTTTTCATTTATTACTATAGCTTTTTTACTGAGAACGACACGGTCACGACACGGCACCGGGACAATTTTGAAAATAAACTTATTTTTAAAAAATGCTCTCCCTTTTAACTTAAAAAGACAACGCCCGCACTATGAATAAATCCTGTGTCGCGGGAGACTTTACAAACATTCAAACGACGGACACAAGAACACACAGACTCAAACCAACAACCCATCTGTGGGTCACACAATGTGTTATAATTATGAAATTATTGTTTCTATTTACTTTTCAATTTTATATCAGTTTTGTTTAAAATTTGTTAATTAAATTACCAGTACCATTTGTGAACGTCGATGTTGTTAAGCCGTTGTCAAGCGTAGAGAGTAAGTAAACTATCATTCTGCTTGCACAAGCCTGTTCCTAGCCTAGGCTACAGATTTACAACGGCTAGAAGGGGATCGTCACAGCTTACACTGCTTTTAAAACATTATGCAGAAAACGGTCATGAATATTTAGTTGCCAATTATTTATTGAACGGTTATTGAAGTTAATAATAAAAACAGTATTGCAATTTATATTTAGTACTTAATGTTTCTATAGGTTCACTTTAATTAATTATTTGTTTTCTTTTATTGCCTTAGTGTCTTTTATGGCGCACAATACATTGTTGGTGTTTATGTTGAGAACAGAAGCAACGTTGATATTTCTTGACACTTGTGTTAAATGAATATCCATTTTGGTACTCATAATAATTATTGTAAAATAACGCGTTTCTCGTCGTAAAATAATGCGTTCAGCGTCGTGAAAACAGAGCTATTATTTAATAATAATTGAAAATGAGATCTTAACTTCATTTAATGACGTAATAGTTGGCAATATATATTTAATATTGCACATATATAACTTCTATCATACCTTCTAACATACTAAGTCGATGGCAACTAGTTATAACTTATACACATTAATGTTCAGAAACGAATGTAGGTATACCTATAACCATTTGCCAATATTATTCCATTTTGTTATAACTAGTTCACCACTGAAGATGCTACATTATTTATTGCAGTAGCCGCACAAAAACTACTTCTTAAATAGCCTAGCCTGGCCTAGCAACCTAACAATACCGAAATACTTTACGCGCAAGAAATCCCGTAAGCTATTCATCCATATTGATGGATACACAATATATTAAAGTATATTTTCGCGATATGCACTTTACTTCGTGTCATTAATCGCTACAAACTTCACAAAAGGTGGGGCAAGTGCAATCAGGTGGAGTGTGGTCATTTTGAAGAGCAAAATAAAAAATAACAAAAATAAAAACGAATTATGATAAGCCTTGACCATCACCTATTGATTTCTTAGACACGTGTGCTTCCGTTACACGTGTCATTTATAGATATAATAATAGTCGGCCTCGATGGCGTAGTGGTTAGTGTAACCGACTGCCACGTCTGAGGTCGCCGGTTCGATTCCCGCACAAGTCAAACATTAATATGAATGTATTTACAAAAAAAAAAGTATATATGTATGTTTATCCATTGTCTAGAACCCATAGTACAAGCTCTGCTTAGTTTGGGCTAGATGGTATTGTGTATATGTGGTAGAATATTATATACTATTATTATTATAACTATATTGTATGTGTATATTTGATATTGCATTATTATACAGTAAAGAAACAAAGTATGAGTATTCCACCAGTAAACAATGAATTAATGAGAAACTAACACTATGACATACAGGTTTATAGTAAGAAGTTTTTAGATACTAAGTCAAGTTGTAAGTTATCTAAGTGAAGCATGGAACCCGTATCTCCAATTTTTATACTGTGCTATTTTGTAATAAAGTTGTTAGTTATGATCATTACTTGTAACGATTGTCTACCCATGTTTCATTTTTACTAACATATACTTTATTAGCTGACCCACGCAACTCCATTTGCGTTATTATAGTAAGTTTTTTATTGAATAAACATTTATTTACTATCCAGATTAACCCAGTTAGTTTTTTATCGAATAAACATTTATTTATTATCCAGACTAGAGCGCGTACCAACAAGTTTTGGTCCTCATACCTCTGCCGAACGACCAAGGCATGGAATTCTCTGCCAAGGCACGTGTTTCCTTCTTCCTTCGATCCTGGGTCCTTCAAGCGGGGCGTGAAAAAGTACCTTCTCAGGCCGTCAAAGTAGAGACCTCAACATCGCCTCGGCTGCTATGAGGGCGGTGTGGAGGCCACTGCTCTTAGACCACATGACTGCTTACCATCAGGTGGAGTGTGGTCATTTTGACGAGCAAAATAAAAAATAAAGATTACCCCAGTTAGTTTTTTATCGAATTAACATTTATTTATTATCCAGATTAACCCACCTCGTGATAATGGATGAACGTGTAAAATTTATTATAATACTGTCATAAGTGAACTAGCATGAACTGACATGTACAATTAATTTTGAAATATTTTATTTATTCTGATATTATAAAGCGGAAGAGTTTGTTTGTTTGAACGCGCTAATCTCAGGTACTACTGGTTCGATTTAATGTTGTATAGCCTATTTATTGAGGAAGGCTATACCATCACGCCACAACCAACGGGGGCAGTGCAGTAACGATAAACGCGGGTGAAACCGCGGGAACGTCTAGTCAGTAAGATAAAACCATTAGAATTAACTGTAAGACTCTCGAGAATGCTGAATTTATCCTAAAAATGAACAAGCAAAAACACCAGTTCTTTTTACTTTTTGGTATTTACACCATTACTTGACTACCTGTTGACTACTGTCTTTAAAATCTGACCACACTGTATGGTTACGCATTGTATCTACGCCTTAGGACAAAAAATTCAAATGACGTACCTACTTGCTTAAATCTTTTATTATTTAATGCGGCTGTTTTAGTTTCACCGCATCCTTGGCTACTTTGTATAAGTATGAGAATATGCACATCTGCCAATAATAAGTTCCTGAATACAATTCTGGGGTCGACCCACACGTTCTATACAATATGCAAGACTATATACTACTACTGCAAATTACTTAACAGAACATATCTATATCATAGGTAGCGATAGCATGGTGGACGAACGTTGGACTGCCACGCGCGGATCTCTGACTTGTCGAAGTTATGTGCGTATTAAATAGTTAATTATCGCTAGCTTTAACGGTGAAGGAAAACATCGTGAGGAAACCTGCATGTCTGAGAGTTCTACATAATGTTCTCAATGATATGCGAAGTCTGCCAACCCGAACTGGGCCAACGTGGAATCCACCACGGCCTAACCCTTCTCATGCTGTGAAGAGGCTCGTGCCCAGCAGTTGGTCAGTTTAATACAGGGCTGATATTATTATATATATATATTACTAATATACCTACACCGTTATTGTTTACCCAAAAATCGAAATTACTCAAACTCAAACTCATTTATTGCGAAAATGGGTAATTCAGATAACATAATATATATAAATTGGTCTCTCCAAAATCCGCCTGAAGGCATGCAATTTTACAGATATCTTTACTGATTGTGCATTACTAGTAATCATATAAAATTAATAAATTAATTACAATAACAACTCCATTAAAAATAATAAATGTCAGGCAAGGTTATTATGGTACAAGTCAATTAAGAATATAATATATGTCGAACAATAATTAAAAATTAAAAAATATCATGTCAGTAAATTAATTAATACAATAGGTTATTTCTCATTATTAGTTTGCATGTCATTTATAAATTCGTTATCACTATAATAGGCTTTTTCTACGAGTAATTGTTTAACTTTATGTTTCAATACATTGATGCTCATACTTTTTAATATCAGTTTAGGTAGGTGATTATAAACTCGTGGCGCCATGCAGAATACACTATTTGTCATCAATGCACTTTTGTGTTGAGGACAGTGAACTTTCAAATTGTGGCGTTTGCTTTTATAATTTTCATACATCGTTAAGTTACTACTATCACATTAGCAATAAATCAAAACGCAAACTGAGTTTACAATCGAGAAAATCCTTTCTAGTATCGATCAATGGATAGTTCAATGGACTTGCGATCAAGTGGTACTTTTCCACATTGCACGACCCTTGTTAACGCACTTGTAACAGAAGCTTAGCTCAAGGGGCTAACAAGAATACTAGTAACCAGTAATCGCGCGGTGGTCGAAATTCAACCCGCACCTTTACCGTATCAATTCAAACTACGCCAAATCTCACATTTCTACGTCTACATAAATTATAAAAGAGATACTAAGATTTCTTCACGTCCCAATTTATTAAATTGTAAATGCATACATACATACATACATAGATTTACGCCTGTTTCCCAGAGGGGTAGGCAGAGACTACGGATTTCCATTTGCTAAGATCCTGACACACTTCTCTGGCTTCATTCACTTTCATCACATTCCTCATACACGCCCGTCGGTTCAAGGAGCTCTTAACCTGGCCTTTGTCCAGAACGCCTGCGATCTGATCGAGAAACGTTCGCCTAGGTTTGCCTCTTGCGACTGTTTCATTCACACTAGCCTTATAAACTTTCTTAGTCAGTCTTTCCTCGTCCATTCTTTCTACATGTCCAACCAGCTTAACATATCCTTTTCTATTCTTGTCACTATATCCACTTTCACGCCGCAAAATGCAAGGGTAAGTTTATTTGTTTGTTACGCTTTCACACCTTAACTAATCGATCGATCATCATGAAATGTCGTACACGTTGCCAGGGGTACAAAAAAGCATCCCGAAACATAGAAATTTATTGACGAATTTACATTAATACGTGTGAAGACGTGGGCAGATTTTAGTATTATATAGATTTAAAGCCCAAACTGCTGGTCATCTTTTTTCTATATAATGAAGTAAATTATCATATAACAATTTACAAAGATGTGATTCTCTCAAAGCTTTGAGCAAAACGTATTTAATATATTTAATCAGTAAAAAGGGGCTTATAACTTAAGCTCGGGTCGTCGAGAAATATCCAAACCGCGGTCCCGTGTCAATACCATTATTATGAATAGTTATGTATTTGTAGTATTCACACAGTCCCTACTTATATAATATACTATCTGCTTCCCGCAACTTCGGCCGCGTGGAAGTTAACAAAAAAGTATTTGTTCAGTTCGCTGGGATTGTTTTCTATAATAAAATTAGCCTAATTACTTTTATATCGTCAGCTATTCGCCAATGTAAGTCCCGTCAAAATCGGTCCGGCCTTTCAGAGATTAACATTAAAAAAATTGATTTTATTGTACAAGTAGCGTATATACTTACATTTGATTTAGTTAGATTTTCTCGTATAAGTATACCTTGTATACTTTCAAAAGCATTTAGTAAAAAGCTGTTATTTTGACATTACAAACAGACACTTTAATTTTATTTATTTGTATAGATAAGTAAAAGTAGATAGGTATGCTAATTTCAACTCTCCACTTAATTCGTATCTAACCGACATGATTAAATTTTCATAGACTAACAGCTAGACAGTAAATAAATATACGTGACACTAACAAATAGGTATTTTCTGCCCAGACTTAGAACATGTTTCCGTTGATGACACGATTTGATAAGTAGCCCTTTTTTTGTCGCCTGCTCTGAGTGTTGTAGGTTAGAATCTCACACGTGAGAAAAATGATTTACAAATTATAATCAGAAAATAATCCGAGTATGGGAGTTCTTTGTGCCAGTTGTTTAAACGGCGAGCGACTCAAAGCGCGGTCATTTTATTTCAATGTACCAAATACAGTCTTATTCTGAACCATTTTAGGTTGAAATTAAATTGTTACTGAATTAGTCTCTTCGCCATCACTTCATCCGTCGGCGCTGACCCTTAATCGACCGTGACGCGTAAGATTACATTCGAATATTCGAATACATTTGTGGCTAGCGCAGTATCTACTTTGTATTGTACGCAGGCACAAACATTTGTGTATTGTCGAAACATTCGAATGGATTGTACACATAGCCAATCGTGATACACGGACATGGCCATCTCCACGAATGCCAATCACATATCACAGACTAAAATGCCACTGTCAAATTCAGCGCGTGTGTTTTGGTACGCGGGCATTTTCTATTTTGTCCATTTGGTTTATGTACAACGATGTAAAGCGAAGCACGCGAGATATCAATGTTCATTTTGTACATCGTTCTTTCCGCATGCAGTATGATGTTTTGCATATTTTTGTGTCGTCCATTTCATATGGTAAATATAAAGCTGCGTAGTTTCTAAATTTAATAGTTTCTCAGGCATCGATCTCATTCAAAAACGTAGCGCTATTAGTTTTACAAGTTTTGATTCACATATAAAACTGAATCTGCAAAATAAATCGTTCGAGTACCTTTTTGAGTAACATTCACGTATTCAGGTTTCATCATGATGTTTATATTCACGGACAAAACTAGTGTTAATTAACGCATAACTTGAAAACTCATAGGAATGGAAATTTAATTGGACGAGAAACGTCGACAGTGTGTACAAACTGCTTCACATTGAGCAACCATCGCCAGCCTAAATCAAATCAAATCAGTTTATTTGCAATAATATAGGTATAAAATGTTCTTATTATACAAAATGAAGCACCTCTACATAGCACGAAGGCTCTCGCTGTGTAACTATCAGGTAGATATTTCTACCCTCTGCGTACTATTTTAACAAGGAGAGTTGACAGTTGAGCATAGTCTGTATTCAGATTTTGTTAGTTAGTTGGACGTGTGTTATCCGCACTTAACCTCGTAACTGGGCTATTGTACGTGTATTCAGATTCATTACAATACCGAACTAAAGTAGCGTATCGACTTTCTTTAGACTGACGCTCATATATAATAATAATACCGATACTGAATATGACTCGATGGCGTAGTGGTTAGTGTAACCGACTGCCACGCCTGAGGTCGCGGGTTCGATTCCCGCACAATTCAAACATTTGTGTGCATGAACATGGGTGTTTGTCTTGGTCTGGGTGTTTCTATGTATAATATGTATGTATTTACAAAAAAATAAGTATATATGTATGTTTATCCATTGTCTAGTACCCATAGTACAAGCTCTGCTTAGTTTGGGCTAGATGGTGTTGTGTGTATGTGGTAGAATATTATTATTATTATATAAACTGTCCCGCAGCCCGAACCCGCGCCTCTTCTCTTTACAGGAATGGTTTGGCCAAAGTCCACCACGCTGTCCCAGTACGAGTTGGCACACGACACATATCTTCGAGAACATTATGAAGAACTCTCAGACATGCAGATTTCCTCGTGGTGTTTTCTTTCACCGTTAAGACTGCGCCGAGCGTAAGACGCGGTTGGACTGAATAACAGAGCTCGATATTAAAATCGGCGCGCGGCCGCCGTAGTAAAATTGTATGGAGGATTTGAAGTGCTTTTTTGATAAATATGTATCTTTATTGTCAACCAATAACTTAAATATTTGGGACGGACAAATTTTAATACAACTATTTATATTTCATTTAAGCTGTAAAATAGGATAGATTTCTACTGTTATAATCTAAATAAAAAATCATTTAATATGAGCTTACGTTTTTGCATTTTTCGTGCAAATTTGCGTAATTCTGTAGGCGAATATATTAATTATTTAAAGTTTTTAACACGGAGTAATTGTAAACACATTCATTGTTATGGTAAATGTATATTTTATATTTGTATTAAACAAAAAGTGTTGATTTTATCAATTTAACGGTGACCGCCTGTTTTGTCACATTTCGCTCGGCGCAGTCTTAAAGCGATAACTAATTACTTAATATGCACTTAAGTTTGAAAAGTGAGAGGTAGCTTTGAGATCGAACTCGAGACCCTCTGCATGTCAATATAATGTCAATCACTAGGCTATTATAATAAGCAGAAGTGTATTACACAAGAAATTTTCCCAGCCATGTATTTAGATACCTCTTAGTAAATGCCAAGCTTATTGTAAAGTATGGCACATTCCTAAACATCGAACTACAATTGAGAAGTTCCTCAAAGAAAATAGAATAACACTTTGTTAACCCAATAAGCTTGGTATCAAAACTCGCAGTCGGTTGTAATAAGCGGAAAACCTATGTCAACGGACAAGCGATACAGTTCCTATTAATTTCTAAGATGCAATTACGCCCGTAACATAGAGAAAGTCCATAAGTGTGTGCTTTTCATTTAGAAGCATATTTTCAATATGACCTTGTAATTAATTGTGTTTCAACCTGGAACTCAGATTGTTGAAATTCTTAGTAGGTAACCGTACGAGGTGTAAGCAGAAACATATAGCTAGTTCGTGCTCGGTATAGATCCGTAGAACCACCAGCTAGGTTTTTAACTGCCTCCGTGGCGCAGCGGTAGTGAATGCGACTGCTGTGCGTTA
This sequence comes from Catocala sponsa, assembly GCA_963564715.1. Classification (NCBI taxonomy): domain Eukaryota; kingdom Metazoa; phylum Arthropoda; class Insecta; order Lepidoptera; family Erebidae; genus Catocala; species Catocala sponsa. The sequence continues at coordinate 6,428,592 of OY751326.1, forward strand.
GGTCTCGAGTTCGAATCCCGGGTCGGGCCAACAAAAAGTTATTGGGTTTTTTAGTTAAGAAATCTCAATTCGAGCCCGGAGTTAGGAAGTTCGCGGTGTTAGACACCTCCGTGCCTCGGAAAGCACGTAAAGCCGTTGCTTGATATATATGAAGCATTTTTATTTATAAACATTTAGCTCTATAGTGTCAGTATTATTCATTTATTTTATTTTGGGTCATTTAAGGGTTTACTAGAACCGTATATTGCAGCTAATTCATATATACTGAATGTTTGTATTTTTGTCAAACCTAACTTCAATACTGAAAAGTAAATTACAAAACAAAATTGAACCCCACAAAATAAAATGTTTGTTTTTATTTGTTTTAAAAGTACATTATAGCATTTCTTATTTATCTAATACTAGCTTTTGCCCGCGGCTTCGCTCGTGTTAATTTAGAATTTGACAATCAATTCGAGTTGCACTCTGTTTGTAGATAATAATATAATTCAATCATGATTCGAAAGACACGTGGCGCCATCTATTTCATAAGAATGTTATTGTTGTTTCTGTCCGTTTGTCCGTTTCTGTACACCTGACAACGTATATGCAAAATTTCAGGATGATCGGTTCAGTGGTTTAGGCGTGAAAAGGTAACAAACAAACATACAAAGAAACTCATTTTCGCTTTTATAATATTAGTTAGGCAGTTTGGACTAGGATTAGGATTTGCTGCCATACTCAAATATATGCTGCGCAACGGCAGCCCTAAGAAAGATGGGCAATCTCCTTTGATAGGTGTTACTGAACATACGTACGTATCCTCACGCCTGTATCACTGAAGGGGTAGACACATTTGTATCACGCCGGTTATGTTTTCATGTTTGACGGAATAGTGGGCGAATTCTATGCCCGTTTTCCGGTAACATTTTGACATTCTAGCAACTAACCTAAATCCTATATATTTTGCCGTTCATAAGTCTTACTTTGTGATCTTAATGAATAAATTATTTTTGACTTGACTTTGACATTTAGGCTGCTGTTAAGAAATTCTGGCCAGAAAATGCCAACTACACTACCCGTGCCGGGAATTGAACCTGTGACTATGCATAGCAGTCGCATTCATTACCGCTGTGCTATGAAGACAGTTCCATATACTATAACTTATAGTCATATTATTCGCAAGCGACGGTCGATATTCATCATCTCAGCCGAAAGACGTCCACTGCTGGACATAGGCCTTGGGGCAACCCAAGGTTTTCCACACAGACCGTTCTTGGGCCACCCGCATCCACCCGCAACCACCTGCTTCCCGCGACCCCTACCAGCTCGTCGGTCCAACTTGTGGAGGGCCTACCCTTGCTGGTCGATCATAGCTTAAAGTTAATTTACTTGCTTACGTAAAGACTTGTGACCGTGTAATTAAAATCAAGTTCGATATAGCGTTTCATATCTCACGCCAGGAATTAATTAAGATGATCGAATTGACCGTCAGAACTAAACCAAGTTACTTTAAGACATTGGGAGCTTATTGCTTTTTAATGTGTTATTCCACATTGCATGTTCCCGTTTTAAAGACGGAATTGTAATCACAGATATCCGTATTGCAGATACATAGAATAACTAAACTAGGAACTACTATTTGTTGATTAGACAAATTTATTGGATAGAACCTATAACACTGGGCCGATCTGCAATGTGCTTTTATGTATTCCGTCACACAATCAATGTTGTCTCCTTGACACCATAGCTGATAAAAATCTTCCAAAACATTAAAGATAGTGTAAATATAAATAATGAAATAGTTAATTTCATTGATTAATATAAACGCCGATATAAAATCCATATAAAGTAGTATGGATCTCACATAATAAAAGTATGGTTATTATATTTTCAAAATAATCAGCAGATCAAGACGTAAAAATTAAAATCAATGCTTCTTTTTAATACAACAGACAAATATTAGGAATAATTCCTGTCGTGGGGGACTTTACAACACAATTTACGGATCACACAAATTTTTGACACGTATGGGGATCGAACCCACAACACTTGACGCAGTTGCGAGGCAGTTACATAAACCACTACGCTATCCGTGCGTGTATTGTGTCGGAACACCGGCGTCTGTGCGCCGATGGACAAAATATTGAAAAGGTTATATTACAAATTGTTCCAAATGCATAGCTTCGAAGCTTGCAGCTCTGTCTGAGTGCAGTCATAGTGCAGTATTATACGTAGATAAACTATGTAGCTAAAACTACCGCAGTTATATACCAAGCTCCGCAATTCAGTAAGCATACAGATCAAACGTTCACTCCATTCATTCAAATCGGTTACTGAGTTGTTCATTTCGACAATACGGTTCAGTCATGGTTGGCCACGGTATGCATATACATACGATGGAGATTGAACTTCATAATTAGTGCAAAATTGCACGGCATTAAAACTACTAATGCATACAGAGTTACACATACGTCAGTATAAGTACAAAAGCTTAGATACAGGTGTATTGTTACACCCACATTTCGCCTACAATTTTATAAAATCTATGTTAAGTTTGCGAGTCTATAAGTACTATAGATTTAAATCATAAAACAGATCTAATATTAATATAGTACATATATAATGGTAGTATTTAACTGCACAGCAAAATATGCTGACCAAAAATACTAGTTGCACACCAAAATATATTTAAAGAGATCAAACTAAGTCGACGGAGCCCCGCTTCGCGAGGCTCCTAGTTTTTGGGTGCGTTTAAGGAACCTAACATAACCTAACCCTTCCGTGACGGAATGCAGTGATTTGAGGCGTGTAGGTGCTCGTTATGATATATTTTAGTAAGCATATTTTGCTGCGCTATTAGTATTTTTGGTGGTCATTATATTTAATCCCCATATATAATATGTCACACTACTGGCAGCGAGCTTCTTCTCAGTATGAGAAGGATTAAACTATAGTCCACTACGCTTGGTAAATTTTACATATAATTCAGAAAATGATAGAAAATCAGACATGCGAGTTAAAGCGAGCGATAAGTAACTATTTTAAGACTAACAACAAGTAAATCAAAAACTGAAAAACTAGCGAAATATGTATAATATATGGGTCTCTGTCTACCCAGGCGTGAATCTACATATGTGTGTCTTGGCATCAATTATACCTCAAAAGAATTGTGTTGAACAAAGTAGAACAAAAATATACAGAATCATAAACAGCAATATTAAGCTGTATGCGTAAAGAATCGTTTCTAATTTTAAAAAGTTATAGTTTCAAAGTGAACGTGCGTTGTGAAGTGACATGGGTACGTCGGTGTAAAGGAAATGAGACAGCGCTGGGAGCAGCAGACCTATGTATGTTATGTGTGTGCACAGTGTATTTGTGTGTATAAATAGGATGCACACTAACGTCCACCCTTTGAGTACGATATAGCGAATATAATATTTTTAAATTAAATAAATGTAGTTGCAGTCCGAAGGCTTAGCTAGTTTTATTTGCCATTTTTAATAGACAGCTCATATAATGCATTTGTTGCGAGAAAATATTGAAATGAGGCAAAGAAATTCTTGCGAGTATTCTATTTAAGTGGTTTGAATATTTAATATAAAGCGTTATTCGATTAAAATATGTACCTACGTAATAAATAAACAAAAACTAAAATGTTAGCATCTGCATTTACCATACGTAATTATTTTTGGAGCTTGATTCGAATATAGTTATAATATTTAAATAGGTAAATACAAAACATACATTTTTTAATAATTCAGTATGATGTTTTTGCCGACAAACGCATACAGCTAAAATGTTTGATGTTTATGTTAATTGCGCTACCTCCGTAAACTTCGAAACAACTATTTATAGAAAGGAGATTTGGCGACTACACCAATGCCAGTCTATAATCATATAATATAATTATCAAAAATAAAAGTATTAAAAATGAGCAACGTTATAAAACGACGAAAATAATTACATAAATTCCTTTTACCGGGAACGAGATAAATAATTTCCCCGAAAACACTCCGTTCAAATTCACCGATACCATATTCGCTTTGACTTGGAATGCATTCTGACACTACGGGGCAGGGGAGTCAATGCTCGTGACAACCTTTGACTTCATTGATAAGGGTTTACAAAACGTCAACTGGAATTAAGCACAAAGCTTTGTCAAGTGCATCGGATTGACGTCCCCGTCAAAGGTGCAGGTGCAGACATTCGGACCAAGAGCCTTTGTTTCACAAAATTATGCCGATCTCCGGACACCAAAATACAAATGAAAATTCCTGCTTTACTGAAGACTTAATTAATCCAAACATTTTAAGAAATTGTACTTGAACGCGATTCGGACGGTTTAGGTGCGGGCTATATACGCAAACTACATGCGTGGGTTAAATGCATTTATTAATCATACGGGATATCTCGCATTACGTTTATACGTTACATACAAGCATATACTTTAAATTGTGTATAACACAATAACCATACATAGACACCTGCATGTCTCGGAAGTTGTAAGCGGATATGTATATTAACGAATAGTTCGCCAGCTGTTAGGTCTCACTAAGTAGGGGACAGAGCAGCGATAGCTCAATGGGGAGACCAACAGACTGCAATGCAGAGGGTCTCGGGTTCGAACCCACGTCGCGCACCTCTGACTTTCGGAAGTTATATGACTTTTCAAAATTATGTGCGTATTGATTGACAATTATCGCCTGCTACGTGCCTCGGAGAGCACGTTAAGCCGTTGGTTCCGGCTGCCATCATCGTTATTAGGAGAGTGTCGACACAAAAGATCCTACTGGGTGGAAGTGTTGTCGGTCTGCACTGACTGGCCCCCACACAAGATAAGATAAGTAGGGGACAAACCTACTGCCTTATTTCTTCTATGAAAGATTACTGGTAATTTGGTTGGCAAAGTACTAGTATTCTTGTTAGCTCCAGTAAACTACCTGTGTTAGGAATGGGTGCACGTTGTCAGTGCAACGGGTGGGATTTTAGCTGACGACATTTCAATTGCAAGTCTAATACCTTATATTACGAGTCCTACCAGAGACTCTATGCACCTATTGAAAATATCTAAACAAAAACCCAATAACACTAGACACCTTTTATTTATTACTAGCTGTTACCTGCGACGTCGTCCGCATAGATTTTAACTAAAAAGTGTAAGTCTCCGCGGATCCCTATTTTATTTTCTAAAATCAAATTCGCCTATGTTACTCCTTATAACATCAGCTATCTGCCAGTGAAATTCCCGTCAAAATCGGTTCAGCCGTTTCGGAGATTACCCGGAACAAACAGACAGACAGACAGACAAAAATTTTAAGAATAGATGTTTTCGTATATGTACCTTATATACTTTCATATGCATTAGATAAAAAGCTGTTATTTTGATATTACAAACAGACACTTCAATTTTATTTATTTTTATAGATAGTAAGACTACACCCGTACTAGGACTAAATGCTGGGCTATTTTAAAAAACGGACACAGGACACCCAGCTCTCGAACAACTATTTGTTGATTTTTGTACTGTGTGGAACAAGAATTTGTGTAGTCCATAAATAGTTTTAAAAAGGAGAATGCAGGTTAATTATAAAAGGCTTTCGTGAAAAGCTTCATTGCATGAAACTAAATGGAGGATGATAGAGAGAATAAAAACAAAGCAGCGTTACATTTCATTCGTAGAAACACAATAAATGATCACCGTTTCCATCCTAGAATGCGTTTGTTCAACAAATATCATACGTGTATCTACAGTGTAACATATTTCAATAAAATACTATTTGTTTGAAGTGGAATATTCCTTGTTTATTGCTTTCAACGTACGTCGATAGTTAAGATAAATAAAAATAGCACTTACGTTGTGTACAGTTCAGTTAATTAAAAGGTTTTCTTTACTTTGTATAACACATACCAAGCTTGGTATCCAGAGAGGTATGCAAAGTCTTAAGACTTTCACTTGCGATGACTCTAACATATATATGCTAAGACATACATACATATGTCTGAGTTATCCTAATTCTAACTAATATTATAGATATGAAAATGAGTTTGTTTCTTTTATGACACTTTCACGCCTTACTTGCTTGATTCAGGGCTGAGAGTGAGTTAATAGTGCCTCACATATAGAAATAAAGTACTGTTCCCAAGGAATATAAACTTACTAGCTTTTGCCCGCGGCTTCGCTCACGTTAATTTAGAATTTGACAATCAATTCGGGTTGTACTCTGCTTGTAATAATGTAATTCAATCATGATTCGAAAGACACGTGGTGCCATCTATGTATTATCATAAGAACGTTATTGCTGTTTTCCTCGGGAATAGTCATTTTTTCGGGATGAAAGGTAGCCTATGACCGTTTCTGTACACCTGAAAACGTATATGCAAAATTTCAGGATGATCGGTTCAGTGGTTTAGGCGTGAAAAGGCAACAAACAAACAAACAAACTCATTTTCGCTTTTATAATATTAGTTAGGAGTTAGGATTAACAAAACCTAGATTAAGCTGCGAGCAAAATCTAGTAGCTTTATACTTTTTTCTGTTTTAACTTAAGGTTTAGACTCGTCCCCTATATCGTGAAACCTAAAATCATCATGAGCCTATTGTCGTTTATGGGGAACATTCCCAAGCGATGCTGCTACAAAAAATGTCCTAATGGGCAACCTAATGCACTTTTCCGAACCGGGTATTGAACCGAGACGTCACGATCATACACAGATGTATACCAATCAAACAGACATTGTAAATTAAAAAGTAAAGCGCAAAGATTTTTATCTATTCTAACTACCCTAGACAGTTCTATAGGTTACCCATCCATAACGTACGTTTTTATCAGTGACTTTGAAAGCCTCCAATGGAATTGTTTGAAAACTTTTTATCGCCGCATATCCCAAAATAATTGGAAATGAAGAATAATAATATCTTCCTTTTCCATAATCTTTCAATTACTTTATTCATTCAGCAGTTATAAAGGCTACTGGATCCTATATCCTGATCGAGCAAAGTGTTAGTAGGTTATCGTTCTAGAAATACTAAGTGGCAGCACGGAGTCTCTAACTGACATTGACAATACAATAGGTTTAGGATGGCACTACACCGGACCTAGAAATACAGACGGCAAAAATCATTTTTTTTTAATTACATCTCCCGCACTAATAGTAATGCCTGTGTCGCGGGTGAATTTAAAAACCTTCAAATTACGGACACAAAGAAAACCCAGACTCGTAACAGCCATTTGTGAATCACACAAATGTTTGTCCCGTGTGGGATTCGAACCCACAATACTCGGCCCAGTGATAGCGGCAAGGCGACCACTTATTTCTTAGACGTGTGGTGTATATTTATGTCTATTTAAGACGCACGTACAGAGGAATTATTATCGACTAGATTTTGCCCGCGGGTTCGCTCGCTATTGTCAATAAATTTTTATGTCTCGGGCACTGTTCATTTTTCTGGATGAAAGGTACTTTATGCCCTTCTATGCGCCTTAATAACGTGTATGCGAAAGTTCAAGATGATTGAAGTAGTTAAGGAATGAAAGCGTAACAACAAACTTATATTTGCATTTAAAATAAATTTGGTTGATTCTAACTTATATGAGTTTCTTGTCAAGACTTTCTCAGTAGCAAAACAAAGTGTAGAACTGTATCCGAAAGAAAACATTAGTTTCGCTCCATATTACGCGGAAGCTTAAAACATGGTTAGCAAAATAAGATATATAAAATAAATAAAAATTGCTATATTTTCTAGAAGATTCGTTACGTGTATCGATTAGTACCTAACTCATAAAGTCGTCCAATGCACTTTGAGTCGTAATAAAGACAGATTCGCTCTCATTCTTTTAAAACTTTGAATGTTGATAAATGATTTTTGTTTCAGACAGATAGAGAACTAACTGGATCTAAGTAATAAGTTTGTTTCAGTTCCTAGCTTTCATGATTTATTAAAAGAAATTGTCCAAGAAAATTGTTGTTGTGAAAAGCTTTTATTGGACTAATTAGAATGAATGCGTCCCTTGCGAATCGAATCTGTGACATTATTCTAGCAATATTATAAATGTGGAAGATATTCGGATCTTTGTTACTCTAATACACGTTAGTTGAACTATGGTTATGTGAGAAGAAAATGTTTGGAAACGATCATGAGTAGTGTTGCCAACCATACTTTATAATAACGTAGGATACGTATACTTTATTTTTGGTAATTATACTTTATACTTTGAAATTAAACTACTATATACGGATTTTATAGCGTTATTTATTTGACACTTTATTAAAAAATTTTTGAAAACTGTTACACTACTATTACTATTAAACTTTACTAATTTTTAAGCTAATTAAATTATTGAAACTATTACAACTATTTATACTATTATACTATTTATATTTGTGTTTACACTTTCCCCGACGTTTCGGTTGCTTTTCAGCAGCCATGGTCACGGGGAGACTAAGATGGCAGTTGTCTCAATGTTCCAGTGTAGTTATTTCAAAGTACCCGAACATAATTTAATCATGGGTGTTTCTATTTACGCAGAATGAGCTCAAAGTATCATGAAGTCTAGCTGTGGTTTGCTTCTTCTTGGGTTTGACTATTTGAATGACTGGATCCCAAGCTGGTGGTACATTCCAACCATCTTCTCTATTGAAATTAGGATGTTTTTTGATTTCAATAGCCTCGCGAAGCATCCTTGGTAGGAATCGGTGTTCTTTAGCTAGCATCTGTGGTTTGTCAAATCTCAGGTAGTGGTTGGTCCCCTGTTGCACATGTTCACACACAGTATATAGTAGTTTAATTTCAATGAATAACATTCGCGTAAACAGAAGACAATACTATACTTTATACTTTTGCATACAAATAAAGTATATGAAAATACTTTATTTCCAACCTTTACTGTGATGCTTTTACTTACTTTTTTCAGTGATGAATCTAAAGTGGCGAGAAGAAAGAAATAGAGCGTCACTAAATTTAATTAAAAACGAATTGTTTATTTATTTAAATTTAAATTTTGATTGTCAAACATGCTTTGAAAAATTTAAAGATAGCAAAAAATTGTTAGCATTTGCTAAAAGCACATGAAAATACGTTTTTAAAGAAATAAAAACATAAAATTTAAAAAACTCTATATATTATATTTGCCTATTAAAACAATTTTATACGTTTTTTTTGGCAAAAGAAGTTGGCAACCCTAATCATGAGCATACATTTGTTCTTTTGTACTTTTTACAAAGGCAACTCTCGCACAAGTAATAACTCCTGTGTCACGAGGAACTTTACAATATTTAAACAACGGACACAAAGAACACACCGACTAGGCACAACCATTTGTGGATCACACAAAGTTTTGTCCCGTGTGGGATTCGAACCCACTACACTCGGCGAAATGGCAGAGGCGAGGCGACCACTTAAACCACTACGTCATCCGTGCACTCAAAATCTTTTCTGTTATCTTGATACACTAATCAACCAAAGAGTAATGGATTTTGCTGATATAAAATTCTCAATTGCATTAATCCTGGATTTAAGTAAAGACTTTACTATGCTACTTTCCTCTTTTGTGCCAATAGCACTCAATTACGTATATTAATATACCTTTATTTAACATAATCTACAATACTAAAATATAGTAAAGTTATTTCTTATTCATCCCTTTATAAAATTGACGACTATTCACTGACAAAATTATAGTTATATATTGATATGATGCTTAGACTAATATGTTATACGTCAAAGTAGAAATTAAAATTAATTGAACATTTATATTTTATATCTGTGTATGTATACGCAAGCCGCGCTACGAATAAACTCGTCACTATTTTTTACCCGACTACGGCGAATCCAAAAGAAAGGGTAATGATGATATTGAAGGCTGTATGGGTTATTACAATACACATATGAATACGCAACGCAAAACAGAATATTCTGAATATTCGTATAGGTACCATTTGTACGTCGAATTTTAATATTTACTTGTTTCAACGGTAACCTTTGAACTTTTCATTGGCTTGATCTCTCTATTATATAGCCACGTATTAATATGCATGTGAGCGTATATATACGTATAAAAACTATTTAAGCTGTTCTCGAGACTAATCGATTGAGGCTGGTTGGTATTTTGTCACGGCGTAAGTTTGATATAATTTATTATTGAAAATTATTATCAGTCGACGCGTGGAGTCTACACAAAATTCTTACCTATAAAGGCTCTACTAGCCTCTATGGGTAAGAATTTTGTTGTTCATAAAATACATTTTCTAGAAAGAAACGGTATAGTGTGGTTTAGCCTCGGACACTAAAGTTATCATGCAATATAGGAAAACGTTTAAAAGGTTATTTTACATTCTATCAATTAGAACGAATGAATCTACTCTAGATAGGTCACATAAAGTTCTATTCCTAAAATCCTTTTTATTGTAGCCTGTCCAAATATGTGATGGTAAGCAGTCGTATAGAGCACGAGCTGACCACACTACGATCTCACGTAAAGTGGGGCCAAGGTGGGCCAAGGTATTTTTAATTTGACGACTGAAAGAGGCGCTGTTTCATATCAGGCCTCGCCTGAACTAGAAAGATATAGTTTAATAGGAGTTAACACAATTTATATTATAATATCTCACTTGAACTAATAATCCCACATTTAATATTTTATTTGTAATTAGCTGCCCTTTGGCATTAAAATAATATTTTTCATTTGTATAAAGTTTGGCCAACAATATTTAAAAGTATCCTTATTAAGTTGAACTAATGGCTTCAGTACTGGCTGACATAAGCAGATGTGACAGACAGTCAAACATAAAATCTTAACCTATTTGGTACAAAACCCTAAAATAATTCTTGTATCAAGGGACTTTACAAACATTCGAACAACTATTTCAAATCATCCAAATGTAAGGCCCAATCATCCAAATGTGTGTGGGTTTCGAACCTACAACAATGGAAATGGCGAGGCGACGACTTAAACCTCTACGCCATCGCGCAGTCAGTAATGAACTGTAGCCTGGAGTGCCTTTTTTATCGCTTTCTACATTTAACTGAAGCAGTTCTTCTGTGAATATAAAGAAGAAATGAAAATGGCGACACAAATAAACGCCACGCATTCTTTTTAACAACTCGAATGTTTCTTTCAATTTGTGTGGCTCTGTCGCTTGCAATAAGATGACAATTTGTTATTGTCTCCTGCACTATTTAAACAATATGGTTACTTGACTCTCCATCTTAGGTATGGATCTTTGCCGCTCCCTTAATCAGAAAACCTATATCGAGAGCGTCATTAAGCAAGCTTCGCGAAAACTCGGAGTTCTGAACAGGGTGAGGCGGTTCTTCGCGCCTGGGCAACTGTGCCTATTGTATAAGGCACAAGTGCGCCCTTGCGTGGAGTACTGTTCTCATCTTTGGGATGGCTCCGCGCAGTACTTGCTGGACGCTCTCGACCGGTTACAGCGGCGGGCTGTCCGTATCATCGGAGATCCAGAGGTCACGAGTTCACTGGAACCTCTGCAACTCCGTAGAGACATTGCCTCATTGGCATGTTTCTACAGAATATACCACGGGGAGTGCTCTGAAGAGTTATTCCACCTTATCCCGCCCTCCCCTTTCCTATCCAGAACAACGCGTGCTGGGCTCAGATGCCATCCTTACACGGTAGAGTCGATTAGAGCGCGTACCAAAAAGTTTGGGTCCTCATATCTCAGCCGAACGACCAAGGCATGGAATTCTCTGCCAAGGCACGTGTTTCCTTCTTCCTTCAATCCCGGGTTCTTTAAGCGGGGCGTGAAAAAGCATCTTCTCAGGCCGTCAAAGTAGAGACCTCAACATCGCCTCGGCTACTGTGGGGGCGATGTGGAGGCCACTGCTCTTAGACCACACGACTGCTTACCATCAGGTGGAGTGTGGTCATTTTGACGAGTAAAATAAAAAAAAAATTAAAAAAAACAAAAAATTGTCATGGTTATCATTTCCCGAGTTCGAACACTGTCATGATATGTTCTGCAGCAGCATGTATGCTCGCGATCTTATTTACATGGAATTTACTATTCTATTCTCCTAAACGGCATTAAATAAAGGGCTCAGGTGGTAAGCTTAACTGTGAGCTACTGAACTTCTAATTGTTTTTTTTTGTCTTAAATAGTGAACAAATGTGGTACTGGTAGCTAGGCTACCAGAGACTATACATCGAGACATATTAAACTTTATATTTTTGTTATGTCTATTTATTCGAGAATGAATATAGTCTGTTTTTTATTTATATAAACATAAATAAATAAATATATATAAGAAACTTCTTTTTTTTAAAGACTACTCGCACTAGAAATAATTCCTGTATCGCGGGAGACATTACAATTATTCAAACAAAAGACACAAAGAACATCCAGACTCGCAACAACTATTTGTGGAGCACACAAATTTTTGTCCCGTGTGGGATTCGAACCCACAACACTTGGCACAGTGGCAGTGGCGAGGCGCCCACTAAGGCCCGGCGCCCATTATCGGCATCGGCAAGGAAAGGGATCCTTCGGCATCCTTACATGCAAGCGCACACTGTCGGAAACTATGCCTTGGCATGCTGCAACGTTCTTAGGGATGACGAGACGTCCTTAAGCATGCCGCACCGTCCTCAAGCTTGCAAGCCCCGGCGGCGGCGCTGCGGGCTTCGGCGTACCGAAGGATCCCGAAGTATCCCGAAGCATCCTCAAAGCTGCCGATGCAGTAGCCTCAAGCATACCGAAGCGGTATTTTTGTTACTACGATCATATATCATGGAACTTTCTACTTTATTGCCATAATCTTAATGTATAATGCTTTTTATCATCTAAAATCCTCGGCCGTGCCGATGCCGATAATGAGCGCCGGGCCTTAAACCACCACGCCATCTGCGCAGTCAGCTTCACGGTAGGTTTATTCATAGTATTTTGTTTGCCCGAAGTTTCGGCTTGATATTCTTATGGCATACTAATAGATAGCATATGTATATTATTAAAGTGTTCTCCTTTCTATAAGAAGGATTTATGGCGTTTGTGTATTTTGTTTTTAAATGTTACCTGTTTTTGGTTAAAATATATATAAAACATTTATTTACAATAATGCTTATTTTTGTTTGTTAACTTCTTTAACTGTACACATGAAATGGAAGGCGCTGACACCTGTAATACAGTGAATTTCACTAGCACAGGTGCCATCGTTACAAACTAAATCGAGTTTCTCTGGACTAGTTATAAATATTATTGTATGTGTATTTTATTTTATTTATTTATTTTCTTTAAGGATCTCCAACAAAGGCTGTACACATCTTATTCACAAAAGAAAAACAATTCAAGACGTTTTTGGTCTATGTACTCCTTCAATTACAGGAGACCACATCATGCGTTAAATACAGCGTCTAAATGTGAAAGTATATTATAAAAATGCCTAATTTAAAAAATAATATTTTCAAACCTTTACGAAATAAAGTTATTATTATAATTTTAATGTCCGTAATTATCATTGTTGTCTATAATTATTGTAATTGGTATACGTCCGGCATAATTAAAGTAAATAAATAATATAAGTAATACTCTAACTAGGCGGCCGATTTGAACGTAACAATAACTTTGATTGATTTCGTTTGATATTATATATACCCTTGATTTATTTATATAATATATATAGGCTATCAGTCTCATACATGGCATCTCACGACTATATGTCCGAACAGATAGAAAGAGGTGTATTATATCATTTTATTTTTTCATTTACGTCTGTTTACTGGACACGGTTGCAGATGACTGTGCATACAGCTATTAAATTTTTTTAATAAAAGTCCCGATGACACTTTAACCAGCTCAGGCATCGAAATCGAGTCTCGCGCTGTCGCACTGAGGCTGATACAATGAACATGAACTAATCAAATACGTTAGCTGAATATTTAATAATAAATCACAGAATTGGCATATTTACCGACAACACGAAAAATGTACCGAATTAAGTCCTACAATAATATCTAAACGTACTAAATTGTCGTACAGATTTAGCTACATATCACGTAGGTATATCACTAAACTTGCTAAGTATGATGTACTTGAAGTAGACATTATATTAGTATTTTTCATTTATCTTATCTTATGTGGGAGCCAGTCAGTGCAGACTGACGACACTTCGACCCAGTGGGATCTTTTGTGTCGACACTCTCCCAATAACGACTGCCATAAATGTTCATGGCAGCCGGGACCAACGGCCTAACGTGCTCGCCGAGGCACGGAGCAGGCGATAATTGTCAATAAATACGCACATAATTTTGAAAAGTCATATAACTTCCGAAAGTCAGAGGTGCGCGACGTGGGTTCGAACGCGAGACCCTCTCCATTGCAGTCTGTTGGTCTCCCCACTGAGCTATCGCTGCTCACTTTTCATTTAACCCTGCATATAAAAAATATTGTGAACTAGCGTGTATATTAATGTAATTAAAATTTAATCACGCCCTTCCTATAAGACGAGGTGCAGCCTGCGACATCGATCATACATACATACATAGATTCACGCCCTGTTTCCCAGAGGGGTAAGCAGAGACTACGGATTTCCATTTGCTACAATCCTGACACACTTCTCTGGCTTCATTTACTTTCATCACATTCCTCAGACACGCCCGTCTGTTCAAGGTGCTCTTAACCTGGCCTACATCGATCAAGTTTCCTCAAATTGCCCTGAGACCACATAGTCTGTGATATAATACTCTATTGTTCAAATCTACATTCAGAACTTTTCCAATATTTCTATTTTCCATGTGAGCGCGGCGCCTCTTCAGCAGCGGTGCTTCGTAACTTTAACGCACTTTGTAGTTGACGGACTACGGCGTACCGGGTAATGGGTCCAGCACGTCGGCATATATGAAATTATAATTTATGCAACAACGCACTCTAAGTATAAAATGGCTGTTTGACAAAATGGTGGCTTTTTTCCGGTCGAGACCAGCGGATGCAAGCGGACTGAATGGACACAGGCTGTGAATTACACAAATTGGTTTTACATCCGTCGGCCAAAATATATTTTTTAAGTACGTATATACAAACCAAAACAGCTTTTTTTAAATGTCACTATTGCTTTTGGTGAATAATTGATATAAAATATAATATATTATTCATTTAAGTTAATACGTAAACGTATTTGAAATGATCACTGTTATTAACTTTAGGTACACCTTTTTTAAATGTATCTAATAATAAGTTACATTAAATAATTTATTCTAATTATTAATGACATGTTGAGATATCAAAATTATAATGACGGTCAAAATATAATTCTACTGAATTAACGTGCATATTTATAGCATGATGTTAAAGGATAATGATGTCGTTTTATATTTTGTCGGGTTAGAGTCGCCAAAACAATTCAGAAAAGACAATAATCTAAAATAGTAGGTAGTTTACAAGAGTCTATACACAAAGATAAAATGAATTTCTCCTCGACCTTTTCAAGCATTTTCGCCGACATTTCACGTATGTGCAGTTTATAGACATAATTAAATTAGCGCCTTTAACTGCGTAAAAAAGAAACGTAACCAGTTGCCTGTTTTATCTACGTACACCCCCACCTTCTAGCCTGCATATGCTCGATAGATTTTCTGTTGGAGGCTTGGTAGAAATGTATTATAGTTACATTTCGATAATTTTATTATTACTAAGTCCACGTCATAATATGTGCTAATTACTGTCTACCAAACATATTTTAGGCACACTGCAGCTGCTAAGAAATAACGTGCATCTCAGGCGTCGTATCCGGGATCCTATCTTGAATATCTTTGCATATTAAAAGCATTACGGTGGCAACTTAACCAAGTAGCTTGTTGATGGCCACAAGCTGCTAGTTGTGCAGTTAGTAGGTAACTATGGAGTTACCTCCTATAGTCTTCTTCATTTCGTGTGGTTAGTGGCCAACCTGTTGTCAAGAGTTGTTCAAGCCGCCCGTAGGTCTCTGACATGGCTTAACGCCTGCTTAATTTGGCAACCGGGACCGACTTTTTACGTGCCCTCCGAAGCACGGAGACGCTCAGATGAAATACCACTAAGCGGTCACCCATCTATAGACTGACCGCACCCAACGTTGCTTACTCTCTAATCGTTTACCGATCAGTGAGTGCAACTGGCTATAAGCGTCTATAGTGCTCGGAAGCAACCAACAAGAATACTCAATATAATTTTCCAAACAATACCGTATCGCGTGTTGTGTGTCCAACACAAGTGCGTTAAGCCTCGCTGCCTACCACCGCGTCGCGCGAACATTTAATTCTGAGAAAATGTTTAATAATTTTTCCAACGTTCGATGTTCACGAAACAATAAAATATATGATCAAAAAAATAAACGTCATTGAAAAAATAAACGTAGGTATATTTTTATACAAAATAACTGCCAGGCTACATGGGCCATATACCTGATGGTAAACACTGAATTTATTTAATCATTTTTAACACAACGGTGCCCGGTGTATTAGGTACCTACAAAAATACGCGTTGCTATGGTGCTAGGGAAATATTGTTGGTTTCTTGCTGGTAGCACAGAGTCTTATTAATCAGCCAAGATAGTCATCGTTAGAACTCTAACATTGTGTTGAGTTCTGAGTTGTTTGATTTGTAGTATTTGTGCGAAATCTCAAGCTTTAGGAGAGCCTCGCTGATTTCAGCATGAATAGGCTGGCTCGACCGGGGAAGGACTACCCTCTCATAGAATATCGACGTGAAATAGCAGTATTCCTACTGTTGTGTTTCGTTCGGTGAGTGAGAGTGCCGGAGGCCCAATCACCCTCTTAACCCCTTCCCGCTCCTTCTCCTTCCCACTTCCTTTCCTAAAGGGTCTGCAACGCGCAAGTGATGCTCTGGTGTCGCAGGCGTCCATAGGCTACGGTGACCACTTACCATCAGGTGGGCCCTATGCTATTTTGCCTCCTTAGCCATATAAACAAAAATGTTTCATTTTTGCGCCCTTCGTTTCTTTTTGGTGACACTGCGAATGAGGCAGCTCGTTCGAAAGAACACCACGCTCTTATAGGCATCCGGTGAAAGCCTAGCAAAACTGATACTGCGTTTCAGCTGGCGAGCAAGGGATCCAGATCAGATCCCGAGGGTCGATTCCCTTCTCGCGCTCTCTTTTTTAATTATACCAGCGGTCGCCAAATGGTCGAAATTCGACCATAATTGACTGATCGTTATTAAGGTTTTATTGTCTAAACTATATCCTTATAATCACATTTCATTTAGTCACATACTCCACATGTGTATACATATGTAACCATAGTTACGAAGAATTCTACGACATGATTCGAACAATGCCGAAATACTACGAACGCGTTTCGACTGCTTGTGTCAAATGCATGGGTATGTGCGTGTAGTGTTTTTTCATTAATTTAATGTATTTCTAGAGCATATTTTATAAAAATATTAGGATTCGCCACTCCTTCTCGATATTAACTTTAACTGTGTGAAATTTCATACTCCTCCGTCTGCGCAATTTTCTTAAAAAGTGGTACAAAAGTTTTGCTTCACGTATTAATATATAGATTTTAATTCCTTTTCCTTAGGATTATCTACGCTTGCTACCACAGATAAAGCAATCGATCATAGGCTACAGTACCGGCGTACAATTGCTGTATGCTATATTTGGGCACGGGCCGTACGTTCCTTCGCCACGTTTAAAGTATAAAAAATTGCCAAGACTGTTCCGTACTTTTCGCCTTTTAAAATACGAGATATATTTATAAAAGAATTCTCCATATTAGATGACATCGTGCACCGCAAATTGACTATGGTAACTTCATTTCACCAACCGCCTATGTGATATGCGGTAAACGGCGGTTGTTATTGTATCGCTTTTGCCGCTTATCAACAAGTGAGCCGATTGTTTCCCAATAAAAAAGCCATTATTCTAGTTCAATTATTTATGATTTAACTGAACCAACAAATTCTATCAATTTAAATGGTTTTATTCAACGCGTTAACATGATGTTTATTGAAATTAAACTACATACTTTATACGGATTTTATCGCGTTGTTTATTTAACACTTTATTACATGATTTTGAAACCATTACACTACCAACTACTATTGAACTTTACTACTTTTTAAGCTATTTAGTTGGTACGTTTGCTTGATTAGAACTATCAGAACAATGATTAGCAACATTGTCTTACGAAAATCATTTTAGGCATAACCGCCTTTGTCAGACATTTTGAACTTTAAACTTTACACGATAATTAAAATTTTAAGAGAAATCAATTAGCCAATTTTAAATTTAGTAATTAGTTCTTAATAATTAACCTTAGGGCTTATTGTAATAAATTTTCGTTAAGTGTTTGAGACGAGCGGCGGCTGAAAACGTCTGAACAAAAAATTTGCATGAGCAAGTACTTAAAAAGTATTAATTTACCCAAGATTGTAGTTGTCCGACATAATTATAATAAATAGTGTTATCATCAACCTCAGCGCAGAGATAGCTCAGTGGGAAGACCAACAGACTGCAATGCAGAGGGTCTCGGGTTCGAACCCACGTCGCGCACCTCTGGCTTTCGGAAGTTATATGACTTTTCGAAATTATTTGCATATTGATTGATAATTATCGCCTGCTCCGTGCCTCGGAGAGCACGTTAAGCCGTCGGTCCCGGCTGCCATGAACATCTATGGCAGTCGTTATTGGGAGAGTGTCGACACAAAAGATTCCACTGGATCGAAGTGTCGCCGGTCTGCACTGACTGGCCCCCCACATAAGATAAGATAAGATATCATCAACTTCGTTAGCCCAATATGGCATATGTTTGTGTGCGATCTAAGGTCCCAGATTTGTTTTAAGATTATGGAAATTTTCAGTTTAGGTGTTTATTTACTTATATAGACTCACGCCTTTATCACTGGGTATACGTTATAGAGTCTATAAAAAAAACTAAAACCTTTTCTAATTTAAAAAGTCTCTAGAACTACAATAACATTCAAACAAAGAACAAACAGACTCAGAACAACCATTTGTGTTTAAACCCACAATGTTCTAGTCTATTGCCGTCTGCTCATAAAATCTTTTCATCCAAACTTCTATATAGCAGTACGTCCACCTATGTCCGTCCCGTTGGGCATTCCTATTATTCACTTTTCATCACACCTTTTCAACACACATAACATTTGAATGATTTCTCCAGGTACATAAGGAACGTTTGCACATCAAAAGGTCGCGGTCGGATGACCTTGACGTCTGTGGATCCCAAGTTAACTTTAGCTCATCCATATTCATTTCGTTCATTTAGAATTCGCCAATACACGTTTTAAATTTAGATAGAATAATTACTTCATTTACGATGGCATCGTTTTTAAATCACATTTATTTTAGGTCACAAAGTAACACTTGTGCGCCTCTTAATGTCAAACGTACAGCTATTCAGTTTCATTAGTTGAATATTACTTGTCGCTTTCGAGCAAAGCTTTATTTATATTCATACGCTTGCCATTTACACACTGTATTTAATAACTTAACAAGCACATTAACATTGAAATTCATACATAGATATAATTTTAATATATTCGCATAAGTTTTTATGAAAAGGTAGCAACGGTAGGTTTTACACAAATAATATATTAGAAATCTCTTTTCATACAAGCCTTTGAACTCAATCACCGAAATGTATCTGATGTGATACAAATGTTATTGAAATATCTCAAACAAATTCAATCTCCATGTGTAACCTTTCAAATATAATCTTTTGAAAGTACCCTCTATTTGTTCCAACTATGTCCCGCAAGCTTTTAAAGGCTTATTTATCTTTATGCTTTTGAGACATAAACCGAAATCAATACAATAATTATCAAAGTTTACATCTTTGCAGTTAGAAAATACTAACGAAATATATTTTCTAGCTAGGTACATTTCAAATGATTCATTGCGCTGCTAATGCTTCTTGCAATTCACACTTGAATAATTGATTCGTTATAAAGTCGTTCGTTTCATGTTAATTATTTATATAGATGTATTACCTTACATTGCTAAACGTGACAATAGCTAAATATATTAACAGATAAAGCTTAATGTAACTTCGACGTAAATGTATGCAGTTTCGATGCTCGCGAAGTAAAAAAAGTTATATGAATTATGAATAGTTGTTTAGACGCTGTGCTCTTTATGTTAATTGTTTCTATAAGACGCAGGTATTTCTATATTTGCAGTGAACTCTTAGAAAAATGAAAAAGATTAATCTTTATATTCTTCAATAGTCGGAATCTAGACACAATGATAAAAGCATTGCGTCTGGACCCCGTGGCCCAAGCATTACCCAAGAGATAAAGAAGCTTTCAAAATAAATACAATATTTCTCAGTATAGATGTGCTTATGAGCGTTTTTACAGAAGCTGATGATTTCGCTTCCCAGGTCACATAAATGTTATTGATTTCTATAACATTAAAAGAGGTGAGAAAGTGCTAAAAGAAACGGAAGATTAAGAGTTGTTTAGTTTTTGCAGTGAATACGATTTTTGAAATAACTAAAAGAGATATTGTGGTGCCATCAGGGTAAACTGACTGGGTTACTCTCTTGAGTTGGCAGAGAAGGAATCTTAGTGAAAGTACATTTTTAGCATAAAACTAGTATTCTTGTTAATCCCATCAGCCAGGCTAAACTTGTGTTTCAGGAGTCGATCTAAGCCTATTATGCAATAAGTGGCAATTAAAACTAAGACAAAAGTAAAATTACAATCCATAGACAAAAATATTACAACATTATCAAAAATAAATGTTCAATTAGTTATATTTCCTGTATAAATTTATTTTGTACTAGCTTTTGCGCGCGGCTCCGCCCGCGTGGTACAGACATTAATAAAAAATAGCCTATGTCCTTCCCCAGGTTTTAAACTATATCTGTACCAAATTTCATATACATCGGTTGAGTGGTTTAGCCGTGAAAAGGTAACAGACAGACAGACAGATAGACAGACAGAGTTACTTTCGAATTTATAATATTAATAAGGATTAGCCATTACAGTTAGTACTAACCGCTACACTTAACAATTACTCTCTTCTTCTTCTACTTTACAAACAATGAAGCTTCATTGCAAAAACAGAGAAACAACAGTTCCGTAACGAGTAATCCTCTGAGAAAGAGTTCTGTTTCTATTTAATAGTTAAACTGAGAGAGTCACCTTATACCTTGTACAATTAAAGACGCCTCTTTTAAAGCATATTTTATAGTGAATATTATCAAAGCTGCTGGCGAACGTCACGGCGAAGAAAAACATCGTAAGGGATTCTATCAGGTTTTCGTGAGATTTTCAAAAGTAGGTGTATGAGGTATTCATGACCTTACAGAGAGAGTTCGTTGTGCTTTACCACCTTCTACTGATTCACGCTTTATATGTGATCACTTCGGCAAGAAATACTGTGCTGCAATAGTGCTACATAGCCATCAACGGCGATGCGACAACCCGTATACCCACAAGCTGAGCAACAAACATCTACAACAGATGTTGTGACCAATGGTGATGATAAAGTACTATAAACTTATTCCACTTTGACTTCGAATTCCTTGTTTTAATATTTACTGTCATAAAATAAGTTATTTTTTTATTCATTCCTTTCTAAACTTTTATTACTTTGTGGAAACTCTACAGCTTCTAAGTTGTCCATGAATCGATCAATGTTGCTAATTATTATAAGTAGCTTTAGTTTTACCGACGAAGGAAAATATATAGTAAAGTATCCTACAAGAAAAAGAGTGTTCCATAACATTTATAAGATAGTATAAACCTTAGTTATTTCTGTCATAAAAATTATCTTTATTTCCAACTCTCTCTACTCTCTCCTCAACTGGACTTCGAAGTTCAAAAATTTCCATACCATTAATTCAATATTGATGACCTCCTACAACTGTCAACCACTACGAATATGTTGCATATCTCACTGTTAAAAGTTTTCGTCGACTGTCTACAGAATTCAAAATATCAAAGCCATTCGATAAACAAAAAATATAAAACAGATCAGTCAAAACAAAGATCGCGGGACGTCTACTACATAATGTACTCGACCCTTCGCGTCGAGGGGGACCTCTGTCTGGCACATAAATTAATTTAGAGGTACTAACGAATCAATAGTCTGCCCTCCACCCCCTGTTTGAAAGCCCTCTCGTTTCATATTATTTTGTTAATAAACGCCGGTCTTTGAGCCTGTAACGTGAGTGCATTGAAATGAAAATTAGAAGCATAGATTCAGATTCGGCCGTCTGGACGCATAGACTTTATATGGATGTTTTAGTAAACGGTTTGTCGGTATACGTTTCATGCGTATTTTCGACATCGAGTTCTCGGTTTACTAGTATTCATTTTATATGATGTTATGACAGCCATACAATATTTGAACTGTGTTGGTGCTTTTGTCTAAAATGTATACAATCGAATATATAACAGTATGTAATTCATGAACAAGGACTATTTTAAAGAATACTTTCGAGACTAAGTTGTCTAGTATAATATTTTCCGTCAGTTTTCCATTAGAAAATAATGGTACTGGTTTTTAAAATTTTCTTTTCGTGTACTAGAATGAAAACTGAATTCAAATCACAAGCATTTTTAACCGACTTCAAAAAAACGAAGAGACATTTCGTCTGTATTTTTCTTTTTTTTATATTTGTTACCTCATAACTTTCGACTGGGTGAACCGATTTTGATGATTCTTTTTTTATTTAAAAGCTGGTGCTTCCCGTGTAGTCCCATTTAATTTTGATCAAGATTTGACCATTCGTTTTCGAGTTATCCTTAATAATGCGTATTTGGCTACATTGATGATGTTCTCATTTTTGGCAAGATTCACTAAAAACCGAGAAATAAACAAAATTTTAAGAAAAATTATTTTTATTTTTGGAGTCGGTGACAGCCGCCCGGGCCGCCTGCTGCGTCTATGTGTGTAATTGTGCATGCCAATGTAATGTTATGATTATAGTAAGACATCTCATGTTTAATTAGTTACAAACCTACCTTAGCTGACATCGACTCCATTAATAACAATAATTTAACTATTCACAAGAATATGCAATTATTTAACTTTTTAGTGCATTTTAAGTTTTAGAATATTCTATATCGAAGTCGGTTTTCTTTTTTGTTAAAATTTTGTTTATCTTACCTCACCTTTGAATAGGAAAAAGAAAGAGAAATGTTTAGATTTAATATGAATGAAAATATTTGGACCTTTGCAACAAAAGTGATATTGAAGTAATACTGCCGCAATGATCCTGCGACGTAAGAGTAAAATGCACAAGAGATTACATTGACGTCTCAATTTTATGAGTATAGTATGTATCAAACAGTTATTTTGTACATAGTCCTGCCAAAATTTCATGTAATAGTTGATTAACATTAAGATAGTGTTATTATGTGCACCTACTAGCAAAAAGAAACACTAATACCAAACCAGTATTACTCCTAAAAACTAGACAGTGTTACACCCGTACATCGCAAGCTGTTATAGGTCCCACGTAATAGCTTGCGAGGCTAATATATTCTATCCACCACATAAATATGTGGTGGATAGTTAGAAAATTCTGAGTAGCAGTATGTATTATGTTCATACTACATACTGCTACTCAGAATTTCCTAACTAAAACCCAATAACGTTCATCTGATCTGGATACGATAAACGCAAATCCGTGACGAGTTTTGTAGCCAACGGAGCAGTCTAGATGAAAATATGAAATGTGACTCGATACGATAAATTGATATTGATTGTTCGATGAAATCAAATATACGGGAAGCCTCAGTAATATTCGCAATACTCCATGACATTTACAAGTCGTAGTCGAATTGAAATTAAATTGAGTGCACTATAGCTCTGATACCTTTCAAAGCGATCGAGAGCTTTAAAGGTGCGACGGGGCAAAGGGGAACAGAAATGTCATTTTTATTTTGCATTTTACCGTAGAGTATGGCCTCCCTTTGTACTGTACTCCCTTTGGTTCCATTTCTACTACACGGCACGGAATCCATAGAAAATATAAAATATATTTTGCTCTACAACACCAGTCAAAGGACTTGAGAAAAGCTAAATAAATGACACAATAAAACGCCCGCACCTAATTTAACTAGCTGTCCCAAGCTGTCCCGACAGACGTTGTCCTGTACACACGAAAAAAAAAAAAAAAAAACCAAATCTAAACCATTCTCGAATCCACTTGAACACACACAAAAAATTTCATCAAAATCGGTCCAGCCGTTTAGGAGGAGTTGAATTACAAACACACGCACAGAACATTTAAATACATATATACAAAGATATTTTGTACCAGTTGTGTATATGTAGGTGTAAGTGCGATTCTAGATCGTAGGGATTCGTGATCGATTCACAGTTGCAGCGAACTTTGAATTGGTTTTTCTATTACGAAACTCAAGTTGCACAGTTTCTATAAGAAATTTTTCTATTTCTATACTTCGTAGAGAACAAAAATCGATAGTTTTAGTTGATCATATAGTTGTAGGAATCCGGTGGATGCGGCCTCGGGTATAAAGTTCATTTTTATGCTTTAGCTTATTGCCGTAGAACTTCGAAGTTTACTAAAATATGAAAAGGCTTTTAACTTTAACCGTTATAGACGCTCCTAAAGAATGTCAGTCGAATACATTTCCATAATTCTAAAATAGGAAGCGCCGCGAACACTTAAGTAGGTATCAACAGATTGAATTTTGTTTCCATCGCACTTTCTCGAGCATAAAGGTTTTATCGCAACAGCAGAAGCACATTCACTATCTATAATTTCTTTGATTTTAGTTAGGTAGTTGGACGTGTTTACCGCACTTATGAGGTACCGTATGAGGTGTACGTAAAGGGTGTTCATGCCGCCTCATCTTCGGTTAGGAAGACAGCAGTGACCGAGAACTTTATCGTCTTAGGATTAGTGTAATATTTGCAATAGAATTGTTTATTTCGATGTGCATATATATGAATACCTGTATAAGGTCTTCTATATTACCTAAAACCATTTCTTTTAAAAAGCAAATGATACATACGTTTTGAGTCATTTTGTTATGTTAATAGACAAACAAACACACAAATACAATCATTACTATTAATCTTAGTAATAGTGTAGAATTAAACAGTACTCTACGCTCTCTACGGATAAGCCATTTCGCAAGAGTTTATAAACATTAAAACTGAAAACGAAACACCCGAAGTTTAATGCTCTCTCAAAATGTTTTTAACACATAAATGGAACTAAAAAGTCTCGGCATATTGGTACACAATGCATTGAGCCATCCGCGCGAGCAAATTTAATTCCTTTAACGTTTGTCAACATAAAATTTTAAATAAATCATTTTTGTTTATGGATATCAATCTGTTAATTGGTCAGACGACACTGTATTTTACAAAATAATTTTATACACGGATTGCACGTTTTGTGCAATTGTATGGGGTCGTAAGCTCAATTCACCGAGAACCAAGCATATTAAGAACAGCGCGTACAGAAATGCAGCCGAAAATAGTCATGCTTTAATTTATTTGATATCAGAGCATCTGTGATACAATATTTAAAAATAATTCATTTTGTTTTAAAATATTGCTAGCAAGTTGGAAGCCCATATTACTGATATTCTTGGAAATTGAATTTACTATGATAGTGGGTAAATGAGCTTTCAAACTCTCGATCCCAAATTTAATGCCTTATCGGCGAATTTTGTTTAATTTTATAATATTTTCTTGATTCATAACATAACTGTCTATATCTGTCGGCCTCATTGGTAACGCGGCATAATTTCTATCTTACAGTTACTATTTATGTATAGGTTAGTAGTTTTTCAGGATAAAAGAGTGCCTTATGATAATATTTTCAGTAATAGCATAGAAATGCGCCTATTGAACTCAGACATGGCGAGTCAGTAACGTCTAAAACCCACTAAACTCTACGCGGCTTAGGGTTGAGGTGCACTTTTAAACCATGGCACCCATCCGTGCAGTTGATATAGTTTTGATCGCAATAAAAGAACACGCTCATTTATAACTTACATTAACAAAGTTGCGACCAAAAGCCGTATAGTAAAAGTTCGAAACCCCTTTCATGAACTATAGTGACGGTGGCAAACAATTAAAGTGAATAAAAGTTGCCAATGCTGAAAATCCAATGACGTGAGTCAGGTCTAATTAAGACGGAGTTGCCAACCTCAAAGTTCCCGATCCGATTGAAATCGTTTGAGAGGTTCAATTAAATCCTAATTAGCAGTTTCAAGCGTCTCCACATCTGTCTGAGTAAGTCGTTTGTCATGTAACTTTACCCGTTTCCAATATACTATTCACGAGGAGATTTTTATTATAGCAGTACTTTTATATAGCTAAGTTACGTCGATGAGCGGCGTAGACTGCCTTATAAATAAAGAGCAGGCATTACGCAGCAGTGAATTTCGTTTATAAGTGGTGAGACCCGCCGTACTAATAATTCCTATTTCAGAGGTGACATAACAAACATTTTAAAAATGGACACATCTACATCCGGATAGAGTTAGATTGTGGAAGATAATAGAGGTGGATCAGATTATGTTTTGTGGAGAGCTAGGAAACTTCATATTCTAAATTTCGTTTTTGCCCCGAAGCTTGTTTGCAATGTTTTTTATTATGTCCGGTTTCCTGTTAATTGACGAGAAAAATGCAATACAGTCGCTAAAATATAGAGATCGCAAAAGAAGGCAGAGTAGCGAAAATGCGATACAGCATCGATGCCGTCGCTAAAGTTCGCAATATTGAGATCGCAATCGAACGCAAACAGCCGCGGCAGCGTGGCACAACATCGATACAATCGCAAAATCGTTAATCGCAATATTTATATAGAATTGTTTATAAAAATAAATATATAAAGTTTAAATAAAATGTTGTAATTTACAACATTTTATGAAAAAATATTTTTATACCCTTTAGCTTTCTATGTCATATGCATAATAAGCAGTACATATTTTTTTCTTGACGTATATGCCGTGTCTTAAACTAACACATAGGATAATTTTTATTCGGGTATGTGTTCCCGTAGGATTTATACTGACGATAAAAGTTGTGTTTAATCTTACATATACTATACTAGACCATACAAGAGTTTAAATAAATAAAGACAATCGTTATCCCAACAAATTAATTCCTGTATCACGAGGGACTATCAAACCACGGACACAAAGAATACCAAGGTCCAGAATACCTATTTGTGGATCACACATATTTTAGTCTTTTCTTTTCTTTTTTTTATTGCCCTTGGTGGCAGACGAGCAAGTGGCCCACCTGATGGAAAGTGGTAACCGCTGCTCATGGACTTCAGCAATGTCAGGACACAGCAAAGCCGCTGCCTAGCGTGAAAGAAGAACTCTCTTTAAACCTTGTTTGAAGAAGGACATATCATAGCGCTCGGGAAACACTGAAGCTGGCAGCTCTGGAAGAGCTTGCACGTACGTGGGAGAAATGATCGCTGAAAGCGTACCGTCTTAGAATTGAACGCTTCCATGTGATATGTGAGGATCAAATTGACAACACTTGGCGTAGAGGCAGTGGCAAGGCAACCACTCAAACTCCTACATCATTCGTGCAGTCAAATCACATCAGTAATAGTTTGAAGATTATTTCTATTATTATTTCGGGGACGTTCTGGTTATAGGCCAGGTTAAGAGCACCTTAAACCGGCAAGCGTGTATGAGGAATGTAATAAAAGTGAATAAAGCCAAAGAAGTGAGTCAGGATCGTAGCAAATAGAAATCCGTAGTCTCTGCCTACCCCTCTGGGAAACAGGCGTGAATCTATGTATGTATGTATTCTATGTTTCTCGTATCATGAGTACGGCGCCGATTTCGCTTTCGCAAGCCTCGTGAAAACAGAGACCTAGAGCGGTTTTCTCGAAGTTATGCTCTTGACAATCATATTTGCACTTCATCTTTCACAATATTTATATTATAACTAGATTTTGGCCGCGGCTTCGCTCGCATAAATGTAGATTAGGTTAGATCAGTAACAGTGTTTTTTTCTGAATGTAAGGCACCTTATGTCCTTTTCTGCACATCTGACAATGTGCACCTATACAAAATTTCATGATGATCGGTTGAGTAGTGATACAACCAAACGCACAATCACATTTATAATATTAGTTAGGATTAAAGGTTTAATCTATACTAATATTTTAAAAGAGGAAAGATTTGATTCTTTGTTTGTTTTTTTGTTAGTATGTTTGTTTGTAAATTATAAAGACGCATAAAAATCACCAGTTATTTTTCTAATACCTAGCTCATAAAACCTACCAATATTTTAGTTTCAACGATAGCTCAGTAGGGAGACCAACAGACTGCAATGCAGAGGGTTTCGGGTTCGAACCCACGTCGCGCACCTCTGACTTTCGGAAGTTATATGACTTTTCGAAATTATGTGCGTGTTGATTGACAATTATCGCCTGCTCCGTGCCTCGGAGAGCACGTTAAGCCGTCGGTCCCAGCTGCCATGAACATCTACAGCAGTCGTTATTGGGAAGTTAGTGCCCTCTAATATCCTAACACTGATCTAGCCTTAGGGTATCGTTAGCCTTCGGAGGTCAGACGGCAATCGCTCCGTGTAAAAACTGATATCCAGTCAATCCGGTTAGACTAGAAAGCCGACCCCAAGTGACTTGGGAATAATAAAGACTTAGGAGAAGAAGATTTAGTTCCAGCCGTGGATAGATACCTAACATTAAGCAGATAGTATAACAGAATAATTATTTGCACCGGACATTAGCATCCGTTGAGTATCGAAGCTGTAATTAATCTATATTAGTTGCTTACACTACTAATTAATGTCCGATGCGTTGAACTTCATAAAACAATGTTAGTTCTGTAATTCTGTATCAATTTGTGTTGATTATTGTACTTAGTCACGCCTATATGTGGAAAAGGGTAGGCAGAGACATATTACACGTTTTCGACAATTTAGGTCTCATAGAATGAGAGTATTTTGCTGACAAGCAGGCATAGTACTACTAGACTTCGTATTGATTTGGAGAATTTCTTGATAGAAGAATGCTATATCACTGTGTTAGAATCCCGAGAATCAAACCCGAAATATCTTGCGCAGCAATTACATTTTAAACTGCTGCGGCACTAAGTCGACTTTAATATTAACAAGATGTTAAAAGTAATTTTGGTGACCATTTTCTCACTAGTATTACTGTCATCCCTAAGCAATGCTTGCGTTTGAAATCAATTTACATCAATAATGCAATTAGTGAGATTCGAATTCAATGCCTTACCCATAATGCTACCGCTTTGCTTCTTGCAATATAAAGGATGCCCTATGCCAAGTAGATGGTAATCCCATTAGATTGATGACAAAGATCAATTTAAGCTCACTAGATGTCGCTTTGACAATAATACAAAGGCTGCGGTTGTGTTGAATACAAAGATGTTCAATACATTAGTGTGACGTCACAGGTAACAGATTACCACGGCTATTCAGACGGACTAGTTGATGTATCAAGCAAGCAAGATCAACAAGCATTATTGTGAGAGCTGGCTGTATGAGAAGTGTGTCTCTTGTGAATGTTACACTGATAATATAAAGAACTAGTTACGTAAGTGTTCGACTCCCGGACCGAAGGTGCCTTTCCTTGATAAAGGACAAATATTTTTTTATAGATCTTCGACCGCCTTAATTTCATAACACTTATGATTAAAATTATTGCAATAATTTTTCATAAAGTCTACAGATACTGTTTTAAGGAGGAGATTTCTTTTTTGATTTTATGATTTATACTCTTGATTTGGTAATATGATCTTAAATGTATGGTAGGTGGGTATGTATAATTTTCCTCATTCTGCCTTTACCTCGAAGTTATACCTAACAATATCAGATTATTAGCGACGTACCTAAAATCTGATATTTTATACTACTTTAAAATCTAGATGCAAATTCTTCAATTTTTATTAGGGTTTCATTAAATAACCTATGGTGCCAGACAGACGGATGACATAATCGCGTAGTCTTTATCACTTTCGTAAAAAACAAAAAAAACTAATATATTACTCCGACTACTCCAAGAAACCCGTATGTTTTATGAAAAATTCTTGAAGGTTAAGTCCCTATTTGTAGGTACTCTTGTAAAAGAGTGCATCTTTACATAAAACATAACTTAGCATTAGATCTGTTCGTTCCCAAAGGAGTAGCTATGCCAGTGTAGGTAGGAGGTAGGAGCCATTTTAAAGTTTCACGTAACAGAAACGTGCATACTGTAACTTAAAGGCCACAGACAGAGCGACTGAAAATCAACTGATAAAAGACACAAGTACATATTTTGTACAAGACGTGAGCATTAAACTTGAGACGTCGAGATAGCATGCCTTCAGGTTTACATCGCTAGAGCAGTGATGCGTAAATAGCGTTCATTATCCAGCACATTTAAATTCGCCAAGCTTACAATTGGATTCGAATGCCACCATCATTAGCGTAAACCTTTTAGCATAAGTGCTAAGAAGGGCAATCGCATGAGTGATTTTTACCCTTTTATAAATTTAAGAACTTGTGTGTCCGAAACGGCGTAACACTGAGAAAATCCTTACTCACCGTTTCGTTATAAGACTTACGTGACGTACAGTAGTTAGTTACTAATATCATAGTCTAAAGCAATCGTAAGACTGAAGTATGAACAATAAATGAATAACGCTGAAGGAAAACATCGTGAGGACACCTACATGTCTGAGAGTTCTTCGTAATGTTCTCAAAGATATTATGTGAAATGTGCCAATCCGTACTACTGGGCCAGAGTGGTGGGTATAAAGTCTCACCCTTCCCATACTGAGAAGAGGCCCGTGCCCAGCAGTGGATTTCAATAGTTAATGTTATAAAAAGTAAATCTGTCTTTATTGCGTTTTTAGGACAAAATACTTGAACGAAATCATTAAAATAGATATGAGAGCATTGGAAACTATGTTCTTTAAAAAAAAGCTTGTCCCGCACTAAGAATAAATCCTGTGTCATTACAAAAATTCTAACTACAAACACAAGGAACTCTTAGACTCGAACCAACAATTAGTGGATCACTTGTGTGATCCACTAATTGTTGTCCAGTGTGAGGATCGAACCCACATCATTCAGCGAAGTCAACGTCATAAGTGTCTAAACAGTGGCAAAGAGTGTAATAAAACATAGTTGTAGCGAAAATATGACAAATGAATAAAAATGGAGAAAGGTGTACCGAGTTTGTCCGCGTATAAAGAAAGACAACTATAAGATAGTCAAAGAAAATACCTTTAAAAGGCGAAAGTCATCGGTACAATCGCTGGGACAAGACCTAGGTGAACGCTTGCTGACCACCAATTCCATTCAGATCACGACTCAACTCAATGATCGATCCATTCAGTTGAATGTCATACGATATCAAACATTTCTAGTTCAGATAAAATGTATTAAATGTCAACTTGTATTCGGCGACTTATCAATAATAAGGAATAATAGCAATTTTTATGATAGATTGTTATAAATAATTCTAAAAGTACCTATATTGTAGCGTATGTTTACTTATCGAATGATTGGGTAATGACTAATTCTGTAAAAAAATTCAAGTAAGGGTATCCTAGCCCAGCAGAAATATTATAACAAGAAAGACATGCCAGTATTAATATAAAAGTGAAAATTCATAATCCCTGCCTTCTCTTCAAACAAAACAATATTTAAGTCTTGTTTGAAGAGAACAACTGAGAATGGACAAAGGTTACTTAAATAAACTTAAGTGCGAAGGAAATTGCAGGATATAGTCAATTTACAATATAAACTAGAACTAAAGTCAAGTGCAAAGATTGAAATAGAATTGGAGCCTACAAACGTAAACAAGAAGACGGAATTGCAATCGAATTGAATATTATCAATAATTGTTGTGTGTGAATAGTTGTACTCGATAGAATAAATATAAAACATGTTCCATTTTCAATATAAAATAAGACGGTATAAAAATAAATATCGTTTAGATTCGTGATGCAGCAGTGAAATTGAATTCTCGCTGAGGTAAAATTTAATTTTATTCGCGTCCAGCATTCAGGTTCTAGGAATCCGCAGGCAATAGAAGAGAGCATCAACTAGCTATCGTCTGCGCAGCATCACCCATAAATTAGTTATTCGGTGTATTCGTCGATGCGAATTAAGTGACAAATTAAAGTAGTAAATGTCCGCGACCATGTTATGAGTTTTCAGCTCGCAAAATCCATGGAAAAATTGGATATCAATATACCTAGTATGATATCCAATTTTTATATGGATCTTATCGTGATCTAATATTTTTAAAATTTTCTGGATTATATTTTAACTTTAGCCGACGCGGTTTCCGTTGCTTTCCACGGCGGATTTTTATACGGATGCTGCTTTAATGCCTTACATAAAATATCCTTAACATATTATTACAGTAAGTTTAACATTTACGTAAACGTAAGACAATACTTAGCACTTACGTTTGTCGACACGGCAATAGAATTAAGCGGAGGTCTGTTAAGCCGTCGTTAGGTCTGGACGGACAATGTTACTTATTTTATTAAGTTTTCCTGTTATGATTCTGAGTAGCAGCACCGATTCTGCAAATGGGTCAATATCTTGTTCACAATATATTGTGTGAAGTATGGATTTAACCCTGAATATCGAACAGCTAGTCGTACCCGTAAGCCAGAAGTCTAAAGACGTCGTCAAGCATCGAAATAAAGAACTACAGTCCGAAATAAACGGATTTATTAATATAACTAGCTGTTACCTGCGACTTCGTCCGCGTAGATTTTAACTAAAAAGTGTTTTCCTCCACGGAACCTATTTTTTTCTAAAATCGAGGTAGCCTAAGTTACTTCTTATAACATCAGCTATCTGCCAGTGAAAGTCCCGTCAAAATCGGTTCAGCCGTTTCGGAGATTACCCGGAACAAACAGATAGACAGACAGACAGACAGACAAAAGATTTAAAAATATATGTTTTCGTGTAGGTACCTTATACACTTTCATATGCATTAGATAAAAAGCTGTTATTGTGACATTACAAATAGACACTTCAATTTTATTTATTTGTATAGATGTATAGATAAAGAGCTCGTAGTAAAATAATAACGATTCGTTTCGTTGAAGGACAACAGATTCATCGTTTCATGTAGTTTTTATAGTTTCCCGCTATGATAGCAACTATTGCCCTTTCTTTGGAATGTTAGTAGTATATTGTGTCGTCCTCTCCCGCGCTTTCATTCGCGTTAATGGCGCTTGTAGTTTCTCCTCTGCTTCTTTGGATTGCAGCCGTATATCATATCACTTATAACCTTCCCCAACAGGCAAGTTATCTAACTAAAAATATGATTCAAGTTCTTCAAGCTATTGAGATTAAGGGCATTAACTATATAAACTCTTAGCTTAGTAATATTAGCAAGTAGCTACTATCTATAGTCGTGGAATTTTCTAGATTCTAAGTGAAGACGACGAGATTAGATTGGCAGTGCCCGCCGTGCATCGTAGCGCTCAATCATGTACCTATTTTTAAAGAGAACTGGCGTAAGAGTAATATTTCTGTTAGTCCGTATTCTAGCTGAGTAAGAGCTTCTGCTGGGTAACAGTCCTGTCTCTTTCATCTCATCTTTAATACTTTTCTCTAAGTTCAGCTACACTAATGCAATATAGCTTATAGTCAGGTTATTTGACTGCTTGTCACCAACGTTGTATAAACTTAGTTCCATCTGCAAAGTCTGGCAGAAGATGCGAGACATATCGCCTTATGGTGTGTTTTTCAACATCAACTGCAGCCTAATATATAAACTGCACGAATACCGCAGTAATCTCTAGTAGTAAATGCGCCAAAAGTTACGCTTTCTTTATATTACGTTCCTAGAATAAGTTGAAATCTTTTTTGTAATTTAATTATTTCCTATTAAAATGGTAATCCTCTGCCTGAAAGCAGTCGTGTAGTCCACGGACAGAGCCTCCGAGACCACACCACGAGATTGAGAGATTTTTGAGGCGGTGCTGTTCATCAACCATATTTAACCTGATGTCGAAAACGTCTCCATCTAGGATACCAACCTTCTAATTCAAATTCGCCTTATATACTTTCTTAGTCCATCTTTTCCACATTCCCAAACCATCTTAGTACGTCATTCTCAATCTGTACTATACGAACGAGCATTAATGAATTTCTGCTAAAAATTTAGTCTTTGTTTGTGCAATGCCTCCTAGCCAAAACGCCTAAATACTTAGCATGGTCGCTTTAACTCCATTGCGTGTTCTATTATATAATTCCAAATCTATTAAGTCGCAGCGGCACACCGGTGGGTTGACACAATAATTTTTAATTATTTCTAGTATTCTAAGACTTAACAAATATATGTATATCATTATTTATTCCTATCAATAAGTCCTCATACAAACACTATAGCGTATAAAAAAGCTACGAGATCTAAAAACCATGTTGCATGTGCTCTTTTGTTTAAAAGTTATTCTTTGTTCCGGCGCCAATACATTTGTATTGGTGGGTTGCTTACACCAAGGTATTGTTCATCATACAAATGCATTTGAAAATTTGACGGGGCTTTGTTGGAAATGCAATAAAACTTCTACAAACTATAGGTGTAGTTTATATGTTACTGTTCTAGCGATGCATTGTAAAAATGAACAAAGAAGAATTTGAGCGGCCAGAATATACTTATTTTCGGGTTAAACAAAATTGGGGTTAAGTTGACAGGTTCAGCATTTAACGTTAAAAACGTTACAAATAACAGTGTTATTTTAACAAATATCCGTACCCTCTATCGTTGCCAGATTCGTTATACCTACATAATAAATTTCGTCAAAATTGATTTAACTGTTTAATCTTTCAAACGTAACTGACAATCAAATTTCGTAATTATAATATTAGTATCTGTGTATCCGTAACGGTGAAGGAACACATCGTGAGGAAAACTAGACATCTGAGTTCTCTATAATTTTCACGATGCTCGTGTCCGGTCGAGGCATATTAGCTTACTATGCGAACCTAACATTAGACTCAGCATAATCATCTATGTATCACACAAATAAATGTCCCTCGTGGGATTCGAACCCACAA
The DNA here is from genome assembly GCA_963564715.1 of Catocala sponsa. Lineage (NCBI taxonomy): Eukaryota > Metazoa > Arthropoda > Insecta > Lepidoptera > Erebidae > Catocala > Catocala sponsa. The sequence goes on from OY751326.1 coordinate 6,463,582, forward strand.
TATCCGACCTAGCTTGCCCACTACACCATTGCTGCAGAGCAACCGAATGCACTCAAAATTGATTATTAATGCATATAGGAAATGTATTTTCGTAAGTTTGCCGCATCGATGACACATAAACGACACAGTTGAGGTACTCCCATATTCCAAAAGCCCAACTTTCTAAAGTACTCAAAACAGAATATGTGATGATAATGGTAGATATTATAGTCTCGTATGAAGAAAATCGGTAAGTCTCATACGAACTATTACGTCAATAATTTTAATGCCAAATCATCAGAATTTCATAACACTTCATATGGATATTTGCTTGTGTCTAAGTCAAGTATAGATTGTCATTATGATAAAGCTGTAACCATCGTGTAATTATGGTAGGTTTTTTTACAACGAATCCAGGCAAACACTAAATGATAAAAGTTTGAATGTATATGATTTTTATAAATAACCATTGTATTTTGTTTAAGAATCACGAAATTATATACAGAAAATACTGCAATTTCGTTGGTAGCTTAATAGTTAATTATATTCAATCTAGCATTGGTATGCCATTAGATGTTTAATGAGCTCATCCATGCTATCCAAATGAAATAGGAATAAAGTGGGCAAAAATGAATTTCACTTTATTGACTGATAAAAGAACATCGAGCCCGCATTTCTGAATGCTCGCTGCCATATTAGAATATACTATCAAAACTCGGCAACGCTGCTCTGTAGCTCTTTCTGACATTTTTAATTTCCCGTTCTCGCAGGAACTTCGGGCAAAGACACTAAAACACTCTTACATAAAAGAACGTCGTGTAAAAATTTCAGCTCAATCCATGGACTACTTTTTTAATTTTACGGACACAAACATATGGACGCTGAACGTTTTATATAAAAGCATGACACAGTCACAATATAAATTAAAAAAGTATTATACTTATCAGACAGCACGCGTGGCTGCTTAATGAGTGCATCAAAGGATTTATATGTAAGGGAGCTATACGCTTACCGATATGTCTAATTAAGTCTGTGCAACATGAACTAATTAATGGGATATCGGCTTCTCTAATGACGTACAACAGTGAGCCTGGCTTACACTAAGGTGAGCCCGATATGTTTTGAAAACCTACATATTACGTAAGTTATTTTCTATTCTTTAAAATTAGTATCGAGCAATATAAAAGATGGAATATGTGACGACAACATATACAAAAATATTTTTGTAGATTAATACTACGTTCATAATTCAAAGTTCGAATAAAATTCGCATTAGATTATTATTTTTATTTTGACTGCCTCAATGACGCAGTTACAGCGAAAGCGACTGTCGTGCATCAGGTCTCATGTTAGATTACTGTGTTGATGAAACAGTTATTCCCAATAACAGTTTCATCAACAATTTTCAGTCAAAAATTTTTCAGTAGCAGCACAAAGTCTGCAAATGTGCCGGATAGCCGAAATTTTTATGTAAGACGCGTTTGCCCATATGTGCGTCTATAGATTTTTATGTAAGACCCCTTTGCCCATATGTGCGTGTATGGATTTTTATGTAAGACACCTTTGCCCATATGTGCGTCTATGGATTTTTATGTAAGACCCCTTTGCCCATATGTGCGTCTATGGATTTTTATGTAAGACCCCTTTGCCCATATGTGCGTCTATGGATTTTTATGTAAGACACCTTTGCCCATATGTGCGTCTATGGATTTTCTTCTAAAATACTGTTTTTATGGCCAACTAAAGAATGTTCAATCCCTAATATATTTACGACATTGCACAATATGAAACCTAGATGGTAGGTAAATTAAGAATTAAATACACGATGTTAAGAATAAAACAACTTACAGTAGAGCTTTTATAAATACTTAATGGTAGCGCCATTCATAATTCAGCTATAAACTGTAACCGCACTAGGAAATTATTTAATGTATGTTGTATAAAACATTCTGAGTTCAGTCAAATATAATTAAAATTAAATACGTTGAGTATAAAATATCCCATGCATTAACTTTATTGAAATTCGTTTGAATACTAGCTGTGGATGCCATATTATACGAGTATATGTTTCATCTACTTATCTTATCTTATCTTATGTGGGGGCCAGTCAGTGCAGACCAGCGACACTTCGACCCAGTGGGATCTTTTGTGTCAACACTCTCCCAATAACGACTGCCATAGATGTTCATGGCAGCCGGGACCGACGGCTTAACGTGCTCTCCGAGGCATGGAGCAGGCGATAATTGTGAATCAATATGCACGTAATTTCGAAAAGTCATATAACTTCCGAAAGTCAAAGGTACGCGACGTGGGTTCGAACCTGAGACCCTCTGCATTGCAGTCTGTTGGTCTCCCCACTGAGCTACTGCTGCTCTTTTTTTCTTTCATCTACTTAATCATTGCACATACGTACTCATACGTCAGTACTTCAGAGGGGTATGCAGTGGTTATAGATTTATATTTGCACTTATATATTTATTGTTTCCCTCTCATCACTTTCTTAATGCATGCTTGTTCGTTTACGATACTCGTAATCTTTGTCGGGCCGAACATTAAAAATGAACATCTATCTAATTTGTCAATCGATTTTTTAAATGAAAGAGACACTATATTAAACGTAGCTTATCTCTGATGAATTGTCTACAACCACTTTCTAATTGGTTCAGCTTTTTAGGGGATTAGACAAAAGACTTGTGTATGATTTTATTATAGGTATATATCAATAACAGTCTGTATCAGATATGAATTATAAATAAATTTTAGAATTTGACAATCAATTCGGGTCGTACTCAGCTTGTAATAATATAATTCAATCATGATTCGAAAGAAACGTGGCGCCATCTATTATCATAAGAACGTTATTGTTGTTTTCCTCGGGAACAGTATTTTTTCGGGATGAAGCCTATGTCCGTTTCTGTACACCTGACAACGTATATGCAAAATTTCAGGATGATCGGTTCAGTGGTTTAGGCGTGAAAAGGTAAAAAACAAACAAACAAAAAAACTCATTTTCGCTTTAAACTGACCTTTGCAAAGCACATTGAGACACTAACATCGCGGGTAAGAAAGCTAATCTTTGTTTTTAAGACTCTACGTCATGTCGCGGAGACAGAGACTGTCAAACGAACTTACCTCTCTCTGTGCCAATCTATACTGATGTATGGTATTTCTGTATGGGGTGGAGCGGCCAAAACTTTTATAATAAAGTTGGAAAGAGCTCAAAGAGCCGTTCTAAAAGTCAGTACATTCCGTTCATTTCTGTTTCCAACTGAGGCCCTATACAAAGCTTGTGAAGTGTTGACTGTCAGACAACTATTTGTTGCATCCACAGTTTTACACCAACACCAGATCACTCCATACAAGGCAGTCGATAAGCGTCGTAAGGATATAGTTTGTCAAATCCACAAATGTAAACTATCATTTACCCAAAAATTTTGCTGTTATCTAGGGCCACGCCTCTATAATATACTTAATAGGAAGCTAAACATCTACCCACTCTCGAGATACTCATGCAAAGAGATAGTTACAACCTACCTTCTAACATTAAATTATTACAAAACTGAGCAGCTACTTTTAACTTATCCGTAACACACACACACACACACACACACACACACACACACACACACACACACACACACACACACACAGACACACACACACACACACATACACACACACACACACACACACACTCACACACACACGCCAAATACCACCAACCACATACTCTTATCAAACACATATCTTTGTTTTATTATTTTTTACTGTAAACTTCTCAGTAAAATTCCGATATGAGTTAAATCAAGTTTTTTATTTTAACAATAAATTATTACTTAAATGTACCTACAACAGGGATACGGGCCTGGCACCTTTAATACAAGTTGTTTCAACAACTTAGCAAAGGTGCTGGTCACCACATAGTGTGAGACTGTAATAGTTATAAGGAATTATAGTTTTATTACCAATATTTTTATTTTTAAAACTATGTACTGTTATTTTATGTGTGGTGAAATAAACTTTATTATTATTATTATTATTATAGTTAGGTTTATTAGAGGTGCGATAGGCTAGTTAGTGGGTGACTCCACTTCTACATAAGTCTCAAGTTGAATCTCGAGACACGCACTTCTGACTTTGCGAAATTATGTGCGTATTATATAGCTAATTTTGCTCATTTTAACGGTGAAGGAAAACATCGTGTGGTGTGCCATATTGCAATTATAAAGCGTGCTGGACAATTGTCCATAATGAACTTTGTTTTAAAAACGACTCTATAAAGAGTCTATTCCTAATCACTAGGGATAAAGCCCGTTATTGCGGCGACTTTTTGTAAACCAACAATTAACATACATACATAGATTCACGCCTGTTTCCCAGAGGGGTAGTCAGATACTACGGATTTCCATTTGCTACGAACCTGACACACTTCTCTGGCTTCATTCACTTTCATCACATTACTCATACACGCCCGTCGGTTCAAGGAGCTCTTAACCTGGCCTTTGTCCAGAACGCCTCCGATCTGATCGAGAAACGTTCGCCTAGGTTTTCCTCTTGCGACTGTTCCATTCACTTTATTAATATATAGAAAATACAGCCAGGCCCAATCATTTGTGGATCATACAAGTAATGGTCCCGTGTAGGTTTCGAACCCACAACACTCAACGTGTTGGCAACGGTGACCGCTTGCCGACTGCGCCTACTACAGCATAGAGACACGTGCCAATGTGATAGTTATAAACCAATATTATTAATAATAATGCAAGTGTGTTTTTGTGCCTTTTATCACGCACGACCAGTATCATGCAATTCTCATTAGCAGTAGGTACTAGGTTATGAACTTGGACTAGTTCGATGGCTATCGCCTCGCCTCACATGGGATTTATACATTAACGGCAAAATTTGAACGTAGCGTAACATTTTAAATTCTGTGTAAAGTATATTTGGTAGAACGCCTCATGATACAGAAATATCCCAAATACTTGTGCTACGATTAATCCTAACTAATATTATAAATGCGAAAGTGTGTTTGTTTGTTTGTTATGTTTCATGTCTTAACTACTTGACCTATCATTATGAAATTTTGCATACACGTTGTCAGGGGCACACAAATGGACATGGTACCTTTCATCCAGAAAAAGTACTGATCCCAAGGGGAAAAAATGTACATAATATACATTGCATTTGCATCTACGCGAGCGCAGTCCTGGTCAATCTAGTTTCTATTACAAAGTAGTTTTACGTAAATCTTATTAATAAAATAAACAATGCAATGATTTATTTACAAACCGATAAATGGTTAAATGGATTGTCGTATTAAAATTTTGAGACCATTGATTATATTGGACATCGTATTTACCATCACAAAACATTAAAAACTTAATCGTGATTATTGGTTAATAATTGTTTTAAGCGTAGATCTGCAATAATTACCATTTTAAATTATAAAACGCTTTGTTGGTATCAAGGCATAAGTTCGTCATTATATTAGCACGCGATCGGAGCTGAGTTCAAATTCCGGCTCGCAAAAACAGTTAATGGGTTTTCTCTTAAGAAATTGTCTGTGACAGCACGGAGTATAGAAATATGTCTGGAGGACAGTAATAGGCTCATATAATATGAGATCGGAAAACAAAACTAGATATATTGAGTGTATTGCTATAATGTGTACATACATATACATCACGGTCTAACCCTCAAGTATAAATGCGCGTAATATTAAGCTATTTACTTGGTGAACAGCAAGAGAGTAAACACAACAATACTTTAATACACCACGCTTTCAAACAAAGCCTGGAAGTATCAGTTCTTTGAAGATGTTTTTAAAACTATGTGTTCTGTTAGGCTGAGGCTGCATCAGTCCGCGACACAACCTGCGATACATTTATATATATAAAGATATTACTTATTAAAATGCAAGTGTATTTGTTATCTTGTATTTTTTAATGATTACTTGTTATTTAATTATATTGAAATACTAGAGTTCTTAAACTCTTCAGCTAAGATAATATGCTTGTGATAGTTTACGTCTGTAATGCAGTGGGACTCGAACTCACAAAGTCTCGATCGTAATTCCTATGCATTATCCATTGAGCTAGATCCTTAAAAACAGTAAAAAAAATCATACAGACTAAATAAACGAGTCGTTCGCGCATAGCCCGCTGCATAACACACTAGTGATTGCCATACGTATAATATAGATCTATTGGAGAGCGCGACTCTTGCGCACGAATGCAATGGTAATAGGTATCAAGTGTCACTTTAAACACGGCCTGGGAGCAATGAACGCGGCCGCTTGCAACTCAATTGATGACACCGGATGAATTTAGAAGATTATCTGCGGATTCAAGTGTTAACACCGACAATATATAACTTCTTTGAGAGTGAATACATCATTGGTTTGTTAGGTCGGAGAGTTCGCGATTGTGTTGGCGAGTGATCGTGCGGTGTCGGGTATAGTTCTGAGGCAAAGTGTTGTTGGTTTAACAAATTATCATTAGCTGTCTGGATTAATGACTAGTAGCGGTAATATACTCGCTGCCTTTGGGACCTAAAACTGGCGAAATGTGGGTGTAAAGCACATCTGCCTGTTTATATATGTAGTGATTTTTATGTTTTTTTTTTTTTGTATATTTGGTAGGTATGAGAATAGGCCGTAAGTATATTACATACCGCTAAGAAATCATTTATATGGCAGGACAACGTTTGGCGGGACAGCTAGTATTTATATATACTTTTGTAACCAAGATATTAAAGGAGCATACGGTCTATTTGACGGTACAGCTACCTACTACCTAAAATATAGATAAAAACAGCTACCTAAAATATAGATAAAAACATTTTTCTGAAAGCGGTACCGCCAGCGGCGAGATAAAAAAGAGTAAGAAAGTGTCGATTGCACGGCGGCAACAACAGTAACTGTCGTTTTCTAACATTTTTAATTTTCCTCTGACGTTAACGCAAAAGGAAATAGGATTATGTCTAGATCTTCTCAGAATTACTTGCTCAACGCAATCTCTTCAAAAGACTACAATGTCTGTGTTATAACGAATATAAACCAAACCGACTGTATAAAGCCTCCTTGAGGAGCTTACATCTTATTTACTCTAGAAACACCACAGAAACTTCTCAAGAAAACCGCATAATTTTCAGCGTAATATTAGATTTAAACTGAATTACCGCTGTGTTCTGCCTTTATATATATGTGTAAAATGTCTGCCTTATAAGTAACAAAATATGTTTCTGCTGTGTATAACAAATTTATTGAGTCAATAATTGTATACGTTTAGTTTTAGGATTTAAGCCTAGGCTAGCGTAAGAGCCGAGCATTGCATCAAATGCAATTTTTTGTTATTAACGTCATAATATAATAGATTTTTTAAATAAAGAGTGTGCATTGATTTATTAAAAATATGCTTACTCTGTTAGTCTGCATTAAATATAGGTTAAGTAGTAAAATTGTATTATTGGTAGGTATTAGTATGTTCTCAACGCGACTTTGTTCGCATCGTTAAGATTACCTAACTAGGTACCAAAGCGTAATATTTAAATTTGGAACTGTGCAGGAAGAAACACGTAGTTCGAATTATGTTAAACTTCTTAATAAACTTAACTACATACGAGTATGTCAAAATTAATCATATTTTACATTAGATGTTTAATATCCATAATATAAACTACAGACCTTTGATCTGCGTAATTTGAATGTGTTTGTAAACAGTTTTGTGAAAGAGATTATTATTCAGAATATCGGATATATTTTACTAGACAGGACAAGATTGCAATAAGCTATGATGGCTACCTACCAAAAAAGTTAGATCGTCAATAGTTAAATACAAATTTATAAATACCGAGTTTAATTTCCGTCTCAGGTAAAATGTTATTGGTACAAAATTCTCAGAAAGCAGTACAAATTCTAGCAACGGCCCGGTAAACAGGGAATGTGGAAATTTGGATGTAGGTCTTTGCCTAAATGGGCATTTAGGAATTTATGTACTTTATGTCAACGACAAATATTGATTTTACGAAGGCGGCTAACGGCTACGCATATTTTAGCCGACAGGTAAAAAAGTACGACCTACGGCCTACCAGAGTTCCAGTACTTTTAAATGAATTCTGTAATCGAAATAAAATATTGTATTCGTGTTTTTTTTTCTGATACTGTGGTCACAAAATATGTGACTGTATTAAAACAAATTAGTGACGATTTATTATAGGTATCTAATAATTGATAAACCGTACCCAGCGGTGTCCGTTTGAGATCAAACCCAAACGTCTCGTAAATCACCGCAAGAACAAACAATAATTTTGTTTACAGATCTTTGATTTGCTTTTTAATGCGTCGTGTAATATTAATTTTAATAATTTTGTTTATTTTAATGTTTGGTATTATTTATTATCTAGCTGTTCAATTTAAGTTAATTTACAAATGTTTTGTATCAATAAATTTTTAATTATCTATGTATTTTAAAATGTTTTTGTTTAAAAATCATTTAAAAGGTTTTAGTTTCGCCGGTATAAAATTAGTAGGCGTAAGCTGCATAACACTTTAAATTTGAATTGATAACTTTAACAAAGCAAAAGGTATATCAATTATATTTTAATACAGTAATATACAAATATTGTATAAATACCGTTTATCGAGTTAGTTAATTTTTAATCATAGGTATAAAATGCTGATGACACCAATGTTTGATAAATAAAACCGTGACCATTTTCGATGACAAAATCTCTTTTTTTATAGTGTAATTATTAAAATCGCCCGAAAAATCGTCATCTCGTTACATAAACCAGGAATTTAAAATACCGCGTAGAATAGTTAATTTCAACCGACAAAAACTGACATAACAATTTTATCGACTATTGTATAATAATTACCAATCTAAAAAAAATATCATAATATGACATACACGTCGACGAGTTAGCATTTTTAAAGTGATGATATCGCAATTGCTTTTTGTTTTCCGAATATAGAAATAAAATTGGTCGAAATTAGCGTCTTTGCTGATAAAAATATGACTATTTTTATTATTTTCTAACCCAATTTATTTAATTGACGTTTAACCGCGCGATATATATCCTTCTCCTAGCTTTTATTATTACTAAGTCACTTGGAGTCGGCTTTCTAGTCTAACCGGATTTGACTGGACATCAGTTTTTACACGGAGCGACTGCCATCTGAACTCCGCAACCCGAAGGCTAACGATACCCTAAGGCTAGACCAGTGCCAGGATATTAGAGGCCACTTACTTCCCAATAACGACTGCCATAGATGCTCATGGCAGCCGGGACCGACGGCTTAACGTGCTCTCCGAGGCACGGAGCAGGCGATAATTGTCATTTAATCAATACGCACATAATTTCGAAAAGTCATATAACTTCCGAAAGTCAGAGGTGCGCGACGTGGGTTCGAACCCGAGACCCTCTGTATTGCAGTCTGTTGGTCTCCCCACTAAGCTATCACTGCTGAGGAACCGCGCGATATATATGTCATATTATAATACAAAATGAAATATATTATCCGCAAATAGCTAACAGGAAAGCCGTAAATATCTGAAGTAAAGAAATGCCGTAGCCCGTAATCAAATGTAATGACCAAAATAAAATACAATGGGAATGTTTTCATAATATTGCTTCTAAACAATAGAAACATTCGTACCTACTAGGAACGGGGAAGGATTTCTTTGGAAAAGAACAAAGATTCTAAAAAGTAAAAAACTGTTAATAAAATTTTTGAATTGCGTTTTGCCTTTTAAAGTTCAAGTTCAAAGCTAGATTTAAAGTTCTCAGGAATTGATAGAATTTTATAAATAAAGCCTTTTTCAAATGTTTCTGTTAAGTTCACGGCTAGTTCTAATGAAGTGATGGGAATTTAAAATAAGGCCTCATTTGGTCTAGACGATAGACAGAAGCCTTTCTTCGTATTAATGGAGATATACATAATTAAGCGTAAAGTGCTCGCGAGTCACACGTAAATTAGTTAACTTGTGGGCTACTATTCTGCATGAACAGCAATTCACTCTGCAGTTTAGAATCGAGTAAACGTGCCTCTAATAAATTTATATACTTTTTTATAATTGTATTATTTTACATAAAATAAGAAAAATGTGATTTCCTTTTTTTAACAACAAATTATAAATTAAATCTCGCGCCCGAGCGTTCCAAAATATGGTTAAAGCTAAATTTATGAAAATATAAGTCAAATAACAATAATTTTAAATGAAATACGGTACCGTGCATTTATATAAACAATTAAATTATTTTACACAAAATATCAAAATACATTTTCAATTAAAATAGTGATAGGTATTTAAATCCTATATTTACAAAATAAAACAAATTATACTTAGTACGCGTAAAAATCAATTCAGTGTATTTAACGTATTTTAAATAAATATTGTAATTAATAAGAAATTATTTGATAATGTTTTTTACAAAACGTGTCATTATTACGATGGAAACGATAAAAAATTACGAAAAACGGCATATTTATCCCCATTTCTGTATAAAACACACAACATTTCCAATATTAAATGGAAGTAGGTATTGTAACCCCAAAATGTCTGGAGCATTTACTTGACTTAAAGATTTTCCCCGACCGCTACGAATATGCTGCGGGCTACGAAATAAACACTGGCTACGACCGCCCAAAACATATTTAAAAACCATTATTTAAAAAGCATTATTATAATGAAATTAACGAAATGTAACGAACGAATGTTTACCACTGCGGCCTGTTTATATGAGATTAAGTATTTATTGATTTAACCGTCACGCGTAGTCCTATTAATCAAAATGTATCATCGCGGCTCATTGGTATAAAATAGCCAGTCATTGCCATAGTCATTGGTATAAATAAAATATTAAAAAATACAACACACGATTTTTTTAAACTTAATAAAAAAGTATAAACAGACTTATATAACTCGGCAACACGAGGGTTAAATAAAGTTTAGTAGGATTAAAGGAGAGGAAACATGAATTTTAAAAATGAGATATGGGTTAGAAAATGATGTTGGAAGGCATAAGGTGACTCACCTTCCGCGGTGGCGGCTGCATGTTGGTCGCCGCGTCGGTCGCGAGCGTTCCACGGGACTTGTGCGGGTGGTTCGCGTACGGCAGATCGATGCCGACTCAAGCCCACTACTACGCCCACTGCCGCGATACCGAATACTGTACAACGACGCGCATGCCCTCGTTATCCCAGCCATAAACCACCCCGTATACTTTTTAAATCTTAGTGACGCTGAAGTTGCCTTCATTATAAATAAAGCGTGGTGCAATTACCAGGGATGAATTAAAACATTCAGGCTATATGAAATTCTGATATATATTGTTTGATATAATATTTAATTGGATATTAAAGGAGATCAAGGGTGTAAAACTGGGAACAAAAGGGAATACTGGTAACTAAACGTAAGTATTAAAACGTTGTCTTTTCTCTACGGCTGCGTAGCTGACTTCGTAGCACGTAGAGTTGTCAAATGTGACATTCACAACTATTTCTGAACGTTCTAAACATTGCAGTATTAACAAAAACTCACAATCACACACTCACAAGTACAAATATCAAATGATACAAATATATATTTTTCGAATAGATCTATTTTTAAGAACTACTTCTTATTCTTGTAGTTTCTAGCTAGCTACTTGTTATAAAACAGTAACAAGACTGTCACTATAGGTTAAAATATTTTACAATATTATTTAAGATAGACAATTTAGAAACGTCTGAACCTTGAGTAATGACTTCTATAACTTTTATCTATCTGTTTATACACGTATTAGAAAAAACTACGGTATTAGTTTGATATTGTTATCTCTATTCAGTATGTTATACTAAAGCCAGGTCAATACAAGACATATTTATTTTAAATCAAGTCCATATTTGTCTATATAGTACTGTGTCATACATTTATTCAGTTATAAATATATAAAAAAACGTAAACACGCTTATGTGGTCAAGACGAAATAGTCTATCGAGGCAAAACGCAAATTATTACATATAATCTATTTTAAAACCGCAATCGAATTAGTGGAACGCAACTAAAATCTGCTATAACTCTACGGACACTGTTTGAAGTAATTATTGGTTTAAAATACTGTTTAATTGACAAAATTGGCCCGTATTTATTTCGTTCAAATTGGCACACACAAATTATAATTGGTGTACAAAATATGAGAAACCAATTTGATTTTAGAACTACAAATAAATTAATTTATCTACATAAAAACTACGAATAAAAAGTAAATGCATCCATAATGATTTATTTATATTGCGCCAGTTTACATTTAGTATAAATATTACGTTAAAAATATCGAACAGCAGCCTGTATAATAAACTACATGAATACTTCACAATTCGCGAACGTGGCAGCCTGTTGGAGGTTAGTAATAGGGGCCAATGCATGTCACTCTAATTTATAATTCAAAGACGCTGCACCGAGTTAGTGACCAATCGAATTGAAAAATTGCTTTCGACTTTCCCGAACGAAACGTCAAAAAGAAAAAAAGGCTGAATAGAGTATGACTTTTGTCAAATTTGAAAATATCGATCTGTGTTTGGCATAGTGACCAACATTCTTATGTCATGGACGTAATTTGTTTATAATATGGACACGATATATATTCTGAAATTCTGTTAATGTGTACGTATTAAGAGAAACGTAGATTAAAAGTGTAGTCTATTTTCTTGCGAATACTTTTACTGTAAGCCCTTAATATCTCTATAAATACGGTATACTCATTTGTTTACAGTGTTGTAATATTTTCGTTGATGTTATGTACTGTTGCAGTTTATACTATTTACTAGTTTAATAAGAGTCCTTGTCATCATTCTGTGCTTCATATAACTCAGTTAAATTGTTTGTTACATAGAAATTAGCGAGTACATCGCAAAGGCATTATAATATTGCATATTCAAAGAATATCATACTTTTATATGAATCATAGTTATATAGTACAGGTATATAATACAGTACAATATGTAATAAGTAAATCCCAACTAATATTATAAAAACGAAAATTAGTTTGTTTGTTACCTTTTCACGCCTAAACCACTGAACCGATCGTCCTGAAATTTTGCATTGTCAGGTGTACAGAAACGGACATAGGCTACCTTTCATCCTGAAAGAAATTACTGTTCCCGAGGAAAACAACAAAAAACTTTCTTATGATAATAGATGGCGCCACGTTTCTTTCGAATCATGATTGAATTATATTATCACAAGCAGAGTACAACCCGAATTGATTGTCAAATTCTAAATTAACGCGAGCGAAGCCGCGGGCAAACGCTAGTATGTTTATACAGGCAGCTATAGCAACTACAATGCAATAAAACTTTACCATATTTCAAAAGAGGGATTCGCAGTACAGTTCTGTTGCACTAGCGTTAATCGCACTTCAGCTTGTCGCACTCACATAGTGCACTCAAGAAATCACGTCTAATTATATCAACATTTGCCTACCATTTCCAAAGTTAGACAGGATAGCTATGCGTGATTATCATTGCATAAAATATCGAATAATTCGTAAATTGAATGAACAGCATTTGAAAGTCTTATATTCTGTACCTATGAATACGTTGCCGAATAATGTTACAATATTCGAATTACTATAAATCTGCCGTTGTCAATAATAAATAGCTACAGCGATAAAATCAATACTTGCTGAAAAATAACCGCAGCATCGGACAAATTAAGAATTTAAAAGTAATTTAAAAATTTACCTCTTTAAAATCCAGTAGAAAAGCAGTTTATTTTTAATACATAGGATTAGTTAGCATAAAAATAATCCACCGGTGTTTGAAATAATGCAATAATGAACAACCTAACTCGATAATGTGCTGTAATTCAATTCATTTTGCATCAAGTCCAGGTCGTAATTAAATTTAGTCGCAATGCCGTACGCCTTACTATAAAACGTGGATTTAAATATAGTAATCCTTGAAAATAAAAATAAAATACAAATTACCTACTAGTGTTTTTGCTAAGCTATCTAAGGTAAGGTAAACTACTGTGCTTATGTTGGAAGATTCACGACTATTAGTGCAATGATATCAAGCGACTTGGGCATATAGTCCTTTTTTCTTACTCGCCTTCTTTTTCGCCCTAGCCATTCCCAACTAACTTGGGGTCGGTTTTCTAGTCTAACCGGATTTGACTGGATATCAGTTTTTACACGGAGCGACTGTCATCTGACCTCCGCAACCCGAAGGCTAACAATACCCTAAGGCTAGACCAGTGTTAGGATATTAGAAGGCACTGACTTCCCAATAACGACTGCCATAGATGCTCATGGCAGCTGGGACCGACGGCTTAACGTGCTCTCTGAGGCAAGGAGCAGGCAATAATTGTCAATTAATACGCACATAATTTCGAACAGTCATATAACTTCCGAAAGTCAAAGGTGCGCGACGTGGGTTCGAACCCGAGACCCTCTGCATTGCAGTCTGTTGGTCTCCGTTAAAAGAATGGAAATTTTACTATCTATTTAACCGAACGCATAGCCCATGGTAACAAATTAAACGCGCGCCGGTTTCCTTATAAGAGGGTGCTACTAGTCCACGCAAATCGACTCATAGACATTTCGTATCAGAGACTAAATAGATTTAAAAGTACCTGTGTTAAGCTGTTATTAAACTAGACCCTCTAAGAACCTTTAGTTTTACACTTCTTGAAGCCGACTTTGAACTTGTTTGAATTCAAATGATACGATGCCGTTCACAGAACTGTAACTGAATGTTTTGATAAAACTTCCCTGTCATCCTTTGAAAAGCCACAATCACTTCTATCTTTAGAACCTTTAAATAAGATGGTATAGATTGGCATTTTAAAAACATTATTAAACAATGAATCCCTGGAACCAGAACCGAATCTAAGCCTGAACCGGAATCGTACCAAAAAGAAAATCCTTTTATGGACCGACATTAACAGTCGAAATTTGTTCCAGTTTTAAATGCTTATTATAGTATATTATTATTTTAATTCACAATAAAGCGATCGAACCCACAGTCAGCGAATTAGTAATAGTGAAGTCATCATTTTAACCGATGCGCCCACCATACAGGCAGGTAGGTTCAGACTGTGCTTCTCTAACATGATAAGCTTCTTCCAGATGTCACTATATTATCAACCATACTTAAGGTAAGTTTGAATAAAGCCACCAAAGCCGAGTGTTGTAAGTTCGATCCTCACAGTCTACGCGTTCTGTATTCGCTGTTTGGATAACACACACATAAAATTTACGTATTGCGAGATGACTCTTAAAAAACATGCTTGGATGTACACGTGTATATTTCCCAATCGGGGAGGTAAAAAAGGCTTACACAACCATACCGAGAGGCGAGCCTATTGTCTTCATCTACCTGCTGTTGCTAAAACTCCCAAAAGGAAATCCAAAACATTGCTCAACCCAAGAAGTCATACTAGTTCTTAAAAGAAGTCATACTACTTTATAAAAGAGTTGTTGAAACAATAAGGACCAACGCAACTCGAGGAAAAACAGAAATATATCAATGTACGCCAATCACAAGTTTTAATTTACTTAGTAAACAAAATAAATATACCAAGGCATGGAATTCTCTGCCAAGGCACGTGTTTCCTTCTTCCTTCAATCCTGGGTCCTTTAAGCGGGACGTGAAAAAGCACCCTCTCAGGCCGTCAAAGTAGAGACCTCAACATCGCCTCGGCTGCTATGAGGGCGGTGTGGAGGCCACTGCTCTTAGACCACACGACTGCTTACCATCAGGTGGAGTGCGGTCATTTTGACGAGCAAAATAAAAAAAATAAAAAACCTAATAAAACCGGTCAAGTGGGAGTGGGACTCGCACACGAAGGATTCTGTGTCATCGTACAAGATAATATATTATGTATCTACAATTTTATATTTTTTTTAATTTAGTAGAAGCTATAGAAAAATACACATTGTGAAAACTTTAGCTCTCTACCTATTTCGGTTTAAGAGATGCAGCCCGCTGACAGATTGACAGTTTGACAGCGGAGGCTTAGTAATAGGTTCGCATTGGCTCTATTCGGGTACAAAACCCTAAAAACCCACCCAACTATGCTTAACTTTACGGTTTATAAAACAAATCATTAATAACCATTTATTATTTGTAAAGAATTTATCGAAAGTATCAACCAAGACATGGATTTAAATATAACGGGGGATGACAAAGACATAGTTAATTGTAACCATTCTTTGATTTCGGGGTAGTTTTAATCAGTCTCCGCGAGAACTTGGTTGGCAAAATGGTTTAATAGGTCACCTCGTCACTTTGCCGCGGCGATTGTTGTGTGTTCGATTCCCACACTGGACAATACTTTGAGATCCGTTTTGTTTGTATTCATTTTCTTAATATATATAAAGATCTCGCGGTTTTCGTTGTAACAGAAATGTATAATCTTTAAATACTTTCAAGTCTCCAACAAAAGCAATTCCGTTGTCACATAATACCATAGATAGGTAATATAAGTTACATTATGTCCTCCTTTATTTTATTTATTTTTTGTTCTATTAATTTAAGTAAATTCTTTTCATGAATATTGTCATAACTATAGATGAATGCTGGTTAGTCCTATAATTGGCAAATGTTTCAGCCACCATACTTTCTTTGTGATCTATTTGATGTCAATCTGTAAACACTTGCTGTTGATGAACGATAATATTAATGAATGACCTATACGCACGCTTAAATATTGTACCTATGAATGCAAGTTCAGGAGTTATATTAAGCTTACCATTTGACCTATACCGATAGCGGTAGATCAATGGTTACGGCATTTGACTTGCATTAGAGAGGTCGTGGGTTCGAACTCCAGCTATTGCACTAGCGACCTGAACACACTCCTAACACAAGCATATTACATTAAGTGAAGAAGTTAACGAGAATAGTAGTATTATGAAATAGACATTGCCACTCAATCACTAACTAAAAGAAAATAAAGTATAATAAATAGGGTCTAAAATGAAATTAATTTACCTTTATTTCTACAGGCAAGGTGACTAATAGACGTACGACCTGGCCTGCCTATTTGTCTGCGATTGCCCGACCATCTTTTCTATGTATTTGTGATCCTGGTTTTTGAACATAATATTACAGTTATACCATTGCTATTGATTTTACAATACCGCACATATAATACAGTATTTTATTAGGCAAGATTCAGTATTATTATAAGATGTAATAAATATAGTGGTCGCCTAGTGGTCAAAATTCGACCAAAATTCCTAAGCTTGCTACCTTGTTTTCTTTTTTCTTTATATAAATAATTCATATAAATAAGGTATAGGTAACCATAGTTACAAATAATTGTACGGACGTCAGCCGAACAATGCCGAAATACTACGAACGCGATTCCACTGCGTGTGTGCGTGCATGCATGGATGTGTGCGTGTAGTGTTTTTTCATTAATTTAATGTATTTCTAACGCATATTTTATAAAAAATATTAGTCGCCTAGTGGTCAAAATTCGACCAAAATTCCTAAGCTTGCTACCTTGTTTTCTTTTTTCTTTATATAAATAATTCATATAAATAAGGTATAGGTAACCATAGTTACAAATAATTGTACGGACGTCAGCCGAACAATGCCGAAATACTACGAACGCGATTCCACTGCGTGTGTGCGTGCATGCATGGATGTGTGCGTGTAGTGTTTTTTCATTAATTTAATGTATTTCTAACGCATATTTTATAAAAAATATTAGGATTCGCCCCTCCTTCTCCATATAAACTTTAACTGTGCCAAATTTCATACTCCTCCGTCCGCGCAATTTTCGTAAAAAGGGGTACAAAGATTTTGCTACACGTGTTAATATATAGATTAAGCTGTACTATTAGGTTTTATATACTATTTATAGTATTAAGCTAGCGTTCACGTTTAAATTACGGAATATTGTCAACTGCCACCTCACTCCGTCCTCGCGACATACGACAGTCAGACATAGGTACTTATTAGGTCTTTAGCTATGAAATTACCGTTGTGAATATTAATTCACAACGGTAATTTTAGAATTATTATTGAATGAAGCCAGAGAAGTGTGTCAGGATCGTAGCAAATGGAAATCCGTAGTCTCTGCCTACCCTCTGGGAAACAGGCGTGAATCTATGTATGTATGTATGTATAATTGGGGATGGGGAACAAAATTAGATGTAGGACATTAGTCCTACATCTAATTTTGTGTAATCTGCACAAAATGCAAAGGTTATTGAAAAATAAATTATGTTTGGAGAATCCTAATCCTATCCTATCCTAATCCTAATCCTAACTAATAATATTATAAAAGCGAAAATGAGTTTGTTTATTTGTTACATTTTCACGGTGTACAAAAACGGACATAGGTTACCTTTCATCCCGAAAAAAATTACTGTTCCCGAGGAAAACAATAATAACGTGCTTATGATAATCGATGGCGCCACGTGTCTTTCGAATCTTGATTGAATTAAATTATTACAAGCAGAATACGACCCGAATTGATTGTCAAATTCTAAATTAACGCGAGCGAAGCCGCGGGCAAAAGCTAGTAGACTATAAATATTAGATTGTATTATTATCTAATAATATAATATATTAATGACTTTTTATACAATTTTTATTCAAAGTTACATCGCTTAGCCTCTACCCGTATTCGTTGTTTCAATTCACAATAATTACATGATGGTTGATATTTTTGTTAATTTACGACATACCGTAATGGCCTAATTCAAGAAACTATAAATAAAAAGAAAACAGAATTTGAATTAACCATACAAAAAATATTGATGAAATAGTATGAATACCACAATTTTACTGATTTTCTTCATACAAAGCGGCAACTTCATATTGAATTCCCAATTATACATACATACATAGATTCACGCCTGTTTCCCAGAGGGGTAGGCAGAGACTACGGATTTATATTTGCTACGATCCTAACACTTCTCTGGCTTCATTCAATTTCATCACATTCCTCATACATGCCCGTCGGTTTAAGGTGCTCTTAACCTAGCCTTTGTTCAGAACGCCTCCGATCTGATCGAAAACGTTCGCCTAGGTTTTCCTCTTGCGACTGTTCCATTCACACTAGCCTTATAAACTTTATTAGTCAGTCTTTCCTCGTCTATTCTTTCTACATGTCCAAACCAGCTTAACATACCCTTTTCTGTTTTTGTCACTATATCCACTTTCATGCCGCATCTCTCTCTAATCACACTATTCCTTATTCTATCTTTCAGAGTCACACCACATATGCTTGTCAATTATATATGTTTATAAGATCAAGGGCTAGAATTAGGCATAACCTGATATAGGTAGACACTAATTTCCAAAGTATTTTAAAAGAAATTTATGTTATTTTCGTTCATAAGTTTCCAGTCTCATATCTTTATAATTTACAGAGATAATTCATATTTATTGTGTTTTATAAATGTGTGGACATAAGTACATCGATATTTTTAAGTATCCATAGTAGTAGACACATGAAAAATGGTTCAGCTACACCGTTGCTTTTTAAAAAAGCCTAAATCATACATACAAGTGCTAAAAATACAAATCTAACGCAACGTTTAACTTATTTCGTTACAAAATATTCGAATTTGAGTTTAAATATCTTTTATCTATGTTTTGTGCCGAAATTTCGAAGACTTTAATGGCATAAGAACTGTGCATAATTATTATGATTGTGCAAATGTATATCAATGACATAAAGTAAAAACTAGGAAACATACAACTTCAGCCTCTTTACAACTAAATCACACAGTCTATTAACCATCGTAGTGAAAGAATCTAAATTTGGATGGTTGCGGGGCATAATAGGCGCCACTCGATTAGCCGGTAAATCTGACACGTATCGACCATCATTACCTAATCGGCGTTAGGATACTAACTATATCAACTAACTTAAATTAGACTGTAATGTACCCCTACAATTATTGTATATGCAATTGCCAGACACACCACAAACAA
The DNA here is from genome assembly GCA_963564715.1 of Catocala sponsa. Classification (NCBI taxonomy): domain Eukaryota; kingdom Metazoa; phylum Arthropoda; class Insecta; order Lepidoptera; family Erebidae; genus Catocala; species Catocala sponsa. The sequence goes on from OY751326.1 coordinate 6,483,506, forward strand.
CAAACCGGTCAAATGAAATGTTTACACGATGTGTAGGTATCATGCTACACGCACAATTAATTATTAGATTACGCGTTACCTCGGCAACAATATAATATTAAAGATTACAGACACCACAACTAGTGCAACTATAATAACAAATAAAGCCGGTAAATAAAGCCACACTCACCAAAACCCTCGGCGGCTTTCTTCTTGTAGTGCCGTATTTCGCCTCAAAATAACTCATCGTGAAAACTCATATAAACTAAAACAGATCAAAACATAACTATTACACTGACACTGGCACTTAAAAATATTATGGACTCGACTATTCACTGTAGTATCATTCAGTCACTAATGGAAGCTACAAAAACGTAAGTTTTTTTACTAGTATTAATCCGTGTAAAAGTGATCAACGAAAACAATGTTTACTACCGACATAAGTCACAATATACGTGATAAAGATAAAACAAATAAATTTATCGCCAATTACGATTATCTGATATAATTATTTTCTATTGACGGCTATCGATAATGCCCTAGGCACTCGACCACGTTGTATGATACGTACGTATGTACTTGAATTAATATTTTTTTTTTATCTTGCTATAATGATAAATAGGTATGCTCGACTTGATAAAGGCAAAATAATAACACAAATTAATTTACTTATATGCTTTGATATTATTTTTAATTAAGCATTTGTAATTCTACATACTAGTATTATAAATTTGTATTATTGTAACAATATTTGTATTTGTTAATATTCAATTACGCGTAATTCATTTTTATTTTGATTTTAAGTCATTGAACAGATTTGGTTGTAACTTGGCATACACATAAATCACGTGTGCTAAATTAAAGACATTAATTACTGGTTTATTCCCTCATTTTTTTCCGAATGTAAAAAACCGCATTTGCCCCAAAAATTGTTCCTCATATGCCCCGAAATTAAGATAAATATTAATTTCTTAACGTAATTCCTTTTTCGTCCTAAATTATGTTCCTTTTCTGACCCTGTTTTTTTCTGTATAGAATTTTTGTTGTACCGTCTGCCGAAAAACATTTTACACTACCTCGTCTGCGGCAAAACTTTGGGCTTATAATTGCATGACATCACGAGCCCGACAACAATAAGATTTTATATAATTTTAACCATGTTTTGGTTTTGCTAACCATATGCACAAAAATGTAGGACTAAAAAGGAATAATTAAAAAAGAGGAGCGAATGAGGAACATTTTGGAATGTGGGACGTAATTTAGGGGCGAATGCGGAACAAATCTAAATACTTTACACAAATGGAATTTACATCGTACTAGCAGTGCGTTGACCACTTAAGTCACTGCGTTGTAATACCTAAGTATAAAATAAAATCACCCAATTTGGGTATTTCAAATTGAAGTAAATGTTATATAATTCATAATTTGCTACCATATCACTACGAGCGATAAGGCCAGCTATTGCACGTCAGATGCATACGGATTTAGTAGGGTACGACTTGCTTCAACGCATGTCGTTATAAGTAACAATGTCAGTCCCAATAAGAAACTATTTTATTAGTCAGAACATAGCATCTACTTAGTTGTTACAAACTACTACGGTCTGCTTAATCTGTCAATTGTTGGAATGTCTGACATAATTGAAAACCTATTGTGCCTGGCCGCCAGTGTGCCGGTGCACTTCAAAACGTAATAAAATAATTGGAACCAGACTTCACATGCATACACAGTTATTTGTTAATACATATACCTAAACGTAGAATCTTATCCTGATTGTCAATAATTGCACCAACTACCTACTTTAAACTGTATAGTACTTAGACTTTAGAACTGTGTTGACGGCGCAGCGTTTGTTTATACAACTGCTTTCTCCAAGTCTAGTGAAGGCTCGTTTACCTAGTTTCGTGGAAGTGTTACTGGATTTTTCTGTCAAAAAATGCCTAACAGCAGCACGCCGTTTAGAAATGATCCCATAAAACGACAGAGGCTCGACCCTTATTACATAGGACCTAAAAATATAGATGACATAATGTGGGTAATGCACATCTGCCTACCCTCCGTACATATAGGCGTGAAAATATATATGTAATTGCTTCTAGAAAAATCTAATAATGCAGATTTACTTACTGGAGTATTAATTAACCGCCATTCTGCCACGGTTAGCTATAATTCTTCCTTCAGTATTGACTGTTGACGCTCCACCACTTAACGCATACGTAGGATGGTCTCAGTAATATTCTAAAAAAGACGGCTCTTCGTGAATAAAATGAACTCTAAAATCAAACGAGATGATTAGCAATGATAAAGGCGACGTATAGCGTCGATCAACATGAAATTAACTTTACTCAGCTGTGTTAGATAGAGATTCACTTGACATTAAAGTTGTTTGCTTCTATTTGAATTGAGATTATCTTTTACTCTCTATTCTGTTCTAGTCTCATCGAAGTTCCAGATATTTCTTGCCACGCAACGATCACGCTCCCAACGCATTCATTACTGTGAATACGGACGAAGCGAACATTCGATTATACTATTTCAACGAAAGTGAAGAGAAAGACATTGTAAAGAAAGTTTATTCTATTGTGTGATAGTTGTCAAGAATGAAAGAATGTTTAGTCATAATATAGATTTGTCGTAGATACCTATTCTTTAATGGTAATATTTCCCTGACATGTTGCAGTAGTGTTACAAGCACCGGTTCACTCCTCTAATACGTCATATAAATAAGATATAAAATATAATAATATAAGATAGGATATATAATTAATTATTTATATATTTAATTAACCTTGAGCTGATATTATACTATTAGGATATATTTTGGTTGTAATAGACTGTTATTTGATTATTGTGACGCCATTATTAATTTTTGCTATAGAACGGGGTGTCACAGAAAAACCGGACTGACTTTTGTTATCGCTTGATTGCAATAAACACAAAATCTAACTTAGGTACTTGAGTTTACACGTTATTTTCGCCACTTGTTGTTTTGTTATGCAACCCTACGTGTTTCAGTAGGTACCTATCTATCTCTATTTTAGATTGACATCTCCATCCAATAACATACACTTAATACATTGCACACACCAGATATGTAAGTTAAATGTTACAACATTAGTTCACATCTGTTGGAGAAACATAGCAGTCACCAGGTGTCGCTACTGTAATCTAGTGCATCTGGTCCTTTCTTATTCGTATAGCTCTTAGCTGATAGTGACATAAAGAGCCGCTTTAATGGTCACACCACACGCGACAACTATAAGCTCGTATCACTTACTTCATTTAACACGTGTTAGTTGTCTGTGGGTGTAACAATGTGCAAACCAAAACTATCACTTGCGGCAAAGATTTGACATTCGTGAATCAATCAATATTAGTGTTCTGTAATTTCATTAGTAATGTAATGTTACTTATCTGAGCTCCACTACTGATGCTCACGAGATTGTATCGCACTTGCAGTTATGTCACCCTGTCAGACCTCAAAGAATATTGGAAAATATACGTAGGTAGTAGGTATAATATAGGTTTTACGATGAGCGCCGCTGTTATCTGTTGATATTTTTACGGACCATGTGACAGCAGCCGCGGGCTTTAGCTAGTCTGCATAACTTTTTGACCCTTCAATATTTTGGTCTTCACGGCTCAAAAACTGTCGGGTACAGTCAAGTTCTTTAATGCATAAACGTATCAAGGTTTCCAAAATATATAATCATAAAATGTTTATCTATCTTCTATATATATAAAACTCTTCCGTTACCGAGTGACTGACAGACAACGCACAGCCGAAACTATTGGGCGCAAGAAGCTGAAATTTGACATGTATGTTCCTTGGGTACTGTAGGGGTGCACTAAGAAGGGATTGCCCGAAATTCCTACGAGATTGGGAAGAAATGGATAAATAAAAAAAAATGTGCGGGCGAAGCTGTGGGTATCCTCTAGTAATCTATATTTCAATTTATATTTTGGAAGCTTGTATATGTCAACACATTGAAGAAATCGAATGTATAAAGTACTCTTTCCATTCGCCAGTAACACGACAGTGGTTGAACAGTAGGTACGTGTCAATGAAATAACTCAATACCTGAAGTAGTTTGATCACAATCGGTTATCCTTATATACGTATATAGTCAAGGAAATTCGTTTCTTTAATTTGCTACATGTCCTGTCTAAACTGTTAGCTCGTTGACACACACTCAGTGCAAGCGACGTAATTATTCAAATAATGAATTATTTCGACAATGGTAGTGGCAACCACAATCGCAAATCTGACGTCAGTGAACGCGCCATATTGATAAGATATACAGATTTTAAATCATTTAGAATCTCTCAGGAAAATGGAGATCTACATATCTTTTTAACAATAAACGAAAATAAAACGAAAATTATTTTATTAGTATAAAAATTGTTTGGTGTATCCTAGGTTTTGAGTTATTTCATGGAGACAGTGTTTTCTCCTTCTTTTGTCCCTTTTTAAGGACAAGATATTCCTGCTGTATGGCTTTTTTAGTACATTCTACAACAAAAGTCACTCAAAACAACTTAATTGGAGCAGTCAATTAACAATTTATTGTATTTTAAATTCCTGATAAGTGATTTTTGTTGCTGACTATACGCACTTACGACAATAGGACAACTGATATAATTAGGGCACAAATAAAACCTACTAAGTATAAGGAACTCAAACAAGATGAAAGATGTTCTGAAAGTTAATAAGCAGTATGGCCAAGTTTCTAATTCGTTCAGATTTAAAAACAAGCTTTACTATTTGTTGTTAACTTAATAGATCTTGTTGGAATATAATATTTTAAATATAAATCGAGATTAAACATTGTCTAATAACTGGCAATACCACTTATATGAAATGTTGAACTAGTGTCAGTAATGCTGCTCCGAACACAATAATATAATTCGTACAGTGCAGTACTTACACCAGTCACGAAATAATGTACTAAACAACTGTTGGAATAATGCTCACTATAACAAAGTTACATTTTAACTATTTTCATTATTCATATTTCAGTACGTAATCCTCAATAAAGTTCGCTATTCTCACAGCTGTATGTCAATAAGACGATAGTATCATAGTAAGGATAGAAGGCAAAAAAATCAAAAGGAAAGATTAATTGATCTAAAAAATTTATTAATGAATGAGGCGACTATGTGCACATTGAAAACACTTGTTATTATATTTTACAAGATTAACTATTTACATAAAAGTCCGTCGACAAGTATGCTCTCTCACAATGCCGCGACGCCGGCGACATCCACCATCATCTTAATTTACACACTGTACATAAGTAGTTTGTACAAGTTACACTTAAACTTAATTTTACGCTAACAACACTAATATTAAAAACAATGGAAATAATGTTGATCATAATACTTATACGGATAATGGTATAAGAATTCATTTTAATCTCTTACGACTAATACTTAATAACGATACAACTACTATATAAATAATTAATATATGTATTGAATTTTCTATAGCTAATGACTGGTACGCGACGGTCAGCCATCTAACACTGAAACTCTCCGAGAGTGGTGCCGAGCGCGGGCTCTGGCACGCGGATACACAGACACCTACCGGAACATTGCTCGCTACTGCTACATCTAATAGAAAAGTAATATTCAGATTATTTACTTGTAAGAGCCAGTATCCAATCAAGTTAATTTCGTGTTTAGCAAACGGATGGTGCCCGCGGAGAGTCGCGCACTCGCGCCGTGCGTCCCCGCACTTTCAACGAACTACATCGCGCCTCACCTACTCATTATTCGTATAATATTATCCACATACATAACAACACACTTACGATATATTGTAAATTACAATTCCATACAACACTTCAAGTATCAACACTCAGTAAACTAAAATACTCATTATAAAATCATGCGCTTAAAGCACGAAATCTAAACAACACGTATCTAAAATGTACCAAAAAATCATTACATATCCGTTATTTATTTATTTTCTTTCTTTACATAACCAAAATATTTAAAAATTACATACAATTATTTTATATAAAAAAATATTTTTTAACAGAGGAATTTTAAACATATTATGTACATTACCAAATTATTGTTTTTTAATTCCCAGCAATCGGAATCTCAAAATACAAAAAATTATAGGTACTTAAGAATCTAATTGATTTATAATATAAATTAAACAAATCACAGTAATAAGGTAATAATCGACACAATATATATTGAAATGTGATGTTGGTCTGCGTGTCATGTATTGTATGTACCATACATGATTTTGTGCGAACGTTCACTTGACGCAATAAAAGAAACAAAACTGCGACGGTACAGCGCACGGCGCACCGTACATGCATACGTAGTAATTATAGACTGTGACGCGCCTTAATGGCTAGTTCTCAAAACATTTATCCTAGGGTGGTAAGGGTAATCGTGACAACAAGTCATTAGACAAGACTGTCAAAAAGGTAAAAAGCGGTCATACATCTGATCAATTTGACACCAAAATTGTAACTATATGTAGTGATCGTAAAGACAAATCTAGTTATTGCTTGAGTAGGATATTTTGTTCTCTATATCTTGAAATATAAATAAATAAAACTAAAAGTCCTTCTATAAAAGTTAAAAATAGAATATATGAAAATCAATAAGTTTTGATTAATATTCCTGATAATAAACATATTAATAAAGTTTGTATTAAAATTATTAATCCTATGGATAATGGATTATTTAATATAGAATTTTACATTCCAATAAGGGTTAAAAAATATTTTAATTTCGGCACATGTCTATAATTACTCTAGTATTACTTTTTGATACATGCATTAAACATCGAACATAAATCCAAATGGGGTTGATATTCGATGGTCAATAAGACCGGTAACCGCGATGTTATAAAAGATAAAATAGCCGCGTTTAATTAATGTACAAAAGTGCTGGTCGTTCCGCGTTATGTTATTCTTACAATTTTGTTTCTATTTACTGCAACATTTTAGTTAGATTACAGTCATGACATGACACAACACTGCTCTCCAGCTCCAAAAACAAATAAGATAATTGCCAATAAATTTTTTTAAAGGAAGACGCAATTAAACGTGATTTTGAAAACCAAATTTAGTTCTAATTGAAAATATTCTTTGATTGAGATTTTTGTATAAACAAATGATTTCATATCTAAAATAAGATTTTATAAATAATATAGGTTTGAAATATGTTGATTCCGAAAAAATTATGTTTCAAAAATGATGGATAATATAAAGTAAGTAGTTGTTCGTGGGCTCATGCGTCCGGCTAAATTAAATAATTATTTATATAGCAAATTTATTTAAAACATCTTATTATATTTCATAAGAATGGTGCCAAAGGTACATTATTCTTAATTTTTGATTTAGAATCTCAAGAGAGAGTTTGAGTCAGTTGTTAGTTAGTTATTTAGACCGAAAATAGTTGTGTGTGTGTGTGTGTTTTTCTATAAAGCGGCTATTACACACATTGCCTATACTTTAAATTACTTTAAAATCAGTCAAAAATTTTAAAACGGTTTCTTTAAGCTCTACACGGGGTTTTATAATAGTACTTTAAATATAGACAATGTGACAATATTATAACATGTATCTAAATGAAACGGGCAAAGTCCGTAATTATAGCCGTACTAATATTGCCCGGACAGTAATAACATAGATCTTTAACAGAAATGTGTTCAGTGTAACAAATTTAATTAACAGTTTAGTAACACAAGTAGACTATGTGTAAGACAATGTTGACACTGCCCGTGCAATGTCGACACTGTTCATCCAGAACTGTTGATGAATAGGTGTGGGAAAACTATGTTACGCTAATTGTTTAACCTAGTAATAAATATTTTCAAAATTGTATAGTTACGTAATATTAATAGTACCTATAAGCTACTTTTTTATAAATATTGTGACATAAAAAGTGCCTTGTCCATTATAAGAGCATCACCCTGACTATTCCGGAGTTTGCCCGTAGTATCGAATCAACAAACATCAATGTCCCATACTATTTCTTTTATATTCGAATAAAATGTACTAAAACGATTGGTTTTTAATTTTACTTTTAATTATTAATTTAATATGGGTTGTCTACTTTACTCCTGAGAATGTAATGTTTAATAATACACTGAATATGTATGACAGTAACGACGTGTAACTGAGGTCAATAAACCTTCGTAACGAATACAGACATCTGTGGAACAATAAAAACGTATTAGTACTCTACTTTGTATGTGGTAGTGTGTTTGTGTGTGTTTCAACGCCAACAGCCTAAACGCTGTGCTTACGCACTCGTTACCAAACAATAACTAACAGTTGCACCGCAGTCAGATTTACTTCGTGACAGAATTGAAACATTTTAAGCTATTAGTATTAGGCTAATTAATGACTGATACTATTACTTTAATAATTCATTACTGCAACAATTGTAACTATTTTACATAATATAATTAGTTATATTTGATTCTTAAATACATTAACCCATATGGCTATTATCAAGACTGGCCGGAAAATCTCAACCAAACGTCCAAACAATGTGTAACTCCTAAGTTTTACATCGTTATTTAATTTAATTTTTTATTTAAATTTAGCCGAAGAAAACATTTTGAAGCATGTTATTTACAAAAATAAATATTTTAATATTTATGGTAACTTTTATTTATATAATAACGGATTAAATTATTACTATATAATATGTAGCTATATCGATTATATAGACACAAAACAACTAAATAATTTGTTTGACACTTAAATATGAAATTTTGCATTTTGTATATTATTATGTAAAGCGCTAAGCCATCGAGAATAATATTTACAACGGGCGACACCAGAGTCTTTAGCAAAGTAAAATAAATATCAAATTGGATTCGGGTACTATACCTAGACAATGGTACTTACTAAAGTACTTTATGTTTAGATAATGATTTGATATTTCAATTATGATACAATACGATCCCAGGTAAAATAAGCATAAATACATATTTATTATTTTATTTATTTTCTTGTTCATAATTTCATATTTATCTTCGTTTGATTTACAGGCACCATTCATTCATTTAAATGCATCACTGATTGTGTTAGTAGATCTGTTCAACTTGGGCAATTCGACACCCGAGAGAAAATTTAAAAATAATATTCTTATGTTAAAAAATATAAAAGTATAAAAGTTCGTGAAGCTTTTCACACATTTCATCTCATGCACAGTTTGGTGAGGATATTTTATTTTATTCTAGTCCTCGTAGGTAGTTACATACTGATTTCGTTAAAGTGGTCCAAATAAAAATATAAAGCAAAACTAAGCACAGCCTAATACCTCACTCGATTTTGTGATAGTATAAACAAAATTTTCGTCCATTTTACGGATAAAGACAACATTAGGTTCCGTTGCGTAACAACTAACTACGTCATCACGACTCATCAACGATGCTAAACACAGACTCCAATTATATTTTACAATAACCATTTATATTTCAAAATTATTAATGTCAGATTGGTACTAAGCTTATAATTTTTATAATACGAAAGTGTGATTTTTTTAAATATTTTAGATTTATACTAAGCTCATTGATAGGCCGTGGCCATATTGGCCTACTAACGGTTCTGTCGCATTGTCGCGCCCACCTTCCTACGCGGCCTTTACTTACACTGTTTAATCATCTATGGCTAAGGCAAAGTCCAGATGTTTAATACTATTTTATAGGACAATCGATAAACCAAAATACTGTAATTTTAATCATCGAAATGAACACACTCTTATAGTAAAATAAACTGATAATCAGACGTAATATTTCCATCAAATAAACATTCCATTACATAAAAAAAACAAATTAAATCATTTCTAATCAAAAACTGAACACAAGGAACATAAAAAAATAAATTGGTTCGATTTTAAATCGTAAAATCTGGACAAGGCCTTAGGTATATTCATATTTACAATCGGAACTAAACATGACGCTTATTTTAACGGACATGCACTTAAGACTAACACATAGTCAATCAATCTCTGACTAAACGATGAGTATTGCCAAATATTGCACAAACAAACTAAACAATATTGTGTACATCACTTTTTTACCTAACAACAAACTTAACATACGTCACGGCGCGTCTTTATCCTGTGCTCGGTACAAATAGGCTATATTACGATTGCATTGTAGTGTGTGTAACATCATAAACTTATATTAATTCAATTTATATACCGTATATTGGGCGTTAACTTGTATGACCACGTTAAAAACATCGTTACGCCAAACTAGCTAAAGCTGACGGTAGTTGTGCTAACGATCGTAGTATAACAACAAAAGTAGATTAAGACGGACGAGTAAATACCGACTAACCGGCCTTTAATGGCTGTCAACGAACATTAAGTATTTACCAGATTGTTTTGAATGGCATTAGTTGAGACTGTGGTTACACACCGTTAGTCAAAAGTCAAATACTATGTCAGACGAATATTAAACATTATAACATTTACTCTAGAAATTTTGAAAGAGACTGATCATTTTCTGTCCATACATTCTGTTGATAGAACGATCAATATGGAAAGGCAATTGAAATTGTACACTGTATAAAAAATTGTAGATTAATGCGGTTACTTATTATATTTAGTTTAACACTATCAGATTAGTACCACAAACTACATATATACCGATAGCCGGTAGAATACGGGGAGAGAACAGCACTTGCACATCAGTTGTGTCTGTGTGTACGTTGTTGCCGCGTGTTGTATTATTTTGACCATATGTACCTATGTGTTTTGTGTAAGAACCCTCTCTTACTAACCGTGTATATACGCCATGGCCATCATCTTTTGCAAGGATCAGACATACGTGTTGCAAGCACGAGGTGTTAACATGGTTACAACGAGTCACGCCCTAAATAGTTAGTAAATATATTCTTATTTCATAATTGCTTTGACAACGTGTGGATTATGTAATTTGCGCAGATGTCGTCACGTATGCTAAGTATGCTGAATACATCCAAATAAATACCTCAATCAGTTCACTGAATTTCAAAACATACCCTAATCATAATTATAATAGTTGTCAAAATGATATGAATAATAGGAAATAAGCATTTTGTATTGAGACCGCTCGCAAAAGTCGAGCACGCGGCCACAAGACCGGGAAAATATTTACAAAGGTTACGTTCTATTAGGAAAATATACAAATACAACTCTGAACAAGCTACTGAATTCCATGGCGCTGTGGAATCATCGACAATGTTCACAATACCAATGAAAAACAGCAGTAGGTACAACGAATTACACAATTTTAAATCTAATTTCCATTTTTTTTTTAATCTTATTTACTTGAATTGTAATGATCTATATATCGTACTCATATATCTACTAGCACAAAATACTACGAACTGTAACACAGATTATCATCTAATGGCGTGATACGACGATCGCGCGCGGCCTCCTATATTTATTACAATACAATCGACTTTACCTTACATAAATTTAGGTATTTCATACACAATAATTTATCCTACATTTGTTAGGACACATATCTAACGACATCAAGCGATTATGTATTTTTTAAATTAATCTTTTATATAATGGCACGCAGCTATCTGACGTGTTATGTCGTGTACGGACCAAGCGCATGAAAGGCAAACCAACGTACGCGAACGGGTGTGTGGACGTTGTAATGATAGCGAACGAATGGGTATGAATGCCTTCGCTATCGTTCGGTACTCGTCAATAGATCAATCGCTCTGCGAAATCGAACGAGCGCTCAGCGTCCATCAGCGAAACCCACTCGTTCGCACACGTTCGCTTGGTCTGTACTCGATGTATTGTACACGTTCCGCTATTTTACAAGATGTTCGTATCGAAGACTTGTACTTTATTGACAAGCTTAGTAAAATTAGCAGAACGGTTTCAAGTGTACTGATTTATATAAGGCAATTGAATCTACAATTCGCTTTACAAGTACCCGCTGTTCGTGGTAATTAGGTCGCCAGAAATGGACCCGGTCATCGTCCTTTTAAAGTTGAACTGTATATACTATCCAAAGCCATGACCCAAGTCGCCACCTCGCCAAGTCTAATAGACCGTGACTTTCTAAACGTTTGACTAGTGCACTGAGTTTGCCGCTAGGGACGCTTTTAGAAAAGGTTTGGAAAGACGACGATTCTACGTGTCGAGGTGTGCCGGGAGCTCATTTAGTAGTTTGTTTAGTTGCCACTGACCTGCCACGCCAGTGCTGTCTTGATACGGCAAACTATTCGATTCGATTGCTATATATATAATACGTTTTGAAATAATCACGTGTTCCGCGTATAATAAGTATATTATGTTGTCATAATGTCGATGTATTCCGTCAGGTGTTAGTGGAATCATGTGAGTTATCGAGTAATAATGCCCGCACGTTTAGAGTAACATTGTTTCGCAATCAATCTTTGGTGAAGTCCCCGAAGTGTAAGCTCAATATGTTATTAGCCGAGTGTAGTGTCGAATGTCGAATGCCGAGTGCCGAGTGTCGAGTACCGAGCATCGTCACTCTGAGTCTGTCATGAGTAGTAATTCGTGCCAGTAATGATGCCGCGCAAGCATACCGATGCCATGTCGTGAGATCTGGACCATCGTTTATAAATGCTATGGAAACACTAACAAGTGAATGTGATGCTATTTGTGATATTGAAGCCTTCAGATAACTTATAGTTACGTAATTAATTTATGCAAAATTAATGAGATTCCATATGAGGCACAAAAACAAAGGTTTTCAATTTTAATAACAAAAATATAATATATGCTATACTATTATAAAATTTACTTGTGCATTGCATCATGCACAAAACTATACCTTAGAGTAACTTTAAGTTAATCATTGAGCTTTTTATACATACATGTGAAATAAATATTAAATTTTAAAAATATACAGACAATATCAGTAGTTTAGTTTAACTATACAAGAGATTTACTTGTTCTAATGCTAACACTGTTCATTTAATTGTCCGCTTCACTGCCATTGTCCTCGACAATACGACGCTTTCGCAGCTTCCCTTTTCCTTTGCCCTTTCCTTTGCCTTTACCTTTTCCTTTGCCTATTCCTTTTCCTTTAGCCTTAGGCGTAGTTGCAGGTTGAATTTGACGCTGAGGAGTCTTCTTAGCGTTGTTTCGCAACTGTCACCTAACCGGAAGCGGCACGGGTGAGGACGAGGGTCCGGTGACGGGCTCGGCGGGCGGCGCAGGCTGGCCGGACTCCTTCATCACGTAGCCGGAGCCCTCGGAGCTGCGCGCGATTTTTAACCGGATCGGCGTCACCTTATCGGTGCGCACTCTGCGCATGGCCGTCGAGCTCTCCGAGTAGGAGGGCGGGTCGATGGCCAGCGGGTCGGGCGCCGTCGGGTCGTACTCGAACGGGTCGAACGCTTCCGTCGCCGTCGACGTAGATGCGCCCGCCGCCGGCTGCGCTCTGCCCACCTCCGGGTCGTTGGTGCGCTTGATTTTTATTATCAATTTTGTTGCACTGTCACTTTCACTATTCACTACTTCTAATTTGTCACCTAGTTTTTCTCCTAATTTGTCCCCTTTTTTGTCCTTTTTCTTTTTACGTTTCTCACTCTTAGTTTTGTTTTTCTTCGCTTTTATCTCCTCCTCGTCGAAGCCCGCCATAACCAAACGTCGGTATTTCATGCTCTCGCGACGCAAGTCCTCGAGGCTAGGTTTGGGGATGGTGCGCTTCTTGGGCGGTCGGTTGGCGTCCAAGGCGTCCTCCGAGGAGGGCCCTGGTTGGGGCGAGACGGCGCGTGGCGCCGGCGGCGGCGGCGTGGGAGCGCGAGGCGGCGGGGTGGGCTCGCGCGGCGGCGGCGGCAGCGGCGGCGCGGACGGCGGCACCTGCTGCACCGCGGCGGTGTTGGCGCCTATCTTTATCTTCAGTTTGGGCGCGACCGGCGACGTGGCGTTCGCTCGACTGGTCAACGTCGTCGCGGTCGCTGTCGTCTTAGTCGCATTGCGTCCTCTGCGTTTGTGCGTTTGCGTACCTGACGTGCCTGCGATAGTGGACAACTTAACATCGTCGGACGGGTCTACGTCGTCATTCATACTCACTTCGAGGTGTCGCAGCTCGCGGGACAGACCGCTTGTCGTTTTACGTTTCTTTTTCTCGACGGGAGTATCGACGATTTTGTAGTCCTCCCTGGTCGGTATGCTGGTCATGGATGCTACTGCTTTAGGAATCGTAATAACGGCTCGGGTAAGAGGAGACGGAGCCGCGGGTGGCGGCACCACCGCCGCAGATGTCGAAGGGTCGTCCATGTTCATGTCCTGTGTCCAGTACTGGCGTAGCAGTTCCTTCTTTCGCATACGCCTCAAATTGGTCGAGCCTCCCATACTAGACGACGTGGATGGTATAGCTGTATTAGGATCGTGAGTAGGCGCAGGCGGCGGGGGTACCACGGGTTGTGTCGAACAACTAGCCGAGTAGTTGGCATCTAAGAACGGACCTTTTATCTTAACTTTGAGTTGATTCCTCGAGTCCGAAAGGGATACTTTCGGCAGCTGCGGCGCGACCGGCGGCTCCTTGGGCGGCTCGCTGGCGCCCGGCGCCGGATGGTTCGGCGAGCCAGTCGGCGGGTTACTTGCCATCAGTGCGGTGTGAAGTTGCTTCTCCACTTCTTCGTCAATTTCTACTAAATGTTGATCAGCCGTTCCACTCGCAAAGGCCATTAGGCTAGAAGCTGTATAAGTTTCTCCTGCTGGGGGAACCGGATTCTCAAAAGGCTGATAGGTGCGCATATCGACGGGTCCAGGTAACACAGGGGCTACCTGAGAAAATACTTTACTCGATGGCGAAGAATTTGGATCAATAGGCTCGGGACTCATGGCCGCTTTATTGTCTTTACTCTCGGTGGTCGGCGTTCTCTTATTACTTTGAGGAGGACTAATAACACGTGGAGATTGTGATGCGTCTTTATATGAATGTTCGGACTTCCTGTCGTCTCTGATGTCAATAGACTTCCGTTTGTCACGGAGTGCTTTTAGATCAACTCCGTCATTCGCAATCTCTTCATCGAAGTCATAAACTGTGCCGACCAGCTTGCTTTGTATGGAATTACCGAGGTAGTCAACTGGAGGGAAGCCGGTTTGACCGCGGCTCTTAGAGCGCCCTCGACCTCTTTGGCTCCTGTTATTTTTGCTGCTGGAACGCTTGGTGCCCTTGGGCGCATCGCTGTGCTTCGGTGATATGGCAGGACTCTTTCCAGGTGATTTGCCAGGAAACTTAGAAGTCTTGCTCAATTTAGGCGGAGATTTTGATTCCTGTGGATGCAAACTCGTCATTGTCTCATTGCTATCGTTGGACATCTTAGTGGGAGCTCTATTGCTATTCGTATCATACGAATCGATGCTCACGCTCGGACTAGACGCAACGTGTATTGAGAACTTATCACTTCCTGTGACGTCGATGTCGTCTCGCGGTGAATCCATGGGTTTGGGAGTCGGCGGTGCGATCATAGCTGTAGTTATTGCAAGGTTTTGCGTAGAGGTTGTAAAAGAAAGAGGGAATTGTTTTGTAGGCAGAAGGGTTGTCGCGGTGTACGGCACGTACAAAGGTCCAGGCGAGGGTAACGGGAGCTGTGATGCGCAAGGCCCCGCAAATAACGGCAAGGAGCTCAGGAACGGAGACGCGTCCGGGGGATAGGTGCTGTATTGGTTGAGGGGCATCGACGGCTCGACGGGACGTGAGTAGGCAGGGATGGGTGGATACGTATCTATCTCGGGCATCACATTACCTGAACGTGAATCAATTGTGTTCATACGAGATTTTAAATCAGTTTTTTGAGAACAAACAGATGCTTCAGAATTAGTGCTGGAGGCGGACGATCGGCGAGTAGTTATTTTACTCTCTCGCCATTTTTCTTGGCTGACGTAGGGCGACGAAATAGTCGCACAGTCTGAGTGTATCATCGAGTCGTTATTGTCATAGTTCTGGTTGTCTTGTGTCAATTCCTGGTCGTTGTCGCCTTGTACAGAGTGGTCGACCACGGAGAGGTGAGATTGAGAGTCGTCGCTTTGTTTCGACAGTGATATTGTATCAGCTACTTCTGACTGGATATCCGATTGCAAGTTGACGGGCTCTTTGCTCTCGTCCGCGTAAGTCGGGTGCTCATATTTACTGTCGTCGGCGGCCTGACTTTGCGTGTCCAGTTGTGACACTGGACCCGACCACTTCTCGTTACTGGTCATGGGAATAGGTTGGTGATAGTCTTTATTATCGAGGACTAGATTTCTCGGTGCCAGTCTCTCCACAGACTCCGAGCGCGTTACATGATTGATTGGCTCAACATCCTTTGGCGGCGATTGTTCGACGTGAACAGGTGCGATTGAGATGGCCGTCTTTTTAGCCGATGGCGGATCTTGGTCTTGTTCAGTCTTCATGGCATCCTCCGGTTCATTGTCGTCCTGATCCTTGGCGCTATCATCATTGATCACGATCGGTTCGTCCTGCGCCGAGTTGTCGACTGGCACTTTCTTCGTACTCAATTGCATTCTTAGCCTGTCGACCAAGTTTAAAGTCTCCTGCACTCCTTGCTCCTTAGAGTCCTCTTTAAAGAAGAATTCAGGGTAAGTACCAAAAGGTTTGATAATATCGTCATGGTTGAAACCGTCATCGACAGCCATTAGTTCGAAATCGAAGATCTCGTTATCCTTTGATTGCGGCGAGAATATTCTGTTTGGGTACGGGTTCATTGCTGAAGGTATTTTAGCACTCTTGGAGATCTCGACACCTTGCACATGACTAGCATCCTGAGTTATAAACTTCTTTTCAGCTGGACGCTTCCTCATATTCCTGGTCATCGTGTCACCTTCCAAGTGTTCAATGCTAATAGTCCTCGCATCCATCGGTGTCTTAGGTGATTTAATCATAGTATTTTCATTAAGATTGGCTTGTATTTTAGCTATCATTTTGACACTGTTCTTATCGGCGTAGTCTGAATCCATAGACTTATCATCGGTCATGTATTTCTCGTTGCCGCCCGGCTTCTCCACTGGAGGTGGATTGGCATTGGGGCTCGGCGCTTTCGGTAACCAATCTTTATCGTTATCATGGTAATCTGCGTTAATTCTGACTGGACTTTTCTTGTCTGATAAATCAATTGCCGGTTTCTCTGGCGGAGGCTCTGGTCTGGTTTCTCTCGCCTTCTTGACGGGCGAAACGCTAGTTTTTTCAGCAGAGGTGTTATGACTCTCGAGCTTACTGAGCCTACGATTTTTCTTGGTTGGCTCTCGTACTTCTTCAGTAGGTGGTCGTTCTTTCGGCACGGGCTCCTTTACGCTCATGCGTCTGTTAGCCATTGATTTGTGTTTTGAATCTGCACTCTTTCTCGGACTCACTTTGTTTGGTGGAGGAGCGCTAATTTCAGTCGGCAACGTTTTATCCTTGTCTTCAGCAGACACACTACTGCGCTTGGCGGGTTTAGCAGCCTTCGGCTTGACATCGTTCTTGGGTGGTTCGACAACCGCCGTTTCAGGTTGCGGTTCCTTACTTACCTCCTCGTCCTTTTTCCGCTCCGCAGCTGGAAGTTCACTGGGCTGGCTGCTCTCTTTGGGTGTTTTATTGGGCTCAACTGCAATACCGGAGTCTTCTTTAGATGGTTTTCTCGATCGGGCATCAGACTTATTAGACATATTTCCTCCACAAGTAACGCTTCTGGTTCGAGCACGCGTGGCAGCACGCGCGACATGGGGTCGACAAAGTTCATCTCCATCAAGAGTCGGCGATACCCTACACTCGGACCGCCGTTCGGAAGTTTTAAGCTTCTTGTCCGGGGCCTTGCGTGGGGACGCATCAGTGGAGATACTCTTAGGCCTTCGTCGACGTCTGGGTCGTTTTGGGTAGGGACTACCCGATCTTGATCTGTCTGACTCTTTAGAGCTGTCAGAATCACTCGAGGCACTAGTCGAAGACAGCGGTCTTGACACCTTGTCGAGAAAGGGCAAGTCCACTGTGGGTCTAGAGCCAGGAGGTGAAAACATTGACGGCTGTCGTGTAGTTATAGCGGGCTTGATCTCACGCGCCTTGGCAGTCGGCTTGATGCTCGGCTTCTCTGGCTCTTCTTCTGAACTAGACGAAGAGGTGTAGCTGCTACTGCTCGAGTTCGACGAAGAACTGGAACTCTCTTTCGGTAGAGCCTTAGAGGTTTTCACATCATCTTTCTTACTCGGCGGTGACTTGATCGGTTCGGATTTCTCATCTTTCTTTTTCTCATCACTATCGGCCGCTGGCTTAGTACCTAGACCACTTTTGATATGCGCTGCAGCTTTCTTAGCGGCTTGCCTCTGCGGTACGTACGCGATGGGTTCTTTCTCGAGATCCTTCGACTTCTTCCTGCCAACCTTGCCGGGGCCATCTTTAATTTCCTTGCCCTTCGTCGGCTTACTACTTTGGGTTTTAACAGGCGTTTTGAGCTTAGTATCATCACCACTCGTTTGTTTTTCTGGAACTGGATTAGTCTCGTCCTTTTTGGTGACAGTTGTCGACCGCATATTCTCAGAAGCTTTCTTTGCAGCTTGTCTCTGAGGAACGATCAAATCTGTTGGATTGTCTTTTGCTTTTTGCTTTGAGAACTTGATGTTTTCTTTGTTTTTTGCCTCATCATCAGAATCTGCTCTGTCAGCCTTAACTGGAGTAACCTTTTTATCTTTGTTTGAAGGTTTCCTGCCTCTTTTCTTTGGAGCGGGTTTCTCTTCTTCGGTAGCTACAACAGGTTTCTTTTCTGGTTGTGACGGTATGAACTCTTTCATTGCCGCCTTCGTCCTAGGCAGGGACTGTTGAGAATCATTTCCACTTGGTGACCTATCAGGTTTAGATTTCTCAGATTTCTTATCCTTTTCAGTCTTGATCTTTTCGACTTTCACTTTATCTGGCTTATGGTCTGATTTCACCTCCTCGCTACTGTCCGAGTAGATGTCGATTGGAAACTTGTTGTTTCTCGTTGTTCTAATCGGCATAATGTCTTCGCTGTCCGTGCCCGACGGGCAGAGTTTGACACCAGCTGCGGCCATTTCCTTCTCCATCTGCTGCAAAGTATTGCTGCGCGATCGATCCTTTTTCATTTTAGATTTTAGAGCTTCATCCTCACTGCTGCTCTCAATAAGTGCTTTAGACTGCGGCACCTTCTTCTTCTTCCTTTCAGGCTTTTTTGGAGACCGTTTGCCTTTCGCCATCTTAGGCGATATCTTTTTCTTTGGTGAAGTATTAGGTTTCTTAGCATCGTCGTCTGTACTGGATCCAATAGTTTTCCGGTATCGACTAGGTCGAGTGATCTCTGGAGCACTCTCCTCGCTAGACAGGCCGCTGTACATACTGCCACTGCGTCGCGATCCATTAACGTAATGCTTCTTATAAGGATTCGATGACTTTGAGCCTTTCACTAGGCCGTTGCGATCCTTCTTCTCGGCGCCCGACTCCGACGGCGCGATCCGAGCTAGTAGGTCCTCGAAATCATTTTTGTGATCCGTAGCGTTCGGGTGTGAGTATAGTCTATCATATATTGAAGGTCCATGATTAGCCTCGATGATGGCTGCTAACTCCGGTTCCGGTATGCTGGCGTCCGCTGAAAGCACAGCAACTTGTTTATGAAACGTTTGTTCTCTCATGCGGAAGAATGAGCGGGAGAGCTTTTCCCTTCTGCTGACCATGTAACATAGATTACGAACTCTCTCGAGGTCCTGCCGGAGCTGCACGAACTTCTTCATCTTGTCGAGGTCGGCCTGCTCCTGCCGGTGAGTAAGCAACTCGGTGTCGTCCGACTTGGGCGGCAACAAGGGACGATTGTGCCCTGCCCGTCTCTTTAGCTTCCAATAGTTGTAGATATAATTAATAGCATCTTGATCAACGTCAAGGAGATGCGTACTGATATCCTTGACACTAACATGTCTGTCGAATTCCCTCTCAATCTCTTGCAAGCGAGCGGCACGCGCTTGCGTCTTCTCCTCCGACGTCATATCTTTCCTTCGCTTCCTCTTAACCTCCTCTTCCTCCGAGCCCGACCCGGTACACTTTTCTTTTTTCTGATGGACACTATGTTTTTGACAATACGACCGTAACTTGACGCCATCATCGGCGTTTTCGTCTTCGATGATCGCGCGCATTTCTAGTCCATGTTTAAATGCACAAGTTACGTGATAAGCGGTTTTACAAGTCTTTACGGAACACTGAATGCAAGCACCTTTACGGTTGCGACAGAGAACACACACTAAGGACCAACGGGAGGCCGGGATGGACGAGATTTTAGTGATGGGTTCCATAATTTCTGCGCATCCTATCGAAACCTCAGGAATCCACAAAACGCAACTCACATGAGCCCATTTGTGTCCGGACGGTGTACATTTCATAGCACCGCCATGGTTAGGACACAGGACGCAGCTCGGCCTAACACCGTCCCCGCACGGTCGGCATAACCATTGACCTGCAATCAGAGTGGGTGAGCGATGAGTCTACATGATCGGTCTGGATAAGCTTTTGGCACTAGCCTATTTTGTTTATCATACTTTATTTTCTATAAATCAACCTTCTTTATCGTGGTAGTAATATACAAACATTTTAGGTTGAGCTACCAAGTTCAATATAAATAGACATAATGTTAAATCTAAACATGAAGCTCAAGATTAAAGTTCTGTATAATTTTACCATTTTATGGGAGGTTGACTGTAAGCAACTAAAGTACGATATACTAAACCATTAGCATGCCAATTAGACCATATCTTCTCTAGTACTGAATAGCACTGTAGTTGACTACAATGCTATTATGACAGGTAAAATTATGACTTGATTCAAAGGCAAATAAATACCTGTAGAGCTTTTAAATTCAATACTAATGCTATTTCTTTTTTATCTTTGTTTAGCAATATTGATTCAAAAGCCTCTTTGGACCATAATATATATACATATCTACTGATAAACTATTTGAGCTTTAATTATTACCATAAGAAAGTTCATTAAGCAATTTCATTATTATAATCGTTTTCACACCAAATTTATTTTTACGATATGTATGGCAATTTATTATATTTAATATTTTTTTAAGGGCGAAAGAGAGGTTGTAGACTTGGAAATAATTATAGCACGAAATCTAAGCGTGTAGTCAATATAAAGTAACCCAAAAAAGATGACAAAAATAAGCGAGCAATAAGAAAATACTCGCTTTCATCTACAATTATTATAGCTGTTTAGGGATTTCGTAGAACGTAACCGGTTTAGGAGATCAGATGTAAAAGGTTCTGAATCCATATCTAATCTACTATAAAATTTAAAATCTTGGCAGATTATAAAAATGTATTTGTTGTAAAACATTACATTCTTAATTTGATTAAGAAAGAAAAAGTAAAAGTGACTCACCGTCTGGGATTACGGTGATTCCGTAGCAGGCCTGATGCACACAAATGTTGCATGAATCGCAAAATACCATTTCATTGCCATCTTCAGAGTCAGGAGAACGACAAACGTCGCAAATTACGTTTTCGTCGTATTCAATTCCCAGCCCCTCTTCAGACTTCATGATCGCTTGGATTTTGTCCCATGTACGAACCTATAAAGACATCAAGCGAGGACGCACATGTAGTAAGGTGGAGAAAAAGGAAATTTAAAAACACACTCAAGAAGCACAAGCGCACACATATAAAGACATATAAAAAAGTATTTTACCGGTAAAGAATCTGATGATGTACATGCCTCCTTAAGGTTTAGGTCTATGGACATTCTCCAAAGCTGGCTATAAACTGCACTAAGAGCAGTTTACTCAATTGTTGCATCTACTGTCTTTTAAGTGAAGACGTTTCACCACGCACCGGTAAGTTAAAGTAGATGCTGACGCTAAACTCTCACTGTCTATTACACGATACACAATTCACTAATAAACGGAATAAACACTCAATAATCTCAAGTTAGTCTTGATTCACGTCACGTTCCTAAGTTGGAAAACTCACGTTCCTTAGTTGAGGAATATATTAACTGTAATAAATCGAGCCTCGAGATTGAGGGTGGAGTTCTAGTATAGACTGATGATACTAGGACGCCACGGTCGAACTGATCAGTTGGAATACATAATTTATTTAATCGAAGGACTGGTCAACTGCATCAATGCCTATCAAGGAATCTAAAAAATGCTAAACCTGATTTTAATTATTATACTTGTATTTAGACTTTCAAAAGTTTGTTTAATTAAAATTAGAACGTGGTTGCCTCATTAAAATTATTTGTTGATCAGTACGTACATAAATAAAAACAAACAGTGTTCATCTTGATCAATCAATAAGGGTGTTTTATTAAATACAAACCGTGCCATCTTAATTAATACGTGAACTATAACTCATTTAAAGTTTGCTCAACTTGATCAGCCAATAACTGATCAACAAATTCAAAAACCGTGCTCATCTTGTTAAAATCGATACATCAACTACTCATCCGGAAAAAGTGTTGTTATAATAACTATTTACAAGTTTGCGTATTTTGATTAGTCACTACATCAGCAATAACAAAACATTTACTTAACTTGAACAAGCCTCACTAAATTCCTCCAATAACTTGATAGTGCTTGTAGTTTAACAAATAAAATAATTAAGGAGCGGTTGGATTACCACCGTTCCAATTGTTTCTTGTATATCTTTAAGAGTTGAAAAAGAATCCATCAGACACCCGAACTCACGAGCCCTTGAAAAATTTCGATGAATGAACAACAAACTAACACAAATCTAAAAAAATATATAATCATAATATAAGGCCTAGTTATAAACTGTCCCAATTGATAACAGTAACATTGGTCGTAGGTGTCAATGCGAACGAATTTTTGTTTTAATTACGAAATACGAAAAGGGCACATGTAAACATCTTGCACACGCTAAGTGCGTAAGTGACATAATATATAATTTTATTTTAATTCTTGACATATCCGCCAATCTTTAATTGTTACTAGTTACCACTATAGTCCGTTTCAAATGCGAAGTCCCATTTGACATATGATAGTTGAACAGCAATAGTGAACAGACCGTTTCAATCGACACATCACGAAATTGATTACCGATTAACTTTCCAACCAAACTGTAATCGTAGATTTAGAATTGAAACAAAAATTATAGTAACAGAATAACAAAAACGGAGTCCATCCAAGTTTGACATATCGAAAGAATAGTTACATCTAAGTTATACTTGTAAAAGTCTTATCCTTGATTAATTCCTAGTATGACATACTTATTCCATTAGTATAAGGGTGAAATAAATGTGGTATAACAGATTTTGATTGGCAAGGCGGCTTCTCTTTAAAAACTATAGGATATTTAAACCATACTTTCAATTTCACATCTTCAAATCCATTTATTGATGAAGATAATATATTAAAGGTTTGCAGAATGGGATTTACAACAAATTTACAAGTTTCTCGGACAATTGTTTTTGCCTTGAATTAGTTCGATTTTATCTGATTCATATTGTCGCGTCACTAGGACTGAAAGTAAAAAAATTGCACTAGTGCATAACCATGGTATTGTGGTAAAATGTTATTTTATTTTGATGTTTAAATTATTTAAGACTTATACCAATAGAAATTATTACCTGATTATGTTTTGAAACAATTATATCATGTTTTGTATAGATTCTTATTATTTTTAAATAGTCTCTAGTACCATAAGTAATTATTGTTTATTTAGCAATTTATATGAAATGTGCAGAGCTACGTGCTAAGTGTCAAAAGGGACTTCGTATTTAAAAACAGACTATAGATTGAGATTAATGCGATGTAAGACCACCACATCCCCACGTAATGTTAAAAAGATAACACTTCGTACCTTCGCACCGCAGAGCGTAAGTAGAGATTGTTGCTGGCAGTATGGGTAAAAGTTAACTGGCCGATATATTCGAAAAGGCCCTGCTTGATTGTTCTACTCGCTCACAGCATACATATTCCAGCGTTGTGATATACCCATGAATTTGAATAAACACATTTTACCTTTACCTAATAAGTATCAAAATAGTACAATAAGTAATAAAACATTAAAAAAGTTAAAGCAATTACGACTCAATTATACAGCTTCCCCTTTTATGTAAACTTTTAGGACAACCTAATAACTTCGTTAAAAGCCCCGCTAACAAAAAAAGTGAAAACAAACTGATTCAAACTCGTAACTTTCACAACAAAAGCTTTAGAAGAAGGAATGTTAGCAAACGGAGAGTAGGTATTCACCCGCCATAGCTGAAACCTAACAAGCCTAGTATCTAACCAAAAGCCATACCAATTGAAGCAAACCGCACCTGATTGTGTATGCATCGGCCTATTCCAACCGAATAGATTAGGTCAATCTATTTCAGACCTTGAAAATACGTCATACGAGTACTGCTTTGTCTAGCCTTTCTATACTTATAATAAAACTGTAGAGAGGTCAATTCTGTACATTGAATATATATTCAAAATTAATATTGGAGGATGAAGGGTGATCGATACTGATGACAAAAATGCAATCAGTAAATTTTTTGTCTGTCTGTCTGTCTGTATATGCACGCATGGGTCAAAAACTACTGAAGGGATTTTAACCAAACTTGGCACGATTGTAGTCCATACTCCTGGGCAGGTTATAGGCTATATAACATAACGCTAAGATACATAGGAGCTGAGCAGTGACGATAAATTTGAAGCAAGTCGGACGAAAATGCGCTTTCGAGCTCTTATCCTCGCATACGTTGATCATACACCAAAAGTATGTATTACAAAGATGATGGTCTTCAAAAGATCTACAAAAAAGTCTTCAATAGTATATATCTATCTTTTATAAATTAGCCACAATAACGTGTTTAATCGTTAGGCATTTCTTCAAAGTGTATTAAATACATAAATATATTGTATTTCACATAGATACATCTTTATCAAACTCCTATATTCAAAAAGTACACTTTAATATTTATTTTGTAAAAAAAAATTATAGGAATCGGTTTATAAACACACAAGATATAGATGAAATAAAACTTCCAAATCTCGCCGCGCCAGTATGGGTACGGCTATACGGTTGATTTTTGTTTAACGCGCGAAACGGCCATCCGCTGCATTTATAAAAAGCTCACGCGCCGACTTCACTCACATTTTGTTTGTTTGGTTGAAAGCGCTAATCTAAGGAACTACGGATAAAAATTAGAAAAATATTTCAGTGTTGGATAGCCCATTTATAGAGGAAGGCTATATATCTTATGTGAAGCAGACGAAGTTGCGCGGGTCAGCTAGTTCTAAAATAAAACGACTCAACGTGCCTGCAAATAGCCAAATAGTTAGGGCGCGATCTACCATTATACACTTTGTAGGCTAATAGTAGAAAACGTGTTTAATAAAATCTTACGAGTAGCCAATCAGTGCAATTTGTAAACACGCGGTTCCCGCGTGTCTGTACTAGCGCTAAGGGTAATGCAACTTTTAGCGAATGGGCTACTGCTGGCTTACACAAGAGTAGGAAGAGACTATACGAACTATATGGAGAACTAAATTATAATAAAAGTGAACAATTCCATGAGCATATTAAAAAATATTCAAAAAAATTTAGGAATACTTGCGAAGCTACTAAGTCTCGATATCTGAGTGCTCAAAGATTAAGCGCTAGTTCAGACACGCGGGAACCGCGCGTTTACAAATCGTGCGGTTTGAAACCGCCAGTATTGTGATGGTGTTCAGACGCCGGCGATTATTAAGCGATTTACGAATGCGGAGCGTCAGTTTGAAAATGCAAGTCGACGAAGAACTATGTGTTTTACTGTGGTTGCTCATAAAAAAAAAAAGAAAAGAAAAAGGCAGTATTAGGTACATCCAATATTAAGTGACCGACTAGTACACATGGTCAGTTCGTAACATTATATCCCAAATTAAGAATGTTTAATAGAAATTTTTTCAACTATTTGAGTATGTCAATAAAATCTTTTGATGAACTAATTGGGCTGATCAGGGAAGATATTTCAAGCTCTAAAGATCCCATATTGCATGTCTTATCTCCACTTCATCAATAAATAACTCGGTGTCGAAGCGATCCATAGCGAGCTCACAACGCAAGTGAACGTTAAGGAAAGACTCCATAGTAACAGAATCGCGCAGGCCGCGCGCGATTCTATTTTCTAGCGGTTGAGTGGCTGTAACCGCGCGGCTTAAATAATAGCGCGGTTATGTCTGAATGATTGCGAAATACTCATACAAATAAGATCCACGCAGTTTCTGCGCGGATCTGAAACTGCGCGTTTCCTGTCGTGTCTAAACTAGCGCTAAAATTAGTCATGATAAAATAAAGATCACTTGGAGTATTATTAATAGCGAGACCAGGAAAAATCAGCACTGAATTTTCTTACATCCTTATTTGAGTAACAGGATTCAGAAAGTTGATGTTAATGGTAAGCGATCTCCGAGATATAAGGTAATAAATATATTAACAGTAGCCAGCCAATACATATATGAAAATTTAATTTATGTATATAAGAACATTGATTTAAACTATAAGAAAAGCGACATACATAATATAAATACAAGAAACAAAAACAGACCACCAGGCCCCCGGCTTTAAAAAAATAATAAGTCATTTAAAGGTCAATGTATGCGCTTTTACAATAAACTCCCAAGTGACATTCAAAATCTAACTTTTATTAAATTTAAAACAGTTGTAAAACGTAAATTATATTCGAAAGGTTATTACTCAGTCACTGAATATATAGAAGATAAAAACACTTGGGATTGAGTTGCTTCCACTGACAGGTTATTTCTAATCATATTATTAAGTTAACTGTAATATGAGTTGCTGTGACAATTATTTCATTTGTTATTAATATGTATCTTAGATTTGACAAATTTTTACTTTTTAAATCTTATTGAAATATACTACTGTAACAACTACGCTCATATAAGGAAAAGAATATATTGAATAGTATTGTTATAAACATTAAATGTTTATAACAATACAATTCAATATATTCTTTTTCAATATATCCAAATTTTGGCGATTGAGAAGAGTGGCCATGAGTTTCTTGCCTGCTTCTTCTCATGAAAGCTCTACTCCGCGAACAGGCTTTTTTCAATACTAAATATTTAATTCCTTTTATTTATTTGTATTATTATTTTTTTATTTATACTGGATTTGACTGGATATCAGTTTTTACACGGAGCAACTGCCATCTGACCTCCGCAACCCGAAGGCTAACGATACCCTAAGGCTAGACCAGTGTCAGGATATTAGAGAGCACTGACTTCCCAATAACGACTGCCATAGATGTTCATGGCAGCCGGGACCAACGACTTAACGTGCTCTCCGAGGCACGGAGCAGGCGATAATTGTCAATCAATACGCACATAATTTCGAGAAGTCATAAAACTTTCGAAAGTCAGAGGTGCGCGACGTGGGTTCGACCCCGAGACCCTCTGCATTGCAGTTTGTTGGTCTCCCCACTGAGCTATCGCTACTCTGACTGACTTTAATATATTTGTAAAAGTAAAAGATTTACCGGTGAATAAATTGGCTCGACTCCCGGATCGGGCCGTTATGTGTTACGAAATGCTGCTTTTATATAAAGATTGCGCGGTAAGTAGAAGACCGATAATTAAATAATGTTCGAGTACTATGAAGGCCAACTATCATATCCGACTCATAGTTAACAGGATAAAAATATTTTCTACCTTCCAATAATCGCTTCAACATCTACATCAACAGCTACACAGAATTTATAAGAAAATTCCTCAAATACAATTAATTTATGACACGTACGTACTACTAGACTTCATGTCTATAAGACCACCATCTTAAATTTCCTGTAACAATTAGCTGCTGAAAAGCAACCAAAACATCGAGAAAAGTATAATTGAAACAGTTCAGTAACATCAAACGATCTAAGAGTAGTGTTATTAAATAAACCGCAATAAGAACTGTAAAAAATACAAGTAATTTTTAATGGATGTATTGTTCAAATAGTTTAATTTCAATAATTTAAATATTATTCCTAATTAGTAAAATGAACCTTAATATATATTTAAGCAGCAAAGGGCGCTTCTTTTAAAATATATATTTACATTATATTTTTTTGTACTCGATTTAGTATGTTCAAATGAATACAAATCCTAAGCGAAATAAATAAAAGCTATTTTTACCAGGCTTAAAATTTCACGAAATCTATTAATATAATTACCATTAAATCCTTATTATGTAATGTACTCATTTTGAATTTCAATATGATAAGGATTTAATGGTATAACTTGCATCTATTAAATGTTTTGCGTAATATCGTAGTTGGGTGCAAGCTCGCTCGGTTAAATCTATTACAAGCCTCCATTTATATAAACCACAAGCTCCAATAATAGCTATATAGAACTACCAATAGCCGCACACGAATATAGGCATAGAAATAGAAACCATTTCAAAGCGAAAATAAACATATGAATCTTTGACAAATTATGATTTTAGCCTTTATCCTGTAAGGGGTTGGCAAATGTGTATTAAACCCACATATCGTTAATTTGATTTAGGACCCAACGTAATAGAAGGCGAGGTTATTGTCGTCGACCGGACACAATTCCAACCTCCAAAAAACACTTAGCCCAATCCGGAAATCGAACCCGACATCTCATGCAATGTAGTCGCATTCGTATCGCTGCGCGACCGAGGTATTATTCAAGTAAAAAAAATCTTTGATCGTCAATGTGGGTTTGACTAGGTTTACTTAAAAGTTCTCATAATACGAGAATGTATTGTTAAACTTGAGCCAAATATTCGTACAAAAGTAAATTAATTTGCACCGACCGACCCCCAATTTCAGCTCGATAAAAACCCGTGTAAACTCGCGCTGTTCGAACGATACATCAAACATCCTTAACTTAACAAACTTTTCTTATCGGTAAAAAACAATTAACGCAAATATTAAATAAATAAATAATAGTTTAGGACTAAACTATTTATTTAATTATAGTTTAATCCTAAACTATGTATTATTAAATAAATAAACTCTTGTCTTCTTCGGAAGACAAGAAATAAAGAAAAAGGGATGAAAAATAATATGCAACCGAGTGGAATATTTTGTAATTACTTACTTACGAAAATATTCCGATTAAAGTAAGGATTAATTAATTAACACAATTATTGAATAAATTAAATTAGGATTGCTAATTAAATCATCCACTTTTAAACTATTAGAACAAATATATTACATATTTGGTCTAATAGTTTAAAAGTGGATGATTTAATTATTACCAAGTCGCTTTCAAAAAAGTTGATAGTCAAAGAAACTTGTTCTTTACTTACATTAACTCCAAATCTTTATTAAAACACACAAGAAATAAAGCAGTACCCAATATACATTCTGTTTTGACTAAAAAGAAGTGACTTTAAAGGAAATAAATATATAAAAAAAGAAATGTCTTTATCAGTTCCAATTACGCGATCAAGTTTCGAACTTCGGTTGAAATTATCACGCACTGTTCATTACATCAAAAATCACTTGAAAGTTTTAAAATTTAAATGATAATTATACAATATAAAACAAATTAAATAAAAAAATAAAGTTGTATAGGCTAACTACTAACAATCCGAACTCCGCGATCAAGTCTTGAATATAGACTGCAAGCTATCACATACGCTTTTTCAAATAAAGAACGGAGAAAAGATTTTTTAAACTTTGATGATACATTACAATTATTAAATATTAAACCGATATATATTAGAATATTCACAAAACTGAATTTATGACGATAAGTTATGGGAGAACTATGCGGTAATAGAACTCATCAAGGAGTGAGGGATGTAGGCTACAGAGTGCAACGCGAAGTAGTCGGGAGGTGCACAATTCCAGGTATTCTACCGGATTCGTATGACGTTGGGAGCGGGCGAGAGGCCGCGCCACTCACCCCCGTATTAATTTCATATAAATACTTTGCTTATGATAGTCAAGAGATAAGAGCAAATTCATTTTACGGTGTTCAATTATATTGAAATAACTGCTGAGGTATTAATTTCGTCATAATTCTACAAAGGTCCTTCCTTTAGAAAACAAATTATCTTTTAATATTTTCGTATGACGATATTTGACTAACACTCATATTCTCGTCAACAAACAAACTAAACGGTAATTTGAAGACTGACTGCATTTCAATTATTGATAATGAATAGCAGTGTTTAAGCCACCAAAACATATCAAGGGTTTTAACAATATTTAAAAGGAGGTTTTGACTAAGCCTTTACAATATAAAAAATCCGATTAAGTGAGAGTCGGACTCGCGATCTAAGGGTGTTATATCTTGTACCATCATACAAGATATAACATTATGTATTTTTTGTAGTTAAATCCGCAATTGAAATAAACACCATGAAGATTTCAACTCTATATCTATTAAGGTTCATGAGAT
Organism: Catocala sponsa; assembly: GCA_963564715.1. Taxonomy (NCBI): domain Eukaryota; kingdom Metazoa; phylum Arthropoda; class Insecta; order Lepidoptera; family Erebidae; genus Catocala; species Catocala sponsa. The sequence goes on from OY751326.1 coordinate 6,513,823, forward strand.
ACAGCCCGTTGACAGACAAACGAACGGGCAGCGCAGGCTTAGTAATAGTGTCGCGTCGGTTTCCTTCAAATACTGATCCCCAAAAACGTAAAACAAAATCTTGAAACAAATGGGTCCGCTTCATAACAAAACTCTGATACCCACGAAAATACGTTCTACAAAACTGTTCTTGGAAAGTACACTGTATAAAAGCTAAAACCACTCTCTGACTTCAAACCTGGGGCGTTATCCCCCATCCCCAGACGCGCTTGCACATGTGCTTCTGTCGCTAGAACAGCGAGACAGATACAAGAGTTATAGTAAAAGTAAATTTCTAATTTTCCATCGCACACTTATTACATAAGGTGAAGCGAAAATCGAAACTAATATCGCAGCCAGTAATAGCGATCACTAGGGTCTAATATCGACGATAGCACGGAAATAAAATCTGCTGTCTTCCAAAGAGCAGGCATTACAGGAATAAATTAATATAACAAAATGTCGACTTGAAAATGGCGTATATTATTTATGAATATAGAAATATAGTCATAACGCTTAAAAAGCTGTACAAGAGTAGGCTCTAGTTGGACGTATCTCCTTTTGGCGACAACTGCGCGCATAAATAAGTGACTAGAAATTATAAAATATTATAAGAAAATATTATCAAAGAACAGTTTGACCAATAAATAGGTGTTGATGGAAACCTAAATATAAATATTTAATCAATAATATTATTTAATATTATAAAAAATACTAATACTATATTTTTAATAGTATTACTATTTAAAACTGTACTTATCATTCCATTCCATTATTTTTTTGTTTTTTATTTACACGTGTACTACGCATACCAAACAAACTTATTTATTTTATTACCCTAAGTATACATAATTAGGATAATACTAACATATTAGGCATTTTTATTCCAAGTTTTGATGCAGATGTATTTTATTCGTTTAACAAATTTATCTTAATAAGCCTGTATAGAAGCTTCCCTAGAGGGATCAGTGACCTGAAACAATGTACCATTTCTGCAACCCTTATCCGCCGAGTTCGTTGTACGTCACTCCATAGAATTTGCTTTGCTTTTGTTTTAGAAACTAATTTAGATCGACGTTATAAAAACATACTTTGTAAGTATTCCTATTTGATAGAATTTTTCTTAGCAGCATGATTATAAATAGACTGCAGGCTAGTTGATTTTTACATTTTTAACATTAAATACGTCAATTCCACTATGATCACCTAGGTGATATCACCTGGGTCATCATAGCCAACCCCAATAAAATTATTATATTGGTATCCTGAAATCACCTTCAAATAAATAACACTAACAAAAACTTAAAAAAAAAAATTAAAGTACATAATTATACTGATACCATCATTATGGTTAACACCCCGATTCAGAGCGATCTGACTCGGAAAGGTTAGGTTAGAAGGCTAAGACTTCATCGGAGCGTTCACGGTTATTTCTTGTTATAACCATCCAGTTAAGTATGTATTGAAGTATATTTAAATTTTAAAAGTTGCGTTATTGATATTTATTTGAAGGTGATTTTAGGATACTACAAGAGCAGCGATAGTTCAGTGGGGAGACCAACAGACTGCAATGCAGAGGGTCTCGGGTTCGAACCCACGTCGCGCAGCTCTGACTTTCGGAAGTTATATGACTTTTCGAAATCATGTGCGTATTGATTGATAATTATCGCCTGCTCCGTGCTTCGGAAAGCACGTTAAGCCGTTGGTCCTGGCTGCCATGAACATCTATGGCAGTCGTTATTGGGAGAGTGTCGACACAAAAGATCCCACTGGGTCGAAGTGTCGCCGGTCTACACTGACTGGCCCCACATAAGATAAGATAGGATACTACAATAATAATTTTATTTGGGTCGCCTAAGCACACCCAGGTGATTATATTCGCGGGTGATCAAAGGACACTAAAGAGTCTCCTATGATGTCCCAGGTGCTATCACCTAGGTGATCATAGTGGAATAGACCATTAAATAGGTCATGTTTATAGGCTAAAGTTTACTTGAATAAAGTTTCCATCTTTCTATTTCGCTGTTACCAAGTCGCCATGCATTGTATGTACATTTTTGATTAACAAATTAGTAACTAAAAGAGATAAGACTACGGCTTGATTCTTGCTTAAAGCTATTATGCACGAACTGGAAGATACAGTACCGCCGTTTATACGGTAGGTTTACCATCTTCAATGAGCAGACATCGTACTGTAAGCGGGGACGACTAGAGAGCTATGCGCCTTCATCTGACTGTACATCGATTACTGTTTTAACTTTTAAAATATTAAATACACATTTTTAGGAAAGAAAGAAAGAAATATTTTATTTTAATGTAACATTACAACACACAATCAAAACTATTTCATAACAAAAATATGTAACAGTAATAATATAGCTAAAGAGAAAATTATAAATAATTTAAAATAAATAACAAAACTTATATACCAACATTATTATAAATAATATAGAATACACATAATATATATATGGAGTCCTTGCTGTTCAATGTGCGTCGCAGTGTTCATTAAAAAGAGATGTTGCTCAGCATAATGCCGCACCGCATGCGAGTTGCGATACAGCGCTGATTTTCAGCAACACCTCAATAGTGATTATGAGCGTAATAAATAATACAGTTCAAATGAATACCACCAAACCACAAACAAAACCCAAAAAAAAAAAAGTTTCCTTTATTATTACAGATAAAGAAATAGATTGCAGATAAATTAAATAAATATACCTACATGTCAATATTTTTATTATTGTAGTTAAAAACTATAAATGTGCCTGAAAATATGAGTAAGATTTAAATACTTGGCGATCTTAAATTAGGAGTCTATTTGTCGATTTAATAAATATTTTTTATAATTTGTCTTAAATATTAAGTTTGTTTAGGACACATCTCTTGCTAGTATAATCCCTATCTTGTACAATTACAACGTTACTATGAGAGCTGACAATAAATGATCGATGTGGTCAAGACGAAACTTGGTGGAAATGCATTTTACAGTATTTAAGTATATTGAAATAACTGCAGATGTGTTATTAATATTATCGCTTCAGTTTGGGGGAATCAATCAATATTATAAATGTGAATATGAGTTTGTTTGTTACGCTTTCGCAACGATCATCATGAAATTACGCATCGACATAAAAGGAATAATCTTATATCAGAAAAAGTACTGTTACTATCTTTACCTAGGGCTAACTCTAGTAATATATAAAACTCTATTTGTAAAGGGTAACGAACGAAGTAAATCCGTGCGATATTAGCAAAAATCGGTAGTCTTGTGGTGCGACTTTGTCTGTTGTTCACAGCAGTTTATATCAAGGAGTACATTCCATATTGTAAGTCAATGGTATTAGCCATTGGCTTACAATTTGGAATACTTATATTAAGTCAAATTTGAACGGTAATGAGTCCATTATCAAGAAATATATATTGCCGTGTTACAAAACAACTTTTTTTTTGATAATATATGTTTAATTATATAAATATAATAGCGACCCGCCCCGACTTCGCAATGGCTAGTACAGAACCTTAACAAATTATACACCTAAACCTTCCTGATAATTCACTCTGTCTATTGGTGAAACTGCATGAATCCAATGAAATCCATTCAGTAGTTCTCGAGTTTATCGCGTACAGACGCGGCAAGTATTATAAAACTAAAGTCCTCCGTTGTATAATATTTAGTGATAAATTAAGTATTTTATATAATACTTAAGTAGGATTACTAGGTCAAATGAAAGGACTATACTCGCACAATATAACTACAATATATTTTTATTAGTACGATTCAGGGATGATGAAGTTTTGTATTATAATAAAAAACGTTAAACAAAGTAGCGCATATACCATTTTATCTCCGAAGATTGCGAAGGAAATATCAAATAATTTCTCTCTGTTACCAGGTGGCCAAATCCGACTCGCGCTTGACCGGTATTTCTACTTTACCTACTGGAGGAAATGAGTAAATACTATTTTATTTAGCGAACGTTTCTATAAAAGCCAGGCCACAACAATGCTCGCGCTCAGTTGTTATCGAGTAATCGTTGCGTGCCGTCATTGGACGTTCGAATTTGTGCATCGGGTGTGATTAATTTGTTAGAAGATGTAATTATTTTTATTTCGGATTAGAGGATCTTTAGGCTTGCGGGTTTTTATAAGGTGATACACAATACATACAGTATAACAATGCTTTCAGGATGCTTGTGGGGCTGGCGCGATTTTGTAGCGCATCAGGCATGTTTGCCAACGCGAGGGTTGGCGACTTCTATGCCATAATTCGGAACCGATGCGCCTCGCTCCGACACAGAACATGCGCCAGCTCCCACAGCATGCTGAGAGCATTGACAAACCGGTGGAACTGCCAGATGCTCGGCCGATGGGTGAGACTGCACACTCAATTAGGAAATAGGTAACTAATATTGTTTGTCATTTCTGTCTGAGTGTCCAGTGATTTGTGTTTATCTGTGTTTTATTGTCATTTATATTTATTGTATGTATGTTTACTAACAATAGTTAAAAAGTTGTTTTTCTAATACTAATCCTATGGACCTAACAGTCTGCAAATAAATGAATAATAATAATAATAATATAATTTTTAGAGAATTTCTCTTATTGCTTACTTTCACAAAAAGTATGAATCAATTACAGTTTTTTTTTTACAGTGTGGGTCCGAATCCTGAACACTCGGGACAGTGGAAACACGCATCCATATAGTCATTTTATAACAATGCGAACTGATTTTAGCCATTTTACCATGTCACCTCTACACAAAATACAAATGTAAATAAACTCTAAGACGGCTTTAAGCACGACGCCTTCAGGGGATCAGCCGTTAAATCAGTTGGCTTAATTGAGGCGTAGATCAGTAGCAGACCACAAAACACTTTGACGTAATAATTAGTGCACGTTCAGTTCTGCCATCGATACGTTTGATAAGGACAAGTAAAGCTTTGCAGGCTGGCTGCATTGTCTTTATGCCATCGATGACAACGTCGTTACACATGAATAATCGCACACATTTAATATGCACCAGATACACGTTAGGCATATAATTATCACATTACATGTGTAGTGTTTGTGTAATACGGATGAAACAGGCGTGAACTTACAGATCTCAAACGCTCTTCACCCTAAAAGCGCATTTACTTTACTTTACTTACTACTACAAGCTTTTGTTTTGTGCTTAGATTCTGCGTCGTTGGTCTGTAGCGAAGGAATCCGAGGGATTGTCATGGATTTAATTCGCGTGTCGGGCAGTACTGAAATTTTAATTTGTGTAAATTTCTACGTAGCGGGACGCAGTCAGTGGATGTAGGTAATAAGCGCGTCCTTTATTAATAATAATAAAATTTGCTCTGTACATAAACTTCCACTACTGGGCACGAGCTTTTATTCATTGCGAGAAAGGTTAGATCATAGTTCACCACGCTGGGTCAGTGCGGGTTAGAAGACTTCACATATCTTCAATAACGTTATGGAGAACTCTCAGACATACAGGTTTCCTCATGATTTTTTACTTAACTGTTAAAACTAGCAATAATAATCTAATTAATCCGCACATAACTTCGAAAGTTTAAGTTTTAATATATTGTCTATTAGTAAATACTGTGCATATTTGTAATTGGCGTATGCAGACGAACTAGCCTTAGATAATAATTCTATAAAAGTATGTGTTTATTCTGTTATTATGCCTAAGAAATAAATAAATTAAAGTTCAGGGGTGCGTGCTTTGAACTCGAAGTCGAAACCTCTGCGTAGCAATGATCTCCCAACAGGCTATTACTGCTTTAATAAATGGGACCTAAAACCATACATTGTGAACTGTGGGTATAATTCACGTGTGTCTACCCCTTCGGGGATATATATATGTGAGATATTGTGTATGTATGTATTTAATCTGGTAAAACTATGGATCGAGCTACATGTAAGGGCGCGTTCCCACTATGACGTGACGATTAATTTAGCGTTGGACGACTGTCGTCTCTAGCTGTTCCCATTATATCGACTGTTTATCGTCACTGTGTCGTCGAAATATTTTATCGTTGCACGTGTAAACGACGAGACGATATTTTTACCGTGACTACGATAGATAATTGCAACAACAACACACGATTTGCCGTCATGATTAGTCGTGACGTATTTTTATCGTTTTACGACTGTCGTGCTAGCAGTTTCCATTGACTCGACAATCTGTCGTCACTGCAAAAAAAAGTCGTGGACGATAGTTAATCGTGTCGTACTATATGTGAACACCTCTATTTAAATACACAAGCCACGACGCTTTAAACGACACGATAATCTATCGTCAGGACATAGTGGGAACGCGCCCTAACGAGCAAAGCTTTATTACTAAATTGATACTAACTACACGTATGGTCCAGTAGGTAAAGTGGACGTCTCGCCACTGCCAGTATGCCACGTGTTGTAGGTTTGAAAGCACACGAGAAATGTATGTGATCTACAAATAGTTGTTCTGGTGAGTTCTTTGAGTCTGTTGTTTATACGCTTGTAAAGCTCCAAATGCTAGGGGTTATTCTTAGTACAGGAATAATCATACTTTGACATATTCAACGCTGCAGCTGTCAGAATTGACCATGAACAATACATTTTCTATAGTATCTTCTATATGGCATTATAGAGATAAAATCAGGCAGACGAAAAACCAAAGTCTGTTTAAAAACTAGAATCAGTAACAGGTCTGCACCGACCTGCATTTTTGTTTATAAACAGCGTCCTAGTTTTTGCATCCTGATGTAGGCTACGCGGGGACATATGGGTCAGTAATTAATTGTTGACAATTAAAAGCAACGGTACGGCCTGATTTTATTTTGTTAGTGTTATAACTGAATCGTGTGGTCAAAATATGTCGTTATAAGAATATGACTTTGCAAAATAACCCACACTTTCTTTATTAAATATATGGACAACTTTTTACATTTTAATAAATACTATACGTCATATATTATGTCTCCAGGGTTAAATTAAAAACTAATAACCGTGTCTTCTTTACATCATACTTAACAACTTTTGTTCTACCACTTTTTACAGAACCCTTGTAGTCATCAATAATAATAATCCCAAAATATTATAACAAGTAAAAAATTATAAAGCGGCTCTCGTACAACGCATCCCATATCACGATGTGTTGTTCGGTTGAAACATTGCTTTCTTTTGCAACCGTGTGTAGTTTTAAATCTTAGATATACAATTAAAGCAACTAATTCCAATATATTTGTATGAAAAGAATCACATAATGAATTATGAAAAGTGTTACTAGACTATGCAGGAGATCTCGGGCGCGATTGAGTCGGCCAAACTGTTATAGGAATTATTTGTTAAAAGAAAATCATAACCAAAGGGATTCTATCTATATTGCGTGGCAGTTAACAACTTTGATAAGGCAATGTGGGCGGGTAACCTGACCCACCGACAGAATGCAAGCCGCACGCTGTGCATACCACAGAGGCGTAGATTTTAGTTTTTAAATTTAATATTTGTTAAAAAAATTCTTGAGCAAATGCCCGCGTATCCTAATTTGTTCTGAACAGCACTTTCTGCCCTACATAAATAACACAGCGCTTTATCATTATCACACAATAAGACAATTTTTCTAATCTAAATTAAAATAGATAACTATCATAAGATAATTAATCAATTGGTAGTACTACTTTTAAAAGTATAGTTTAACTCTGTTAGGTTGCGTTCAAGATGATCCTAATATTATTATCTCATAACATATTACATATTACATATTTTATCGAAGATGGATGCATTTTTTTGTTGCCGGCTGCCGGCATGATCGCGCGTCCGTGTTTCACCGTCGTATTAATGGACGTGTCATTACAGTGAAGGGCGGGATTAGCGAGATTACACTGTAAATTAACTTCGTTTTGTACTACAGTAGATTTCACGCGAAAGAAATATAATTATTTGCTAAGCGGCATTAATTGTACTACGGATTATCCGTAAATCCTAACTAATTTTATAAATGTGAATGTGAGTTCGTTTGTTTGTTTGTTCCGCTTTCACGCTTCTTTAACTACTCAACCGATCATCATAAGTTTTGTAAACACCTCGTCAGGAGTTCAAAAAAGGGTAATATCTTTAATCCAGAAAAAAGCACGAATAATAATAATAATAAATTCTTTATTGCAACAAAAAGTTTATACATTTACAGTGTCAGCCCTGATTCCCAAACTAGCGTGAGCTGTATGTTGTTAACCTAACCTACATTTACGCGAGCGAAACCGCGAGGAAAATATAGTATTTCTGTAAACACGTACATAGTCTCACGCTTTTATTGCGATGGGTCAGGCAGAGGTGTATTACACATATCGCTAGCTCAGACCTTAGGTTCCCTGACCTACATAATAAGCGGACGAGCTTATCGCCGTCTACCGGGCAAAAATTCCGACTTCATTGCTGCAACTGAATATTACCATAAAAACACAATAAGACGTTGCACGACTCGGAACCGAGACTTCATGCACAGCACTGGCACTACCGCTACGCCATCGAAGCGTCGGTGCCATTAACTAAAGATAACTTAGAAAAAAAACAGTAGCATGTCCTAAATACGTCAGTCAGCCAAACGCTTATACATGCCAGTTCTAGTAATCAATGGCGTATGTAATAGGTGGGTCGTGCCCATCCCAGAGTTGTCTAGTGGCCACCCCAGGATATAAAGTTTCAGCTCAAAATTCTAGGGCGATATGTAGGCCATCGCTGTTAAGGGGCCGCCGGCCCTCCCTGGAAAATAACCCTAGAAGCGCTAGAGCTCGTAATTCATTTACTCACGTTAAACGACTGAACGGAGATTACATTTCGAATTAAATAAGATTGGTATTCTGCTTCTCAAATAATTCTGCACGGTTGCGATCAAAGTCTCAATCTAGATCTAGTAAATTCAAATTGGAATCTCAATTTTAAATTCGAAAAACAATAGATTTGGGGCATTATGTGTGGAATACGTGGGACTTTGTTTTGGCAAATTTTGATATTAGTTACATAATATACGTAACAAATGATTACATTAATCCATTGATTTATATACATATGTTTTGTATTGGCTGTATTTCGCGTGTTTTAATACACCTCCAGGATTTTCTTTTTTGGTGAGCGAGAAAAATTATCAATTTGCATATGGTGGTCGATCCTACAAATAAATAAAATACATCAACCGCGCGCGAGCAATAAATTTTATATAAATGGGAAGGGGTCGCCTGTTGTCGATACGAGACGAGACTTCAATATTTTGCTGAAGTCATTAAATTAATGAGCACTTAAGTACAGATTCATTACATGGCTAAACTATTTTATGACGTTATGATGCGCTTTAGGTGTAGAAAAAGTAATATGTTGTACCTATCGAATCGCTCACTCTATTCGGCATTAAAAACTAAGTACCTATCTTATTTTAAATTTAGATTTATTTATAAGAGATTATCTTTATATATTTACAGATTACTTAAGCGATCGACACCAATGCGTTAAAATAGATAACACTACCAGCAATTATGAGAAAAATACTGGTTTTGGTATTCCCCAAGGAAGTATTATCGGTCCGACGCTGTTTCTGATTTATATAAACGATTTATGTAATCTTATATTAGAAAACGGCAAGATAATATCATACGCCGACGATACCGTGCTAATATACACTGCTAAAACCAGCAACGAGTTATACGGAAACGCTCAGCTTGGCTTCAATATTGTGAATAAACTGGCTTCATCAAAATTTACTAACTTTAAATTCCGATAAGATTAAATATATTCACTTTTCTATGCGCAAGAATAACTATAGTATAACTAACCCGCCTATATATGCACACAAATGTCCGCTTTAAAACCCCGCAACAAACATGTGTAACTGTCCTCCTATGCTGCAAACTAGGAGCATAAAAATATCTTGGGATCATAGTCGATGATACACTTTCCTTTAAATAACATATTGATAGTTTAGTAAATAGAATTCGTAAATTAATATATGTATTTAAAAAACTCCGAACAGTAGCAGATATTGAATTAATTACTCAAGTTTATTTAGCTCTATGTCAATCAATTATACAATATTGCTTTACTTCATGGGGTGGAGCAGTGAAAACTACTATGCTGCCTCTTGAACGAGCTCAGAGAGCAATTTTAAAAGTAGCCACCTGTCGTCCTTTCCTACAAGCTACTTATTAAGCAAGCTTATTATATAAATCTAGCAAAGTAATGACCAGGGGTCGGAATAGGTAGAGATTTTAAGTACCAAATGACGTCAAATATGCTACTACGAAATCTTAATATGGATATGCCTTTTTTAATCCCGGGATTGATTTAGTATTCTAAATTTGTTGTGGGTCTTGCACCCGTATCGAAACCGATTAAAAGAAGAAAACATTGAAAAATTATGATAATATATTTTAATTCTTTATTAAATGATGTGGACGATGAACCTTTAGCTTCCACCAGTGTTTCAAACATAGTTGAAATAGATTCTGATTGATTTGTTGTTATTTCATTTCATTTCATTGATTTGTAGATACTGCTTAGTAAAAAATATATACTTAGAGTCAAGTTTGTTTCATTTTTCCATCTCTCTACTCTCTTTGCACATAAAATAGAAAATAATTAAACTTTATCAAGCCGCCAGGCGGCGATTACTAAAATTCCGTCAAGCGCCATTTGCCGGCGTGTTACGTGTAACGCTACTTAGTTTGTGTTTAACACAGGAAAACAGAGTTTCATAAGACAATAATATCAATTCCGAAAGTTTGAGAAACAATTTTTATTAATCCCCAATTCCGGGTTCGAAAGGCATATCCATGTTAAGATTTCGTAGGTAGTTTTACGTCATTTGGTACTTAAAAACTCTACCTATTCCGACCCCTAGTAATGACTGTCCGTCAAATCTTTATTCTACACACAATACTTAAACAACATGCGATGCTTACCTATAACGCTGACATAACTAACAAGCGACGGCAAGATATAGTCTGCACCACACAATCATGCTCAAAACATATTTTTACAAATAGATTTTTCGCATTTCTAGGGCCAGTTTTGTAAATAGAGAATTAAGCATTTATAAATTAACTCAATAAAATAGAATATTAAACTTATTTTAATTGTTTTTACTTTTATCTTTAGTTTATTATAAAAATTATTATAATGTAAATTTATTTATACTGATAATTTGTCGGTCGAAACACAGGTTGAACCTAGTTCAGGCAATTATCTATAAGTGCACTTTATTTTATTGTTAAGATGCAATTGTAAAACTAAGAATTCATACTAAAATAAATAAATAATTATTATTATTAAATATTGTCATTGAACGCTTCCTTAACAGTTGGATAGAAGTAAATTAAAAAGAATGTGAATGAGTGGGACGCTAGATGGTTTAGGTTTACAATAAGACCCGATAGGTGGCGCTGCGATCGGCTTTAAAATAGATTTTATTTTAATTAACATTCAGACAGGACGAAGTCTGTCGGTCCGCTAGTTGTTAATAAATAGTGCAAATGTGGCCCAAGTTTACTACATTTAACACCAAAAACCAAAAGCAGTAAATATTGGTAAAATTTCAGTGCACTCACAGACTCGTTTAAATATCAGCTTTGATGTTCATGCAAAGACGAGAATACCGACTTTAATATACATATATGTATGTCAGTTCATAATGTTAGCCGAATACCGTTTTAGCTTTGATCAAGTTTTCATCCATTTTCAAACTCTGCATGGAAAGCGAACGTTTGATGCATAGTTTAGGCGAATACCATTCGGGATAGTTTTACACTGAGACTAGTTTGGAACTCAATTTTGAACATATATTAATACGAAAATTCGCTCTCTCAGCTTTTAAAAGGTGAAAACGAGATATTGCGATACATAGCTTAGTCCTGCTCTAGAAATTTTGTCTCGAGGTACAGAGTCTATAGCTTTATCTATAGAGCAAATTTTACATTTATCCAAGGACCGCAGCACAATCCTCAAGAATTGCCTCTAAGATGGTGGACGACTCTTGGTTAAATGTTGGTGTAAAGCACTCCTGCCAATGCTGCATGGGTTCACTAATACTTGCTAGTTAAGTACAATTGTAGTGGCACATAATCGATATGAAGGTATATATAGCGCATCAAGGCTAAGGTGACCAAACGTACGAATAAGCACCAAATGTCCAACATTTATAAATTTATTATTATCCTCCAAATTAATAACTTTCGCTGAGATACACAATTCTACCACTGTTCGTTACGTGTGCATAGTGCATTTATTTCATTATTACTATTTCTACGCCATGGCAATCTATAATTAAAAAGAATAAGCCACTTTCTTGTCTAACTTCCAGACCGGTTTTAACTTATTTATTACTGGCTGTTACCAGCGACTTCGTCCGCGTGGAATTAATCAAAAAAGTGTTTGTTCAGTTCGCAGAGATTCTTTTTCTAAAATAAAGGTAGCCTGTGTTACTCCTTATAACATCAGCTATGCCAGTGAAAGTCCCGTCAAAATTGGTCCAGCCGGTTTAGAGATTAGCCGGAAAAAGCAGACAGACAGAAAGCCTTTTTTTATATGATTACCGTATATACTTCCATATGCATTTAGAAAAAAGATATTACAGACAGACACTTCAATTTTATTTATTTGTATACATTATGAGAGAGCATTATGGCACGTTTGGCTGTTCATAGAGGACTATTAGTGCCCACACTTATGTATGGAAGTGAAAGTTGGGTATGGCAAAAGAAGCATGAGAGCAGAATAAATGCTGTAGAAATGAGAGCGTTGAGATGCATATGTGGTGTGACTCTGAAAGATAGAATAAGAAATAGTGTGATTAGAGAAAGATGCGGCATGAAAGTGGATATAGTTACAAGAATAGAAAAGGGTATGTTAAGCTGGTTTGGACATGTAGAAAGAATGGACGAGGAAAGACTGACTAAGAAAGTTTATAAGGCTAGTGTGAATGGAACAATCGCAAGAGGAAAACCTAGGCGAACGTTTCTCGACCAGATCGGAGGCGTCCTGGACAAAGGCCAGGTTAAGAGCTCCTTGAACCGACGGGCGTATATGAGGAATGTGATGAAAGTGAATGAAGCCAGAGAAGTGTGTCAGGATCGTAGCAAATGGAAATCCGTAGTCTCTGCCTACCCCTCTGGGAAACAGGCGTGAATCTATGTATGTATGTATGTATGTATGAGAGAGCTTTCATTAGTTATCGTCGCTCGTCCCTCTATACGAATCTAGTGCTGAGACTGGAGATGTCACATCCCCAGTCTCATAAGTTAAGGTCTTACGTAATGGAAGAAGAAAATCTTATACGAATATTGGTGTCTCCTGAGTTCCAAACGCCGTGCTGCGACAAAATAGCCGATAACATAGGTAAGATTATTACAAATAGACGTCAAAATATCTAACGATAGTTCAATTCAAATGCCAAGTGTGGCTACCGGCACTAGTGCGCATTTACGGTTACCATAACTTTGAACAAAACTGGGACGTACAATGAGAAAAGTATAATTCACCAAAACAGTAAAATATTAAAATTACTATATTTCGATTTGTTGTCAAATAAAATAACAACTTTGGACATAAGCATATAAGAAGCGCAAATAGTAAAAAATATTGTCAAAAAATTGCGATTAATCGGGTCAAAAATGGGACGATCATAAAAAGTTTCTATTAGAAAAGACTGTCTGCCCGGATGGCATAGTGGTTTAAGTGGTCGCATCACAACTGCCTTTGGGCCGAGTTTGATCCCCACAGAGGACTAAAAATTGTGTAAAGTAACAAATAGTTGCTCTGAGTTTAGGTGTATTTTGTTTTCGTTGTTTGAATGTTTGAATGTTTGTAAAATACCCGCGACACAGGATTTATGCCTAGAGCAGAAGTTATTAGTTTTAAATTAAAAAATATATAATTAGCCAAATCAGTGATAATATTTAAATTATAGTTGAATAGTATGTATGTAGTCAAACGAAAATCGAGATATTGTCATATGAATAAAGTTCTGTATCTGTATAACTTTAGACAACATTTTCTCTCACTTTAAACGAAGGACACGCTGAAATTAATAAAAAGAGTACAATCTTTATTAGACATATTGACAATTTTGTTTAGGAAATCCGTCTGCCTGCGATAGTCAACGCTGCGCGCGCTTTTACCGGTCTCAGGAATTACTCCTGACCTCAGACCTCATGCGCAGCAATCACAGTCAGTACCGCTGAACCATCGAGGTAATATTATATTTTGTAAATTGTACCACGAACAGTAGTAGTATAAAATAAATATATTTAACTCCTAAGTTACGCTATCTAACGATTGAGAAATTAGGCTTAGACGATCGATTTTTCAATCAATAGCTAATACTTACTGTCTGGATCTTTGGTCTCGTAGCAAGTTTGTGCTTTTATCTGCGGGCCATCGTGATTCGATTATGATGATTCAATTATGAATGTCAAAGATAACAAAGAGAAAACTATCCAGCGCAGAATCTACAATTATGCCCGGTCAACATTAAGCTACCAGTGAACTAAATCAGCCAGCGAAGCGTAGTGGTATACACTGCTGCCTACACCATCGAAGAAACACAGGTGGAAAAATCTCTTATAAATAACTTAAATCGATGAAAATCCAATACCTTCACTACACTCCGATCTATTTCGAGCCCAGGTCTGCAGCTTAGTAATTGGTAATTTTTTCAGCTCGCCTTTAAATAGGAAAGTGACAAAACTATTTTTTGAGTCTTTTATAAAGGCGAATAAGAGTAATGAGAATTTGGATCTAGCATGAAATCTAGATACACGATAAAATAACGCACGGCTATAATATTTAATTTAAGTGGTAGTAAATGCGACTGCTGTTAATGACATAAGGTCTCGGGTTCGATTCCTGGCCCGTGAAAAGTGTTACTAGATTTTCTTTTTCGAAATTATCAGTAGAAGCAAGCCGTTCATCGAGCACAGTATCAGACTCCGTGCAGTCTGATACTATGCCCGATGGTCGGCAATAGACACCCCCTATTTCGTGTCCTAGAATTCAAGTGCAATAAATCCCTTCAGTATAAGCATGTATAAATTTTAAATACGACTGCTGTGTATGACACCACGGATTCGATTCCCGCATCAAGAAAAGTGTAATTATGTTTTTTACTTTGTAATCCTCGGAAACAGCATAGAGACTAAAACTACGCCCGAAGACTTGGTAACGTGTGACGTAAAACGACAGCTGATGAAATTTAGGAGCAAAAAAACTGCCAACCTCGTCATGATACTATGTCAGTATGCAATTAAAATTTACCGTAAACGTCCCTCTAACTCGCTGACTATTCTTTTCACTTGAGAGATAATTTGATTACACTTAAGAATAAAATAAAATGTTGTTACTGGTATTGTAGACAGCGGTTGCTGGTACGACCACCTTTAATCTTATAAACCGCAACACTGAATGTCTTGACCATTAATCGATAGACCGACAATTCTTTGTTACGGAAATACATTGAGCCATCTGCGTTATCAAATATTCATATAAATTGACCCGTATGCAGTTTGTAATAGAAAGCTGCGGTGACAATGTACTACAAGTGAAACTCTTTATTACTTTTCATATTGGGAATTATGTTTATCTATACAAATAAATAAAATTGAAGTGTCTGTTTGTAATGTCAAAATAACAGCTTTTTATCTAATGCATATGAAAGTATATAAGGTACCCATACGAAAACATCTATTTTTAAAACTTTTGTCCGTCTGTCTGTCTGTTTGTTCCGGCTAATCTCCGAAACGGCTGAACCGATTTTGACAGGACTTTCACTGGCAGATACCGGATGTTATAAGGAGTATCTTAGGCTACTTTGATTTAAGAAAAACCATAGGGTTCCGCGGAGACAAAACTTTTTAGTTAAAATCTACGCGGACGAAGTCGCAGGTAACAGCTAGTTAGCAATATAAACCGCAACGGTTATATTATAAATATTTCTGAGATATTAAAAGATAATAGAAAGGAATGGAAAAGATTCAAATAGAATTTCAGAGAATCGGATAGAATAAATAGAATGGACTAAGTCAATTAGAATCGAATACAATTGCATAGACCAATATAATCGAAAATTCTATTTTTTTGCCAAATACATCTTATAAATAAACTGCCTCCATGGCGCATCAGTAGTGAATTCGATTGCTGTGCATGAGGTCTCGGGTTCAAATCCCGGGTCGGGCCAATAAAAAGTTACCCGCGGATTACCCGTTCAATCGGATCATGAGGGTTAACAATCAGAGAGTGCACTTGTGTTTGCGCACATACATGTGCTCTATAATATCTCCTGCGCAGATTGCCAGTATCCGTTAAGATTGGCTGCCGTAACCGAAATTCATGAATGATTTCAGGTTCCATATGATAGAAATCGAGCCTCGCCACAACATAGTTCCAAAATCCATGCTGCTATTGAATTTTATGGCAGAAAATCTCAACAATACTAGCCGACTCAGGCAGTGAACCCGAGACCACATGCACAACAGTCACAATCACTACCGCTGCGCCCCCAAAATAGTCAATGGTAACGAAATAAAGCTATTAAAATTAGGAAACAAAAATTTCTTAGGAAAGATTGTTTAAAATGATCTTCAACGTCGAATCTGGTGATTAATATTACCCCACTTCACTTATTTGCAGGTGGGTAAATCGCTGAATACAGACAGAACGACTCGCATATGAAAGCGTGAATGCAGTGTGCGACGGTACATGGACAAATAAAAATGCAAGGTGGAAAATACTACTGATTCACAAACGGAACCAAGATATCGCTAGACCCCCTTGTGACCAGCGGTGTAACCTGGTCAATACGCCAAGTACCTAAAGGTAAACTATATGTATTTATATTTAAGTCTATATATATGATTGTGTCAATAACCTTTACGAATTATATATAACGCAAAGTCTACATTTTTAAGTGATTAACTTCAAATAAAACTGAAGGAACTCTTGGAGAAAGAATTACCTAACTGCGAAAATAGAGCATGCAGAAACACAGGGCCAGAATATGCTGTAAATTACAACATTTTATCAAATTTAATAAAATATAATATGACAAGAACATATTCGGGTGGATAAATTCTATTTATTTATGAATAAGATCAAGACTCGGCTCAAATATTTGTGGATAAAACAAATGTTCGTTCCGTGTGCGAATCTATAACCCAGAGCACTCTGTGTAGCGGTTATGGCGATCAGTTAAACCAGTACGCCATCCGTATCCTAACTAATAATGCGATTGTGAGTTTGTTTGTTAAGCTTACACGTCTTAACTACATAACCGATCACTATGAAATTTCGCATACACGTTGTCAGGAGTATAGAATAGGACATAGGGTACCTTTTATCCAGAAAAACACTGTTCTCACCTAACCTACATATATCTACAGACATGTATTACATCCACGATTCGCCAAGTATGGTTTTTGGGCCCACGTAATAGGAGGCGAGTCTGCCGTCTATCGGGCACAATGTCGGACTCCGTGATGCTACAGATAAATTTTATGTACAGCACTACCGTTGCTCCAATGAGGCAGTCATCGATTTATGGTACTCGTAAACGGGCTTTTCTCAAAATGTATGTAATCTCGTCAGAGGACTTTCGACTATGTCTGTTTTCCCCTGCGACTGTTTCATTCCAAGTGCATAAAATAAAATTTAAGTTTCACTTAGCTCTCATAAATGTGGAATGTGTGGAACAACAAAATCATTGTTTTATGACATACTGCAATATCATAGATCGGTTTTCTAAATACAAATAAACATACTTAAATATGAATATGAACCAGAAAGTGTATACATTGACATTACACCTACATTTCAGCAAATATAATTTACGGTACCGCATTATCTCCCGAGCAAGTTTATTGCCGTCTACCGACGAAACTAGACCCCGTATTGCTAATACTCGTAATTTCATACCACAAAATCCCACTAACGCTTTGTCAGAGAATCATACCCGTGACGCGTGATGCGTGCATTCTCGAGTCCCTGGAGCACTGAAGATATCTCTTCCGTGCACTGGACCAAAAAGACAGCCAAAAAAATATAATAAAATACTTACATTTGTAAATAATCTCTATATCGCGACGTCATTCAAATCAACAAAGGATCGCGGTTCACGTATCTGTGGACAACACAAATTATCGCGTGTGTAGTGGGTTCCGAACCCATGCCGCGTACAAGCGTTAGCGACGACATAACCGCCAGACATTGCTCCATAGGTCAAAGCACTGAAAATGTATATAAATAAAATATATAAAACTCATGACAATAGAAGGAAGTCGTACTAAGAAAATACTAAGGCGACTTGCACAACTTTTAACTTCAACCGGCGCGGCGCGTCGATTTATTGAAATGTTTTCTTAGCAATTCGCGACCTATATTTACGGAGGCAGGAGTACGAATGATGAATATATTCTTATACTAAACTTTTGTACGAGACTTTGCTCGCTCGAGAGAAGTACTTTTACCTGAATGAAAGTTACCTACGCCCTTGTCTCCTGACAACATGACATCGTGTACATGAAATTTCATGATGATCGGTCGAAGTAACAAACAAACTGACATTCGCATTTATAATATAAGTAAATAGAAGTTATAATAAGAAAAGATTTAGTTTTCCGTCTGTAATCGATGAACTCTGAAACTACTGAACCGATTTTAAACCAACCAACTACTTTGTGAACTGTGCATTTTTTTTTTGTCAGTTTACACCTGCAACATTAATTGATAACTTTGTATTTGATTTTTCTATAGACTGCTTGATGGTGTTGGAATCAACAACGAAATAGATTCAAATTTACGTCATATGATTCGATTAGCTGTTACTAAGTCAGCAGTTAACATGCGTTTGCTCGTCTGCTCACTGATTTATGGATTAGTCTGCCCTGCTACTAATAAATCAAATTTTTAGCTGGACTAATTTTATTTTTTGTTGTTTTTCCAGTAGGATGCAAACGAGCAGACGGATCGCCTGATGGTAAGCGATTACCGCCGCCCATGGACACCCGCAACACCAGAGGAGATACAAGTGCGTTACCGACCTTTTAAAAAGGAGTACGCTCTTTTCTTAAAGATTTAAAAGTCATATTGGTCCGGAAATACCGCAGGCGACAGCTTATTCCAGTTTTAACGTAAGCATATTACTATATGTTTTTTCTCTAATCAGAATTCAGTAGCGCAGCGGTTGTGAATGCGATTAGTGCTTGAGGTCTCCGGTTCGATAGTCGGTCAAAGCTAATAGGCATCTTCATCAAGAAATAGACGTGCCCCTATTACGTGGGCATTACCATTGTAATCTTAAGGGTTTAGTTAGGATTACGACAGGCCACGCTGTAGGGGCGTGGTGTCTTGAGTTTACTTTTAGCAGAGATGATTCAAAGATAGTACAACAATTAACACTTTTAATAACAATGATTATATAAAATACACTTAAAGCAAGCTACACAAATAAGACTCAGGGCGTGGTTCTTAAAGGCTTCCTACGTGGTTCCTTTAGGAAGAACCACTTAACTTAATGGTGCAGCGCAGCGGAAGGAAGGAGGACCGAAAAGTACAAATAAGCCTATACTTTTGGATATATTGGGATTTGGGGATAGGCATAGACGTAAGACTATGCATGTAAACCTATAAGCCTCTATGAAAAATGTAATGCATGTGAATAAAAAGGAGAGAAATATCTAGGGATCTTATAGAGTACTAGATGTTCCCGCGGTTTCACCCGCGTTTATCGTTACTGCGACGCCCCCGTGGGTCGTAGCGTGATGTTATATAGCCTATAGCCTTCCTCGATAAATAGGCTATCCAACACTAAAAGAATTTTTCAAATCGAACCAGTAGTAATCACGCAGAATAAACCAGGAGAAACATCGTTTGTACTATGTCTGTAATGGGTAATTATTTTG
The DNA here is from genome assembly GCA_963564715.1 of Catocala sponsa. NCBI lineage: Eukaryota > Metazoa > Arthropoda > Insecta > Lepidoptera > Erebidae > Catocala > Catocala sponsa. The sequence goes on from OY751326.1 coordinate 6,533,757, forward strand.
CTGCAATGTTATTTTAAAACTGCGATATCTCCTAAGATATTCATTGAAATCGAATGATGTAAAGGGCAATTTTGTTTTAAAATAAATACTTGTGATGAATAACGTATTTATTTGGATAAGGATTAATATAATGTTTATAAAAATACGATTTTGAAACATTCTTCATTGGTGCTCCGCTCCTATTGATCTTAGCGTAATGATATATACCTATAGCCTTCCTCGATAAATAGGCTCTAACACTGAAAGAATTTTTCAAATCGGACCAGTAGTTCCTGAGATTAGCGCGTTCAAGTAAACAAACAAACAAACTCTTCAGCTTTATAATATTAGTATAGATATATAGCCAATATTACGTGGAATCTAATAGTATAGTTTTCGAAATGTAAATCTAATAAGCACACCTCTGCTTATCCCATGACCTCTATCTACGAAGAAAGGCATAGATGTCTCTATAGACGTCAGACTATATATGAATGCATGTAAAGTCCTAGTACAAAATATCTGCTAAACCCTTGCAAATATACCACCGTATAACAGAGATTCACAAACTGCAATATAAACAGTTAAACGGTATTCACTAGTACTACGCGTAACTATACACGTTCATAGTACCCGTCTGATTGCCTGAGAATAATCACAAAAGCGAATGTAAAAGGATGTGACGCAGTTGCATCGAAATCTGCGAAATTGCATATTAATGGGACTAAAGGATATTGCTCACGAGATACGTCGACAAACAGCGTTCTCGCTTTACCAACTCAGCTATTCATGGATTGAATTTTACCTTTATATTTCGGATCTAAAGAGCTCGGCTCGTTTGTGCGTAAAACACACGCGTCTCACGCTACGTCTATGGTCACTCAATGCTAAATTGAACGCAGCGTTGAGCGATCATTTTCGCTGTTGAGCGAAACAAAGCGTAGCAATCGCTTAAACGTTATTATAATTTTCTATTCGAGTATATGTCACTGAACTACACCATAGTGGCGGGACTAATTATGATTAAATATTTTGTGTGTTTGGGTGAATCTTTGGATGGCTTACATCCACAATTAGACCCGGTTCGCTGTGATCAGGATCTAAAACTCTTTTTTATTTAAGGTAGCGTTTGAGCACAACGACGTATTTCGGATCTGCTAATATATAATAAAATAGTAAGCGGCAAATACAACGCGTTGAACGCATCATACGGCGCATAACTGCGCGCAACGAACCGAGCGCTTAAGCATCATACTGCATATCATCGCCATAGATGCGAAATACAGACGCATATTTCAATTCCTGATGTAGGCGACACACGCTAAGACACTTCCGGTAGTTTTATGTATCGTGTAACAGACGTGGACAAAAGCGGGCCGGAATAGCAACAAGTGCATGTACTCGCATCAACTCGAGGCGCTATAACGAGTGATTTAGCTGATGACGTGCGCGGAGTACTCGCGAGTACAGTCGTTTTCGAATGACATTATGCATCGCCTCTATCTCCAAAAAAGTAGGTAGATGTACCTACACCTACAAAAACTACATTACACCCCATTTCGCCAATTATATGTATATTTGGCCCACATAATAAAGAACTCGTTTACTATCTTTTGAAATTAAATAAACTTTATACGGATTTTATCGCGTTGTCTATCCTAATCCTAACTAATATTATAAAAGCGAAAATGAGTTTGTTTGTTTGTTACGTTTTCACGCCTAAACCACTGAACCGATCATCCTGAAATTTTGCATATACGTTGCACGTAGGCTACCTTTCATCCCGAAAATAATTACTGTTCCCGAGGAAAACAACAATATCGTTCTTATGATAATAGATGGCGCCACGTGTCTTTCGAATCTTGACTGAATTACAAGCAGAGTACGACCCGAATTGATTGTCAAATTCTAAATTAACGCGAGCGAAGCCGCGGGCAAAAGCTAGTTTTTTATAAACACTATTATTACATAATTTTGAAACTTTAAACTACTATTGTTAAACACTTTTACTAGTTACTGTTTACTTCTATTAAAGCTATTTAAATGATACAACTATCTAGATTTAATTTTACACTTTCCCCGACGACGTTTCGGTTGCTTTTCAGCAGCCATGGTCACGGGGAGACTAAGATGGTAGTTGTCTCAATATTCCAATGTAGTTATTTCAAAGAACATAATTTAATCATTGGTGTTTCTATTTACGCAGAATGAGCTCAAAGTATCATGAAGTCTAGCTGTGGTTTGCTTCTTCTTGGGTTTGACTATTTGAATTACTGGATCCCAAGGTGGTGGTACATTCCAACCATCGTCGCTTCTATCGTCTACGAGGCACAGTTTCAGACACTGTGCTGCTACTGAGAATCCTTTAACTGAAAACCTAATCACCAACCATCGAACCCGAGGGCCTTTGCACAGCAATCCCACTACCGCTGCGCAAGGCAATCATAAAATCGCCATAAGAAATGACGTCACAATCATTCTGACTGAAGCTATTAATTAATTAATACAATCTCCTAACGAACACACCGTTGTAGTATTGAGTTCATTATTTCTTCGTAAGCCTAACAGGCTGTATACAGTAATTTGTCAATTGTTGGAATCCAGACAAAATTGATAAACAATTGTGTCTTATTAATTAATTAGCCATTTGTAATAATCTGATACTACATACTATTTTAGAATTTGTGTAAACAGTGTGTAAATAATAATATATAAACAGTTACACAAGTTATCGTTGGATTACTTGCAGCAGCATCCGTAGAATTTCGGAGTAAGCCGATCGCGATATGTTTCAAAAGTATATAAAGTATATAAAATTAAACGTTATTTTTCTAAATTTCCATTTTGCAAATTATGCGTTTAGTGTGTTGAGATGCCTCATTTATGCTATAAGCAGTGGCGGTAATTTTTGTAGACTTATTTGCAAGCCGACTTATAAGTCTATAAAAATTACCGCCACTGCTTATAGCACTTATTCATCAAACACCCCAGTGTTACAAGCTGTATGCGAACTATGCTACTAAACAAGTTTACATAAAAATATAGGTTGTAACATATAAGATCACACACACATACGCGCCCACATTTACGCACACACACACACATGCGCATAGATGAACATACACATAGGCATACATGCACATACACACACACACAAGTATAAAAATGCGTGCTTACACACACACACACATGCGCACGCACACATGCGCACGCACACATATACATATACACACGCACAAGCAACCTTGCACACATACACACCCATTCGAAATCATTGATCCTGGTCAGTACCACCAATGTTAAAATATTCATTTAGTTAAATTAAAATTAAATACATGAAAGATAAAACTGTATTATTGTAAGTTAAATGAAGTTCAAGACAGATCAATTTGAAGAAAAACGGGAAATCTAGACGAGAATATGCTCGTATCTTATCTCAATCTGAGCTAGACTTATCTACACTGTTATACAATTGAAACGTGGATATACATAGGGAATATTGTTTAAAATTATTTAGGAATTACTTTTTATTCGAAGAACATTATATTAAAAATTTTTGTTTCTTAGTCTTACGTCAACTGAGTCAATGTTCGCGCCTTGGTTTTTACGTCATGCCGGGCGCGGCGCATAAACAGACAAAGAAACAATATTTTACAATTTTCTTTTCTTTTCTGTCATGTTTACATAGTCTGATACTAAACACCTTTTCTTAAATATGTACAGTGCATATACAGATTGCCGAATATACACCATATTCACCATATCTATGGCTCTATATATACTCTTTGTTATTATTATATCGAGCATTCAATAATAAATACACAATAATCCGTAATATAACAATAATAATATTAATATAAATTTAATTTATTTATTTTCGTATTTAGTAGTAAAAAGGCATCAGGTTGAGTGATTGATACAGATATTGGAACTACGGCTACAAAGAACGGATAAGCACAGAATTTTCAAATTTTACCTTGCGTGGCAATCAAACCTATAAACACTCGACACATTGACAATGGCGAAATGACCACATGAACCATTACATCATATTAAATCTTTATATATATAAATCTTCTTTGCGTGTGTTTGTAATTAAACTCCGCCTAAACGGATTGAGAATGGTCTAGATTTGTTTTTTTTTCTTGTGACCATGACAATATCTGTCGGGACAGCTAGTTAAATTATATTAATTGAAAATTCGGGTAACTAATATTTATAGGTAGGTATTACTTACTAGACATATTACAGCCCAGCATGTCTGCCAAAGGATGAGTAGAGATGTATAACGCCCTAATTTACTGTGATATATCTAAATCCTCTAATTAAGATCAGATAAGCTTAGCTGGCGTATCACCTCTGCATAAATAACTGATTGTTTTATAGAATTATTCAGGAGTGTAATTCACTGGCCCGGGAGTCAAACGACCGGCGTTATTGCATCTGCTCTCGCTGACGTCACTCAGCCGTTGTTGCAGTAAGACTGACCGAATTACTGGGTAGTTCTCATATCAAATGATCTCCTAGTTTTCAAATGCATTTGCACGCGTGGCCGCGTTATACGTGATAAGGATATGTCAATCATAATACACAGCATCGCTTTGATTGATTCTAAGTTTGTTTTGTGATGCTATACACGGTATCTAGTCTCAGCACATTCACTTCATTTAGAAATATTGTTTTGTTTGGCAATGAGGTTGTCCACCAGAAAAAATAACCTTCGCTCATAGTCGCCCACATTGACATGGTTTACAACCAAGCCATTGGTTGTACGGATAGCACCATGGTTAAGTTGTCACCTCGCTATCGCCTGGGAGCTGAACGTTCTGGGTTCGATCACCATCCGTGACACAAAGATATTTGTTCTGAATGTGCATGTCCCTTGTTTGACAATGTATAAAGTACGCCACGAAATAGGTTTTACCCTTAATACAGGAATAGTATGGAATATTTATTAAAAGTTGCCTACTGAAAACAGATGTAAACTCCAATCTAATTCAATCACAATATATTAACCTAACTAACATTAATTCATGCATACATACATAGATTCACACCTGTTTCCCAGAGGGGTACACTTGTTTCTATCTCTTCGGATTATACCGTTGAGCTATATTCCTTGAGCTATAGAGCTCCTAACGCAGCACAGCACCTTAGACAAACACCATTTCTTTCCACACGTTTTCTGAAATGGCTAATAGTGGGATCTTCAATGATCTAATCAGAATAGTACGCGAGACAACTTGACGATCATACATACATACATAGATTCACGCCTGTTCCCCAGAGGGGTAGGCAGAGACTACGGATTTCCATTTGCTACGATCCTGACACACTTCTGTGGCTTCATTCGCTTTCATCACATTCCTTATACACGCCCGTCTGTTCAAGGTGCTCTTAACCTGGCCTCTGTCCTATGTTGACTGCTTTCTGTGTTTTGGACCCGCTCGCTATTAGCTTGTCCAATTATTAACATTAATTTAAGGTACGCAGCAGTTATTACACAAACATTCCTCAGCCGCTTTAGTTCCCACAAAGCACAGAACCGAATCAAACTTGCTACCTACTAGAGACGCGTTCCTTGTCATAATCTACACAATCCAAACATGACAGATGGTGTAATTACAAACATGACATTTGTAGGTATCCAATTGACAACTGTTTGCGCTCAGCGCCTACGGTCATTTGACACGAATATTAATATCATTTTATTCTCTAGTGAAGTGTAGTGGGACCACATTTTTTATTCGTACCTCAGATTAAGAGCACACTTAAACCAGCGAGCGTGTATGAGGGATGTTATGAAAATGAATGAAGCCAGAGAAGTGTGTCAGGATCGTAGCAAATGGAAATCCGTAGTCTCTGCCTACCCCTCTGGGAAACAGGCATAAATCTATGTATGTATATTTGTTCTACAAACTGTCTAACGCTTACGTTTAATATCTATAGTCAGTATGATTCCCTGATTCGGTTAACGGCAAACGGAAATGTCTGTAACAGGATTAAATATGAAATTGTGACCTATATGCGTCAATAGTTTGTACTATTACGTGGGAACTTAGACATAGAAGTCTGCCTAACGCTTTGGTAATATATAGCAATATACTTCTTCTCCCTAGCCTTTATTATTCCCAAGTCACTTGGGGTCGGCTTTCTAGTCTAACCGGATTTGGCTGGATATCAGTTTTTACACGGAGCGACTGCCATCTGACCTCCGCAACCCGAAGGCTAATGATACCCTAAGGCTAGACCAGTCAGGATATTAGAGGGCACTGACTTCCCAATAACGACTGCCATTGGTGTTCATGCCAGCCGGGAGCGATGGCTTAACGTGCTCTCCGAGGCACGGAGCAGGCGATAATTGTCAATCAATACGCACATAATTTTGAAAAGTCATATAACTTCCGAAAGTCAGAGGTGCGCGACGTGGATTCGAACCCAAGACCCTCTGCATTGCAGTCTGTTGGTCTCCCCACTGAGCTACCACTAAGTTTTTTTTTAAAGCATATAGCTATATGCACAATTACACACAAGTATAATTAATACATGCATGATATTTTGTATAAAAATCTATACTAATATTATAAAGCTGAAGAGTTTGTTTGGTTGAACGCGCTAATCTCAGGAACTACTAATGCGAATTGAAAATTCTTTGAATGTTGGATAGCCTATTTATCGAGAAAGGCTATAGGCTATATAACATCACCCTACGACCCAAGGGGGCGGCGCAGTAATCATATACGCGAGTGAAACCGCGGGCACACCTAGCTTCTGATAAAGAGACGCACTCTTGAGTAGCATTATTGAATGATTAAAGGATGCCAGGAGATCGTATAAGGCACACGACTCCGTTAACAGTATAGTATCAGCATTGTAGATATTATATACAGGGTGCCAGTAGATTAGTAGCCTATCTACCTTGTAGAACTATAGGCATCTACATATATTCCTACATTAATTCTTACAGCATTTGTTTAGTAGTAAATAGTAGTAAGTGTTTCTATATAATTTAACTAAAAGCAATGGCTTTTTGTAACAGGCAGCCTTCAGTTATACCAAGATGACATATAGGAGCCCTTTAAACTCATGTAAAAGTAGTGACAATATAGTTATGCACTAATAATTATAAAAAATTGAAGATTTTTACTCATATCTCTGAATAAAGTAACAATTATAAAATATGCTATATTTACTCACAGTTTACTTGTACACGATTATTGAAAGAGGCACAGAATAAACGACGTATTATCGTTGCAAGTATCTGCAGGCAACAAAAGTTAGCGGGATGATTCGACCGTGTGTTGTCGACAACATTGAATTTAAAATCGCGGCCTAATATTGAAACGAACCCGTGTAACCTGCTAGACGGACAGATACGTCATAAAGAGATAAATGCAGTATTTTGATTTTATATAAATAATCACCCATCACTTAAGAATAGTTTTCTGTAAAAGTTTAGCTTGGAGATGTCCCATAAATAACATATGCATACAGTATATGCATGGTGTGTTTACATGATAATGTAAACACATTTAAATATTCTTCCATATACCTTTAGTTGGCACGTACATCGTCGCGATTCCTTTAAATCACACCGTAATTATCATCCAAAGTTTCTAACCTGATGCCGCACATTTTAACATCAACATAAATTAACTAGAATAATTATTGAAAAATCTAATAGCCATTCCAAGGGCTTGGCTTTTCTCTTTTGTAGCATAATTCCACATTCGAGTCTATTTTATACAGCTACTGCATGTCTTCGTACTTCTGACAAGATGATTTTGATTTTATTTTGTCGCAGTCAGACGATACAGTACCCAAAATAATTGCCGCATCAAATTAGAAACTGTGCGTTGAGCAACATAATCTGCAGTACAGAAGCCACTGACCTCGAGTTCTTCGATGACTTTCTCAAGCTGGTCCTCAGAGACGGGCGCGGCTCCGGCCCGGGCGCGCTCGGCATTGAGTAGCTTTAGCCAGGCGGTGTCCGTAGAATCCAAATCATAACTACAGGCTGCTTCAGCACGCGCCGGCGTATTGCTCAATATGTGCTTGTCCGCTGAGTAGTGACCATCGCGGCTCAGGTGCAAATATTTGTCTTTAGGTCTGTGAAGGAAAAGATGTTCAACTTTAAGTATGCTGAAGACACACGTAGAAACTGTGTTAATAGATAGTGGGGCAAAAATAGTATCTCTGTCAGTAGTAATAGAGTTTGATCCCACCCATTGCAATAGAACCAAGAGAAATGAGGTGAACATACTCCAACGATATGCATTAAGCTTAGTTGAATGGATAACATAAAGTTATCATTTAAAAGATGAAGGTATTTGATGTATAACGCTTTAAACTCTCACTAAACATTTAAGATAATGATGAATTACAAAGAAATGTTTAACACTATTCAAATTAATGATTCCGCTACATATTCAACAAATTGGTGCCCTTCAGTGAACAAGAAAGGCGCTATAAATAATTGTTAGTATAGTTATTTATAACTGTGAACAAATGTTTTCCTGTTGACCTGCGCTAACCTCACAATCTGATCAGGTAGTACAAAGATACTGAACACTATCCTTTACAGCAAAGGAATCTAAAGTATTCATTCAGTACAACTAAGGGGAGACAGACTCTTTGCTTCCAATTTCAACACTCAAGTAGACTTGCTGCAAGGTGTCTGCTAACAGGTAACTAGCTATCTTTAGCTCTTTAATCTGTAACTATACACTAGAAAGAGACATTTCTATTGAATAAACTTGCCCCTTATTTATCAGATAAACTTCTAATTGGTATATTTTTTAATACTCCATCATTAGTATCATAATTATCTTCAACATATTGTCTTGCTATAGAAGATTTAGGAAAATGTAAAGTTAAACTATGTTTGCAATGAAAAACAGTCAATAAATAAATAATTTGTATGTTTATCTGATAGTATTATGATGTGTTGCTTACAGATATATTTCACAAATTTAAATGCATTGATAGTATAGGATTGTTAAGTGTACTCACAATTTGAATTCCTGAAAGTTTGGTGGTGGTGGGTTGTCGATAATCTCGACTTTGGGTGCCGGCAACGAGTCAGGGTTCACAGGCACTTGGACACCTCGCTCCCAATCTTGCTTCCATGTGTCTGTGATTATCCAGTACGATGACGGCGTCAGTGGCTCGTTATCCGGCAGCTTCATAGCGCTGATAAGGTCCTTTCTGGAATTCAAATGTTCAACAAGTTAGTATTGACACTCGCTCCTGCCTATAAGGGAGTTAGTATATTTTAGTACTAAATACAATGCAAAATTTATGTTCTTAATAAAAGACTTGTTTTGGAGCTATCCGTAATTCTTTTTAGAAAATAAAAACAAAAGTTTCTTTATATTTAATGGTAGATACGGTTACTTTGTTTATCATGTTGTATTTAGTATTCATTATTAATCTCTTCTGTGACACAATATGATATTATAAAGTATACAATTAATATACATTGTATACTTTATAATATGATATTTATTTTTCATATAAATCTTTGAATATACTAAGGCTTACATTATACAAATTAATTGAGAATACATGTTTTTTCAATAATGATCTGATGTATACCGATACTGATTTCACTGATTTCCATTTGACTTTGAGACGCTCAGAGAATATTAATATTCCATCACAGTCTGGTATCTGTAATCAATTTTTTAAACAAATGATGTGGTAGCAATTATCATTTTAACAAGATGTCTGCAATAGAGTCAATTGTAGAAACTTTCTTTTTAAATTGTTTAATGCACAGAAAAGATTAATATTTGATGTTCACCACTCACTGAATTCATTATATTTAAAATTTATAAAATGTCTTAATACATACTGATTCTATTATCAAACATGTTCATTTATACTTACATTAGTATGTCTGTCAATAAAATCTATAGTGGTTTGGTGTTGTACAATGAATTCAATGGCGTTAAGCACTTGAGAGCAAATACTTTCATAATTTCTCATTCCTTAGAAATATAATAAATAATATCATTGAATGAGTCATATCATTTGTTAAATGCGCATGGCTTGATGTTTCCACTCTCAATTGCATATTAAAACTAAAGCTATGATTATTGAGCATTAGTAATACCATATTAATCCATAAAATAAACTAACTTTTACTGTGAGTGATATTGTTAATATCTTTATGGTTAAATTATATCCCTTGATTGACAAACTATATTCATAAAATGAAAATCAGTAAAAGAATATGGACAATTACACCACCAATGTCATCCAAATAATAGAACTATAATTTCACATTAACGCTGTTGACAAATTAAACACTTTCATTCATTACTACTATTAGAGAAATTAAATTACTCTGCCCCATACTTGTCTATCTCCTGATCAGTCCCACCTCTCTTTTATTGCATAATACTACAGCATTTAGCTGTAGGCAACAGAGGGTTGAGCTAAGTAGAAGCAGAGACATGTATTCCTCATATAGTTTCCCAGAAACAAACTCAATCAACACAATATTTAAATTCGCTTAACAATCTCACTGCAATTTAGTACAACATTTACAATATTCGAAACCCTATTCTAAGGATTACAAGAGTAAATGAGAGTATGTGCCCCGATACCTTTGTGATGAAAATATGAAGCCGGTGATTAATTTCACTTACCACAGCAGCTCTATGTGCCCAAAGCAAGGCAGCCAATATATCCATACTAAAATAATAAAGAGAAAATGTGTCTGTTCTCTTCCTTACATGAAACAGAGCACTGGATAGTCATAATTATTTTGCAAGGAGATAGTTAATGCGTTTGAATGTGTAGTTTACTAGCAAATGCACAATCCTTGTGCGATAGTTATTTATCCTTAGAACCATGTCAAGGGTTGGCACTAGTATATCATTTCACACATATACCCTATCTATACTATAATATTATAAAGATAAAGATTTTGTTTGTTTGAACGCACTAATCTCAGGCACTATTGGTATGATTTGAAAAATTATTTTAGTGTTGGATAGCCTATTTATCGAGATAGGCTATATAACGTCACGCTACGACCCACGGGGGCGGCGCAGTAACGATAAACGCGGGTGAAACCGCGGGAACATCTAGTAGAAAATAAAAATGGTGCAGACAAGTACCAAACAAAACATACCATAATGAAAGTTAACAATAAAGAAATCATATCAAAGGACTCATAGAGGGTATCGACAGAAGTATATCATAACCACTCATGGAGGGTATTGACAGAAGTATACCATAACCAGTCATCACAAGCTTCAACTGAATAATACAGACCACCTACGAATACAATATAGAAATATGTGTAACGAAGGAATTAAAAACAATTAATAGATTACATAAATAAGTGGCCCTGTGCCACTAATTATTCTGCGAAGTAATTAAATGGTGGATCTGTGAGTTTAAAAGATGTATCCTATAAAGCCGTCATTTTTTCAGAAAAGTTTAAACATATTTTGGGTCACTTGGATTTCTAAATAATAAATGGAACCATGTATAAACAGTCATAATCAAAATGGCTTGTCCACTTAACCGGATAGGTTGGTAATACTAGTCAATTGCATAAATAAGAGTAGTAACGCCTAAACAGTTCATAATCAGAGAAGAAATGACAGTGAGCGGGTCGAAAACACAGAAAGCAGTCAACATAGGACTGCATCACATATATTACATCTTGAATGACTGCCCCTACTCAATATGCCCGTATGCCCGTATTGGAAGCCATACTAAAATTTTTCACATCCTTATTGTGTATTGTAACAATGATTACCAAGACTGACATTGAAACTACAGTTATAAATTACAGATTTTCTTGTAATACCATATTATAATTTTAGCCACTAATAACCAGCTACATTTATATGAAGATTCAATCAAGATTCAAGTCAATTAGTGGAAAGATGACAACTGCACTAACAAAGAATAAAATAATATTAATATATATACACATATTATTTACAATATTCTCTGAACTGTGTTTTCTGTAATTAATTATTGATTTTAATCATTCGAAACAAAGAGCCACCTTTAATTCCAACAGAGCTAAGCTTCATAAACAAACCCTTCTACAAGTAATATACTATATAAAGTTGGGACTTAATTCTCAGTAACCGAACTATCACAAGACATGAGGAATGATTTTAATAATATCATTTGCTATAGAAGAATCTTATAGATGATAATTATCCATCAGTTAAAACATCATTTGCCATTATTATCAACTCCTGTTAACACTTCCAAAAGCGAGAATGATCACTGTGATTTTATATTTTGTCACAAAATAATTACCTGTGTACCTATGTACCACTTACATTCTAGAAACATCATATACTATATAACATTTCTAGAACATAAATTAAGTGAACCTATTAACGCAAACATTTTTTAAGTCCTTAATTTGATGTGTAATTTAGATGCGCTCTCAGCGAGTGTTAAAATAACACAGGTTTGATTTTATTATTAATTTGGCCATCTGCCTCTTTTTAAAAGCTTAAATTTAAATGAAGGTAGTTAATTAAAAAATTACATCTATACAAGGTATACAATATCGTTAATTCTGATCAAAACTTTATGCAATATGTTAAATAATAGCAACTACCCAAAAGAATTTTAAATGAACTCTTTACCTACCATGATAAGCAAGAGCTGATTTAAAATTTGTCTCAACTCTCTTCTAGTTGCTTACTTACTATTTTAACCCATTTTCTGCTTAGTACATTATTACCTTGTATAAATGATTGTGACAAACTATATTAATAAGGCACATACTCTCATTTGTAAACATTCAAATAGAACTTACTTATACTTACTGAATATATTTTTACAGATACACAATATTATAAATATATATTACTAAGATAATATATATATATATATATAGTTGCAAGTTTAGCACTAACAGTCGCATACTTGCAATTTATTCATTGAATTTTATAAATAGCTTTAGTTCAAGTTACAGATATTGTCATCATTTAAGGTAACTGTTATAACTCAGGCTGAGCTGGTTATCAAGTGACAGGATTCAGCTATATGTACAAACTAAAACTAAAATGCAATGTTCTAAATGTCAGTCTCAACATCACATTACCATACCATTCCTGGTTAATTATGGAATATAAATACGCGAATTTCAAAATCGATGCTTGTTTTGCACTTTACTGTTAATACACAATTTTTCAATGAGTAAATTTAGAAAATGCACTCAATGATGAGTTGCATCAAAACTTATAGAAAGGTGTAGACCTGAACAAAACAGAGACATTGCACACTACTTTACTTTTAGCTAGTACTTTTATTATTGTCTGCATAACATGACAAATATAACAAATATTGCACTAGAAATTTCAATAAAATTAATTATAAATTAATATATCTTTTATTGTATACATTACATTTTATTTGTTATAATTATCAAATTATATACACAATTGTCAACATTGAACTTATATACTTCCTTACATATAAAGATTGTTTTCTTAACAGTACCTACAATTCAATTATATTTTAGATAGAGTTAAATATATAACTTAATTATAAATGGTTACCATTAACAATATTTATAAGTAAGGTTCTATAAATAACATTTATTTAAAATATATAATTAAGTTTTTTGAATCATATAATAAACACACATAGATTGTATCGCTTTGCAAACATTTTAAAATTTCATATCAACAAATTTAATTGCATTTATATTGAAACATTAATTTACATATCTTTATCAATTTAATTTAATTATGATGTTACGCGCAGCTTAGTTAACTTATACACAAATGCTTAGGCAAGAATAGACAACATCAATCGCAAGGCAAATCGTAGACTGTCTATAAACAGATTGTCTTTAAATATACAAAACTATTGATTGGGTTTGGTCAGACGAACTAGAAACAGAAACAATCTATTTAAGTCACTCTTGTTCCACATGTCTGTGTAACTGTTTCAAACATCAATATGCATTTTTAATGTATAAACTGCGCTTCAGCAATGTTTGATTATTTGAATATACATACTACCACCCAAACTGTAGTGAATTCTTGCCTTTTTTGACTATAAATATATATAATACTAATGCTTAAACATTTAGCATAGGCTTTTAAGTTATATTAATTACACCAGCATGTAAAAGTAATCAATACATACAATTCCAATACATTAGGTTCTATTCCCTCAATAAGTGCAACACTTAAATCTATTTACAGATCTAGAGTTACAAATGTTCATGGTAATCAGTATTCGGTAAATTTATAATACTAATTAATATAATATGTTAAGACAATATCATCCGAACCAAATAGTGCACACAAACCTGAATAGTTCAGCAGGTGCCTCTGAGGCACTCCTGTTATATATTGATGACATCTTGAGGTCACTAACAGGGCGGAGCTGCCAGAGAGCATCCTCAGGCTCCGTCCTGCGGCGCTTGGATGCGCCGGCTTCCTCACCGCGCATCCCAGACGCCCGCTTTGTGCCTCTCAACGACATCTCGTGCAGTTGTCCAAAACCTACATGTTCACGATCCCCCTACTGCTTTACACTTAGAACGCGGTAGTAACATTGTGTAGAATGTCACATCATTCACTACATGGCACTTCAGTTTGCGTTCTGTAAACCTGGAACCAACATACTCCATGTTAACCATATGCACAGTAGTTAACCAGCTCACTATTATGTATCCTATCTATCCTTTCATCAATAAAGATCAACCTCAAAATCATAATTGTTGGTAGTCAATGACTTTTGACAGAACAAAAACAATATGCATGACCAACAAGGCAAAATAACAGGGTGCGTTATTAACGTGAAACAAACGCAATTTGTGCTTACAAAAGGTAATCCAACCGTTTATAAATTACTATTTTGTACAAAAAAGCAATTTGACGTCTAGAACAAAAATGACAATTCAGGTTTAGACAAAGTTGAGGGTACAGATGTTATTTGCAACGGTAGTGTGTTTTACCTGAGCATAGCTCTGGATACGCTAAATAAACATACAAATTAGCGTTTTTTTCGCGTATACGAATGAAAATGAATAACAATCCCGTTTGACGTTTCACTTTAATGCACGAGTAATATGTATGGCGGGCCAGTCGGGCTAACCGACCAGGTAAATAGCGGCTATACATTCACAACAGCTGCTCCTGAGCCATCTTAGCGCCACTCGACACCAATAAACAAAATACACTCACTCGACACTACTCGGGATTCAAATTATTTCATTCTTTAATAATTTAACCGTAAATATTTATCTCACGAATAGTCTCCATTGTAGGCTACATAACAAAGTTGACAACATAGATAGCAGCACTGTTTTGTTGCCAGATTGACGTGAGTCCTACGCATCATTTTCTCCCTCGTTTCGCTATGAATGTATATTATGTATACAACTAGACAATTGTATATTCATTTGCACTTATGCACTATGTTGAAATACCTTATATTTTACATACATTTTCTGTAACAGACATTTGGCGCCATTGATCCAAAAACCACTTAGGTCACGTGACTATGTACGAATCACCAACGCAAGCCAAGTAAAATGGCCAAAACGCACATCGAGTTCATCTAATGTCATTGGTTTTGAAAGTAACTTGCCGCATAACATATACATGGAGACAAGATTTTTAATTCATTAAAGCCGAAATCAAACCAAATACGAACACATATTCAATAAACATTGGATTTGTCAGCAAGTAGCACAAATTATCAAGAATATATTACAACATGAACATAGAGCGAGAGATATCAATAAGAAGTTACAGAATTTAGACACCAGTTGGCGCTGTTGTTGAAAAAAGTTCTAATGTTGCCATATTATAAAAAGAACAATGATGCCACGTAAAAATATATATAAAATCATCTAATATAATAAATTATTACAATAAATTGCGTCAATTCACTTATTTCGTAACGAAGATATAATCTTAAGGACTGTAAAAGTGTCAATAATATTATAGAAGGCCGAAGTTTTTGTTTTGGCCGAAACTGAGACTGGGGCCGAAATTCGTTTTCGATTTCGACTGCAAATCCGCTCTTATTCACAATACGAATGTATATTGCTATTATAAAATTTCTTTATTTTGAAAGAAAGAAAGAAAGAAGAAAGAAAAACCGTTTATTTGCCACAGATACAGTTCAAAAAGGAAATACATACTTACAATATAACTTAACATTAATTATTAGAAACGTGCAATCTGTGGACAGATTGGTACGCACTCAGCATTGTTGCTATATTGTGGTCCATAGGGGATCCACAATAGAGCGCTGATTTTCAGTGCGGACCTTTAGATGTCGCACGGACGTAAGTCAGCCTAATTATAATTCTATAATATCATATTATAATTTCATTAAATTGTGCACGCTATATATACCTACGCAGCCTAGTTTATCGCATGATTAGCACATCCGGCAAATTATCTTTGGTTAAAATGTTATTATTGCGTTCGAATCATTGACCATTTAATTCGCTTTGACTGATTATTTAATTTGATAAAAAGAATATCTGAATCACGATTGTCACATTCATTACAGTGGCGTAGCGTGAGTGACAACCACAGAGTACTTTATATACAACTGAAAGTGACAACCACTCGGGGCGGCAGAAAATTTTGCCGCTCTCTTAATTAGGTATTTCAATTTAAGAGACTGCAATATACAGAAATTCTAAAGAACTTTTTGGCAAGAACAGTCATCATTATTGTGTATTGTACATTTGTCCATTCCTCATAGTCGTCATAAAATTAAATATTTACAAGGTATTATTATATATTGTGAAATCTTTCCGCCTCCTCAAAGTGCCGCATGGGGTGGACCGCCTCTGCCGCCCCCACTACGATACACCACTGATTCATTAATGTTATATTTATGACCCAGCACTACATAAACTTTGTTATGTTAGCCAAATGTGTACTATATTATATAAATTAATGTATATCCATAAGTGATAGAAAATTTATATATGTACCTATAATTATTATGGCCATTGATTAAGAAGATACGTATTTAAATATTCCAATGAACGCCGTACGGCAACAACCTAAGTTTTTCATAAATACGCTTACATCTTTGGCCCTCATATTACGACTATAATAATTAGCGATGAACCAGATAAACACACAGACAAAATGTATATGTTACTGAGAAAATTTTACGAAAGTAGTATTAATATTATGTCTATAGTCTAGATCCTTGGTTCCCAAAGTGGTCCAGGTGGACACCCAAGAGTCCACGGGAAACTCAATGGAGGTCTACGTTGGCGTGATAAAAAAGGGAGTTCACAATTCGTAAGGGGAGAGTCCACGAAAATTTATTTACTTTCGATAGTGAAGAACTAAAATTTTGGCTTGACTTATATAACCTATCAATGTTGGCAGATAATATTTTAAGAAGCTCAGCGACTGTTACTTGTAAAAACTTGCATATTCCATATTCAGTACAACGTGTCGAGACTTGCCAAGTGCCGCCGCTGCCACCGCCGGCGTCCGCAACAATTTTTCAGACGTGCAAAGGGACAAAATACGACTTGTGGTGTGTGTGCTTGCAATCTTGCATGAACTTGTTTGATTCTTCATCAATATAAATACGAATGCCAAGGACAAACGTTACTCATTTTTGTTTCCGGAATTTTGAAAAGAAAAGTAAAGTAAAGTGAATCGATGTTAGTGTTTGCCAGTGTCAGAAAAAGTAAGTATTTACCTGCCTATTTGTTATATATACTTTTATTTTATGTTGTAATAAGTATATTTGTAATGATTGCGTGTGGCAGTTACGTCTTAAAAATTAAATACTGAACAGATACATTATTAGATACTTCCATAAAAGAACAGAACGCCGAGAAAGGTTAAACTTTTTGTCCCTACTATAATACTAATTTTTTTTTACCCGACTGTGTGGTGGTTCACTAAAGGAGAGATATATTATGATTGACCTGCATGATTCTAAATATTTTACGTTCCTAATGCTAAATGACTTATTAAATATATTTTCATAAATCGTACGCGTCTTTATGTACCCGTAACGTGCATCAAAGTAATAAATAAATAATTAAAATCGCGGTATTCTTAAAGAAAATATTATTTAAAAGTATTTTCTATCGAATTTATAGAAATATATCAAAATATATTTATGAAAAATGTTTTACATTACATTAAAATCGGTTCAGCCGTATTCACAAAACTCTATTATGGATTAAGATCCAGATAGTTTTATGAAGCGATTTATTGCTTTTAATAATTAGAATCATTTTGGCGTCGGTACTTTGTTTATTTCATTGCAATAATTAATTTGGTAATCCTATTCTGTTAAAATAGCCATATCTTGTTGAGTAAGACCGCCTTATGATTACTAAAACAAAGCTTTTTTATTTACAGGTAGGTAACTGATACGAAACATGGCTGAATCTAAGAAGAAATGTCGACAGTATAGTGTTGATTATTTAAAATTTGGTTTTCTTCAAGGCAGGGCAATCAAAGAAAGACAAGCGATTGCCCATATGCCTTTTATGCAATAAAGTTTGGAGCAATGACTCTATGAAACCATCGAAACTCGAAGATCATCTAAGAAGGTGTCATCCTGAGAGAATAGGTAAAGATTTGAAATATTTTCAAGCATTGAAGGAAAAATATGAAAACAGACCCACCGTGCACAGTATGTACGCTTTAACATCTGAAAGTAACGATGATGGCTTGCCGGCATCTTACAATATCTCATTGCTTATAGCGAAATCTGGAAAACCGCACACCATTGGAGAACAGTTAATATTACCCGCTGTTGAAAAGGTTTTAAAAACTGTTCTGCATAAATATCCATTTGACATACTCAAAAGAATTCTTTTGAGTAACAACACTGTACAAAGACGTATTGATGAAATGAGCTCTGATATTGAAAGTTTCTTGTGTAATTATCTGCAAACAACTCATTTTTCTATTCAACTGGATGCAACAACTTTACCTGGTAATGAAGCATTATTATTGGCATATGTTCGATTTGTTATGGACGAAGAAATTCATGAAGAGCTACTATTCGCGAAAACTTTGGAGACGGGCACTAAAGGTGAAACAATATTTAATGTCCTGAGTGATATTTTTAAGGAAAAATCTATTCCTTTCACAAACGTTACTTCGGTGGCAACAGATGGAGCTCCTGCCATGGTCGGGCGATATCGTGTGTTTATAAGCCATTTTAAATGAATTATACCAGAGGTAACTGCAATTTCACTGTGTCATCCACCGACAACACCTAGTAGCGAAAAATTTGAGTGATAGATTGCACCAATCGCTTCAATTTGTGATTAATGCAGTTAACAAAATAAGAAGCAATGCGTTGAATACGCGTTTATTTGCACAATTGTGCGATGAAAATGATGAAGACTACTCTTACATACTGAAGTAGGTACGCAGGTTGTCGAAAGGTGGATGTTTAAGATTTTACTCACATTTTGAATCAGTTTTAGAGTTTCTGGAAAGTAAAGATCCAGATTTGAAAGAAAACCTGATCAATTTGAAAGCAGACATCTCGTATTTGACAGATTTGTTCAAAAAATTTAATTACATTAACTTACAATTACAAGGAGACAGCCTCATTTTAATACAATCAAAGGGTGTAATTTCAGGTTTTCTTGGTAAATTTAAATTTATAAAGCAAAATAATAGTCAGTGCGAATTTTCCCAGTTTTCAAACTCGTCACAGGTAGAACGCCTTGATGAGGATATTCAGACATACGTTCAACATTTAATTGCCCTGCATGACGACTTCAAAATCAGATTTGAAGATATTCTGACGATAGAAGTGGCATTTCCATCGTCAGAATATCTGGATCATAAATCCATTTGATGAAACAGAAGTGGAGAATGTGATATTACAATAGGAGCTACTCGAGCTTAGCACTAATGAGGAGCTGAAGGTGTAATTTAAAAGAGGGTATCAAACATTTTGGCTGCATCCATAAATACCCGAAAAATATACTGGACTGTGGGGAATTGCGAGAAACCTTTTGATAGTGTTTCCCTTGTCATGTGTTGTCGAAAAAAGTTTTAGTGTCGTTACAAACCTTTTAACAAAAAAAAGGAGCAGATTGAATATCACAGAACGGAGCGATTTGTGGTTATCCCTAACAAAACTGAAGCCAAATATTAATAAATATTGTCAATCCATCAAGTACATCCCATTAAAATGACTATTTTGTGATTGTCATTGTAGAAGTTACGTTACGTTATTATTGTTTAATTTTAATTATATTACGACTGTTATCATATTACAATGCAATAATTATGATAACAATAATAATTAATAGTGTAATAATTACATATTTGAATAAATACAACACAAAAAATATACTAATTTTATTTTTATTTTTACCACTCCGAATGGGGAATTTTCTAAATGAATTATGTGAGAATTGATTGGTTCCTTGTGCTGTGAGTAGATGTCAAAAAAGTAAAGTTGGATGGAATCACTTTTTTGATTGGCCAACTTTACTTTTTTGACATCCACTCACAGCACAATCAATTAATTCATTAATCAATCAATTCTCACTGTTTTTTTCGAAACTTTTGATTCGTGGTTGGAACTCGGCCTCAACGCAAATTTCCATAGTTAGATCTAATATTCACATTATTTGTCGAGTTTTGGGAATCTGGCAGATATGTAGCTGCACGGGGTCCATCGGAACCAGCTAAATTTTGAAAGTGGTCTATGAGAAAAGAAGTCTGTGAAACTCTGGTCTAGATAATAGAAAACAAAGTCATTATCCGCGTATGTTTGTTTATTTAGTTCGCCTATATGACGGGTAACGCACCGGCACATAATGTGGTTTTTGCTGTCACTAAGATATTTTCTTTCAGAAAAGTTATATGTAAAACACATTGCTATAAAATTATTAAACAGTACATAATATACATAAATACAGACGTATTTTAATCAAGTCAAAATATATAGATCGGCTGCTTACATAGCTTATGTTAGTTGAATCTTCTCAGAAACATTAAAATAATGATCTGAAGATTTCTACAATATATTATATCTCCTAAGGTTGACTCACTCTATATAATGTTTTAAACCCAATAATAATAAATAATACACCATTTACATACCTAGCTATTTTACCAATATTGTATTGATCCATATATCTATATCTATACAATATAATAAAATCGTAGGAAAGTCAAAACTGTACATTGAATATTTTTTTAAAAGAATACTTGGGGCGTGATCTGCTATCGATATCGAAGCCAAAAATATAGTTTTTAGAATTTTTGTCTGTTTGTCTGTATGTATGTCCGGGCTAAACTCAAAAAGTACTGCATGGATTTACTTCAAATTTTGCATGAATATTACTAACAGGTCGGGTCAACATATAGGCTACATATTATCACGCTATCACCTACAGGGAAGGAGCAAGAATCTCTATTTTTCTTACGCATTCTGTCACAGCGTGTAATCTAACGACGCATATTTAAATGTTGTTTTTGAGTAAGCCATGCTATTATCTAGATTTACACTATAAAAACTACGCCATTTAAGTAACTTGGGCAGAGAAATATAGTTGGGTTCCGCGGCGACAAACACTTTTTAGTTAAAATCTACGCGGACGAAGTCGCAGGTAACAGCTAGTAGTTAAATTAAATTGTTGATAAATACTATTGAAGATATTTCAAAATTATAATAAAAGTAACTCGTGAAATAAGAAATTCAATACTTAAAATAATAATAAAAAATAATATATTTAATAATAAATGTTATTATTTTACTGGATCATAAAAATGATTAATTACTACCCGACCGATTAATTGACCCGACCTGTTAGTAATATTCATGCAAAATTTGAAGTAAATCCATGCAGTACTTTTTGAGTTTAGCCCGGACATACATACAGACAAACAGACAAGAATTCTACAAACTATATTTTTGGCTTCGATATCGATTGTAGATCACGACCCAAGTATTCTTTTAAAAAAATATTTAATGTACAGTTTTGACTTTTCTACGATTTTATTATATGTATAGATAAATAAAATTGTTGATAAATACTATTGAAGATATTTCAAAATTATAATAAAAGTAACTCGTGAAATACGAAATTCAATACTTAAAATAATAATAAAAAATAATATATTTAATAATAAATGTTATTATTTTACTGGATCATAAAAATGATTAATTACTACCTTGAACATTGCGTACTTTAAAAAAATTAAGTGTTGCATAGTACATTATAATAGTAAGTGCTTTGCAAAAATCAGCAGGTTCGGCTAAAAACTGTTTCTTTAGAAACAGCTTTTCAAAAATCGAATGCCACCGTGTAAGTTCCCATGAACATCAGCCCAAAAGCCCATTTGATTATGGCTTGCTATTCCTTATACATATTCCTTATACATATAGCTGTTACCTGCGACTTCGTCCGCGTAGATTTTAACTAAAAAGTGTTTGTCGCCGCGGAACCCAACTATATTTCTCTGCCCAAGTTACTGAAATGGCGTAGTTTTTATAGTGTAAAGCTAGATAATAGCATGGCTTACTCAAAAACAACATTTAAATATGCGTCGTTAAATTACACGCTGTGACAGAAGGCGTAGGAAAAATAAAGATTCACAGCTTCTTCCCCGTAGGTGATAGCATGATAATATGTAGCCTATATGTTGACCCGACCTGTTAGTAATATTCATGCAAAATTTGAAGTAAATCCATGCAGTACTTTTTGAGTTTAGCCCGGACATACATACAGACAAATAGACAAGAATTCTAAAAACTATATTTTTGGCTTCGATATCGATTGTAGATCACGACCAAAGTATTCTTTTAAAAAAATATTCAATGTACAGTTTTGACTTTCCTACGATTTTATTATATGTATAAATAAATAAAATTGTTGATAAATACTATTGAAGATATTTCAAAATTATAATAAAAGTAACTCGTGAAATACGAAATTCAATACTTAAAATAATAATAAAAAATAATATATTTAATAATAAATGTTATTATTTTACTGGATCATAAAAATGATTAATTACTACCTTGAACACGGCGTACTTTAAAAAAATTAAGTGTTGCATGGTACATTATAATAGTAAGTGCTTTGCAAAAATCAGCAGGTTCGGCTAAAAACTGTTTCTTTAGAAACAGCTTTTCAAAAAACTAATGCCACCGTGTAAGTTCCCATGAACATCAGCCCAAAAGCCCATTTGATTATGGCTTGCTATTCCTTAAACATATAACTACGCATTTGGCCATCCATGCACACTTGTAAATTTCACAATGTATATATGATTATTATTACTTTATTGTTGTCTAGGAAACGTTTCATCCCGGACCCAATTCAAAACGAATATGACTTTTGTATTTTAGTCCGCGCAACAGTATATTAATAATTGTTAATCATCATGACTTCACTAAAATTACAAAATACGTCACAAAGTAAACCAGTTGTTAAAAGATCTGTATTATTAAATTCACGATATTGGCAGAACAGTTAAATTTAATTAACTTATTGATCACTATTTATTAGATTACAATATAACTGCTGTTAAATTCGAAACTTATTAACAATCAATGTACGTCCGCTGTCAATATTTTTACTGATATTCTCGATACGCTTACCGATGGTCGTGACATACTTTTTATCTGTAACCATTTGTTGCATGCGTATAACGAGGTCACAAATCAATATGTCTTGTCGGAACTTTTTGCCGCCAATTCTAAGAATAACCATTTGTTTTATTTTATATATAGTTTAATGCAATGTATTTAAAACGTATACCTATGTATTAACCTTGATACCGTTAGTTAAATTTTTCGGAGATCTCATATACTTACTGTAAACCTAATATATTCCCGAAACACCTCTTTCGATATAGCTCTCTATCAGCTGGGTATTTTTATACCGCAGCGCAGTTATGTTATCACGCATGAAACTCTTAATTGAATTATGTTGTTGTATATGAATAGTTTATTTTTAATTAGTAACCAATTTTCTGAACCACCCAGCTTATACTTTTCTCTATATTTTCCAATAATTTGTTGAATAATAAAGCTTGCTTTGATACTTTCCCTTTAATTAACCAGTAACACATACACCTCGTGGTGCTTTCGTGATACCAGGTAGATAGGTAATAGAGTAAGAGGTCGGACTGGGCTGCCAGATGTTACTTACTTTCTGAGTGAAAATATGGAAGTCACGTAATGCTTTACTGACTGCATCTAAGTTCTATTACGACCGTCTCGGTAGGCACAGGTGTATTAGTCAAATGAGGATGCTTAAAGATTCGGTGCTGCTACTAAGACTTCTCGATCTTATATAATAATTTGACTGTAGGTACGTATGGCGTAGTGAGTCAAGTGGTCGCCTCGCCACTGTCAGTGCGTTGTCGTGTGATGGGTTTGATCTCCACACGGGATATAATTTGTGTAATCCACAAATAGTTGTTCCGAGTCTGGTTTTACTTTTTCACTGTTATTTGAAAGCGTTAAGACCCCATCGATACAAGAATTATTCATACAGTGGAAGCTGAGATTAAAACGATAATATACTTATACATAAAGAAAACATAACACATAGCCCGACCCGGAAATCGAGCACCAAACCTCATGCACAACAAACGCATTTATTATCACTGTGCTGTGCAACCGAGGCAGTACTTATTAATAATAACTAACTATAAAAACTTTAAATACGTTTAATTGTACCAAAAAGCGCATGAGTGTTGTACGATATAACTAATTCGTGACTATATCAACCAATAATGTACGAAATTACTAAAATTAGGCAATAGGTGGCGCTTTCCTCAGTATGTGTATATCATGGATACAATTAAATTTAAAAATCAGAAATTTAACTTATGCGTGGCAATTGCTTCGTTCCCTATTATATACATACATAGAACCTAGACCAATATTAAATTTGTCAATATGTCGATGTAATAGACTACGGACTACCCTTTTGATGATAATTATAGGCGTGAGACTATGCATGCATGTCATCGTTTATATAGGTACCTATTTATTATATATTTTACCAATGTAAGTGTTCAATGAAGTATGTACTTAGGTACTCGTTTTGTTTAGTGCTTGCTGTATTAAATCTGCTTGGCACCATAAATGCCTTACAAAATTCTATTGGTGAAAACCACAGTACCTAATAATATTGTCAGTTTTGATTTGTATTATCAATTTAAATAATATATATTTCTTACCTACTCATATAACGTCTATAACGATAACAGTTTTTTTTCTTTTCCTATATATTGTGATTATTTGTGATACTGATGTTAGGTACACTAAAATTATTATATTTATTATGCATGTTGTGACGCCTTGAAATGTTATGCATTTAGTCACTAGGTACCTATATATAGTTTTATTCAGTTATGTAGAAATAATGTAACAAGTAATGGATGTCCAAATAAATAAATGAGTAGTCAAAAAAAATAAAATAAAATAAAATTATCCTCTAAAATACTTTTCACCAAATAGTGGTAAATCTCAAAAACCATTTAAAGACATAATAAAATGGACTACCTAGTTTAGCGGTGTTTGCAACAAACTGCTACTTTTGTGAGCTGATTTAATAGAATTTTCGTGGATTTTGTTGAAAACTATCAGTGCAATGCGATAGAAGCAACGAAGGAGCTTCATATTCAATCGGAACATTATTTTTGTACTGAAATCGTTTTGGCGGGTTTTGAAACTATACTCTTCAAATATGTTAGCATTTTACCTATCTGTTTGCCATGCTAAAATTTAATGGAATGGGTGTATATTAAATTAATAACTATTTAGCCTCTCCGAGCTAGAGAAATAGGGCTCTTTTCGCGGCCGCCTTGACACAGTCAAACGTTTTTATTACTTTTTGTTGCCTTTTTATTAATCTCTTTCATTGATATTTTAACTTTTACAGTGTAACGGGTTAATGAAACAAATATAAAGTATTTTCTTTGTTTCTGTTAGTCAGCAAATTCATGTGGCAGTGGACAAGTATTTGCGATTTTGGGATTATTTTCCAGGGTAGGCTGAGACCTTAAATGGCGATTGCCATCGTACAGCTCAACATTTTAAATCCGTATCCTAATATCCTGGAACATCATATCATTCCGAGACTAACAAGGCTAACCTAGACTCCCTTGTAGTCCGTTGCCAATGCGGACAGGCTATGTAGTTTGGAGGGTAAGCTATAAACAAGCAAAGTTTTCGTGTGGCGGACACGGATATGAGCAGAAGCGCTTGCCTACTAGAACCAGATGTAGGTAGTAGGTACTGACGATTTGATCAAAGCGGCAACGAAGCAATTAGCATACCGGCGACACCACATCAATCACTGTGGAAATCTTAGGACAGGGCTTAGTTTAATAATAATACGCAATGCTTAAAAAAATATCGGGATCAAGACATATCACGGTTTTAATCCCACCAAACTGCCTAATAGTTTGTCGGCGGAAACACGCTCTTTTATAACAGAGTTTAAATTATAAAATGAAAGGAAAGCAGATATCTATTGAATACATAATAGGTACCAAAGCATAATAGGTACATATTATTTGCACGCATGCGCATGGCGCACACGCCCATGGTATAAGTAGTCGCTTCGCCACTGGTATCGAATGCTGTGGGTTCGATCGCCACAAAATACAAACATTTTTGTGATCCACAAATAGTTGTTACGTGTATAAATGGTCTTTGTATCCGTTGTTTAAATGAATATAAAGTACTTCGCGACAAAATTGTACTATATCCACATCTCTGTAAGGTTTTTACTAATATTGTCTATTAATATATACAGGATGTCCGGTAATTAATGGATAATCTTGAAAATATGTCTTATAGTAGAACTGACGGCCGTTCAGAAAAAAAAAGAATAAAGAAGTGCAAAAGCTAGTCATACTTTGGACTGTCTATCTATTAGCATAATAATTAGTGTTTAATAATAAAACAACACAAAACCGATGCAATTCATTCATTTATGCTCGTAGTGTACTTACAAGAAAGTTAAATATGGTAATAAAAATAAAATCATATCTCAGGACTACTATGACGGTCGTTCAGAAAAAAAATATTCTGAACGTACATCAGTTCTACTATAAGACTTTTCACATCCTGTTTGTATAATTATTTATCTGTCGTCTCGAGTGGCGCACTCTGCTGGCTGGGTAGCGACGGCATCGTAAACCGACCAGCGCGTGGCCGGGGTGAGATGCTTACCAATATTACTTCGCTGGTTATCAAGTGCACATTACAACAGTAATTATTCCTTGAGTGGGAATAGCCTTTTGTTTAAAAGGCCTTTACTAACTTATGATCGAAAGCTCGAAGCATCAGATCTATCCCACATTATAAGACCTCGTTCTTACTCTAAGTTGGTTAAAATTGTTACCGACTTACCTATTTTTATTTGACTGCGTCGTTAGACATGTAGTATAGTTTCGCAATTAGGTTCGTGTGCATTCGTGAGACCTCGCATACGATACCCGGAATTGGTAGATAAAGTATTATTGGAGTCTTTGTTATAAATTCTCTATAATGCAAAACATCTCTGCCTACTCCTTTTGAGGATACACAGACAACATACCTACATGCGTAAAATATAACCTACCAATATATTTTTCAAAAGATAGAACAAAAAGCAACTGTGTTAGCACTGTTATCGTTTTCATACATTTTTTTTTGTTTTTATACAACAATAGTGGCATACAAGCATATGGTCCACCTGATGGTAAGTGGTCACCGTAGCCTATAGACGCCTGCAACACCAGAGAGGCATCACTTACGCGTTGCCGACCCTTTAGGAAAGGAAGTGGGAAGGAGAATGAGCGCGAAAGGGGAAAGGAGTGATTGGGCCTCTGGCACTCTCAGGAATACTGGTATTTAACGTCGATTCTGTGAGAGGGTAGTCCTTCCCCGGTCGAGCCGGCCCATACATGCTGAAATCAGCGAGGCTCTACTACTCTAATACATGACTATGTAAGAACACGTTACATAAGCAGTATTTATTACATTTAAAATCTTTTCAATTACTACAATGAAAATTATTATCATTACTTGTAAGTAGAACAAGGTTAGTCATAAACTCATAATACTCACGAAGTACTTTTTTGCTAGTTGAATGAGTACGTTGTGTAATTCCAATGAAATTGTTTACCTACATGTCTTAGTATATACACAATTTATTTGTTCTTGATTATACATAATAATAATAATAATAATAGATGTTTGCCCATTGCTAGGCACGGGTCTCTTCCTAGTGTGAAAATTATTAAGCCTTATGTCACCACGCCGCCCGGCGCCGGCTCATCATAGAGAACTCTCAGACATGCAGGCTTTACTCACGATGTTTTCCATCACCGTTAATTGCGATAATTAACTAGGTAATACGCATTGAACTTCGAAACACACTTGCATGCCTACGGATCAAACTCGAGGGCTCTGCGTGGCTATCCATCAGTCATACTGTCATAATAAAAAAATGCTACGTGTATTTTATCCATAAACAGTGTTGTAGTTTTGTCTGCGTAATATTTAAATTATTCTTTGAATAAGTGATCTTATTGCATTCAGTATACTATCTGCCATTTTTTATGTCCGCGCTCTTTTGTAATGTCGCCAATTGTGTATCAATTTGTCCAATTATTGGACTTAGTCAGTCTCTATTAAGCGGGAGCAGCCCGACGGCTGATAGACACAAAGGCTTTCAATGATTTCTGGCATTTAAACTATTGACAGCTTTATATTAGCTAATGGTCGCCAAATGGTCAAAATTCGACCATAATTGATTTAAATTTTTAGTTTGATCGTTATTAAGGTTTTAGAGTTCGGAAAACCTCTTATACAACAGCTTTGTCTATCCGTCTGTCTGTTATACAACTTTCAACTCAAGAACCGTAAGAGACTTTAGAGACTTCAACAACTCAGCATAGTCGATGTACCCCCGAAATGACTATGACCTCTGACCTCAAGGTCACGTGATACCATTTTCTTGTAAGCCTTCATATAAACTCAATTTTACCTATTGAGTGACAGCGGTACACCGGTATGGCCAGACACAATAGGTTTTCAATGTCTGGCATTCCAAAAATTGGCAGGTTAATGATTGACCAAACGTAACACAACTTAGATGATTTTTGTAAAGGAAATCAATAAATATTTGCTGATAAGACTATAATATTACTTCCTAACTACATATAGGCCTATAGGTATATTACACAACGGTAAAAGTTTCGATAAATAACGTGACTGTAAGATAACAGACAGATTATGAGTCAATATAATTATTATAATTTTTCATAATTGCGTGAGTGGACATTTATACTTACTTCTACTTTTTTTTCATTGTATGCATAAATTGGAACTGCTGGTTACACATTATTTTTAAGTCTTTTTTAGGGTGCCGTACCCAAAGGGTAAAACGGGACCCTATTACTAAGACTCCGCTGTCCGTTCGTCTGTCTGTCCGTCTGTCACCAGGCTTGTATCTCATGAACCATGATAGTTAGGCAGTTGAAATTTTCACAGATGATGTATTTATGTTGCCACTATAACAAAAAATACTAAAAAACAGAATAAATTAAATATTTAAGGGCACCCATACAACAGAAATGATTTTTTTGCCGTTTTTATAGATAATGGTACGGAACTCTTCGTGCGCGAGTCCTACTGGCACTTGGCCGGTTTTATCTATTTAACCTCATTTATATTTTGGGATTAATTATAATGATCATCAAAAATACTAATTGGTCAGCAAATATTGCACAGCAGAACGAGCATCTATACGCCTCAAATCACTGCATTCCGTCTCGGAAGTGTTAGGTTATGTTAGGTTCCTCTTTTTAAAGCCACCAAAAAATGGGAGCCCCGCGAAGCGGGGCACCGTCGACTTAGTTTGATCTCTTTAAAGTTTGCTGGCCATGAGTTGCTGATCAATTAGCTATTTCTGCTCACAGATTATATTTTTCTGCTCACAAAAATACCAATACTATGCTAACCATTTAAATAACACCCATATATGTTTAGTCTTTCAATTTACTTTATTTACCTAACTCATAATTTTAGATAAAATAAAGTGTAAGACTAGGTAGATAGGTAAATAAATTTGTATGTCTCATCTATATTATGACAGCACTAGGTACCTAGGTATAAAATATATTGTCTTAAAGATTAACTAACTTTTACCCGCGGCTTCGCTTGCGTAAGGTGAAATAATTTTTAAAACAGGTTGAGTAGTTTTGTGTTACCTAAATCCTTACAAACACACAAATTCTTTGTAATATTAGTATACTTAGATAAAGATATAGTACATGGTTGCTATACCACATTATGCAGTAAACGCAAATTAAACAGTTTTATGTTATAAATACTCAAATGTTACTCGTAAAGCTAAACTTTTGTAAAAGTTTGCAACACTTTTACCTAACTGAATCATAACAAGTAGCAAGCCTTACAATCTGGCTGTAGTTATTGAACTGTCATAATTAAAATGTTGCTCATCATCACGTACTGAAAGTGACGTAAGTAAGTAGTAATTTCTAAGTAGGTAATTTGCTCTGTAACTATAGATATAGTACTTGGCGAAATATACCGTAACAATGTCACCTACTTTTGTTTATACGCATCATACGCGCGGCGGTAATAATTGCTAGGTTGTGTGTGTGCCGCCACTGAAGATGAAACGAACAGTTATACTTTCATTCTACAAAATTGTGATCCAAGGAACCGGTTAGTTAACGTAGTGAGTGACTCATGCGCGCACGCTCAACTTATTGCGTAAAACGCCATCTATCGGCATTATACGCAAACTGGATTAAAAGTCATAAGATAATAATAACCAAACACTAACTACTGCACTCATAGCCAGTTGCACTCACTGATCGGTAAAGGACTTGCGAGGTTAAGCAACGTTGGGTGCGGTCAGTCTATAGATGGGCGACCGCTTAATGGTATTTCATCTGAGCGTCTCCGTGCTTCGGAGGGCACGTAAAAAGTCGGCCCCGGTTGTTGTCAAATTGATAGCAGTCGTTAAGCCATGTCAGAGGCCTACGGGCGGCTTGAACAACTCTTGACAACAGGTTCGCCAGTCGCCACTAATCACACGAAAAAAAGAAGAAGACTAACTACTGTGACCAGACAGTAATATGTTTATGCAATTACTACTATGACGTTAAAGACTTATTATTTTAAAACTAGGGTATTGTGATTTATTAAGACCAAAAAGGTCATTTAGTAAACATAAACCACCAGACTCAATAAGTAGGTACCTATGTAGGTATCTACCTATATAAGTATAGCTTACCAGAAAATGTGACAACGGCTTAATAACTTTAAACATTTATATTAAATTGCCTTTTGTAAATATTGGTTACCAAATAAAAGGGAAAATGTCAATGTTACATAAGAAATGATTTAACAATAAGTTTTTATTTTTTTATACTACTAAGGTGGCAAACAAGCATACGGCCCACCTGATAGTAAGTGGTCACCGTAGCGTATGGACGCCTCTAACACCAGAGGCAATACTTGCGCGTTGCCGACCCTTTAGGAAAGGAAGTGGGAAGGAGGAGTGGGAAGGGGGAAAGGGGTTATTTGGGCCTCCGGCACTCTCACTCCCCGAACGAAACATAGGAATATTGCTATGTCACGTCGATATTCTGTGAAAGGGTAGTCGTTCCCCGGTCGAGCCGGCCCATTCATGCTGAAATTAGCGAGGCTCTTATACCTACTTATATCATTGATGTATAAAAAACTTTAAACTCAACTCTATAACTTTCAAATAAATATTATGACGTTCTCGATCTGGAGTTGCCAATATATAGTTAATCATTTACCCTATACCCTACTTTTATAACTAAACTTTTTAATAATATACCGTACCTGCATATATTTTTAGGAATAGAACTAGAATTTTTCTGACTGGAATAAAATTATAATTATGAATGAAACGTATGATATTTTTATGTATTAAAAATATGTTACTTTTTATTATTACTTATGCTCTTACTTTATTTTTATTTAGCTTAAATTGACTATATATCTATACTTCTTTCATTTTATTATTTATTTATTCTAATGCAAATAGTATTTTATATGAATAGTAACAGATACTTAATACACACTTAGGCCTAGGCCGCACTACGGCTAAACCACCGCGGTTTTTAACCGCGTAATTTTGTGAGTCAAGGGAACTAATGCAAGAGGCCGCACCGGCGGTTTTTTTCCGCGATGGATTTTGTATGCGTTTCGGGCGGTTTCACGGTTTAGCGGATTACCGCTTGCGGGAAAAACCCGTCCTGCGGCCTAGGCCTTATTTATGATTATAATGACAATATCAAATACATTGAACTATAATTATGTTAACACTACAATAGCAACTTCAGACACAGAACATGTTTCACGTGTGGCGGAGCTGGACGCGGGATCCATATTCTGCAATAAAAGATAAAAATTATATGCGTCATTTTCATACTGCATCCATTCTACACTCTGGATGTGAATAGTGATGATAAAATCAAACACTTTTCAGTGTAAATCATTTATTTATTAATATGGTTATACTACACATATGACTTCATCCCAGCAATATGACTTTGCAGTAGGTATGTTTTTAAGTCAAATGATAAGTGGGTATTCAAACCTACAAGTATCCCAAACTTTATTGAGTATTGACATTTGTTACACATTACAGCAATATTACATCAGTGTACGAAGATCTAAAGGTACATAAAGGTATAATTTAATCATTAATTCAACATAATATTATAAATAAATTTTGATTGATATTTGTCTGTTTTTAAAAGATATAACAGTGAAATAAAATACGAAAGAAAATTAATATTAACATGACTATAACATTAATATTATTATGCCATATTCTGTTATCCCAAATTGTAAAAATGAAAGCATTTTCAGGCTTAAATAAAATCACGATGGGAACACATTTCATTTATAGGAAACGTATCAACATGTAATTATATTTATTAGTAAACATTTTAGATTCTGTAATTTTCAACAAAAGATAATATGACTTTCTTAAGTGCAGCTGCCAAATTATAAGAATGATGTAATTTATAATAATTTACTATACTTAAAACATTATCAATGAAATGCATAATATATTAAAATCATAATGTCTTTTTTCTATTATTCTCTTTATTTATTGTTTTGCTTGTTTTATTATTATAATTTAGTTTATATTTACTTTTTACCGTTATATTCCTATATTTTTTGTTTATATTAATTAAAATAATATTTTGAATGAACGGCAATATAATACACAATTAACATGTTTTTATATGATTATAATTTTATTACAGTATTGAATATAACTTTTGATATTGGCATTATCCCCAAAACTGGTTAACCGCCCTTGACATAGCAACATTAAGCGGAGG
Source organism: Catocala sponsa (assembly GCA_963564715.1). Lineage (NCBI taxonomy): Eukaryota > Metazoa > Arthropoda > Insecta > Lepidoptera > Erebidae > Catocala > Catocala sponsa. Next base: position 6,567,107 of record OY751326.1, read on the forward strand.
TATAGTGGAGGCAGGGGTTTACATAGGTTTTGTTTATGAACACTGTTTTCGGCAAGGAAATAACATTGAACGTGGTGTGACCTGGCTTATTCTATATTGCTTAGTTTAAATTAAATGCAAAATTATAAATAACGACACTGTAGGAGACAATATAAATACAAGAATTCACTATATATAAAAATACTTGGTACTTATAAATATATAATACTAATAAAAGTACCGATACCTATTGTCAATGCCTGTTCTCTATGGTGTGTAACGATTCCACTTTTCTATTTATTCTAGATACAAAATGTCAGTGTCAGTTGTCTGTTTTGATCAGATCATTAGATACATAGATACCATTGTCGAATAAACGCTGAACCAAACTAGTTAGTATACTCTCTGCGCTGCGCTGAACTCACAAAATATAAAATGGGCGGGTTTCCGCGAAGTAGAATGCACAATAATATCAGACATTGGCATGAAAACTGGTACCACTGCCCTTCACCAGAACCATTTGGACGTGATTTCTATTATAACATAGTGACCGGGCGATCAGTGTGGAATCCTTACGATGTAAGTTATTGATTTTTTAACTCTGAGCGTAGGAAGGACGGGCGTCATATAAAGGAGTTAAATACATAGATACCAGTCATCATGGTTTCAGGTATGTAGAAATTTCAGGTGAGAATTTGTGGTTCACCATTAAAATTCGTATGATTATAAATTACATATTAATTAATGTTTAATTTCAATTCTTTTTTTGTAGATTTTTTGGCACAGAGTAAAGAACTGAACTAAAATGTCTTTGTTACTTTAATATTAATATTAATTTGTAATGTATACATTACACATCATAATAATATGCTTATCAATAAACATACTAATATTGCTAAAAATGCAAAATGAGGTGCCTCTGTTTACACAGTGTGTACACTTTTGGCATTTACTCAGTCAGTTTTAGCTGAAGTTAACTTATGCTGATAATATCTATAGACAGCCAGCAACATAGTGTTGTGTGTTTAAATACACATAATTTCACTATCTTTGTATGTGTGCATTCCAATATATAAATGTAGAACTAATATAATAAATCAGTATTTACTTACGCTTAACTGAACACATTATAATCTGATCTTGAACTCCTAGGTAACCATGACAGGACATGCCTAAAACTTCATAACCAGTTATTCATTAAAGTAACGACCTTTTGTCTCAGATCTGAGAAAAGTACTGTCGGGTTTCTTCATTAGTTATATCAAGTCAATGAGTTTATGAATGTATTGTTTGGTAATAAATGCTGGCAATAGGAAGTCTATTTGCTCATGTGTATTTGCTTATATTCTAAACACTATCAGAGGAATATTGTTTGGATTTGGTAATCCATAAATAGCATGAGCCATTGAAGGGTGAATAGTTAATAGCCTAGTTGCTTCTGCTGTTTTAGCATGTGTTCAGTGCATTGCATTCAACAGATCAGCATTTTTGTTGTCGCACAATTTTATTAATGCATCGGCGTTAAGTTATTGTCTGAGTACATAAACGGCTGGTAAACCATTAACCAAACCAATCAATATCAAATTATTCTACATTAACAAACCATTTATATTTAAACCATTTGTTTACTTTAATAACCATTTATATGTTTCTAATACTCAATTAGTTTAAAGTCATAATTCTCCGACCAATCATAAAAGTAAAAAGGTGTTCGTCAGAACCAGAATAATTTGAACCTTTTCATTGCTTCTTTAAGGACTTTAGTTCGCAAAGTACCCTGCACTTTGCGCAAAGTACATTGTAGACTGGTTCCTTGCAATCAGTGTCTATAAGATAATGAGACAGTGTCTATAAGGAAAGTAAGTAGAGAGAAAAAGCAGCTTGCAGTCGAGTATTTGGCATAGTAAGAAAATAAGGTCACATCAAACCATTTTATATTGTATTTATTTGTGATCGAGTAAAATTTAGTACCTTACCAGGCTTTAGACTGAGATCTATGACGACCTAGTGAAACTTACCAATAATATAAAAAAGTAGTGCAACAAAAAAAACTGCTGATCTGTTTGTTGCTATGCACCCAATAGTATGTAATAACATTCTTATAAAACAATGAGTAAAACTTCACTGTCAGTAAAAGATTGGGTTTATTAGAAAATTAAGACTATAATATTGGAAAATTAGGTATTTGTAATTTTTTTAGTTTAACCTCTGAATCAATCCAGTTACCAAAAATACGAAAACACAAAAAAGGTATTCAAACAAAATTAGTCTATGATAACAAAATTTTTATTTTAATAGGATTGTTAAGCTTGGATGCCAGCATCCTAGTATTGGTTAAGAGGTTAAAAGGTGTTAGATTTTCTTTGAGTCATAGCAGTACATCGGCCGCTAGGCACAATATGTTTTTAATTCTGTCTGGCATACCAAGAATTGTCAGTCTAAACAAGACATCTTTAATACATTTTGGTAATGCTTATAGTTTTAGATTACTGTGCTATAAATAACTTGTACGATTTAATTTATAAATTGCACCATATTTAGAAACTTAGCATCATTTTAAATACTTATCAATAAGTATCATTCTTATTTATACAAATAATACAGTAAATAAAGAGAATATTTTTAAAGTTATTAAACAAAGTATCTACCGAGAAAATACTTCTAAACTCTACACATTATGATCTGGATTCTTTGTACACCTGAATGGGTATAAATATCAGTTATTCCCCTTTCTGGCTAAAGGTCATAGCACACATATCAACTCGGAAAGGGATCGTCACTGTAACGCCTTTCGTCTCGCCGTCAAACAGGCGTCAACCTAACGTAACCAAAGCGGATCAAAAGCTATGTCGACTCGGCTACGGCTAGGCGCGCCGCGCTTACGCCGCGATTAATATGAGTTTCATACAAATAATACTGCACGGCTCGAGTTGACACGGTGCCGATCCGTTTCCGAGTTGATATGTGTGCTATGACCTTAACTTTGCTCTGCAGATAAGAGTGAGAGTGTTACTAGTCTTTACCCTGCTGTTTGAGCTTATACCGTTTTAAAATGTAACAGCTTTAATTCTATGGCAAATTGAAAAATATACTTTATATACTTTTACTGTTTAACTTAAGGCTTATAGTAAATATATGCTTGCTAAGACTGCCTAATATCATTGTTAGTGAATGTCAAGACAAGTCCGCTCTTGTGTTTTAAAACATGTAGTAAAATATTTCAAATCTGTAAATTATTATTAGTCCCTCCGCTGGGCATGGTCATTCATCATTCTTCATCATCATTAGATCTTTATCTCAGTTAAAAGGGATGAGCGATGCTTTCCTTCACTGTTAAACCTAGCAATAATTAATTATTTAATTAAAGCACATAAATTCGAAACATCAGGGGTGGGTGCCTTGCAATCGAACTTGACCTGTACATGGGTGACCAATGGTCTCTCACTAGGATAGCCTCCCTACTTATGTGTAGTAAATTAAGAAATACTATTTTCTATTTCTTATATTATTTGTCTACTAAACATTTATCACAAGTAACTAGAATCTCATTTTGGAAAAATTGTCTGGATAAAGTCTTGATTCTTGTTCAAGGAGATAGTTGAAGGCATAGGCGTTCTAAGACTTTCGTATCTGATTACCTAATAACTGTACTTACTTACGTAAAATATAATTAAGTACCTTTTGAGACAGCAACAACTTCCACAGACGTGCTTTTTTAAAAATTATGCACTGGCACATGCCTTTATTACATAAACTAGCTAATTATCATTCTGTAATAATTATTGAAGGCCTAAATCATTTGTGTAATAAATATTCGGATGTAAGAGGGGCAGGTCACAAATAAAAATCAATAACAGTGTTCGTAATATTGTCTTCTGTTTACGCGAATGTTCATTGAAATAAAACTATATACGAATTTTATCGCGTTGTTTATTTGACACTTTATTACATAGTTTTGAAAACAGTGTTCGTGTCGCCATTTTAAAATACCGGTATTGATCGATGATGGCTTCAATTGGCGACGCCCGTGGGTGGTGCAGTAGGATGTATATGTAGGTTGGGGTCAGGTAATCGACACGGACATGCGCTAAAGTGCAGGCGTAGCTCTGATTAGGCCGCCGGGGCTGCATCGATCGGTATCGTGCAGTGAATGCGCCCGCCGCGCCTGTGCGTTCGGTGAGATGAGCTTGTGGTGGCGGCGACCCAAATAGATATAGGTAGATAGTTTATATCCACAATGTCGAATAGAAGGCCATTCGTCTTATTATTTTCAAGATATTTTATTCTGAAATGACGAATAATAATGAGCATATTTATTGAAATTAAACTACTATATACGGATTTTATCGCGTTGTTTATTTGACACTTTATTACAAAATTTTGAAAACTGTTTCACTACTATTATTACTATTATTTATTGGCGACTCGATGGCGTAGTGGTTAGTGTAACCGACTGCCACGCCTGAGGTCGCGGGTTCGATTCCCGCACAAGTCAAACATTTGTGTGCATGAACATGGGTGTTTGTCTTGGTCTGGGTGTTTCTATGTATAATATGTATGTATTTACAAAAAAATAAGTTTATATGTATGTTTATCCATTGTCTAGTACCCATAGTACAAGCTCTGCTTAGTTTGGGCTAGATGGTGTTGTGTGTATGTGGTAGAATATTATTATTATTATTATTATTATTATTAAACTTTACTAATTTTTAAGCTAATTTAATTATTAAAACTATTTATACTATTATACTATTTATATTTGTGTTTACACTTTCCCCGACGATTCGGTTGCTTTTCAGCAGCCATGGTCACGGGGAGACTCCCGTGACCATGGCTGCTGAAAAGCAACCGAAACGGAAACGTCGCCGCGTCGCGTCGTGGGGGAAAGTGTAATCACAAATATAAATAGTATAATAGTATAGTAATAGTATAAATAGTTTTAATAGTTTCAATAATTTAATTAGCCTAAAAATTAGTAAAGTTTAATAGTAATAGTAGTGTAACAGCTTTCAAAATGTTGTAATAAAGTATCAAATAAACAACGCGATAAAATCCGTTTATAGTAGTTTAATTTCAATGAATAACATTCGCGTAAACAGAAGACAATATTATGAGCATATTTGATTTTTACATGTGTAGGGTGGATAATATTTTTCATATTAAGTACAACATCATAATTGGTGTATTCCTTACCGACTTCAAAAAAAGGAGGAGGTATTCAATTCGTCTGTACTTTTTTTTATGTTTGTTACCTCGTTACTTTCGACTTTGAACCGATTTTGATGATTCTTTTTTATTTGAAAGCTGGTGCTTCCCGTGTGGTCCCATTTACTATTGATCAAGATTGGACCATTCGTTTTCGAGTTATACTTAATAATGCGTATTTGGCTACATTGATGATGTTCTAATATTTGGCAAGGTTCACTAAAAACCGAGAAATAAGCAAAATTTGAAAAAAAAAGAAAACCGACTTCAAATATGAATATTCTAAAACTTAAAATGCACTAAACAGTTAATAAATAATTGCATATTCTTGTGAATAATTAAATTATTGTTATTATTGGAGTCGATGTCAGCAGATAGCCATCTGCTGGCAGGTGAAGTAAAGTAACAAAAAAACAGCATGTGTACTGTTGTGGAGGAACAGGGTCTGATGTCATTCCAACACAAAGGGAGGATCCTCCAACCAGGCTGGGTGATCGTGCCTGGCGGGCCGCGGCGCGACGGTTGATGTCGGGAGCTTATATATACTTAGTCGCCTGTGTAAATGTTATTTGTGCGATTCAGGATTGTATAACGTCATTTGAGTGCTTATTGTGTATCTGTTAGATGTAGGCGGAACTTCTTCGTCTTTGCGGAGTCGCCGCAGTATTCGTCCCCAAGACCGAAGGTCGATCAGGTTGATGAGACAGCTGTCAATGCTGCTGAAGAGCGTTGCCAGTGCCTGTGAAAGATGCCGCTAGTTCCAGGGAATCGGGACTGTATGCCGCTAGACCCCAGTGAGTCGGGTCTAAGTGCGGCGAGCGGTACGTGCGTCCCAGTGAGTCGGGGTTGTTACGTTGCAGTGTGTCTCACAGTGAGTCGGGGTTGATACTGCGTAGTTGCTGCGTCGTGGCTGGCTGCTGCGTTCACGGCGAGTGAAGTGCCCAGCTTGCGTCGTCCGTGTGTCCAGTGGGTTGAGTGAGGTTCGCAATGTAATTAATTTTTGATAGATTTAAAACTATGATGTCAATCTATTAGATTATGAGCAGCGATAACTCAGTGGGGAGACCAACAGACTGCAATGCAGTGGGTCTCGGGTTCGAACTCACGTCGCTCACCTCTGACTTTCGGAAGTTATATGACTTTTCGAAATTATGTGCGTATTGATTGACAATTGTCGCCTGCTCCGTGCCTCGGAGAGCACGTTAAGCCGTCGGTTCCGGCTGCCATAAACATCTATGGCAGTCGTTATTGGGAGAGTGTCGATATAAAAGATCCCACTGGGTCGAAGTGTCGCCGGTCTGCACTGACTGGCCCCCACATAAGATAAGATTAGATTATGAACCAACATGTGCTACACACTGATTAATTTATTATTTTAAAATCTTAATATTTCCTGCAGAACTATACCAACCGAAATGTAAACTTTGTATTTTTTGTTTTAAATAGTGTTGCCCTTCGTTATTGTACTTGTATCGATAGAAATATCTAACAAATAGATCTGATAGACTTATGATGTAGCTTTTATATAAATAACTAAAACTGGACATCTACACGCTGAAAAATAAATGCGTTATTAAATAAAACGTTAAGAGTAGGTATTCAATTAGTTTACATATTGAACATTCCGCTGAGAAATATAGCTAGAATGCCATTTTAAATTCTAAAGATCTGATTATGACCAGGTAAATGATTACTGGAACGCAATCATTAAAATAATCCAGAATGCCGTAGTTTACACTAGTTCTTCATCGCAGGTGTTATATAATAGGTTATGTAGGTCTAGTGAAGACTGGGATTGGGATAAATAAAAAGGCAACATATTTTACTAAATATATTTCTTTTAGATGCTACAGTCTTACTGTTAGTATTTTCTCTTGTAAAATGATAAGTCTACGACAGTCTTGTATGGCATGACAAGTAATTCGGGGCCTTGCCGGTTTTACAGTACAAGACAGGCTTATTATATCCTGTACTCTAATGTAATTACAAAATTTCCAAATTCGTCAAAATGTCGTTCATACTAGTAATGTTTTAATCGTTGCTGCCATAATTATTTATATCGGAACTAGATGCCTGTATCTCCTTTTTTTTAAACAAAACTATAAAATAGGCTTCCTATTTATTTATCAATCACTATTTACCATTCACTATATTTCCATTCTAATCTGTGATTGAACTCAGTTTTAATATTGGTGTTTAAATAGAATTCCGAAGTGAGCAATAAAAAGAATTATAAATAAATTATATTTTCCTTATGTATTTATTAAAATATAATGAGGAAGTAATATATTTTTATTTAAATAATTGAAGTGGCAGTGGCATGTACAATCGGGGGCACGCCTGCGCAGTTTCAAAACAATATCGCTTGGCGCACAATCGCACGCACCGGGTGCAGGCGCGCAGGGATGATAATAAGAATAGTGATACCTATTCATAACGTAAATACTAGAAATAAGCATAAGTTAGTACGCCCATATCATCGTATACATAAAGTTCACAATACATTTGTGGGACTTGGGTTGCTGGTTTTTAATAAACTACCTATTAATAGATATAATTAATTTATCATTGCTAAAATCTAAAAGCACCATTAAATTATTTGGATGGGTTATTATTCATTCAACGATTACTAATGACAAAAACTCATGGAACTGGACTCAATGAAGTAGTTGCTTGTTGCATACAGGATTCAAAGATCTGTATTACTTATAAGCAGAGATCGGAATAGGTAAATCTGTTTTATGTACTTGCCATAGGTTAGAATAATATGGATATTCCCCGAGTCCCGGGATTTGGTTTTTAAGTAGTAAAATCATAAAAAAACTATTCTCGCCTTCGGGACTAATGAAAGATTACACTTCCTTTCTGACGGGTAAATATAAGAAGGACGGGATTAAGGATAGTATAATAAATAGATAAACTTGATTCATTAAACCACATGTATTTTTTTACGTAACAATTTCTTATTCAAGAATCAACAATCATTTAAACATTTTTATTCTGAAGTTGTACAAAAACATATTGCCATACAAATTATTTGTTCCACAGAAAATCAAAACATTATCAAATAGAACAATATGTATTTACAATAAAATCTTAATTAAAATAATCAATACGCTTCAACAATAATTCACTTATTTAAACAAAAAATGTCATTGGTCTAGTTTGTCTTCAGCTTCACTAGAAGACTGAGTATGACCAGAGTTAAAATAAATCACCATTATTTTTTCTAAATTATCTAATTTTAATCTATTTGTTTTTACATCTAACACCCATTTATATGTGGAAAACGAGCGTTCGACATCTGTTGATGTTAGTGAAGCGAATTTATATGACAAAATTTCGTCATTCAAATCATTTTTCGATAATTTTCCTTCATATTCTCTGAGGATGTCAATGTTATAACTTGTAACTTTATAGCGTGCTGTTGACGTAAAATTTAAAACGTCGCTCATGCGCTTATTGGCTTACATAACCCATTTTTATACATATTGACAAAAATAATTAAATTCAATAAAATCCCGTAGTATCAGTCGGAATCCCGTGGAATATCCATATTAACATCAATGTTTGCGGTCAATGAACCTAAATAGCTCTACCTATTCCGATCACTGCTTATAAGTCAATTTAGTGCATAATTGTTGTAAAAGTAATTTGTGATATTAACGAGTATCTTGTTTCTCAATTTGATTATTATTGAAGAATATAAATCCACAACCGATTTAGTCACGGACTGCCTTTACATAGTCACAAAGTGTAAGTGTATGCGCCATCATGCCATGCTACTGTCTATTTTAGATTTATATTAAAACTAGATGTACCCGCGGTTTCACCCGCGTTTATCGTTACTGCGCCGCCCCCGTGGGTTGTAGCGTGATAATATAGCCTATAGCCTCGATAAATAGGCTATCCAACACTAAAAGAGTTTTTCAATTCGAACCATTAGTTCCTGAGATTAGCGCGTTCAACCAAACAAACAAACAAACAAACTTCAGCTTAATAATATTAGTATGGATAGGTATAACTTAGCCCAAATTATTTCATCTCTATATTATTGTTAAGTTATTATCGTTATTATCTTTAGTTTTTTATAGTCAGTAGTATATGGTATAATGCTTGCATCACCTTGTTGATATGAGTTGTAAAATACTGAAATTATATTCAATTGGCGATTTTTGTTTTTTCCTGGTATCAGCAAAATATATTTTGCAGCAGAATAAACGAGATAAACTAAAGTATTGTGTTTTAATTAACTTGATGCTTGTCAGATAATGAAATCTTTTCAGTGTATGTACCCTTTTCTTTCCAAAATTACATAGATTTTTAGGCACAATAGGCTATTTGACAGTATGAAAAATAATGATGTATGCATTGCCATCCGTGTGAGTGTTTTAGCTGGCCATCTCATGAAATATAAACATTTCATGAAATGGTCGGCCACATCATAAAGTTAACAATTCTATGATCCAACTACGACATTTATATAAAGAATAATAATTAATAACACTGGGAAACAAAAAATATATATTTTCTGCGGCATTCATTTTGTTACTGGTTTTAATAAACATCTTCATCATTCATGCCCGAAATGTATTTACTTTGTATGTATTGAATCCGGTTCTTGAGATATTCAACATAAAGAACGGTTCCATCAGGACATTAGAACAATGAAAAATATACCAAGGCCGATGGGACAACCATATTTTGATGGCAGACTATTGCTTGAGTTTAATAAGGGATTGTCCTGAACATAAACACAATAGAAAAGCTTACAGATAAAGTTTTTCTAATATTTTTTTAATGACTTTTTGTTAATAGCATAGATATGTATTAAGGTTTCTTGTCGTTATTATATAGCCGCTTCTAAAATATACATTTAATATGTAATTGTATTTTTATTTCGACCTTCTTTCAGTCATATAGTTATAAAGTTTTATCTCATAAACTAGAGTCAATGTAACAAATGTGATGTTTTTCTCATATTCAGCATACTGAACTTACACAAAATTGACTTTAACTTAACATGTCGCAAAAGGGCTGTTCTCCAGTGTAATTAATTATTTTTACCAGAAACAAAATAAACTTAATTAATTTGTAGTTGGAGCAGCGATAGCTCAGTGGGGAGACCATCAGACTGCCACGGGTTCCTCGGGTTCGAACTCACGTCGCGCACCTCTTGGCTTTCGGAAGTTATATGACTTCGAAATTATGTACGTATTGATTAACAATTATCGCCTGCTCCGTGCCTCGGAGAGCACGTTAAGCCGTCGGTCTCGGTTGCCATGAACATCTATGGCAGTCGTTATTGGGAAGTCAGTGCCCTCTAATATCGTTAGCCTTCGGGTTGCGTAGGTCAGGTGGCAGCCGCTCCGTGTAAAAACTGATATCCAGTTAAATTCGGTTAGACTAGAAAGCCGACCCCAAGTGACTTGGGAATAATAAAGACTAGGGAGAAGAAGAATTCGTAGTTGGAACCACGTGATCGTAAATGGTTTTCATTGGTTACAGTTATTTTGACGTAACATGTTTGTAAACGTTATCTGTTTTGCTTACTATTCAATGTTGATTTACAAACGTGATACGTCACTTGTCGCCATTATGCCGCAAGCGTTTAGACTGATAAATAATGAATGTATTTAGAAATAATTGAAATTTACTGAATAATGTGAGATGATTACCAGGAACTAGTCAAAGATATTGATTATAGCGAAAGATGGCAAGAGAACCTGAGTAATAAATGAAGCCATAGGAATAGTACCTACATTTCTATGGGATATTTAAAGTTACAGGTATCCTCTTCCAAGGTTTAAGGTTGGTGTCTCGTACCTTGGAAGAGAACGCCTGTCAGCAGATCTAACTTTCTAGAAGAATAATGTGGTGTGCATTTTTACAAAAATTGTCTCATAATAATAAGTTTTAGGTACATAATCAAATAGTTGTCAAGATGCCAGCTGAGCTAAAAATTTATACTTCCAGATTTTAGGGTCGCCTTTACCAACTCCTATAAAAAGTTCAGTTTGATCAGTGTTACATTTTATTTGTTTAGTTATTTATTTTATTGTAATAATTTGTAATGCACGTCAATTACCATTATGGGTTCGTCGTCGCTGCTACAAAATGTTTGCATCTCTTCACACGCAGAGCCTGTAGCTGTGCCAAAAAGAAGTATCAAATATAAAAGTGAGTATTATTATTATGGAACAGAGACGTCGATATGGTCACACGTTATATCAACGTAATTTTTTTTTGACCATCCCTTACCTGAAGTCGCTTTTGTATTGACAGTTAGTCCCTAACTTTATAAAATTCAATCCCATGCATTAACTGAATCACACAAATTTTGTCCTATATTATGGTTATTGAATCCACAATATTCGGTGCGACAGTATTGAGGTGACCACTGTCCATTACGCCATCCGTGTATAATTATGATGGTAATGAAATTTTATTTCTGTTAAGCTTTTACCCTAGCTACTTGATGCAGTAAGCTGTTATATATGTGACTTCCAGTTTTTTTACTGGGATTGAACGAAGTTACGTTAATATCTCATTTGCTCTCATTAAGAGACACACTAGTATGTACAATCCTATGTACATTCTATTATAAATATATTATAATGGCATTTTGGTATTTATTTTCAGCTTACCGCCGTAAAAAGGGCACTACCCAATGATGAACCAGTTCCTGTACGCCCACCATTAGAAGAAAACGTCAACCAAGTATGTTTTGGCAATTGTACATTTTTCTTGGACCCATGTCCATGGTGTAAAGTGTCGCCTCTTGGTCGTGGATTGTTGGAATTGAACATTGAAGAATACGACAATCAGAACCCGGCTACCAAAGCGTCCAGTGCATCGATACCTACAGAACAGAACCAAAATACAGAGGGTACAACCAAAGAAACACCTGATGGATGGCAATACACTAATGATCAACAAAATTATCCAGAAAATTATTCACGTGATCCAAAAAATTATCGTCAAAATTATCTACAAAATGATATACAATATTATCTACAAAATGATCTACAAAATGATCCCCAAAATGACTTACAATATTATCCACAATCAAGTTATCAACCAGGCGTTACTAGCACTGCTTGCCGTTGTACCCACTGTAATAGTGCACAAAATAATCCTGAATTACGAAAAGCAACTAACAAAGAAGTGGTAAATACCTTTTTGTACATTTTTCTAAAGAATAAATTTATATTTTCCTACGTTAAATAATTAAAGTTTTCAAAAAATAGATTACACATCAAACAGAACAGCTGCTGCTCTACTCTCACTTATTTACTCCTTTACTATTAAAGGGCAGCATAAATAAATAGTATTTACAGAATTTTAATATTGCTATCAGTTTATTTAAACGTTATACATTTCAATGTAACAAATTACAATAACAAATTACTTACCCTCGTGTTTACCTTAATTATTTACCCTCGTGGTTTAGCGAGTGGTCTAAGCCATGGTATTATTGTTGTAAAATTTGATCAATAAAAAAAATTAAAAAATCTAAACAGTTAAAACCAATTGATTCATTCCAATGAATCACTGTTTAGATAATCACTGTTTAGTAATGGACATAGCACACATATCAATTTGGAAACGGATGGTATCAACTCGAGCCGTGCAGTAGGTATTCTTTGTATGAAACTGCCTATTGTAGCGCACACTAATCGGTATCGTAACGTAATCGCCTCGCCTCGGAACAAGCTTGCAGTCATCGCTTACGAGTTACGGCTCGTCGTTCCCGCGCTTACGTCTCTCCGTGCACTACTGTTGTCGAACGTGCTGTCATTCACAAGATAACAAACAGTCGTATTGCGCGCGTATCATTGATATATAAAAACCATATACATCAATGGCGCGTATTTTATAAAATTTGTAGGGTTAGATTTCAAACAAAAATAACGATAAAAAGGAATCATTGAAGAAGTGATAAATTTATGAATATTTTCTTTCTTTCTTTAAGTGAGCGCGGCGTCGCCTAGCCTTAGTCGAGTCGACTTACCGGAGCTGATGATCCGCTTTGGTTACGTTAGGTTGACGCCTGTTTGACGGCGAGGCGAAAGGCGATACGGTGACGATCCCTTTCAGAGTTGATACGTGTGCTATGACCTTATCCGTCATTATTGTAAAGTTGTTCACAATGATGTGTTAGTATTTGTTGTAAAATATGTTTATATATTAAATACATCCAAGCTTAATAATTTACAGTATTATCTAAAATTTACAATACCATGTTTCAGGTGGAATATTTATTTAACGTATATATAGACGTGCGGGGATACGACCGAGTACCAAGAGCAAATCAACTTTCGAACGAAAGTTTATCAGTTTTTGACGCACAAGCGAACGGTCCGGTGAAACTTATATTGATCCCGCGTTCTGCGTTATCTGCCCGTCACTTGAATGAGCCGCCAACACTTGGGCAAGACGGCTGTAGTCACACACTAACTGGAGTCGACCCTGAGACAATTAATGAAATTGTAACGAGGCTAATACTTGCTGATGAGCCAAACATAATTAATGGATGCGCTAGTGGCTTACAACGTCCTATAATTAAAATGCAATCAAGACTAAATAAACCTATTGTCAGGAAAACTGTTGCTTTAGATGCCAGAGTATCCATTATTCAGAGTAAGTGATCTCCTCTACTATATTAAAATTTAATTTACACATTAAACTGCATGGTTACAGTAATCGCAAGATCTAAAGTTAGACTCCATTGGCTAGTTTCGCCAAGATCTCGAAAAAATGTTGTTTCTCTAATATTACATATATACTTGCTTATTCATGAAGGATTTAAAAAAAAATTTAATGTAGCTCTCCGTCTCATAATAATAATGCTTTAAATTCATTTTTTTAATTCTTATAGAACCTCCTACGTCAGTTACATGCTCTGCGTGTGAGGACAGGACATATTTTGGCGTAAATAGCGACGGCGCATCAGTAGTGGTATTTATAACTTGAATTATAAATTAGCGAGTTGAAACAAAATATATTGATGTAATTAAATAACTTAAGCAATAATGTGTACACACGGATAACACATGGTTCCTGTGGAATTCGCGTTTATTGGCTTTTCTATAGGAGTAGTGATGAAAGCGACCCTACGATCTGGAAGTAAGTTTGTAGCCAAGCTGGCATCTTGACATATATTTGATAATATACCTAAAACTTCATATTATAAAAATTAATTTAATTTAACGGAACCATGAAATTTTGAAAACGATATTCTGTTAAATGATAACATATTATGTGTCTGAATAACAGTAGATAAGTACGTTAAATAAAAATGTTTACGTTTACGGTAGTTTCATCATAACTTTACAGGAATTGAGATATGATGAAACTACTGTCTAAATTCCACTGTAAAGAACCAAAATAACAATTATAAAGATCGGACTAACTTATCTAGTGACGTCCGATCTCCAATTGTGTGAACTAATCTCGTCCTCATTTTCTACTATGAACCTAGTTTGCACTCTTGCACAATTACACAATCACAATCTTCAAAGATGAACCGTCATCAAAAAGAAAATACCAGCATGTGTCATCATGTGTCATGTCATACGGTATGGTTTATCTTTGGTCCGGCGTTTCGCGCGCTTGCAAGTTAGGCTCTGCCAAACGTCATTATTTCAAAGTATGTCTCTGGAGACACAGTCTGGGTGGAGCAGTATGTTTCAACTCTTGTGCTGAGTTTTCTAAGGCTTTGCAAGCTAATGCTTTTTCTTGCAACTTGTCCTCAAACAGAAACTCTGACACAAGAGTTAACTCAATAGTCTCATTTATATCTTTATTGAGCCCTGGTAAGATGAGGCACCTACGGGTGATTGAATTGTTGAAGTACAGTCCACACAGTAATCTAGTGCTATCACTTAATGCCTATAAATCTTGTATTTATGTCTTGTTATCATATTATTTAATACTTCTAGTAACCATAGATACAACAGCTGCTGCTAACATAGCTTGTTGGTTGGATTCAGTTATTCCTTTTTATACCATTGTCATTAATGCCTGTTTTATCTGTTAATTCAACAGAGGTGGGTTTTGTAATTGAATATTGTCAGGCTAGTATCTAGGCCATTTTGTAGAATGGAATTCCATTCCTTTGCTACACCAATTATGGCCAACCACCCATGGCCAACCTGTCGTAAAAGCTCTAGAGGTGCACTTCGATACAAACGAATGACGATGTGTAGGTAGGTGCTCACTGGCTAACTTCTCGTGAAAGCTCGTGAGTGGCGTGATGTCAATGCTTGTAAAACTTGTTTTCTTTTTATCTTCTTTATCTTTATTGCCTCATTGGAAATTCATCTTGGTTTACACGACTTGCGACACGACGAAGAACATATTATAAAGGATTTACCTAGGTGTTCGCGATAACTCCGTCTACGTTATTTCTTCTCTAGACTGTGCAAGCGTTTCTCCCACGATTTATCGCGCTCTCGTTTGTGTTTTCCGAGTAAATAATCGTTCTGATCATAATCAATTTTAGTGAAAGTACTATTCAATGTAGATCTATTGATTTTAACATGCTAACAGAATATCATCGGTGCATTCAAGTATGTAAGTTGCAGAGGGTTTCGATGATCTTAGCACAACGTGATTAATACAGCTATCTAGTCGTGTAGGGAGGACATGCGCCGATAGTAAACCGTGATATGCTAGAAGGTCCAGGTATTTACTGTTATTTCGGTCATTGCAATTTGGTGCAATATTAATATTAAGGTCATCTATTAAAGCTATCGAAGTGGTCGATCGTAATGATGAAAGACAGAGATCTAGAATATCACAAAATTTATCAATATTTCGATAAGATTATGATGATCTATAGACGGCAAGGATAGCACAGTCGTTGTTTAGTTTCAAAATAAGTACATTAGCTTTTGAAATTGACGGGTTAATAACACTGTGCTTATTAATACCAGTCTTAATATAAATAAGGACGCTATCGTTTTGGTTTCGAAAATCAGACAGATAAGAAGTGTAACCAAGTATTGCAGGTGCTACTGGTGTTTTACTTATCAAGACAATGATGTCGCATGGTATAGTAATCCTCTGAAGGAGAATATTTAGCCCATCAAAATTACGAGCTACACTGCGGATATTTGTATGGAATACAGTTAATGACGTCTGGGACAAATTTATTTGTTGAATCATTAGTTTCCGGAGAACAGAGCATAGATCTTGACACCTCAATGGAGTCGATATCCCTTGATATGTTATCCAAATTGAATATTATGATTTAAATATACGTATATACAGGACGCAACTTAGTGGCACAAAAGCTTATTACAATTGAAAGCAGCGGAACATAAATTTTATATAATATAAATACATTTATATCGGCTTTTTAGTCTGTTTGTTTATATAGCCTGCGTGAAATAAACTGCGTAAATGGGGACATTCAATCGATGGAACTGCCGATCCTAAAACATTAAGTACCTATGCGTTCTCTAAACTATATTATTTGTGTAAAAATGATGTGTATTGGTTGTGTCTGTGCCTGTAACTGACGTGTAGGTACTGTCATAATATGAGTGTGTTGCCATAAGAGTGCTATATGATTGTAGTTGTGTTAAAACAATTCTTTTCGTTTTGTTGAACATAATAAAATAAAAATAATAAAACAAAGACATGCAGTAAACAAAAAAAAAATCAATAAAGAAATTTCTAATTACAGTTTTTTATTGGAGTTTAATTTGGCCAGGTCATTTTCACTTTATTCTATGAGATGAAGCGCCTACCTTTTTCGAAGGAATATGTTTACATAAGATGTCCAGCAAAATTCATAGTTGTTGCTTTTGCTGCATTCCCGGGCTATGTAAAATAATTGCCGAGCTTTTTGAATCAAGCACTCGGCAATAAAAATGGGTTTCGGATGACCGTCGATCTATAGGTGCGCTGTATTTAATTTTTTTCTCTGTTTGTCCGATTGTCTTCACAGATTTTAGAATCTTCTTTTTTAGCAATACAGAGGAGAGATCTACTATAATAGGCTTGTTTCCTTTTTATCAGCATTCAGACGGCAAAATTTCCGGATATGAGAAGGTTTAATAGAAGTCTTAGTTGCTTCCCCGATTTTTGTTACCAATTTTATTAAATCTTCCTTGATGCCTTGCAATCTTCGAAATCATGTTTATTTATACAGAATAATCGATAGATACGAGGTCACAATTATCATATACTGTACGAAGAAATTTTAAAATATAGCTTGTTTGTAAATACGGGCATTGACAATACGCGATGGTGATAGATTGGTTTACATTATTTTACACTTATAAGTACGATAATAAGTACGATTGATTTATTAAATGACACGAAATTCACACTCGGGCTTCAGAATGCTCTGACCCTACGTACAGGTCGGCTAATCCTGTAAGGCGGAGGGTGGCCCTATTGATATTGTAAGAATTTTTTAATACTGTTTCAGTACTCAGTTTCAGAAAGTAGTAAGAACTGTTATTGTCCACTGTGTTGTCTGCAAGTAGTGTAATAGTGTTCGCTGTATGTGATTGTGTAGATGTATTACATTTTGTATTCTACCAAAATGTTTCACTACGCCATAATTATTTTTACAGGAGGACGTGCCAGTATATAGTTACAGTTTTACACAATTAGATGTGACTCCATTAAAGGAGATAGCTTCGGGTAGTGAAAATCCAAATATATGGTACATCGTAATTTGTATGAATACTTTGATGAACATGTTCAAGTCTTCGGACGTTGAAGCAGATTCAGGTAAGCACTAGATACTGCAGTTTATTGTGTAACAAAAATATGTGGTCAATAATTTCCACTCCCTTATGTCTGCGCCAGAATGGCTGGCCGCATAATGAGTCCTGCATTTAGCATCGAAGTAGTGGTTAAAATTGCTAACTATTTGCTATGTAGGTACAATTAAATAATTGTTACTTCATTATTTAAAAAAGATTACGGTATATCTAAATGACCAGCCATTCTGACTTCCAGATTGCTGGTCAATAGTCCGTTTGTGTAAACTAAGCAGAATAGAGTTATCGTTTTAAATTCAATGTTTGCTGCCCACTTATTAATTTCAACCAGGTAGCTATAACTGACGAAAAGTTATGAGTATTCGAAACTTATCTCACGGCGTTTTCTGTGTCTATGGCTGGCACATCTGATAAAAAGTTATACGACAGTTGATAACTGAACTAACCTTACAGAACAGTTTACGAAAGATATAAAATTGAATTCGGCATAGATTAATAAAAATAAACTCGATTAAAGCAGTGTAAATCTACAAACATCTATACTTAGGTACTACTTTCAGACGAATAAATATAATTACTAGAAGCGACCCAAAAATCTCTGCATGGTAGGCGCTGTCAGGACTTATGCCTCTGTCTCAAAGTCAGCGTTTGCGGGGCGGCGGCGGTGGCGTGGCAACGCTGATCCGGTCTCGAAGCTAGTGACCAGGTCGCGCGATGCCAGAGCGGCGTAGTGTTGTGTTAAGAGAAATTAGTGTCTTTGTTCGCGAACGAAATGTCTTAAAAGCGACGAGTACTTGTAGATTATCATGTGTTTTACACTATAGTTCAATCTTGTACTCAAACGTGTCGATCTCGTAATCACCTGGCTCAGACTAAAGCTCAACCACAACACACACAAACAGTGGCAGCAGAGCGGTACCGGTGGCGGCTTTTTAGTATTGTTCGAATGCACTTGAAACATACATACATACATAGATTCACGCCTGTTTCCCAGAGGGGCAGGCGAATAGCGAATAAAATGAGGCGGCGCGTTGCGGAACTTCAAATCTGTTGTATTCTTTTCTAACGAAAGAAAGATTTCGCACAGACCGGTCGCGGCACAGAGAGGCGCGGAGCGTACTAATAGCGGTTTTCTATTTGTAATATTTTACAAAACTGTTTAACATTACAATGAATTTTACCGGCAAAATAATTTTCTTGGTACAACCGTACCCTAACGTTTTCTCTTAGTTGTGAAGCTAATAATAAATGTACTTCTTCAGCACTTTGACCAGAAATATTTGTAAGCACACTATGACCTGCAAACACAGGATATAGGATCCGGTGTCAGTGTGCAGACATCGGCACCTCTTCCAAGACGCTTAGCACAGCTCGCCAAGGCTACCGCTCCGCCGCCGCGGTCGAGCATGCATTTTAAAGCGTGCTACAATTTAGCTGAGATATCAATTTAATACGTCTGATTTATAAGTCAATAGGCTTTAACGGCGTTTGGTCTATATGGTATATGGTTATATTGACTATAATAATATAATTAACATTTTACAAAATAATATACTAACATTCTAGAAATTATTCACATTGATTTAATGTATTAAATTGTTATAATTACGTATAATACCTAATAGCGATTTGCTGCATTTGGCAAGCTACTGTTAGGTGAAGCACAAGTGCATCTAGAAAGTTTTGGTGTCCTGCTTTTTTAACCGGAGGTTTGCTGCTAATCCGCTCTCAGGCAACTGCAGTGGGTCAGTATAATCACGAAGATGAACCGGAATGAGTTTTACTCTAACAGGTCTTTACAAAGGATATTAGTAACTCGAGTCATAATATTGACAAAAATGTTGTTGCTCATTAAATTATTTATTTATATACATATACTGTCTAACACCACTGTCCATAAAGCCCTAGGCAGAAGTGTTACAGCCACATGTCGTCAACTATGAACTTTGGTCCCACGTAATAGGAGCGAATTGCTCTGCTGGATATATATAGTACAGTCATTTGGTAGTTTTGCCTGGAATGTTTTCCGGGAGTTTTGAAAATTGGTAGTTTTATAGATTTCGATGTGCTCTTTCCAAATATCAACTTTGCACTCACTATTGCATATCGAAATCATAAATTTGTACTCACAATCTGGCGGCACTGGGCATAGTATAGTTACTTTACGTAAATATACGATAACACCAGTTGATGTAAATGAATAAAAGTTTACGGTGCTCGTACGCACAAACTATAGATTTTCCAAAAATAATATTTTCACATAAATTGTAGGAAATTTTCTCTTGTTTAATTTTGTACTAAATGTTTTTATCGTAATGAGTATGATTTGGAAAAGAGATATTGTCAAAAAACTGCTATCAGGCGCCATTTTGCTAATATGGCGGCGCAAGCGGCAAAGGTACGAGGTGGCAATGTTCACATTCAGAAAGAGCACATTAAAATCCATAAAGCTATCATTTTTCAAAACTCCAGGCAAACTTTCCAGGTACTTAACACCTTTATTTCGTAACAAATTACTGTACCAGTAAACAAAAATGTATTTAAAATTTGTTAAAGGTTGAAAACATAATTGGCGAATAGTGGAAGTTGGTTGTTCTTTATATTTCCATGCTAAAATAATATTAGCCCTATAGGTATATAAGCTAGCCCACAGATGGGCACGGGCCTTCTCTCAGAATGAGTAGAGTTAGGCCACCACGCTGTCTGAAGTTTGCCAACCTACTGGTCGAGTTAGCATATTTCACATATCTTAGAGAACATTATGGAGATCTTTCAGACATGCAGGTTTCCTTACAACATTTTCCTTAACCGTTAAAGGAAACAATAATTAACTAATACGCACATAGCTTCAAAGTGTGTCCTTTGGAATCGAACTCAGGACTGCGTGGCTGTCGAACAGTCTCTCTATAGATGATTGCTAGCAAAGAAATTTGTGCTTTTTTGCCAATCATACCGACACTTGGTCTTATTCTAAGTTTCGATTAGTGTTATAACTATTCGTCTGCTATAGCTCTCGACGAACACACTTTTGCATAAAACAAAATTAAATGTGTTTTGCATAACACATTTGTTTTATGCAAATGTTATAATAATGTTAACATATAACATGTTAACACTTTAATATACGAATAATGTGAAGTAAAATCGTATACACAAAACCCTCGTTCTATGTTCGACGTTTAACCGGTCATACTGTGTAAAGGTTCTATTATGCTGGTAATCCTCTGCAGCACGGCGTCCTCAGGAGCCGGCTCTTCGCTGAAACCTTGCCGGCTACTACTAAGATTATCCGGGTAAGTATTTGTAATATTAATTGTGTTTTCATCACAGATGATGGCCGCCACCAAACGATACCGGAGCGTATCTTAACACAAATACAGGCATGCACTATACAATCTGATAATGTAGATACCAGACGCGGGCAGCGCCTAATAGCTCATAAAATGAACATCGGCTACGCATTTACAGGTAAACACTTTAATAACTTTACGATTACAGCACCATGAAGGGGACTGCAGAGGTGTGCGATACCTGTGTATTGCCAATAGCACCAATTTTCACCGAATAGATAAGATCTCTACATATATACTATAAAAAGGTAAAGTTACTTATGGTTACAATAACTTGACTACCATATGACAGTGTTCATTACAGCACACTCACACACATACCCACACACAAACATACATACGCACGTACACACACAAACGGGCATGCGCGCGCACGCACGAACGCATGCACGCAAACGCACACACACTAGCACGCACATACACAAGTACCCAAACTTACCATAACCCTAAAAAGGATGTCTATTGATCTATTAATTTAAACATCTACAGAGAATGGGCAAAATTATAAAATTTAATTAATTTATTTTGTGGTCGTGTTTTACAAAATAAATTATTGGTTTACGTTTCAATAGCATTACTGATAACCCACCTGAAAGCAACAACAGGGTTTTTGTTACATATTGTACACTTACATCCAATATAAACCCTTATATAATATTATAATAAATAAAATCGACTCACAAAGAAACAGAATGACAATAATTTAAGCATAAGTAGGTATTTAAAAGAAAGAAAGGTAAAAAGAAAGTAAAAGTTAAAAGAATTATTAAGTTTTCTTAAACTCTGTCAATTGAACAAATACTATTTTGGTAAATTCCACACAAACGAAGTCGCGGTTTACAGCTAGTCAATTATAAAATCAGATTAGAAAAGCAATCATCAAAATATGTTTATTTTCTAAGACACGGCGGCCGATGAACTCGAGTATCAAAACTAAATCAGGTGATCTAGGTTCTTTTGCGGCGGCGGCGCAGTGTGGGATACAAATAATAATATTCCCACTTTTGTTAACCAGGCGCCGCCGCCGGCCGACCAGTGAACGCATGCGCACGGCCAGACCTACTCTCGCTCCGATCGACGATGCATGGAAATTAACTAAATTATTGAATTTAGTTGAACGCGGGTGCACATCAATATGAATGTGTTATTTAATATTTACGCTCAATTTCGCTCGACAGCTTTGCATACATATCTAAATAAAAATGATTGTTTTGATTTGTTATTTAAAATGTCACAACGATTTACTAATTGCGAGTATACTAACATGGTGCGATTGATGGTATCGTGCGGAGATAATATTGTAAGAACTCGAAGGACCTATGCTGAAAGATATCCGAACCGGCGACTACCTTCCCACGCAACAATTCTGCAAGCTACACAGTAGCGATTACTTGACTAAGTCTCATTTCAAGTACCGAGTCACGCATGCCCCAGGACGTGGGCGTGACTGAGTTTCAGTGCAGCTGGAGGAAGCTATCCTAAGTTACATTGAAGCAGGGCCTCGGGCGAGTACAAGGGAAGCCGCTCGACGATTCAATGTCCACCACAAAACTGTGTGGAACATTTTAAAGCACGATATGCAACATACGTACCATTTTCAACGTGTTCAAGACATAGGTCGACAAGATTACGCCCCTCGCGTGCAATTTTGTCAGCGGCTCTTATTTAATTTAGATAAAAATATCCTATGGACAGACGAAGCCCTATTTACACGAGTCGGCCTTTACAATGTGCGCAACGAGCATTGGTGAGCTCATGTACATAAATCCACATAAGCCAAAAAAAAAGACTTACTAAGTGAGGTTGTGTTAATGTGTGGCATTGTGGGGGGTAAAGTGCTTGGCCGTATTTTATTAAAGATCGAGTAACGGGTGTGACGTGCTTGCAGATGTTACAGAAAGTAATTGAGGAAATGGTTGATGACTTGCCACTCTCGTAATCGGAACTGCATTTTCAGCAAGACGGGGCGCACTGCCGCATTATGAGAGGCAAGTGCGTGCTTACCTCGATAACGGTGACAAATGGGTGGGCCGCCACCACGGTCGCCAGACTTAACTCCGTTAGACTTTTATTTGTGGAGGGAAATCAAACGGCTTGTGTATATAAACAGAGAAAGTAAGATTTATAGTGCAAATGAACTAAAATTACGAATTAGATCGGCTTTCGAAAAAGTGAAGGAAAATGATATAGTGCTGTTGCGTGTACGTGAAAATTTACGTCGCCGTGCTCAGCTGTGCATAGCACAGAATGGCGCACATTTTGAACAATTGTTGAAGTATACGTAAGTTAATTATTATTGTCAGTAATTGATTACTAATTTAAAAATTATTGTTGTACATAAGCTGATTCCAGTTTTTTAAATACGCCAAACAGTTTTTTTACAATTGTTTTTTATTTTGGTTTACCAGTTTTTAAAGATAATTGTAGAACGTTTTTAATAGGTAGTTATTTTTTTTATGTGTTTTGCTGGTAGCACCAGCCCCCCAAGTATGAAGGGAAAATTAGAATTTTTGTGTTAGGTACTTAGAAATTTAATTTAGCATGCGTACAAGTCACTCGGTTGGGCTACAGAGGGCGCGGAGGGTCGGCCACGTTATCTGGGGGTCAATGTACTGGCGTTTGGATAGATACTAATCACTTTATCTCGTTATTGGTTATAGGTACGAGTATGAAACTATTTTTACAATTTTATGAGATTTATATTATACCCCATTTCAATTATTCGAGTAATTTAATCGCCTTCCTGTATCTTGCTATTGTGGCAACAAATGGTCTCCATTTAGCATTGATGTTGCGATAAAACTGACGTGATATTGCATCGCTGATTTTCAATGGAGACCACCTAATAACAGATATACACAAACACTACAATAAATAAATGAAACGTAATTATAACGATAAATCGGCATTGCGCAGGCATGCCGTCCGTATCCGTTCCGTACCTGAGCAGTATGGTAGTTGCAGTTGTGGATGTAACGAAATAGACGAATGACTCAGCCGAACTGATTATTTACTGATATTGATGAATATATTATTTTTTAGCTGAAGAACCTGATCGCGCAGTAGAGCTAAATGACGTGGTGGTGGTTTTAACAACTTATTTAGAGGTAATGAACGATAACTGCTATTAATTTGAAGATCAAAAATGCTTAGCAACATACATTTAACCTTTTGATGGTTTAAAAAAGAATATAATTTAAGACACGCTTGCTCCTTTTTAGATGCCTTTTAACCACGATAAGGATCTAGTCTCCTATAAGAGCACGACCAACATGTTGACTACCGAACCGAGCTGTACCACTGACCGCACTTCTCAAGCGAGCACCGACGTTGATCCATCGGACACTAATAGAAGACGCGGAGCAATACCAAAAGAAATTCAACCAAAAAAACCAAAAAAAACAAAGAAAAAGAAATCTTCAAAAATGATAGGACGTCATTTCGATACTGTATCGTGTCAAACTACGACGGATGAACATAAGGAAATCGAAAGATATGCACACCTTTTACAGCCACTGAGAAATGAACCCCATGTCTCTTTAAATGAATCAAGAAATCAAGTACTAAGTCATGAAGTAGACGAAACAGATACGATAAATGTAACTGTTCAAAACTCGGACGCGAGGGCGTCGAAACCTAGGCGAGTTATTAAAATTATAAAAAGATCTAAGTCTGTTGAACAATGTGAAGAATATGTCGAGGCTTCAGAAGATTCCGATGACGCCTCTATAGAAACCAAAACTATAATAAAAGTAGTTATGGAAACTCCTTCCTCATTGATAAAAGAAGCTTTAACGCGTTGGAATATATCTAAAAAAGAATCCGATCAAGAAGAAGCAAAACATTTCGCCAGAACCGTTATTACTATAGCGGATGAAGCTGCGGAAGATTATTCCAAAGCTGTAATCAGCGAAGCAAGCAACTTAAAACGGATGACTACAACGCAATTGGAAGACCTTAAAGGCGCAGCGTCTCAAATTCAGTCTAACAATATGAATGGCCAAATAGAGATAGTAAACCCTGAGTCTAATATAAAAGGTATTAAAGATATTTATACTATTTATATGCAATCAATATGATATTATTTTTCTTTTTGAACATTTAAATAATGGTTTAGTTATTTTATTAAGTTTAACGGTCAAATGTTTTATTTAATACATTTCAGTAATTTGTCTGGCTCGCTACATTTTGATTGCAACAATGATGATAGACGGCGTGGCGGACAAGATGGAAGAAGCAGGAATAATAAAGCCGATGACATCTGCAGCTGCGTCATCTACAACTAATGCAAGTTCAGATTGGCAGGGTTACTGTCAAGTACTTTGCGACGAATGGATTAATTGTTTTATAAACTTATGCCGCTATATTCATAACCCAAGCGACGATTTCGCTCAAGACAGGTTTCCGAATACCTTCACCGAAGATACAGGCATAATTGTGCATGAAGTTACCACTCTGCACGAAAGCCTCCGCTTATTCGGCATTAAGTTCAAGAATCCGATAATTAAATATGCTCTACTAAAACTATCGAGCATTATAATTGCGTGTATGGATAGGAAAGGTAAGTTGTTCCAGCTAAGTAATATACAGGTTATCCGGTAATTAATGGATGACCTTGAAATAGAACTCATGGCCGTTCAGAAAAAATATGGAAAATATGCTAAAAAAATATATTAAAAAAGTGCAATAGCTAGTCATACTTTTGACTGTCTATCTATTAGCACAATTAATGTTTAATAATAAACCAACAAAAAACCGATGGAATTCATTCATTTATGGTCGTAGTGTACAATAAAGTTAAATATGGTAATTAAAAAAAATCATATCTCAAGTAGTAGCTAGGATAGATTTTTTTCATATTTTGTTCTGAACGGCCATCAGTTCTACTATAAGACATTTCAACGTTATCCAATAATTACCGGACATCCTGTATAACAGAGTGATAATAATCAAACTATCACGATATAGTTACAACTGTGTAAAGCAAATATGTCATATCAATCACACAAACAAGTGTGCCGTTGTGATAAGTTCTGTCGCCTATGAGTGAATGTGCGAACGTGTTGTTTCCAACTGCCTTATTGCTTGTATCTGTGCAATTGTACCAAACGAGTGTTACTCAATGAGCAGTCCGATCGCTAAGCGAGTATCGCTTACCGTCGAGCAATTCTCACTATGTGTATAATGCTTAAATGAAATTGGACACATAGTCACTCTCTAGTAGTGTGTATAGGCAACCCTATTACTAGGTAATACAACTAGTGCGAGCGTTGCACTCTCAGCTATGCAAAGTAGGTATCGCGGTGTGCATTTGAATTTGTGCTATTCGAATGTTATTCGTAATTCGTCTTCATCAGCGGTAAGCCTAGCGTCTAGATTAAGCTTGGCATTTGCTCACAGCTAAAAGTTAGTAAGAGCTTTCGTTCCAACCGGAGCTGCTCGATAGAGCAAGTAATTCTAACCTACAGAAGATCGCAGTCAAACAACCTGTTATTTGGCTGGGACGCACCTGTAAGGATTCTGAGCTTCATAACATAAGGCTATGTTCTTAGCAGAGAATCAGTTTGATCTTTTCCAGTGCGGTAAACAGAACAAAATTTTTCTGAAGGGTATGCAACGCTCGTGCTATCTCCATCCCTATGGCCTTCCACAAGGCGAGCTGTTTTCTAAATTGTCAGTTAGGATCACTGCAAAGGAAGGGAATCAAATCACGCTCGCTCCTACTAGAGACACCCTGCTTGTTATCCTTACTAATATTATAAATTCGAAAGTTACTGTCGTGTTTGTCTGTCTGTCTGTTACCTCTTCACGGCTAAACTATACAACCGATTTGGATGAAATTTAGTACAAAGGAAGGCAAAACTTGGAAAAATTATAGGCTTTTTATTGAGGTTGACGGTACCACTTGGGCGGAACTGAGCTCAAAAGCTAATTCCCTATAAAATTCAGTGTCTGTTGTGCATTGTTTGTAAGCAAATATAAAACACAATGACAACTGCACAAATGACTACAATTGTCATGTACCTATATTGTTCTTTCATCTTTATTTAGCAGCATCATGGCAAGGAACGTTCACTATAACCGATAACGCGTGCCGAAGCAAAGGTTCTAAAGCTATGTGTGTCCTTTATTTAGCAGCATCATGGCAGGGAACGTTCACTATAACCGATAACGCGTGCCGAAGCAAAGGTTCTAAAGCTATGTGTGTCCTTTATTTAGCAGCATCATGGCAGGGAACGTTCACTATAACCGATAACGCGTGCCGAAGCAAAGGTTCTAAAGCTATGTGTGTCCTTTATTTAGCAGCATCATGGCAGGGAACGTTCACTATAACCGATAACGCGTGCCGAAGCAAAGGTTCTAAAGCTATGTGTGTCCTTTTGTAAAGGGGTATGTAATATGTATTCTGTATTGCCCTTGTTGGTCTCATTCGCGACAATTCAATTTGATATAAATCAAATGTAAGTACATTATGTCCAAATATTCAAATTGTGATTACAGTCTAAGAAAACATATTTCGGACACAAAAACGTGTTTAAATAATACTCAAATTGACTTTAAATCGTAAACAACGTGTAATTCTCGATTCAAAAACCGGGGTCTTTATCTTTATGCAATTCGCGGATAAAATATTGTTACAGACAAATGGAACCATATTATATTTATATATTACTAGATGTGCCCGCGGTTTCCCCGCGTTTATGATTACTGCGCCGGCCCCGTGGGTCATAGCGTGATGTTATGTAGCCTTTAACCTTCCTCGGTAAATAGGCTATCCAACACCATAATAATTTTTCAAATCGAACCAGTGGTTCCTGAGATTAGCGCGTTCTAACAAACTCTTCAGCTTTATAATATTAGTATAGATATTTCTTGTGCTTCGTAAACCGCATATGTTATCTAACAGTAGCTATTGGTTTGCATTACCTACTCACAGAAACCGCGGGCACATCTAGTATTATGATAACTTTGGTCTCTAGTAGAAGCACCGTGTACTAAACGGAGCATGCAAGTTCCCTGCTTTGTGCATATTGTCAATGTTCGGTAATAGGATAGTTGACGATTTTTGAGGAACACGTTTATATTGTGTCTTATGGTCTATTTTCCCCAAAATATTATTTTTCAGTAAAATAACAACATTATCATAATTTAATTTACAACTGTATACACTATACATTTGTAAATTAAATATTGCGATATTTCGTAGCAAGCAAGCTTGCTATGTTTTCTATGTTTTTAGACAAACAATCGGTTCTGTTTGTTTCATTCCACATAGAGAAATAGCGTTTTATACATTTAATAGAAAAAAAATTCACGAATATTAGTGAAATGCAACATTAAACATCAAACATTTTAAAATTTGTTTTTGTGTAATGCTGAGTGCTACTTGCTTATAAAATTTCTATAAAATGTGAATGCGATTGTTTGTTTTGCTTTCACGGCTAAATGTAAAATCGATCGTGTGTCTATAACTTGTATGTTGAAATTTTAGATAAACTGAAGGAAAAACCGCCCCGAATGTACTATGTATACCTTTGCGGATATTGTGTCTTCATTATGGAAATTTTGATGGTACGTATCAAAATCATTCTTGCCATAATTTCATTAGATTATTATCTTAACGTTTTGCATCCCAGAACAGCATCCATCGACCAATCATTTAAATTCTGGCTACTTGTTCAGATACGATAGTTATCTTTTCAGTATCAATATCTGGGAATATTATTATAGTGTTATTGGACTATTAATATGCTTCATAAATAAAATTCTCATTTGCAGTCAATGTTATACGAATTGCACCATTCTTACTCGTACTTAAGACCTAAACTCTCATGCCATACTTTAATATTTGCTTTTTTAGCTGTTTAACATTTTTGTTTAGCTTTTTTATTTCCAACTCGTTTAAATTAGTGTACTTGATCGCATTTTGTGTTTAGTATATTATTTTATTGTGCCTTGGTTTTTTGTTTTTTTTTTTCAGTTACAAAACGTTGTGTAATTGCAGCACCTGAGAACAATTTTCAAAGTAAGTCAGGGACGTAAAGCGCACGCTCTAGTAAATATTGTTGACTAATTTATTTATTAAAACATTGCCTTTATATATATGTCTTGAAATTCATTCAGTCTATCACCGCTATCTAATACCCAGATATCTTCTCAATTTATGAACAACTAGCTTTTGCCCGCGACTTCGTCCGCGTGGAATAGTTACATTGAGTAGCATTTTTAATTTTTATTTTGCAAATAATACACATGTAAATGCTATAGTTTACTGCAAATAGCTTATTTCAATACATTTTCACAAAACTACCTTATTTTTTTATATATAAGATTTCTTTATATTCCGGTGATTTTAGCTATTTGAACGAGATCCCCATTAGGAGAGTTACAGCGCCTCCAAAAGAATCGCCGAGGACTACAATATCTTACATTGTTTGTTTTTTCAGATCACCGAAGGTAGCAAAAAAGATATTGATCTAATAGATCATTATTTAACAAAACATATAAGTGCTTCTCCTGCTGCTTTACTAGGTAAGTCCTATTAACAGTTTTTTTTTCTTATATATCCTAAATTATATCCGCGGGTCAACCACCTTGTTCGTACTGATTTTTTTGTAGATAATTTTTAGTGGTGTGTTTGGATTTGTGTAAAATATTAATTAAAACATACATTTGTTGAAGTGATTTGGATGCACTCAAAATATTACTATTCGTACGCATTTAAAACATTGGTATCGTTTTTATTTGTAATTTTTTGATACTGAACTTTGGTTCGATCCCCAAATGCGAGAAAATATTATTCCAGGTCTGGTCTTTCCTGTGTCTGATATCTCTATGTATACATAGTCCTTAGTGACACATGAATTGCTTCTAAAGCAGTGTCTTATAGGTATTTTGTAGATGATAAAGGAACATTCGAATACGTTATGTTTAATATTTTTTGTACTTACTGTTAGTACCTACTCTTAATTTTCGTGGATACGTGTTTGACTAACTTTATTTTATTTCAGTAATCATTCAAGTGATGCGACGCATGCTTGTAAGAACATCGGCGCAGTCCATGTCGACGGACGTCTCACAATTGATGGAGGTGAGTAAAAATACAGCTTCAAACAGATCAAACAGCTTTTAGAAATGATGTCTTTAGAAATTTGTGACACAGATCGAAAATCGAAAATTACAAACCCGCTATTATCGTTATTTTTTGTACATCAAAGAGAATAGTGACTCATGTGACGCTATTGATGGACAAGTTGCATCGCTGGCCACTTAACGGTATCTAATCGGTTCTGCTTGTGCTCTCCTTCTATACAAGCTGAAAAACCTTTTGTAGAATGCTTTATCTCCTGATGAATATATAAATAATTACACAATCTAAAAATAACTAATTATGTTTCAAGCGCCGTCGAAGAAACAGACCTTGGCGAAATCATGGACATCGATATCAAAGACGAGATTAGGTCAGCAGTTGACTGCAGCAACATGACACAGTACTATCAAATCTATTTTTGTACTTATAAGACATTTTTATGTTTTATAGTGATTGCACTGAATGTTTCTTTGGTCTCGTGACCTCCACAGATGACGCAAAGTGTTTTGGGTTCAATCCCCGCACGGGATAAATATACAAATATTTTTGTTACATTTATGTTGTCGCCGAGAATAAGATCTTGAGTTCGGCTCGACGGGAATGGTGTAATTAGTTGGCTTTTGATAGTACGTTAAAATTTAGGCTCTTGTAAATTGCGGGATTATGATAAAAACTATTGCAAGTCTGATTGCAGTCTTGTAAGCTTGCTAGCAAACTTTTCCAAGCATACTAATAAGTTTGCATTCAAGTGCACTTCCTATTATAACAGAATGATAGTGTGCTTTGCAGGCATATGGCTGTCTACTGCCGAAGACATCTGGTAACTACGGAACAGCAGCTTAGTGAAATAATAATCTTAGAAACTAAACGTCAAGCGCTATGTCACGGTAATATTATCTAACAGTATTGTAACTCGGCTCGGCTTTTGGATAAAAACTTTAATTAAAAATACTTTTGTTTACAATTGTACTTTGCCATAATTACTATGTAAGTACTTGTACTTATTTCAATAAAATTTTAACCAGTTGCACGCTTACTGCTTACAAAACCATCACACCGTCCGTTCATCGCTGCGGCGCATTCGCGACTGGTTGCGCACTCACCAAGTGCCTACCGACCTCGACGCGCGTAGGTATGAGTCGCGTTCCAACCCTTTGTATGAAAATAGAATACT
Source organism: Catocala sponsa (assembly GCA_963564715.1). Taxonomy (NCBI): domain Eukaryota; kingdom Metazoa; phylum Arthropoda; class Insecta; order Lepidoptera; family Erebidae; genus Catocala; species Catocala sponsa. Next base: position 6,598,652 of record OY751326.1, read on the forward strand.
GTTAGATAACATTACCGTGGCTATGTACATATCCAAGACCAAGATTAACATGAAAATAAAAATGATAAATTTGAATGTAATATACCACCAATACGAAAAACATCTATGTACCTATGAAAAAATACGACAAATACATAATAAATTTCAAACAAACGATTTTAATATTACAGGGGTTTAGGCTATTTCCTTTATAAATTCAAAAAACAGATTAGATTTAATCTTTATTATGTTTACAACAAAAGAATATATTCATTAATTTCATATAATATTAATAAAATTGTTGTTTACGTAGTATTCAACAGGCTTGTGTAAAAGCAACTAAGAGTTACAAACGCTAAAAGCGCTGAGTATTTTTAACTTATATCACAAAGAATTACAGGGGATCGTTAAACGCGCAGTCTGCGTTCTAGCAGACCGTAAGGCGCTGTACAGCGTTCATGTACGATGCCACTATTCGAACGAAACGCAGTGTGATACTATTGATAAACGATGTTGTTGCTTCATCGTATCGTATTGAAGGAAATAAATACAGTATTATAACCATTTAGATCTATCGTATGTTATCGGAAAATGATTATTTCTATAATCCGTTTCAATCCAATCCACCAGAAAGGTAAACAAACGGTTTTTAGACAAGACCCATTCAAAATTGATTTGATAGACGTTTTAGTGATGTCCAATTGTGATTATAATTCAATTAATTGCCTAATCAATTCATTCAATTGAATTCAGTGAGCGAGTAAGAAACAAACTGCGTTTTACTTTGCGACGCCGATATGGCACTACCGATGACAATGATTAAAATGCAATAAAATAGAAATGATTTTGTCTCATTTATAGACAATATTTAATAAAAGTTATCGGTACGTGGCTAAATCACTAACATTAAAAATACTACTAATTATAACATACCTCCTGACATTATGAGACTTAGCCACATTTATTCATTCATGATGTAGGATTAAAATGCCAATTACCTACGTAATAATAAGTTTATTTACCCTTTTCCTCTACAACAGCAATTCCTAAAGTGGGTTCCGTAGAAAAGTTATCAGGGTTCCGCGAAATTATTTATTTTTGGCTGGTAAACAATAACATAGTTAAGTACAAATATTATTTCGAAATAGTGCAAAATATGTGACATGGGGTTCCACAAAATAAAAGGTATTTGGTGAGGGTACCGATGTCTTAAGAAATTAGGAATCCCTGCTCTACAATAACAACACTTCTTAAAAACATATTATTTACTATTATTAGGTATAACTCTCGCGACTCGTTCTTTAGTTCCTATAGCAATTAATGCAAACACAAAAACCGTTACAACCATCACAACAATCAAATCCAAATTTGCATTTTGCACGGACAGCGTAGTGGTTTTAAGTGGTTGTCTCACCACTTCGACGTGCCAAGTGTTGTGAGTTCTATCACGACACAGGACTAAATTACTATTGTAATTTACCAGTACCTAATTGTTGCGCGTTCGGGTGTCTCTGTGTCAGTTGTTTGATTATTTGTAAAGTCTACCGCAAGACAATTAAATCGCAAGAAAATAGAAAAGAAAAGAAATTTAAAATGTTTACCTGTAAATGTTTAAATTATTATCTTCACTTTTAAATAAAGGATTCGAGAATTCTGCATAGCATTTATAAAAAGGTTGTGGTAGCTCTTCCTAAAACAGTATATTTTAATGCGCTTTCATTTAAGTAGTATTTTTATTAAATTTTTTAATTTCGTTTAAGGAATCGAGTAACTACTAAACATTTTAAGGCGACTTAAACAATTTTTTTTTGTCGTGTCTTCGTTTTTTTCTCTGTCCAATCGTAAATTATAGATATTTTTAATCTGACAAATAACATCACTATTCGTCTAAGAATGCTCAAATTTTTTTTTTAATTTGTTTATCAAACGTAATTTGCTTTAAATGCGTTGAGTTATCATGTGAAAACCTTGAAAATACGGATAAAATATGTTACTTACTCTATTCTATAAGTAGTTACGCAATAAATTTACCAAAATTTGTACCTTTCATTTTTTTATTAAGTACTTTGGATTGGAATGGACTATACCTCGTTTACCTTTGTACATCTGATCTTCTAAATGATGCCATTTATTGTATAAATGACTTAAAAATGACGACCAGTACATTAGTCACTAGTGAATTATTGGTCTTAATTCGAATAAATAATATCGCCTTTGTTGTAGTTGAAAATAACATGTATTTTACACTTTGTTCCCACAATAATTTTATATTTTATTTGTTTTCAAACCGATGTCTACATATTCTAGATGTTAAGCGACTAATATAATTATAACGTGTGCTTACCGCGATACAAGCCTCGAGCTTAATGTAGAAGCCGCTGCCAATTATAAAAATGTGTAATTTAATAAATAAATAATAAAATAAAATACATAAATAAATAAAAATGAAGATTGAAAAAAGGAATATTAAAGTTGTCCTTGAAGGATGATCCAAATATATGTATAACGCCTTAATGATATAATCCAAAACCTCAGACACACATCTGTCTTTTTTAATAACGTTACGTTTTAAGGGTATGGGTCGGTAACAACCGAGTTGATACAAGGAGTCATAGGCCACGGTAACCGCTTACCAAAAAACGTCCCGTACGCTTATTTGCCAGTTAGTCTAGAAAAAAATACATTTTTTATTCAACTATTGTATTATTCTTTTCTATGGTGTCGCGCCGAGGTCATTGAAAAGAAGTGAGCGACTATTACTTTGTTTAAAAATATTTATTAGTGCCGGGCCTTACTACTTTGCATAAAATATTTATTGGCTCATGTTGTGATGTACCACCAGGATAAAAGAGTTCAACGAAATATGTAAATGCTACTATAACTTTTGCAAACGTGTAGTTTTCTTTTGTTTGGGTAGCAAACAATATCACAATATATATTTTTTAAGTAGGTATCACCACATTGTTTACCACTAATAGACAGATAAATTAACATTAGTACAGTGTTGAATGTATGTAGTGTGCAAGTATAATCACAGTAACATTTAAATAAATAAATACAAATCAAATAAATTTATCAATGTGAGTAAAATAATGAAATTAATGTTTTAGTAATTCTTTAAATTAATAGGGTTTGTGTAATTAGATTTGATGTAGGTAGATATAGTTTGTGCGTTTTACTATTGACGTCTAATGTTGTAACATATATTATGTTGTACCTAAAGTTAAGCTATCTCTTTGTCTTTAAATAGTGAGTAGGTTAGTTTATAAATACTTAGTCTGGCCATAAATACTGTTACAATTAAAAAACAAAACAATCTTACATTTAAATTTGGAATCTGTCTTTCTTAGAGTATTCATTGTGTTTTCCCATTTTCGCGCCAATCGGTGTTATATATTTTTGTGATATGTATTAGTATGTTGAATAAATGTATTAACAAAATTCAATACCTATGGTGTTTTATTTTGATTGCCTCAATGGGGCAGCGATCGTGAATGCGAATGCTACACATATGAGGGCTCAATTTCCGGGTCAGTCAGAATGTTATTGGGTTTGCCTTTCAAGGAATTTGAAGAATTTCGTCTCTTAGCTGGCGAAATGTATGTGGAACACCTCTGCCTACCTAACATAGGCGAGAAATTATGTAAGTATGATTAATTTCCTAATCATAGAATCAATATTCAATCAATCCAGAATTTATCTTTACTAATTTTTAAGCTAATTAAATTATTGAAATAATAACTACTAATGAAATTTTAATAGTTTCAATTGGCTTAAAAATTAGTAAAGTTTAATAGTAATAGTAGTGTAACAGTTTTCAAAATGTTGTAATAAATTGTCAAATAAACAACGCGATAATATCCGTATATAGTAGTTTAATTTCAAAGGTACTACTAAGACTAGTAGGTATCTGATGAAGATCTTTAGATAAAACAATACAATTGTTAGACAGTGATAAAAGTCAAATGAATGGATTACGTCAAATTAAATTAAAAAGTGTGTCACTGTTCGCCGCTAGTGGACAGTAACAATATTTTTATTAACTTGTCACGCTCTCCTCCATCGGAAATGTTTTGTATGGGTCGTATCAATATATACCAGTAATGCCGAAGAGGTATAATCTAAGTGTTTATTTTGGTCCCCCAGTGGTTGACAATAAGACATATTATAAAATATCGCGGCAGCTCAACAGTGTAGGGGCTAGGGGTCAACGAGGATAAATGGCAATAAATTAGGATACTGTCTGCCAGAGGAACGAACAAAACTGATTTAAAGACCCTATACCGTAATGCACACGTGGATATTATACTTATGCTATATTCTCGCTTAGTCGTCAGTCACTTCTATATTATGACACAAATGTTTGGGTTGATGCTCCTAATTGAACAGTTTACAATTTGAAGAACACAACGAACTGTCCTTAACCTTTTGGACGCCATTGTCACATATACGTGACAAACGAAATCTTGCCCTCAACGCCAACGTCACATATGTATGACAAAAAATACGTCGCACCTTAACATAAAAATAAACAAAACTAAATAAAACATTACTTTTGTGGTTAAATAAATATCAGTGTCATGAGTAGGGTTTATTAGAAAATTTAAGACGAAAATAAAAACACAGTTGATATTCGGTAAAGTTTTGTAATCCCTATACTTCTGAAGGTCATTTTACAGAAAAAGTGGCTTGGCGTCGGGGGTACGGCGATGCGTTTATACTCTGGCGTTCAAAAGGTTAAAGTTATATCTGATGGTGCTCAATACCATTGTACCTAAACATGTTCCCTTGTAGTAGGTATAGTAAAGGCTATCTGGATAAAAAACAATTACCTACACTGTAAATATGAAAGTCTGTTTTTAAATATACCTATATAATAATGACACCAATCTGTAAGGACCTTGAAGGGTGACTTCAAACAATGCTTTAATTTTACGAACTACTTCAAACAATCATATACTCCTTCCTAACTAATATAAAAGCGAAAATGAGTTTGTTTGTTTGTTACCTTTTCACGCCTAAATCACTGAACCAATCATTTTTGCACAAATTAATCAAATATCAAATTTTGCACATACGTTGTCAGGTGTACAGAAACGGACATAGGCTACCTTTCATCCCGAAAAAAATTATAACAACATGAAACACTAACGTTCTTATGATAATAGATGGCGCCACGTGTCTTTCGAATCATGATTGAATTATATTATTACAAGCAGAGTACAACCCGAATTGATTGTAAAATTCTAAATTAACGCGAGCGAAGCCGCGGGCAAAAGCTAGTAATATATAAATAATAATATCAGCTCTGAATTAAACTGTCCCACTACTGGGCACGGGCCTCTTCTCACTGTGAGAAGGGTTAGGCCATAGTTCATCACGCTGGCCTGTGCGGGTTGGCAGTCTTCACATAGGTATCTCATGCAGGTTTCCTCACGAAGTTTTCACCGTAAAGCAAGCGATAATTATTTACTTAATACGCATATAACTTCGAAAAGTCAGAGATGCTCGCCTTAGGTTCGAACTCGAGACCTCTGCGTGGCAGTCCAACGGTTTCCCACTAGGCTATCACACAAGTAAGTATAAGCAATCATACAAGTAAGTATAAACAATCATACAAGTAAGTAAACAGACACAATAGGTACATATTCTAACTTCCCCCGATTACAAATTCGGAGGAAGATGACACGAAAATTCCCATTAGGCATGGATTCGGGGGCAGACATGCGGGGGAAGATGGGAACAAACCGTGCATGCGCCTCTTCGTAAACTTGTTGAAGCATCTTATTCAGCTGGACATATTTTCTCTCACTCATCTACAATTCAAACGAAAAGCTATTGAATTGTTTAAATCACTTTAGGTTAAGTACAACGTTTCATTGTCGATTTTGTTTTTTTTTAAATTGTTAAATTTATTCAATTATCTTCACCATCACTTTCGTTTTCCGTTGTTAATCCGTGGGAAGGGACAGAATGTATTTACATAATGATAACGCAATTAAATTAAGAACTAACCTTTTTAATCAGAATGGTTAAATATAGTTTCATCATGAGTGGATCCTGGCTATCGAGCAACAACATTTTGAAACACTAATGAGGCATTACATACAACTTGTGCATTGATAGAAAATGTTCCTTTCCTGTTTCTAAATTCTTCTCCAATGTTGGAATCTGTAGAGTCCCGATCCATCCACCCACTGGACTTTACCTATCACTGGTGCGTGGAGGGGTACCTAATTCACGATTATCCCTCCACCCACTATGCTAGTATGAACCGAAGTTATCCATTAATCCAAAAAAACTATTTTGCTTTTATATTAATAAAAAGAACCACTCGGGACCCGTGGTACAACTGCGATGTTCAACCGGTTGTACATTGTACAATGTACAGTATATAAATGTGATTAACTCTGGTAACATGCGTATGTTTAAGCGTGTAGGAATACTTAATCGTAATGGGTTTACCAGAGTATGTCTAAAAGCGGTCATGATCCTCATGCAATAGAACATCTTCGATAGTTTAATTTGCCTGATGATTTCCATATCATCTGCATACAATAGCATCTTTGAGTAGGTAAAGCAAAAGCCGTTATCATTCATGAAGATTGAAGATATTGAATAAAAAAAGTCTTAGTAATGATACTTGGGGAACTCCCGAAGGCACATTAAATTGTCATGACACAAATCCATTTCTACAGACGATTCCTATTTCCTATTCGATTGAGGGTCAAGGACTTAAGGACCTTTTCAATGAACGTTTAATTGTAAACTTTATAATATAAGCGTATATTGCTTAAATTTACAATTTAAATACAAAATGCACGCGGCCTCACAATGTATATTTTAAAGCGAAGTTGGTTGTCGATGATGCTGCCACCCACGGGAAGCACCGCAGATTGCACGATGTTCGCGCGCTGAGAATGGTTTCGTCATTCACCACTTGATGACGTCGTTGTAGGTATATTGAACATACTGGCCGCCTTGGAAGCACCTGGGTGTAGTCTTCCAACACGAAGCACTCGTCGTTGAAGCTGGTAGATTATTGTAAGTATAACGGGCAAATCTTTCTATCTTTAAGAAAGATCGCCGTATGATGCCGTGCGCCTTACGGATTTCAGCTACACGGGATATTCCCACGATATTCCCACATTATCGGTCCCATGAAAGACGTGTATTACTCGACCCAGAGTCCATTTGAGTAACGGGGTATTTTAATATCGCGTAAATGTTGTAAATCAAAAAGAAACTTATGCCATGTATGTCTTTATTTATCTAAATACATCAATAGGTGTTAAATATGTAGCTTCATGATTTACCTACTGAAAAGAGCCCAAATTTGAAACAAAGCAAATCTGGACCATAGTTGTGTACTTTTATGATAAAAATATTTCAGACAAAAATTGTAGATCATGCAATTGTCTACAAAAATTGTCCTTACACTTATTTTCATAACATTAACCATTTTTGAGAATATGGAGATATTTGAAGATATTGAAGATTTTCTAACCGACCCTTTTTCTTTGCGGTCCAGTGTATGTAGTCATAAGGATTTATATTCAGGGTAGAGGCGTAATGTATGTATAATGATAATTTTATTGTATATAGTAGGTACCTAGTCAGTAAATCATCATGTATGTGTCTCTTTTTACGCGTGTACCTAACCAGTGCCAATCTGCGAATATACGAGACAAACTAAACAGCGTTTTATTACTTCCCGAATATCACAATCTGAAAGTTATCCATAATATTCACGAACACGTAAAACTATTGCCAGCCTGCACTGGGCCAGCTTGGTGAAGTGAAAGGCCATATCCACTTCTCATAGAAAGAAGAAACCCTTGTCCAGCAGTGGAACAGTTTTTAAACAGATCTAATATAATATACAAATCTCTTACGTAGCAATCGTTATCAACTCCGCCATGTAGGCTAAAACTATGTATACATACAGATACTAAGATACCCCATTTCGTTGGTAATCAATCTGTTTTCCAATCCGCTTAGTCACATTCCAAATCGTAACACAAGCCCATGACAAACGTACATATAACTTCCAGGTAACAAAGTTTCACTCGCTAATAATTGATCTATGATTCACTTCGGTGACTCACCGTGCCACCCCAATGATAACAATGCACCCTTAATGATATCAACTATGAACTTACAACCTCATTCAAATACACAACCTAACTACATCACGTTAAGGTTTATATTAGCTCGTAGAAATAATGACCTATATTTATGAATGGGAATATTTTTAATTACGTAATTGGAGCTTGTCTGCTTATCGGTTGTTCTCTTTAGGGGTTTGTGGGATTATAATAAAAGATACAGCTGAATTGTTTATAATTAAATTGTTTTTGGTATATTGCCAACCATATGTCACAAAAACCATAAATAAAATCAATGTTTGGTAACTAATCATAAACTGTCGAGGCAGCGCAGTTGTTTCTTTTATTCCGTTATAATTTTCCATTCGTTCAACTATACTCCTAATACAGAGTCTAAGTATTTATAATTTAATGTAAATAATGATAAATTTTACCTTACTCATAAATTAGCCAAAAACCAGACAATAAAAATGCATTTTGTCTGAGTCCTGGGATCCGAGCGTTGTCCGAGAGATATATTTTTTTGTAAATATGAAGCCTTAAGTTTACATGCCATTTATAAGATAGAAGTACACGACTAAATGAAAAACGTAAAGCCGAGCACTTAAAAAGGTTTGGAGGAAATACATAACGCTCTCAGATAACTCTGAGATCATTATCTAATAAACTGTGACTGCAAGGATGACGTAGAAGTTTTAATGGTCGCCTCCGGCCTCGTCACTGTCTTTACACCGAGTGTCGTGTGTTCGCATCCCACACAGGACAATTATCTTGCATGTATGGAAATCAAACCCACAGCCATTTTAGCAATGACAGTGTCGAACTGATATTTGTAACCACGGCGGCATCCATCAAATCAATTAGGTTCACCTGTCTTTTGTCCAATCTGTTACTTTTGGGCACAGGTGGCAAGCAGCCAAATATGCATTTTTTGCACCTGACCGAGCGGATGTCGGCTAAATATCGGGCATGGGAACATCGCCTCGACCGGTGCGTGTATGCACCTATTCATGTGTGAAATGTGCTTATAGCCTACCAAGGAGGTTTATACGAAATAAATTACTTAGAATGAAAGGTAACTTTTATTTTTAAATATATTAAAAGTCTAACTACCCATAACACCAACTTTTAAGGTTAAGTTTTATTTTTTTTTATTTTTTTTTATTTTGCTCGTCAAAATGACCGCACTCCACCTGATGGTAAGCAGTCGTGTGGTCTAAGTTAATCGGTAAGTGTGAAGATTGGAATTAATTATGTTTATGTAAGTATATACATACTCACATAGCCTCACGCTTATATCAAAGAGGTTGTCAGAAGTGAATGTAAATTATACCTACACATATTTTAGGTATTACATAGTGTTGAATGCCTCACGTAAAAGGAGGCGAGTATATTACTGTTTACTGAGCACCAGTTTGGGACTCCGGCTTCAACTGAAAATTTCTTGACAGAAAAATCTAATTGCACTTTGCCCGAGGCATCGAACTATAGGTACACCACCAAACTAAGTATTGAGAACTTCTCGACAGAAAAATCCAAGACTTGGAACATGTGCATGAGATCTCGAACCTGAGACCGTTCGCACAGTAATAGCATTCATTGCTGAACCCCCAGGTAAGTAAATATTGTTTATTCTATGATCGTTACATAAATAGTGAAATTACTGAAGGCGAATTCCCGTGCGGGAAGCACGGTAGGTACTTCGCCGTCTTCTTTATCTTTTCCTGACAAAGTGTATGCCTTTCACGGTAATCGGTCAAATAGTTAAGGCGTGAACATGTAACAAACAAACAAACTCACATTCACATTTATAATATTACTAATGATGACAAGCAGGGTGTCAAAAGCTAGTGTCTCCTGTACTTAATGCCCTCGCTAGGCATTTATCTAAGGCCAAACATCAGGCGCCGGTTTCTTGCAAAATGCTACTGAGATTACCTACCTGCAGTGACCCAAGAGACGGCGTAACACTGATCCACTATCACGTGATAAAGAAAACACAAATGGTGAAGTGTAAGTGTGTCAACTCAGCCTTCCTATTTGAGATATACATGCGTCAGTCTGGCTTATTCTCGTGCGCTCCAAATCTATTGTTCTCTAAAATTAATTTTTACATACATTAGTTACCAGGAGCACCAAAGATTTTTATATGAAAATAATAAATAATGCCACATTTACCAATTTCATTCCCTACAGCTCCAAAACATTCTCTAGGTACTTTGATATTTTATTTCTCATCAAAAACTAATATTATATTACATGTTTGAATTCTGCTAACCACACAGTTTGTTCTGGAGCTGTCGGGAACACACTAGTAAGTAGGCCTTTATTTAATTATTTGTAATATAATTTGGAGCTCCTAGGAATAAATATATGGAGATCAGAGGATTTAGAGAAATAATTTTTCATAAGCTTTTGGAGCCCTTGGGAACGATTTTACAAAATAATAATAATATTTTATTTTAGTCTTGGAGCGCTTGGGAGCAAAACAGCGGAGCGGGCGGGAATAAGCCGTCAGTCTATGTAAATAAAAAATACATGTTTCATTGTCATATGCCTAACTAGTACGTAGGTACCTAATCTTTAACTTTATGGTTCAGTAAGGTTCTATTCTACGTTTCATACGCCGCCGCGCCCACCTACCGGGTTCAAATGTTTATCTGAATCACCCATATAATAACACATTAAAAAAATTACATCAAAATCAATCCAGCCGTTGAGGAAGAGTTCAGTGACACACACACTTACACAAATATGCTAGAATTATTTATATACGCAAAGCAATAGATTGTCTTTGTGGCGAAACGATGGTCAATGTGACTGCTGGAAATGATGCTCGGGTTCGTGTCTCAGTTCGGACAAAACATTATTTGGTCTTTCTGTAGAGATCATTTATCGCTCACTCCCCTCTTACTGCCTATATGTTACAGGAGACTTAAACCATATCTAGCGAAATGTGCGTGCAATACACGCCTCTCATATACATAAGACTATGTATGTATGTATATAATCTAAGCATCAAACCGCATGCGTCAGTTCACAACTTCACACACAATAAAAGTGTTAATCAAATAAAGCAATAACGTTATCACTTAGTCAAAATATAAAAACTGGAAACAATCAAAGTTTTTCATTTACTTATGCGTTATTCCATTAGAACGTTCGAAACCCTTCCCCGTATATAGGTACCTCAACATACACACACAAAAATTTTAAATGAAGTGAGATTTTGATAAAATCCCGGAGAAAATACAGCTTTCCTTTGTCACTCCCTTCTTTTAGTAATCCACTTATTTCAAGTAGTTTGCCTACAAGTCTTCCTAATTGTAATTGCACGTATGCACATTTAATCAAAAGGGTTTTAATGAACTCGCGATATGCAGGGGTCCACCCCTGCAAATATAGCCAGTATAAAGAGAACACTCGTGATACCAAGTTTCGCCGTAATCGCAGTTCTGTAAAATTGGACGTTTCATATCACGTAAACGTACATTTTAAGAGGTAACAAGTGCTGACCTTATAGCGAGGAGATATATGTCTTTTGTATAAGACTTAAGGATTATATTACAGTGTAGTTATGCAAAGTGAGTATTTTTAAAAATTGTAAACACACCCCAAGTATACCGTGTGTGCAGCATAGTATGGATATGATTTATATTCTACTTACATGATATTGATAGTCATTTCATAAACTCATGCTTGTATATGTCTAAAGAGGAAGGCAGAGATCTTATTGTATTTGGCGAACTATGTATGTTTTAATGTGCTATGTAATCGAGGGAGTCTATTACTGCCTACGGATATATTCCAGACTCCGTGCGACTAATGAGAATTATAACAGATAAACCTAATAACACTTTGTTAGACCTGGGCATCGTAGTCACAACCGGATGTAAACAGAAGAGCAAGCGTCTGCCACGGAACTAATCTTGTTCCGATAAACTAATGAGATTGTCTTCAAAACTTCGAAGACAACATTAATTTACCTCAGGGTTTTATAACTTAGGCATTAGAGTAGTGGACAATTCTTTTTTATTATTGAGTCAAATAGACAAATAAATTAACTTCGCTAGCTCTTTATTATTATTTACTAAATATAACCTATTCGTTATGATCATTATAACATTTGTCATATCAGTATCAGTCCTATATATAAACCTGCCCTGCCCTACTGCAGCGCAGGTTGGCAGACTTCACATATCTTCGATAACATTACGGAGATCTCTCAGGCAGGAAACCTGAATTTCTCCCGATTCTTTCCTTTGCCGATAAAGCATGTGATAAAGTAATTACATATATGAATATCAACTTTATATGCATAGACTTGAGCCTGTACACTCCCGAAGGAAAGCTTTATTTCGCCCATATTTATCAACTATTTAGTTTTGGTGTTGAACTTTTTGAGTTTTAATTAGAAACACATTTACAGACTGCATACGGCTCCTGAGGATTTCCTGACAGGCAATGTAATACTAATTTGTCCGCATGGTACAAACGTGGGTTTGATGTCGCATATAAGCTTAGGGTCCGTGGATTATTTTTTTGTAATTTAGACTTCATACCTGATGGTTAGTGATTTCATAGCCTATGAACCTTTGCAAAACAAGTGATCTTCGACATATTGTATCTATAGATAATTTAAGTCAGTACACTATTATAACTGATTCATGAACTTATGACGATAACCTGCTGGAGTCGTATCCACCATATTCCTTTATTCAACTGCCGCTATACCTGGCATTTAACGTAGGTGAAAACTTTATTCTGTAAAAAGTTTTTGATGGCACCAGACGTGTTCGCATTAACATAATACAAACAAACGTGCATATCATTTATATATACATACATACAGTCGGAGCAGATTATAAGGTGAGATAGATATTTGATTAATATTTTTTGTAGCGATTATATTTTGTAACTGGAGAATAATAAGATCGGGCTACCTATTAACCAGAGTTATAGCCATGATGATTTAAATTATATTAGTTATAACAACAAAATTAAAATGTTCAACAAATAATAATATATTAAAAGCAAAAGTAAAAAACATACAATTTTATGTTGATTAAAATGCTTGCCTCTTCTTCGTTTGATTTATTATTATATACTAGTTTTCACCCGTGGCTTCGCTCGCGTAAATGTAAGTTAGGTTAGTTTAGGTGTGCAACAGTTATTTTTTCTGGATGAAAGGTACCCTATGTCCTATTCTGTATCCCTAACAACGTGTATGCAAAATTTCATGTTGATCGATTTAGTAGTTAAGGCGTGAAAGCGTAACAAATAAACAAACTAATTTTCGCATTTATAATATTAGTTAGGATGAATTTATATATGGAATAAATTATTCTTAAATATGATTTATATATAGAACTCAATATTGCTACTACTCTTTTGTTATTCCTTGTGTATACCTAGGTATATTTTGATTAATTTCTTTCATGTATTTATTAGGTATGTTCACATGCCTTATTAGATTACAATTAGTTATATTTATTTGCAGTGCGATTGTTATGTACTTATTTGTTTATACATACATTTTCTATCCACGATCTTATGTCATTGTTCTTTAATTTGGCGTTCCATTTCATTCACTAAATGGTGCATTTTTTAAATGTTTTAATCTCTTTTTATGATTTAAATTTAATGAAATTAAAAGTAGTCATTTTGTACTATAATAAACGGATCAACGCGGTTTTTAATAATTAATTATTACGATTTTTTATCAGACGATATTATTTTTACATTGATAGAAAAACCAAAATTTTATTCGTATTTGCTTGGCTGTTTTAATTTACTTGTAAATAATACAACAAATCCATTTTGACTATCGAAAACAATGGAATGAATTAATGTACGATATATATTTGCTTTCGATATATCTTAAAATTAATTTGGTATGTATGTGTTATTTATACGTTCAATATTATTATTTTTTGCTAAGCGACTGGCAGATATTTTGTACACATTTTACAAACTACGTATCCATGGTTCTTTATATCATTAGTACTTATTTTTAAATTAATGTTAATCGTTTGTCAGCCAACATTAAATTGGATTTTGCATATTATTGTGAACTAAATGGTGATACACCACCAACATGAGAAAGCTACATCACTGATATATTTTCATAATTTCCTCGAAGATGGACCATATGAAACGGTTCCAGTCGGTATGCTGCTTACTATAGTGACTAAAATGAGGGAAAATCATATTTTCTTATCGTTTTACTTCTAAAATTATCCATATACCAAAAAATATTTAACAGAATTTAATCCTAAATTCCTAACTAATATTATAAAAGCGAAAATGAGTTCTTTGTTTGTTACCTTTTCACGCCTATACCACTGACCCGATCATACTGAAATTTTGCACATTGTCAGGTGTACAGAAACGGACATAGGATACCATTCATCCCGAAAAAAATTACTGTTCCCAAGGAAAACAACAATAACGTTCTTATGATAATAGATGGCGCCACGTATCTTTTGAATCATGATTTAATTATATTATTACAAGCATAGTACAACCCGAATTGATTGTCAAATTCTAAATTAACGCGAGCAAAGCCGCGGGCGAAAGCTAGTCACAAATAAACATAAGTACATGATTCCTCTAAACGTCATTGTCTCGTGTAACGTCGCAGGTGTGTTCTTATTCTTGCCATCAAGATTGAAAGACCATGCAGATAGGTCTACTGCTGATATTTAATTTCCTATTAACATATTGACACAGTGCAAGTGGCGCCATTCGTTTAACTGAGTACCTTGACTGTTGTACTACGCCATTTGTTGAATGTACACACACAAACAGAACAAATGTTAATGTACTAAAAAGGTAAAACCAAAATGTTTTAGATTTTAATTGCTTTTCTCTCTTTTCATGATGTCCAATGAAACTTTTTTGTAACAATCTTAGGGGGGAAGGCGCTGGCGACTGTAGCATAATTAACACTAAAACGGTCGTCATCGAATTCTCTTATCATATTTAAAACGCTTTATAATCTATACTAATATTATAAAGCTGAGGAGTTTGTTTGTTTGTTTGAACGCGCTAATCTCAGGAACTACTAGTCCGAATTGAAAATTTATTTTAGTGTTGGATAGCTCATTTGTCAAGGAAGGCTATAGGCTATATAACATCACGCTACGTCCCACGTGGCCGGTGCAGTAACGATAAACGCGGGTGAAACCGCGGGCACATCTAATAATATTATAAATACGAGCCTGTTTCAGGCCTGAACTACTTGACCGATCAACTTGAAACTTTGCATATACGTTGTACAGAATATGACATAGGGTACCGTTCATGCAGGAAAAAGTAATGTTACTGACCTAACCTATATCACAGATAATATAATACTATACACAGATAATATAATACCATACTAGTACCTATATTTACGCGAGCGAAGCTGGAGCAAATTCTAGTCTATTAGAAATTACAAAGATTTGTGAATATGTTTGGATATCATTCCATCCGAGCACACAAATCAGATCCTGGATTAAAACATAAGCTTTTTTATCCCATTTTCATCATCTATCATCTAGTGTACTTTTAAAGAAACCGAAATGTACCTGGTTATATTATATCATTGTCGATTCGTTGTGTATGGTTTTTCTTTTATCAAATCCGTTTCAGAAATAAGTGCGATTGTAGACCTTATTCGCATCAGAATACGTAGTTATTTTGTTTACTTCTAAAGACATTGTTAAGTCATATAAAATACTTTTGTGTAAGCGTAGTTCATGTCTAAGGAGTCACTTTTAATTTCGTCCCTTAAATGTTAAATGTATGGTAATGAGCACGCGATACAATCAAACACCACAAACTATAATATTTACTATTATAATTAGGCATGGCTGTTATAATAGCCCTGTTATCGTGAGGACTCAATTTCGATTGCGGTTTTGGACAAATTATTATTGGATTCCCTTTTAGATAAACAAACATGCACACACACACTCACACACACGCATACACCTATTCTTACACTAAGGCCCTTCGTACACAAGCCTACGCAAATCTTCGATACCCGACGATTTTGGTCTCTCAGCGACTACCGCAATACAAATTCATAGAGGTTCGTACACAGGTACAAATGTCGGCGACGCGTGCCTGTGTACGAACCTCTATGAATTTGTTCCTTGTGTCCGTTGTTTGAATGTTTGTAAACTCCCCCGGGACACAAGACCTAGTGCGGGAGTTGTATATTTAAAGAAGAAGAAAATTAAATATTTAAAACATGCCAAAATATGTATTACACTACTGTTCAATTAATATTGCAATCGTTATTGCAAAACAGTAATAAAACACATAGGTAGGTAAAAAAGCATTCATAATCATAATCATAACACAGCGACAGTTCATCTATACATCTATACAAATAAATAAAATTGAAGTGTCTGTTTGTAATGTGAAAATAACAGCTTTTTATCTAATGCATATGAAAGTACATCTATTTTTAAAATGTTTGTCTGTCTGTCTGTTTGTTCCGGCTAATCTCCGAAACGGCTGAACCAATTTTGACGGGACTTTCACTGTCAGATAGCTGATGTTATAAGGAGTATATTAGGCTACTTTGATTTTAGAAAAGATAGGGTTCCGCAGAGATAAACACTTTCCCACAACTAAAAAGAGTTAAAATCTACGCGGACGAAGTCGCAGGTAACAGCTAGTAATTAATATTTTTATATTTCTTGTAGGTACATAATACCTATAACGGGGGCGCGTGTTGTTTACTTTTGTTAGTTTTTAATACAAGTGTGCTGATGTTGCAATGTAAACAAATCATATATTATATGATCTATTCAAATTTTCAATTAATACTTGCACGAACTAACCTACCTTTTGTTTGCATTCTACTAACTAATCTTTTGTGTAACTTTAAAGCAAACTATATGCACATTATATTATTAGATACCATTAAGTTACAAGTACCTATTACGTACTAGAGTTGATACCTCTGAGAAGAGTGATTTTTGCCAATGCAAACTTTTTATCCTTTTTATTTTATCTTATCTATACATATAATAAAATCGTAGGAAAGTCAAAACTGTACATTGAATATTTTTTTAAAAGAATACTTGGGGCGTGATCTACAATCGATATCGAAGCCAAAAATATAGTTTTTAGAATTTTTGTCTGTATGTACGTCCGGGCTAAACTCAAAAAGTACTGCATGGATTTACTTCAAATTTTGCATGAATATTACTAACAGGTCGGGTCAACATTTAGGCTACATATTATCACGCTATCACCTACGGGAGGAGCTGTGAATCTTTATTTTTCTTACGCATTCTGTGACAGCGTGTAATCTAACGACGCATATTTAAATGTTGTTTTTGAGTAGGCCATGCTATTATCTAGCTTTACACTATAAAAACTACGCCATTTAAGTAACTTGGGCAGAGAAATATAGTTGGGTTCCGCGGCGACAAACACTTTTTAGTTAAAATCTACGCGGACGAAGTCGCAGGTAACAGCTAGTCTTAATAATATTTTAAATTGACGTGTCCAAGAAATATTAAATCATATTATGATAATAAAGATTTTTGACTTTAACTTAACATAATCCCAGGTCCAATCGAGTTTAATGTTTTTTTATAGTACATAACTTTACATAAAGTATACAGGATATCTTAGCCCTCAGTGTAAAAGTAGTTAATTGAGAGATACCTTCCAGACCAAATAGCATATAAACATTATGTATAACGATCTTTCCTAATATTATCAAAAATATTACTTTATAAATCTTATACTCTTTTCAATGCTAACAACTGGTTTTGGGCACCAAAATTATCATGCTATGTCTTGTACCAAACTACCTATTATAGATAAAATGTACGAAGAGTTCCTCGCCACAATCGATACCTGATAAGTGACCTATAACTCTATAGTCTGTACCGTCGGTAGCCCAATAGTTCGTCACAGACTACCCCGGCTAGTTCACCCGACTGTACAAAAACATGTTCATTAAAAATATTCTAACAAATCGGTGCTTTCTATTCGTTCACGAGTGCTTTACGATACAATACCAGTGTGACTCACCCGAGGGAAGTTGCGTGTACGACTGCTTCTACCCCCAAAGTAACTTGACCCCTCCATCCCTTCCTTCACTTTGCTAATTGGATTAAAAGCGAGGGCGTCTTTGGTGTCGCGAGCTCAACGTTCTCTGGACACAATATGTAGAATAGGGCTGTGCGTTTCGTGTTAATTTTTTGTTCATTTCTATGAGTCATGATTGAGAGTATTCCGTGTTAGGGAAGGAATTTCGCATTGTTAAGGGCAGAACTTTCTTGCTATTATAAATTTTGTCGTTTAGGAAAATAAATAATAGTAATATATAAGGAAGACCTATAAAATTGTCGTTTTGTTTGAATAAAATACGTAACATTGCTTTTTTACATACAAATTATTTCATCAATATTTTTAGTTTTACTTATATGAAGCCGATCAGATAAGATCACTTAAAGTCCGAAAATAATAAAAACAAAATATATTTAGACTATTTTGTATAGGACTCTCGAATTTAGATGTATCTAACTAGAGCAATTTGGTAGGAAAATATCTATAATGGAATAGTCAGAAATAGCTACTACTTTCAGGTTTAGTATTTACTTTTAGGTTTCTGCACAACGAACAGCTTTTCAATAACTAATACATTAAAATTCGAATGAAAAGCGAAAATAGACGTTACAGCGAGGCGTGAAATCGAACTCATACTGAAATTACAGTTTGCAATCGCTTAAAAGGTTCTGCCAACGAACTTTTGCTGTTCAGTTAATTTTATCTCTTTGCATTTCGCAATAAACTCGCGCAATCCGCGGTAATCCACTAATTACTGCACTCAGAGTTAAAGTAACTTTATTATATTTGGACTTGCTATATTTACATTAGTTCACTCTTAATATAGATGTAAGAGCAGCGATAGCTCAGTGGGGAGACCAACAGACTGCATTGCAGAGGGTCTCGGATTCAAACCCACGTCGCGCACCTCTGACTTTCGGAAGTTATATGACTTTTCGAAATTATGTGCGTATTGATTGACAATTATCGCCTGCTCCGTGCCTCGGAGAGCACGTTAAGCCGTCGGTCCCGGCTGCCATGAACATGGCAGTCGTAATTGGGAGAGTGTCGACACAAAAGATCCCACTGGGTCGAAGTGTCGCCGGTCTGCACTGACTGGCCCCCACATAAGATAAGATAATATAGGTGTAGTGAAATAGTAAATAGACTTTTAAATTTTGTCTGTTTTTATTGTATTTATACTTTTCAATAGCCGCAGCCGTTATTAAAAAAATACCAAAACCAGTTTGAATGAGGTTTTCAGTGATGTTGATTAATTTAACTGAACGGATGGCGCAGCGAGCATGATTCTGCCTTGCGGCCGCGCCGCCGCCGCTGCACTAAGTAATGTGGGCTTTAATATCACACAAGACAATTATTAGTTGAGTGAACAGCAAATGATTGTTCTGAATATGTTTGTATTTTGGGTCCGGTAATGTTTGTGAAGTCTTCCACAAAACAGGGCATCATGCCACGGACGGGAGTTTCCATATTTAATTGCCTCTTAACTACGTTTTATTTAATTCTTTAAATTGGGTTGCGTATATGATACATGTTCATGCATGCGTATATAAACGGAGACACAACTGGTGGTCGGATTAAGCTTGGTGTATCAAATACGATCTGTAAAATAACATAGAGTAGAGACCTCAACTTCGCCTCGGCTGCTATGAGGGCGGTGTGGAGGCCACTGCTCTTAGACCACACGACTGCTTACCATCAGGTGGAGTGTGATCATTTAGGAGAGCAAAAAAAATATATATATATATTAACTTCCGTTTCCTATTGTTTTTTCTGTACGAGCGAGAAAAATGTATACAGTCAAATAATTATTTTCTTACAATACTTGTTAAATAATTTTGCTACAAAGGTTACAAAACAAATTCAAACACGGAACTAACTGTAATTACATACATTTTTGTATCTTTGTATCTCGGTAAACTACTACGTCATCCACGCATTCGTTTCAGTTAAGTCTATCCAATAAAACTATAGTAGTAACCTGAAAAACGTGCATAACTTGAAACTTGGAATAGTGCTTACTCTGCATCTAATGATAAGCGGTTACTGAATCCTAAAAGCAATTTAACGCTCAAGTGATGCTAAGAATATGCATTATTCACTTTAGATTTTTTTAAAGACCTCTTTTTCCTTTGCCCTAAAGTTGACAAGTGCAGGGAATTTGGGCAGAAGAGGCTCTCCACTTCTTCTCATATCTTCACATCATAAGTTGTTTGTTATTGTATGAATTTGTATTGTATATGTTCTACAGAACGATTTAGACCAAAAACTACAGTAATCTGGAATCTTTGCTGTCTTGTTTGTATAGACAACGTTTCGATGTCGCCAATTACGAGTGCTATATACCGTACGTCACAGTAATTTTTCTTCTTCTGTTCCGAAATTCTTGCTTTAGAAGAAACGCATGTCAGCAGGGCAATGGCTGGGGATCAAACTCACGATTTGCCAACGAATAATTATAATATGTTAAAGATTTTATTTTTATTTGTTGCAGAAAATGCTGTGCTATTACGTGTTGTATGCCTACGTTATTCGAATTGTCCTGTCCGTTGATGCCGGTAAGCTGTATTTTTTTAATATTTCTATTGCTATAATTATTGTTAATTATCGTTTTAACGGTGAAGGAAAACATCATGCATGTCTTAGAGTTCTCCATAATGTTCTCGAAGATAAGTAAAGTCTGCAAAGCGGCACTGGCCTAGAGTGTCGGACTATGGCCTAACCCTTCTGAAACTGTAATGAGGCCCGTGTTCTGCGGTGGGACAGTTTAATACAGGGCTGATATTATTATTTAGTTTAGTTTTTATGAAAGTAGTTTTATGTAACAAATATACTTAATATTAGCAACTATAATTAATCTATACATCTATACAAATAAATAAAATTGAAGTGTCTGTTTGTAATGTCAAAATAACAGCTTTTTATCTAATACATATGAAAGTATATAAGGTACCTAAACGAAAACATCTATTTTTAAAATTTTTGTCTGTCTGTCTGTTTGTTCCGAGTAATCTCCGAAACGGCTGAACCGATTGTGACGGGACTTTCACTGGCAGATAGCTGATGTTATAAGGAGTAACTTAGGCTACTTTGATTTTAGAAAAAATAGGGTTCCGCGGAGACAAACACCTTTTAGTTAAAATCTACGCGGACGAAGTCTCAGGTAACAGCTAGTACTAGATAATAATGTCAAATAAAGAAAAACATGTTTTCTATATACATTTATTTATAAAGTCGCCGATAATGCCTCTACTTGACCAGCTTTAATCAGACTTAAAAACAAAACAACTAGGAATATTTAGGCTCGGCACAATGCATATTAGTACCTCGAATTTGGAACCGGCACAGTAAGGATGCTTGTACTAGCAATAAGGTTGCCTAAGCCATTGTGCCATGCGTGCAGTCAACTTAAACATCAATTAATTGCGAGACAGCAGTCGTTCTCGCCTATGAATTCAGTACGATTTATAAATAGCATATTATATCTACAATACAATCAGTCTTTACTGTATTCATGGGTGCCACTAGGATTACTTTCAGGGAGATGCATCTGCCTGTACGCAATTATACTTATAAGTGATATAAAATATATAATTAGACATGTATACTTATAATCATAATCATAATCATTTATTTGTCAAACATAGGTATTTACATATAAAGATCTTGGATACAAAATACTTGGTGCGCTATGCTTTGCCAATATTGACATACAAACAAGTATCATAAAAAAAAAAAAAATAATTGTATACTTACATATTATGTAGACACATGTAATGTCAAAATCAAATCGCGTGCGTACTTAAACAAATAATATATATTTAATAAGCATTTTTATTCTTTTATTTCAATTAAGGTTACACAATAGTTACTTTTTCTATGATCGCCACACTAGGCGCAGCCTGTGTCGTGGCTATCAATGAATACGATTGACTTACGCCTAGAACTTAACTATTAAAAAAACATGAAAATAAATAATAAATAGTTCACTGAATATGTGTGTGTGTGTGTGTGTGTGTGTGTGTGTGTGTGTGTGTGTGTGTGTGTGTGTATGTGTGTGTGTGAGTGTCTGAGTGTGAGTGATTGTGTATGTGTGTAAACTTGTGTATGTAAAATATGTACCTATATATATATATATATATATGTAATACATATGGAGAGCAATAAATCATTGAAATAAGGTCAGGCCTGTGGAGTTCTTGCGTGGTGTTACCCGAACACGTAATTCATTTTAATTTATATGATAACTTATGATTTTAATTTGAGTGCTATACTTACTACAGTTAGTTTTAGATAAACAAACAAAAACTAATTGTATTTTACACATCATTTAATATTTGTTGTTTTCAGAAGTTGTCGTCCTTCGCGCGGTGCGTGGTCGTGACGCTCGTCTCCCCTGCGGCCAAGGAAAGGTTTTCCTTGACGGACCCGATTCCTACGTACTGTGGCTCAAGAATGATCGCGATTTTCTCTATCGGTTCCCAAATGAGGAGACAGAGAGGAGGTAAAGACTTGAGAGACAAAAATAACGCCACTGATCAACGTAATAACTCATGACTACCTGCAAAATGTTATTACGAATATTTTTATATTAATTAATATAAGTATGATAATCAGGTAAATGGTAATACATAGTCGATGCTTGTAACACAAGAACTACGATTTCGATTTTGAAATAGAGGACTCATTTAAAAAAAAAAATGTCACATTTTAAACGCAAATGATACAGAATTTATTAGACAAGGACGTGATGCATTTCCGCAAATTATAAAGTATATAGGAAGGATATGAAAGCCTATGCGCTCCTTTTATAATTAATCTATAGATACTAATATTATAAAACTGAAGAGTTTGTTTGTTTGTTTGAACGCGCTATTCTCAGGAACTGCTGGTTCGAATTGAAAAATTCTGTAAGTGTTGGATAGCCTATTTATCGAGGAAGGCTATAGGCTATATAACATCACGCTACAACCCACGAGGGCCGCGCAGTAACCATAAACGCGAGTGAAACCGCGGGAACGTCTAGTTATATATAAAATAGGCAGAAGACTATAACACGTAAATATCGCCAGCTATAGTTTCTGCCTAACGCAATAATGGGGAGCCTATTATCGTCTACCGGGCAAGTATCCAGACTTTATACTTCTACTAAAAATTTCTTGCCATGAAAGCCAAATAACACTCGCTAACCAAACAAGGATCTCTGTGCTCGAGATCTCAGAGATGAACCATCCCTGAGACCTCATGTACAGTGATTCCGATTGCACCAAACACCAGGCAGACATCTAATAAATAATATGAATGTAAATTGTCTCCAGACCGTTAAACCATGACCGTATATTCGGTACGTCGTGTGACGGCACTTCCTGTCCCGACGACACCTCGCTACTGCTGAAGCGCGTCACGGACCAGGACGGAGGGCTGTACAGATGCAGAGTCCACTACCAGGCCTCGCCATCTGTCGACTACGTTATCGATGTCAGGCTTGTTGGTAAGTACACTACATAGATTGTTATACTTCTGTGATGGGAATAGATGGTCCGTCAAAACGTTGTTTGTTGCGATATGTGATCAAGATATTGCTGGCGTTCAAGATATTGTTGGCCTGTTTTATTATCAGCTTGTGGTCTTTTCAATAGAAATTTCGATGACTTGAAATGGTCTTTATATAACCTGGCACCAGCATACCTTCAATGTAAGCACATCAGCTTTAGTGAGCTTGTCTGTGGCATACAAGTAAAAATTATACCTAATTATTATAAAAGAGAGAGAGCGAATTTCATGTGTTTATAAAGAGTGTATATACCGGATCCGAACGTTTCTCGACCAGATCGGAGGCGTTCTGGACAAAAGCCAGGTTAAGAGCTCCTTGAACCGACGGGCGTGTATGAGGAATGTGATGAAAGTGAATGAAGCCAGAGAAGTGTCAGGTCGTAGCAAATGGAAATCCGTAGTCTCTGCCTACCCCTCTGGGAAACAGGCGTGAATCTATGTATGTATACCGGATCCGCTGCATTAACTTGAAAAATGCCTTTTAAAGGTACATTATTCACACATTCACATTCATAATTATATAATGTTTAATCCGGGCGAAGAAATTTAGTTAAAGAATAAAGAGGAAACAAGTTAGTTCCTTTATTTACTGTTTAAATACAATTTTAGAGCCCTTATTCCTAATCCTACACTCTAATTACTATTGTTCTTGATTAGACCGACGATCACAGATTTCTCTAAAATAATAAATAATAATATAACATCTTCACACGATCCGATAATGTCTGGCAGATTCCCCTGGCATGCCGCGAATATACAACGAGGCTGGTGCTGAAATCGACAAGGGATACGTCGGACCTCTCAGTCTTGGATCTGACCTCACCCTCATCTGTGAAGTAGACGATGGTAAGTACTCGGTGCTACTTATAATCTGACAGACATACCTACAGAGAAATCAATTTTCTGACCTGTTAGGGATCTATTAAGTATTAAGTATGAATCTTTATATCTATACTAATATTATAAAGCTGAAGAGTTTGTTTGTTTGAACACGCTAATCTCAGGAATGTTGGATAGCTATTTATCGAGGAAGGAAGGACCGTAGCGTGATGTTATATAGCCTATAGGCTACGACCCACGGGGGCGGCGCAGTAATAATAATCGCGGGTGAAACCGCGGGCACATCTAGTTTTTTATACCACTAAAAGCATAATGGACTATGCGCCCGACCCACTACACGTAGAATAGGCCCGTGCCAAACGGTGGGACAGTTTATAAATACAGGACTAATAATGATGTATATAGTCATAGTCAAATAGCCATATCCCAAAGGGGTCCACAAACAACTATTACTCCGAAATTCCTTTAGTTAAAATGTTCAGTCCCACATAATAGAGGTCGAACTAATTGCCGTCT
Source organism: Catocala sponsa (assembly GCA_963564715.1). Lineage (NCBI taxonomy): Eukaryota > Metazoa > Arthropoda > Insecta > Lepidoptera > Erebidae > Catocala > Catocala sponsa. Next base: position 6,623,734 of record OY751326.1, read on the forward strand.
ACTAGTCACAGTACGAGACGATGGTAACCGATTAGCGTATCTTTATCAAGGTTCTTCTTCTTCTTTTCGTGTGGTTAGTGGCCAACCTGTTGTCAAGAGTTGTTCAAGCCGCCCGTAGGCCTCTGACATGGCTTAATGACTGCTGTCAATTTGACAACAAACGGGCAAAATATTCATTCAACTTTTTACGTGCCCTCCGAAGCACGGAGACACTCAGATGAAATACCACTATCTATAGACTGACCGCACCCAACGTTGCTTAACCTCGCTAATCGTTTACCGATCAGTGAGTGCAACTGGCTATGAGCGCTTACTTAACGTATACATAGATCAAAACCTATTATTATCATTTGCCGTTTAGATTAATGTGTCCTCCCTGCTAGCTGTAACCTAAACGGATCATGACTTGTTCTAGACCAACCAGACACGTTGGTGTATTGGCGTCGCAACGGCATCATAATAGAGCGTGCGCACACCGCGCGTCCGGGCGTGTTGAGAGCCGAGGTGCGCCTGCGCAACATCACACGCGCCGAACTCGACGCGCACTACGAGTGTTTAGCGCAGAACGCTGACGTCACCGACCCTCTAACGGCTAGTGTAGTGGTCAAGATGTATTGTGAGTATTACTAATATAAAATTACTTTGTTAGCTTATGCCAATAGGGCATTGACCTGACCTAAAACCTATCTCAGGCCTGAGTGCATCAACGTCCGTATGTTCACAGTAAACTAAAAAGCCTTATACAAGAAAATTAAGTTAATTAAGTTATTACCTTATTACATTATTAATTCTAGATTTTAACTGAACTACACTGACTTAGTAATTGGCAATTCGATACACAATTATTATGACACACAAGACTAAATCCATCGCTATCTACAATACTAATTACAAGCATTTTTATTCATTGACTGCCTCGGTAGTGGAGCAGTAGTTAATCTGACTATGCATGCAATAATTCTTAAAATTTAATTTGGTATCTGTGATAAATTCATCATTGAATTCATTAGTGGCAATCATCCTAAAGAGTCAAAAAGACTCAAAATAACAGAAATGATTTGAATTAACTTGCTTTTTCGTGATGGCACGAGGCTATTCTCCTAGTATTTAAATTATTGTCACAGTGGCTCCCCTCAGCGTCGAGATCCGGCTAAACAACAACTTCGACTTCGAAGCTGGTCAGCCGCGCGTGGTGGACTGTGTGGTGGTGGGTTGCATGCCGCCTCCCTCTGTCACGTGGCACCTGGGAGAAAGTATGCTGAGGCCTAACGTACATAAGGTACTGACCAACATTTTATTTCGTTAAGCTGCTAGGTCTAATGTGTATTCATATGCTGCTGCGGATCATTAGATTCCGGATTACTGGTTGGAGTCTTGGATCTGGCCAGCTAAAAGATCTTTGGTTTTCCAGTCAAATGTTTCACAATAATAGCGCCGTGTTTGGGAATTGGTGATAGTTCATCACCCGTACCTCGGCAAGTACAATGCCATTGGTTTTGCGCCTGACCTCGCTCGTGATGCGGTCTCATCGGACAATGAGAATGAAGAAATAGCCTACACTTGTATTTGCACACACAATTGATCGCAAATGGCTTGTCACCGCTTAGATTGGCTGCCATAATAAAAACATTGTCTGGAGAACATTATGTTTACTATCTTACATCGCTTATACTAACTGCCGAATGAAATAGTTTCAGCGCGGCTGTATTTTAAGTACTCTGCTTGGTACATGTCGCCTCCCCGAATGAGCATTGAGCTATAATTTACCTATTAGCCAAGTATGAGTTGGTAAACTTCATACAGCTTCGAAGCAAAAATACAGTTAATAAGTTAGGTGTGGAGGATGTTTATAATATTTTGTTATTTCGTTTAAGCCACTGAATATAATATAACAATACTACCTACAGGCCTACAGGTGGTCAGTAGCAGTAGTCAGTGACAGTAGCAGTCAATTTGATCCAGATCTGTTTTTATCGCTTCATAGTCAGCCAAGTGTTATAAGTACTTAATATACGGTCGACTCGGTAAGCTATGAAGCTGGAGAAAATGCGTACAAAGCTCTGTGATGCCGATCTTCAAGAACCAATGGCTCACTGGCGAGAGATATACACACCTCATTATTTGATAAAACAAAATCTTGAGTTCCACCGTTATTGTTAGTATGGGGATTACACTGCTACAAATAATAAAATTATCGATAGATTTTTGCTGTATAGCACCCTGCAGGTTAGCAGGGTTCAACGAATTATCGTCATATGATGGTAACCAAATAATATTCTGTTAGTTGGAATCGTCCAGTCCAACGCCTTCAGCGATCATTTCTCTCACATACGAGCAAGCTCTGGATTGAACTGCCTGCTTCGGTGTTTCCCGAGCGCTATGATATGTCCTTCTTCAAACGCGGTTTAAAGAGAGTTCTCCTGTCACGGTAGGCAGCGGCTTTGCAGTGTCCTGACATTGCTGAAGTCCATGAGCAGCGGTTACCAGTTTCCATCAGGTGGTCCACTTGCTCGTCTGCCACCAATGGCAGACGTTATATGAGACGTCATTTATTGATGAATTATAAAACTGAATATAGCACCGAGTAGGCAATACACTATGCTACACAACGATATGCAGTTTTCAACACTAAATCCGCTTTTACCGATACTTGTGATTTTTCTAACTTCGAGTGTATAGGTATAAAGTGTGGTTGCGCGCGGGTTAGCGGGGAGACTGATGTTCACGAAGATGTGTGAAATCTACCAACACGCATTGGGCCAGCACGATGACTATCTTATCTTATCTTATGTGGGGAGCCAGTCAGTGCAGACCGGCGACATTTCGACCCAGTGGGATCTTTTGTGTTGACACTCTCCCAATAACCACTGCCATAGATGTTCATGGCAGACGGGACCAATGGCTTAACGTGCTCTCCGAGGCACGGAGTAGGCGATTATTGTCAATCAACACGCACATAATTTCGAAAAGTCATGTAACTTTCCGAAAGTCAGAGGTGCGCGACGTGGGTTCGAACTTGAGTCCCTCTGCATTACAGTCTGTTGGTCTCCCCACTGAGCTATCGCTGCTCTTTTGCACGATGACTATAGCCTCACCTTTCCGCGACCCAGCCTTTTCATATTAAAGAGAGGATAAGCGTAGTAATGAGACAATTTATATTATTGTCTCTTATGACAGTCCTTTTTTTAGTATTATAGGAATCTCTTTTCGAAACATTGTTTTTAGGGTTATATGTTTATACAGGAGCTCCACGACGGCAACTACACAGTGTCTTCCCTGACCCTGGCGCCATCACTGCGTGACAGTAAACACGAGCTGATCTGCAGAGCGCACAACTCACACCTTCCCAATACTGTTTTCGAAGATTCGGTTACTCTAAATGTTGGATGTAAGTAGTAGTTACAGCTTCTTTTTTTTCCTTAGCCTTTCGTTATGCACTGCTGGGCACAAGCTTCTTTCCTTGGACTTTCAAACCATATTGTTCAAAGACATTCCCTACCAGTCGCTTTCTAAGACGTCTAAGTCATCTCGCCATCTCCGTTTAGGTTACAAGTTATTAAAGTCACCAATTATTATGAGCTTTTAGTGAAAGACTGTGACTAGATTTAAAATAATAATTATTGGCTCTACTTTCATAACATATTCCTATATATGAGTATATAAATTTTCATACATTGTTTATGTTACGTTACGTTACGTTTACGATGTGCTTAAATGACATACGCCTGGCGACCACTCTGTCCTATGTAGCTGCAATGAAAGTTTGTCTTACTATCGAATACCACGTTACCGCTTTATCATCATTTTCATTTCTATTTTATTACATATATATTTCAGACCGCCCAATATGTCTAACAAATCGTGACGAGACGATCGGTGCTGTCCGTCGCGAGGCCGAAACGGTGACGTGCTTGGTGGAAGCCTCGCCAGAACCGCTGCAGTTCAGCTGGACGTTTGCTGACTCCAAGACTTTGTACACCAGCGTTACAGTGAGTATGGCATAATTATGTTGTTACCTTTAACTAAATCCATCTCGCAATAGAATTTCAGAATAACACCCTCCAGACCACATACCGTCGGGCGGCCAACCTCGGAGATTTTATAGTGAACAAGTGTATGCGCAGACATGTTCTATTCCCTAACTCTTATAGTCCTATGGGACCGTAATCCAACACGACCGCAGACAGATCGGTTGCAGAACCAATGGCTAAAAGTGCTTGCCGAGGCACATCGTATGCAACATCGCCAACTTTTTTACTCTGAGTTGATGTAATGGCAATACTTTGAGAATTTGTTGACAGAATAACCCTTTTGCTAAGCTAGCCTAAGCGTTTGTTGGGTCGACCCAGGATACAGATCCGGCATTTTTTACTCAGCAGTCGCGTTCACCAGCGCTGCGACACTAAGGCGTTCAAATAATTACAATATAGCTAGCTTTACATATGTTTCTTAACGGTAATAAACGGTCTCTTTAGAAAGTTCCTGGTCACCATCACCGGTACTCTTCCACCTTGACGTGGCTGTCTCGTGATGGCGACATCGGACTTTTGCTCTGCAGAGCTACGAATGCGTTTGGTGAACAGAAGAGACCCTGCAGCTACACCATCTCGCCTGGTGGAGCTCCACTCACGCCTGACTGCGTGGTACTTAGATCCTACCCGAGTGCTTTAAGGGTCCAGTGTAAGAAAGGTAAACTAGTATTACAATATGGAATGATGATATCCAATTATACATACATACATAGATTCACGCCTATTTCCCAGAGGGGTAGGCAGAGACTACGGATTTCCATTTCCATTCAAGACCACTTCCAAAAACAATTAACATTTTCGAATAGCCAACACAAACGTATATTAAACTAGATTTTGCCCGCGGCTTCGCTCGCGTAAATGTAGGTGAAGTTATGAATAGTTATGATAGTAACAGTACTTTTTTCTGTATTTAAGGTACCCTATGTCCTTTACTGTTCTTCTGACATTGTGTATGCGAAATATCATGATGATCGATCTAGTAGTTAAAGCGTGTAAGCGTTACAAACAAACTCACATTCGCATAATTATTTAATACTAGCTTTTGCCCGCGGCTTCGCTCGCGTTAATTTAGAATTTGACAATCAATTCGGGTTGTACTCTGCTTGTAATACTATAATTCAATCATGATTCGAAAGACACGTGGCGCCATCTATTATCATAAAAACGTTATTATTGTTTTCCTAGGGAACAGTAATTTTTTTCGGGATGAAAGGTAGCCCATGTCCGTTTCTGTACACCTGTCAACGTATATGCAAAATTTCAGGATGAATGGTTCAGTGGTTTAGGCGTGAAAAGATAACAAACAGACAAACAAACAAACTCATTTTCGCTTTTATAATATTAATTAGGATTAGGATAGTTAGGATGTGAGTGTAGTACTCCTATGCCCACTCTTTCGGGACTATACAGTCGTCTACGTAATACAATATGAAGAAGTTCTTCTAAACGGGCAATATTTTACTGCAATATGTAATCGCATTTAATTTAAACTATACCTAGTCCGGCCGAATCTATATCTACTAATATTATAAAGCTGAAGAGTTTGTTTGTTTGTTTGTTTGAACGCGCTAATCCCAGGAACTACGAGCTCGAATTGAAAAATTCTCTTTTTGTTTGATAGCTTATTTATCGAGGAAGGTTATAGGCTATATAACATCACACTACGACCCACGGGGGCTTCGCAGTAATCATAAACGCGGATGAAATCGCAGGCACATCTAGTAAAATATATTGTTGGACATAGTCGTATACAATATTGCCCAGTATTTCATAACATGGTTACTATTGCCGGTCATAGGCACAAATTGCAAACATGTAATACCCGGTAAGAACTCACCTAACATGTTATTTACATATCTCTTAAACTATCATGTTCTTAGAGTTTCGAATGGATTAACCATACATACAAATATCCACTTTATCTTAGCTTGGGATGGCGGGCGTCCTCAAACAGTCCACCTTGAGATCCTGGATGAAGAAGGGACAATTCTCCACAATGTGTCTGACGCGGCCGGCCACTTCCACCTGCCCGATGTTGAAGAAGAGCGGAACCTTACCGCGCTGGTGTACGCCAGCAGTGCGAGGGGCAGGAGTGACTCCAAAATCATACATCTGCAGACCATGAAGCCGCTGACTGCTTCAGGTAACAAACATAGTCTTACGTCTATATTCTGAACTAGGTAGGTACGCAAAGATGATAAACGATAGTAAAAGTGTTTTAAAATTTAAATAATGGAGTAAATATTGATGCTTATTGAGCGCCCACATTTTTCTCGATCTTAAATTTCGTACCACTTATTGCTAGCCCCAATATACCTACAAAAAAAAATGATTTTGAAGATAGTTCCTAATTTTGTAATGTAGTCAGTAACTTCTCGGTTTCATAAACGGGAGCACACCGTTCGGTGGAGCAATGGATGAAACGTTCACCGTAGATTAGATTCCTAGCGGAATAAAATTTGTGTATTTTACAAATACTCATAGTTGTCCCGTCGTGCCGGTCTATTCATACTGTAAACCAGCTAGTGTCTATTACAACTGATCATATATAATTATAATCCACCAATATAACAGCCGAACAATCTATGTATCTGAATACTGATCTATGTTGTCTAAATGAATTTTCTTCAAGCAGTAACGGAGAACGCGCCACCTCGTCCATGGACACGCTGGCTGGAGGCGGCTGCTGGCTCCGTCGCAGTAGCAGTCGCTATCACAGCCACCGCCATCTGCATCAGAGCACTCAAGGCGAGGCGCGACAACTCCGAGCTGAACCCTGACCTCGTGCCGAGATCTGATGGTGAGTTTACGTAACCTTCAGCATGTATGTACGTCCTTGAAGCCATAAGAGGTAACCTAGATACACTTTCATATTTAATGGACGTTGAAAATCTGATCCATAGGTACTATATTATTACTATACTTATATAATACCTAATATATACTATTCGTGTTGATGAACTAAGAATTAGCATTGTATAATAAATAGCGAAAGAACTTACGTAGCTATTATTCTAAAAATTGCGCTTTAACTATTTAGGTAGGTACCTACCAGTTGTTACTTAAATCAATTTTGTTTAGAGAAAAATAGAAAAACGATTTCACCTTTCGTGTGCTTATAATACCTGCTACTTTCTATATTTTAAAATCATCGCCTTGTACTAGGCAGAGCTGTATTCAGTGCCGGATTAACGAGGATTCCGGCGACTGGGACCGCAATTAACTCGGACCGCGGTCCCAGTTGCCGGATCCATTTAATTTTAATATTTTTCTGCCGGGCGACTGGGACCACCTATAAATAAATACAAAAATCTATTGTTCAAGCCAAATACAGTACAGTCAAACGAAAAAATGTACAAAGTAATTTCTTTCCTTGATTCAAAAATATCATTTTATAATTTACTTATCCTAGACATAGGAGTTTTTCTTGAAGCATTACTTTAAACATTTCTTCGTTTGACTGTACTGTTTTGGCTTGAACAATAGATTTTTGTATTTATTTATGGGTGGTCCCAGTTGCCGGAAGAAAAATATTAAAATTAAATGGATCCGGCAACTGGGACCGCGGTCCGAGTTAATTGCGGTCCCAGTCGCCGGAATCCTCGGATTAACCACGTAGCAAGAGTAGCAATTGCTACGGGCCCCGCGCGAAAGGGGGCCCCGCATATTTAAATCCACTCATCTCTGCCTGAGCGTAATTTTTTGAGTGAAACTTATTACTTAAGATGTGGTATATTGAATTTACTTAATGTCACAAAAACGTGAAATGTTACAACTTTTCCAACTAAGACAATCCATGTCAGACAATCGGTAACCGACTATTTCCTCAGCGTAAATAAAACACGGAATTTCATACGGCAAACGCACAAGTTCTACAAAATGTCGCTCGTATAAATTTGTAGAATTTCAGTCGGCCCAATAATCAGCTTTACAAAAAGTCTGACGTATGCAAGCACTCTTACCTGAAAGAATTTGCTACGGGCCCCGCGCTTGCTTAATCCGGCACTGGCTGTATTACAACCAAATAACGCCAGCCATGTTTAATGTTCTCTAGTCTATTGCAATACCTACATGCGCGTGGCCCGGCTAAGGCGTGGACAACAACTGATCTTTCTGGTCTTTCTGAACTAGAAATATGTAGTCATTTGCCAGTTTACTAATGACATAGAGTATTTAAATAAATAAGTAGTCTATTCATTCACTATCGAATACTCTTGTATTAAGTTATTACTTCGTTGTAATCTGTTAATTGTACACTCTTATATTGTCATCTAGCTAAGACGACGTTGAATAATATGCCCAATAGATTCACTCCTTATGACGGTGTAAGATGCAAAAGTATGAAAAGCGGGCTAAATGTGGGTTTAATACGTGATTAAAATGACATAAGAGCAGCGATAGCTCAGTGGGGAGACCAACAGACTGCAATGCAGAGGGTCTTGGGTTCGAACCCACGTCGCGCACCTCTGACTTTCGGAAATTATTATATATGACTTTTCGAAATTATGTGCGTATTGATTTACAATTATCGCCTGCTCCGTGCCTAGGAGAGCACGTTAAGCCGTCGGTCCCGGCAGCCATAAACATCTTTGGCAGTCGTTATTGGGAGAGTGTCGACACAAAAGATCCCACTGGGTCGAAGTGTCGCCGGTCTGCACTGACTGGCCCCCACATAGGCCACTTAAGGTAACATGACATAAACAAGTTAACTACACTACGGTAGTTTACCTCGCCTCACTCAAGTATAATAATTATCTAACCTGCCATCATCAACAACGTATAGTAGGTACCTATATATCTATAGGTATATATACTTATACGTTCTAACGCCACTTATCCAATAAACAACATTCCAAACAGCCTTCCGTGAGAGTCTCCAACTTGTGTGATCAAGTCTACTTTTGTCTCCAGGCTCTTTTCACCGTGAGCCAGACTTCACGCGCGAGGAGCGAATGCTCGGCACTACTAACATTACCGTAAACCAGCTCGCTGCATGTCAGAACGTAAGTTATTACGACGACTTGTTTTCTTTTAGGTTATATTTTAGGTAGATTTTGAAGATTATTTCATAGAGTTAATATGTACTACGTAGCTACTAGAGGAGACATCTCAACTAGATTGTTTGTAATAAGTACCTACGCATTGTTTATAATACTATTTGGCAACTTTCTTATTTTATTTATTACTAGCTGACCCACGCAGCTTCGTCTGCGTCACATAAGAGAACTTCCCCGTTTTTGCAACATTTTTATTAATGCTACGCTCCTATGGGTCGTAGCGTGATGTTATATATCTTATAGCCTTTCTGAATAAATGGGTAATCCAACACTAAAATAATTTTGCAATTCGAACCAGTAGTGCCGGAGATTAGCGCGTTCAACAAAACAAACTGTTCAGCTTTATAATATTGTATAGTTTGTTTGTTTGAACGCGCTAATCTCAGGAACTACTGGTTCGAATTGAAAAATTATTTTAGTGTTGGGTAGCCTATTTATTGAGGAAGGCTATAGGCTATATAACATCACGCTACGATCCACGGGGGCGGCGCAGTAACGATAAACGCGGGTGAAACCGCGGGAACATCTATATCTTCAGCTTCTTCAGCAGCATCTTCAGCTTAATAATGTTTAACATAATTATTGTTGCAGCAATATTCGTCGTCACCGGTGCCATGTCGCGTGCTGGTCGGATGCGGAGGTCGTTCACCTCCGCAGGACTCTTGCCCTGCCAGCCAGCACTCTTACTACGTTTAGTTCAGTAACAGGCGCCACTTTACTGTATACTTCATTTTGTTATAGTCATCATGAAACTTTATGCCTGACTACTATGGCCTGCAAACCCAATAAACAAAGATTACAATGAAAGAAACTAGTGGTACCTATTCAAAAGAGGGATAATTATTTCTTTTTTTAATGATCCAGCAGGCTGGTTGTTGATTTTAATGGCCCAAAAGCATACTATTACTATTACAATTAAAAATAAATATCACGTAGATAAATTGGACGTACTTTCTGAAAAACGTTCCAACCCACACTTGGGTCAAAATCGAGTTATTATTAGCAAATTAGTCACGGGGTTACTATTTACTAGCTGGAAAATTTGGTAGCTCTACTATCACTCTAAATATGAAATCATGACTTAGTAGCCCAACCCACATGTATGAAGAAGCAATACGGGATTGAACTTCAATCACGATTATCTCAAAATGTTAACTTTGTGGGATGGAACGTTTTTCAGAAAGTACATCCAATTATTATTGTTTTTTCTAAAATTTGTAAGTATGGTCACTCAAAAATGTGGTCTACCACCCTACGGTTGAGGTTTGGTTGAACGCGCTAATCTCAGAAACTACTGGTTCGAATTTTAAAAAGCTTTCAGTGTTGGATAGCCTATTTATCGAGGAAGGCTATACCTATGCTATATAACATCACGCTACGACCCACGGGGGTGACGCAGTAATGATAAACGCGGGTGAAACCGCGCTTATTAGAAAGTCATGAAACAATAAGGTCGATTTCCACATGCAATAATATTACGACACGGACAAAATACCTACTAATATTATAAAGCTGAAGAGTTTGTTTCTTTGTTTGAACGCGCTAATCTCAGGAACTACAGGTTCGATTTGAAAAATTATTTTAGTGTTGGTTAGCATATTTATCGAGGAAGGCTATAGGCTATATAACATCACGCTACGACCCACGGGGGCGGCGCAGTAACGATAAACGAGGGTGAAACCACGGGAACATCTAGTGTATTATATTTACGTCATGTGTCAAGTTAGAAAAGTCAACCTCAGCGATAATTAATTCTCACAGAAACTTGTGTCAAAACTGGTAGACCACTTTCTTGGTCGACTGTATACAATCTTGCATGCTTGCAAGAACAATAATTATTACTTATGTATCAATTCCTTTGATCAATAATAGACTAGATACACAATCCCATACAAAAGTCCTCTTTAAAACTGTCGCCAATTGTGAGTGTAGGTAATTCTAAGAATTCTAGTTGAAATAAATATACATTAATGCAAATTCAACCTTAAATCCAATACTTAAATTTGCATTCACAAAGCTATGTACAAAAAGCAATTAATTTTTACGACCTTTGTTCGCTGCTTAAATCACATCAAAACAATTTTAATCTTATATAATAACAATTTACAATAGTTGGCGCGTTCTCGCAAACGTTGGTCAAACAATCATAATATTTGGTAATTGATTCATATTTACTATTTAATTGGGTTTTTACTTTATGAAAAATACTTAGTGATATAAACTTACCGAAAAAAAGATATTCCTTCCAAAATCTCGGTGTTACGGTGGTTATTTGCACAATTTTTGAACGCACACTGCGGCATTTTGATGTCTTAATGTTGGCTATGATTGGATCATATTAATTTGAAATAAGAGCACAACCGTATTTGTGCTCTTATTTTTCGGCTCGTTTTTAAAGCGCTTACCGGACATCTAGTGTATTATTGATCGAAGATCAATTTGCATGGAGGACGATGTAATACTTATGAGCTGTGTTGTCTATTTGATATAGGTAGGTATCTACCTGGTTTGTAAGCCGCAAGTACTATACGTACCTACTTAGCTACATTTTAATACTTTTATAAGGTTTTAATGTAAGTAACCGCTTGTAAGCGACATATTATGTGCACGTGATTTGTACCAAACAATAATTGTAAGGTTATATTTCATCTGGCAATAGCGTTGCCCTCTGTTACCACAATAGTCTTGTGGCGACTCCGCACAGTCAAAGAAGCATACAATAAGCGCTTAAAATGACGTGTCCCATACAATGCTGAATCGCACAAGTGACATTTACACAGCGATTATGTAATTATTTATTGTTAATGATGTTTCAATAATTTAATAACTTTATACAAGGTATTACTCACTGAGATTCACGGTTGACCTTACATTACAGTGAGTATGGCTGAGCGCTGCGGACTCTGCCCTCTATCTCAAAAACGGTTGGACGTATGAAATTGAAAAACTGATTTTTGTGACCTTTGACCTTGAATAACTTACGGCGCATAGGTACACGCATTTTATGAGACTTTTGTGACAACTTTTAGAACAACAAAATGAAGGTGTATACGAGTTTACAGCTTATTATCTCTCATTCCGAGGTGAAACCCCCTAATATGACTGGGCTATATTCTGCCAGTACATAACGGCTGCACATATGCATATAAATGCAAAAGTTTGACGATTATTGTATGCTCGTCATAAATTCGGTCAATATCAACGAGGTGTACAATAGAAGTGCTCTGCTATGCTGAGGACAATAGAGGAATCTTGAACGGTTATTATAATAGTCAGTTTGATTTAACATACCACACATTGTTAAATTTTACGTCTACCGTTTTATTTTACTTAGCAATGCGTCCTGCAGGACGCTCATACGATTATACTCATATCATAATGTAATGTTGTTATTATAAAGGACTGATAATTTAAGTACATATTTATCCAAAATAAAAAGCCTACCAAAATGTTTCGTATTATATTTTTATTAATAAATGCTACGAACCTATGGCCTAACTGGTTAAAATGATTAAAATAAAATAGCAATTACGTAAGGATTTAATTTTTGAGCATACAAGGCTATAAACTAGCTGATGGTAGGTTTTACAGATTTTGTGACGGTAAGAATGAGGCAGCTCACGCGGAGAGTAGTCACTCGAGCGAGGACCGACCTTATTTAGAAAATAACGACAGAGTAGTTAGTAACACTATAACGGTATTTCGCTTGAGAGTCCAAGATCTTAAGGCTCATTTATATCTGTTTGTCCTTTTCTTTATCCCATAGTTAATGCGACCGTTTGTTTCTATCCTTTTCTCAAATCGACACCGCACGAACACGGTTATTTTATCTACAGATAACATTACCGTGGCGCAAGTATTGGCATTGCATGCAAGGCAATCAAAAGCTACAATAACCGCTCACTAACATGAAGTTTGTCTGATTCATTATTAATGCCTTGGTAATGTACTATCGACTCCAGCGATGGATGACCACTCCTAAGGTTAAAATCGCATAGCAGGCCAACACTTGGTACCCGTACCCGTAACACGCCCCTTTCTTTGTTTGAGTTTTTTTACACTATGCATTTGTTTACTGATTCTAAGGCAATACAAACTCAACTGGTCAACATGTGCAAACGAAAATTTTTCTGAAATGGTCATCCGTCGCTGGAGCCGATTGTACATATAAGAAGTAGGTTAGCACCCTACTGATGCAGCCATGGAGCAACAAAAGCGTGACATCAAAAGACTATTGAATGTTAGAAACACAAAAGCAACAATTCTTTAAACTTGGTGTCTACGTATCAATTCTACGGGGCCATTCATAAATTACGTCACACCAATTTCATCACCCCTTTTGACTCCTCCCCCGTCTTTGTCATAGCATTTGTAAGACTCCCCCCTCTCTAGGGTGACATAACATTTTTTTTTTCTGTTTAGGATTTCCCACTTCCCCCGCATGAAGCGGAGTATTACTGTACTTAGATAGATATTGAAATGTGACATCATGGAATTCGGGAACCCTACCACCTCTTGTCACACAATGTCACACATCGTCGGCCCTTTCCCTCCGCCTTAACAAAGTTATAACATTTGGACGTGGGACCTGAGTTCTGCAATAACAGAGTAAAAAATAGGTGTGATGTATGTAAATAGTGGGTAGGTACTTGTGTTGTATAAATGCTATTAATAAAAGTATAATAGTATATACGTTAAGACCAGTCTGCGAGTATACGCCGTATACCTAAGTCGTTGTTTCATCGCTCGTCCTCGTGTCTTGACGATCACAATACTCTTCAGTGGCGACGAGCAGTTTGGAATTCCACGTAAAATCATCTATCCGCTGTCATTCAAAGTGACGATCGGTAAAATAGCGACATATAAAGTGCACGATGATTGGAGATTGTATATCGGATAGTTAGAGCAATATTGCTTGGTGAACAAAATATCTAGTGACTTACAAGATTTACATTATAAACCCCCCACAATCGGTTAACGACGCGACGTTAACAGTTTTTTTGTCAGTATACGTCAAAATTTAACTGCTTCAATTAGTATAGTATAAAACAGTATACCTACTCCTCATACGGTACCAATATCCACACAGCATCACGGTTGCACTCGTTCGTACTTCTTCCAGTAGACGAAAGTGAAATCAGGTCCGTAACGTATATGTTTTTGTTTTTAGAAGATATATAGGTGATATAAACAACTGAAATAAAATATTATTCCGCTTTAATATTATACCTATAATTATTCCATTAGATTCAAAATATTCTATCTACATACTGTTCTGCAATATATAGTCTTTAATGGTAGATAAAGTGAGACAGCTATTGTGTAGACCAAAGATGTTGACGCTCGGCATGGGCAAGTACAATTTGTACGTTGGACGATAGATCTGCTACGTCTTAATAATTTGTGCATCTAAGCACCGTATTTATGCAATCTATTAAATTGGTTATTATTTTCTGTTATTATATTACACACGATAAAAGTAAAACAATATATGAATAATGATTGGAAATTACTCTGTGACTCAACAATTATCATATATTAGAAGTTCTTTCTATTGGTAGATATAATAAGTTGAAACGTTTAACCAGATCGACCATAAATCTTCATTGTCTTCATTATTAAGCCGATTCACCGAAACAGCCTAAAAGCCAACTATCTACGAGTTTGACAAGTTCTTATAAACGAAAAAGTTAACTCAATTGTCTTTGGATACGCTTGTGTGAAACGGTAGGTACCTACGTATACTTTCTACTTTTTATTTATTAAAATTAAATTGAATTTTATATACATTCCATATAACTATTAGTGCTAACTATATTATGTTGCTTTAATTAATGTCTCTTCGAAATAGTCATAGTTTGCGCGCACCACTCCCCAAATTCCACAGCCGAATTACCGTTGGATAGGCGCGGTCGCGACCATAACAAACAATGCCAAACCCTGCCTTCAAACTTCATAGTGAAATATAGTGTGATTTAGATCCTGATCGGGTGTTTTTCTTCTACAGGTTACGTCTAAGAAAAGAATAATGTCGGCATCTGAATTCAATCCTTACTTTACAGGGAATGGCACATACAAACCCATAAATCCCCTGATCTCAAAAGTTGGTGACTTTACTCCATTTTATATAGCAATTGCTATCTGCACATTAATCCTTGGCAGTATCCTGATATTGAACTTCGTCTGCTGTTGCTCCAGATATTCCGATTACTGGCTGGATAGACATACAGGCAAGTCATTAATTATTAGTCATAACTTTTCTACTACGATTATCACTGGCGTGTGTTCTTATAAAATTTTATTTTATTGCATTGCATTTTTTTGGTTTAGTTTAGAATCGGAGACTGTAATTAAATTTTTTGTTGAATCAGAATGTTGAAATTGTGCATCAATATACAAATTAGGTAATTTCTGTTATATACAAATTCTATAGATATTGTGTAGCTCCATCTATTGGTTAATGCCCAAATAGGCAGATTCATTTTATAAAATTAATCTGTGGAAGTACTTATTATGGTCAGGACATAGGAGATTCTGAATTAAATAAATGTGCAATCAGATAAAGGTATATTTTGTTATAACAAACAATTTCTCTTTGCAGGCAACCGTTGGCTTGTATCAATTTGGTCTGCAACGCCACACAAGCAGCCACCACTGGACTTCACAGAACTTGAAAGCAACTTCCAACAAGTGCACTACGTCCATCAGTTCAACGATAGTGGTGAAGACTACCGTGAACTGCATAAGCAAAACGTGCCACCATCTGTATCGCAACAGCCACTAACTTCTTCACAAGAGTACTTAGAACTGCACAAACGCGAAAGTGATATTTAAAAATGGCATTTTTAATGTTGTATCCTGCTGTAGCTGTTCTATCTTTATTTGTATTAATGATTATTATTCTTATATTACGGTTTGGAGCTCGCTGGTGCAAGCTTCGCCATCACACACTGAATGACCAGGATGATTGGAATGAGGAGGAGGCATATGAACAAAAGGTATCCTATGCATAATTTTGTACTGAATCATTTTTTGTAAGTGAAATGTAATATGTGACAACATATCTACATCACACTGTAACCTAATATATGTTTATTTTTTTCTGGCCATATTAATTGGATGTACTTTCTGAAAAATGTTCCAACCCACAAAGTTAACGTTTTGAGATAATCGTGATTGAAGTTCAATCCCGTATTGCTTCTTCATACATGTGGGTTGGGCTACTAAGTCATGATTTCATATGTAGAGTGATAGTAGAGCTACCAAATTTTTCCAGCTAGTAAATAGTAACCCCGTGACTAATTTGCTAATAATAACTCGATTTTGACCCGAGTGTGGGTTGGAACGTTTTTCAGAAAGTACGTCCAATTGTAGAAATTATAAACTTAGTATTGCATACATTTCTTTTTATTTTACGCATTCTTAAAGTCTAGTATTTATGCTAACTCTGTCTTTTTATTGGTTCTGAATACCAGTAAATAAAAAAGTGAAAATTAATTTGAAAATCTATAAAACTAGAATTAATTTGAGTATTAATCATAAACTTAGGATCTAAGTATATTTGCTAATTCCACTGATAGCAGTACACTTGAGACTTTCATCTCTATGACTTAGATAAGCATGTAGACTGATTTTTAATGTTATCACATGTGCCTAAACTTAGTGGATTATCTACATTTGTAAGACAATTGCAAGTATTTTTATATAAAGTAAAATGGAGTACAAACAACAATAATAACTGTGTACAGCGGCATCAATGAATAAGTATTATGGAATCATCGATTGCCTCTCATCTTTGTACATAATGTACAAATCAAGATTTAAAGATCATGTTGCATATGAAATTATTGTTTTAGTTTGTGCTCCACTTAAATGACACATCCATCTGATACAATTGTTTAATTAGTTACAATGGCATTATTTTATCTTAAATATTATATTGATCTAAATAATAATAAATCCGTCCATAACTAATGTTATTGCTAATTAATAAATAATAATCCGTCCATAATGACTTAAATTTATAAGATCCTCTGAAAATATCTGCTCATCACTTCAAAACTTATATCATCTGTGGCCATGATTTCATTGGTGTGCAAACCACATTCAAATTAGTTCTGTAATAGTAGAGAATTGGATTCAGACAGACTACACATTTGTTTAAGTATTTTTTTTTATATAGGTAATGTAAATAAATTTACAAATATTCTTTGGTCTACAATTACAATTCACACTGTAATATTGCACAAAATATGAATGACTAAATATTGCCCGCGGATTCGCTCGCGTTAATGTAGATTTATGTTAAGATAGGTTTTTTAGTAGCCTATATGTTATTCTGATCTATAAAAAAATAATACTGTAAAGTTTCATCAAAATCTGCTGAGAAGTTTTTGTGTGAAGGAGTAACAAATATCCATCCATCCTCACAAACTTGCACATTTTATTATTAGTAGGATAGTGGAGTAAGATCTCTTGATGTACAAATACTTTATTATTTGATGTTCTGTATTTGTAAAGTTTTGGATATTTTAAAAGCTAAGCAGATATTTTCAGAAAAATGAATGTAACCTATTTTATACTGTTTTATTTACTTAATATTTTACTATGTAATCAAATTATTGTACGAATTCTGTAGCTAGCTGTTACTATACGGTTGCTACAGTTTAGTTTAATAATAATAATTTGTTTGTCATTACTATTATGCATAGTCTTTTATACAATGAAGTTAAATATACACCAATTTTCATGTCA
The DNA here is from genome assembly GCA_963564715.1 of Catocala sponsa. Classification (NCBI taxonomy): domain Eukaryota; kingdom Metazoa; phylum Arthropoda; class Insecta; order Lepidoptera; family Erebidae; genus Catocala; species Catocala sponsa. The sequence goes on from OY751326.1 coordinate 6,641,576, forward strand.
ACCTGATGATTCATTTACACTGGATAGTCGGCCTACCTCAGCCTTTTGACTTGGTCAAAGAATTGCTTGTGGACAGGCAGGGTAGCCGAAATCTTCCTTTCGACCTAGTGTGATGATGAGACTGCTATTCAATTCACTTAGGCCCGGTTCCTATATCACGAAACGAAACGAGCCGTTTTACCTATGGACAGTTAATTTTCGACAAATATTCTATGAAAAATTAACTATCCATAGGCATAAAAACAATTTGTTTCTTGAATATAGCAACTGGGCTTAAGTGTATGTAAAGCCATTTACATTTAACTAATTTGTGCAAATAGTGTGAAGTAATAAATTAACACTTATATAATTATCTCTCTCACTCTCAGTATAAGCGTAAGTGTTAAGCTTTAAAACTTTATATACATTTAATGTAGTACATAGCTGAGGAATTTATTATTAGATCTTACAAGAATTATCTGACATATTATATATGTATTAGAAATGTTGCATTTATTATTACATTGTTTTATTCCCACTATAAAATAGCTAATGACTCATTTTGTTGTTTTAATTTGTCATACCCAGAACACATAGCATTTGGTAAGAAAGGCAATTGGTGGGGGTGCAAGCTTGCAAACTTACAAGGAAAATGTGTTAATATTCGTGTTATATCTATTGACTCAGTGATGTTATTATAAAGGTAATATCTCCAAATCAGGACAATTTTCAAGTACTGAACTTTTTATTTCATACCATAACTTATATGTTACAACAATAATTAAAAATGAGAATAACTCTACTTATAGACAAATCAATAATTATCATACATGTTTTTTTTTTATACGACTGAGGTGGCAGACAAGCATACGGCCTACTTACCTGATGGTAAGTGGTCACCGAAGCCTATGGACGCCTGCAACACCAGAGGCTTGCGCGTTGCCAACCCTTTAGGAAAGGGAGCGGGATGGGGGAAAGGGTGTGACTGGGCCTCCAGTACTCTTACTCACCGAACGAAACACAACAGTAGGACTACTGCTATTCCACGTCGATATTCTGTGAGAGAATAGTCCTTCCCCGGTCGAGCCGGCCCATTCATGCTGAAATCAGTGAGGCTCTACTATATGTATATATAGATGTAGTGGTCGAATACTCTTCAAGAGCCATCGCTTGTTGGGTTTTATCCAAAAGGATCCTCGGAAACCTATAATTATTGTAACCAATGTTATATTGTAGAGAGTGCTAATAGTAGTAATTTATCAAGTAGATATTAGCTCTACATACTAGTTAACCTTTTCAAAGCCAACGACTTGTATAGCAGTAAGAGATGAGATTTTCCTGGCCTCAGAGCCACGATAATAATAATGTTTATTGTTTCTCTCTCACATAGCTACAAAATACAAAATTGCACAAAATAAACTTAGTCTAGACATGTTTTTGCTACTCTGTGAGAGACTGGTATCTGTACTAGGAGACCTGTATGACAGATTACCAGCCTCTTCAGGCACTGGACTCATGCAGTACAAGAATGTCAGGTAAGTGTCTCGGTGGTATAAACATTACTACCAATTGGCAGTACCTATATTATACTAAATCTATGGTGCAAATACTTTTTTCGATTGTCTCACAGAGCGCTACGGCCAAAGAGTAAAGTAATACATAGGGAATCGGCTCGACTGACCGACATCGTACGGCGCTGCTTTATTTATTAACCTACGAATCTTCTTCGAAGAGGTTAATGAAAACACTGACGGTCTGTGTTAATTAGTGACAGGCATAACTCCGGAACCACTGGACCGATTGACTTGTAACTTGGTAGAGAAATAGAGGTCACAAGGTCAAATGTATTTTAAATGGCAAAATACTTTTACATTTAAGACGATGAGGTTGAATCCTGGGTTTTTACACCCATCTTGTTAGTAAGTAACTTTAAAATGTTATAGTGTCGATATAATTTTTTTTTTCTGACTTGTTTTCTTGGACTTCACATAAGAAGTGTTTCTTTTTTCAGTTATTTGAGCCTAAGTATTAAATAAAAATGATGTTTTATTTTTTAAAATTTAGGTTAGGGAAATATTCTTTTTTAGGTACTTAATGAATTAAAATAACTTTTCTATTCTATCCGATACAATGACAGTATTTTTCTTAATTCCATGTATTTTTTCCACTCCTTCAACTAACTGTTGATTCTCAATTTCATTCTGAAATTCAGCCGTGCCCTATAGGTAATCTCAAAAATGTTTAAAATAAAATTTAATTTTGATAGTTATTCACATTTTTCAATTTTCATTCTATGCAAATATAATATAAAGATATGCTTAATACAGTGCAGAAATTAGTTTTTTACAAATTCTTTGCATTTAAGACTAATTTAAGGTTCAAAAAGCACTATTTTAGGTTTATTGTCATTTTTAAATGAAAACACTCTTAAATACTTTTAAATTATTTATTTGTTTTCATCAAAGATACACTAATTGTTGATGTACCTACTAGGTATTCTATTTATTAGGTTCAATTTATTCGGTTTTAAAAAGAGTGGCTATGAGTTTCTTGCCCATTCTTCTCATGAGCCTTACACCCTTGCTTTGTTGAACGTGGCAGTAAATGTAAATTCACAGAAAAATTTTGTGTAACCTTGACATTCATAGTATTATCTTGTAACCTAAATTGAATAAATTTATTTTATATTTGATTTTCAATCTTGTCAAACCCATCAAGCATATACAAGTTAATTTTGCAAACTCTTGGTAGAACCAATTGGTGCCAATCAGGCTTAATGGGTAGGAATGCTGGCATCAATTGGTTTCAAGCCATCCTCCAGTGGCTACAGGAAGGCAAACACAGAAGCATAGATTCTTGATTACAGTCCATATTTGTTCATAATTTCAGAGCATATTTTGCTATCTTTATCTTTTGTACAAATTCACATTTTACAATAGTATCTCTACTATAATGATCTAATAGATTTCTATCCATTTAATAGTACAACAGCATTAATTAATACAAATATTATGATCTAATAAGTATCAATTAATGCTGTATATAAAGAGCAGGCACAGGGATGCCTGTATTACTGTTAACTGTGGCCATCAGAATGGACAGTCACTACTGATATTTTACATCAAAATAATTATAGAAAGTTGCTACTAATCGTCTGATAACTGCTAACCCCGATTGTTTTAAAGTACCTATTCAAAGGCCATTGTGAGATCAGGATGGCTGGTCACCTATCCAGTGAGAACAAACTGCGCAAATGAATCAAGTTTGATTTAACCAATAGTTGCTATCTTTTTATACATCATTTTGGACCTTATAGCAGCTATATATTATTATCTGATGATCAGTAGCAACTTTTTATAATTATTTCGATGTAAAATATGGATAATGATCATCCATTCTGATCGTCACTGTTAACTGCCTAACTCTCCTGAGAAATAAAACAGTGATGCTATTAGTATGAGTATAGTATCACCTATATTTTCACCACTTGGTTAATTGACATGTTGCTTTCTATATATTCTATATTTTACATTATGTCTATGATACTTATCCATATCTATACTACTATTATAAAGAGGAAAGAATAGATTTTTTGTTTGTATATTCATAAGGATTTAACTCAAATATTAACCTCCAGTGTGCCAGGGGCTCGCATGCGAGCCAGCAAAAAGCTCTTGTTTATATTTTACTACGTAGCTGACATCATAACAAATTTTGTAGTACCATTTTTTTGATTCTACGAGCTATGATTGGGCCGGTAATTAACAATAACAAAATCTCAAGTGGCATGCGGCCATAACGGGCGATAATGTAAACATCCAGCTGGCTCACAAGAGGTTAATCAATTATAAAAAAAATTTATCACAGTCCAGTTATTGTTTATGCCTGCAGTTTCTTAACATTGATTGCTTATGGTGACAGTAAGCACCAATTACTCCACTCTAGTGCTAAGTGGTTCAAATAGTTTACAACATGTATCAGATGGTTGAATACTTGTAAGCTATGTCCAACATAATAAAATCTGTAAAAGAGCTTTTCAAAACATTTGACAACTAAATTTAACTACAAAAATTATGTCTCATGAAAATAGTTCATAAGCTTATCATTATTTAGGAATATAGGCTCTATCTATTCTAATGTCATCTACAGGACAATCATTGTTGTCACATTCTACTAAACCTATTCTTTTAACCACAGTTATGCCACTCTGTACCCTTCCGAAAATTGTATGCTTGCCATCTAGCCACTGAGTTGGCGCTAACGTTATAAAGAACTGGGATCCATTTGTGTTTGGTCCAGAATTCGCCATGGACAGAATACCAGCGCCCGTATGTTTCAAATCGTTTGTGATTTCGTCGTCGAATTGGGGTCCATATATAGACTGTCCACCTTTTCCTGTGCCAGTAGGATCGCCACCTTGTATCATAAAATCTCTTATGACTCTATGGAACTTCGTATTATTGTAATAGCCTCGCCGTATTAGCTCCATGAAATTTCTACACGTTAGTGGTGCATGTTTCCAATACATTTCTATTACCATCGTGCCCATTCTGCAAATAATAAAGCATTAACATAATAACATAACCTGTATCATTATTGTTGTGATTGATAGGAAAGCTATTTTTAATCTTACGTTGTTTCTAACACAGCGACAGGAGGTTGCCATGACCTATCCGGGATACCAACGTTGGAGTAGCCTAACATGTTTTATTATAACTTTCTATGATATTGGAAATGTAATTATTGTAAGACAAAAGTTTCACTTTGAACGCTTATAAGCAAAGATATCCTAATATTATTTTACTCTTTGAAAGATATTCCTAGAAGTTAGAACCACAGAACACATAAATAAATATTAGAAGTTAGAACAGGCTCACCAGGGCTCACCGGCCACCGCTGAACATTATAGATTATACTTATACTACTCTATGGCTCAACCACAGTAAATATATTATATATTTACTGTGGGCTAAAATGTTAGTTTTTGTTATACTGTTAAATGCTAATGTTAAATAAAAATTAGTATGTTATTGAAAGTGCTAATTCTTATAACATGGTAAATAGTTAAACGTACGGAATACGTTGATTTTACTGTTGAGTTAAATGAATGTGTTATAAATACATTTTAACTATTAGTCATGTTAGCATATAAGCTTGTGACTTACATGATGTTAAAATTGTGAATGTTAACATGTTTCTTTTTCGTGATTTTGTTGACGTGGTTATATAAATTTAACATGCGACATAATTAGTTAGATCAATGAATTTTCCTTCATACTTTTACAGGCTTAGGATTGTCTGAATATTTTAAATATAAGAAATGATACGTAGAAATCGTATGGTGGTGATGGTATAATAATGATGGTACTGACGTAAAAAAATTTACTTTATGTTAAAAATAACATTTTGGTGTCTTTAATTTTAACAATGTAAATGATAATTTTATTTTAACACGTTTATTTATTTGTTATAACTTTTAACACCCATCTTTACTATGTGGGCCTATGTAAGTACCTATGTATGTATTTACTCTTTGCTCAACAGGCAGCTTGAAGTCAGGGTTGCCATGCGTAGAACCAATATAAATATACTTCTATAAGCGTTAAACTTTATTCCTCGCACAGAAGCAGGCAAAAACCTCGTATTCGGTATTTTGGATCTCAAACCTCGTACATTCGTCATCTAAAGTGAGATAAAACTAAAAAATAGGCATATCAAACGATTGAATTAAGAACGATTAACATTATTAAATAATCAAGTGCAAGTTTTCTACTTAAAAAACATCACGTTGTATTAAAAATAATCTTTAATGTTACGTAAAATAAGAAAAACGAAATAATAATGTAGCAGTATATTTTAGTGCGTATTATTGCCTCCCATTTATGCTACAAAATGTTGCCTGCAATGTGAAATCATATTATTATTTTCACTATATCCAAATGTCGTACATAACTGTACGAGGCTGACAGTGTCCTCGTACCTCGTACGGGATATCGCTAATCTCGTATTTGTACAAGGAACCTCGTATGGTTAGCAACCGAGAGTCAATAGTCTTTAGTCGAGAGTACAGCATAAAATTAAATACCTATAATAATTCCATGAGATTTGTTAGCTCAAGTAGTACCTTACTCTGAGGGATTAATTTAAATGTATCAAAAGATATTTTGATACATTTGAATTGAATAGACGCATCGCGAGTCGCGGACGCTACGTCTTGTTTTCGTTACATAGATTTCGCCCGTGGCTTCGTTAATGTAACTTTGTCTATAAATTTATATCACTCGGGTATTGCATTTTTTCCTGAATCATAGGTACCTCAAAGTCCTTTTCAGTGCCCATGACGATGTGTATGCAAAATTTCATGATGATCAGTCGTGTACGGCGTAAAACCGTAACAAACAAACTCACATTCACTTTCATTCAATACCTTTAGTAGTTAGGATAATATTTCCTTTGAAAATGTTATATTATTTATTGAATCGAAGTAGGCGTTAGGTATTTTGCGGAAGTCCATTGTAATAAAAGCGCATATTATTTGTGCTCGAAGCGGAATACTGCAAAGTTGGAGTACGGCCGGGTCCCACGTCGTGACTGTCCCTATTGAGAGGAGTACGGTATTGTCAACCTTTTTCTATTGCAATAGTCAGTAGTTCATAAGCTTATCATTATTTAGGAATCTTATGAGAGGCATGAGAGCAATCCAACGGTGCGTGGCGGTTCCTATCTTTCCAATATTTTTTTTTTATAAGTATTCTGTGGTTTCATCATTACAGAATACTGCGTTTATTTATTTATATACTGTGGATTCGCCTGTCTGTTCTGACTTCTGACTTCTGTTGTTTCAGTTGTTTGTCACCCACCTTCAATCGACAAATTACCAATACTATTTTGGAATTTAGAATCGTACGAATAATTGGTGTAAAATATTTGTTTACTTTCTATTTAGGATAATAAATCCGTTGTATTTTTATTTAATCTAGTGTTGCGTGACGTAAAGAATCGTTGTTGATGTGCCAACGGGGTTTTGTAATATAGTTTTATACGGAGCAAGTGACATTTCGCAGTTCCAGTTCGTACAGTCTGGTTTACAGTAAGTTGGTGATAACGAAAGTCTTAAGGGTTTGGGTGTTTCGAGTGCTTCTATGATGGAGTCCGAACACCAACCTAAGTTGAGTCCTGTGCGGGCTTTTCAAGGTAATTATTAAAGTAGCTTTTTCGTATCACAATATTTCAAGAATATATTAAAGTGTACTGATTGATGGTGATTTATGTTTCATATGTTAGTTCTTCACGGCTGCAATCCCGACCCTGATGAGTCGTACAGGAGCTTGTCGGGGTACCATGATTACGAGCCGAGCCTGGAGTTCGATGATTCGGAGCTCATACAGACTTCTGGTTTAGGTAAGAATTCTTTTAAGTACTTTACTATTATTAAGTTTTTATTAGCGAACTAAATTTAAAATAAACATCTTACGCAATTCATGTTATTGCCTTAGTTATCTTGAATTTGTTGTTATAGTTTCCTCTCATTATTAGTTTTTGTAGACAGTTTATTATTGAGAAAGTAGGTATTTGTCATTTAATGTTAACTAGTGCCTTTAAAACTTGGCAATGACAATCAAGTTCAGTGTATTTAACAATAAAAGGATTTTGTAACATAGTTGTTATTACATATTTCTTTCTTCTTTTTTACTCTTTATTTGTAAGCGTAATGATGTTAAAAATTAAAGGTGACAAAGGATCACCTTGTGCCATAGCACAAGGTGATCCTTTGTCACCTTTAATTTTTCCAAGGCATACCTTGGAGTGGCATCTAACCAAAAACTTATTGTCAATATTACAGTGAATTGTTGATTTTAGATGTCTTTCAGTGAGAAATTGCCACATAAATAATTGCAAAATTTCTTGCCAACATTAATTTCATCAAGATTTTGTATCATACTATCAATTGTTATGTTATTATACGCGTTTTCTATATCCAAAAAACAAGCTAATGTAGAAATATTTTTAGAAAAGCTTATTTGTATGTGACATATCAATCTAGCCAAACTATTACGATTGAGAATGTCTGAAACCTACAGTATTCATTGAAAATCTTGTTTTTTCTACAAACCATTCGATCCTTTTGCAAAGGTTTCCATAAGTTAATAACATAACTTTACATAAACAGGACATTAAGGATATATATCTTAATTTTATTGACATATCAGTCCCTGCGTTATTCTTAGGAATTGGCACTATTTGTATATTTCGCCATTGGTTGGGGATATATCCTGTCTTTAAAATCAAATTATATATATCTAAAAGATAGTACTTTACTATTCTAGGTAAATTATATATCATGGAAAATGATATTTGGTCATCGCCCTGTGCTGTATCTTTTCTTTTAAGACATCTTTCTAATTCTTGCTTAGTAAATTTTATTTCAAGAGATATGTTGGTTGAAGAAGTTGGATTGCGCCTGAATTTCGCCAGTGCCAGTCTTCGCTTAGCAACTGATTCAGATATCTCGGCATCCCAATACGACTTAGGTCTAAACTTAGAAAGAGGATCATTGCATATTTTTATTAAGGGTAAACTTTTATCAACGTCATGATTGATATTATCAACTAAATAATCATAATTTATAAACGGAGGGTTAACAGAATTTTCTTCGAGAATCTTTCTATACAAGAACCAATTTGCTTTTTTAATATTACGCCTTTTCATGAAGTTTCTTCTAACTATTGAACTTAATAACTGTTTTTTATTATTAAATAGTCGCTGCCCAGTCTCATTAGTGATATTCCACTGGAAATTTACTGCAATATCTGATGACACAAATGTTATATCAGGAGATGACTGCTGTAATATGGCATCGACTAATTTTATTCTTGTTGGCAACCGGTATTTAAAAAGATGAACGAGTTTTCCAATGATGCATCTATAAGTTGCATACCTCTAGTGTCATTTTTGTATGACCAGTTGGTATGATGACCATTAAAATCCCCTTTCAGCAAAGATCTATGAGAAAAAGCATCGAAAAGTGTATCCCAGTCTGACTGCGTGGTTCTAACACTAGAAGGACAGTATATACTTACAATGTTATCCAAGGACGCACTCTCACACTCTCTCACTCTCTACACCAGAATTTCTTAAATTAAATTATAATACATGAGTCTTTACTGATTTATGACATATAATTGCTACTCCACCATAGGAATCAAACCTATCTCTTCTATATATATTATATCCACATATATGGGCATGAGATTCAGATTCCAACCAGGTTTCACTTATTATTGTGATATGTACATGTTCTTGATATATTAGAGCTTCCAGTGCTAGTAGTTTAGGTCTCAGGCTTTGAGAATTCCATTGTAATATGTTTAATGCTGAACGTTGTAGAGTATTATCCATCAAAAATATTTAAGAGTAATTTGGGCCACACACCTCCAAAAAGCTTGTCAATAATTAGGACTTAAGTTATTCTAAAATTAATTGTGTAATTGCTGCTATCTTTTCTTCTGTGGTTTTACTTGAAAAAAATATATTTCTAATCAGTTTCATTATTTCTCAGAATTCTTTACATCTCTTTTTTCTTGGTTTTGATTCAGGCTCCTCACTTGGCTTTTCATTCTCCCTGCATTGTTTAAATGCCTGTGCTTCAAAATCCATAATCTTATTATTTGTTTGTCTTCTGTTTAATTTTTTTTTTCTGTTCTACTGACCTAATATCCTTGTTCTTACTGCGTTTATCATACTCTTTAGGCTTTCCAATATCCTTCAGTAGAATGTCTCTAAATGACGGTTTTAGTATCTTATCCATAGTTTGCTCAGAAATCAGTTGAACTTCTTCTTCTACATCACTTCCTTGAGCGCTAGAAGTTGTCTCGTTTCCCTCTCTAATATTCTCATTTCTATGTAATAGTGCGTTTACCACAGTACGTGTTTCCATGAGGTATTTTTCTAGGGAATTTTTGTAAGAACAATTTTCAGACGTCAGGACATGCCGAATCTCTTCCTCTTTTAAAAATATTGGACATGCTTTGCTTAGCGATATATGACCACCTTTACAATTGACACATCTACACGCCATAGTTTCACAATTTGCGTGAAAATCGCCACATTTTGGACATGTACACTTTTTAATTGTACATTGCTTTAGTAAGTGACCATATCGGCAACAATTTGAACACTGTGTTACTGGAAAGTATATGATTCCACCATAAGTTTACATCCATATGCTTCAACAAATTTAAGTATAGCGGGGCTTTTAAAACAAATACGGCCAGTTTCGCTCTTTACCATTTCCCGTCTGATGAAGAACGATTTTATCTTTTAACAGAAATAATATCGTATTCGCAATAAAATATCTGGTTTAGTTCTTCTTCTGTAATATGAAGCTTCATGTTTTTAACAACGCCATAAGATAAGATCATTTCCTGAGGAAAATGGCATCTATAGCCCAAATCTTTAATCTTCTGACATAAAAATAGCTTCTCAACATCTTCACGTTACTCAAATTGTACTCTATAAGGATTTTTATACACAATTTTTGATATTCCTAATATTTCTACTGTTTTGAAAAGCTTGGCCAAGCCAATTTGCTTGACCAATAACTCCTTAGAAGTGATGTAAACATCAAATTTATCACAACCTTCTAACTTATTACGTCCATCATAATCATTTCTAGAGAAACTTCGATGAAACAGCTTTGAATTTCTTCTTACAGTTGTAAACTCACCATTACTATCGTCTAGATTTTCCTCGCTCTCTTCTTTAGTTCTCTTCTCCAGCACTTGTTTCCAAACGTGAACTTGACTCTGCATCATATCATTTCCACCACTAAATCCTGCTACTTCAATTACTTGTTGCTCACTCTCCATACTTAAACTCGATACAATTAAGGCTGGCCGCATACATACGTTTTCCGAATTCGATTTCCTAACCGTAATCTCGATTCGGAATTCCGTGAGACTAGCGCACACGTTAGTTTTTTTTCATTCGGAATGTATACTGTCAGTACGGATAGTGATAGCGTAGTGAACGCACGTCGATGGAGGACGATGATTTATTAGCAATTGCATTTCAATAGTAAACAATTATAAAAATATTTAACAGTTATCAACAATAATAAAACAACATTAAATAAAACAAACATATTTAAACGAAATTATGTGAATAGTATGAACTATACCTCTTTAAATACCGTTTCCCAGGCCTAATCTATACTAATATAATAAAGCTGAAGAGTTTGTTTGTTTGTTTGAACGCGCTAATCTCAGGAACTACTGGTCCGAATTGAAAAATTCTTTTAGTGTTGGATAGCCTATTTATCGAGGAAGGCTATAGGCTATATAACATCACGCTACGACCCAAGGGGGCGGCGCAGTAATGATAAACGCGGCTGAAACCGCGGGAACATCTAGTCTTTTATATCTCTGTTGTGGTAGTCCTTGTCATGTATATTCCACAAGCAAGGGTATTTTTCAATAGACAATATTAATGTTTCTACCTCACACATTATAACTATCGTTTACGTACGTACGATGCGCGCGGCGCGGGCGGGGCCGAATGAGAATTTCCGAACGTGTGCGCCGACTCAAACAAAATGTATGCAAGGGCTGCATTCCGCATGACGTCATTAGGTTTTTTCCGAATGGTTTCTCCGAACGCACGGGTTTGCATTCGTAACGTACATATGGAATCTTTTCCGTTCGGAGAGAAAGCGGACGTGTGCGGCAGTTAGTGTATTTTATATTGATTCCATGCATTCAGAGCTCCGAATATGGAAAACGAATTCGGAAATCGAATTCGGAAAACGTATGTATGCGGCCAGCGTAAGTCTTGCGCATTACTATTCATTCTGATTATAAAAAATTAAGAGGGTAGATTTAAAAAGAGTTGACGTCGCAAATACTCAGCTAATAAACAACGACCGCTCGCTACATACTCGCTACGTAATAGATATTATAGTGGGGTACAATCTTGATGACCTTTAAAATTTTTAAATGTAGTGATGCATTTGTATGTTTTGTGTGGACTTGGATTCACATGATACTATTACTACATTAAATATTGTCATTTATTATATCATAGCTACTATTAGCTGTCATAAAAATATCTCACACTTGTGTTAGTTTATAGAAGTTGTTAATTAAGTTGTGTAGACTGTCATGTTATACTATTTATAGTGTGTGTAGAAAATATCTGCATATCTAATTAAGCTGTTTCAATATCTAATTATCTATACTAGTGGTCGCCTAGTGCTCGAAATTCGACCAAAGTTTGCCTGTAAGATAAATATTGCTGATATATGTCATTATATATTGATATGTGTAACCATAGTTACGCGCTTCGACCGCGTGTGTCAAATGCATGGTTGTGTGTGTAACGTGTTATTTATTGAAAATAATGTATTTTTAAGCATAATTAAAAAAAAATATTGGCATTCGTCACTTCTTCTCTGTATAAACTATAAGTGTGCGAAATTTCATACTCCTCCGTCAGCCCAATTTTCGTAAAAAGGGAACCAAAGTTTTAGCTTCATGTATTAATATATAGATATGCCAACATACATTATAAGGAACATAACTATATAAATCCCAAACATATTGTATACTGGCTGACCCCCGCAACTTCGTTTGCGTTATTATAGTGTAAATAAATTATGCTCATTTCCCCTTGTTATTCCCAATGGCGGCATAAATAACCTAATACTATTACTAATAACTTACTACATAAGTATACAAATAAATTTAAAAAAAATTCAAGTAAATAAAATCATTGCAAGGCTTCTCTGTAAACTATAATTGATGTACTATTCGTATGAAGCAAAATAAATAACGGAATGTCCAGTTTCAATAATATAAATAGTAATGTATAGATATTGAAGCAGTCTTGAATACAACATGATTTAATTGGATAAGGATTATTATAAAGGTATCAATAACATCATCTGAATTAAGACGGAACTTTTATCAACTTTTAAAATGTAAAAAAGTACTTGTAGTGACATAACTATATAATAGTTAGACATATAGTATTGCGGACTTTTTTGTAGATATTGATACGTTCTATAATAATGTAGAACATTTTTTTGTTCTATCGTTAATAGTTTTCGCAGCGCATGCGATAACAGACATTTTATGACTCAGTTTTTCACACCTTGGGTTACATTATTTCAATTTCAGTAGGGATCCCTATTTTTTTTTAAATATGTTATAGTCTATGTTATTCAGTGAAGATGTAGGTTACTAATAGTGAAAAAATGTTGGAGCCTATTCAATACAAACAAACAAACAAAAAGTCTTTCCTCTTTATAATATTAGTGTAGATTTAAAACTTATTCTGATTTAAAAACACATACATATCTCATTTAAGAAAATGTATAATTAACTTTTCCTTAACAAAGTATAATATTAATAATGATTAAGTGCTGGATAATGTTACTGTGAACTTATAATGTTAGGGAAAAGGATATGTAGTTCTATGATAATTCTCATCCCACTCATGTGTCTAATCTCCATATTTGCAAGGATGATTGTTTTACCTGTGACATGCTTAGTGGATTAATGCCATAGTTGAATACTATGGTTTGTTTTAGATTTGTTTGTAAAATCTATACAAATAAATTAAATTGAAGTGTCTGTTTGTAATGTCAAAATAACAGCTTTTTATCTAATGCATATGAAAGTATATAAGGCACCTACACGAAAACATCTGTTTTTTTAAATTTTTGTCTTTAATTTTTTTCTTAGCTGATGTTATAAGGAGTAACTTAGGCTACCTTGATTTTAGAAAAAAATAGGGTTGCACGGAGACAAACACTTCTTAGTTAAAATCTACGCGGACGAAGTCGCAGGTAACAGCTAGTCATACATAAAACTCGGAGAGTTTTGTTGTTATAACTTTAACAGCTAGCTAAACATCTCAACACAAATCTATTTCAACATATTAATATTATTATTTTCTGCAATTAAACCAATCAATATTTAACTACACAAAATAGTTCATGTATGTTTATAGTTAATTGAAAAAGCTAATAATAATTTTATCCTTAGTCAGGTATTGATTCACACATACATTTATTACTAACGTTTCAATCTCCATTGCTTAAATAGGAACAATAGGTGCATAAATTGTCCTTAAGTGCTGTCATACAATAGTGCATTGATATCAATGAAGCTTTGTGATGTAACTGAGGTTTATGGGCCCTGTATTGGTGTAATGTGTATTGATAAAGTATGATTGATTCCTTCAAAATGCTTTAGGAGAGAATTAATAATCAAAATTAGGTATTTAAGTACTCTTTAATTTTGATAATAAACTTTATACTCCCACTTAGGTATGAGTCCTTTGATCGCCTTACTATACAGTTAGGAGATTTTTGCACTCCTAAGTTTACCAACCATTTCATTATGTGCATATTGACAAGTTGTTCAATGAATCACATATCAGATATGATATGCAATTTTCAATTGTTGCTATCATGGTATTAGTAAATTGATAATCATAACCTCTATGTCATCATCATCATCAGGCTATCTATCTTATCTTATCTTATGTGGGGCCAGTTCGACCCAGTAGGATCTTTTGTGTCGACATTCTCCCAATAACGAATGCCATAGATGTTCATGGCAACCGGGACCGACGGCTTAACGTGCTCTCCGAGGCACGGAGCTGGCGATAATTGTCAATCAATACGCATATAATTTCGGAAAGTCATATAACTTCCGAAAGTCAGAGGTGCGCGATTTGGGTTCGAACCCGAGACCGTCTGCATTGCAGTCTGTTGGTCTCCCCACTGAGCTATCGCTGATCATCATCAGGCTATAATAGTCCACTAATGGACATAGCCCTCCCCCAAAGAGCGCCATAGCGCCCTGTCTTCAGCTTGCCGCATCCAGCATCTGCCTGCAATCTTTCGCAGATCGTCGTCCCACCTCTCTCTCTCTCTCTAGTACAGTGAAATAGTTTGATAAAGTTATCAATTAAGTTTTTATAAGTATTTAAACAATTTTAAGTTTTCTAATCAAAAGATTTAAAGCTAAGTATCCTGAATTTGAAGTGCAGGTTGATTTTCAGCATTATATTTAGCATTGAGTAAAATAGACATTGATACTGCATATTAAGATGTCGACTTTGTTGTCTTATTAGGCAAAAGCAGTTATCTATAGTGTCTTTGGTCAGTTATCTTGTTTACCATTAACTTTGCAATTTTAGCAAAAATGCAACTATTAAATGATTTAAAATTTTTTGCTTTTGTTTGACAAGTTCTTTTTTACAAACCTCTATGAAAATCTTTCTTTTGCTATTGCATGATAGGAAAGTAAGGCAGAAGAATTGTGAGCCCTTAACTCTAATATGGAACATTATAAGCCACATATCCATATTATGTGTGTTTGTCTGTAGTTTCTGTTAAACCATTTATTTCCATGAAATTTGGTAAAGAGATAGCTAGAAAATTGACGAAAGATTAAATGTACTTCTTATTTACATGTATATTTTAATAACATCATTATACACATAGATAACAATGGAAGACATCCTCCAGATCCAATTTAAGTTTAAACTTTAATTACTGGACTACTAGGTAGTCATAATGGATGTTTTCATACAAACTTCCATTGCGACTACCTAGTCGTAATGGAGGTTTATCATATATTTTTGTTATTGGTGTAAAGTCCTATATTATTACAATGCACAAATGTGTGCAATGTCACAAAGTGCATTATTTCATCACTCTCAGTCAGATGACACAAATGTTGATGTGACCCAGGAAAAATAAACCGCTTTAGGTTCTTGCCCAGGCACAGGCTTGAAACACCTAGTTCCAGGTTGCTGTTGGGAGCTCAAATAATTTTTAATTTACTTTTTGTTCGCCCGTATTATTAATACGCACCCAAATGCACTTACGACAGATGAGGTCAATAATAAACAAAAAGCAATACAGTTGTTAAAATAATGCATAGTTAAACATTTTCAGTTTGGCTCTATTTATCTTTTAACAATTTAGTGGTGTTCGCTAATAGTCACACAAAGTCCAGATACGAAAGCAATTAATTCTATATCTGATTCGAAATTAATATTCTTATCTCTGTTTTGTTTTGTTTATTAAGATTAAATGTATACAGATGTATAAATTAACTGATAACTAAATAACCTTCACATATTTGACTTTCTTGTCATTATTGAAATTTGTTTTTAGATAATATCATTGACAAAGTAAATCATTGCATGCTGCGAAAATACAATAGCTTATGTTATCTATGTATGTGCTGTTAAGCGTAGTCATCTGTATATCCTGGGAAGTGGCATATATCAGAGGATGTTAGGTACGGTGTTCTTTCAAGAAGAGCTATATATGGATCAGTGTATTGAAGTCGAAGTTGATATTATTATTGTTTGGATCGCATCTCAACATTTCAATATTGGATTCTTACTGGCTAGTATATGACGCACTTAAACTAAATTCAGTAATGTAAACGTAGCATCTCAACATTATCTCTCTAAAGAGTTAGGCTGAGTTGTACAACACCTATGTACGTTTCACATATTTCGATATCTATACTAATATTATAAAGCTGAAGAGTTTGTTTGTTTGTTTGAACGCGCTAATCTCAGGAACTACAGATTCGATTTGAAAAATTATTTTAGTGTTGGATAGCCTATTTATCGAGGAAGGCTATAGGCTATATAATATCACGCTACGACCCACGGGGCGGCGCAGTAACGATAAACGCGGGTGAAATAGCGGGAAAATCTAGTATTTCGAAAAAGGACAAGGTGCGAGCCTTTTGTCGACTGTACAGGCAGGGCCTTAGCGTAAAGGTAAAACCCTAACTGTACAACCGGATATAGATTAATACTCCGTGCTGTTACTTCCAACTTCTAGGTAGTTAGGTCGTTACTATGCCCAACTCGGGTATCGAATGCGAAACCTAACGATAAGAGTAACCATTATCTTCCGCTAGTGGACTAAAAGAGTCTAATTTGTAATATCTTACGAATATAGTTTGACTAAAACTGGACTTTTAAACAGAATAAAAAAAAAATATGCTCTTATTTCGAGAGATTGCGAAACTACAAATATGCCGCGTAATTAATTTATTATATTAGCCCCGAGCGGCACCAAGAATTTTCTCTTTTTAACCGATAGGTAATCTAGACGGCCCTTTACGCGGGATTTTATTCGACAATAGGTGAGATCGTAACTAATATTTCGTTCGAACTTAAGGTATAATATGCATTGGCTTTCCAAAAACGGACATAAAGAATAGCCAGACTCTCTACAACTATTAGAGGATGACATATACATTGACAATGACATATGTATGGGGATCGAACTCGCAACACTCGGCGCAGGGACTGCTATCAAAATATATTTTGAAGCATATAATATACAAGCATAAGATATATTTTAGAAAGCACCCCACGCTTTTTTACATTAAAATGATTTCTTTTATTAATGACTCTATCCTTATTTTAAATTAATAAAAAAAGTATTTTCTTCTTTTTAGTTTAGTTTTTTAAATAAAGCGTGTTTTTTTTAGATTTTTAAACTATTATTTATTCTATTTTTTAATATCACAAAAGTATTTAACAACCATGAAAATGAGAAAACACAATGAATATTCATTTAAGAATGACAAATTTTTAATTCAATAATGAAAAATTCAGTATTATATTTTTTTAAATTGTAACAGTACCTATTTATAGCTAGACTAAGTATACAAGAGTTGAACTACATACTGGCCATTTTTAAAAAGTGCTTATACTGCCTATTCTGTACACCAATCAATACAAAAAGCGTTACAAAAATCATTAAGCGATAATATGTGTACTAAATAAATGAGATTAAGTATAATTAATATAGTATGGTAAAAATGCCTGTAACTATATTATGTTCTTAAAATTTGTCGAGAGTGTAGACTAACATATTGCATATCAGTAAAAATTAACAATGAGAACAGATTCGCAATTAAAATTCCATTTGTATGTCTATAGCGAATCTCTTATCAATGGGTTTATTTATACATTCAGGAAACAGCCTGAGTCACGTTGTATGTGTATTTTATATACGTGTTTTCGTAAATCTTTTAATATGAGTGATTGTTGGACAATATCACTCCTATGATATATGAATCCTTAATAAAGTGTCAGAATAAACTAAAAATAACTATAAGACATTTATCTAACATCTCGCAAAGTGAAAACAGTTGTATATTTCAAAAGTTCAACTTAACAAACGCAGTTTTATTCATTCGTTGACCAATCACAACTCAACAGATAAATTTGAGATAACGTGTTTTTTTCAGAAACCGAATTTGGTAAGTACTTAGAGTTAGAATAGCATTCTATAAATACGTTCCGTATCACTTTGAGTCGTGTCTTAATCTGACTAATCAAATTTAGCAAATATTTGTATCTCATTGCAAATAAAGGATGGGATGGCACGAAGGAATAGGAGACCTTAAAGAAGAAAACACTCAATTAAAAACTAACGTTGAAAACTGCCTCAAATTATCGACAGCCGTAAAAAATATAATTCGCCGTAAAATATATATATTTTTTTATATACAACTAGAGTGGCAAACAAGCATAGGCCCACCTGATGGTAAGTGGTCACCGTAGCCTATAGACGCCTGCAACACCAGAGGCATCACTTGCGCATTGCCGATCCTTTAGGAAAGGAAGTGGGAAATACAAGGAGCGGGAAAGGGGCAAGAGGTGATTGGGCCTCCGGCACTCTCACTCACCCAACGAAACACAACAATAGGAATACTGCTATTTCACGTCGATATTCTGTGAGAGGGTAGTCCTTCCCCGGTCGAGCCGGCCCATTCATGCTGAAATCAGCGAGGCATACTATACATCATAAATTATGCTACACAAGATTAGCTGCTCACGACCTCAATACCTATTAAAAATTATATATCGAATTTACATAATATACCACCTATATTGCATAAAAAACAAATAAATGGCAAATGACGCGTTAGGGCTCTTGTACACGCTAAGAAAAGTCACCAGGCCTATGCAAGAATTCGTGTCGTTTCTACACACGAACTGTGTACACTGCTTCGGCGCTGACCAAGAAAAAAATCTTGTCTGCGGCTAGACATGACGCGCGAAGTTTTGCTGCGGTGCAGTGGGGGGGCGGGGTAGGTGAGGTGGTTCAGGTAGTTTTTGTACGTTTATTTGCGTGGACGTAGTTAACATTTTCTTCACAAACAAACGAAAATTAATAACAGACTTGTCTAGTCTATCACACCCTACACACGACTGCCAGAAAACAATCTTGTCGTTTACACGTTCCTATTCGTCTTGTCTGCAGTAGACACGATAAGTTTTCGTGCCTAGATCCGACAAAATTCTTGTCGTGTACATGATGAATTGATCCTATCTGTAGCAGGCACGGTGAAATTTCTTAGCGTGTACAAGAGACCTTAGTAAGTAACACCTCATCTACAGAACAAACATATACCATATCAGGTCCAAGTTCGGAGATGTATGTACATAGAACTTGAAGCTAGGAAACCTAGACCCGTGACCATCCCAATAGAAAATTCGAAGATGAAAATTATTTTTATCGCTTATCAACAAGGCGAAAACTTACGTGAAGAATTACAAACATGAAAAGCTTAAGATTAAGTGACTTCTTTAGGACGGAGCAAGAGGAATTATTCTAAGTTAAGAAAATACGATATTGTTACTGTGCTTGGCTGGTAAAAATGACAACAGCACTACATTGCTCCCTTGAGCTTTAGCTTAGCAACACGGCACGTAATATTAACATCCCTGAAGTGCAAATTTTTCACTCCGGCGTTTCTGGCATTTATCTAGTACCAGATGAGCCCGCGGTTTCACCTGCGTTTATGATTACTGCGCCGCCCCCGTGGGTCGTAGCATGATGTTATATAGCCTATAACCTTACTCGATAAATAGGCAAACCAACACTAAAATTATATTTCAATTCGGACCTGTAGTTCCTGAGATTAGCGCGTTCAAACGAACAAACAAACAAACTCTTCAGCTTTATAATATTAGTATAGATTTTTGTCTTCTAGTAAACTCTATAACTTTTCGCGAAATAACCATAAGTCATGCATTGATAACAATTTCATTAATTTGCTAGCGGGAAACGAAGATTACTCTCAAGTAGATCACAAAAGACTTGAGGACGATCATCTAGGTATTATATGTAGTCTCATTCTAAAAACACAATCTCTATAAACGAAAGGAAATGTTATACGGCAAAACATAATTTTCTCTGAAAGTAATAGATTTGTTTTTAAGCAAAGTTTATAAGAGCGCAATATCCTAGAATCTATACTAATATTATAAAGCTGAAGAGTTTGTTTGTTTGTTTGTTTGTTTACTTGAACGCGCTAATCTCAGGAACTACTGGTCCGATTTGAAAAATTCTTTCAGTATTAGATAGCCTATTTATCGAGGAAGGCTATAGGCTATATATCATCACGCTAAGATCAATAGGAGCGGAGCACCAATGAAGAATGTTTCAAAATCGGAGAGTATTTTTTCCTTTTGAGAGTTTCCGCTGCGTGCGCTGCGTAAACAGTTAAAGTTTCGCAAAAATCATGTATGACAGAATTGTTCCCCTTTAAAAGTTCTAAAAAAAAGTCCGCGACAGCATATGTCTATCTTTTAAGGTTGGCTCACTATAACCATTTTTATGCTAACGAAATTTGTTCTAAAATAATGCATTATTTGCGAAGGTATTTTTATAAACATGATATTAATCCTTATCCAAATAAATACGTTATTCATCACAAGTATTTAATTTAAAACAAAATTGCCCTTTACATCATTCGATTTCAATGAATATCTTAGGAGATATAGCAGTTTTAAAATAACATCGCAGCAAAATAATTACCCATTACAGACATAGTACAAACGATGTTTCTCCTGGTTTATTCTGCGTGATTACTACTGGTTCGATTTGAAAAATTCTTTTAGTGTTGGATAGCCTATTTATCGCGGAAGGCTATAGGCTATATAACATCACGCTACGACCCACGGGGGCGGCGCAGTAACGATAAACGCGGGTGAAACCGCGGGAACATCTAGTGACTATATAAGGAGGAAAATGGTTTTAGTTCACTTTAAAGCTGTAATTTAAATAAATAAGTAAGTAGTTTTAGTTTGTAACATTCGCGTAAATAATTTGTGTAGTTTATATTCTATTTGTTGAATACTATTGTTAAAACAAACACCGAGGTTAAAATTATATTTAGTCGGGTACATCAGATAACCATTAAAGATCTATAACTTTATAGTGACGTGGGTATATTCGCATTCATGTTCTATTAATATCCTCTATATCCCGGAACATGTTATTTGCATACGAGTGTGTACATTTATATGTAGGTATGAACTTTACTACCGCTGTGATCGGAATAGAAAGTTTCGTGTAGTACACAACTTTGTGTAAGCCGAAATTACTGTCGTTAAAAGGTTCGCTTCGATTGTCTCGTATTATGTAAGGTTGCGTTTGTGCTTGGTTAAGACTGCGCCGAGCGAAATGTGCCAAAACAGGCGGTCACAGTTGATAAAATCAACACTTTTTGTTTAATACAAATATAAAATATACATTTACCATAAGAATGAATGTGTTTACAATTACTCCGTGTTAAAAACTTTAAATAATTAATATTTTCGCCTGCAAAATTACACAAATTTGCATTAAGCTCGTATTAAGTGGTTTTTAGATTAAAACAGTAGAAATCTATCCTATTTTACAACATAAACGAAACATAAATAGTTATTTTACAATTTGTCCGTCCCAAATATTTAAGTTATTGGTTGACAAAAAAGACATACTTATTTATCAAAAAAGCACTTCAAATCCTCCATACAATTTTACTATGGCGGCCGCGCGACGATTTGAATATCGAGCTCTGTCATTCAGTCCAGCTGATGTACGCTCGGCGCACTCTTAAAAGTAAGGATTGTTTTTGGTTAAAAAATCCCAGTACCAGCACGGATTTTGAGATCCGGCATTTGGCTCGTGTTGTATCACGTAGACGCTGAAAATAGATGGCAGAACGTGGCGAATTACACTTCTTCCTACACCTCCGATACGACGGAGATACAGATAGGACGGAGACACGGTCATAGCCTATGGGCGCATAAATAGTCATGCTTGACTAAATTCTCAAAACAGTACTGCTGCTGACCTGTCAATGCAAAGCACATTATGACCACTGGTCTTATTATCGACAGTACACGCTTCCTCTTGCCGCTTTATCAGTTTCAAACACATACAAGGAGCATATGCAGTTAAACCTCTAGGTTGATACAACATCGTAGCATTAGTAATATACCTACAGCTTAAGCAGTTACCTACAGCAAAAAACCTGGCGTGCATAACTAATATGCTCGGTCCAGAATATATAACAGTATATTATATTCCATCTAGCACTAGCATGCCTGCTGTGTGGTTTCGTGGACCTATGACGTGCAAGTGAAATTGAAGAATAAAGTGAGATGATATTGCATCATTTATTATTAAACCATATTTTTCGGGCTTGCCTCATTCTAAAACCCTAGCACGGTACTGCTACTACGGGCAATAATTTCAGTCTACATCATCATGTATGTGAGTTGTTAAACAAATCGATAATGCGACGGCTTATGTTATGAAAACAATTGTCAAAAACGTACAACATATTTTATAATACAGGCTGATTGGTAAAAGACTGGACATATTGAAGGATTCTGGACCAGAATATCTAAAAAAATAGGTACTTAAAATTTGATCTAGTTATCCAATAAAAACTTAATGTGCGGACACTCTTGCACATATACCAAAGTTAAACAAAACCCGACCCCCGACCCCCGCCCCCAGCTACCGCACTCCGCAGTCTCCCGAATTTGCACCGCCGCCCTTCCTTTTCTTATCAAAGGTCATTAGCCTCGACAGCTGTGTGCGCAGTGTCCACATTTTATGGATATTTCATACAAATTTTCATAAAGATTTTCTGTGCAGGTTATACAGATTTTATTTTTATTAGTTTTAGATACGTTACGTCTGACCATAAATTATCATGTCCTTAAGTATGTACAATGCTTAACCAGTCACACTGTATATGGTTTTAAATACTCATCAGTGTTATTGAGTTATTGTGTTCATAAGTATACCTGTTAATCATAATAAAATAAATAATGAAATTAATCCGGTTTTACTTTACAAAAGCAATACAACCAAACAGTAACCGTTTGTGTTGTTAATAATGAAAAAGAACGTCGTTGCCAATTATAATATCTTTAGGATTGGCAACACGCGTATGATGGTGCCCGGGGATTTCAAACGATCTGAGACAAAAATTGCCGCTTACGTTAATATTGTTTAAAAAAATGCAAGCCTCTGTATGTTTCACATCATATAGAGCGAGCCGAAAAGCCAAAACACCGGCTATAAGTATATTGACCACACTACGAAGAATAGCTAAAAAGAAAATCAAAACCATTGCTTAACCAAGCCATGGAAGGTGAGACCTATTAATCGGCATTTGCATGAGCTCTCTGGCCCAACGAGGCTATTATTGATACTGTTCTTACCCACACACGTGACTTATATATACCTGTCTAACGAGCTAAGATTAGAAAGAAGTGAGTTGAGGTAAGACCTGGTAACGAGTCGGTTTTGTCATTTGATTATGAATGAGTACGAATAAGGGGCAATTACTAGCGCCGATCATTAAATGTCTCATCACCATCACGACGAAGCGAGTCTCTCAACGAGTCAAGTAGCCTGTGAGAGGATCGTTGAGCCACAAAATAGTGTTGAGAGATTTCGTTGACAAACAGTTAGTGATGAACTAATAATGTATATATCGCTTTTACTTCAAAAAATCTTGCATCGTTTTCTAAGCGCTGCTCGGTCGCCAGGTATTTACTGAGATGGGATATGCCTTAGGGCCAAAGTTAATATACCATCTTTTGTTTGTTTGAGATTGAAATTTACGAGAAAACAATGGATCGCCAGTCGCTTGTCCGTCGGCCGGAGAAGCAATGTCTATGACATTGACAAGATGGCGGCGTTATACATAGGTACAGTTAAGATCACGGAAAATAGGTTATCGCGGCAGTTTTCTACCTTCTTGACGATTAATGTTTGTTATTGTAGCCGGATGGGTATTTGAATAGAGTCGTGTGTGTGTGTGTGCGCGTAAGCACGCTGATACTGCAAATGTATAATGTAGTATAATGCATACGTGCATCTTCTAAAAAAACACTGACATAAATTAACCGCACGCAATAAAACCTTGAGGATGTTGCTCAATCGTTCCTGTTACTAGAAATTATTTGTCTGACTCTCGCATTTGTATGAAATGATTTTTTTGAGAAATCATGAGCACGATGCATGGATATGTGTACCATATACATATAGTGACAGTTAGGTATTGCAGAAGACATGCATCAAAGATATATACAGTTAAAATACTAAGAAGTATGTGTGGTATAACTTGAAATAATATAATGAGTGAGTGGTAAGTGAGCTGAGAAACCACTGTCGCATGAAAGAAGACTGTGACAAGTTTTGACAAAAGTGCATTAACATGGTTTGAGCATCTGGAAATAATAGATGATAATATTAGCTAAGAAAGTACATTATGCATTAATAATATCAACCCTGAATTTATCTGCTCTACTGCTGGCCACGGGCCTCTTCTCAGAGGGGTTAGGCCATAGTCCACCACGCTGGCTCAGTTCGGGTTGGCAGATTTCATATATCAGCGAAAACATTATGAAGAACTCTCAGACATGTAGGTTTTATATGATGTATTCTTTTACCATTAAAGCGAGCGATATTAACTACAGGCACATAACTTCGAAGTCAGAGAAGCGCGCCTTAGGATCGAACTCGAGACCTCTGCGTGGCCGTCCATCGATCTCCCATTAAGCTATCGACACATTTGTACGTGTTGTATTCAGATACTTTTATGTTTTGAATCACATAAAACATTGAGCATACGTAACATCCAACAAACACTCTCGGTAGTATCCCACTAGCACTTCGAATGCAGCCACAGTCAACATGATCCAATGATTAGAAAATTGCACTCCCGATGAATTATTTATCGTCCCAGTATCCGGAGTGTTGATTGATCCAATGGTTCTTATATAAGCCAGTCTACGTCTGCTATGAAATGTTAGGCGCAGATTATACAATTAACGCGAAGATTTGTTATGTTCCTTGACCATAGTAGTGAGACAGACACCTGTTAGTGCGCATGTAACGCGTTAAAACATTTGCTTTTATATAACATGGCTAAAGAAAATTTGAATTGTAAGTAAACTATAAGAAATTCACGTGACTAGTAAGGCGTTCCACAGACGACGGTATATTTTTCAATGGACAGAAAAGTTCGCCTCTTTCATTTTTCGTCCACAGTGGCCCACGAGTACGGGCGACACGGGGGACAGCTGCGGTTTGTTTTGTCTATCTAAGTGGTTTGGACATTAACACTTATTGTCTTTGTTCTTACTGTGCGTTGTTGCATGCGTAATGACGATTAATTGCCCGGTCGTATATACGTCGTCTGTGGATCGCCTAAAACCAAAGTGAAACCATTAAGACCCTTTGCTTAAGACTGATAATTCTTACTAATGTTATGAGTGTTAAAGTGTGTTTGTTGACTTGTCCTATCGTGTGTAGTAATAAGACAAGTTATTTTTCTTAGAGCGAAACCGAAGGTAAAAGCTAGTAAACCGTAAAAATCTTTGCAATATTTTAGTTAAATAAAGGTTACATGAAAACATAACGTATGTTTTAAGACATTGAGTCAGTTATACATATTATATCAATCGCTCCGTGATCATGGCTGCTTAAAAGAGTGCGCAACATCGAGGATGATGTATCAGTAACTAATTAAATAAGAATTGATTGCGGTTAAAGCTCCTCACAACGTTTAATCTGACAAATCCCCTATGATATGAAGCTTCTGTCCAATTTCAATCTATAGTATTATTAATAGCGATTGTTTGACAATGAAAATATATGTTAATTATTTTGGGATTAATATCTAATAGATTCATTAGTTCGCTTACGACGTCATTTACTTGGATCTTATTATACATCACATCTTCGGTTTTACTAAACGGAATTGGATGAAACTGAATAAGTTGAAAAGTCAAACCTTAGTTTCTAAAAATATCTATATACAGAGGCCATCTCGCTAGTTTTATGATCGCGGTGTTACCTTGGTGGTGAGTCGTTGTACTTTTGTGTGTATCTGAATCGGAAGTAATAATTACCGTGCAACAGGGGAATATCTCTGTTCCACGTACATATCTTCTCTTAACAAAACAAAGCCTTAACTCGAAATTTGGAAGTTAGGCAATTTGAAATCTAACTTACACCTAGAGTTCAAATTGCCTTACTTTCGAAGTTTACTGCGTGTATACTTACATTATATACACGCAGTAAACTTCATAAAATAAAATTTCT
Organism: Catocala sponsa; assembly: GCA_963564715.1. NCBI lineage: Eukaryota > Metazoa > Arthropoda > Insecta > Lepidoptera > Erebidae > Catocala > Catocala sponsa. The sequence goes on from OY751326.1 coordinate 6,668,016, forward strand.
AAAAATGGTGCTTATTATAGACTTATTTGTTACCGGTAAAATGTTGTTATTTTACATATAACTAGCAATTTGGTTTATTTATATTCTTGTTAATTCTCCAGCTAAGCTAGAATGCTTGTATTAGTAGTACACGCCGGTGTGCAATGGCCGGGATTTGAAATCTCGACCTCGCGACCGTAAGTCAGATGCCATTGTCCATTGAGTTTCTGCCGGCATCCAAATTTGTTATTGTTATATTTATTATATTATGTTTACATCCCAACTCCTCATGAGGTAGCCACTAGTAATGTACTTGTTCTTATTTTTGTTCTATTTTGTTTTCTTTAACTTCTTGAACGTCTAGGGGAAATACGTAAAAAATAATTAAAAATTCATTGTGCAAACAATACACAAACGAACAAATGTATGTGCGCTCGACACTTGACTCATTATCGATTCAAGTGTGCAGCGGACATACATTTGTTTTTTTTTTGCGGACAGCGTATGTCCGCTCGACAGTTGACGAGTTAAAAAGACTTCTAAGGATATTTCCTGTGTCACGGGCAACTTTAAAAACATTCATACAACGGACACAAAGAACTCACAGGCTCGGGACAACCATTTATGGATCACACAAATTTTCGTCCCATGTGGGGATCGAAACCATAACACTTAGCTCGGCGGCAGTGGCAAGGCGACCACTTGAACCACTACGCCATCCGTGCAGTCAAAAGTTCGAATACAATCAAGCGCATCACTAACCTTTGATATAACTCTTCTCTTCAATAATCTGTGGTAGATAGGCTACAGCTACAGATAATGTAATGCCGAAGTTTGACCCATCGGTCTATTTGTTGCCTATTCCAATTCGCGATCTAGGTTGTTAAATGTCACCTAGTTACATTTATGTCCGCTTGTGGGGTGAAGGAACTACGGTTCGGCTAACAATAGTTTGGGGTTGGCCCGATCGATCTAATCATATAGGTTTACACAGCGATCTAGGCATCAGACGTTTTGCATACTTTTATCTTACTAATATTGAACTGTCATGACTAAAAGTCATCCTTCGGTGTTGAAGTGAATGCGACTGCTGTACGCGAGGTCTCAGAGTTAGATGCCAGCGTTAGGCGGGATTTTCTGTTCAGATTTTCAGTAGTAGCATGTCTCCGGTAGACGCCAATAGACGTGTCCGTATAACGTCGCAATTGAAAACATAGCTGTTGTAATGTGAGCGCAATGCACCTTTGCTTAACCTTTCGCGGTTATATCGACGTGAATCTATGTATAAATTTGACTGCCACCGTGGCACCACGTGGCCATCGGATCATGAGAGATAGGGAACAGAGAGTGCACTTGTGTTTGCGCACACACTTGTGCACTATAATATCTCCTGCGTAGATGGTCAGTCTCCGTTAAGGTTGGCCGTCTTGACCGGAATTCAGTCTGGACACATTCAGTCACGTCCCAATAAGACTATCTGACCGGGGGATTGAACGCGAGACTTTACTAGTAACATACATTATTAAGTAATGTATGTTATTAAGGTAAATATTTCTAATGCTCAGTTCGACGCAGAAGAAATTAAATTATAGCTCAAATAATGGTGTGCAGAGAAATGTATGCTCTGGCAAAGTGCCTACTGTCTTACATTATAACAATTCAGAAACAGAGCTCATATTATTGCCTTTACTATAGATAAGCTTTACTCACTGGAATGGAATATTTTCTTCTTAAGATAACAACAAGTGTTCACCGTAAATTTAGAAGGTATCGACATGTTTAGGTATATCGCTAATATATATTGGTATTACGATACAGAACTGAAGTAGTGGTTTAATTAGTCAACTCGCCACTTGTTGTGGGTTTGATCTCGACACGGCACAAAAAATATGTGTCATCTACAAATGGTTTGTTCCGCATTCGTCCAACATGTTTCGTTCCAAACATAGAAATACGCATTCAAACCAAAAATTGTTCCTTATATGCCCCTAAATTTAAATTATGTTCCTTTGCCGTCGCTGTTATTTTGTATGTGTTTTTTGCTGTACTCTCAGCCGACTAATATTTTAAAATACCTCGTTGATCTCTCGGCAAAACTTTGGGCTTATGACTGCATGACATTCCGACAACGAAAAATGTTAATACATTTTTTGCCCGCCTTTTGTTTTGCTATTCATATGCACGAAGATGTAAAAGGAAAGGTACAAAAAGGAATAATTTAAAAAGAGGCGCGAATGAGGAACATTTTGGAACGTGGGACGTAATATAGGAGCAAAAGTAGCACAAATCCTAAAAATAGGTGTTTCGAGTCTGGGTGCTTTTATTGTCACATATATCAATGTTTGTAAAGACCTCCACGATGCAGGAATTAATTAAAACTGCTATGTTGGACGCGCCATCAAAGAGTCTTAAAGTACACGTCAGTACAATTTTCATCAAATACATTTTAACAAGGTGTAACAAGGGTAGGATATAATAATGGCGAAAGATCTTATCATAGGTACCGACTATACAATCGAATCCCAGGCTTCACAATTGACTTATACGAATAGATTAATGAGACAGTTGTAACTTTATTGATAGTGTGAATGTGGTAACGTTGAACAAAATGTTTTTATTTTGTCTTCAGCGCCGCTGCCGCCGGAACTATTGGACATTCCCGACGTCCTTCTAGGACGTTCTGCAAGTGATGGCACTATAGAGGAGAACTTCGAGGAGGAACTTGCAAGAGCGCCAGAAGTTTATGCAGAGGTATATACACTCATAATTGTTATCTGTCTTCGTAGCGCAGCAGACCTGTTGCACAGCAGTTGCAGCTGTGCGGTCTCGTGTTCGAATCTCGGGTCGGGCCAACAAAAAGTTATTGGGTTTTCTTTTAAGAAATTTCAATATCAGCCCGGTGTAAGGAAGTTGGCGGTATTAGACATTCTGGTCTTGCGCCTGATCTCTCTCCTCCGATTACTGTCCCATTGGGTCAAAATCTATACTAATATTATAAAGCTGAAGAGTTTGTTTGTTTGATTGTTTGTTTGTTTGTTTGCTTGAACGCGCTAATCTCAGGAACTACTGGTCCGATTTGAAAAATTCTTTCACTGTTAGATAGCCCATTTATCGAGGAAGGCTATAGGCTATATATCATCACGCTAAGATCAATAGGAGCGGAGCACCAATAAATAATGTTTCAAAATCGGAGGGTATTTTTCCTTTTGAGAGCTTCCGATGCGTGCGCTGCGTAAACAGTTAAAGTTTCGCAAAAATAATGTATGACAGAATTGTTCCCCTTGAAAAGTTTTAAAAAAAAGTCCGCGACAGCATATGTCTATCTTTTAAGGTTGGCTCACTATAACCATTTTTATGCTAACGAAATTTGTTCTAAAATAATGCATTATTTGCAAAGGTATTTTTATAAAAATGATATTAATCCTTATCCAAATAAATACGTTATTCATCACAAGTATTTCATTAAAAACAAGATTGCCTTTTACATCATTCGATTTCAATGAATATCTTAGGAGATATCGCAGTTTTAAAATAACATTGCAGCAAAATAATTACCCATTACAGACATAGTACAAACGATGTTTCTCCTGGTTTATTCTGCGTGATTACTACTGGTTCGATTTGAAAAATTCTTTTAGTGTTGGATAGCCTATTTATCGAGGAAGGCTATAGGCTATATAACATCACGCTACGACCCACGGGGGCGGCGCAGTAACGATAAACGCGGGTGAAACCGCGGGAACATCTAGTAGTTAGATAACCGAGAGTGCACTTGTGTTTGCGCGCATACTTGTGCTATAGTGCAAAAGTATGTGCGCTAACATATGTCTCCTGCGCAGATGGCTAGTATACGTTATGATTGGTCGCTGGAACCGAAGCTCGGACATTATTATAAAGAGTTATATCGCCTAATTATGAGTGTCTCGGTAGCACACCAGCAGTAAATGCGACTAGGATTTTGAGTTTACTGTCTAGAAATTCACAGTAGTAGAAGCAGTCTGTGCTCAGCAGATAGCAATAGGCTCCCCCTTTATTATTTTATTTTATTAAGAAAGGAACATCAAACAAACACATTACATAATAAAGACAAAATAATCAACTTAAAACTAGGTAGTAATGTAGCCCACGGCGATGTCCACAGGTTACTATTCGATTAAAACTATAAGACACTACTAGGAAAGCGAGCATACATGTATGACAATACAAAAAAATACAAACGTAAAAAAATTGAACATACAAAAATAAAACAAGATACAAATATAAAATAACATTCAAAAATATATAACACTAGCTGTCCCGACAGACATTGTCCGGAAAACACGAAAAAAAAAAACAAATCTAAATCATTCTCGAGTCCAAGTGGATTCGAGAATGATTAAGATTTCGTTTTTACCGATATTGATAAAATTTTTTTTTTTTAAATTGATATAAATTTTATCAAAATCGGTCCAGCTGTTTAGGAGGAGTTCAGTGACATACACACGTACAGTAGAATTATATATATAAAGATTACAAAGAAAAGAGAAATGATTAAAAATAAAAAAATAAACTGAAAAAAAACCTGTAATTATGTGTCACGTTCAGCACGTGGATACTGTCCACGTGTTAAGCGATAAAAATATAAGCTGGTTTGCGTGGAGTGACCCTTTGAAAGCAGTCCCATTAGGTCCCCAAATCGTGTGATAGAATGCACAGTAGCGCCATCTGTTATACGATCGACAACTATACCACGACGCTGATATCTATATCACAGTGGTGAGTATTGCCATGTATCGAACGATCGGAGTAACTTAATGATCAGCCTCTCACAATTTTCAATGTATGCCATTAATGGTAAGCGTTTACCGTGGCATAAGGATTATGAACCTAAATGTTTAAATCAAGAGTAGCGCATTGTCGACCTTGCAAAAACAATTTCTTCTTTTTATTGAAATGTCATCTATAATAATTTATTATTTTAGAGGACAAAGATGTCTAATAGAATTAAACATTTACCTATTTTAAAATATTCTTGACCCTGTAATGGAAACAGCAAAAAAGCCGCATTGTAATGTCGCCATCGTACTTGATGTTGTGAATTAATTATGATATATCAAAGCCAAGTGCAGTCCTTGTGCTGAATAAATAAGGACGCTAATTCTATCAAGGGTACCTAACAACAGGTTCGGGAAACTTATTATAGACTGAACAAAGTATAATGTCTCGTCTGCAATTGCGTTTTGAACGCCGTGATGTCTTTTTTCTTGTCGTTTATGAACCACAATGAAACCCGTATTCAGTAATATAATTTAAATGTTGTGGTACACCTAGGCACTTTTATGGTTCATGAATGACTAAATTAAATGATTGCCCGATGTTCATATTCTTCTATAACTCTTGGAAAGTCTTAATTGATTGGTTTTGGTCTTTACTTATTCAGATTGCGTCGTCCCTGGATGATTCGTTCGCGGACTTGAGCGGCTCGGGCTTGGTGGAAGTAGTCGGAGATGATGAAGTGGGACGCCGAATCATTGTCGTGTCGGCGTGCAGACTGCCACCCAGCAAGGAGACGCCCCCGGATAAATTACTCAAGTATGGATACTCTATCTTGTATTATTGTCAATAGTATTAAAATGTCATGTGTTAATCCCTTGACTGTCGAGGGAATACACTGTGTTCATTGAATTCTTAGGCGTTCAGTGCCGGATGGATCTGGATAAGAAACGTACTCTAGAATCAAAATTTGATAAATAGTTTGAACTTATAACTGGTGGTGAACGAGGCCGCCATACTATAGACTAAATTAAAATAGCGTTTTATTTTACCAAGATAATATATTTGATAGATAATATTATCAATAAATCTATATAGGAGGCATAGTATGACCAGTTTTGTCGACGGCTTTTAACTTAAACGGTACAATCACTGTTTTCACACATTTATTATTCCTATAGTATGTCGAATGCTCTTTACCTTCTATTGTAAATATATCAAAGAATTGTCAGGTAGCAACACAAACGTGTATTGTAACGTCGTAACTCATAAAAAGCCATGACCTGCCTTATTAGCCTGAATAAATTATAATAATTGGACATACTTATTCTCTTAGATAGGTCTCAAGATCGTGGAGTATGGTCACAAATTACACCAATACAGATAGCCAGCTTTATAACGCCTTAAAACTGACGCACTCATATATATGTAGATGCCTGCGTACGATAACATCTATGTGTGAGTGTGTTCGTCTTAATACAATTATTTGTATTCAGTCGGTTATCTGTATTTAAGTCGTTTGTGGCATAGAGCCAATTATATCTTTTATTACTTTATCTACGCAGATATTAGTGCTGGGTTGTGCGATAAAAGCCAATAAATTAAATATTGTGTGCAAAGGTATTTTTAGATTTGGTCAATGTTTTCTGTATAGCATTGTATTGTGTGTATTCTGCTTGTGCTGCTAGCGACATCTACCCTGCTTTGCGTATTACTATATTGATTGTGCACTTCCCACTGTATATATATGCCGGAATTCTGATATTGTATGATATTTTAGCACATCGTTATGTATTCCCTTTATAACAATATGCATCGCCAACGATGGCTAAACTGCGCCTGCGATTGAAAAATCATTATTAACCTTTGATGCATTTCTATTTGTAGAATGCTTCCTGATGGTAAAATAACTAAAATAAACCCATGAAGTGTTATTTACTATTGATAGTGCTCGATAAATCGATCTAAGTATTTTTCCCACTAGAAATCGAAGTATGGCATAAGATACATACTAATTGCCTAATTCCTATCGCTAAATACCAACAAATATACCATAATTTTGACATCATCGATGCGGATAATTTTTAAACTATGTTACAATCTTAAAATTAAGTGAGAATATAAAATTGTATTGATTAAAATAAACGAATCAGGAAAATTTTATAATATTCTTTAAATCAGTAACATTTTTATTCCATTGATACTAGTGCAAATAAAAAATATTGTAGCACAGGCATTTGTTGAGTCTAATCAGAATGTCGCGTAGAGCGAAATTAGTCCAGATTATATTTCTAAAAAACGAATCAAATTTGACACAGTAGACAAAATCATATTTATCCTAAATATACAATGCTTAATAGTTAGAAAGGTTCCCAATATTTCCGAAAATTATAGACTTATATATACATACTTTCACTTAGAGATACTTGGGACATGACTTTTTAAAAACTGTCTCCTAATTAAAACATTGCGACCTACAAAGGTCGCAATTACTGGCACTTGTTATTGGCAATGAGACGCAAAGATGTGCGTAACTATACAAAGAACGTCAACGTATCTTATCTATTCTCTCAGTAGAAGAATTAAAGAAGAAACGAAGTATTCGTAATACGTAGAAACGATCTTTAGAGGTTATGAGTAATTCGAAAAACATTGTCATCTTGTGTGAGATCATCGCAATTTACGGCGCAGCACCTCCCGCTAAAACTTCAAGAAACAAATTAGAAAGAACAGAATAAGTCAAAATTAAGCTCACTGCACTCGCGAAGTTTCCAAATCCGAAGGTCTGATCGCCGCAGCAAACGCCACCGCTGTACGCGACGTTAATATTTCGGTTAAAGTTTGCTCTGCATGTAAAATAACAATATTATTTTTTATAAATTATACTACACATTATATTTTGACTAAGTCTATTATAGCGTTATGCAAACTCGTAACAAGGTCATTGATCGCTTGCGTAGACGCCACCGCTAAATGCGAGCTGAATGTTTCGGCCGATGGTACGCTTAAAAGTGCCAAGAGAAAAACTAAGTTGTGTATATTTTACTTCTTATTACTATTTATCAACCCTTTCCATAATATTCCAGATACCTAATGTTCACACTGGACAAATATGTCGAGCAAGATTACAGTGTGGTATACTTCCACTGCGGATTAACGAGCAAGAACAAGCCGCCTCTATCTTGGCTCTGGAAGGCGTACAGGGCATTCGACAGGAAATACAAAAAGAATCTAAAAGCCCTATACTTGGTCCACCCGACGAACTTCATAAGGATCGTATGGCAAATGCTGAAGCCAGCTATTAGCGTGAAGTTTGGAAGAAAAATGATGTATGTTAACTATCTTCATGAGTTGCAGCAACACTTGAACCTGGATAAGCTTTGCATACCGGATGCGGTGCTCGAGTGAGTATATCCGTTGCTTTCATTTTAACCTTTGTTTTATCAACAGATGTTTCTGACACTTTGTATGGCCTAAATATAGTCATAATTTTTGAAACGATTATTTATATGTCGGTCACGAGGCCTTTTCTTCGAGGACTTTGTGTGGTGTGTTTGAGGGTGCGTGTACTACTCCGGTGTTCTACCTCTTAATCTATCTTATCTTATCTTGGGGCCAGTCAGTGCAGACCGGCGACACTTCGACCCAGTGAGATCTTTTGTGTCGACACTCTCCCAATAACGTCTGCCATAGATGTTCATGGCAGCCGGGACCAACGGCTTAACGTGCTTTCCGAAGCACGGAGCAGGCGATAATTGTCAATCAATACGCACATAATTTCGAAAAGTCATATAACTACCGAAAGTCAGAGGTGCGCGACGTGGGTTCGAACCCGAGACCCTCGGCATTGCAGTCTGTTGGTCTCCCCACTGAGCTATCGCTGCTCCTCCTCTTAATCTAAATGTATACCTATATTTTTAATAAAAGCTGCATGTATGACGTATTGTTAACTAAAATGTGCACTTACATTGACGCACGAAGGTGTATGTTCCTTTAATTAATATATAAATAATTGGTTTATCGCTGAGGCATGTAGCGGATGTACAGCTCGCATCGTCGCCACCACTGAAGTAAATGACGGCCGCACTGCGTTCGCGCGTCTCGGTGAGCAGATGGCTGCGTCTTCTTGCGCCAGCCGCACCACCGTTGTCATTTACAATTATTAGTAACGGGCACGGATATGTGAGCGCGTACTAATGATAGGCAGTCATGTGTTATCAATACAGTGTTCCAAGTCCGCTCCCTGCCCTACGCTATATAACCATACGTCAGTCTATATTCGTTAACATTGTTTAAACTAGTCTTGCCTCCTCATCCTACGGCCGAGGCCGATTTTGGTACTACCAATTTCCTTACCCTGTGCTTTTTCTAGCGATATGATAAAAGGCCGCATCTTAATCTGCACGTGGGTATTAGAATATTGTACTACTGGTATTGAAGGAAATAAAAGCTCACGTTTCCTACAAAATAGTTATGAGCATATGCAATTCGAATTATATATGCCTCCTTTTCAAGGAAATCAGAAGAGTGCCTACCCTATATATTTAGACAGACGCACTTCTTTATTCCAAGGCAATCCTATAGTTGTAGTGTGGTGCATAGTCGCATGGTTAAACAAAGTCGAGTCCTCCAAGCAACACTACTTATTACAAGATTTTGTTTTAAAATTTGTCTCTAACAATACTACTGCATTGCATGCCTGTAATTACGTAGACTAATTAGAATCGATCAAATACTATCGACTAAATCGTTCGTGGTGCGAACTCGGCAAACTCAGCGTACGTATTTTACCTAGGCAGCAGCACCGAAGCAGTCTCTTGCCATCATAGGCAAAGGTCGTTTCAAATGAAGCAGTACTACCCTATTCTTTCCTAGAACTCTAACGGCCAGTTTCAATATTAAAAAAAACCAACCGTTTTATCGACGAACAGTTAATTTTTGACAAATATTATATGAAAAATATGTCAACATTTAAGTTAATATTGTCCGTGGCTAAAACGACACGTTTTAACTATATATTAATACGTGAAGCAAAAACTTTGTACCCCTTTTTACGAAAATTGTGCGGACGGAGGAATATGAAATTTGGCACAGTTAAAGTTTATATGGAGAAGGAGTGGCGAATCCTAATATTTTTATAAAATATGCATTAGAAATACATTAAATTAATGAAAAAACATTACACGCACACAACCATGCATTTGACACACGCAGTCAGTCGAATCGCGTTCGTAGTGTTTCGTGTAATCGTGTTCGTAGTCATTGTTCGGCTGATGTCGTAGAATTCTTCGTAACTATGGTTACATGTGTATGTGGAGTAGGTGACTACACGAAATGTGATAATAATATCAAATTCAAAATTTAAATCAATTATGGGCGAATTTCGACCACTTGGCGACCGCTAGTATGCTATTAAAACCCATACTAAGTCGCTTTCTACAACCAGACAAAATACTAGTATTCTTCCACTAGACACTGCGTTTGAGGTTGCTAGAACTTGACCAATTAATCAGAGTCTCAGCAAGTTACGGATTTGTTCTTCACCGCATTATGTTCTATTTCTCTAAACCAATTTATTTTGTCAGTGTGACCAAAAACAAGCTTCGAAGAAAACGGTTGCAAAAATTCTGGTGTCTAAGCTGGCTAAGTTTATACTCGTCCCCTGCTGCAAGCGAAGCGCCCCAAACAAAGTACAAGTTGTATGTAGATAGTTGCGACATTTTTTGTTGATTCAATGATTTTATTGTCACTGGCATCCTTCGGAATAGACCTTCGGACGAGAAAATTATGATATATCATAGCTATAATGCGATTTTGTTTTGATCTGTCTGTTTCCTTTTCACGGCTAAACCACTCAACAGATTTAGATGAAATTTGGTGCAAATATAGTTTAAAACCTGGGGAAGGACATAGGCTACGTTTTATTCATGTAGGTACCACGCGGGCGGAGCCGCGCGCAAAAGCTAGTTAATAATAAATTAATAAAGAATAAAAAACAATATTTCGAAATATTTGAAGTGTGCAATATTTTTTAGCGTTTGAATGCGCATTGTGTACGCAGCCTTAGGCACCACTTACATGGGGTGGGGGTTGTCGTCGCGAGTACCTGATTGTACACAATGAGCTTTTGTCAATCAATCATACGGCCATCCATTGTCTCTAAGAGAACGCATCGCGAGTATTGCGACCAGTGCTCTTGAAAATAAAATTAAAAATGTTTACCTGGATACCTTGCTGTGGTGTGGTAGACACGTATGTACATTAGCTTAAATATAATTATCACGATTAATATTTAAAAATATTTAAAACGGACCACCCGTTTTAAATAATTTTACCGAATATTTATGCCAAACAAAAAAATAAAATATTAAATTTTAGATTATTTTATGAATATTTTCTAATTGTTATGTATATTAATTAAAAGCTAAAAGCTTAAAAAAGGTAACAAAATTTTTAGATTGTGTTATGCGTATTTTTAATTTTGGTCATAAAATTCTCACTTGTAAGCTTTTATATGATATCGTGCAAGAGTATCGTGTAAATACTCAGCCTGCTAGAATGCCGAAGGCTCGGTTACTTCCTACGTCCTTTCATTTACTTTCTTCTCCCTGACCCTAGTCTAGGATATTAATACTAGATACCGCGTCAGAGGTGCATAGGTTGTGAACGCGTCTGCTGTGCCGGTTCAGTTGGGCAAATATAATTGGGTTTACTTAGGTTTAGAAATTCTCAGTCGATGGCTGGAGATTACCTATAATATACAATAGCTAACGCGATGTGGGTGCAATATACCCTGACGATCCGTTTGAATATACATGCGTAAGCCTATGTATGTTTATATGTGAAAAAGTGACTAACACATATGATAAAAGTTCTAAAACTTTTGCCATAACAAACATCCTGTATTATTATTAGAAGATATTTAAAAAGAAAAACGATTTCCATACTGTTTACATAATATTAAACTATTTCAAATTACAAATTTTCCGACCTATCTGTTTCTTTTAGCAGCCATCGTGGTCGTCTATCTATTCGGGTTCCAGTAGTCAAATTTAATATGATTAAATTAGCGTTTTTACAAAAATAAACCTTTTAAGTCCACGTTAAGTAGTTTAATTTCAGTGTGTAACTTTTGCGTAACCGTAAAACAATATTCAAGATATCTCTCTCGATTAAAAAGTAAATAATTCAATAAGCAGATCTTTAGGCTTAGATCTCCAAAATATAAAATATATTATAAGGTGTACAATTGTACATGCACTTAGTTGCAAAACCAGCTGCCATAGTGTGTACTTGCATTAGGTATTTATTGACAGCAGCTCGTTCTTCACGACGTCGATATCATAGTTAATTTTATTCAATCATTCTCTTGACTTGTTTTTGTATACAGTCGCTGTATTAAGGTTAGTTTGTCTTTAATGAGAATTGATGCGATTATTGTGATCAATTACTTAAGTTTTAAGGCGACTACATAATTATATAGGAGTGTATAAACGTCATTCAATAATAATAATAATATTAATTTACCAAATGCGCGCAACGCCATCTGGCCCAAACTGGACAGAGCTTGTGCTAATATGACGTTTATGTAATTTAGAATTTAATATAAAAATTGTTATATGATTGCCACTAGATGGAACTATGCCTTTTTTCACCCCCTCGCTGAATCGCGGTGTTAAGATTCTCCGAGAGTAGTATATAAGATAAATTATAAAATATCATGTAGTCGAAAATACACCTGTGGAAAAGGTCAGTTTGTTTTATTAACTTCACCCTAGTACACGAAGTCGACCACAACGCTTCCCGCGTTCACCCTAACTGGGCCGAACAAGGAGTCTGGTTTAAAAGTTAATTAATGTTACGATGACGATGTCATCGGACATACCAACAACACGATCTTCTTTGTCATCAGTATATAGACCCCGTGACAAATTAATGATAATTTCATAATGTCAGCCACAAGACGTCCACTGCTGGACATAGGCCTCCCCCAAGGTTTTCCACACAGACCGGTCTTGGGCCACCCGCATCCAACCGCTTCCCGCGACCTTTACCAGGTCGTCGGTCCACCTTGTGGGAGGCCTAGCCCTGCTGCGTGTTCCGGTGCGTGGCCGCCACTCTAGAACCTTTTTGCCCCAACGGCCATCGGTTCTGACCGGTTCAGAACCGATGATAATTTAATGATATCTTAATTTTCTAGATATATTTATTTTAAGACATCGTTGTTACATTTTGTATCGAAGATACAAACTGTTGTCATTTCCTAGAAGTGGTAGTTTAAAAGATAATATGGGTTTACCTAAACGTTGTAAAGGTTTGAACGAGAAAGTATTACTATCAGTCAAAATATCACAGGTATATAATATAGCACTGTGGGTGAAGTATGACAATCTATTACAGGGACGCAGTGCTTTCAGTAAAGAAATCTATAGTCTGTGCTTTGAGCTAAACAGAGTAACCAGTTGTTTAAAATTTCGGCAACCGGTGAGCAATACACCTCTGGTGTTGCAAGGGTACAGACTTTCCTTTGTTCAGCCTACCACTAGATGGTCATATCCTTGGCATGCTTGGGGTACTTGCTTCTCTAGTACTACATTTCATTTGGTTTCGGAGTGTGTAGCCTCCAGCAGTACTGCATAAAAATGCTTGCAGTAAATAATAACATTCGAATAAAATAGTGGTATTCTACTAAATCTTGTTAGCATTTAAAAATTATAAGCTTATTACAGTCAAGCCAAAGTTATTTCTGTGAAATCACCAGCTTCTAAAGCAGGATGATTGTTATATCCTGACACATGGTATCTTTAAACTATAACTTCGGCGTTCACTTAATTAATGAGGTTTTATAATTTAACAGTAGCTTAGGCGAATGCTTACCCTTAAGCCGAAATCAATTATTGCAGTATTGATTTTGGATTACGTTAACTATTTTGAGCTGAAGAAGGGCGTCGGAAACTGGTGCAAGGTTTTGTTACGAGTAGGTCAGTATTGTCCGACATTGGGCTAAAGTTAGCGATGTCCTTCAACCTATAGGTTAGTGGATTGATTCGATATTAACAAGTTATGCATTCTTTACATCACGAGCTGTTCTACGTTGGTCATTTTAAACGGCGCAGTTTTTAGTCGTGTGGATACACTCACGCTTGTTGTACAGTGAGGTTGGCAGTGTCTTTTGTTTTGTCTTGCTACAGTCATATTTTTTTGTTTAATTGGTTAATGTGTATGAATAATACCTATCTTATCTTATGTGGAGGCCAGACAGTGTAGACCGGCGACACTTCGACCCAGTGGGATCTTTTTTGTCGACACTCTCCTAATAACGACTGCCATAGACGTTCATGGCAGCCGGGACCAACAGCTTAACGTGTTCTCCGAGGCACGGAGCAGGCGATAATTGTCAATCAGTACGCACATAATTTCGAAAAGTCATATAATTTCCGAAAGTCAGAGGTGCGCGACGTGGGTTCATACTCGAGACCCTCTGCATTGCAGTCTGTTGGTCTCCCCACTGAGCTATCGCTGCTCGAATAATACCTAAATTGTAAGTGAGAAAGATATTACTCTAATAATAATTCTCTAAATTTTATAGTAGTTTTATGCTCGACGGGTTTAACCTTAACGGGGTAACGTTTTTTACGTTCGTCGTACGTCTTCTAATTGGTCAGAGAGCTTTCGCTGAGCTTGAGCAGCCACCAGACGCTTGTGTAAATAGTGCTAATTATAACTACACAAAACTTTTAAGGCGATTATCAGGTTGTTAATTCTTCGTGATATAGGTTAAAATGTTATCTTAGACGTTTCTTTCAGTTTCTCTACAAAGGCAAATACGTATTGTTCTACCCCTTTGGATAATATTTATGCCGTCATATCTTGGTACCCATCATCAATAATTTGTCATGAAGTGATGTTTTATTACTTAGTGTAATACATTTTTTTTTGTAAGAAACGGCCGGACATGTAACGCTTCAAAAGCCAAAATCCAGACACAGAGCGAGACATGCACACCTCACATTAATACTGATTTTATTAATGCAATGGTTTTTCAATATTTATGGTTGTACTAAATGTACATGGATACGTGTGTATTTGCAATGAGACATAATCTCTGTTTTAGATACGACAAAGTACTCCTGTCCAAAAATCCTCGGGCGGCAGAGATGGCCAAGCAGAACACGGAACCGATGGAGAAGGCTCGCGTACAGAATGATGTGCAGGCTCCTCCCAAGGAGAGTCTGTCGCCGCCGTCAACACAGCAGTTCGGCGTTTCCTTGCAGTTCATAAAGGAGAACAATTCTAATATGGTCGGCTCTATACCGCCTGTTGTTCGACAGTGCGTGGAATTCCTCTCGCAGCCTGACGGTTAGTATTTCGGGAATGTTGGTTTATCTATGGCAATTCCGAACGGTATTTTAAACACCGAGGTCACATGCAAAAAATTAATTGATTAGCTTCTAATTGTGATAACGTTACGCTTTTTCGTAATTTCTAATTATTAAACCATAATAAAACTATTTTGAAAACATTTTAAATATAATTGTTTTTGTAAAATGTTAGCATTATAATTGAGTAGTTACATTATATGATCAGCTATTTTCCTCAGCTCAGATTTTAATAACAATTTGATTCGCGATCCAACTAAATTGAGTATTAAATACATGATACTTCTGGCCTCCAACGGTAAGTATATTCATGCTACTTTTTATTGATCAGCCATTTTGTAGTCCATTGCTAGGCTTAAGCCTCTCCCAGTCTGCAATAATCTACAACTAGCAATTAGGATGTGATGTATTCAAATGATCTCCGAATACAATTATGCACGACACAATACCTACTTCGCCTGGTCAAGGACGCGAGCTCTGAGCCATAGAAAATATTGTCAATAAATACATTTTAATCTACAATTCTAATATAAATTCTTCATAAATCATATTAACTTGATATCACTAAAATGAAACCGCAATTCTTTATTCAGCTCTTGAAACTGAGGGAATATTCCGTCGCTCGGCGAACATGTCAGTGATCAAAGAGCTGCAGCGTTCATGCAACAGGGGCGAGCCTGTGCGGTTTAGGAACGACCCCCACAACGCGGCCGTGTTGCTCAAGACGTTCCTAAGGGATTTGGAAGAACCACTCATGACCTTCGACTTGTATGACGAGATACTGAAGTTTCAAAGTGAGTAGTACCACGTAATATGTCGGTATTGCAGTATTAGTAATCTTATTAAATATCGGGTAATGATTTGACTGACTGCACGGCGTAGTGGTCTAAGTGTTCGCCTCGCCATTGCGTTTGGTTAGTTCGACCCACAAGTAGTTGCTTGTAATTTTTTTAGTGCGAATTGCATTAATTTTGTCCGATTCATATTGTCGCGTCACTATGACCAAAAGTATAAAAATACCATAGTCCGTATTATATTGTGGTTGAATGTTATATTTTGAAGTTTCAATTTTTATAGTTGATTATGTTAGTAAAACAATTGGACGTACTTTCTGAAAAATGTTTCAACCCACACTCGGGTCAAAATCGAGTTATTATTAGCAAATTAGTCACGGGGTACTATTTACTAGCTGGAAAAATTTGGTAGCTCTACTATCACTCTAAATATGAAATCATGACTTAGACCACCCACATGTATATATATATATTTTTTTTATTATTTTGCTCGTCAAAATGACCACACTCCACCTGATGGTAAGCAGTCGTGTGGTCTAAGAACAGTGGCCTCCACACCGCCCTCATAGTAGCCGAGGCGATGTTGAGGTCTCTACTTTGACGGCCTGAGAAGGTGCTTTTTCACGCCCCGCTTAAAGGACCCAGGATTGAAGGAAGAAGGAAACACGTGCCTTGGCAGAGAATTCCATGCCTTGGTCGTTCGGCAGAGGCATGAGGACCCAAACTTGTTGGTACGCGCTCTAATCGACTCTACCGTGTAAGGATGGCATCTGAGCCCAGCACGCGTTGTTCTGGATAGGAAAGGGGAGGGCCTCGACCGGTTACAGCGACGGGCTGTCCATATTATCGGAGATCCAGAGGTCACGAGTTCACTGGAACCTCTGCAACTCCGTAGGGACATTGCCTCATTGGCATGTTTCTACAAAATATACCACGGGGAGTGCTCTGAAGAGTTATTCCACAAGCAATACGGGATTGAACTTCAATCACGATTATCTCAAAATGTTAACTTTGTGGGTTGGAACATTTTTCAGAAAGTACAGCCAATTATTATTACTAGCGGTCGCCTAGAGCTCGAAATTCGACCAGTGTGCCTGTAAGATATTGCTGATATATGTCATTATAAATTGATATACGTAACCATAGTTACGCGCTTCGACTGCGTGTGTCAAATGCATGGTTGTGTGCGTGTAGTGTTTTTTCATTAATTTAATGTATTTCTAATGCATATTTTATATAAATATTAGGATTCGCCCGTCCTTCTCTATATAAACTTTAGCTGTGCCAAATTTCATACTCCTTCGTCCGCGCAATTGTCGTAAAAAGGGGTACGAAGTTTTTGCTCCACGTATTAATATATAGATTATATATATACTAGATGTTCCCGCGGTTTCACCCGCGTTTATCGTTACTGCGCCGCCCCCGTGGGTCGTAGCGTGATGTTATATAGCCTATAGCCTTCCTCGATAAATAGGCTATCCAACACTAAACGAATTTTTCAAATCGAACCAGTAGTAATCACGCAGAATAAACCAGGAGAAACATCGTTTGTACTATGTCTGTAATGGGTAATTATTTTGCTGCGATGTTATTTTAAAACTGCTATATCTCCTAAGATATTCATTGAAATCGACCGATATACAGGGCAATTTTGTTTTAAATTAAATACTTGTGATGAATAACGTATTTATTTGGATAAGGATTAATATCATGTTTATAAAAATACCTTCGCAAGTAATGCATTATTTTAGAACAAATTTCGTTAGCATAAAAATGGTTATAGTGAGCCAACCTTAAAAGATAGACATATGCTGTCGCGGACTTTTTTTTAGAACTTTTAAAGGGGAACAATTCTGTCATACATGATTTTTGCGAAATTTTAACTGTTTACGCAGCGCACGCAGCGGAAGCTCTCAAAAGGAAAAAATACTCTCCGATTTTGAAACATTCTTCATTGGTGCTCCGCTCCTATTGATCTTAGCGTGATGGTATATAGCCTATAGCCTTCCTCGATAAATGGGCTATCTAACACTGAAAGAATTTTTCAAATCGGGCCAGTAGTTCCTGAGATTAGCGCGTTCAAGTAAACAAACAAACAAACTCTTCAGCTTTATAATATTAGTATAGATGTACAGATTCTATTTTTTTAAATAGTCTATAATACCATAAGTAATAATTGTATATTTATGCAATTTATATGAAATGTGCCGAGCTACGTGCTATGTAATGCCAACAGTGACTTCGTATCTGAAACAGGCTGTAGTACACTGCTGCACACATAGGCAAAGTACGCCACTGAACACTGAGCCAATTAAATCAACGTACAAGGGGACGGCAACTCTTTATAATTGGACGTAGTTATGCAAAATGGATCCAACCCCACAAAACACTTTGTTTTTATATATATATATATATATATATATATATATATATATATAATAATACCATTTATAACTATACCTAAAAACAAAGTATTTTGTGGGTTGGATCCATTTTGCATAACTACGTCCAATTACTCCCATCAATTCAAGCAGTTGTTATGTGTATATCGTCTGTTAAATAATTTTTATGTGGCACTTTCAGATATATGCACAGAAACGTATTTCGAGTTTTAGTCAAAAATAACAATCAAATCACCAAGCGCATGTCTATACAATACTAGATTTATTTAAAATATTCTGTATGCCTTATTTCAGCATGGTCAAACCGTGACAAGCCGCGGCAAGTCAAGATATTGATCTTGGAGAGATTGCCCCTTGATAACTACAAACTACTGAAGTACATCATACAGTTTCTTTGGAAGGTACGTACATATAGCTTAGTTGGGCATTATACGGCGATTTGTTCAGTTAAGGGCTAACACCCTTATTGTACGATTGTGCCGCCTCGGTACTGCTTTGGCTATGCTCGTTCATCTTCAGTAATAACGAAGAGTCTTATTATTGTTATAAAGAAATATGAAGGATATTCATTTATTTATATTTCTTTTTCTTTATTTTCTGCATACTGATTAACGATAATCAATAAGAGAGTATAATTCGACGCATTTAACAACAGTATAAATCGACGGAGCTTATGTTTTGGTCACCGGTAAGAGATTATAAGTTGTAGAAGCTGGATATTTTTATTAAACAACAACCACGCGGATTAAACTTAAAAAGACCGCATTGAAATTGTTTTATTTGTTAGGGTTCCTAATTTTACGTCATTGGTTTCAAAAGGATTAATATGGATTTATTTAATAATTAATGATGAATCATGTAGCAAGCATCATAAAGCGGCGAGGTGTTATTTACAAAGGAACAATATCAGCAACCGTATAAAATTAAATATAAGTCTCAGGAGTAAATCATGGTTTAACCAAGAAGATATTTTATAATCATCCGTATTACACACATGCATATAAAATTGTTTATGGAACCTAATAGAGTTCGAACCGCTGTCCTCTATAGTAGTAATACCCTGGACTGACAATTGCCACCAAAATATACTCCATTTGTTATTCGCAATTTTGGCGCTATGAGCCGTTGTGAGTGTATTAGAAACTATATTTATAACAGTGATGTATGACTATATTTATTAGCGCTAAATGTTTTAAAGATAAGTTTATTGACCATAATGGTTAAAATATTAATTGATATGTTTATACAGCCTGCCAATGGAAGTTGACTAGGCAGGCACCACGTCTTACATAATACAATTAAATTTATAAAAATATATCATTAATAATATCATTGTCTTATAATTAAAAATCAAAATGTACATCGAGTTACTCTAAATACTACAAATTCCGTTAAGACGCACACTATAAACATTCTTTAACGACAGCCATTTACAAACAAATACATAGTTTCATTGTATACTCAATAGCGGCGCTTCAGTTAAAATCATAAATTATCTGTCAAGTTGCATAGGTAGCCAGTCCAGTATATATATATATATATATACACACACACACACACACACACACACGCACGCACGCACGCACGCACGCACGCACGCACGCACGCACGCACGCACGCACGCACGCACGCACGCACGCACGCCCGCCCGCCCGAAGCGAAGCCCGCACGCACGCACGCACGCACGCACGCACGCACGCACGCACACGCACGCACACGCACACGCACACATATAACTCTCAGAACAAGTCTCAGGTTTCGGCACGATGTTTTCCTTCACCGTTAAAGCAAGCGATAATTAACTATTTAATACGCATATAACTTCGAAAAGTGAGAGATGCGCGCCTTGAGTTCGAACTCGAGACCTCTGCGTGGCAATCCAACGGTTGCCCACTAGACTATCGCTGCATGTGATATATATATATCATCGCTTATAGAATCACGCATACAATGTCATGTCATTTATCATTTTAGGTGCAAGACAGGAGCTGCCTCAACAAGATGACAAGCAGTAACCTCGCAGTGGTCTTCGGCCCTAATCTGGCCTGGCCACCGAACGGTCAGATGTCGCTACAAGCCATCGCGCCCATCAACACTTTCACCGACTTTTTACTAGAGAACCAGGAGTCCATATTCATTATATAAACCTCTATGGCTTTAAACAATAACTTGATAAAAGAGATTAGCGTCACAATATGGGTTGTGTCCTACAAAGCCGCGTGCGTTAGCGTCTGCTTATTATACTTTTTTCTTAAGAACTGTAAGAGAAGTGAGATATTTTCGTTCTCATAACTGAAAATGGAATTGTTGGCCATTCGCTGACGTATGCGGCTGAATGGAGTTCGACCCTAAATGAATAGGTGAAAAATGTAAACAAGTCTTTAATTTTTCTTTTACAGTCTTTTATAAGTATCTTCTATCACAAAAGCGTGGTGTAATTTAGCAATTATTTGCGCGGCAATGTTTTATTCTGTAAGTTTATACACGCAACAATAACAATTTATCAAAATGTAGAACATATGTGATTTATACTTGATGCACCTTATTTCTTCATTTATTTTATAATATGTAATCTTTCCGTTATAATTTACATTTTTCACAGATTCATTCGTGAACTGTATATGGTAATGTATGTTCGGTAAATATATATAACAATAGAATGTTTGTCAAAATGAAATGCCAAATTTTTGTACGGAGAAATGTTAGGTAACGTATTTTCTACCTTTTTGAAACGAAGGAATTTTGAATTTCTATATGCATTGCCATTTTTCTACGTATTATGTATAAGGCTAATTTGGTCGTAGAGCAATGTATGTGGAATCATTTTCTGGATAGTAATATAACGTATATGATGGTACTGTGCGGATTTAAGAAAGATTTTATTTTCGAACATTTTCTATATCGAATCTCTTTTTCGCTTTTTTTTATTATTTATGAGCACATTTTTACGAAGGTGATGTTTCTGTTAATTGGGGAGGTTATGTATCATTTCCATACATACACCATGCTTGGTATTTGACCTGAAACTATTAGTCTTTTGATTGCATTATTTTTTTATTGCCATAAAGTAATTTCATTTTGTTGTTATAGTTATATAATTTAATGTTATTGAATGCGTGCATATTTAAAATAATTAATCTGACTTTTTTACTTTATAGCAATATTATATGTTTGATTCCATCCAATAAAATCGGAACGTCCATCGTTTAGAAATGCACGTATATACAAAAGGAAAACAAAATATTTGGCCATGATTTGCTATAGATTATTTATAAATTCCACGGTTTTGTAGCTTTATATAGCATAAGTTAAATTAATTAATACGTTTAGTAACATACAGGAAAAATTATTGGTTAATTCATCTTTCATCTTTCAATATTTTATTTAATGATATTTATATATTCTTTATTTTCTTCTAGAATAGTGCATAATAATATCACAGGTTGCCAACATGACGTTTATTTAAAAAAGGAATACTGTTCTCGCACATACAATTTGATTTAGCAATAATTTAAAATATGCACTGTGTTAATAAATACTTGTCAATAATTCTTTGACACGTAATATACCTTTCGATAGTTATGTATGTTTAGAGTTTAAATACATTAGATTGATAAATTTGATGCTAATAAGAAACACACTTAAGTTAGTGTATGGAGGAATGGTAAGGTGTTTAATGAAAATTATATTTCGCACAAGCATTTGGTGCAGTTTAATAACATTGATTCGGCGTACAAATTGTTATTTAAAATTCGTTAAATTAACTTTCATCCTTCGCCTTCATAAAAAGTGGCATAACAACCGCTCGCTTTTTTCGCTTCAAGTTCGACAAAACATCTCACATTTGGCAACTAATATGATTGGTTGACAACGATGCCGAACTTGTATTCAATTAATAATCATTCCTTCTTTATTGTAATCTATAGACGGTTAGTCGCACATATTATATTGTTTATGTTTGCCTCATTCGAACCCGGATTGGACAAAGCGTGCTTATGTGACTCGCATCGAACTGCCAGAGCACGTGTTTTCCCTTTGCGTCTCTTCGGGCTGTCCTAGCGACTCGTTTGAGCCTGGCTGTGAAGATTCCTTGCTGAGTTATTCTTAAACATCTGTTTATGACCCGTTCTTTTTCTTTTATTTAGATTTATAATATTGTCTATACTCAGATTTTACTGTAATCATTTTTGTAAATGACTGTTTACAGATTTCCCCTATCACTCTACTTTGCACTTGGCGTCGATCATTTCGTTGACACCATATAAATATATACCCGACCTGGTGTAAAAGCGAACATCCCAAAATCGCGACTTGTCTTACAAAAGCAATTGTTCGGAATACCTAACTGTTTATTATGTTGAATTTAGCGCTAACATAAACTCCATTGCTTACGTGAGCATTTTCACAATATGCAAGTTAAACTGAAGGATAATGAGCTAACAAATTTAGAGCTTTCTTTATTCTGAACCTGTAGAAATGGTACAGAGTCAACTAGTTCAGACAAGACCTCCGTAGCACCGACAGTAAGGACTCTAATTATTGACTTCAAAACTCGTTTGACAAACTCTTACAATACATGCGCCTCTAACTGTCTTTTTACTTTACATCAAGAATAGATCTCGTAAAACTTTCTATGATTTTCTTACACTTATTCGCGGCATTTATATCACCCATCTAAATTCCATTTTCTATTAAAATGTTTTCTAAGAACCTTATCGGTATGTAAAATTTAATTAAGTGGATCTGTTGTTGATAGGTACCCAGCTTTTTAGCATCGAGCAAATTTAACGAATTATCAGAAAGAAAGTGGTTTTCTTACTGTGTACATATGTTGAAAGGACTGATAGAAATTAATAGATCTGAGTATACAGGAGACGGGTGTTGGTCTGAGCATAGATTTAGAATCATACTCTTGCAGACTCTAATCTTTACTTTTTATATAACTCAACTGACCCCCATTTGTGCGTGCACGTACTCACATACGCACGTACGAGCACAGCCGGGCGACGGGCTGTGAATCTATACAGATTATATTAAAATGACAATACTTGTTCATTTTGAGGACCATTTATATAATAAAGCGTGGAGTCAGTAAGAGATCTTTGACAAACATTCGATAAGTATTTGTGAGGTTTTACAAAAAAAATTGTCTTTTTGTAATTTTGTCTGGTAGTACAATAATAATGTTCTAGTGGATTCTTGTAGCGTTTAATAACAATGTTCATATGAAATATGTATAAGCATAATATTGGGAACTTTATATAGTCGTACTCCGAGAGGTATTATTTATTTTGGTGCTACGTATAATTCAGATTGTTTTTCTGTTCAATGAAGAGTTATATCCCGTGTTCTACATATCACATTATGCACCCGTTATTCTATTTAACTACTTTTAAGTCAATATAGCTGTTATTTATCTGGATCCAGTCCTCTGTTTATGAATTAATGAATACTAGAAGTGTGGGGTCAAGCGGATTATTATTATGATGGTTATATTTGATAATTATCAAGATAAACAGTAGCAAAAATAGTAAAGTGCGTGAAATCGTTTTGTTGTTCAATCAATCACTTATAATACAACATATAATGCTTTTTTTCAATTGATTATTCTATATAGCGTGCACATATTTGTCCTAGAAAATACCGTAATTTTGATAATCACCATGATAACTACAACGACGATTGTCATGATAATTGTTGTAATAATTCTCGTAACAATTATTATCAAAGGCTTATCTTGATAATATCTCACCTTGTAGTAGTAGATATATAATTTTGAATTACACTCTCTGGGATCACTTCACTTGGGTTTAGAGAAATAAAACAACGTTACTATAGATTTACATATTATTATACGTTGCTACTTGTAGATAGATATATTGCGTAGAAAATATCCCAATAATACATATATTCATTAAAAATAATAATTATATTATTTAATGAGGCATATGTTTAGTAAGTGGGTTTACGTATTAAAAAATAAATAAGTTATATTACTAAGATTGTGTACCAAAAATAACAAAGAGTAGAGGTTATATAGTTTTAAGATCACATTTTATTAGTGGTATAATTAACAATATTATTAAGCTATTCTTTCTGTTTAATACTAGTCTCTGAAGTGTTTGGTGAAAATATGTAAAAACTTTCTTTCAAAATCTGACCTTGTAAAATGTTGATCAGATTTAGATGCAATAAATTCACGGATATGGAATTGAGTAGAGGCCGCAAGTTCATGTCAAATTCTAAGAAAATAACACGTCACCTTGTTAGTGCATATTACTATGCTTAGTTATTAGTAAATTGGTGAAAATGTAATACTTTTGTAGAAGCATAGTATTTAATTATGATGCTGTCGCTTAATATTGCCCCTGTATAAACTAGGTGCCTTACAGTTACCTAGACGTACCCAGTCAGCCTGCGTCATTTACTCAAATCAATATCTCTGAATACATTTTATTGTATATTTATAATGATCTTAGATACATCAGTATTGATTTTAGAGTAGGCAATATTACGGCAGTTCTTTATAATGGCTACGAGTTGCACTTTATCACATACATTGGTGCCAATTCTGTTGTCACAAAATTCTCTAAACTTAACTAAAAATCACTAAAAAATTTTTTTGTCCTGTCACTTTTAACGATTTCAGAATACGAAATGTCATTTGAGAGGACTAAACTAAATTTTAGTGATTTTCAGTTAAGCTTAGAGAATTTTGTGACAACAGAATTGGCACCATTGTAAAACTAACGAGAATATGATTAGATAGTGCCATTTGCTACGAAGTACCGTCACATATGAAATACATGTTTGTTTTTAAGAAATATTATAACAAATTAAAATATGTTTAAGCCCGTTAATCTTTTATAAATAATATATTATATTTATTATACAACAATCGGCTGTTGATCAAACTCTTTGCGGTGGTTGGTTATGAAATCTAAAACTATATATATATATATATATTTTTCATTTGAGTTTTATTAAATCTATTTGTTTGTTTTCTCAGTACGTTTGAGTTTAAATTCAAAATCCTTTAATCAGTGATTTAATTATATTTGCTATAGGGATGTTACGGATGTGTGCGTTAAAATATAAATCACACGAAACGGTGGCCATAAAAAGAAAGAATCTAACAGTGATGTTCTCTGATCGTTGAATTTTTATAAGTAATAGATTTACTACAAATGCATTCAAACGAGTTACCTACTTGTTCGTACATCTACTTACACATGACACTGTGTTGTGTAACAGATTCTCACACACAGACAAATGCGTAATTTACAGTTAACTTAAAACTGCTATATGCGTTTGCAAACCGGTTATCTCTATCTATGTAATTTGTGGTAGCTCCGTGTTAAATCTGAATATTCAGTTTATGCTTTGTCATCAACAAACCTGTTAAGACGCGCGAAATGGGTATTAAATAAATAATTGGGAGCTATATGAAGCACAATATTATCGAATTTAAATTCTTTTACGCATTCATACTTATTGCGAGGCTACCTACAGTCACATATGCCATAACACAATGCATGACAAATATAATTATTAATTATTATTAAGAATGTATGCAAGCACTGTAGCGAGGCGCTACGGTACGTAAAATAATGAAATTAATAATTATATTATTAATAATATGCAAAATCTATATATTATATTATTATTAGTATTATATTATAATTGTTTAGCATTCCATTTGCAATTTATATTGTTTTTATAATTCACAACGAAGTTTATAGTATTTTCTTTGTAATTATAATTTTCGTATAATGTTGTATAACCGGAGAGGGTATATATTAGGTTTAGGTAATATGTGTAGTAACAAGTCGTACTCGGCTTTAAAAAAGCTTGTGGTTTATTAATAAGAGTTGTATGTTATATGTGCAAGATACTCGGATGGGTTATATGCAACAGATACTTATGCAATACGTTATTCGAGATGCATGGCGTAAAATTGGCTCACGTTTTTTTTATAAAATACCTTCAGAAATGAATATACAAAATAATCAATTACTGTATAATATAGCTATCATTTAAAAATGACCAATAATAGCAGAGATTGTTAACTTCAGCACAGGTACAATTAAAGTAAGCCTACATAAATGTGATATTACTTACACTTGAATCAAAAAGGAAATATTTGACATGGTTTTGTAATATCAATATAAATGCATACGATTTTTATTAATAGCCATAACGTGAGATTACGTTTTCAAATTTATCGATTATTTAAATTAACTGTAATTTTTGTATTTTAGAGTTAATTGTTTAAATTTTAATATATAAATTGTTAACAAAAAATTGTAATAACTGAAAATAAAAAATAATTAGTATTAAATTGTATTATTGTTGTTATGTGTATTTTTAATTGTGTTGTTTTACAGGCACTCTTCTTGGCACAATGGAGTTAATGCAAATATTGTAAAAGGTATAAGTACAGATTGACTATAATGTGAAGCATGTTGTTAAATATTGTTTATGCAGATGGCAACCAATAGTATCAGTAAATACTAAAAACAAGATGGGTTATGAGAGCGTAGGGCAGCGCAAATTTATTATGCATTTCTGTATACTGTCTGCATATCTGCGAGTAAATGAGTGGAGTGCACAGCAAAGAATATTAATGGCATAGAAATATATACTCACGATTGGACAACAGTTATACCCAAGTACATGCGTGAAAATAAGAACGTTGCGCTTCTGTCTGGTGTTGTATAAGGGTCAATTCAGATCAGGCGGCAAAATGCTCGAGCATCTTTTAACTGGTAATTCAATATCAGCCTTATTCCATTTAGATATAGGTACCTAAAATAGTATGTAACATTAAAATCTTATCCAATAAACAGTCGCATACTATTTTAAGCGTTATCTAAATGGAATAAGGTTGATATTTATTACCACTTGAAAAATGCTCGAGCATTTTCCCGCTTGATCTGAATTTACCCTAATAGCTACCTCACATTATACTCTGGTGCTCGCTAATCGCTGCATAAGCTGCATGGAGCAAAGACAACTACAATGGTATATTCTTAAAATTATTTACTGACGTTCTTCTTGAGGATGGCTAAGCTCACGTAACGTCGACTGCTTTCTGAAGACTAAATATTTATCTAGGGCTAGCCAGCTATTATGCATACATGTGCTGGTGCTTTATGTGTATATTATAAATATTATACGAGTGTTGACGAGTAAAATCACATAATTTGCCTTTCTTATTAAACGTTATATATCAAATATAACGTTTGTTTCCACTTGTTCTACTAAATAAACAGTTCTATGTTAGAACTAATGAGAATTTTTTCTCAATACTTCTACGATATTAGGTGACTATTAAATTACTAATAAGTATTTTATCAGTATGCACAAACAATGCAATGGCCAGTTTGTGCACAGGTGGCGACCGGATTGAAATCATATCGATAATTTGCCGCCATAATGCAGTGGGTGCCTAGGTAAACGGAAATTCCCCGTGGACCCACTGGTGGGTGATGCTGGTGGGTGAACAGGTCACGGGCCGTTACAAAATAGTGGAACTAATGGGAGTCTTTATTACCACTTGTTCTACTTGTTCTATTCGTCAGTTCTATGGTAGAACTAATGGGAGTTTTGGACAGAGCCCTGCTTTGCGGGGCTCCTATTTCTGGGTGGGTTTACAAAAGAGAACCTAACACAATCTACCGCTTTCGAGTCGGAATGCTCTGCACTGACGTTATACTAGTGAGAAGCAAAACTCCTATTAGTTCTACCATAGAACTGAGGAATAAAACAAGTGGGAATAAAGACTTCCATTAGTTCTACTATTTTGTAACACCTAATATCGTAGAACTATTGAGAAAAAATTATCATTAGTTCTACCATAGAACTGTTTAGTAGAATAAGTGGGAACAAACAATATTTAAAACAAGCCGAAATACTTAATAGGTATTAGTCACGACTGCTAATGATTAGTGGGTAGGTATCGAAATGCATGGCTATTTTATAAAAGTTACTTTTGATGCACATATACTTATATCTATTATTACATTTGAAATAGTAGCTAGTAGCATAACTATAACATGCTGTTATGCGTCATGTAACACTATTGTAACAAACTCCTTGTGAAATGTTTCGCAGTAGTGCGGTTTCAGTGTACACTGAAGTACAACATTTTTTAGAGCTCTCGGCTCTGTTCAATTCATGAACTGTATTGTGTGTTTTAACTTTATAAACATTTGACGCAGTATTATGTATATATACATTGCTTGTAAAGTGTAATATTATATTTTCTTGTAGATTTGCTGAAATTACATATATTTTTACTTTTGCAGATACCAGTGTGGGTGGCAGAGGGGACTGTCAACATACTTAGGTGTGTTGAACAACTTACAGCAATATATTTCAAGTTCTATTAGGATGCCTTTTCATTAGATATGTGCGCGAGGCATACGTAATATTCATGAGTATCATCATCCAAATTACACGACTTAGCTCAAATGTCAAAGGATGTTCAATAAAGGGAAGTTTTTCCCACTCAGCGTTGGGTAATAAATACACATAGTTTTGGTGAGTCAGCTGCTTCGCACGCTCTAGATGAAACGGCACCCTTAAGAGTGCACCGAGCGTAAGACAGATAATGACAGAGCTCGTGCGGCGCATATTCAAATCGGCGCGCGGCCGCCATAATAAAATTGTATGAAGGATTTGAAGTGCTTTTTTAATAAATATGTATCTTTATTGTCAACCAATAACTTAAATATTTGGGACGGACAAATTGTAATATAATTATTTATGTTTCGTTCAAGTTGTAAAATAGGATAGATTTCTACTGTTATAATCTAAAAATCACGTAACACGAGCTTGCTTTTTGCATTTTTCGTGCAAATTTACGTAATTTTGTAGGGGAAAATATTGATTATTTTAAATTTTTTTACACGGAGTAATTTTTAACACATTCATTGTTATGGTAAATGTATATTTTATATGTGTATTAAACGAAAAGTGTTGATTTCATTTACTTAACTGTGACCGCCGGTTTTGGCACATTTCGTTCGGCGCAGTCTTAATATTTATACCAACATTAATTTAGAATAAATTCATAAGTGTGTGTTATTTTATTCAATTGTTGCTTTCCTTTTGCAGATAGATTTACAATTATTATTAAACAAATAATTGTAAATCTGGTGATTTAAAACAAGTGGTGTCCAGTTTCTTGACCAGGTAAACAGTTACTGGTCCATACCTACTTAATTATAAAATCACAATGCTTGAATGCTAAATAGCACCTATTTATGTCATTAGTGTGACAAAGATTATAATAGTTCGAAACTCATTAATTAATATAAGAATACTACTTACTTATCTTTAATAGTTTCATACTCTTTTATTAATAGTAGAATAGTACTTATCTATCTTTAAAATAGTTTATTGAATTTCTAATAGTAACTAAACATTGCATCTATAAGTTAAACATTATAATAGACTAGATGTGCCCGGGGTTTCACCTGCGTTTATGATTACTGCGGCTTCCCTGTGGGTCGTAGCGTGATGTTATATAGCCTATAGCCTTCCTCGATAAATGAGCTAACCAACACTAAAAGAATTTTCAATTCGGACCAGTATTTCCTGAGATTAGCGCGTTCAAACAAATAAACAAATAGTCCATTGAAAAGTTACATTTGGGGTTGCGTTTCTTAGAGGACGCAATTTTATTTTCTTGATGTGTAGGGGGGGTAAGTGTAAAGCTAAAATCAAGTTTGTGGGGTCGCCACCCTTGTCCCACGGCCGCCATCTTGAAAATAGGGGTTGAAACGGTTTTTACGATATATCTCTTAAACTATTTATCTGATAAAAAAAATTTGTTAACGTTTTTTGTTGCAAATTAAATTCTCTATAACTTTGGTCCAGTAACTTTTTGTCGTAAAACTATAAATAAAAAAGTTATAAGTGAAAATGTTCAGAAATTCAAGAAAAAATTTATATTTTTCGATATAACTTTTTTTTTTATCATTTTACGAAAAAACGATATCAGACCATTTTTGTAGATCGTTTTTTAAGGAACAACTTTTATAAGCAACATTTTTTCATTAAGTCAATAGCTAAGGTTTTACAGCGCTCCGAAGTGAGTACTATTTTTCAGTACTCTTAACTATACATATTTTATACGTGGGTACTAATAATGTGTCATCAGTTATTTATTTATTTTTTTTATTTTGTTATTATAATTCTTTTAATTAGTAATTTTGCAATGTTATTAATAATTAATTATTGACTCTTTTCCTCACCACCCACGAGGTAGAGTCTGGAGGCGCGTTTTTTTTTACGTGGTATCCCCAATAGGCCTAATCCACGGTGATTTTATAAATTTGAACTACTCCGTCCTCGGTCTTTTCGATGGACCAGGCTGCGGCTCAGCATCTGATCGGTTTTCTGAATCAAATATCAGTGGGAGAACTGGAGAAGGAAGGGGTGTCAATGTCGGCGGTTCATCATCAAAGTCATTTTCATTTATTAATTCTGAGAGTTCCATTACGTTGCTGCAAGTCTCTCCAGAACAATGGAAGCACACTGCGGAACATTTTAGCCCTGCTTTTCGACATCCACACATCGCTCCACAGTTTCCTTTGCATTTGCAAAAGATCAATTTTAGAAGCTCAGGGGGTGCTGGAGGTTTAGAGCTCTGCACTGGCATCAATAATTTTCCACATTTTTTCCAGCCCCAGTCTTCAGGATCATTATTATTACCAAGCCACGACTGGACCTGATGGTAGACTCGGAAAGTATGAAAGCGAGCTGTGTCTTGTGTTGGAGGAAGTGAAGATAAGTTAAATGTACTTTTTGTCACTGCCTTGGCGAATTGTTTGTATCTTAGGCTGTCAAGAGAATTATCATCTTTATTACCACCGTATAAAGAGATAAAAAAACGTTCACCAATTACAGTGAGCAAAGCAGGGTCAACTCTCTTGTTGAGAAACAAAGCCGTTCCACTTGCAAACTCTATATGTTTTTCCAGGGTTTTCACAAATTTCATTTTACCGATATTGTAAGGAGCTGAAGTTGTGTCACATCCCGAAAAAGCATGAAGAAACAGCAAGTTATCCGCAATGACATCTCCTAACTAACTAACTAAAAGATATAAGTTGAACGACAACTTCAACACAATATTCTCAGCTATTCGTACAGTAAGAGAGGTTAGAAATAATGATAATAATAATAGCAGCTGTTCTTTTGTTCCCTAATGGTCGCTTGGGTATTTTCTACCTGGACAGCATTCTCGGTAACGGCCGTCACATTTAAAATTATTTTAAAAATCAATAATTGTAAAATTCTGTAATGGAGTGGAAAAGAGTCAATAATTAATTATTAATAACATTGCAAAATTACTAATTAAAAGAATTATAATAACAAAATAAAAAAAATAAAAAAAAATAACTGATGACACATTATTAGTACCCACGTATAAAATATGTATAGTTAAGAGTACTGAAAAATAGTACTCACTTCGGAGCGCTGTAAAACCTTAGCTATTGACTTAATGAAAAAATGTTGCTTATAAAAGTTGTTCCTTAAAAAACGATCTACAAAAATGGTCTGATATCGTTTTTTCGTAAAATGATAAAAAAAAGTTATATCGAAAAATATAAATTTTTCTCGAATTTCTGAACATTTTCACTTATAACTTTTTTATTTATAGTTTTACGACAAAAAGTTACTGGACCAAAGTTATAAGTAGAGAATTTAATTTGCAACAAAAAACGTTAGCAATTTTTTTTTATCAGATAAATAGTTTAAGAGATATATCGTAAAAACCGTTTCAACCCCTATTTTCAAGATGGCGGCCGTGGGACAAGGGTGGCGACCCCACAAACTTGATTTTAGCTTTACACTTACCCCCCCTACACATCAAAAAAATAAAATTGCGTCCTCTAAAAAACGCAAGGTAAGGCCTAAAAAATGTAACATTTCAATGAACTAAAACTCTTCAGCTTTATTAGTAGGTATAGATTATATTATATTATAAACATCGATCAAATATACCATAGATGCACGATCGTCGCTCGAAAAACGGCCCCAGCAAAACTGTGCATAAATCAGTCGTATGCGCTATATTATGCACCTGTCCCACTCATTCTTGCGTGTGCTGCCCGTAAGCGAGAGCGAATCGACACCACTACTACTGTGGAGACCGTACCATATACTTAGTACGCTTGCGTAACGCGAGTAACACACTTAGGACGCTTTACATTGACGCGTTTTAACTAAACTATTACAAAATGTTTCTCAATAGGCGTTCAATGGTTATGCCGGTTTATTTCCTGGATTGCATAATAAATGCAGACACTTATAAGTAAGTAGTACTAGTCAGTGCCACATATTGACGCGGTTTTTGTATGAGAATGTGCATCTATGGTATATTTGATCGAAGATTATAAATATTCTAATGAAAGTTATTCTATAAGCGTTCTAAAAATATATTTATTATTCTAATTGCATGATATTTATTCTCGTTCTAGTGTAGATAGTTCAATTTATCTTATAGTGTGCAATATATTTTAATAGAGTAGTACAACCGTTTTATAGCGTGATGAATAATCTTAACACAGGCTTTCAAAACGTTACACAGAATACATTTATGTGGTAACCATATTGCTTACCATTTTCATTGTCAACTTTGCTTTTGTTTTTCACACAGAATTATTTTAAACTCCTTTTTCTAATGGCGTTATTCATATTTATTACTAGCGGTCGCCTAGTGGTCAAAATTCGACCAAAACTCTTAAGCTTGCTAGTTTGTTTTCTTTTTCTTTATTACATATAAATAAGGTACTATTTATTGTAATAAAGAAAACTTGTTACTATGGGTACCTATAGGTAACCATAGATACAAAGAATTGTACGACGTCAGAAGAACAATGCCGAAATACTACGAACGCGATTGGACTGTGTGTGTCAAATGCATGGTTGTGTGCGTGTAGTGGTTTTTCATTAATTTAATATATTTCTAATGCATATTTTATAAGAATATTAAGATTTGCCCCTCCTTCTCCATATAAACTTTAACTGTGCCAAATTTCATACTCGTGCGTCAGCGCAATTTTCGTAAAAAGGGGTACAAAGTTTTTGCTTAACGTATTAATATATAGATTTTACAAATGCTCATTATTTTGATCTTGGATTAAGCTTGAATAAAAGTTGAATATCCACGTTTAGCTTGCGAAATGTTAGATTATATTGGTATCTATATTCTCACACTCAACTTACGTTTTGGCGGATATAAAGTCGGAAGTGTGTGTATATAGCTACATATATATGCTGTGCGATTTATAACCTTGCCTTGTATATAATAGCCATAGCTCGGGTGTATAATTGCCTGGTCCTAACCTAAAAGCGTGTGCGTTAAAGCGATTGGCGATAGTAAAATATTGGATGAATATATAATTTTGTCTATGGTTTGGTTTTTATTTTCTTATTTAGCGATCATCAGGTGGAGCTAGCGATCCACCTGATGTTGATCGCCGCTTATTGACCTCATTGTTAGTGGCTCAACCAAGCCGCAATATAATGTAACAATTGACCAGCGCAACAATGAGTTTAAGGGGAACTTAGGCGACGAACACATTGCACCGGCGGTCTGCGTTCTGCATTCAGCGTTCATAGTTGCCCACACTGCGAGCGGTCTAGAAATCTGGGGTTCAGTACGTTTGTCTCGCGGTTATTCAATAAACTTTTCAATTTCGTTGGCCATAGTGACCGCTTTTGAAAAAGAATGGAACTCCGACAGAACGTGCGTTCTCTTTGACCGCCGCGGTCTGACTGCTTTTATGTGTGTACGATTCTAAAACACCGCATAGGTACATCACAGTGAATGCGGAACGCAGAACTCCCGGAACCATCCCCAACCCGCGCACTCGCGTAGTTTATTTTTTAGGCATTTTTATAAACACGTGAAATGGAACGGCTTTTTGATGACACCAACGTAATTTGTTTCGTCTTTCTTTAATAAAATGTGATACAAAAACCTATTTTTAATTATTTAAATAAGTAACAAAACATTTATTGTCAAATGATCATTTTATTTCACCAAATTTGGTAAAAGATATTATTTTTACGTGAAATGAAACGTAACTTTTTTCGCGCCAGAATCAGCAACTCAATCAATTACTCATACATGACAGCCATTTCATAAAATTTTAGACAATATCGAATTAACCTACCCCGACTCTCCCTAGTACTTTATGCCCTACCCCTAGAGTGGTTATAAAAAGCCGGAGGCGCGGAGGGAAGGCAGCCTCCGCCAGCTGTACAGCAGTACGCCATTGCGTACTGCTGTACAGCTGGCGAGCTATATAACAGAAATTGTCTAGTAACAAACATTGGAGTGACCGGCGCATTAGTGCAGCAGAGGTGCTAAACCTTTTATAGTAGTATCTTAAGTAGTAAACAATATAGTGAAGACATGAACTTATTATTATGAAGTACACGTATAATAAAAATAAAAATATGTTTATGCAACAGTTTAGATTATTTTGTTTAAATCTATTTCATTCCGGATATAAAAGATTTAATGGTGTTATTTTTACGTACGTGTATTTTCCGTGTTTCACCCACACATAATCATAATTTTTTTCCTTGGCGATAAGTTTGGTTTTTGTTAACAGTTTCTTAGAATCCACGCTTAAGTGATCATTGACGTATATACGGTGTCCTAGAATATCTGACAGATCCTTTAAGCATGCAGCCGCTAAAAAGTCTTCTTTTATATAACGATTCAAGAAACTGACAATTATCAACTTCTCGTTAGTATTATGCATAGGTACCCTAGAAATATAGTTGATCTGCGTCTTCGGACAAATGTAGTTTATTTTCCGACCAATAGAAAATAAATATTCGTCCTTTTTGAATGAAACACCCTTGATCTCAATATTGTTCAAGCGAGATCGCTGTTCGTATAAAAGAAGATCGTGCTTGGCTTTTTGAAGATCAGCTTACATCAAGTCAAATTTGTCTTGAATCTTTACAAATTCAGCCGATTTTATTTCGAGTTCCACAAGTTTATTGCCGAAGTCATCAAGCTTTTCATTGGACTTGGAGAATGCATCCTTTAGCTCCACCAGCTCGTTTTTAATGGTCTGAATATCTTCAACCAGGTTGGGTAAGCTCTGCAGTTGGTACTTCATGGAACGGATTTCTGAGAGAATCAACTCGATCGAAGCATTCTGTGACACAGGAGCAGGTGCAATTGGTGAAGCGACTCTGCATTTGGGACATTTCCACTGGGCTCTTCGATTAGCTCCCAGTTTCCTCCAGTCCGATTCGGAGATACTGGCACAGCTAAAATCGAGCTCGTTCTTGTAGCTGGCACACTGAACGCCACCAGTAAATTGGATGTTACATATTGCACACGTCTTCATTGCGTATTGGTAAATAAATTACGCGATAGAAAGTGCAAAAAGGTTGATGTTTTATTTTTCTGAGCGAAACGGGCGTAAACGTACTGTGCGAGTGCGTGCTCACGCGAAACTGATATTTTAAACTTGTGTTTTATTACATGATATTACAATCAGCCGTCCAAAGAGGGATCATACCGTATGATCTTGTGTCATGTGTTCCCGTGGTAGGATGGATATAACAGACCGTTTTTAGAAGGTATGGCTAGCAATTCCTCTGGCAGTATAGCGTGACATTCTTAGTGCCATAAATATCCATAGACTATTGCATCTAAGTGTAACAAATAAAATTTATCTGACATGGTAGGTTGCTTTATACTTAGATATTTTATTTTGGAGCATTTTGGCTCGTCTCATGTTTTACAAAGGTAAGTTTAAAGAATTTTATTTTCTGTCAGGTAAGGGTTGATGCCTGTTATATCATGAAAGCCATGAATAGAGTTTAATCTTCTGTTCTTCTATATTTAAAACTGGAATTTGTCTATGACTTTGTGTTGCATGCAGTTATTTGCGACCCTACTTAGGTGTATCACACTGCGTCATTTTCTATACTGGAATTTACTGAAACATTTTAAGTGTAATCCTCGGTTACCACCGTAAGAAAACCGCAACTTTTCAAGTGATGTTACGCAATGCCAGAACAATTTATAATCGTTGTTCAGCTTACATTAAATATTACCCAATGTGACAGCTGGAGTCTCGCATTCGAATCCCGAGCTGGGTACTGTTACTGGCAATTTCTATTCAAAAAATTCTATGTTGCAGCACGGAGTCTGAAATTGTGGTGTTGACTTGGAACCTAAAACATGCATGTAAAAATGTAGGGATAATAATATCACCTCTTAGATCATAATTTGTTTGTAAAAAATAACTCCGATATTTAGACACACCTATTCACCGTTTTGTAATCATAAACATAGCTAATCTGGACACGTAGTTAGTAGATTATCTTCACTATGGCTTATGCTATTATTAACATTTCATAGTTGGTAGAGATTAGCTAACAAATTTTGAGCATGCCAGGCACAATTGATCATTATTAATTGAAATATTGTAATAAGACGTTAACAAACCGTACATACTTAACTATCTTCAATACTTTTTTGAGCTGCAATGGATGCTGATGTATATACCTATATATTGCATTAATTATATTATAAAGATCAAAATGTTATTAAAATAAATTGAAAGGGGCCTGTTACCCATGACAAAGATTAAATCTTACTTTGGGTACCAGTGTTCGAACAATCTTCAACTTATATTGTGTTAACTTTGCTGTTTTTAAAACGTTGTACTTATTCTGGGAATAAATTTATTATTTTTACTGGCTGACCCGCGTTACTTCGTCTGCATCACATAAGAGAATTTTCTCCGTTTTTGCAACATTTTTCAATTATGCTCTGTTTTTATTGGTCGTAGCGTGATGTTATATAGCCTATAGCCTTCCTCGATAAATGGGCTATCCAACACTGAAAGATTTTTACAATTCGAACTAAGTAGTAGTTCCTGAGATTAGCGCATTCAACCAAACAAACAAACTCTTCAGCTTTATAATATTAGTATTATTTTATCACAGATATTTTTCTAACATATTAAAAATATATCTGGCCCTTTGGAAGGCTTACACGGAGACATGGGTCCAACGTAAAGAGGTCCTTCGAGAGTTTTAATTACTTTTAATCTAAAGTGGGATGGATCACCTACGGTGGCACTAGCCGCAGCAGGCGTAGGACTATTGCTACATATGTACCTACTCTAATTCGTCTGGACTATGAGAATGAGTGTTTGATGGACTGGTATATTGCTTACTATGGATAAAAAAGGACGTCTGCCCTGAATAATCTAATAGCATAAATGCGATGTGCAGACGGTGCTATTGCCTTTTAAAATGACACATCCATCCCCAAGCTTATAGCTTTGGAGTCCTCCCTCTGACGGGCCGTTGAAGGTCAGCCAAAGTTGAGAGTCCTACGGGCGCTTTTGAAGTACTACCCCAGCCAACCAGTAACGGCAAGCCGGGGACGAGGCCCTAACCGGTTCTCTGAGGCATTAAGGACCGCGGAGCAGTGTCGACACTCACATTCAGCTCGCCACAAGCTGTCTTAGCGGTTTGTGCGCTTTTATTTACCCTAGTGATACCTGCATTTTTGTTTATATCACAATGTAAAGATGATATTTTAAAAGCCTGTGCCCTCCGATATCGCGTAAGTCTCATGAGGAAATAACTACTGTCCCAGAGGTATTATTAACATGACACTAACTTATCGTTTTGTCGATGACGCCTATATTCTCATAATTTGGTGCCTAGTGCGAGTGCATTTACGTTAAAGCGATCGCAACGTTTACCGCGTTTGGCTCTCTGATTGGTTAAGAGCTTGGAGCGGACCAATCGGAGCGCCGAAGGTCATAAACGTGTCGATGCCGGTAACGTAGTTAGTTAGTTACTAACTAACTAACTAGCCGTTAACGTAAATCAAACTCGCACTAGGCACACAGGGAAAGTCTCAATCAATTAAAAGTATGAAATAAATATCAACACAAGTGTAATAAATATATTATGTAGCTATGTGGCCTTAAACATTACACATTACAACATTAAACTTTAAAATTAATATTGACAAACAAAACACACTCGTGTACAAATTTAGATGAACACAAATGGAAGTGTATATAAAACAAAATATCATGGATATTTGTTACAATTATCTAAGTTTATTAATGTCGATTTTGCTTATTAATCGATCATTTAAAACTGCAGACGTCGAAAAATAACCAACCAAATGACAAAAAATAACCAAATGAAGAAAAGAGACAGACATTTTTGCACAAAACATTTTATTCAGTTTCTTCATAAATGCTTAGAAAACACTATAACGGATTATAATAAGTACCTACATGGTCTTGCCCCCTTAAGCTCGTAGAAATTCGTCCAGCCTCCTTGGCATATTTATTCATTTATTTAAAAAAAAATTGTACAATAATAACAAAAGATCATTTGGCTGGAACCCAGTGTATTAGGCGTGCTTGTTTGTTGCGTCTGGTATCCCGGCCGGGGGAAGCTGAGGAGACGGGTGCATTCGCGTCAGTCTCCGAGAGGTGTCCGCCGCCCGTCGCATACTTTACCTGTGGGCTTCAACAAGCTGCTGTTCCCTTGTTCCCAGTACTGAGGTGAGTATTTTTGATTAATATATTGCTTGTTGCTTCGTAGTCGTCATTATTTTGTTCACTTTTGAAGTGTTATTTGTAACTACGTATATTGCATCGTCAGTCGAAAAATCAATACGTCTCGATTGTTCACCAGTGCGCATATGCAAATTTATATAACTTATTTTATCTTAATATTTTGCCTTATTTATTTAATAATTGAGTTATTATAATCTAATAATATAGATTGTAACCGGTTATGCTGTGCGAATGAAATGCGTAGGTACAATAATTATTGTACCTACGCATTTCATTCGCACAGCATAACCGGTTTATTTTAAATAGTATATTATTATATGCTAATAAACTACCGGATTAAATTAATCTATACTAATATTATAAAGCTGAAGAGTTTGTTTGTTTGTTTGAACGCGCTAATCTCAGGAAATACTAATTCGAATTGTAAAATTATTTTAGTGTTGGTTAGCCCATTTATCGAGAAAGGCTATAGGCTATATAACATCACGCTATGACCAATAGGAGCGGCAATGAAAAATGTTGTAAAAACGGGGAAAATTCTCTTATATGAAGCAGACGAAGTTGCGTGGATCAGCTAGTTTTATTATACATATAACGGTTTGTGCTTACATATGTAGCCGAGTATACATTTTCCAAAATGTTTAATAACAGTAGGCACCCAAACAAGGGTTTCCATTGGCAAATGGCAACGCGTCACTTATAATTCCATTCCACTTGTAACTAGGTCTAACATTATCAGGACGATTAAAATTTTCTTTGGAATTTCGTAAATATTTTAATATACATTATAATTAATAATCATCATAATTATCATACCGCGTCATTCTATTTTAAATGAAGGTATAAATAAAATATATCGCAATCAGATATTAATATACGACATATTATTTATTGAAATACTGAAAAAAATGTTGAAAACTGAATATTTTATGTTTTACATTTATATTTACGATTTAATTAAATCGAAAATTAGGTAATTGTCGATTTACTTAATAATCGCAATAATAATGTCATCATCTATTTTGTGCGCATCGCTCATTGCTCAGCATCATCATTTGCATCATTATTTGCATCTTAATTGCTCGCTGTTCTGATCTCGTAAAAAGCAAGTTTGGTGCGTAGCTATTGCGCATGCCCGAGGGCGCGACGTTAACCTGATGCTATGGCGTCGCCGGCCACCGGACGACGCACAGTGGGCTGAAAATCAATTTTTATAGAAACTATTTATTTTTTATACGGCGTTTATTTTATAAGAAATAAATAAACGTCTGTAATGCTATGCTTTAATTTGGTGTATATGCCGAAAAATATCAACAACATGAAATAGCAGTTTGCAGTGCAAACGTCAGACACAGAAGGGTCTTTAAAATTTATATGGGACCGATATGAAAAAAATTTATATCTCCGCTATACCACAATTTGCCCATATTTCCATTTAGGTCATTCTTGACTTATTTGTGATTTTTTGAGATAGGTACTCCATGACACAGAACGGGATCGAGCGCTCTTTTTTTAAATGTCCAAAGAATATATTATTATTACTATATTTTTTACATTGCTTGTTACAACTAAATAATCTTGAACGTCTATAGATATAGCCTAAACGATGAACCCGTCTATTATTCGCAATAAAAACGTGATAAAATTGCGAAGAAATGAAAATTTGTACAAAATTGAAAGAAAATTATATGGTATATCAATTTTATTTAAAAACCTTTTGAATATACAGGGTGTTTGGAGGGTGAGTAGCCATAGGAAAATGGTCGATAGGTGATGGTGTTGGCTACGTGTTGCGCCTACTTAAATAACATTTTGCCTTAAGTTTAATGAGTAATAATTTTTTTTCAATTTTCTAGAAAATCTCCATTTTTTTGTATAAAAACTTTAATTATTTTTTTAATAACCGCTGAAATGTAAAAAAAATTATGTCATTTGTTAGTGTAGTCTTACCTTACTCAGATTTAATCATAATTTCATACAAACAATTCAAAAAGAAATAACAGTGAAGTATCAAACTTTCATAAATAAAAAAAAAACATCCTTATGTCAACTTCACATGGTAAAATAAAAAAAACTTACGGTGTATGGCATTTACAAATGTTTTTAAAAACTTCTCTAGTTAATACTCTTTCGGACGGTATGTAATATGTATCATAACTAACCAGGTAACTCAACAAAAACTGGTTTGTCGTCACGAATGCATTAAAAGGGTGAAAACCTAAATTATTCAATTGAGCAGGTAAAATGTTTTGTTTTGGATGACGCAACGAAAAAGTGCAATAGGTTTAGCTGTTGCACTTTTTGTCTTCTATTACTATGTATGTACTTTATTTTGGGGCAATTAAAACAAAAAGTATTTTTTAAAATCATTTATTACAAATCTTGTTCAAATTGATGTCCATTATTTCTGATACATGCGTAACATCTCTTTCTAATTTCCGTTGTGGTATGGCTTAACCTGATTTCTTGTTTCATTATCACAAATGCATTATCTATTTTTTCAATTAATTGCTCTCTTGTTTCAATGGTTTCCGTATACACTAGAGCTTTAGCACGACCCCAGACATAAAAATCAAGCGGTGTTAAATCCGGCGACCTTGCAGGCCATGGGATGGGACCATTTCTGCCAATCCAAGCGTTGGGAAATGAATTGTCAAGGTGTTCCCGGACTGCTAATGTCCAGTGCGCTGGGCAGCCATCTTGTTGAAAAACAATGGGTTCTTGATTCTGAACATTTGGAACTCCATCCATGAGTTCGGGCAAATCATATATTAAAAAATCTAAATAATTATTGCCATTCAAATTGTCTGGTAGATAATGTGGACCAATAAGTGTATTGCCAATTAGTCCTGCCCAAACGTTAACCGAAAACTTCCTTTGATGTGTCACCGCTCTTTTCTTTTTAGGGTTTTCATCCTTTGGGGCCCAATGATGCAAATTATGAAAGTTTACAATGCCTTCCCTTGAAAACTTTGATTCATCCGTCCACAGGATACTTTTTAAGAAGTCGCGGTAGTCAACATCCATGTGTAACAAGAGACGGCAAAACTGGACGCGTCTTTGATAATCGTTTTCTTCTAGACCTTGCACGGGAGTGTAATGAAAAGGATGCTTTCCATTAGCGCGAAGAACAGACCACACTTTCCATGGGCTTAGATTTAGTGTTGCAGCTACAGTGCGGATACTTGTTGTGGGATCTTCATCAAAAGCTTCCAAAATGCGTTCGTCATCAGCAACGTTACGTTGTCTGGCAACTCCAGGTTCACGGCGATTTCGATTGCCAGTTTCCCTTAAGCGTCTAAATGTCGTTTCAAAAGTATGACGATTAGGTTGACGTCTATTGGGAAAACGCTCTTCATAAATTCTTTTTGCTTCTCGTCCATTTCCATCAGCTTTGCCGTAAGCCATCAACATATCAGCGTATTCCTCGTTAGTAAAAGCAGCCATTAAAAATAACAGTAACAACAAAACTTAACAACAACAAACGAAAACAAAAATAATGCGCAGAGCGGAGTTGTGAAGTACAACACGTGAAGTAGCAAAGAACGACAAGTGTCGACTAAATGCACCCGACAGGGTGCGCAAGGGCCAAAGGGAGCATAATAGTCAACCGATGAAAGAGATAGCACAATACTTTTAGCTGTGTTACAATGAGACAAAACATTTTACCTGCTTAATTAAATAGTTTAGGTTTTCACCCTTTTAATCCATTCGTGACGACAAACCGGTTTTTGTTGAGTTACCTGGTTAGTTATGATACATACTACATACCGTTCAGAAGAGTATTAACTAGAGAAGTTTTTAAAAACATTTGTAAATGCCATACACCGTAAGTTTTTTTTATTTTACCATTTGAAGTTGACATAAGGATGTTTTTTTTTATTTATGAAAGTTTGATACTTCACTGTTATTTCTTTTTGAATTGTTTGTATGAAATTATGATTAAATCTGAATAAGGTAAGACTACACTAACAAATGACATGATTTTTTTAACATTTCAGCGGTTATTAAAAAATAATTAACGTTTTTATACAAAAAAATGGAGATTTTCTAGAAAAATAGAAAAAAAATTATTACTCATTAAACTTAAGGCAAAATGTTATTTAAGTAGGCGCAACACGTAGCCAACACCATCACCTATCGACCATTTTCCTATGGCTACTCACCCTCCAAACACCCTGTATATAAAAAAATTAATTACATGTTAAATTATACACATCGTTGAACAATAAAACATGAAAAGTAAATAAAACTATAGAAAAAAAGTAAGAGCAATAATTAACTGACTACAATAATAAAATATTGGAATGTTTTTCCACTTAATATTATACCTATTCTACACCACTATCATCTCAGTTCAACTCAGATTCAGAGCCTGTTGCCTGTGAATAAAACGTGCTCCTGGGGCCGGGTCGTGAAATATTTTAAAACATCATAACTAATTCCAGAATGAATCACCTAACAGGGAATTATCGCCAATTGTGGGATAGCTAAGGTTTAATTTTTTTTATACGTGTTCCATTTGAATTTTTAGAGAAAATATATGTGTCTGGCCGTATGCACCGCTAATAAGTACATGATGTTGATATTTTTCAACATAAAGAAAGCATATTCAAGTATTAAAGTCACCATTTCAAAAATATATTATATAGGTATATAGGACTAGGTATATGCCTATGGAAGACGATTTTCAGCCCACTTTGCGGCGTCGCGGCGCGAGTCACCTGCGCGATGCGCACCTATTTACCAATGAACTGTGCCTTGCCGCGCGATATATTCTAGTGAATAATATAAATTGAAATTAGACATGTTTGTTTGTTTGTCTATATATCACCTGTGAGTTATAATCGTCGTCTCTGTGCCGGCTATTCAAGGTAAGTTTCATTTTATACTATTAGGAGATAACTACACACGAGCAACTAGTTGCCTTATGGTAGGCGGCTTTTTCTAAGTTTGGCTATAATAGAGTAAGGTCTATCGTTGCAAACTATTAAAAAGTTACTACTCCGTCAGCGCAAAGGAAAGCTC
This sequence comes from Catocala sponsa, assembly GCA_963564715.1. Taxonomy (NCBI): domain Eukaryota; kingdom Metazoa; phylum Arthropoda; class Insecta; order Lepidoptera; family Erebidae; genus Catocala; species Catocala sponsa. The sequence continues at coordinate 6,711,959 of OY751326.1, forward strand.
TCGAAACAATACTTACCGCAGGAACGCTTCACAAAATTTTCTTTGATTGGCTGTAGTTTTCTCTACGAAAGGTGTGTTTTACCGCTAAGGCTGCTTTTTAAGATTCTTTTTTTTTATGAGATAGGAGGCTAACGAGCAGACGGATCGCCTGATAGTAAGCGCCGCCCATGGACAGCCGCAACACCAGAGGAGTCACAAATGCGTTGCCGGCCTTTTAAAAAGGAGTACGCTCTTTTTTGAAGGTTTGTAGGTCGTATTGGTCCGGAAATACCGCAGGCGACAGTTCATTCCACAGTTTAGTCGTGCGAGGCAGAAAATTTCTGGAAAAACCCACAGTTGTGGACAGCCAACCATTTAAGTGATGGGGATGGAAATTATGTCGTGCAGGACGATGGCGAGGCGAGGCGGCAGGGATCAGTCCGAACAATACCTCGGAGCACTCCCCATAGGAAAGCGATAGAAGATCTCCTTTATAATTCTTATTTCCACATAGAGAGCTTGTGACATTTCAATGTGTTTTTAATTTCGCTAAATTAATAGCTTATTTTAAACTTAGAATAAACAGTTTATTTTAAAACTTAAATCGGTATGAGGATTATAAAAAACATTTCACAATTTTAAAAAAGATAAATGAAATTTGTGTCCTTCACACAATTTACTTCACCAAAAGCACAATTCATGAAATAAGAAACTCGTTTCTTATATGCAAACTTGCAAAATAAAACAAACAATTAACTTTATAAATATATTGATATTGTCAAATTTGCCGCGGTTCAAAGGTTTATATACAAAATGTTGTACAAGTGCCTGTAAGAAGAAAACCACCACCAGACAAATATATAATATTATCTTTATATATAAATCTTCTGTGCGTGTGTTTGTAATTAAAGTCCTAAACGGATGGATAGATATTGATGAATTTTTTGTGTATGTTCAAGTGGATTCGAGAATGGTTTAGATTTGGTTTTTTTTTTCGTGTGTTCAGGACAACCTTTGTCGGGACAGCTAGTATATACAGAAAGAAAGAAAGAAAAACCGTTTATTTGCCACAGATACAGTTCAAAAAGGAAATACATACTTACAATATAACTTAACATTAATTATTAGAAACGTGCAATCTGTGGACAGATTGGTACGCACTCAGCATTGTTGCTATATTGTGGTCCATAGGGGATCCACAATAGAGCGCTGATTTTCAGTGCGGACCTTTAGATGTCGCACGGACGTAAGTCAGCCTAATTATAATTCTATAATATCATATTATAATTTCATTAAATTGTGCACGCTATATATACCTACGCAGCCTAGTTTATCGCATGATTAGCACGTCGCGCGTCGCGTCGTTCCAGCGCAGCGTTCCCCACTATCCAACAACTAGGTACTAACACCTTGCACTCCACAAGCCTTGGCGGCCGGCGTGCGGCGCATACGACCGCTGCGCTTGGTCTCGCGAGGCGCTCGGTTGCGTAATCATTTGTTTACATAACAATACGGGGAATATTATCACATTGTAATTACGATCAACATAAAGCACATTTTCTATTTATACGACTAACAGCGAACAAATTATGCGGTCTCAAAATTCATATGGAATACGGAAACAAGGATAGACGAAGATTGACTATTTAGTTGGAAAAAAACATACATAATAGACATGCAATGGTGAATGCCGCCTCGACTCGCTTGGAAGCCGATATACCTACCTCGCCCGTAGATCACAAACATTATGTAAGTGAAACCTATGTTTTATGTATATTATTGTGCTTGTTTTTGTTTTTGTAATAGGTATCTTTTCATGTGTGATTTAAAACATACTTTTGTTTGTAGGGATCTCAATGGAGGTGGGAGATCGTTCCAACAACGAGTGGCCGAGTATTTGAAACAGCCCCGAAATGCTGTTGTCTTATATTTTGGCATATATACCTACATGTCTATTCATATAAAGACAAATATAAGGAGCAAGATATATAGCAGCAATACGTCTTAAGTGAATTGAAAATCGGAAAAGGAATACAATACTTTAATGATTTGTCTTTTTACATTTATGCTGTCTGAATTATAATTTACGGAGGTATCCACATGATCATATTAATAATAAAGAGTTTGACAGAATCTATTTGTTTTTCTATCTTGCCTTCTCGCTAATGTTGTATATATTATGATAATATAATATATAATGCTATCAAGATGTATGAATGTGCAATAAAACGTTATTTTTATTTCGCTAATATAAATCTGAATCGGCTGTTTTATTATATACCTAAAATACAAAATTGAAATAAAGCTTGGTTCTCTTAGAATCTCTAACTACAAATTGTTGATATCCGAAAACATATTTCAAACATAATTAATTACTTCACACATACTGCATTAATAATGCTTAAGAAAGTATCTGAATATTAAAAAAGATACATTAATTTCAGCAGAAGACTAGCACAATAAATTCCTAGTTACTTTTTCAGTCATCTTTTGGTTACAATATCCTTACTATTACTATATACTGATACTCTTTTAAATATCTTCTTTTTTTATTATACAAATTGATATGTGACCAATATGTTACAATTTCAGGAAGATAAAAAATATCACTGCCTACTTTTTTTGTCTGTCAAAGTTCAAATGCACTTAGTAGGTATGCGACCAAACCAATCTGAAATAAAACTAAATTACTAAAAATTGGTTGCTCTTTAAATTATTTACTATATGATTTCATATTACTTTATTATCGCTTCTGGATTCTAATTTTACTTTTTGAATACATGACTAAATTCTTGTTGCGAGTGTGGCTTATCGGGCGCATTCGAAACGACATCGCGACTACAATCTTTAACGATTTATTTATAAAAGTTATTATTATTAATAATAATTATAACAACATTTATTTGGGAAAAGACAGTTTACTTTAATGTTACAATAAACACGTTGCTAGCTGCAAGTTTTGAAAACTGTGGCATAGCTATCAGCGCCCAAATTCAGAATAATATACATGTTTTTATGCTCCATAAGAAATATACAAAATATATATATATTTAAAGAATAATGAAAACATAATAAAAGCTAATAATTAAAAATTACAATAAATATTAAAAACTATTTTTACACATTGCACAAGTTTGAGTAGTGGTGGTTTTGGTCGATGTGTACCTATGTGTGCGTGTGTGAATGTGTGTGTGTGTATGTGTGTGTGTGTATGTGTGTGTGTGTATGTGTGTATGTTTTTATGTATGTATGTAGGTGTATGTACGTGTTATCTAATATATAAAATTCTCGTGTCACGGGGTTCGAACTTGAACTCCTCCGAAACGGCTCGACCGATTTTTGTGATCCTTAGCGTGATTGTCGGCCAGGGTGGAGAATCGGCCAACATCTATTTTTCATCCCCCTAAATGTTAAGGGTAGTCAACCCCTAAATTTTTATTTTTATTTTTTAGGCAAAATTTTTTGTTTTTATTTTTTTATGACACAGCTCACACAGCATACAAAAATACATACAACCCTAAATTTTCACCCCTCTACGATCAACCCTTATATTTTATTTGTTAATTAAAAACTTTAATTTTTTTTGGTAAATTTTTATTTTTATTTTTTGATGACTTACAATAAAAAATCTCATATTACTCTCAATTTTTCACCCCTCTACGATCAACCCTTATATTTTATTTGTTAATTAAAAACTTTAATTTTTTTTGGTAAATTTTTATTTTTATTTTTTGATGACTTACAATAAAAAATCTCATATTACTCTCAATTTTTCACCCCTCTACGATCAACCCCTATTTTTTATTTGTTAATTATAAACTTTAATTTTTTGGTAATTTTTTTTTTTAATTTTATGATGACTTACAATAAAAAATCTCATAATACTCTCAATTTTTCACCCCTTTACGATCAACCCCTATTTTTTATTTGTTAATTCCTATCCAGATATTATAATTTCAAGTTCCTTTAATTATGATTTTTTTTAAAATTCAATTTGATCTCCCGCCCTCACCGTTCGACTACTGATCAACTATAAATCGATCAGTTATCCCCGCCAAGTGTCACCACTTATCCAGCAAACATTACGTAGTAGGGATGAGGATGAAGCCGGTCTCCTGTCTTACTCACTATACATTTTTCAGCCATGTTTTTTTAGTTTTATTTGTGTATCAATCGTAGCAGTGACTGCGAGATTAGTCTCTTTTAAAGATACTATGATAAATCCTATCCTAATCCTAACTAATATTATAAAAGCGAAAATGAGTTTGTTTGTTTGTTACCTTTTCACTCCTAAACCACTAAACCGATCATTCTGAAATTTTGCATATACATTGTCAGGTGTATAAAACGGACATAGGCTACCTTTCATCCCGAAAAAATTACTGTTCGCTATATTACAAGCTGAATACAACCCGAATTGATTATCAAATTCTAAATTAACGCGAGCGAAGCCGCGGGCAAAAGCTAGTAATTTATAATAATACCATAAGTTGTTAGGTTTCTTCGTAACTCATACGTTTCAACCAACCCGAAAATGTTCTGCGAAGTAAATGTTTAGTTAAGGGTTATTATATTAATTCTTCTGTTGATGCTGTTATAGAGCTTAGAACTAATGTTTGTAGTGGTGACTTACCATTCCCGTTTTGCAAAGTACAGTTTTGCAGATTCTATCAGAGCGTCTTTTAGTGAGTTGGTCAGAGTTAAAGACAAAGATAAAGATACTTTTTTACGAGTATAACGTCCATTTAGTTAGTGCGCAGCAGATAAGCAGCGGCTACCCATACCAAATAGGTCCGCTATTGCGTATAATAAAAAAGACTCGTATAGGAAAAGTAGACCAAGTAAAGGACGCAAGCGCCATTTAGAAAATAGGCAGTTTTAGTCAACTGACTTAAAAAAGTGACTTAAAAAGTGACCTGAAATTCCTAGTCAGGAATTTCAGGAACTTTTTTAAGTCAGTAATTATAAGTATGCACCTGTTTGCATTAGCGCATAGTGCTTCCAATTCATTATTATTGACTTTTAACTTTCTGGTGATCCGTAGGTAATAAGAAGTTGGTTGCCCACCTGTTCATTAAAATAAAGATAGTATATAAATATATAAGTTAGACTGAAATATTAGAGCCGCCATATGTACATTTATATTCTTACTTGCAATGTTATTTATTGTTATTCTTTATATTATCCGGAATGTTTCCATAGTCTGGTTATGTTTCTTCCACAACTAATTTACAATGTACTTATATTAATTTAATTTAGTACTTTTAATTATAATTCGCGTAACATACCAATCTTTATTAAAGTCAATCTGTCTGTTGATTACGTTTACACAGCCGAACCGCTGAACTGATTTTGATAAATAGCTATGACTCTCATAGGAAAGACATGAGTTGCTTTGTAAAATAATATATGATTTTATTTGTTATAGATGAGCGAGCACTCGGCATTTACTAGTAGTAAGAAAGGTCCAAAGAAGAGCCAACCCGATCTAGAAACCGGCCCCTCTGGCGAAGGATTCGCGGGAGCTGGACCATCTGGACCAGCAGTAAGCTCGCACAGTGGTCACCACCATCCTAGGCCAGGAAAACGGCCCATGCCATTTCTCGGTGGGTCCGGAGCCTTCACCGGACACAGGCCTACCATGCGGCACCATGAGATGCATTATGATAGCGACGAAGACTACGATGTAAGATATTTAAAATATACTTAATTAAAATGTGAAAATTGCATTCGATTTATATTCGAATAACAAAAATTTATATACGAAAAACAAAACAATACATTAATGCGCAACTGCGCATATACTGCGCTATATGCGAAGAATTGTGCAAGGCTGCTCAAATATTATTTATCCGAATGCGTTTATACCTACATATCACTAAATATGAACAGCAAATTAAAAAAAATATGTATACCCTGTATCTATATTATATATAACCCTTAACCGGAATCGCTATTTCCTCCAACATAACTGGAATTGCGGATCCAAATGGACCCGTTAATTAAAATACATGTTATTGTCTAATAAAAATACTATTAACACTCAAATGGGTTATGGGTGTATTAAGATAAGATTAATGTAATGTATAAATTATGTTTTATTCATCAACATCTTACAATTAAGTATATTTCTGAACTTTAATATCTTAGGTCCAAAGGTACAATGTTTTTAGTCTTCTTTTTGACATCTTAAATTACTAAGTATAACAAAAACAAAACTTAAAAATCTAATCATACTACAGGGTTTAACGTATCTTCCCGTTAGCAAAAATATAAATTTTTCATGAGATGAATCAAAAATAAATAAAATACAATCTAATCTAAAATCGTAAAATACAGATACATAACAGTCTTACACATTTTATGTTCGGCACTTGCTTTACAACAAATTTTTTTGCACATGAATCTTACATATAAGATTGCAGAATCTGTCACACTTTTGCGATTGTTTATTGTCAGTTTTAGGACCAAATAAATAACATTTCTCTCTTTTCCTTGACTTGCTTTGAGTGAAAGTTTCATTTTCTTGCTGTACCTATGTCATTTCGCGGTTCATCTAAAGCTGGCCCTAGGAAATTATCAATTCTATTCTTCAAATCGATTGAAAATGAAGAATTAAGTGCTCTTCTTTCTATAACTAAGGGGCTTATCAAATCTCGTCCTATTTGTTTTATGTAGTGATATCCAGCACATCAACGCCTCCTTTTGTGTTATTATAAAATAAAATTATTTCTAGTTTTCACTATTTTCATCTATAGAATTGTCATGATACATTGATGATATCATCACGAAGCTTTAATTTCTTTTTGGTACATACGATGCTAGTGTTTTGTCCTTTACTAAACCAAATAACGTAGACCCTAACTCTCGCTGTTTATTGGGTAAAAACTCGGCTGGTATTTCTCGTTTATTTTTGCGCATCGTACCAACGTATGTTAAATTATGTTCAATAAGTTTGTCAACCAGTTCAATAGAAGAAAACCAATTATCAGTTCTTATATTTCTGTTTGTAGCAAATAATGGTTCCGATAGTTTTAGCACATTTTGTGTTGGAATAGAAACTTTCTACTGTTAGAGGTTGACTTTCCAGTATAGATAAAAGCATTATATAAGTAATGCGTTTTAGCGTCACAAAGGCACATAATCTTGATACCATATTTGGCAGGCTTAGATTTATATATATTCTAAAAAAACATTTTCATCTAAAAGGACAAAGCATTTCATTGATTGTTATATACTATGAGCAACTATTTTTTTTCACAGTTGGCAATAAAACTTTCAAATACCTCAGTTATAAGAGCAGCGCGATCATTACTTCTTTCTTCCCTAGAAGTAACATCAATTTCCCTAGAAGTAAAATCAACATCACCAAATCTCAAAGCACACAACAGGAACATAAATCGTTTTATTTTCATTGTTATTCTGAAAATATCTCTACCCGTTCCATCAGTAGCCCATAAGCTTTCGATATCTTCATGATCAGAGTTAAAATACCCTGATAATAGCAACGACCCAAAGAATGCTTTCATTTCCGAAATACAAACGTGATTGGTATAAGGCGCTGTTTTATATTTATCTAAGTATTCTGTTATTTTTTTGTTAGTATGGGTGCAAATTGTCTCGATCATTTCATCTGGAATCAGCAAATGCCATGATTCGATTGGAGACATGTGTTGTTTATTACGAGCCGGACCAGCGAGACCATGTAAGTGAGTTATAATGTTGTGACTTCTGATTCTGGAGCTAGCAGCTCTAGCAGCAGGTAGTGTTTTGGACCATTTAAACCTATCTTTACCTCTGTAATAAGTGCTAGATGGCGTTGAAATATCATCTTCGTCACTCTCTTCTTCAACATTATGGTCAGATGAAGAGTCGCTTGAATGAGAAGGGGATTCATGTCCTAAAACATATTTCAAACATAATTAATTACTTCACACATACTGCATTAATAATGCTTAAGGAAGTATCTGAATATTAAAAAAGATACATTAATTTCAGCAGAAGACTAGCACAATAAATTCCTAGTCACTTTTTCAGTCATCCTTTGGTTACAATATCCTTACTATTACTATATACTGATACTCTTTTAAATATCTTCTTTTTTTATTATACAAATTGATATGTGACCAATATGTTACAGTTTCAGGAAGATAAAAAATATCACTGCCTACTATTTTTGTCTGTCAAAGTTCAAATGCACTTAGTAGGTATGCGACCAAAACAATCTGAAATAAAACTAAATTACTAAAAATTGGTTGCTCTTTAAATTATTTACTATATGATTTCATATTACTTTATTATCGCTTCTGGATTCTAATTTTACTTTTTGAATACATGACTAAATTCTTGTTGCGAGTGTGGCTGATCGGGCGCATTCGAAACGACATCGCGACTACAATCTTTAACGATTTATTTATAAAAGTTATTATTGTTAATAATAATTATAACAACATTTATTTGGGAAAAGACAGTTTACTTTAATGTTACAATAAACACGTTGCTAGCTGCAAGTTTTGAAAACTGTGGCATAGCTATCAGCGCCCAAATTCAGAATAATATACATGTTTTTATGCTCCATAAGAAATATACAAAATATATATATATTTAAAGAATAATGAAAACATAATAAAAGCTAATAATTAAAAATTACAATAAATATTAAAAACTATTTTTACACATTGCACAAGTTTGAGTAGTGGTGGTTTGGGTCGATGTGTACCTATGTGTGCGTGTGTGAATGTGTGTGTGTGTATGTTTTTATGTATGTATGTAGGTGTATGTACGTGTTATAATTTATAATAATACCATAAGTTGTTAGGTTTCTTCGTAACTCATACGTTTCAACCAACCAGAAAATTTTCTGCGAAGTAAATGTTTAGTTAAGGGTTATTATATTAATTCTTCTGTTGATGCTGTTATAGAGCTTAGAACTAATGTTTGTAGTGGTGACTTACCATTCCCGTTATGCAAAGTACAGTTTTGCAGATTCTATCAGAGCGTCTTTTAGTGAGTTGGTCAGAGTTAAAGACAAAGATAAAGATACTTTTTTACGAGTATAACGTCCATTTAGTTAGTGCGCAGCAGATAAGCAGCGGCTACCCATACCAAATAGGTCCGCTATTGCGTATAATAAAAAAAGACTCGTATAGGAAAAGTAGACCAAGTAAAGGACGCAAGCGCCATTTAGAAAATAGGCAGTTTTAGTCAACTGACTTAAAAAAGTGACTTAAAAAGTGACCTGAAATTCCTAGTCAGGATTTTAAGGAACTTTTTTAAGTCAGTAATTATAAGTATGCACCTGTTTGCATTAGCGCATAGTGCTTCCAATTCATTATTATTGACTTTTAACTTTCTGGTGATCCGTAGGTAATAAGAAGTTGGTTGCCCACCTGTTCATTAAAATAAAGATAGTATATAAATATATAAGTTAGACTGAAATATTAGAGCCGCCATATGTACATTTATATTCTTACTTGCAATGTTATTTTTTGTTATTCTTTATATTATCCGGAATGTTTCCATAGTCTGGTTATGTTTCTTCCACAACTAATTTACAATGTACTTATATTCATTTAATTTAGTACTTTTAATTATAATTCGCGTAACATACCAATCTTTATTAAAGTCAATCTGTCTGTTGATTACGTTTACACAGCCGAACCGCTGAACTGATTTTGATAAATAGCTATGACTCTCATAGGAAAGACATGAGTTGCTTTGTAAAATAATATATGATTTTATTTGTTATAGATGAGCGAGCACTCGGTATTTACTAGTAGTAAGAAAGGTCCAAAGAAGAGCCAACCCGATCTAGAAACCGGCCCCTCTGGCGAGGGATTCGCGGGAGCTGGACCATCTGGACCAGCAGTAAGCTCGCACAGTGGTCACCACCATCCTAGGCCAGGAAAACGGCCCATGCCTTTTCTCGGTGGGTCCGGAGCCTTCACCGGACACGGGCCTACCATGCGGCACCATGAGTTGCATTATGATAGCGACGAAGACTACGATGTAAGATATTTAAAATATACTTAATTAAAAATGTGAAAATTGCATTCGATTTATATTCGAATAACAAAAATTTATATACGAAAAACAAAACAATACATTAATGCGCAACTGCGTACATACTGTATATATGCGAAGAATTGTGCACGGCTGCTCAAATATTATTTATCCGAATGCGATTATACCTACATATCACTAAATATGAACAGCAAATTTAAAAAAATATGTATACCCTGTATCTATATTATATATAAGTATATAATATAGGTTGCAAACTAAAATATAAATATATGTGTAAAAAGTAATATTACTAAAAAGTATGTGGATAATAATTTATTTAAATACATATATATTTTTATGTAGTAGCAACATTATAATCTAGAAAAATCAAATTCATACTTATATTTGTAAAAGTACCTTGGTGCTGCTTGCTGCAGGATATTATCTAACGAGTTATATTTGCTTATAGCCAACTGTCACCAGGGAAGCCAGTGGTCTCTTCATTTGTGTACACGGGCAGTACAGCCCACGCCCTACTGGTATTGGTTAATCAAGTTTAATGTGTTAAATTTCATTGAATATCTCGCTTGTTGTTGCATCAATGTTTGTCCACACTGTATAAATCAGGATCTGTATACTGATTTATACGTTATTCCTGTTGCTATGTGGCTTGCATGCTTCTATGTGTCATGATCAGTTCATTACTCTGACTAGCACCAACGTGGAGACAAACTATGACGACATTTGCCATTTATTTTACTTATTAACGGCACAAAGCTAAAACATACATAAGGCATGTCTAAACACACACAAACACACACACACACACACACACACACACACACACACACACACACACACACACACACTCACACACACACACACACACACACACACACACACACACACACACACACACACACACACACATTTTCACCATCATTCAACATCATTTTATCACGTCTCGATATGGTGAAGTTGACAGCTTAAACCGGCATAATACCTATGTATGGTGGTGACATGTTTTATTAATTCCGTCCTATTCTTATTGTATCATATATATACAGTTTATTTTTATTGTTTATCTTAATTTAATAATTAACCTATCTCTCGTTTATTTAATTTCAAGTTCATAATCTCCCTCATTGTCTCCCTTTGGATTTTCTATTGAACACAATCTATCAGCGAATAGCACATTCTCAATTTGACTGTATTCTCCGCAATTCGGATAATCAGAGTTGTTCATTCTCATAGTGTACTTAGTGATGTCTTAGGCTCAATTCAAACCGAGACGGCTGGCGCTGCCTTACTCGGCAAGCAATGATGCCAAGAGCAGGCGAGTGGCGGCAGCACGGCCATGTGTAACCTGTGCGGTCGATGACAGAGGCGGCGAGACTGCTGCCCACGGCGCCGCGACCTGCCGCCGTCTCTCGGTGGGTTCGCGAGTGCTCGCTGGACTGCACTCGGTATCGTGGGCAGCTACTCTTTCAGGCCTCTCAATCGAAAGCATACGTTATTGTCGGTATGATTTGACTCTTTTAAATAACTCGGTACATATAGTTTCTCCTGAATCTACGATAATCGCAGCAGGTCCACGAGTAAGAGACGTAAGAGGTAAGTTACTTAGTTTACTAGATTGAAATGAGTATTTGTTTCTCAGTGAAACACTGAGTGAGTGCTTCATTATGGTTTATGAGGGTTTATTTTATAGGTAGCGGTATTGGCGGACATGGTGGCGGACGTGGTGGCGGTCGCGGTTGTAGCCGCTTTGCAGGACGCGACGAAACGCGTCGAGTTGGGCGTGAATTCGGACGTCGCGCTAGTCGCGTTGGCCGCTATAGCCGTCGTGAAGATGAGCGGGATGAGGCTCGCGACAGAGAGGAATTGCGCGATAGTCGCATGAAGGAGCGCGATGCTGATCGTCCGTCCTCCAGTGGATGCACTATGGCAACAAGGGGGCCCCGTTTTGTCGATCCTATGGAGGAGCAGCTTAGTGGCGAGTCCACCCCGTCACCGCCACACCCCGAAGACCAGCCCATGTTCGATGAGGACGATGATGAAATTGAGTTTTGTGTGAGTATTTATATTATACTACAAACCAACACGCACGTGTGGACACAGAACTATACAGAAATAGTGAGAGTGTGGGAGCGGACAAGATAGAAAAAGAACTCGCTCTCTTTTCATATGATTATCTCTTTCTCTCGGACAGAAAGAGATAATTTATATTAAATATAAATAATGTTGCTTTTTAGGTATTTATGACAAAATTCTAGGGCTTAAAGTATGAAATTGACGATTTGTACAGAAAAATTGGAACTCGTTTTTTTTAAGATGTACCATATTTATTTAATCGATATATTTACCCTTATTAACTATACATTGCTGCCATCCTGAGAAGAAATTTTTTTATCACGTAGAAAATTGTCCAAATCACGAAAAAAATGGTTGTCCGTTGGAGCAAGGTCTGGCGAGTACGGAGGATGACGTATGGTTTGTAACTGCGGCTCCTGTAGAGTTACAACGGTTTCTCGTACAGCGTGAGATTTTGCGTTATCAACTTATCATGGAGCAATAATGGTGAAGATCTATTCACGAGTCGGGACTGTTTCACTGCCAGTTTCGCAGTTTCATTGTTCAAAGTTCGGCACAGTAAACATCTGCTGTTATTGCTTTACCAGACCTGAGAAAGCTATAGTGAATAATACCATGAAGAGACCACCAAACAGTTACCATTACCTTTTTATTGTTGAGCTTTACTTTAAGGCATTGTTGCAGCGTTTGACCTGGGGTTAGCCATTGCATTGTTTGCTTACGGTTATCGTAAAGAATCCACTTTTCGTCACATGTCACAATTCGATCCAATAGTCCTTAATTTCTGTACCGATTCAACAAGGCAACACAAGTTTCAACACGCATTTCTTTCTGCAGATCAGTCAAATCATGAGGTACCCATTTTTCATATTTTTTTATCTTATTGATTAGATGTAAATGAGCCAGTGTTGTAGGTAGGGTAATGTTAAACCAGGCCGCTAATTCCTGGGTAGTTTGACTCGGATTGGCTTCCACCATCTCCTTCTTCATCGTTATTCACATGTGTGGGCAGTCTTCCACGTGGCTTGTTCTTCAAGTCGAAGTTTCCATTAAAGCGTTTAAACCAAAAACGTGTGGTGCGTTTATTAACAGTCTCCTCTTCAAACGCAGTGTTGATATTGCGAGCCGTTTTTGTTGCGTTAGTTTCGCGTCGGATCTCGTATTCATAAATGACTCGGATTTTTAAAGTATCCATCTTTTCCGTCTAAGCTGAATAAAGAAAAACTATTGAATGTCGAAAATCGATTGTTGCACATTTTTTAAAAGAAGAAGCTTATAGGTATCATGTGAAAATAGTTGCACTCGAAAATCTCACACCATGAAGGTGGTTTTATGTCAATTCAAAGTATCTATTACTATACAACGGCAACTTCATACTTTAACCCTTATTACATATTTTTCTGATGAATTAAAACGATATTTCGCCATCTGTTAATTCTGATTTAGTGAACATAGTGTAGTGAATGTAGCATTTTAATTTAGTTTAAAGGTTCTACGATTAGAATCGACAACGTATTATATTTAAATTAAGTTTACATATTAGGCTGGTGGTGAGTTTTAATATAAACGAGAATTGCCTTATTAAGTTTAGTTTTAGTTTGTGACAAGCTATTAAGTCTTGTTTATTTAAGTTGTGGAATGATAATAATCTAGTGTTGTAAAAATTAGCACTGAGCGTCGAGCGTTGAGCACTGAGTCGACGCTTTTGAGCGTTCAAGACTCGAACGTTAAACGCTCGAGCCTTTAAGACTCGCGGGCGTTGAAGACACGGGGTTCGACGCTCAAGTTGCGCGCTCAAGCGTCGAAGCGTTACCATTTTTTGTGGGGGTATATTAATAATTATTTAATTAGAGGCTTTTCTTTATTTATATGACCCGTAACGTGCCTAAGCACTTCGACTCAAACCGAAAATCATTTTTATCGGCCGTGTTTGCATATTTCCTATAAGTTATCATTATTTTGCTTATTGTTTTGCGTTCAAAATGTCGAGTGTTTCTCATGAAATTAAAAATGATAGCGATATAATTAGTGGTAGTGAGAATGGACGAGATGACATGGAAGTTAGTAGTGAATTGACGGATTTACCTAAGTGTAAAAAATCCCGGACAGTTGCAAATGGGTTAACTTTAAAACCATAGCGGGCGGGTTGTGTCACATGTAAAATATGTAACAGAAGTTTCCATTAAAGACACAAGAGGCGCTCATAGCCAGTTGCACTCACTGGTCGGTAAACGATTAGCGAGCTTAAACAACGTTGGGTGCGCTCAGTCTATAGATGGGTGACCGCTTAGTTGTATTTCATCTGAGCGTCTCCGTGCTTCGGAGGGTACGTAAAAAGTCGGCCCCGGTTATTGTCAAATTGACAGCAGTCGTTAAGCCATGTCAGTGGCCTACGGGTGGCTTCAACAACTCTTGACAATAGGTTGATCACTAACCACACGAAAAGAAGAAGACTAAAGACATTCACATCCATACTGAAAAGACACACATTGCAGCATACGTCTACCGATTCAAAGCCGCGGGCATAGCATATACAATATGTAGTTATTAATAAACTGATTTATTATTTACATACCTTGTAGACACTTACGCTCAAGCACGAGTCGAGCGTCGACGTCGACGCTAAAATTGAGCTTTTTTATCTAAACGATCGAGCCAGTGCGAGCGTTTTAGAACTGACTCGAGTCCCGACTCGAGCGTTTTAGAACTGACTCGAGTCCCGACACGAGCGTTTCAAAACTGCTCGAGCGTTGACTCGAGCGTTTTAGCGCCGGCTCAAGCGTTTTTACATCTCTGTAATAATCCTATAGGCGCGGTCAAACAGCCGGCGTGCGCGGGGCGTGCGCGTGTCCCGCCGTGTTGTAATGTACTGAACTATATGAAAGCGTTATATATCAGTTATCTGGGAACACTTCAGAAATCTTATTAAAATGCCAATAACTCACACTTTCATCAAAAGCAATTCACTAAGTATAATTTTCTTTGATTTACAGTAAATCAGTAATCTACATGTCAAGTTTCCCTTCTGTGTCCTGTACTTTGCGCGCTGATCTACAGGTAAATATTCTACAAACATATACAAATTATACTTTCCTGTCATGCTTTTCGTTACTTTGCATCTTTAAACGGATTTCGATATAGACTACAGTAATCGCATTCTGCTAGGCGGTATGTCACATGACTAAAGAGATATGAGCTTTTCTTTCTTTTTAAATAAAAGAAAAATGACATCACTCACTGTTCATTAGGGTTCTCCTTCTCCCAATCCATGATTAAAATATGTTATATATTTTATGTTAAGTGGAAATGCGAACGGCATTTTTCTCAATGACAACCAATGGCACTAGAACAAATATATTTTTTATTTAGTTATGATTTATTTATTATAAATAGCAAGCACACATTAGCACAGCAAATAAGCACAGAAATCTGCATTGCCAGATCTCCAGATCCATGACCTATTCGATATTTCCATAATCTATATTTAATAAGAAACTTTAAATAAGATTCAAACTTTTGTGGCTTATGTACTACCTAATATCTTACCGGCTCGTTTAAAAGTATGTTTTTTTTAAATGCTAAGGTGCGTCGTCATTTATTAATACTCACCAAAAGGTGAAGGATGCGTGCTTGCATACGTGCGTGCGTACGTGCGTGTGTGTGTCCTTGCGTACATGCGTGCTCGCACGCCCGCACGCGTGCGAACGTGCGTGCGTGCGTGAGGATATTATGTTTTTTATTTGTTTAGCTAACAGCTAAAGAACTGATTGCAACAAAGAAAACAAGTGCACTTTTATTTTCATGTCAAATAAATTATTTCTTTGTCGTTATTTTCAGATCGCGGCTTTCGAGAGCATAAGACTCGATTTTTAATGTATTAGGTACCACGGGTGTACAATTTAGAACATATAATGAACATGTTAATTGATAGTATTAAGCAAATTTACGACTGAAAGAAATTAAAGATTTTTTGTATAGACACTGACCTTTATTTAGATCTTTATTTAGCCTTAATACTCTCTAAAATTATTCATTTTGTCCCTGGACAGTACATTTATATTTACTATGTAAATAAAATGGTTTGTATCCGACGGGTACGTGTAGAGGTATTTAAATGATATACATAAATACTTCCGTTTTTGGATGTACCTATGTGTGAACTGACTTGATCGAATATTAAGACATGACTTGATTTCAAATATAAATCTCTCTCATTATTTTAAAAGCAAAGACATAATTCCATATAAATATCCAGTTATACACCTTTACTTTTCTGTTCCATAAAAGCTTTTGTAAGGGCCTAATGAGTTTTGGCGAATGTCTAAGACATAACTTGTTAAACTGTGCTACGATCGAGGTTAGTTTTTGTCTGACAACATAATTAACGTAGACTCTTTTCTTAAATCTGACATTCAATATATGAAAGAACAATTGAATTTTAGTAGGCCAAAATGTTGATTTTTGTAGATAGATTTGTCGACGTCAATATATCCAATTTATGTGCGATGCGGATGGTTTAGTAAGTAAACAGTGGGAGAGATTTATACTGTTACTCAGTGACATGGTTTGGAGAAAACATCATGGTGATCGTGTTAGGCTAGGTTAGATAACTCAAACATATGAGACAATGAGGATGGAACAAGAAGATGTGGTCATATTTAAGACTCCGGTGGAGCTCATGAACTAGCTCTTGAAATCTTTCTTAGAAACCACATAAGAGTTTTTGAGCTGTGGCATAGTAAGCCTTTTATATGTTGATAATATTAATAGCCTATAATAAGGCCTTAAAATATAGTGGATACCGTGAATATCTGTCCAGAAAGAAGAACGGCTTGAGGTGAAATGTACTCGTAATAAAAATCCTCGACGACGTTGTTGCTCGTATGACGCTCGTTCATAGCCAGTACGTCCATCATTCTGGACACACGGTTTTTATACCGCCTGGCACTCCAGCAGACAACAGTTTAAATATTCGACTTTGTTACAAAATATCGTCGCAAGACAACAGAAGCAATCCTGTACTGCCAAAAAAATTTTTTTCTTCATATGAAAATACCATCTTATTTGAAAAGATTTTTTAATACAGTCTGTAAATAAAAATTAAGCTGACAGGGACATTCAACATGAGTCCATTATTATTCCTAAATATGAACGCATCTTAAATAATGATTATACTCTGCTATTACAGTACTAACGCTCTAATGCCCGTTTCTGCAATGCTTAATCAACGACAATACACATATCAGGTGATTTGATTGGCTGTTGTTAATTCAGTAAGCCAACCACAGCAATTGGCATGTGTTTAACTGTCAGTTATCTGTTTTTTGTGTCGATCTGCCTTTCAGAAACTGGGTGTTATATATAATAAATGAATGTCCTCGGACCTATCTTCAACTTTGAGAAAATTATGTTTTCCGGCAAAATATAACTTTTTGTACCATTTAATTACTCTCTTTACTATGTAATAGTCAGTATGCCTAAGTAAGTAAGTCCCTGTTTCACAGTTTTCAAGTAGCATTTATATCGACGAAAGTCTCGCCATCACTCTACTGTAACCTAAGAATCGAAAGCCACCATGCGTTGTATGTTTTGGATCAATTCTACTTTATTATTGTGAAACTGGCCATAAATGTGTTTAAGATAATAATGCCTAGCTTACCTGATGTGATTAATTTGCCTAATTACAATAAGTATTTTGGTGATTAATTTTCTTGTGATAAATGTAAGACTGGTCTATTAGATCACGTTAGGTGTAAGTTGTATGTCTGTTGAATAATAAGTAATAGTAAAACTACGTGTCGTGGGCTTAAATTTGTAATGTTTAATCTCGTGGAGCGGAAACCAGGGCTAAATAAAACATTTCTGTGTATTACACTTGGTTTGTTTTGTATTCCTATACCTACCCATGACCAAGGAGTTAAATCATAGACGCTCCGTCACCCTACTTATATCGCTCGCGTTGTATGAAAAGTGTCCCAAGAAGGGTGAGCTAACACATTAAATAGAGAACGACAGTGAACAATATTTATTATAAGTGATAATACTATATTTATAATTTCAGATCTCATTGTGTTTCAGATGGCAACTTAACGTCCAGAAAGTTGACCATATTTAAGCATTTAGTACTCTTGCATCTACGATTTAAAACTTTGCCAATGACAAACACACCTAATATAAATAATGTCGACATTAAAATATTGAAATGAAGAATAGGCTGTGTGCGTTTGTATATTATTTTACACACCAGACCAAATAGCAATGAAATGCAATCTTACTGTGAAACGGTAACAAAATTGGAGAAAAAATTAAATAGTTAATAATTAAAATTTGGTTTTAAGATACAATGACGACGAAGTGAGAATGTCTCAAGAATGTCTCACTATCTCTCTCATACAGGTGCGGTTACGCCACAGGTTGTCCCATGATGACGCGACAAACTATGGCGTTTTCTGTTATTTGTCAATTTTCAGATTTCAATAGCCCAAGCTATTGAAATCGACACGACTGTACAAACAGTCGTGTTCATTAATATATTGGCGCTTCCAGGCTTCAAAAATATATGAACGTCAAAAAGGTTCATAATATTGTGACAACTATAATCACCATCAAATTGTTGTCAAGATTTAGATTCCTTAATATGTGACTGCTTTTTCTCAGTAACATGTATACAGCCAAAGGCACATTATTGTATGAACAACTTTAAGATCATATTATCTGAGCAGTGTAGGCATGAAGCACAACACCCAGTACAATAATATCTGTACAAGATAATGTAATTCAAATTCAACCTTATTGCTACGTCATAAAGATGATTTTACTAGCAATCTTTAAATTGCATGGTCAAGGAGTTTGCAATATTATAATTTATCACTGGCTAGATTAAATTCAAATGACGTTATGTTTTTCTAATAAAATTATATGTGACGCATTTAATAAAATTCTAAAGGCTCATGCCATCTGGAATAGTTATAGAAATAGTGATTGTTGCCACAATATGGTTCAGTCAACGAGAGCTTGACTACAAGCAATGATTGATGCAAACTGATCCTACACAAGATATTAAGTAGGTACCTAACTATCATTTTAACTGGGCCGTTAATTAGATAATCTATAATATATCGTAAAATTTAGGTACTTATTTAACTGACGTGGCCTTTTTTATAATGATAATAATTATAAAGCAGCTAGCTTTTTTCTTAAAAAAACAAAATCACGGCGCCGTGTACTTGGCCTACAGATTTATATAGCCTATGTCCTTCTCCGTGCTTCAGACTATCTCCATACCTTTCTGAACGTTGGTTCAGTAGTTTCGACGTGAAAAGTAAATTAATCGCGTGAATCCAAATCCAACACTTGTTTTATATAGAACGAAACGTCACGAGTATGGCTGCGTGCTTCACATACCGCTATCGTAATGGCCGAAGTCATACTGATGCATAGGAACAAACGAGTCGCGAGACACGACGCCGTGTATGCGGCCCTCCACCACCACACGGCGCCGTGTACTCGGCCACGTACATCTCAACGGCACCGTGTATTTGGCATTCAATGTGTTTATATATGTGGTGATGTTATAGATGTTTCTACTTCATACGCTAAGATGTAAGCTGATAAGCAACGCACGTTTTGCCTGTTCCACTAGACGGCGTAATACGCTAGTGTAAGACGACTACAGTACCTATTGTTATGTGTCTCCTTTTTACCTAATTTTTCGTCTGTATATTATAAAGTGTCGAACTGCCTGAGAAGCGGCCCATGTATCCTAGATAATGATTACCAGTAAACATGATAGGGTCATTTTAGATGTGCATAAAAGCTTTGTCAAAATGATAAACAACACAGAGTGGCTTTTATGAATGGCTGCTCAACAATCACAACACAAATATTTTATTTACGGACGAATGCAAATTCACACGTCCTGGATTCTACAATACACGCAACGAAAAACGACCAAGGCATGGAATTCTCTGCCAAGGCACGTGTTTCCATCTTCCTTCAATCCTGAGTCTTTTAAGCGGGGCGTGAAAAAGCACCTTCTCAGGCCGTCAAAGTAGAGACCTCAACATCGCCTCGGCTGCTATAAGGGCGGTGTGGAGGCCACTGCTCTTAGACCACAGGACTGCTTACCATCAGGTGGAGTGGGGTCATATTGAAGAGCAAAATAAAAAAAATACATATAAAAAAAAACGTGACTTAGCCAGACCCGATTCCTTCCAGCACCGTTTCTCCGTGAACGTATGGGCGGGTATCCCTAATGCCAAAGTAATTGAGTCAGTCTATTTGCCAAGATTGAATAGCACCAGCTATTTAAATTTCTTCACATGACACCGTGGCTGACTTTATTTTCGTCATGGCGGAAATAAAGTCATGCACACTATTCGCGACAAGTGTGTAAACATTTGAATTGCGAATATGACTGGATTGGGCGAGGCGACTCGGTGCCTTGGTCGGCGCGGTCGTCTGATCTAACTCTGCTTGATTTCTACCTTCGGGGCCATGTTAAAGGCATACTATATCAAATGGATCAAAGTGAAAATTACTAATAAATAAAATCGATAGTGAGTTTGTTGCTATAAAGAAAATACATTTGTGCTCAGAAATTTAAACCGCAATCTGCGCAAGCGCGCTCGTTTCTGCATTCGAGAAAGAGGAAGACATTTTGAACAGTTATTACAATATGTGTAAATACTTAATTTGTAAGTAAACTTTTTAATGATTGTGATTCGACCCCTATCGGACGAGCTTCTAATTATTTTAAATAGTGATGATTAACATTTTAAACACGCCAGATTAAAGAACACAACAAAACCTAACTCGCCTTTTTCGGATTTTGCTTAGGTACACTACAAAAGAACGTTGTATTAGTTGGAAAAAAACATGAAATGAAGATTAGGTATAGAAAATTTATTAAAATAAACAGCAATACAGTTTTGTAAACAAACCACATTTTGGGGTATAATTAAGAAGATAAGATTAAAACCAACTAAATATAATTACCCTGAATTTAGATACATATCTAATATGCCTACGGCACCTTCCCTATATCCAATCGCAAGTAGGTACTCTTCTTGCGTTTGGATATACATCACAGATTATCATCACAATATAATTTTGCCCCTCATTCGTCCGCTTATTCAATATAAGTCTTGTAAAATAATAATATTTTAATAAATATTTTGCCTAAGTTTGTGCGGGATCATAAAAAACTTAAATAACAATAATACGTAGGTAATGTTCGAAAAGGTACATAAAATGCACAGTATAAATAATGTTAAAAATAATACTGTAAGTACCTACATTAAATCTTTTATTGATGTTGGGTCGTATAAGTACGCGGACCAGCTTACGCCTAGGGGTCTATACAGTGACCCAATAGAGTAATAATATTGAGAAACGTAAGTCTCGTCATAGACACACATCCAGGATGTTAACAATCACTAATCCTAAAAGTTTGCTGTTTCAAGAAACCAACGCTCTGATTCGCTCCGAGTCTCTTATAAGCGCTAGTTTTTTTATTTGATATCTTGGCGCAACGTCGGCAAAATGGACGTTAACCATTTCATTCCTTAAGATTGTTTAGGTATATCTAAAGTTATTTATATATCATGGCTGGCGGTAATAGTATTAGCTGGGTAAAAGAGGTTATTAGTATTCGATGATCAGAGAGATAGTCATTGCCAACGTGTGGGAAATATGGGAGAGGGAAGGGGGGAGGTACATAGGTTGAGGAGACCAACCATGAAAGATTAAGATCTACTTATAAGATTATTAGTAATGTGGAACACACATTGCTAATAAACCTCTTAACTCCTCCAGCTAAGAGATGAGGCTTGGAGGATTGCACGTCAATAGAGAATTAGGTCGGTTTCAAACTCACGACATGTCGTCAGTCCTTCACCTAGCTATTAAGATATTGTCGTTACAAGGGTATACACCCAACCTTATAGCTAAAGATGATTAAATATACCTATGGTAGTGACCATACCTATATCTAATAGAATAAAGAGTCCGAAAGTCTGTGACTTTCAATGGGAGGGGACATGTCACGATCCTGTAGTGCGAATTATTACTCTTGCCAAAATGTTAAATTGTAATCAATTTATTTGCTCTTGCCAATATTTTAGTATCTAACTATTAACTTTCAAATGAATTAGTTTGACATTACCCCTACCGTAGTTAATGAGAGCATTAAGAGATCCATATTTGCAAATATTTGGCAACACTTTACTTCTTATCTTCTGCACCCTTGTATGGGTAGGCTTTAAATTTACAATTTTTCTTGCCATCGTCATCGTACAGAACCTTCTTGAGGCATTGTTGACAAAACAGCGCCATGTTGAATGGTAGACGAGTGCACCCGGACACGATCCACTTGGGATTCAGCTCAACGCAATTATAACAGAAAGGCGCCTTCTGATGCAGCGACTTCGATGTTATACGCGGATAGTCATACAAACACAAAGGGTCGTTTGTGTTCAGCAGACGGATTTCCGAGAAGATGATGATATGTTCGCACGAGGTGTCGTGAATGTAGACCTGGCAAGAAAAAAGGGTAAAGCTTTATAAAACAGTTTTATTGCAAGTTGTAGAATCACACAAATTTAGTTGGCAGCAGTTAAAAACATAAAAGATAAAACATGTTATGTTTAGTTTTCTTTCTATTTCTTTCAATTCCTTAATTTAATTTATCATTATACTTACATCAGGATTGCCCAGCTTGTATTCCAGTTCATCTAGCCTGCAGGCGCGCATGTCGCGCTTGGGGAAGTCGCCGAAGTCACGCATGGAGCACCACTGGCGCAGAGAATTGGCGTGATCGGCTGCCTTCTCGTCATTGTCGACAAAAAATTCATTTTTTATGAATAGGAAGCCATTGCGGGATTTTTCCTGTAATGCGCGAAAAATATCATTTTATTTGACCCTTACGACTAGTTATCAGAGTCTATAGGTATTTATTCAGTTTTCACAGTTAAAATATGAAAGGTTTTCGTAGGTAACAAAAAATTGTAACCGATAAGTATATGTATATTAGGAAACAGATAAAACATAAATGTCGTAGCTTTAAAAATGATTGTTATACAAACCTTGGTGCTGCCTTTCTCGTTGCATACGAAACCATCTTTGATGTCAGATACCTTATTGCGACCCGTCAACACCAAGTCGTGGTAGAATAGATTGAAAAGCGAGCCACCCTGTAACAAAGAAAATAAAACTTAAGACATCACGAACGTTAGCGTCAGAATGGCTGGTTGACTATGGCGAAAGGCTCTGAAAGTAAATTCAAGATTTGCTATCCAATTGCTTATACTTTCTATATGTCTTCAATAATAGCTACATAAAATACATTTCGGATGTATTAAAATAGTTAGATATGTGTTTAGGCTATGATGGAACTGACATACGCTATGCGCAAAAGTTCCAAAAAAAAACAGAAAAAAAGAATGCATTTAGAGAAATATGAATATTGTTTTGACCAGCCATTCTGATGTCAGGATGGATGGTTGCCTCCGTGTTCAGCATGAAGGACGTAGAATTGCTGAAAGTTTGCTGTATCAATAATTGCTTACTAATTGCTACTTTCACTAATTTAAATTTGGGCTTCGTATATACATTAGGTAAAAAAATATAGCTTTTATTCAAATTTGTACGTATTTGTGTTTGTATTTAGCAGCGATAGCTCAGTGGGGAGAACAACAGACTGCAATGCAGAGGGTCTCGGGTTCAAACCCACGTCGCGCACCTCTGACTTTCAGAAGTTATATGACTTTTCGAAATTATGTGCGTATTGATTGACAATTATCACCTGCTCCGTGCCTCGGAGACCACGTTAAGCCGTCGGTCCCGGCTGCCATGAACATCTATGGCAATCGTTATTGGGAAGTCAGTGCCCCTAATATGCTGATATTGGTCTAGCCTTAGAGTATCGTTAGCCTTCGGGTTGCGGAGGTCAGATGACTGCCATCTGACTACGTGTAAAAACTGATATCCAGTCAAATCCGGTTAGACTAGAAAGCCGACCCCAAGTGACTTGGGAATAATAAAGGCTAGGGAGAAGAATTCCAATTTGTACGAAGAAGTACTTAATAATTTGGAATGGCAAGAGATTTATTTACTACATTCTCTTGTTCAAATCTTAAATTTTAATGATGGCTAACCTACCCTCAATAACACAATATTAATAGATAACTGTACCTACCACTTTTAATAAATAATAAATCTGTTGCCGTTCCAAATTATTCCTTCATGCTGAACACGGAGGCAACCATCCATCCTGACATCAGAATGGCTGGTCAAAAAAATATTCATATTTCTCTAAATGTATTTTATGTAGCAATTATTGAAGAAATAGAGCAAATATAAGCAATTGGATAGCAATTGTTGAATATATTTTCAGAGCCGTTCGCCATAGGCAACCAGCCATTCTGACGCTAACTCACGAACAGATGACAACATATTATGAAAAGATAATTAATTCATACAAGATCGTACCGATTTATTCTTATACTCTTCGTAATCGAATGGCTTGTAGATCCTGATTACTATCAAAATGTCAGTGCCTGGGAATAACTGGCCGTCGCGTGCCTCCGATGCATTCTCGCATACAACAGCAGCGAGACCTGCATCACCAGTAGCGGCTGATGCCGCAACGGCTCCGCCACCAGTCGGCGGTTTATATTCGGTGTAAGTGGTGGTCGCGGAAGATTTGGACGTCTTAGCATGTTTTTTATATCTGCCAGACTTTTTAGATTTTCTTGTAACCACGGTTTGAGAGGATTCCGCAGCCTGCGATAAAGGTGGATTCCCACTGAGCGTTCTGGCCTGGAAGTAAAGGTAAATTATATCAGAACTGGATATCAATTTTAATTAGATATTATATATAGTAGGTATAGTATCTGTGTGTTTCAGTAGTATGCATGAGGTTCCGAAATAAACATTTGATTTTCTCGTGTATCTAACACACGAAAGAAAATCAAATGTTTATTTCGGTATTTGCAGACATTTGCATGATGTCCTTTGTTGTGTTCCCTTCCCGGTAGTCAAACATTTTCTCGCCTTTGCATTTGTTTTCACTCATCGTGTTGCGCTGGCCATCTATTTCTATAAGCTGTGCTGGGAGTAAGTATTTACGAAACAATTTGACTCATACCTGTTGTGCCAAAGGAATCAAGTGAACGTGTTTGTACTTCAAGGTTTTGTTGAGGTACTGTCCATCTTTATCTTCCTCCTTCCTCTCCTTGTTCTTCTCCAGAATCTTGAGCGTCGGCGGATCTTCATCATCGTGCAGCGGCACCTTGGGCTCAGCGTGCACGTTCATCAGCAATTGATCCGGTAGAGCCTCAAAAGGCTCCATCACCACTTCCTTCCCGGTCTTCAGTTGGTCAGGGCTGGGAATTTCCAAAAAGTAATTTTTAAATTTCGTATTTTAAATATATATACTGTATAAATTATACCTCTGCTGTACGAAAATACAACATTATATCATGCCATATAATTCACGAATATGAAATCTTGCTTATTTCAATAAACTTGCTTAGGTACCGGATCGCGTTATTGACAGCGCATTATTACATTAAACAAATAAAACACTATTATTACCTGCAATATTTCGCCAGCTCCCTAAACTGTTTATCAGTTACACCCACAAACAGTTTCAGTTTGTTTTTATTAAAACGTTTAAGCGATATTCCTGGTTCTGGAATTCCATGAATTGGTAAGTTTGCAAAAACTCGTGGCAAGTTCTTGGCGATGACTGGTTTAGTCACCAAGTCGTTCGGCGGATGGTACAGTTGAGGACCAATGTCCTCGCCGAAGAGTTGGAAGTCGTTGGTTGTGTCTTCCGATGTTTCATCTCCCCTCAATGCTCTTTCCATATCAGGATGGGCGATCTTCTTACCTGTAACAATGTCATTATAATAAGATTACCTAAGTCTAATTTAATATCTTCGGATAATCAGGTAACTACAGTGCAACTAGAGCCGATGGTCTACTGAGGTTTATTGTGAACTTTCATCGTGATTGCGGTGTCGGTTTATATGTATTTACTGACTATATCTAAATATATCAAAAAAATTAAAAATAAATTGTCTGCACAAGAAGATATGAACATATAAAGCAGACTCTTTTTTTGAGCGCCGATTATATTTAGGTAACTAATACTCATATTCTAGAACAAAGCCGCGGCAGCCATTTATAAGTAGTGCATTGCAAATGGCTGCCCAATGGCGGAGCCGCCCGAACCTTTCCGAACAGACACGACAAGATGTAAATTTTTATGTGTTTAATAAATTGAACGCCCAAAATAATTTAATTTAATATAAAACAATTACGCTTAAGATGAAAGTAAAACAATTAACCAAAATGTAACATCGTTACCTATCTCATTTTTAAGTTCTAAACTTATGTCTTCTTTTTTGGTATCGTTCTGAGAGACATATTGAAGACGTTTAATGCCTCCTAAAAAGTTGAATCTATGAAATTGGTTTTGATTGTTGCTCTGTATGATCAATTGGTTGCATCTTTGTGCAACAATCATATAAACATTTATAATAACAATTGACAACGCCAAGAACAATTTAGGCACCAGATTTGGATTGCTTTACAGCCGTAAACGAGATTATGTATTCATGCTAAGATATCTAAAAATTTAACGAATGATGTATCGAGCAACACAGACAAATCATATCAAGAAGGAAGTGCAATACTATTTTTAGAACCAGTTCGATATCACGCATGCGCGCCACACCCCGGCCCAGAGCGTTAACTTGGTGAAAACGATGGCCGCCATCTTGTTATATTGCACCCAAGTACTAATCAAAATGGCGGTTATTTGGACAACTTAGTATATCTGGCGAATTCAAAATCTTTTTAGGAACAATTTAAAACATGAAAAACACGTTCAAATAACAGCAACAACGATCATTATGCTTCGATCGATTTTATTAAAGCAAACGCTCTAAAACTATTACCTACATTGGTATACATTTGCAAACCCAAAAATTTGGCGCCCATCGTGTTACGGAACGCGTACAAAAGATATTTCGCTAAAGACACATTAAAATAGTACACACAGCATATAGCTAAGTCGTTATACACAGCACACTTTGTTCACCCATTAAAGATACAAAAAAATATTACTAAGGATCGCAAATTACATGAATCGCATATAATACCTAGGTATAAAAAAAAAACATAGCTTACCTTTGACCTGCGACATCTCGTTGTCATCAGTGTCACTTGGATTATCAATTCAACTGATCGCTAAGCATGTAAGTATCACTTTGAAATACATTTGAACCAATTTATTGAATTTTATTGATGAATATATTTCGGGTATTATAGAGACGTGGTGTCGGCGCGACGCGTGACTTGTGCCTGACGTCCTGACGCGCAGGTAGGGCGAGCTGAGCGCCGCCGCGACGCGCACCTACCATTCAACTTGTAACGAATATAATGCTGTGCGAGGAGGCATCTTTATTGATAAACGTACTGGCAAACAACACAAGTAATTTACCTTTTGAACTGCAGGTCTTCAGTATGGCTCGCCAGAAAGCTATTTTATTAAAATTTAAATGACGAAACTTTCGTATATTAAACCAGGACTTTAGAAGTTTCAAAACTTTCATTTGGCGTTGGTCTCACGCTTCTTATAACTTTTGGTGTGGTACTCATTCAAATTGAGCTTAAAGGCATTTGGTACCACTGGATTTTAATAGAAGATAGTCTATCACACTCTCTTGTGCTGGCAGCGAAAGTGCCAAGTAAATAAAGTATGTACCTACGGCTTAACAACCAATAGCTATAACCTTATAGACTAAAGGTATCACGCGCTCAATATCGACTATATAAAAAAGGAGTAGTTCAAGTGCTACAAGTATGCTTCCATAAGCCTTGAAGCGCTAATCATCGCAGAAGCACTCAAGGTTGTTTTGTTGGGATCTTCAGTAGCGTAAGGTCCCTGTTAATGTCCCGGTTTATACGAAATCCCAAGTTTAAGCATCGGTCACGACTTGCCCCTTGTGTAAACCACGTATTTATTTCATTGACGCCTTTTTAGTACCACCTCTTCAAGTATTGATATGGCACGCATGATAACGAAATAGAGCTAAACTCATACAATAACAATTCTTCATGAGACGGTAGCACATACGAACTTAATGCCGAAAATATAAGTAGCAACCTGGTTTGACCGCGTTGATCATAAACTAGTTATATGTTCATCCAGGCAGTTTCGACCTGCTAAGTCTCACACTTTTACAAATATTAAGAAACATACCAAAAATCTTCACATACTTTCACATTTTTATTTTATTAGTAGGCATGGTTGTTAACAGCCCATGAACATCATACCTATGTTATTGCGACATCTAAAAGTCGAAATTAGAGAATGTCTGAAACATTCATTATTGTCGGCCTCGGTGGCGTAGTGGTTAGTGTAACCGACTGCCACGCCTGAGGTCGCGGGTTCGATTCCCGCACAAGTCAAACATTTGTGTGCATGAATATGGATGTTTGTCTTGGTCTGGGTGTTTCTATGTGTAATATGTATGTATTTACAATAAAAAGTATGTATGTATGTTTATCCATTGTCTAGTACTCATAGTACAAGCTCTGCTTAGTTTGGGCTAGATGGTGTTGTGTGTATGTGGTAGAATATTATTATTATTATTCAGTTGGTCATGGTAGGTACATTGGATGTTTATGTGCAACAAGTTTAGTGTAATAAATATGCCGCATTCGTAAAATATCATGCCTTCCGGTGACTAAAGAAAACAATTTCGCAATAATATACTCTATTACATTGAGATTAAAGTTCTTAGTTGACTATATGGATTACACTGTCTGTTTGCCAACAGAACTAACGCCTATGTCCTGACGGACGCAGCCAATCACAGCAAAGCGTTGGTTTTGTGAGGCTTCTTGCACAGGTCTCCAGCTTGCCTATCGAGCGAAGGCTTTCGAACTTGAATGTTGGTATTAGATGTTATTGATCAGTTCGTTTCCTAAGAGTGTTTATAGCATCTATTAATATATATCCAAAATAGTAGAAATAAGAACAAAAAATATCTTATCTTTATCCAGTTTTTAACCGTTTCGAATTAACAATAAGCCCATATGGAATACTCTGTCCAATTTAATGCCCATGGGTCATAGCAGGGTTACTGGTAACTCGACGTATTCCCGACAATAATAGATAGAAGAGCTAAAATGCAATAAGTTTAACCCCCCATATGTATGGCGGAAAGTTAATCGTTTTTGAGATATGCTAAATTTAACGATCCGTTTTTTTACCCTTACGACATAATAAAAAACATTATTTTAATTTATAAAGACCCTAATAATAAAGCTTAATAAGTAAAAAAATACCCATCAATGCGTAATAAACAATAACCATGACAAAAATGTTTTTAATCTAATTGATAATTTTAACGTTGCTCGAGTTAAAGTGCTTCGTAAAATTAAATAAAAATAAATTAAATTAATTTCTTCGGTTAAATTTATTGCATTTTAGTTCCTCTATCTATTATTGCTGGGAATACGTCGAGTTACCAGTAACCCTGTATATATTATATTATCAGATTCCTGATTTTAATTCCGAATAAGCGAAGGTTTTCGTGCAAAGTGGTAACCTTATGCAGAATTATGCCTATGCGTTCGGTGAAGGTCTTTGAAAACTTATCTTAAGCGTAATCGGCAATCGTAATATCAATATAGTGCCATAAGTTAATTAAATAATTTATTCATTCTTCGAAAAGTACTATACAGTGACCCTGCCAGACTGAGCTAGCATTGGTTGTAGATGGCGCAGCTGCAGGTGTTTTCTGGCTTTACTATTTCTGCTTCTTCCGTCTTGTCTACAACACCATCTATAAACATTGATGCAATCAAAATGTAGCGAGCAATACAAGCTACTGAAATGTTTTGAGCAGCGTATTGACTTCAGTTGTCATGCGCTTCTCTTGTATTCTATATTAGATCGATCAGTTTCATACGACATTTAATAATCTTTAAAATATTTTTGACATTTTTGAAGTTTACTTTTATACCATACATACCGTGAAACAGATGAATTGTAGTAACTTCGTCTTTTAGGTTATTCAAATATGTTAAGTCTCTTGCGCCGCTGAATACCTACTGCATTAGAATAATCTTCCTCAACTTGATCAACTATCGTAATAGGTAATTATTCTGGCCGTTTAGCTTTACCGTTTTCTAACCGTTTCGCTTCTTCTAGATCAGCCTCTTTTTTAGATATACTCAATCGTTTTATAACGTGTGCTGCCAATGTCCAAGAAATTTGCTTAATTACTTTATTTATAGTTCTGGTTTCTGGATATGGAGGCTCGACATATAGAGAGAGATTGTTCAACAAAGTTAGATTTAGTTATAAAGTTAATAATAATAATAAACTATTAAAACTTTGAATTACGTGGCATATATTCTTAAATTACTAATTTCACATAACCACAAAAAGGTTAAAACATGTCAGAAATGTTGACGTACTGAGTATTACATGACCGCCAGTACTCAGTATTACATGACCGCCAGTACTCAGTATTACATGACCGCCACGTGTACTTCTCTCACGTAATTGCGTGTGAGAGAAAATTTACGTATGTCTTCACATTTATATAATCTCGTTTGTAATTTATCTTTCCTTGTTTTTGAGTATATTTTTCTTGATATGTTTGGCTGAAACGGTTATCGATAATTTTGCTTGTTTTGGCTCTATGTTTTCTAGAGACTCACGTTTTTTCGTGTTGATGTTATTAATTTTTACCATGTCACAGACGATTTAAATCTGGTTGTGCATCGTCTTTCTTACTTGGTGTTTGTTTGTTTCTGTATTTGTCGGCGTTACGTCTGCGAGATAGGAAGTCCGTGATTGGATAGTATTGTCGGCTACCTCAGCTTTTGGTATTTGATCTGTAGCAGCACAAGTCTCAGGTAGCGTAATACAACCGGCTACTTTAATTGTTGGTGCTTCATCTGCGACTGCCAAAGTAACGGATTGAGTAGTGAGTTGGCTCTGTATTTCATTTTAAATTTGAAGTCCTTTTTTAAGAAAATAAGTTTCTTATATATTATCTGTGTTTTGAAGTTCTTTAGTAGACTTAGGCGCTCATGCCGCATGAGTAGAACTCTTACCTACAGGTCGTCTATAAAATAACGTAAATAACATAAACTACAAGTTGTGACTCGTCTTTAGAGACATATTTATAGTTTTCTCATCTACCAGGTACAGTAAACATCAAAAAGAAATGATGATTGCACAATGAGTGTTCTGGTTCTTCTGTTCTGTTTCAACATAATCCAAATGTTTTAATGTTTTAAAATAATTGATAGTATTGTAAATCATAACTTGACTAACGTAACATTCTACAGGGGGTCCACCGGACTAGCTAAATTTTGAAAGTGGTCTATTAGAAAAAGTCTGGGAACCTCTGCACTAGAGCAACAATAATTAGAATATCATATATATCTATCACTGCCATATGTAGTGTCCCGTGTTGCTTATATTGATGATTTCGTTATTATAAGCACGTTAAAAAATTACAAACTAAGAAAATTGTTATACAAATATTTTGTTAATCAACGTGGCATAAACGATAGAAATTAACTACATTAGTTCTAACGAAGCGCAAATAATTTTGTTGGTATGTAATTAAATAATAAATCAAATATTAATATATATATATATATATATATATATATATATATATATATATATATATATTGTATAGTATAGGAGTCGAACGAGCAAACTGATCGCCTGATGGTAAGCAATTACCGCCGCCCATGGACACTCGCAACACCATAGGATCACAAGTGCGTTGCGAGTCTCTTAAAAATTTGCCCCAAGGATTAAATAATTAATACAAATATTAAATGCATTTGATTATTTTTATTGATAATTAATCGCATACTTTGATTTACAACTTTATTTTAACATAATGAAGATTAATAAGTATCTACAGCTGCTCGGCACAAAAGGACAACTTTATTTTATTTAAATTAAACTAGACCATTTAGTATCCAGGTCGAGCCTACAAAGATGCGATATTCCATCAAGATTTTTTTTATTAGACCTCATAAGCTCCATTAAGAAAATTTATAGGTATAAGTTTTTTATCAATAGCAGTTCAGCGACAGCAGTTTTCACAACCCTGTTCCTCAGAAAGCACGTAACGGTTTATGTTGGTTGGTTCCCACTAAGTGATAAGGACCTGACAATAAAGAAAACGAATTATATTCGGTCTGGATATCAACTTTAATTATATAATTATATAGCAAAGTATATGTATGCATTAGTTGTATGGACGTGATTCAGTTCGGTAATTGCAAACATGTGCATGATATTTAACGGACCGCTTCCCGTCCTTGCAGCGCCGCCAGGGGCACAGTGTACTCGCCGTAGCATTTGTTTTTACACATCGTGTGGAGCTGACCTTCAGCTCTGAGCTGGGATTGATATCTACGAAACTATTTGACCCACACCTGTTATTCTAAAAGGATCATATGAACGTGTTTGTACTTTAACCTCTTGTGAGACAGCTGGATGTTTACATTATCGCCCGTTATCGCCGCGTGCCACTTGAGATTTTGTTATTGTTAATTACCGGCCCACTCATAGCTCGTAGAATCAAAAAAATGGTACTACAGAATTTGTTATGATGTCAGCTACGTAGTAAAATATAAACAAGAGCTTTTTGCTGGCTCGCATGCGAGCCCCTGGCACACTAGAGGTTAAGGTTTCCTTGAGGTACCGTCCATCTCTATCTTCGTCCTTCCTCTTCTTGTTCTTCTCTACAATCTTGAGCGGCAGCAGATCTTCATCATCGTGCAGCGGCGTCTTGGGCTCAGCGTGCACGTTCAGCAATTGATCGGTATATCTGGCTCCATGACCTCTTCCTTCCTTTCGGGTTTTCAGTTGGTCAGGCCTTGAAATGTTATTACAAGTATATTATATATAGATGTCGTTTGTAAATATGTTGATAAAGTACATTATTATAAAAAAAATATAAAATGATTATTACCTATAGATATTTGCCAGTGCCCTGTTTTTCTTAAAACAACACCGAACGTGACATTCCTGCTTCTAGTTTTCCATGAATCGACAATCTTTCAAAAAATCTTGGCGAGGTTCTTAGCGATGACTGGCTCAGTCATCAAGTTGTTCGGCGCTTGGTATAGTTGAGGACCAGTGTCCTTCCCGAAGAGTTGAAAATCTCTGGTAGTCTCTGCTGATGTGCCTTCTGATATTTGATCTCCCGTGAATGGCTGTTCCATATCAAGATGGACGATCTTCTTAACTGCAACAATATCATAATCATAAGACTAACTATAATATACCTAATATCATAGCCTAGATACCCTACATTGTAACAGGGGTTGAGGACTTCCGTTCGTCTACTGCAAACTTACATCGTGATCACGGTATCAGGTTAAGTTTCACAGTCCATTAAATATATTCATATTCATGTAGGTATATGACTAAACATTTTAACAAGTTAGAACAAACAATTACAAACCAGACTGTTTTAGAGTTCCGTTGTTAGGTAACCAGTACACATATTGTCGAATGAAGCCGTAAACGTAGGGCTATACTCCATATAATGACCGCCTCGCCATGTGACGGCGGTTTGCAGTGCATTGTAAATGGCGTTTTTTTATTAAAATTGAATGCCTTTACTATTTACCTTACGTTGTCCGAAAAATTTGTAAAGAAGCGAATAAATTAAGCTTTGTTATTTTATATAAACATATATTGGAGGCTTTCGAGTCAATTGAGCGTAAGGCCAGGAGACTTATAGGAGATGACCAACTGGTCAATACACGACTCCAAAGCTTGGAGCATCGTCGTAAGGTTGCTAGTCTTTCGGTTTTCTATCGAATACATTTCGGAGAGTGTGCAGAGGAACTGCATAATTTGACTTCTCCTTCCCTTTTTACCATCGGACGACCAGACAAACAGATCAGCGGCACAGGTACATGGTGGATATAGGTACCATATTTACGCACGAAGCGCTTTGCTTCCACTTTTATAATGCGTACCGCAAAGGAGTGGAACTCACTACCTACGTCTGTGTTTCCCAATGAGTACAATCTGGGTGTCTTCAAGTCACGAGTGAATAGGTATCTTCTAGGCAAGCGTGCTCCATCGTCGACTGCATCTTCACTTAAGATCAGGTGAGATGGCGGTCAAACGCAAGTACAGTATATTATATTACAGTATATAAAAAAAAATATATTACAGTATATAAAAATATATATTATAGTATATTACAGTATATTAAAAAATATAAAAAAAGTGCAATGATATTTGAAAATTACGATGTCCGCCATTTCGCAATAGTGCACTGAAGTACCTGTACCATCATTTTTATTAGTACCTACTAATCAAAGTGATGATTGTTGTGACAGTTATATTTACCCATTTCTCTTTCATTTTAGGATAAATATTTACAAAAATGTCTAAAACTATTAAATACCACGTCCACTGTGTCACGGAACGCATACATGAGGTATTTTGCTAAAGACAGATTTAAGTAATTTAATGTAATTCTCATTACACACAGCACCCTTTATTCACCCATTAAAGACAAACCAAATGACATGAACAAATATATTTATTTTGGAAGGATTATCAACATTACGTACACTAACCTATTATTATCAATAAATTCAATTCATATAAATAATATACATAGGTATATATATCGCTGTTAGTCCTATCGACAACCACATCATGATTTTAATAGATCGAAGTGAGTATTAGAAATGTAACTTTACAGCTACAAGTTTACATTTATTTTTTAAATATTCATAGATATATATATATTATATATATTAGGTATATGGTAGTTTATATAGGTAATACTTTTCAATTCTAACTACCTAATATTATAAACGAGAATGACCGTTTGTTTGTTTGTTACGCTTTAACTACTCGATCGATCAATATAAAATTTCGCATAGGGTAACTATAATTAAAAAAGTATGTAAAAGTACTGTATGTACCCGAGGTTTAGAAATTGACATAACCTACATTTACGCGAGCGAAACCACGGGGAAAGCTAGTAATAATTGAAAAGAAGAAGATTTTTTATAAGTAGAAACGCCATCCTATAAGTTTTCTGAGGCACAGTACAATAATTTGAACTATCTTTTCAAATTCATATTATATGTATTTAATCGAATATTATGTGAGTCACATAATAATACAAAAATAATAGCTCACCTTTGACCTGCGGCA
Organism: Catocala sponsa; assembly: GCA_963564715.1. Lineage (NCBI taxonomy): Eukaryota > Metazoa > Arthropoda > Insecta > Lepidoptera > Erebidae > Catocala > Catocala sponsa. The sequence goes on from OY751326.1 coordinate 6,747,291, forward strand.
TCTCGTAGTCGTCGACGTCACTGGGATCTTGAAGTGAACTGATCGCTAAGCACGTGAGTATCACTTTGAAATACATTCGAAACATTTGAATAGAATGTTTTATACGTAAAAACACTGATGACACTGTGTATTAGTAGAGATGTGGCGGCAGCGCGATGCGTGACTTGTGCCTGACGTCCTGACGCGCAGGTCGGGCGAGCCGAGCGCCGCCGCGACGCGCACCTACCATTCAGCTTGTAAACGAATAATGCTGTGCGAGGAGGCATCTTTATTGATAAACGTACTGGCAAAAAACTCAAGTAACGTACCTTTTGAACGGCAGGTCTTCTATATAGCTCGCCGGCTTTTTTTGGCTTGTTTAAATATATACTAGCGGTCGCCTAGTGCACGAAATTCGACCAAAGTTTGCCTGTAAGATATTGCTGATATATTATGTCATTATATATTGATATATGTAACCATAGTTCGCGCTTCGACTGCGTGTGTCAAATGCATGGTTGTGTGCGTGTAGTGTTTTTTCATTAATTTAATGTATTTCTAATGCATATCTTATAAAAATATTAGAATTCGCTCCTCCTTCTCCATATAAACTTTAACTGTGCCTAATTCCATACTCCTCCGTCTGTGCAATTTTCGTAAAAAGAGGTACAAAGTATTTGCTTAACGTATTAATATATAGATGACTAAACTATTATATATTAAACTGGAGCATTGGCAGATACAAATTTTGATTTGGCGTTGATCTTATACTTATATGCTTGTTTAAATTGGGCTGTGCTTGGAGTCATCATTAGAAACTTCTAGTACTAATGGATATTGGAAGGTGATAGTCCATTAAAGAATCTTGCGGTGGCAGCGCACCGGCTCCATTTTTAAGTTGAATGGTCAAAATCGAGCGAATGACTCCTTTGGTATTGGAATCCTCCGTTATCTTCTGTAGCTGTTAGCTATGAGGCGTGACAAACATTTTACCATTTTTATATAACCAAGTTATCTATAAACCTTGCAAAAGCACGAGTAGATATCTAGCGCTCAAAATTAGAGTAGGTATGTCTAAATCAATAAGTTCGCCTTGGCACATTTCATATGTTTTAACATGTATAGATAATTGAATATGGCTTATGTTTAACTTATCACCAGATATAGTAAAATGTAACAGTCAAAAATAGTAAATGATCACCAAAATTAAAACCGCACTTTAATACTAAAAATATTAATTGCACAGCAAAGAGATCAAAATAAGTCGACGGAGCCCCGCTTCGCGGTTTAGTTTTCCTATTTTTGGGTGGGTTTAAGAAGGAATCTAACATAACCTAACCCTTCCGAGACGGAATGCAGTGATTTGAGGCGTATAGGTGCTCGTTATGATATATTTTATTACTAGCATATTTTGGTGTGCAATTACTATTTTTGGTGGTCATTATATTTAATCCCATTAAATATACCGCATTTGATAAATATCATAGCTCCCAGTGACCATATAGAAAATAATTTCGCAAAATAAACTCTATTGCGTTTAGACTAAAGTTGATTAAAGATTGACAAAATATATTTCACTGTTGGTTTCCCAACAGAAATTACGCTTACACCCTTACGGGCCCTTCTTTCAACAGGCGTCCGGCTCGCTTATTGGACGATGTTTTCAAACTTTAGTTTTGGTAGCAGATATGTATTATAGACGTTTAAAGAGTTACAGCATCATTATGCTAAACCGGGAATCGAACCAACTAGCTTTATAATTGAACAATAAAAACAGATTCATACCCAGAAAACATTACCGTAATATTTGTTTCTCTTCTTCTACTTTTTCTTGTATTATTTGGTAAATAACAAACTCATTATACAAATAATTCGTATACTGCTTTTGAACTACATTCGATCTCAAATTAATTGGGATGACAGAAAAAAGATAATGGTGTAGGTAATACCCTTATTTTTTTGCAACTATATATTATGGTTTAGGTATCTCCCACGTAAAAGATCATGTTGCCGACTACTATATGTAATGCCAGACTACGTGCTAGCACATCTTTCACACATTTCTTGACAGGAAACCCCAATAACAGTTTGTCCGACTCTGGATTTAAGCCCGGGACCTCATACACAACAGTCGTTTTCACTATCGTTGCGCTGTCAAGGCAGTCACAAAGTTGAATGTCATGTCGCTGCTTAAGTACTAATCAGTCCTTAGTTAAGTTGTGTTGCGTTGTTGCAGTCCTAACGTATATTTCTTTTATAAGATTCATGTCATTGTCTTCACCGAATTCAGTTTACGTATTGTTAAACAGGGTTTTTGTTAAGAAACAAGTTGTGATGTTTGTCCAAAATAAGAGGGGAATCGCTGACCCTTCTGTGTGTAATAATAAGGTGTAAGCCAGGTGGGCCGCCATCCTACAATTTGAATTTGATATCATCTCAATGTTCTTCGTCGCTGCTGTCTTTGACAATTTTACACTGGCTAAAGATGAATGTAGGGGGACTCACAAATATTACACGCAGCGACCAACAACTTGTATGTATATAACGCGATAGCAACTAGCGATAGATCGCGGCTAAAACATGTAAGAAATATAGCAAATTGAATACAAAGCCATTTCTAGTGTGCAACTGAAATTTAAAAAATCTGCACATTTTCATTAATAATCCTTACTTAATATTATAAATTCGAAAGTAACTCTGTCTGTCTGTCTGTTACCTTTTCACGGCTAAACCACTCAACCGATTTCGATGAAATTTGGTACAGATATAGTTTAAAACCTGGGGAAGGACTTATTCAAGTAGGTACCACGCGGGCGGAGCCGCGCGCAAAAGCTAGTAATAAATACATATGTTAGAAAATACCTGTGATAACTGATAAGAGAAACATGATAATTAATATTATATAGGGTAGGGGTGTGCAGAACTGCGCACTTTCGCTACTGTGTTTTCTACAAACAATACGAAGCAGTTTAGAATCAATATCAGTCTTTATTCATTTATTTACATTATCTGCCTGTTAAGAAAAATATTATAAAAATAAAAAGGGACCATTATAGGAACTATTCAAATAATTAGCTACGTCCTAAATGCGCACTCTTGCATAAAGTATGCGGACAAGAGTCCGCAGCCAGGTGTGCAAGTTTGCGCAGATAGGTCAAGAGAGCGTATCACTCACAAATATCACATTGGAAGTCCCCGTGACATGTATGCTATGCATTTTTCGTGCCACCATTCTTTGCAACAAATACACTTAATCCAGTCTTCGATAATTGGCTCAATGTACACTTCTGAGCAACCTGGACATGACCATATTTTTTCATGGGTGCATTAGCTGTCTTCTTTGGCTTAACAGTCTTATTATTTTTAGGTAAAGGTTTTACACTTTTCTTTTTAGCTTCTTCTTCGAGTAGGTATCCTTTTGTGTGGAGAGCTGCTTAAAATTTCTGACCTTTTGCTTCTCTTACTATAAGGTCGCGCGATAGATGATTTTGCATACGGCTACAGCTCTAATAACGTGACAGAAGATAAAGTTGATGGAAGTGATGCTATACTTTGCAAATCCAAAGGTCGGTTAATTTCGTAGTCAGAGAGTTTCGAATCAGAAATCTTTCTTGCTTCTTCTAAAATATACTCTTCTATTGAAAGCAGTCTTTCATTGTCGTTATCAGCTGACCCCAGGTCTGCGGACATATTTTGTGAAACAAGGTCTTCTGAAAACCTTCAGATCCTAATGGCCGCTCAGTTACGCTACTAGCTAAAAATCTATGTCAGAAAAATATAACTTTTGAAAGGCCATATTCCCGTTACTTTAAATTCTTCGATAGCATTAGTAGACGTTTTAGCATATAAGCTGGGGTGAATATCGCAGCAATTTTAAAGGTGGTCATAGTTCGGTTTGGGTCGTTCCTCAACCAGTTTTCGCACTCAGCAGCAAAATACTTTTTCAGTGGGCTAAAGAAACATCTATCTAGCGGCTATATCTTATGGCTACTATGCGGTGACAATGATAAAAGAATAATATGATTTTGTCGACAGAAATCAATTACTGCAAGCGTGCAATGAGATGAATGATTGTCAAGGACTAATAGCACCGGCTGCTTTTGGGTTGGGATAGCGTGATTCTTAAAATATTGAAGCCAATGAAGAAACAGATCACTATCAGAAATTAGTCCAATGGCTGACGGGGACGCATTATTGAAAGTTGGTGGAATAAATTGTCTACCAGCACTCATATCACAATTCTTGATTGATTGACCCTCCATTTGTGGGGTAAAGGTACATCTATACCTACCTAAGGATTGGGGTGAAGTTTCTTGCTTCAATCTTAATCTGAGAGCAGATTCAGGTATACCTAGTTGTTTTGCTACCTGGCGCTTGCTTTTTCCATCTGCAATCAATTTACGAGCTTCTCTATTACGCTCGAATCCACATTTTTTCTCTGTGTCGTTCTTTGTCTTCTTGACATCCTAAAAATATATAAATAAAATTAGTTTATAAGCTTAACAGCATACACATACCTATTTAAAATGAATTCCAAAATAAATATATGATACAGTGTACAAGAGTGCGCGCGCAGTCTGGCACACGATAGCTAGGTATACGCACTCTTGCACGACAATATTCTATTACATACAACAACACCATCTAGCCCAAACTAAGCAGAGCTTGTACTATGAGTACTAGACAATGGATAAACATACTTATATAGTGTTTTTTACATAAACACATACATATTATACATAGAAACACCCAGACCAAGACAAACATCCATGTTCATGCACACAAATGTTTGACTTGTGCGGGAATCGAACCCGCGACCTCAGGCGTGGCAGTCAGTTACGTTAACCACTACGCCATCGAGGCCGCCATGAACAATAAAGATCTTTTAAAATACCACTAGTGCCATCTTTTGACTAGGATGTCGTACTGGCTCAGAAGAAACACACTTCGATAGTAATTTGATAGAAATATACAGATAAATTCAGCTTACCTGGTTTATATTTATTACAACCACGTTTATAAAATACCTAAATAATGTAATACAGGTATCAAATTTAATTATTTTCAAATAAACTTGAGGAAATTGTATTATCAACGTAATTTTTTGTGGTCGTACAGTTAGAATGTCGGTAGGACGCTGACAACTGAAGATGGCCGCCAACGACTGCTTCCTGATTAGGTATACTAATCTATGTTCCTGATTGGATAATCGCTCTGCGCAATCTTATACACCGCGCAATCTTGCGCACCCCTACCCTATGCCTCCTTTTGCACTCGCAGTCGTCTTTAGTCGTCAGACTTCTTAATCATTAGTAGTAATAAATTCCTAATATGCAGAAACACTGGCAACAAGACTTTGGCTTTGGGCATTGGTGTTAAGAAAACATGGCAACCATGTTTCTATCGCAACTATGTAACTATAGCAATCAACTTACGCTAAATAAAACGCTAGCTATGTCGCTAGCTATACGCTATAGCCTATATCACTGACCAGGTACGCAGGGAGCCTACCTATTCAGTTATATAGGGCGAGAGTATTCATTATTATGTATGTACATGTTGGCATCAAATACTTACTTAGATATAACATACCTAAAACATGATATGAAATATATAATTATTAATTACTATGATTACCTATTTTACAAATTAATTAAATTAAATTAAACGATAATACGTACTTACATACACAATAGACATACATATTATTATTACATATATCCTTAAACGTGTGAGCATACCTACATAGGTACGCTGCATTCACATTTTAGCAGCAGTTATCAACTCCACATACATACATAATAAGCGGTGCAAATCTTTCTAGAAAAACCTGATTACACTTTGAAATTAAACTACTATATACGGATTTTATCGCGTTGTTTATTTGACACTATTACAAAATTTTGAAAAACTGTTACACTACTATAATCACTATTAAACTTTACAAATTTTTAAGCTAATTGAATTATTGAAACTATTAAAACTATTTATACTATTACTATACTATTATACTATTTAGATTTATTTTTACACTTTCCCCGACGTTTCGGTTGCTTTTCAGCAGCCATGGTCACGGGGAGACTAAGATGGTAGTTGTCTCGATGTTCCAGTGTAGTTATTTCAAAGTACCCGAACATAATTTAATCATGGGTGTTTCTATTTACGCAGAATGAACTCAAAGTATCATGAAGTCTAGCTGTGGTTTTCTTCTTCTTGGGTTTGACTAGTTGAATTACTGGATCCCAAGCTGGTGGTACATTCCAACCATCTTCTCTATTGAAATTAGGATGTTTCTTGATTTCAATAGCCTCGCGAAGCATCCTTGGTAGGAATCGGTGTTCTTTAGCGAGTATCTGTGGTTTGTCAAATCTCAGGTAGTGGTTGGTCCCCTGTTGCACATGTTCACACACAGCAGACTTCAACGAGCGTTGGTGTTTTACATCAGCTATGTGTTCTTTTATGCGGGTGCCTATGCTTCTCTTGGTTTGACCAATGTATGAGAGTCCGCAGTCACAATCTATTTTATAGACCCCTGCATCTTGTAAAGGTAGTTGGCACTTGACGGATGGTAAAAATTGACTTATCTTCGTTGGTAATAGTGATTATAGTAGTGTAACAGTTTTTCAAAATTTTGTAATAGTGTCAAATAAACAACGCGATAAAATCCGTATATAGTAGTTTAATTTCAATGAATAACATTCGCGTAAACAGAAGACAATACTGATTACACTTTACCCCACTCGTACATCGAACAGGAAGTCTTATACAGTACAGTGTGTGTATACTCTGCCATTGCTGGCGTACAAATGTTATTGAGACTTAGTGTGTGTAAGGGCATGTTTATTATTACTAGCGGTCGCCTAGTGCTCGAAATTCGTCCAAAGTTTGCCTGTAAGATATTGCTGATGTATATGTCATTATATATTGATATATGTAACCATAGTTACGCGCTTCGACTGCGTGTGTCAAATGCATGGTTGTGTGCGTGTAGTGTTTTTTCATTAATTTAATGTATTTCTAATGGATATTTTAAATAAATATTAGGATTCGTCGCTTCTTCTCTGTATTAACTATAAGTGTGCGAAATTTCATACTCCACCGTCCGCCCAATTTTCGTAAAAAGAGATCCAAAGTTTTCGCTTCACGTATTAATATATAGATAACAACACTAGCTAATACTGCTTAGGACGTTTCGCTGTGGCTCAGTCTAATATTATTTATTAGAGAAGTAATGCCCATTGCCTTGAGAACTCATACATAGCCTCACTCTTATATCAAAGGTTGACAGAAGTGAATGTAAATTATACCTACACATATTTTATCAGATAGTGTTGAATGCCTCACGTAAAAGGAGGCGAGTATATTATCGTTTACTGGGCACCGTTCGAGACTCCGATCAGCTACTGAGAATTTCTTGACAGAAAATCTAATTACACTTTGGCCGAGGCATCGAACATCATGCACAGCAGGCGATAGTTAGCACGATTTACGTGATCGTCGCATATTTCGTCAAGGGACACGAAATTCACTGTTAGTCTTCAGACCCTTGCAGGTTCAGTCAACTTGCGTCTAGTGAGTAAATAATGCCAGGAATTACGTAAAACCAAATTTACAAACCGGTATAAACAAGTAACAGGATTACAGAACAATTATAATGATAGGTTAGTTAATATTGAATTATTTTTAGTAAAATATTGATATTATCATTTACTAAAACTCCATTTTTATCGACTTGTCTTTTGTGAGTTTGTAATTTAATTCGGAATAAGTAGGTAGGAGATAATTTGACCGTGTTGTGCAGAAATGATCAAGGGGTTCTTTTATAATTTATCTATAAGTATCAAGGTATAAGTATGAAGGTTGTTTGAATAAACATCATATGCAAAAATCTATATTCAATTCTACGATATGCATACCTAAGCATAATATGATGAAGTAGGATAACAGTCACAAGAAAAATGAACTTATATTTCAAATCAGCATAACTTTTATGTGTTTTTGTGGATTGGGTCATTTCTGCACAACACAGTCCAATTATAATAGGTACCTCCAACGCCGACGACTGCGTTATACCTACAACGGCACAAGCAAACTTTGAGTAGTAGAGCCAAGCTGGTTACAGCAAGAATGGGCCGGCTCGACCGGGGAAGTACTACCCTCTCACAGAAAATCGACGTGAAATAACAGTGTTTCACTGCTGTGTTTCGTTCGGTGAATGAGAGCGCCGGAGGCCTAAGCATGAGGTGACGATTCTCGCAGCTTATGAGGGACCTGCAGAGTATCCGTAGAGTCATTGTGTGGGTGGCGCGAGTCGACCCGGCGGCCAGGGAGAGCCGTAGAAACGGTGCTCTGCTGGCCGCCCGCGGTATAGTCCAGAGGCCCAACCGAGTCTAACCAACTAGGTTGGCTACCTTATCATGCCCCGCATAATCTCGAGGTGGCTCGTCTTGCCGGATGGTGACCGGAGGGTGGGTCGCGGCGACCACTTTCGGGAGGGTACGGGGGTCCTTCCTTCCGTCGGATCGGCTATCGCCATACCATATAGTTATATGACAAAACTTGCTCTGCGCCTTGCCCCACTTTGCTGCGAGAACAGCCGCCTCTTTTTTTTTTCATGTTTCCCCTTCCTTTCACTCTATGGCAGTACGAACAAAGCATTGTCGTTCAACAGCAGCCACCGTAACCCCACTGCTGGTTCCTGTGTCGTTGAGTTTATTAACATCAGAGCACTCCACGCTAACCTTAATGCCGTCCATCACCACCTGGAGACGGCTCGGCCGACAATGCTTTTTCTAACGGAGACACAAATACGCCGTCCTGCAGACACGAACTACCTGCAATATCCTGGCTACGTGCTAGAGGAGTGTTTCCTCGAGAAAGCCGGGGTATGCTTGTTTATTAGGGCGGATATTTGCTGTCGCCGTCTACAATGCCTAGAGGACCCTTCCTTCTCTGTCCTTTGGGTACACGTAGATCATGGCTCTTTCAGCCAAATCTACATGTGCCTCTACCGATCCCATTCAGGAGACGCTGAGACAACTCGACTCTTCAATTACCTGAGTCAGGCGGCAGACGACGCGCAAGAGCGGTTTCCGAACGCTGAGTTGGTGTTCTTGGGAGATTTCAATGCCCACCATGAGACCTGGTTGGGTTCTCCCAAAACAGACCACGCGGGACGAACTGCCCATGCGTTCGCTCTCACGCATGACCTGTCTCAACTGGTACTCCAGCCCACCCGGATACCAGACATTGCAGGTCAGGCGCCCTCTCTGCTGGATCTGCTGCTGACGAGTAACCCGAATCGGTACAGTGTGTCGATTCGTGCTCCTTTGGGCACCTCAGACCACTGTCTGGTTTGTGCCACAGCTGTTGTTGTTACGCCCCCACGACCCGAGGAGGCAAGACGACGACTGTGGCACTACTCGTCAGCAGACTGGGATGGAATGCGGGAGTACTTCGCATCCATCCCTTGGGCTCAACGCTGCTTTGAGAACAGGGATCCATCAGAGAGCGCTACTGCTGTCGCTGGTGAAATCATCCTGGGTATGGAATATTATATTCCATACAGTGATGTCACGAGCGGCGGCAGAAAAAGGCCCTGGTTTGGGCGTGAATGCGCTGATGCTGTTGAATGCAAACAGACAGCGTACCGCGCTTGGACCAGGGCTCGCACTCTCCACGACCCTAACGTGGATCACCTGAAGGCAGCGTTCAACCAAGCCACAAAGGTCTGCAAGAGGGCATACTTAAGAGCGGATGCCCAGCGCGTCGCACGGTTCGGCCAGGAACTAATGGCGCATCCTACGGGCAGTCGTAGCTATTGGCGCCTGGCCAAAGCCGTGCAGTCCAACTTCTGCCAGACCTTGCTGCCCCCTCTGAGGTATCCGAATGGATCACTGGCTCATCGGCCGCAGGAGAAAGCAGATCTGCTTGCAAATCTCTTTACGGCCAACTCCCGAATCGATGACTGCGGTTCGCAGCCGCCTAACATTACCAACTGCGGCTACACCATGCCTGATATATGTATCAGGCAACGAACCGTTCGTGCGATACTGCAGTCTCTCGATGTTCGGAAAGCCAGTGGAACTGACGGCATCCCAGCTGTGGTCCTTAAAAATGTGCAGCGGAGTTGTCTCCCACACTTACGCGCCTATACCGGACGTCTTACGCCGCAGGCATTGTGCAAGAGGCTTGGAAGGAGGCGAACGTTCAACCGATTCCCAAAAAGGGGGACCGTTCCGAGCCAAGCAACTATCGACCCATAGCTATCACCTCGGTGCTTTCCAAGGTGTTCGAGCAGATTATAAATACCCAAATTGTCCGCTACCTGAAGGATCAATCGTTGATCAATGATCGCCAATACGGCTTTCGATCTAAACGATCAACGGATGATCTTCTAGCGTTCGTCACGCACCTCTGGGGTGAGGCTATGGACAAGCACGGCGAATCTTTGGCTATCAGCCTTGACCTAGGCAAAGCTTTCGACAGTCTGGCACCGGTCTCTTCTTTCCAAGCTTCCGGCCTATGGCTTGCCCCCTCAACTGTGCACCTGAATTGCAAGTTTCCTGCAGAAGCGTCGTATTCGGGTCCTTTGCGACGGTCGCGCTTCCAAATTTATGCAGGTCAATGCAGGAGTGCCTCAGGGTCTGTCTTATCCCCTACGCTCTTTCTTCTGCATATCAATGATATGTTGAATCTCGGCAACGTACATTGTTATGCGGACGACAGTACCGTGCATGGGCGATATCTCGGACATCCTGGGGCCAAACAGGCTGAGGTTGAGGGGAAAAGGCAGAATCTTGTCGTTAAACTTAACCAGACCTTGGACCGCATCTATGAATGGGGTGCCAAGAACTTGGTGGAGTTCAACGCCAAGAAGACCCAGGCATGCGCGTTCTCAACAAAAAAGTCTCCGTTCCTTCCCCTCCCTTCTCTGAAGAACACTCCACTGGTAATACGTGACAGCCTCTCCATCTTAGGTATGGATCTTTGCCGCTCCCTTAATCCCAAAACCTACATCGAGAACGTCATTAAGCAAGCTTCGCGAAAACTCGGAGTTCTGAACAGGGTGAGGCGGTTCTTCACGGCTGGGCAACTGTGCCTATTGTATAAGGCACAAGTGCGCCCTTGCATGGAGTACTGTTCTCATCTTTGGGATAGCTCCACGCAGTACTTGCTGGACGCTCTCGACCGGTTACAGCGGCGGGCTGTCCGTATTATCGGAGATCCAGAGGTCACGAGTTCACTGGAACCTCTGCAACTCCGTAGGGACATTGCCTCATTGGCATGTTTCTACAGAATATACCACGGGGAGTGCTCTGAAGTGTTATTCCACCTTATCCCGCCCTCCCCTTTCCTATCCAGAACAACGCGTGCTGGGCTCAGATGCCATCCTTACACGGTAGAGTCGATTAGAGCGCGTACCAACAAGTTTGGGTCCTCATACCTCTGCCGAACGGCCAAGGCTTGGAATTCTCTGCCAAGGCACGTGTTTCCTTCTTCCTTCAATCCTGGGTCCTTTAAGCGGGGCGTGAAAAAGCACCTTCTCAGGCCGTCAAAGTAGAGACCTCAACATCGGCTCGGCTACTATGAGGGCGGTGTGGAGGCCACTGCTCTTAGACCACACGACTGCTTACCATCAGGTGGAGTGTGGTCATTTTGATGAGCACAATAAAAAAAAAGAAAAAAGAACGAACTTTGCCAATAGAAGTTACGGAAACCGATCGGGTGTTTGAAAATAATATTATGTGGTACAACAAATATACAACAAAACGTTTTGTTTAATTTTCATTTCTTGGTTTAAAAGCTTAGGTAGGTACATGCCTTATTTTTAACCGACTTCAAACAAAGGAGGAGGTATTCAATTCGACGGTATTTTTTTAAATGTTTGTTACCTCATTACTTTCGACTGGGTGAACTGATGTTGATGATTCTTCTTTTATTTGAAAGCTGGTGCTTCCCATGTAGTCCCATTTAATTTTGATCAAGATTTGACCATACGTTTTTGAGTTATCCTTAATAATGCGTATTTGGCTACATTGATGATGTTCTCATTTTTGGCAAGGTTAACTAAAAACCGAGAAATAAACAAAATTTTAACAAAAAAGAAAACCGACTTCAAATTCTAAAACTTAAAATGCACTAAAAAGTTAATAAATAATTGCATATTCTTGTGAATAATTAAATTATTGTTATTTTTGGAGTCGGTGTCAGCTGCCCGCGCCGCGTGCTGCGTCTATGTGTGTAATTCTGCATGCCAATGTTATGTTATGATTATAGTAAGACATCTCATGTTTAATTAGTTACAAACCTAACTTGGCTGACACCGACTCCATTAATAACAATCATTTAATTATTCACAAGAATATGCAATTACTTATTAACTTTTTAGTGCATTTTAAGTTTTAGAATTTGAAGTCAGTTTTCTTTTTTGTAAAAATTTTGTTTATATGATATTTCTTTATGAGATTAAATATAATGACCGCCAAAAATACTAATTGCGCAGCAATATATGCTTACTAAAATATATCATAACGAGCACCTATACGCCTCAAATTACTGCATTCCGTCTCGGAAGGGTTAGGTTATGTTAGGTTCCTTCTTAAACCCACCCAAAAATAGGAGCCCCGCGAAGCAGGGCTCCGTCTACTTACTTTGATCTCTTTAAATATATTTTGCTGTGCAATTTGGTGATCATTTACTATTTTTGACTGTTAGGTATATTTTACTATATCTGGTGATAAGTTAAACATAGGTAAGCCTTTCTTTATTCAATGTAGAAGATACAACTTACCTGTTATTGTTATGTCTTAATGTAACCTATAGATATGTATAATATCACTTTGTTAATACGTAGTTGTCCTGTTGTTCTCGTACCGCGCCACTCGTATGATAATGGTAGGTCATTATTCTTTTACGCTGACCTAGCTCTGGTCGTTTATACATCTTTCAGAAGACTTTGTTCTGTTGTTTTTAGACTCTTTTACATTAATGAAGGCGATGAGATACCTATCCATTAAATTCGCACATAAGTGTCAAATTTTAAATTCCGTGCTGTGACACCTCTCCAGGCCACCGCTACTTATGTACGGCTCCTAAATACTATTTTATAAAATTCAATGTACAATAATAATAGTAATTGGACTTACTGGCCAGGTGCTACTGAGGTCTCGATCTCCAAACAAAGTACATTCTCAGATAAAATACCAAAGATTCTCGGTTAAGAAAATTATTGTAATTCGTTTGATATTACCTACACCGCTGAAGGTAAACAAACCTATCGTTCAATAAACTCCTCTGTACTTGTTTCGGGTAGTCGCCAGCAACAGTAGGTACCTACCTACTAATATGAATTCCAAATCCTTCTAGACTCCATGCTGCTACTGAGATCCGGGAATCAAACCCGAGAGCGCTTGCACTAGCAAACGTATATACCTAGCGTCTGCTGGTGCAGCGATACCAAGGCAAATATTAATTTATCTTTAAACCCAAATTTCACATAGATTTTCTGTACAAGTTATTTAGAGGATGGGTATTTTGTGTGCGGGACAGGTAGTTTATTAAATAAAAGACAAATATACCACAAATCTTGTTTATTCCACAAATTATAATTTATAAATGATCTGTCGCGTGAGTACCACGCCGGGTTCCGTGGTTACATTACGGCTCTTATCTCTGGAACCCTAAAAAGCTTATACAAAGCAACCAAATTGCAATGCCTAGGATATAAAATATATAGGCTACTTGCCTATACAAACGTAACTCTATCGGTCCTGCCTCTTTACACATTCTCTATGTACATTACGGACCTGTCTGTCTGTACGTCACTGTGTATCGGCAATAAACTGTGTGTATTAGATCAGTCTATTTCATTTTAGAAGTAAAAATAATTCAATAAACGTTTCACTTCCCAACTACGTTGTGCCACAAATTAGATGAATACAAATGGACGGTTAAATACAGCCCGCTCTCATATAGTCTTGTGCGTACTTACAGTGACTTTGAGTTATAATGACCGAACATCCCGTGCCGATTCGTACAACACGGCACGGCGCCGCCGATACTGCGCCGTGAGCTACGACGAGCTGTAACAGCCGATGCCATTTATTACATCTTGAAATGACCCTTAAGATTATAGGAAAGTTATTTCAGGAAATAGAGGCTTAGGAATAAGTCTCGGGCCCTGATGTGGCTGTGCCTTAATGCCGGCTTGATGTCAATCTTAAATCACTGTATTTAAGCATGTCTATAGGTATGTGAGTGTCACGCGGAAACTGATACAGTTTTAGCGTGTTCAATTGCTGTCCTGTCTGTATATATCTAATTTATGGCATAGCCTCTCTTCTCAAGTGTCACAATAATCACACATCTTTCAATTATTTAGGCTATCAAACATTTATAATTGACAAATCAGTGTGTACCTAGCTTTAAATAAATTGGAATATCTAGTAAGTTAAATATTCAAAAGTAGTGTTATTAATTTTAACTTTCTGTATAATTAAATTAGTAGGTTTAAAATAGTAGAGTTTCGGAAACGATTTTCGATAAGGTCGAGACGAGAATCAAGAAGTAAGTACAGATAAATAAATATAAAATGTTCATATTCGCGTGTTTTTAATCTCCAATAAGTGCACACAAGGTCCTTTCGAATGCATAACGCTTATAATACTGATTTTGTAAGAAAGATCGGTATTCAGCTGGCAATATGAGCGTTCATGTAACGCAAACTCCTTCATTTTACCACGATATAATCGTAGTTTATTTAGAATTAGCGACAAGTAATAATTGTACTGGTATCTATGGGTAGAAAGACGATTACATGGTATTAGCCACGCGCAGATATTAGCACCTCGCTCACCACTACCGACCACGTTCCTCTAATTAGTACCGTAACGCTAATCTAAAAGCACAATTATTACATTCAAATCATGTTCGAATGCACTGAAAATACAAAGTACCTAGTATTAATATTCGAATTTCATTCGCTTGCAATTAAGCACATCACTACGCATGACGTCCTTAGCGATTGGCAAGCCAACGGGCGGCTAATACCTATTTCTTAATCCTCGCTTGTCACACCGTAGTGTGTATATTTATATAAGTAGTGAAAGTATAATAAGTAGAACACTAAATTAGTACGAATAGCAATGGCACGATCTATTTAACACGTTCCCAGTCCGATGAACCACATATGGTACATAACAATTGCTTTTCTATTGTGTCTATCACGGGACTGTGAATGGGTTAAAGCTAATCCACACAGTTTGCCAACGAACGTACTAACTGTCGAAATTATATTCTCAATCGTATCAAAAAGCTAGTTAGCTAGCTAAGACATAATATTTAAAATATTCGCGAGCGAAATTTGTTTTTAAATCTAAAAATTAAGTTGTTGTTTGAATAGATTTAGATTGCTGTTGAATAAGATTATCTAATTATTAATCTGGACCGTAAAACATTGTTAGAACCGACACGCACTGAAAACGCCACGACAAGGATTTTTTGTGTTCAAACTGTAATATATTCTAATATTATGAAAATTAAGGTTGATATTCAATAAAAACTGTTAAGTTTAAGAATGCCGTGATGGCAGGTTTTATGTTACGAACATTATCATTGAAATTTCAACCATAATACCATATTAATAAATTGTATTACTAGGTACATGTCTTTGCAATATCTCTTGCCGACGCGTTAGCGAGCGTAGAGCCTTACAGAATGTATTAGCGTTAGGTATGGTGTCAATGGTACAAAATAATAAAGGGCGGATACCAGGTGACATACAGACAGATCATTATTATTATAAAAAACTTCCCAATGATTAGATAAAAGGGTTACATAATTTATATTTGAAAAATTCAAATTACTTGTACTGATTTCATTAAAAATCTCATCTCAAATTTACTAATTACTATTTAACATCCCGTACAGTAGTCGCTTAGTTGACTAAACATGTTAGTGGTAATTATGTGAGTAACAGCAGATTATGTACTAAATATATGCATAAATATATTTTCTAATACAGATAGATTTGACCTTTAATTTCATGACAAGTACAAGATCTGGAGCCGTGCCACCATCTCTTATTGCACGTGCGAGGAAGAGACAAAGCTATACACTCTGTGACGTACTGTCTCACTCTCGCTGTAAGACATGGCGGTACGGTTCCAAGTCTTATTGTGTATCAATATTCTAACCTTAATTTTCTGGCGTTGAATATAAAAGTGCTGTTTAGTCTCTCGAGTTATACAATGAAGCTATGTACTGCATCTTTAACTGTAACGTGTATCAATGGAAGCCAACGATACCATTAAGCTGCAAGAGATTAATTGTATCATTTTCCAAATTCAATATAACTTGATTTCGATGTCAGTGCATTAGTGAACATTACGATGTCCAATAAAATATCTGGATGCCAACAAAATTACTTTTGAACCAATTATTGGAATTATGGAGTCGTCCAAACTTGATGTCTGCTATTCTTATTAACTCGGTATTCAATATATTTGTAACCACATCAGTTTTTGCACAATGTATCCATAATATAGGTACCTACAGTTCCACAATTGAGACAATCCACATTCATATTTAGCACCCTCAATTATTCGCCTCGTCCTTCCATAGCAAGACAATGACAACTGATTACCTACTATTTTCAATCTTTATAATGACGTTCGTTCATTAATAGGATTACACCAGTCGATGTTGAACGAAAGTTGCTACTGAATCAAATCGATTTGAGATATTTACCGATTTGTGATCAATCGATATCAGCAGTAGACAGTAGGTAGTAGCTAATGTTACCGAATTGATCTAAGCTGATCGACGACATCATAGAATGCATATGGACATTTCGTGATCAATAATTGTCAACTGCATGCAAATGTTTTTTATCCGTGGCCTTATTAGACTAGCATCCACGCAAAATCCATATCGCCGTGTAAATTGGCTCTATATCCAAATAATTGGTTAAAAGGTAATGACTGTTAGGGCCAAATGGCTGTAACTCTGCCAAAAAGAATCGAAGCAAGTTGAGAAAGCCAGCGTCTACATCGGGAAGCTATATCACCGCACACCCTGAGGAGTACCTTGTAAGCCAAAACCTTCTTATAAAGCTTTAGCCCTAGCTAGTGCCGGATTAAGCGAGCGCGGGGCCCGTAGCAAATTCTTTAGGGTAAGAGTGCTTGCATACGTCAGACTTTTTGTAGAGCTGATTATTCGGCCGACTGAAATTCTACACATTTATACGACCGACTTTTTGTAGAACTTGTGCGTTTACCGTATGAAATTCGGTGTTTTATATACGCCAAGGAAATAGTCGGTTACCGATTGTCTGCCGTGGATTGTCTTAGTAGGAAAAGTTGTAACATTTCACGTTTTTGTGACATCAAGTAAATTCAATATACCACATCTTAAGTAATAAGTTTCACTCAAAAAATTACGCTCAGGCAGAGATGAGCGGGCTTAAATATGCGGGGCCCCCTTTCGCGCGGGGCCCGTAGCAACTGCTACTCTTCGTACGTGGTTAATCCGGCACTGGCCTAGCATCTTTACAGTGTGCTTTGGTGAGCTAAAGAATTGCAACAGATGCCACTTCTTCTACTGTTATTATTAGTGACATATCAGGTTTGTCCTAATAAAACCTGCACTTCACTGTTCTACACAATAAGACAGTTGTCTTACAGGTAAACAGATGAGACATTAGAGAGATGAAATATTCAAAACTCTATGACACTAAAATTGTTGAGCTGCCTATACCTACTTATTGAATTTAAATTTGTGTAAACATTTTAGTCTGGTGATCTACAATTGCTGGGTAAAATGGTACTAGAACTTGGTTTATCCACATATAAGTATAGATATGTTATAGCAACAAATGATAATTGATATTGGCTTGGATTGTTACTTTCCAAGGCAAGATTTTTATCAACTTCAATTCGTCTCAATTTTTGACAGTCTAACAGTATCAAGCCAATAAATATGTATGTATGTTGCTTACAAGTTCATTTAATGCGAGTATGCATGAATTTCTGTCATTTTATATTAGCAATGTTTAAAATAATTACACAAATGTAAATTAAGACGTACCTATAGAAGACAAGTATTGTTCCTCAAGGCAGAGCTATAGCCAAGCTATTAGTAGGTATATAAAAGGTATGTCTACATATAATTATGTACATATGGGATATATATCAAAATTATATGCAATAATATCTATTAAACTTGTATATATTGGCAAAACTTAACTATATTTTGATTGTTTTAGCCAACCTCACGACGTGTTCATACCGCATCGACACGACAATGGAAACGAACACTTCATAAGCGTTTTTCATGTATTGGCAGTAATATGTATATGCTAGCGGTTCTTTACTAATTTGTATAATATAAATATCTATTATTTTCTCTATGATAAGGCAAAATTAATTACTTTGTGTTATCTATGTTAAGGCCAACGCACACAGCTGCTCGCAGCGTCACAGTCCTTCATAGT
Source organism: Catocala sponsa (assembly GCA_963564715.1). Classification (NCBI taxonomy): domain Eukaryota; kingdom Metazoa; phylum Arthropoda; class Insecta; order Lepidoptera; family Erebidae; genus Catocala; species Catocala sponsa. The sequence goes on from OY751326.1 coordinate 6,765,763, forward strand.
GTACTTATAACTTAACTTATAAAGCATCATTATATAGAACAGTTAAACCAGATTGTTTGAACTTATGTCCAAGGATAAAATCTATTTTATAGTATATGTATTAAATTTATATCCATTTTAAATAGGTACGTATGATAGTTATATTGTATTTTACAAAATAGCAATGCGCGACCACTTGATTCTTACTCTGATTATTTGATTATTGAAATTAATTCGAACGCAAATGTCGACGATTAGTACCTAGGTATATTCGTATCGACCATAAACAGTGCCTCGACACTTTTAATGTTTTGCTGACGTTCGAACAATCGAATAATGTTTGAATTGTGTGCAGCGACAATGAATAAATTAACATTCAAATATACAATTTTCAAAGCGTTCGATTTTTATACCAACAGCCGCTGGTTACTGTTGCCGTACTAAACGGACATTCTCATGTTACGTCATAGCAGGTACTTGACAACCAAATTGTACAACTACCCATCAACTAAAGAGAACTAGTAAATTGTTATCGATTTGGCGCATTGCTTAGCGTGAACACTACTTTCACACTTATTAGTTTCATGTAGAAAGAGAAAGAATATATCACAGTATGCTTATCTCTTATTTTAAAATACACGCGCAAAGCGTCCAATGTCCGAATTCAACGAGATATCGCAATTCAGATACTGTGGGCCTGCGCAGGACTTGTTCAATGCACAGCTGTGGGTTGGAAACTTAACACAGTGTTTGTTTGAGTTTAGAATATTACGTTTTACCATGAGAATATAGCTGTTTCTCAGAACTGCACGACGTATAACCCCACCACCGCTGCAGTAAGTCGATTCGGATCTACTTCTCCATATAACTATTACAAACTGACACAACTTCTAAACGAGACACAATCAGAACTCGCAGGTTAACCTTCTACAGAGATGGCGTAGTAGTGATTACATAAATTTACATTATTTATATCGACTAAGTACTACAACTTTCTAATTTCACACTGTTCCTATTGTATAAAATAAATGATTGACGCATTCTTAAACAAATGCAGGCATGCATTTATCATCGAGGCGGTGCCCCGATAATACTTCAAGAGTTCTAACTTTCGAATTAATCACTGCAGTTGCATTCACACGAAAATTTTGATACGTAGTGATGTACATCATACGAGGAAATTCGACTCAATAATTAAATTAGTTCAACTTTGCATAGTTTTATATTCGTGTGAACGCAACTAAATCACTATGAAGTCAAACTGAAAGATGCAACCCTACGCGTGCCCACTATTAAAGGCGATAACAAATGCGTATTTAAAGCAATAGGATGGCTAATACAAACATACAAAAATAAAAAAATCATACATAAACGATTACCTAAAAAGAAAACGAAATAAACAAGTGTTTCTGTCATTGATATACAGAAATCCCAAGATATCATAGATGCTTCCAAATATCAATTTGGAAAGTGGCATCATAAAATCTTGACATGAAATGATTCACATTGTGACTGATTTAACACAAACTGTTACTTCAATACACGTCATAAAAATGCGTTCATTTTGTAAAGACGTAGACACTGCCTTAAAAACTGAACACAAGTTATCTTGGGTTTATTGTATAACAATAGTTTCTGTGTGTAAAATTTCATGTAAGAATCAGTAGCGTACTTTCATCATAACAGCATTTTAAAAAGTAATAATATGATATTAAAAATATTTAGACGCCGCCGAGGTATTGCCCGCGATATTGCATCATTGCTGTATTGCAACTTAGTTAACTAATTATTATATTATAACTATCAAACACTTAACAGTTCTTAATCATCTTTTATAATATAAACATTCTGTTAGTGATTATCTTGAGGTGTTATTATTATTGCTAGCTTTCCAGTCAATGTAAGGCGTAATTACGACTAATCGGGTTAAATAGATAGATGCTCGGAACGCGTTTCACTTCATCGCTCCAGTCGCAGCACACGGACGGACGATCAATATATTTATTATATTACTGTTATTGTCTGTTTAAAGAGCAGATGATATGTCGCAAGAATGTCGTGTCGTGTGATTGGCACATGAGGGGTGTCTGTGTGTAAGTGTGTGTAAACAAAACAAAAATAAAAAAACTCAACATATTAAGGTTAGTATTTATTTAACTAGGCAAAAAGGTGATCATTTTATACAAAAAAATATATTCGCTAAATCGCACTGTGTGCGCAAGTTCTATTATAAGTCTTTAAACAGACCATTTTATTTTATAAATAATGACTTTTCCTAGGAAAAAAAAATACACCAAAATATGGTATTCACCTTTATACAAACATAAGTTACAAGCGAACCGTACGTTTCAATGTTCATAAATCATATAAAGTAAATGCAAAGAGATCGTATGAATGCTATCCTTAGATCTGCTTTGCTGCGTTCTCGAACCGAATCGACTAATCTTGCTAGTTGATCGACAACTCGACGACTAAATCATGCGCACGACCGTTGCTTCTTAGTATAGGGCTGTACACATATTGTGGTAGTTACTTTATACAAAAAATATCGATCTAGAGAATAGTCGATTCGCGTCAGGAACGTATTGCACGCAATATTATAATTGCACTAAGTTAAATTGTAACTAATTAGCGAACCACAAAGGAATCACTAGGACATTGTAGTCTTATTAAACATACAACGACGCTTGTCAACAAAACCTATGAAAATATAACAATCAAGATCCATAGATTTATTTCGACAATGGTCGTGCTTCTTTTTATAAATTACAAAGAAAAATAAACAAATAAACACTATGATAGGGCGTTGAGTTGTTTCTCTCAGCTATTCTATATTACAGCCTTAAGTTATTTTGTTTTAACTTTTTCCTCTAAAGTATAAATAGTTGTATCACCAGCCTTAGATATCAAAGGGTATTGTTTACGAACTAGAATAATTAATTATATGCAGCGAGCTTTGCTAGTTGGTTACAATCAGTAAGACAACACGACAAGCGGCTAAGTAGGTCGAGGCGTCTGTATTGTGTTGGCCGCGGCCGAATGAAGGTGAGTGCAGTAAACAGTCTATTGCTTCAAAGTGCTAGAGTAAGCTAACATTAAATAAGTATTGGGCTTCCTAAAACGGGCCAATGCACGTTATAAAACATAGCTTAACATGAAAATGGACTAAAAAAACCTTGTTTCTAAGACAGCAGCAGCATATTTCATATTATATTATATTATATTATCTTTATATTATAACCTAATTTTCATTTGTATGATATATATATTAAATATAATTATTATATACATCTACTAGTTAAATATGGGCATAAATTTTCATTTTAATGCTTCAGTATAAATTTGTAATGGTATCTCAAATACTATCATGATCTGTTATAAGTATCCTATTTTACGAATAATTGGTGTTTCGATTCATCACATTATGTATTACAACTTAGTCGATTTTATTGCAACAATAGTCTATACTACAGAACGCCAAATAAACGAACATCGTAACATACTAGCAAAGCGAATAAAACTGATAATAGAAAAAAATAACAATTCTTTTAACACTAATTCGTCTACTCTAATAACCACGCTAAACTATGAATTTAAAAAAATAACACATAGGTAATTATGAGGGGACCGTGGACACACTGAGCTCGCTAGCAGGAAGAGTAGGGAAGACGGGTGTAACATTTAGTCTTAGCTATCCTGCCACTACCAGCCTAGACGACTATTATTACTTGGTTTCTAACCGAAACTATTTGTACGTTTCATCTCATTGTATTTGAATAGACGACGCGTCCGCGTCTAGTTAACATATGCATCAAATTGACGGCTCGACGTAAACACGATTGGGTGTCAAGCACACATGAACTTGACGCCCATACGTTTATCGACGACTATAGTATAAATTTTCATACGGCCGATTAATCAAACGAGGTTTCAAAAATATAACTATAATATATTTAATATATATATATATATATATATTTGTCGTTATCGTGGCACGTCTACTCAACACGGCATTACGTAGTTAATCAATGTATGTAATTATTATCATAAGAGCGATCGCGTCAACTTGTGTAGGTATCAATATAAAAACGAATCTAGTGAAACAAACTACAATACATGAAGACAAACATATGTTTAAATCAGTTTAAATTACAGTTATTTAAACTGATTTAAACATATGTTTGTCACAAACAAAATAAAAACTGTACACTGACTGTGTACTAAAAAGAGTATATAGAAATGTTTCTGGGAAGCAAAACACACCTCCACCTTAAATAATGTGTTATCCGTACTAATTCATAACGGTTCATCAATTAATTCATTATATTATAAGTAAATAGTTACTGAAACAGATCTCAGAACGGTGCAATACGCGTATCAGCATGTTATACGTGTATTGCATATTCCTGACAAGTGAAGGCTCTGCCCATTGCCGCAAATTCAAAAGATACAGATGTCCGTACCAACACGACAAAACTAAGTGTCTGACAAATAGACGTGTGAGTACAGCGATTTCAGATAAATTCGTCAATGACTGTATTAGTCCTATACGGCTGGTTCTATACGCTAGCGTCTATGTGTGAGTGCGCCAGTGTTCGTGTGTTGTATTGAATTTGCCCGGCCATCTGTATCTGCCTAATTTGTGCTATCACAGACCAAAATCAAATTGCACACGTCAATTAAGTCGGTCAAAGATTTAATTGTCGATAATAAGGGTTAGAGATCGGAGGAAGTCAATTAAATTATTTTATTTTCGACTTTGTCCAATCTGCAACAGCGATCAGGTATACCGATCTAATACAATGACTCAATACGGAAATTTCCCAAAAGTGGTACAAATGTTTTTGTGATTTCTTGAGCTGCGTCGTTCAGTATCGGCCTTGTTATTATCAAGTTGTCTGTAATAAGGCTTTGACTATACGTAAAAGTTGTGCATATCTCCTATATACGTCACGATATACTCACCAAACAAATACAACAATAATTATATTCAAAATAAATTATTAACAGTATTATTATTTAACATTGCTAGCTGTAAAGGGTTTCTGCAGTACCTGTACAAATAGCTACTATAAGTAGGCGTCTGCTGCAGAAATATGGACTGTATTCCTGAGTATTTAGAGTACATATTGCAGTAAATTATAACATCGCCTCGTTATATTTAACTCAAACCTGGCTTCAGATGTAACAATGTCAGTCTGCAGGTTATATATCGATACTAGCGCAATCTATCCGAGGGAAGTTATACACTCTTTTATTTAAGATAGACATTGTTACGCCCAGTGTAAGTCATAATACTAATAATATCTAAATATCGATATTGTATGGTTGAAATATCGATAACTTTATATGTTTTTATATAAATATATATTTTGCTCTTATGCAGAACAATTGATAATGATTAAATTGGAAGCCTGTGATATTTGTATGTATAAGAAATAAATACATATAATAATTCTTAAACAAAGCTCGGTAGATACATCTGGAAGAATGAAAATGACTGTATCGAAATATCGATAATTAATCTATCTGGAATAGATCATCGATAAATTGTAGCAAATCAAAATCACTCATAATTCTCTAGTTACCGACAGATGTTATTATAAGTCTATCTACAGGGATGTAGAAGTCGATTGAATACGGCCACTGAGTATTTACCGAAGATAAAAATAATTGTTTCGACGTCTGAGAGATTTGTAGACGTCACTTAGCAACGTAAGCACGTTATACAGCATATAGTTTTGAGTGAGATGTGCATGTGGAGTTTGAGGAATAGATCAGAAATAAATATTACGTTTAGTCTGCGTTCTTGAACTCGGTGTCTATGCGACGTTCTAGGGCCTGGAGACCGGCCTCCAGCTCTTGCTGTAACAATATAAAAACGTTCATCAATATACAAATACACATACTCGTACCTAAAGTACAAAAGACAGGTATTATCTTACCTGTACTTAATAAATCCTAATTAACATTTTCAATGCGAATGTAAGTTTGTTTGTATGTTACGCTTGCACGTCTTAACTATTTAACCGATCATCATGAAATTTCGCATACACTTTTTCAGGGGTACTGAAAAGGGCATCTTTCATCCAGAAAAAGTGCTGTTGTTGAGGTATAGAACATTTACATACTATCCTACATTTATGCAAGCGAAGCCGCGGTCAAAATCTAGGGTATTGCATAATGACATTACTGACTGCCATAATATAATATATTTTCATAATAGGGTATCATTGCACATACAACATTTATAATAAAATACGATTTACCTACTATTATTACCAATTCAACCGTAAATTGCTTACGAGTTAAAAAGAGGAAATGCTAATTAAAACGTATTATTTTGTCAGAAGTTATTTCGATATCCTTGTTAGAGATTTCGAAAAGCGAATAACCTGCTAGTCAAAATATAAACCGACAAGCGTGTCTTGGATGTCAAACTCTGTAGTCCATGACTGTACCTCCGGCTCAAGCTAGCAAGCTTGGATCCCTGTTTGAGCATACTTATATTACTATGAGCGCCAAAACACTGTCCAGCAAGGGGTGTATGACTCCATTCGAATATTAATGATGTTTGTAGCAATTGATTTGGAGCTAGAACCGTGTTCTCCGCGTGCAATTACATTACACGATGGATCTTGTCAATCTTCTCGATCAAGCATACACTAGTTTAGCAGTTAAGCACCATACAAATTGTTATTATTGCGCCAAGGTGTTAGTAGCTTCGATCAAATATACCATAGATGCACATTTTCATACAAAAACCGCGTATGTGGCACTGACCAGTACTACTTACTTAACCATTGAACGCCTACTGAGAAACATTTTGTAATAGTTTAGTTAAAACGCGTCAATGTAAAGCGTCCTAAGTGTGTTACTCGCGATACGCAAGCGTACTAAGTATATGGTATGGTCTCTACGGTAGTAGTGGTGTCGACTCGCTCTCGCTTACGGGCAGCGCACGCAAGAGTGAGTGGGACAGGTGCATAATATAGCGCATACGACTGATTTATGCAGTTTTGTTGGGGCCGTTTTTCGAGCGACGATCATGCATCTATGGTATATTTGATCGATAGTTAGTAGTGTTAAAACCGACATAGCTACTGGGTTGGACTTATGGCAGACTAACAATTCTCTAAAATCAGTTTTTTTGTACGACGTTCCCACGACAAAAAAACATGCGCTATATTATGGGAATTAAAAAGTGTCTATGGTTTCTTTCCTAGCTGCAATATTTAATTTCCTTTTATTCTTTAATATTAATTTATCAATATACAGACCGAGTTAATTGAAAAATACTAATAACATTGAAATTAAGCTGCTTTATACGAATTTTATCGCCTTGCTTATTAAACAATTTCATTACATAATTTTAAAATCAGTGTGTAAATAAACAATGCGATAAAATCCGTATTAAGTAGTTTGAATTAATAATATTCGCTTAACCGTTAGATAGTATTACACTAATAAGATTGTACTCATGTCCTATTTATACCTTACCTAACAAATTTTATTCTACCACTTTTCATAATGTGTTTCTCTTTCACGGGTATTTTCCTAACGCTTTAGGGAAAACAGGGCCCTTTGATAGGCTTACACGGGAACGTGGGTCCAACATGCAGAGGCCCTTTGAGAGTTTTAGTTTGGTGTGAGATGAGACACCGAGACACTAGCCGCGGCAGGTGTAGGAGAATAAAGCTACATGTGCAACCAAATGAAGCTGGACTATTGGGAAGAGTGCAAACACTCTTGGGCTGGTATAATGAACCATATGGATGAAAAAACGGTGTCTGCCAGATATACTGTCTTAGAACAAAGTCGGCATGGCCGACAGTGACTCGTCGACTCACTAGATGGACTTCTGAATAGCCGCCGTAAGCATACAAGGCAACACCGGTGTGAGCAGCTAGGGGTGTTGAGCGGTGCGGCGCCGGTTTCAACAAGATCATTATTATTATACAAATATATAAATACTGAAATTGGTTGCTGTAATCGCACGACTACGATTTAAGGCTAGGTCGCAACAGAAAGTAGCGGCGACGGAGGAACTAAACAACACAACGTGGGAGGTGTTATGCGGGAGACAAGGCGCTAGCGATTCCAAACTAGTCAAAATTATTTTCGGAAAATATTGAGTTTTGTAAGAAGTGGTAAAACTACAGTTGTTGACTATGATGTAAGGAAACGGGACAAGGTAATTACTATTTTTAATTTAATCCTGTATATAAGTTAATTGACGTGTCCAAGAAGGTTGTACACATTATTAAGGAAAATGATTTTTATATTCGACTTTATATGTATAAAACAGGCCACGAGCCTAGTACAGACTCCAGCTCTTATTAAGGCACAGAATAATTGTTACGTTTTTATCATTGTATAACATTGTTAAATTTCCTCTGTATTTTGTGAAACTTTGTTATAAAAACAACTGTATGTACCTTGCGAGAGAAATAAATAAACAAATTGAAATTGAAATATAATAGAGTTATGCTATGTTGCCGTCACGTTAGAAAAAAAACCATGCATCGTTGACTAAATGATTTTTATATTGAGCTATGTTGATTTATTTTCAATCATTATGTATTATAAATGTCATGGTATATTTTGCCATTTATGTGTAAAGTCAGGCAGTAAATGTTAATTTTTTTTAATATCTTTTACAGTACGAGTGTATAAAATTTATATCTGTACCTAAGTTCATAGTAATATTAAAATAATTGTCATTAAGTAATAATGAAAGTTATTCAAGTATAATTTCTATGAGCTACATCGTAACCTGAATGTCCATTTAAAAAAAAAGCCTATCGAAGCACTTCGCTTATTATTCATTCATATTTCGACAAGAGCGCCATCTATGGCTCGTAATTAAATTAGTACTTACATCGTCGAACCCAGTGACTTGGTAAGCTTTCGCAGCCGCCGCCAAGCGCTCGGTCACAGTTGATCGATCCAAAAGGGCCCTAGCCTCACCGATTGGCATTCTACGACCCAATACTATCGAGCCGTTGGGCCCGTTGGCTGTGCTTGGTACCGGCGAGAGGCCGTTGGGACCGCTAGGGCCATTAAGACCGGTGGGGCCATTCGAACCGCTGGGGCCGTTGGGAACAGGGACGGAGACGGGCCCACCCACCGCTCTCGGCCCAGCACCATCGACAGGCGAAGAGCGTCGAGACGTGAGTGGCATTATCGTCGAGCGTTGAGGGAACTGCCAACAAACGTGACGTCATCAATTTTGAAAAACGACTTATCGGAATAGTGCGTTAGAAAAGGTTGCTAGCGTTGCGTGCTATATGCCCGAAGGGTAGGCAGGGATGTATGACACACATACCGCGAGCAATGTCATGAATGTCAATGAATACGTGAGCCGAACAATATAGGGTTCTTCTAAAGATGAATAGAAGGGACAGGTATACATTTGCATCCGTAGCTTTATTCAACATACGACGCGTCAATAGCATATATAATTAAATAAAGTATAAATATAGATAAGCTGACGACTTTTTATCCCTGAAGAGGTAAGCAGAGGATGCGGCCAGTTACATTATGGTTACCATGTGATAGGGACGAAACCTATTTAAGGTTAGCTAGTCATTTAGTAGGTAAAGTGCCTGATTCCATGCCGCTACCTAGAGTTATCCACTAACTATATTTAACCCGATATGGAGTTCGAACCGAAAGTTCAGTCCAGTCAAGTTCAAATGAAAACAAAAGCCACTAAACGATAATTAAACAATCAAGTCAATCTTTAATGTAGTATTAAAAATTATTTAGGCTGGCAAGTATATTATAGTAGGATATCATAAAGACCGTTGACCGAGTTGTTATGACCGCACCTTATTATAACACGTGTAAAGACTTACCTCCGCGTGTGGCGCCTGTGGTAATGTGTTCCTCATCTCTACGAAGTTGAACATCTGTGGAATTGAACAACACCTTGAATAAAATAATTAGGTCGGAATTATCAAGGACAGTATAAGCCCCCATGGTTAAGACAGTCCTTGATAAAAGTGAGCTGGCTAGATATTAAGATTGACGTATTTGACTAATGCGCATATTTGTATTGTATCTATTGAATTGTATGCGTGTAGCGTGTGCGACTATGCTGCATCCTTAATAACGCAATATATTTAAATCTATACTAATATTATAAAGCTGAAGAGTTTGTTTGTTTGTTTATTTGAACGCGCTAATCTCAGGAACTATTGGCCCGATTTGAAAAATTCTTTCAGTGTTAGATAGCCCATTTATCGAGGAAGGCTATAGGCTATATATCATCACGCTAAGATCAATAGGAGCGGAGCACCAATGAAGAATGTTTCAAAATCGGAGAGTATTTTTTCCTTTTGAGAGCTTCCGCTGCGTGCGCTGCGTAAACAGTTAAAGTTTCGCAAAAATCATGTATGACAGAATTGTTCCCCTTTAAAAGTTATAAAAAAAAGTCCGCGACAGCATATGTCTATCTTTTAAGGTTGGCTCACTATAACCATTTTTATGCTAACGAAATTTGTTCTAAAATAATGCATTATTTGCGAAGGAATTTTTATAAACATGATATTAATCCTTATCCAAATAAATACGTTATTCATCACAAGTATTTAATTTAAAACAAAATTGCCCTTTACATCATTCGATTTCAATGAATATCTTAGGAGATATAGCAGTTTTAAAATAACATCGCAGCAAAATAATTACCCATTACAGACATAGTACAAACGATGTTTCTCCTGGTTTATTCTGCGTGATTACTACTTGTTCGATTTGAAAAATTCTTTTAGTGTTGGATAGCTTATTTATCGAGGAAGGCTATAGGCTATATAACATCACGCTACGACCCACGGGGGCGGCGCAGTAACGATAAACGCGGGTGAAACCGCAGGAACATCTAGTTAGTTTATATAATTACGATTAGTTACTTGATATTCGAAAGAAATTATGCGCATCACTAATTCGAATGATATTCGAATGCAACGCGACTTTGTGTGGTTAAAGACGCAGCGTACCTATACGCTTATATACCTACTGGGTGTATGGGACGGTGGACTACAAATTGAAATAGTAGATTCAGACCATTATTCTCAGTTAAAAATCGTCGAATTATCTTCAGGAAAAATCAATTTATTGTCTGCATTTTTTTTAATTTTCTTATCATAACATAACACAATGCTTAACCCCTTCATTCTATTAAATAAATAGCAATTAGTAGGGACCACATTTTACTAAAATACAGTAATGTAATTAAATCATCGTGATTTAAACAAACCAGCTGTTAGGGCGCCTTCAAATTTTCCGCGCGGTGGCGCTTCAAATCTGCAACGCTGCCGCCACGCAGCCGTCACTAGTCTATCGATGAACTAATGCGCGGTAGTAGCGCGGGTGCAGCGCTCCAGTCGCGCGTTTTTATTTATATGGATTTACAAAGCAGCGTAGCCGCAGCACTGCAGCCGCACGCAGACTGCGGAACGCAAACACGGCAATGTTATCTAACAGTATTGTAACTCGGCTATGTCCATGAAATAATTACCTATAGCCACGTGGTCCGCTAACAGGCGAGAGGGCTGCCCACCTATATATAGTATTTTATATAATTTCATCTAGCTATTTCAGTTTCTTTCTAGTTTAGTGATTGTGAATATTATATTTTTTATTTAAAAAATGACATTTGTTATGATATGAATGAAATAGGAAGTACATACATACATAGATTCACGCCTGTTAAATAAAAATCATGTTGTATTTTTTTATTAGTAGATTTATTAAAAAACAACCTTATATAATATACCTACACAGAGTGGTTTAGCATCGATAAAGGTGTTAGACAAGGATGTGTAGCGTCACCTTGGCTGTTTAACCTATACATGGACAATTGTTTGAAAGATTTAAAAGATTGTGAATGGGGATTAAGAATGAATGAGTTACTTGTCAAATGTCTTCTTTATGCCGATGACCAAGTAATACTTGCGTCATCGGCGGAAGAGTTGCAGGCGATGGTAACTATTATGCATGGTGCTTTTGAGAGTAAAGGAATGAAAATAAATGTAAGCAAGACGAAAGTAATGGTATTTGAAAAGGAAGAGTGCGTGACGATGTGTAATATTATGATTGATGGAGAAAAAGTGGAGCAAGTGAAAGAGTTTGTATATTTGGGTACTTTGTTTACAAGGGATGGTAAACATGACGGAGATATTGAAAGGAGAACGATTGCTGGCAACAAAGTGAATGGAGCCCTACGCGCTTTTATGAACACTCGAAATGTATCCGAAAAGGCACGTTTGGCTGTTCATAGAGGACTATTAGTGCCCACACTTATGTATGGAAGTGAAAGTTGGGTATGGCAAATGAAGCATGAGAGCAGAATAAATGCTGTAGAAATGAGAGCGTTGAGAAGCATATGTGGTGTGACTCTGAAAGATAGAATAAGAAATAGTGTGATTAGAGAGAGATGCAGCATGAAAGTGGATATAGTTACAAGAATAGAAAAGGGTATGTTAAGCTGGTTTGGACATGTAGAAAGAATGGACGAGGAAAGACTGACTAAGAAAGTTTATAAGGCTAGTGTGAATGGAACAGTCGCAAGAGGAAAACCTAGGCGAACGTTTCTCAACCAGATCGGAGGCGTCCTGGACAAAGGCTAGGTTAAGAGCTCCTTGAACCGACGGGCGTGTATGAGGAATGTGATGAAAGTGAATGAAGCCAGAGAAGTGTGTCAGGATCGTAGCAAATGGAAATCCGTAGTCTCTGCCTACCCCTCTGGGAAACAGGCGTGAATCTATGTATGTATGTATGTATATAATATGTATTGGAGACTAAAAATATTTGCGCCTCGACTGAGACGTACGAAAAGCTTTATTATTAAATTCTATAATATACAAATATCCGCATTCAGATAAAAAGTGTAATTAAAAATACTTTTGTTTGTAATTGCACTTTGGCATAATTATTATGTAAGTACTTGTACTTATTTCAATCAAATATTTACAAATCACATGCTTACAGCTGACAAAACCATCACACCGTCCGTTCGTCACTGCGGCGCATTCGCGAATGGTTGCGTACTAAGTAACTGTATACCGACCTCGCGGCGCGTAGGTATGACTCGCGTTCTGACCGTTTGTATGAAGATAGAATACTGTTAGATAACATTACCGTGACGCAAGAGGTCATTCCCGCCGGCCGGCGCGCGAGCGGTGCGTTGTATTGCTAGAAATCTATTGCGTACAGCGTAATAATGTTAAAATATATAAAATCTTAATCTTACGTTTTTTTTAAATTAATAAGTTGATCATCGAGATAACTACCTATAGAAAGACAACTTGCGAAAATTTTCGGTACTACATCCCTTATATCCAGTATACAGTGTGACTAGTTAAACATTGTACATACTTAAGGACGTGATAATTTATGGTCAGACGTAACGTATCAAAAGAAATAAAAATAAAATCTGTATAACCTGCAAAGAAAACCTTTATGAAAATTTGTATGAAATATCCATAAAATGTGCGCACACAGCTGGCGAGGCTAATGACCTTTGATACGAAAAAGACGATGGGGGGAGGAGGTGCAGGTTGCGGTAGCTGAAGGCGGAGGCGGAGGTTTTGTTTAGCTTTGGTATATGCGCAAGAGTGCCCGCACATTAAGTTTTTATTGGATAACTAGGTAAAATTTTAAGTACCTATTTTTTAGATATTCGGGTCTAGAATCGAGTACTGAATACTCTCCTTCAATATGTCCAGTCTTTTACCAATCAGCCTGTATAGCGATGTTCGACACAAATCGAATGGAGTAGTGCAGCTTTAAACTTACCCAATTTTCTTGGTAACGCCACCAGCACAAGCTAAAATGATTGGGTTGGGAATGGGATAGCGTTCACGTCGGCAGTGCAATCCGTTTCGAATCTGTTACCTATTGATAGCTATCAGCATTGACTTTACCAACTGTCCAGTCATCTTCAGGTGCTGAGACACTAGTATAGTATTAAGTATATTTAGGACTGACCTCGCCCGGGTTCGGTGCCCACACGGCGTCGGTGCGCGGGTCCAGGCGCAGGTTGGGAAACGTCGGCGGCTGGTTCACGCGGAACTCGGGGATCATGTCTTGTGGCCCGCCGGCTGTCAACCAATACATATATTATATAAAATATAAAATTAAATTCACAGTTAGAGAAATAGAAGTCATTCAAATATAGCGTCGTATAGAGAATCGTTCAAAAGGCCCGGGAAAAATGCCTGACTTTCGGAAGGTCAGCTCTTGGTGGTACTACCCTATCGGATCTCGGAAACGGAGATATCTACGGGAGTCGGTCTTGAACAAAATCTTCCTAAAACCCTGTCAACTTTTTGGGGGTAGTGAGGGGGAGCGAACAAAAACATTTTTTCCATACAAAAAAACATGGCCGCCATACAAACTTTGTCCTCTAATATCTCCAAAACGGTTACAGATAGGCGGGGTGTGTTCGAACAAATGTCATAGACATCGATGAGATCTTTCCAGAAAAGGTCATTTTCAAGGTCAGCGGGGGTCATCGGTAATTTTTGGCTTCAGGGGGTTTTCAAGGTCCCTGAATCTGAATCTAAAATTAGTTTTTTTATTAAAGCGCAACCAGGCGAAATACTTGTTATGTGTATAATATTAACCCTGTTGATAAACTGTACCACTGCTGAGTACGCACCTTTTCTCAGTAGAAAGACAGCCCGCGCTGGCTCAGTGCGATTTGGCAGACTTCACATATCTTTGAAAACATTCTGGAGAACTAACAAACATGCAGTTGTCCTCACGATTGTTCTTTCACGGTTAAAGTAAGCGATTATAAACAACTATTTAATACGCACGTACTTCGAAAAGTCAGAGATGCGTTTCGTGGGTTCGTAATCGAGATCTCTGCTCGGCAGTCTAACAGTCTTGTGGATAGATAAACGAAAAGACTTGACGAGAGGGTAAGAGCCTACCTTGGTCTTAGCTTGGTGGGTCCCTGTCACACAAATAGGTTGTCATGGTTTTATTCTTAGGATGACTATCATAATTTATAAATGGCATGGACTGTTAATATTTAAATTTAGAATATAAAGCTCTATATTTTAAATATTATAATTTACGTATTATATTGAAAGGAGAACGATTGCTGGCAACAAAGTGAATGGAGCTCTACGCGCTTTTATGAACACTCGAAATGTATCCGAAAAGGCACGTTTGGCTGTTCATAGAGGATTATTAGTGCCCACACTTATCTATGGAAGTGAAAGTTAGGTATGGCAAAAGAAGCATGAGAGCAGAATAAATGCTGTAGAAATGAGAGCGTTGAGAAGCATATGTGGTGTGACTCTGAAAGATAGAATAAGAAATAGTGTGATTAGAGAGAGATGCGGCATGAAAGTGGATATAGTTACAAGAATAGAAAAGGGTATGTTAAGCTGGTTTGGACATGTAGAAAGAATGGACGAGGAAAGACTGACTAAGAAAGTTTATAAGGCTAGTGTGAATAGAACAGTCGCAAGAGGAAAACCTAGGCGAACATGTCTCGATCAGATCGGAGGCGTTCTGGACAAAGGCCAGGTTAAGAGCTCCTTGAACCGACGGGCGTGTATGAGGAATGTGATGAAAGTGAATGAAGCCAGAGAAGTGTGTCAGGATCGTAGCAAATGGAAATCCGTAGTCTCTGCCTACCCCTCTGGGAAACAGGCGTGAATATATGTATGTATGTATAATTTACGTTAACGCAGTCGAAATGTTTACCGCCTTTGGATCTCTGATTGGTTAAGAGCTTAGAACTGGCCAATCGGAGCGCCGAACGTCATAACGTGTCGATCTCGTTAACGTAAAAACAACTTGCACTAGGTACACTGATTACCGGTAAAAGAAAATCAACTGCATGGTCATGTCATTAAGGATAACTTTCATTTGTATATCTTGTGCAGCGTTTAACCGAATATAATTTACACAAATTATTTAATAAATCCGATAATATTATTTGCCGGTCGTATGATATATCTGTGTGTGATAGATTTATATCCTAATTATGATTATTGCAGTCTTATATTGCTTAATAAGGCATTTAAGTATTTTTAAATGATATGTTACGTTGAAGTTAGAGCAGCGATAGCTCAGTGGGGAGACCAACAGACTGCAATGCAGAGGGTCTCAGGTTCGAACCCACGTCGTGCACCTCTAACTTTCGGAAGTTATATGACTTTTCGAAATTATGTGCGTATTGATTGACAATAATCGCCTGCTCCGTGCCTCGGAGAGCACGTTAAGCCGTCGGTCCCGGCTGCCATGAACATCTATGGCAGTCGTTATTGGGAGAATTTCGACACAAAAGATCCCACTGGGTCGAAGTGTCGCCGGTCTGTACTGACTGGCTCTCACATAAGATAAGGTAAGATACGTTGACGTTATTGCGTTTACGACTGAGAGCATGAGATCACCAAATGCGTTCTGCAGTACTCATTAGCTGTTTTAGGTGGGGCGCCCACTTACTACTTCCATTGTATTTTCTGTTCCGTGATGGTACACTAGGTATTGCAAGCGATTATAGACTACAAATACTACTTACCATCAGACGGCCCGGCAGCTTGCATGCCAACTTGGCAGTGTAAAAGAAAACGTTAGTTATTTACAGATATGTAGCCATTTCTTTTTTATTTAAGTTTGCCGATAGTTTGTTTGGTACTCCAGTTGGCAGGAACCTTTACCTTACAGAAGGTGGCAGTTAAGTAACCTCTTAAGAGCAGCGATAGCTCAGTGGGGAGACCAACAGACTGCAATGCAGAGGGTCTCGGGTTCGAACCCACGTCGCGCACCTCTGACTTTCGGAAGTGTCATATAACTTTTCCAAATTATGTGCGTATTGATTGACATTTATCGCCTGCTCCGTGCCTCGGAAAGCACTTTAAGCAGTTGGTCCCGGCTGCCATGAACATCTATGGCAGTCGTTATTGGGAGAGTGTCGACACAAAAGATCCCACTGGGTCGAAGTGTCGCCGGTCTGCACTGACTGGCCCCCACATAAGATAAGATAAGTAATCTCTTGTTTTGTAGCATTGGCGTCGACTCAATGGGACCATATAAACACAAGTTCTAAACATAGTCGCATGCCCATATATCATGTTAGAAATGTATATTATTCACATTGTGTCAGCTATATTATCAGTCCCTCGAAAAAACTGTGACACTCATGCCATCTGCTAATTGCAAGCCCGATCTCTATACTGCGACATGCTAACTAATATTATAAATATGAAAACGAATTTGTTTGTTTGTTTGTTACGCTTTCACGCGTTAACTACTCAACCGATTAACATGAAATTTTGCTTACACGTTGTCAGGGGTACAGAATAGGACATAGGGTACCTTTCATCCAGAAAAAATAACTGTTGCAAACCTAAAATAAAAATCAAACCTACATTTACGCGAGCGAAGCCGCGGGTGAAAACTAGTGTATAATAAAACTGCCAGATCCGGACATCGAAACCGCACCCTCACGCTCTGTAAGATATTAAAACAGTACTTACGATTGAACATATCCTCCCTGGCAATGGGTGTTTCTTGCGTCGGATAGATGGGCGGCATATGCATGTTGTTTTGTTGCACGAACTGAGGCGGGCAGAGCTCCGGTCTAAACGGCGGCACGTTGGCGCGATGTTCTTCCGGCAACCGGTTGTACTGCGAGTAGTAAACGCGTTCGGTGCCCGGCGGTATCAACATGTCGTTGTGTGGGATCGGCTGACCCATAATCATTTGATGGTGGGGTATCGAGTACCCACTGGAATAGTTATATAAAAGTATAATTAATAGTAAGAGTGCCCTGAACAGCGTGCATAAAGTATATGATAAAAATAAATATTAAATAAATTCATATTATTATTAGATATATAAATATAAATAAAAAATAAACAAATTGAAAATAGAATTTAGGTACCTACTTAAATTTTTGATTACTTATTTCCATTTAATTAATTTTAATTTATTTATTGTTGCAATATTTTAAAAATTATACCCGTGCTTCCTCCTTTCTTCTCCTCTATGTATGTTGCCGTGCCCGACAGGGTCCATATTTGGTCTTTTGTATTATTTTTTGTAACAACATGTAATTACATATGGAGAGCAATAAAGCATTGAAATTGAAATTGAAATAAATGAAAAATAAATATGTCAGGTTTATAAAAAGTGGAAATTCAAAGTCTCTGTCTATCCCATCGGCAAACAGGCGAAAGACTATTTACGTCGCATTAGTGTATCATGCTTTTACCGAGCCTGTAGTTTAACTCGTTCCAATACTCGTTTACAAGTTTACATTCAGATCTTGTATTCGATGATATGGTTGGTCAGTGTTAGTCAACTTTACTTCAAGACATCCTGAAAGCACTGCTCGAGCGAGTACTCAACTCTAGAATCGAATTCAGCGCCTAAAAATCAAAATGTTAGCATTACTTACGCCGCCTGATGGCCATTGTTTGTGTGCGAGTTCTCGCCAATCTCCGCAGGTATGTTGACTGGTGGCATCGCTGGAGAAGAAAAAATAATAAGATACCGTGTTTTGAATATGTATTAGCTATTCAGAACCAATGCTAATTGGAAAACTTAAGGACATATCATTGCTTTTCAAGGCCTTTTTTTTAACTTCAGGGGAATTCGTTTACGCAGTGCGTCCGCGCCCGGGCTGGGCGCGGGTGTGTGGGACTCGAGCCAGAGAGGTCGGCCCCATACCCACTAAACCCCTGACGACGTTACCCAGTACCTAGTGTCGGTGCCACGGGATTCGCGCTAGCATTCGCCGCGACAACGACAGGTCTTGGCCCGCCACACTAGGCGGGCTCCAGCTGTTTGGGGGAGGACTAGATGGTACAGCCCTCCTCTCCACTGAGAGGGGCGCGTGGGGCGCTACGCCCCTCCCTCGGGCCTGTGCTGCTCGGGCGGCAGACTGCCCAAGACCAACGCCCGCAGGCCGCCCTTAGGGTGGCTGGAAGTCTGCGAGCGCCCTACGGCGGCGCCCTGGACGTCTCCTGCGGTTTGGGTAGGGAGAGAGCAGCTCCCTCTCCCGTTCCGCCGCCTCCTTCGCGGACATCACTGCCTACCAGGAGACGACGGCGGCCTCCCATGTACCCTCGCTCCGGACCATGGACAGAACCATTTCCGGCAGCCGGAGTGCTTTTCAAGGCCTAAGCAAGCTAAAGCAAGTTACTTTATAAGAATAAAGTCCTTATTTTGTTCATGGTATAAAAGATTCGTGTTTACACGACGCTTAACTTCTGTCTTGAGGTAATAATAACGCTCGGTTCCTGTTTTCAAGGACCGTGTCTTTTTAGCTACGGACCCTTAAATTGTGACATATTTTTCATAGAATGTGTCATACATTAACTAAATACATACATACATAGATGCATGCCTATTTCCCAGAGGGGTAGGCAGAGACTACGAATTTCCATTTGCTACGATTCTGACACACTTCTCTGGCTTTATTCACTTTCATCACATTCCTCATACACGCTCGTCAGTTCAAGGAGCTCTTAACCTGGCCTTTGTCCAGAATGCCTCCGATCTGATCGAGAAACGTTCGCCTAGGTTTTCCTCTTGCGACTGTTCCATTCACACTAGCCTTATAAACTTTCTTAGTCAGTCTTTCCTCGTCCATTCTTACTACATGTCCAAACCAGCTTAACATACCCTTTTCTTTTCATACATTAACTGTCCGTAGGTAAACCGACTTGTTAATTGAATACTAACTTTTGCTCGCGACTTCACTCGCGTAAGATTAGGTGTATAAGTACTTTATTTTAAATAAAACATAGACTGTTACTCGGTGATAACATAGTTTTCTAATGGTGAAAGATTTTTGAGAATCGGTTAAGTACTTTTTGACTTAAATCGTTACAAGCAAACGAACAAAAAATCTAATCTTTTGTCTTTATAATATTATTATAGATAGGCATCGGGGTGACTTTTTCTAGCAATCGTATTATGGGCGGAGCAGCGATAGCTCATTGGGGAGACCAACAGACTGCAATGCAGAGGGTCTCGGGTTCGAACCCACGTCGTGCACCTCTGACTTTCGGAAGTTATATGACTTTTCGAAATTATGTGCGTGTTGATTTATCTTAGCAAATGGAAATCCGTAGTCTCTGCCTACCCCTCTGGGTAACAGGCGTGATCTATGTATGTATGTATGTATGATTGACAATTATCACCTGCTCCGTGCCTCAGAGAGCACGTTAAGCCGTCGGTCCCGGCTGCCATGAACATCTATGGCAGTCGTTATTGGGAGAGTGTCGACACAAAAGATCCCACTGGGTCGAAGTGTCGCCGGTCTGCACTGACTGGCCCCCACATAAGATAAGATAAGGGTGGAGATAGATCTCCAAAGGCGTTGCTTCTTGTTTATAATAGGAATTAGAAATGTTAGACACATGATGTGTAAGTGTTATATGACTTACGTGGCACATTAAAGTTATGTGGCTCGATCAGCTGCGGCACCGGGAACTGTGGGAACTGTGGTAACGGCTGCATGCTCTGGCCCGCGATAGGCACTGGGTTCGGATGGATCGGCACGAACGTGTAGTTGCCGTTTATTTGAGTGACGTATTCGCGAAACCTGTTGACAGAAAACGAAAGAATTCATTGATTGCTCTGGCAGTTTCAATCACTTTAAATCTCAAAACTTAAAGTTCATGATGTGGCCGACCATTTCATGAAATTGAAAATATCCGTTATCATCATGGAAACCCTACATATGTATATGGCCAAACATGGATTGGCATATGCCAATATATACAATATACGCGGGGGCGGAGGCGATCATCAACCCAGGTGGCACAGGTGGCGGGGTCGCGACCGCATGTGCAAGTGATTCGCGCGGCTTTTTTTTTTTTGTTTGTTTTAGTTGTTGGCCTCAGATGGCCTTTACAACTTTAGGCGGACTGTGGGTGAGCGCAGAAGGAGGATTCGCGCGGCCCCGCCGATAGTGGTTTTATCGAGGAACACCGTGGTAGGTTTAGTCAGTATTCCGGGAGGTACATTATTCTTATTCCATCTTTCTCTTTTACCCCGACGAGTTCGACATAACCCCTCTGCTCGCCCCCGCGGAGGGGTATGCGTCAATGCATTCCACAACGTAAACAAAAAAGGTGGCACAGAGAACCGTAGCGTGTCTACAAGCTTGAGCTGGTGACTTTGAGCAACTGCTGCAGCTAGCTATTAAATATTGTAAACCCATTAAATAAAATCTAACATGAATGTTAAGTGTTTTTTATGTTTTTCTGTTTAGAGTTCCGACAAAGACCTTTTGTGCTTGTGCATACGCTATGTTCAAACGAAAATAGCTTTTAAAGTAATAGACACACAGTTGTAAATTTAATGTTGTAATTAATGTAGCTTAGCTCAACATCTGTCGCATTAGTACAAAAATGCAAAGGCTTATGTGGGGTGTTTTTGCAGAAATTTACAATAATTTGTTAATTTACATAATTTTCTGATGGTATATATTGAGATTAATATGTTATTTAAAAATTATGGACATGTGAACACATTGTTTTGTATTGTAGACGGTAGACAGTATTGTTGCCCTCTGAATTAGCCAATTTTTATCTCAATATGATCAAAACTTTGGGAGATATGATTTATTTTGTACACACATAGAGAATTTTATAACAAAACTTAAAATGGCTGTCGCATAGCGAGGAAGTGGATTGGACTCAAATGAAGAGTGTATTTGTGTATTAAAATAGTTGTTATATAAGTATTTAGAATATCACTAGTCCATGACCGGACACACTGTATATATATATATATATATATATATATATATATATATATATATATATATATATATATATATATATATATATATATATAGAAAATAATTATATATGTGAAAAAATATAGCTTAATATAATTATACACATACAAATAATTATTCAAACAAAAATAATTTAATTAAATATATATATACATGTACTATCTAAATGTTTATTTAGTTGACTTGGTTTGTGATGGTAGATATAGGTATCTATTGTTTACATGATACTTGTATTATCAAAGATAAATTAAATGTATTACTGCAAAATATAACGAACGTATTAACGCCTAAGTATATAATATACTAAATAAATAAATACCACTTTGCAAAGATGAACATACAAACAATAACCAACACAATAAAATATTTTTAAAGCAATGAAACAGTTAATGTGTCATAGGCATTAACAAACACCTCGCCACACTCACTCACATTCGAACGAAGCGACGATGCACTGCTTAGCTTTGGTACGAATATTTTTTACTTCACTGTTTCTAATAATTATTACTTATTATATTATTAACACGTAATTAGCAAATAAGTTTTAGTGAACTATTATAATTAGGTACCTACTCGCTACGCCAATCCGCTTAATGTATATTTAATTATAATGCATTTTCTCTGTAAGTGATTTATAATTCTTTTGAGAAAAATAAATATGTTAAACCTTAGCTGCGACGTTCTAGTCTGCAAAAGCATGTGTTACTGTCGTACATGAATCATGAATCGTGTATGTTATAAATTGCAAGTAAGAATACAGTTGTTGTATAAACGTAATTTGATCATGGTAATGTTTTAAAAAATTTGGCAATCCCCGAGACTATGATACTTTTGCTTTACTCCGTACCAGAAGCAAGTCTCTGATCAATGAATGTTATAAGTCTTTTCTATCTTCTGTAGAGAAATCACTATCCCATGATGCTAAAATATTCTGGCGTTATGTTAATGACAGAAAGGGAGTAAATACCATACCTCAGTCTATGACACATGGAAACAAAACGTCTTCAGATGGCAGAGGAATCTGTGAACTTTTCTCGGAGTATTTTGGTTCGGTCTTCGATACATCTTCCTCTTAGTCAACTCTGTGCGAAAATTTGCCCAACATTTCTTACACTACCCTTCATCCATTTGAAATCAGCCAATAGGATATCCTTCTTAAAATTAAGAATTTGGATGAACGTAAAGGTGTTGGCCCAGACGGGATTCCTCCAATTTTTGTCAAAAATTGCTCTGATGAATTATCTGTCCCATTAGCCATATTATTTAGAAAATCAATTAACTCAGGCGTTTTTCCCGTCCGTTGGAAAATTGCGCATGTTATCCCGATTCATAAATCTGGTGATAAGACATCCTGCTCTAACTATCGGCCCATTAGCATTCTCGGGTGCATAGCGAAGCTCTTTGAATCTTTGGTATATATTCCACTTTATAATCATTTATGTAATTATATTTCAAACAAGCAACACGGTTTTGTCAAAAAAAGGTCCATATTTAGTAATCTTCTTGAAATTAAAAATTATCTTTGCGGCGCCTTTGCTTCTGGTGGGCAGGTGGACGCCATATATCTGGACTTCAGTAAAGCTTTCGACAAAGTAGACCATTCGCTGTTATGTCTTAAGCTCGCACACTACGGAATACATGGGTCTTTGTTAAGGTGGATCACTTCGTACCTGAGTAACAGGAGCCAACTTGTAACTATCAAGGGTTATTCTTCTACTCCCGTACCCGTTACTTCTGGGGTTCCGCAGGGGTCACATCTTGGTCCGCTGTTTTTTATAGTCTTTATTAACGATCTTATTAATCGATTATCTTGCCCTGCATTGCTATACGCTGATGACCTAAAGATTTACAACAGAATAAACAAGACTACAGATAGTCTGGCCCTTCAGCGAGATCTCAACATCGTTACGGACTGGTGCTTGTCAAACAATATGTGTCTCAATGTGGACAAGTGTTGTGTTATCTCTTTTACCAGGAAAAAGCACAAAATGTTTCACCCTTACTTTATAGAAAACAGTGTGTTAAATAGAAAAGAGGTGGTAAAGGATTTGGGAGTCTTATTTGATAGGGAGTTAACATTCCGTTCACATTACGAACATGTGGTGAAGAGAAGTAGCAAACTTCTGGGATTTATTATAAGGTCCACTAAAGAGTTTAAGAATACACAAAGTACCCTGTGTCTCTATTTCAGTTTGGTGAGGAGTATCTTAGAATACTGTTGCCCAGTTTGGTCTCCTTATTATAAGACCCATATATATAACATAGAGAGAGTGCAGAGAAGGTGCTTAAAATTCCTTTCTCGTAAATTCAATTACGGTCGCTTAAATTATGCTGAGAGGTTAAGTAAATTTAACGTTGTCTCATTGCAAACCCGACGTCAGAGATACGATTTACTCTATTTGCATAAATTGGTTCATTCATCTATCGATACACCGGCTTTACTTTCTTCTCTCAGCTTTAATATTTCACATAGATCTCGTAATCCTAACATATTTGCAATTCAAGCATATAAAAATAATACGTCATTTTATAATCCAATAGTAAGAATGTGCAGAGCTTATAATAAAATAGCACGTGTAAATAAAGAGGTCGACATTTTTTACTTAAATTTCAATAAATATAAAAAGATGGTATCAGGTGTGCTTAGTTCTGAAAAGTTCCAAATCTAGTTACAATATAAAATTACAGTTACAGTTATTAAGTAAAAACCTACTTACAATTATCGACTTGTATCCTACGCTAACGAATTTAAGATTTTAATAATGTTTTTGTTTTGCATGAGTAATCTGCTCTAATATGTACATGTTGTGTACACTACTTTAGGATTACTGTCCGGTTTATATAATATGTTCACTATTCTACTTACCATGTTAAGACTGTAATCTGTTTGTGTACCTATTATAAATAAATAAATAAATGTTATCCTACAGTATTGTATAACTCGGCTCTGTCCTTGAAATAATTACCTACAGCCGAGCAATACGCAAACACGCGACAGGTCTGCCCACCTACAGTATTTTAATTTCATCTACTTACTTGAGTTTCTTTCTAGTTAAGTGATGGTAAATATTATATTTTTATATAAAAATATTAAATTTGTTGTGAATAATATAGGAAGTGTTCAATAAAAATCATGTTGTGTTTTTTGATAAGTAGATTAAATAAAAAAAACCCTTATATATTTGAAACTGAAAAATATTTGCGCCTTGACCTGAGACCTATGAAAAGCTTTATTTGTTAAATTTAATAATATATAAAATATCGGATAAAAAGTTTAAATAAAAATACTTTTGGCAAACATGGACAAGGAGGAGAAAAAGGGATATCTTTCACTTAGTTATACATACCTGCAGCTACTTTACAATTGATATGATGGACATTGTTTCTTACCTATCCGTTATTAGTTTGTGAATGTTGTATTTACCGCATGATTTTGTACGCTCAGATAGTATATAGCATATAGTTTTGAACATGTATAAGTGTAACAAATGTTGATAAACCAATAAATAAACAAATAAACAAACAAATATGTTTTGTTTTACATGACGTCATGAATATGTAAGTATTTACCGCATGATTTTGTACGCTCAGATAGTATATAGCATATAGTTTTGAACATGTATAAGTGTAACAAATGTTGATAAACCAATAAATAAACAAATAAACAAACAAATATGTTTTGTTTTACATGACGTCATGAATATTAATAATTAAAAAAATATTATCCCTGGGTGCGTTATTGAAGAATTCAAGCAACTATAAACAGCACAATGAAGTCTATAATTGCACTTTGCCATAATTTTTCTGTAAGTACTTAGTACAAGCATTTCAATCAAATATTCACAAATAGCACGCTTATGTGTCCTTTTCTATATTTCTAACAACGTGTACGCAAAATTATTATTATTATTCTCTTTATTCATTTTCTTTCTAATAGTTACATTTATTATTATTATTATTTTATATCGTTTGTCATCTTTTGTTGTGTTAAGTATATTATTTACAAACATGGTCGCAGCGGAAGACCAGCGCTAGTTTTTTCAAAACTAGCATTTTGCTGAGTTGCGACCAATTTGCAGTAAGATTTGTTTTTTCCTTTTTTTTGTATTTAACTGTGTCTGAAATGTGTAACTATGCAGTGCATAGTCTGCTGCAAATAAATGTATTTTCTTTCTTCTTTTCTTTCTTTCAAAATTGTATGATGTTCGCTTGAGTAGTTAAGGCGCGAAAGCGGGATGAACAAGCTCACATTCACATTTATATCACTAGAATGGATTATAAATATAATGAATGATGTATAAGGTACCTTTCGAGTTCCTCGTCGGAGTGCGCGAACGTGCAGGCATTGCCCCTGGGACAGAAGGAGCGCGCAGCCGCGTCCCTACACATCGACATCTTGTATTTGGTGTGGGTCGGCGTCGACGCTGTCTGAGGAGAGCCCTGACCTGCGGGACACCACACGTCATCACTCATCCTACCAACATTATAACACTCAAACTTTGCAAATGTTTATTAAGGCGGCTGTTCACATTGGGCCCACTACCTTGACCCAATGTGTACAGCCGCCTTTACAACACCTTTTGTGTCTGACCGCCGGCCTTCTGCATACATCATCGAAGACCCCTTCGATGATGTATCCTTCGTTCATATGTACATATTCAAAGATTTAATTTATATATGCAACAGTATCAACACTAAGTAGAGTGAGCTCATATTTTTAGGTAAGTACGTTATATAGAACTACATTATTCGCTGGGTGCGCGATGACAGCGCCAACTAGCGGTTACAATTACGGCGGACTTTGAAATGTCAAATGGCTGGCTGTCATTACGAAGAGTAAGTAAACAAACCAATCATTTCAATGAAATATCGTAATTTACATAATATTCTATTCGATCATGTACCTAAATCTATAATGTCGATAATAACGTTGACCTTTTTTATTTCCCGTCTAAAATGGCACAATCAATAAATTTCAGATAGTACACACGGACTTTCTCATGGCTGACTTCACGACAAGTAATTCATTCAAACGCATTTCATATACATTGCAGACGATCATTTATGACTGTAGTGTCGTTAATAATGCAGACTTTTTGTGTATTTTCAGTTAAATATGGCCAAACTAATTATAAAAACTGGATGCCGAGCAATTACACACGACATCGCTTTCCAACCACAAACATCAATAAAAGGAAAACAATTAGTTTTGGCTCAACATGTGCAAGATGTAAAAGAAATCAAATGATCTTGATATAATAATATGATCTTCACATTTGATTTCTCCAAACTTGAGTGACATCGATGCCATACAAAACATCCTTGAATGTAAGCTATTTTTTTCTGTTTTTGCAATATTTGACGTAGTACATACATACTATGATCCATTATAATGTAAGAAAGTAATAGAAAGTAAAGAAATCATTTATTTTTTACAGATTGATTCTAGTCGTTATGTTACTAGTGGAAAATGTGATTGTGTGTACAATTAGAGTGGCAGATGTAAACATATTACGGCTCTGATATACTACAATTAAATTATATATTATAGAATAGATATATATTATAAAATTTGTGATTACTGTTTTTGCCATTTTCAGGTTTACAACAGGTTTCGTAACGCATTTCAGTGACAGTTGGTCTGCCGAAATTTCCTTTTTTGGCCACGGTGCGCGCTGCGATCGATTCGTGGTTCTCCCACCTCCTACTTCGCACCCAGCGAATAGATAAATAATTCAGATGTCATGTTGGAATTCTGTGTCAGATGACAAATTAGCGTCTAGAAAGTTGACCATATTAAAAGGTAGTAATAAATCTATGTTTAAATTATGTACTCACTACTACACTCTTACTATTAATTATACTTTTATATAACTATTCCAGTGGGTACTCGATACCCCACCATCAAATGATTATGGGTCAGCCGATCCCACACAACGACATGTTGATACCGCCGGGCACCGAACGCGTTTACTACTCGCAGTACAACCGGTTGCCGGAAGAACATCGCGCCAACGTGCCGCCGTTTAGACCGGAGCTCTGCCCGCCTCAGTTCGTGCAACAAAACAACATGCATATGCCGCCCATCTATCCGACGCAAGAAACACCCATTGCCAGGGAGGATATGTTCAATCGTAAGTACTGTTTTAATATCTTACAGAGCGTGAGGGTGCGGTTTCGATGTCCGGATCTGGCAGTTTTATTATACACTAGTTTTCACCCGCGGCTTCGCTCGCGTAAATGTAGGTTAGGTTAGATTTGCAACAGTTATTTTTCTGGATGAAAGGTAACCCTATTCTGTACCCCTGACAACGTGTATGCAAAATTTCATGTTGATCGGTTGAGTAGTTAAGGCGTGAAGGCGTAACAAACAAACAAACTCATTTTCGCAATTATAATACTAGTTAGGATTACGTATATATATTTGTAACTAGATTTTGCCGCGGCCTCGCTCGCTCAGGATTAATATTTTTATTTTTATGTTTTTTTTTATTTTGCTCGTCAAAATGGAAATTTTTTGGATAAAATATATGTTTTACCCCCCTAACGACATACATATATGCGAAATTTTATGATAATGGGTCGAGTCATGAGAGCGTAACAAACAAACCCAAATTCACATTTATAATATTAGTTAGGGTTAACTCACTCGGGGTATTCTCCATGCATCGCTCAGGCAGGTTGTGTTTCTGATTGTGGTTGGAGTCCCTGCCCTGCGCCTGTTGCTGGAGGTAGTATATGAGTCCCGCGACGACCTCCTTTAGTGACGTCATCACTTCGGCTAGCTGCTGCCAGGACGGACTCTTCGCATCTGCAAGTGCTACTAGTGTATAGTTCAAACTTCTGTTATAATACAGCAGGTCAACTTGACGGAGAGGACAGTCCTGTTTTGCCGGTTCAATTACGTCTCGGATAAAATTATTGTTAGTTAATCTTATGTTTGTCTAAAACATAGTAATTTCACAAATCCCGGCCAGTACCGGTTGCGATGCAATAGGTGCTAAACATCGAGAAATAGTTAATTATTGCCTTTAAATATTTAAAACTAGCTTTTGCCCGCGGCTTCGCTCGCGTTAATTTAGAATTTGACAATTAATTCGGGTTGTACTCTGCTTGTAATAATATAATTCAATCATGATTCGAACGTGGCGCCATCTATTATCATATGAACGTTTTTGTTGTTTTCCTCAAGAACAGTACTTTTTTCGGTATGAAAGATAGCCTATGTCCGTTTCTGTACACCTGACAACGTATATGCAAAATTTCAGGATGATCGGTTCAGTGGTTTAGGCGTGAAAAGGTAACAAACAAACAAACAAAACACATTTTCGCTTTTATAATATTAGTTAGGATTACAACGATTAGTGGATGTCTTTTTTATACTTCTCCCGCACTACTATAGTTCCCTGTACTTTCTAACAACGGACTTAAAGAATAATCAAGACTCGACACAACTATTTGTGGTTCACACACATTTTCGCCCCGTTTGGGAATCGAACCCACAACATTCGACAAGGCGACCACTTAATCCATTGCGTCATCCTTGCAGTAAATTTATTTATTTATTAGTTTACAGAGCAACACTTATGCACGTCAAAGGATAACGATTAGTGAGTTTACTAATGTTACTTTACATTTAAGTTTTGTCGGCGTCGATGGCGTAGTGATTAGTGTAACCAGCTGCCACGCCTGAGGTCGCGGGTTCAATTCCCGCACAAGTCATATATTTGTGTGCATGTACATGGATGTTTGTCTTGGTCTGGATGTTTCTATGTATAATATGTATGCATTTACAAAAAAAAAGTATTTATGTACGTTTATCCATTGTCTAGTACCCATAGTACAAGCTCTGCTTAGTTTGGGCTAGATGGTGTTGTGTGTATGTGATAGAATATTATTATTATTCTCTTTATTCATTTTCTTTCTAATAGTTACATTATTAAATATAAATATAAAAACTATACATATTTAAAAATATAAAAACTGAAATGATCCACCGACATCGGGAACAGAGTCCAAGCTGCCGGTGGTTAGGGCCCCAGAGAGAGGAATCTCCTCACAATTATTATAGTTACTAGATTCAGGCACAGGGTTGAAGCTCATGAGAAGATACCAGCAAAAAACTCACAACAGCTTATCGTTAGGTTAGGCATCGTCATAAGGTTGCCAGTCTTTAGGTTTTCTATCGGATACATTTCGGAGAGTGTGCAGGGGTACTGAATAATGTAGATTCCTCCTTCCCCATTCTAGCATCGGCCGACCGCAAACAGACCAGCGCCACAGGTACATGGGTGGATATAACACATTTGACGGCCTCGATGGCGTAGTGGTTAGTGTAACCGACTGTCACGCCTGAGGTCGCGGGTTCGATTCCCGCACAAGTCAAACATTTGTGTGCATGAACATTGATGTTTGTCTTGGTCTGGGTGTTTCTATGTATAATATGTATGTATTTACAAAAAAAAGTATATATGTATGTTTATCCATTGTCTAGTACCCATAGTACAAGCTCTGCTTAGTTTGGGCTAGATGGTGTTGTGTGTATGTGGTAGAATATTATTATTATTATTTACAAAAAAAAGTATATATGTATGTTTATCCATTGTCTAGTACCCATAGTGCAAGCTCTGCTTAGTTTGTGCTAGATATTGTTGTGTGTATGTGGTAGAATATTATTATATTATTATTATTATTATATTTATGCACGAAGCGCTTTGCTTCCGCTTTAAAATGGGAACCCAAAAGGATTGGAACGTACTACTCTAAGTCTGTGTTTCCCGACGCGTACAATCTGGGTTTCTTTAAGTTGCGAGGGAATAGGTATCTTCTACGCAAGCGTGCTCCATCGTCGACTGCATCATCACTTAACATCAAGTGAGATCGCGGTGAAACGCAAGTATATTATAATTACCTGGACTAGGGTCGATGTTAGCTAGCCTGTCTAGATGTAGGCTCATGACGATCAGTTGCGCAGGGTCGCCGGTTCGTTGCAGTGCTATGAACAACTCCTGTACTGACTGCGCGAACGACTGAGGTGTTTGTAATTTATCTGTGGGCAATTGTACTAAAAATTTCACGTAGAAAAACTTATCGGAGCTGGCGACATTGATGAAACCGCAAGCAGACATTTGTATATTGTAAATGTGAAGTTTTAGGAAAATGTTTTTTACTCGATAACTACATTAATACAAAGGATAAAATCAATTATGCGTTCACATAATATGACATGTCGCTAGCTAGTATATTTTAAATGTGAATGATGACTGAAGATGTGTGTTATTTAATAAGTAACTTATTACATGGAACTTAGCAGACGGATAGACTATGTTTTGAATTTACATGGACAATAATACAGGCATGCGTTGTATATTTAATATCTAAATATATGTATATTTCCATAAAATAATTATATGCAAATATTTTTTGGACACGTCAGAAATGTAAAATATGTTGTAAAACTAAACAGATGGTAATTAAATATTGAAAAATAAGTGCAAGTACTAGGAATGGCCAGTCTTTTCAATTGCCAATTCAGAACAGTATATTACATAGTACCCACATTTATTTTTAAATATATATATATATTTTTTTTTTATACATTTAAGGTGGCAAACAAGCATACGGCCCCACCTGATGGTAAGTGGTCACCGTAGCCTATGGACGCCTGCAACACCAGAGGCATCACTTGCGCGTTGCCGTCTCTTTAGGAAAGGAAGTGGTAAGGAGAAGGAGCGAGAAGGGGGTAAGGAGGTGATTGGGCCTCCGGCACTCTCACTCACCCAACGAAACACAACAGTAGGAGTACTGCTATTTCACGTCGATATTCTGTGAGAGGGTAGTCTTTCCCCGTTCAAGCCGGCAACATACTTTAATGTTTATTACACGCTATTAAATAGGAAGAGTAGTATATTATGATAAATGTTTGCAAGGATGTTTGCATATTTCTTACTCAATAGTGTGTAAACTGAAATTATGAAAGTTGTCTCAAGAGTTAGACAATGTCCTGTTTAAAAGTGTTGATACAGTCGGCCAAGAAAGTGATCTATTAGTTTTGACAAAAGTTTCTGTGAGATTTTTTGTATTGCCTTCATTGTATTTTTTTTTAATTCATCATTATAATATATATATTTTTTTTTCTTTTGCTTTCATTGGTGACAGACGAGCCAGCGGCCCACCTGATAGTAAGCGAGAACCGTGGCTCATACACATGGCTGTATTTCTTAGCATTACAGAAGCAATGTCAAAAAAACACAACCAAGTCGCTGCCTACCGGTCGGAAAAGGGGAATGGAGCAGGATGGCATTTGGGAAGGGAAGAGTGATTGGGCCTCCAGCGCTCTCGCTCACCGAAGGAAACATAACAAATACTGTTATTTTACGTCGATCTTCTGTGAGAGGGTGGTACTTACCCGGTCGAGCCAGCCCATTCATGCTGTAACCAGCGTGGCCCTACCACTCAAAATATACTAATTATCGCTAAGGTTGACTTTTCCAACTTGACTAAATATAGTACATGATACAGAAAGCAATGGTCAATGGTCATAATATTATTGGAGATAAATCGACCTTGTTGGTTCATGACAATCAAATTAACTTCAAATGTAGGGTGGTAGACCACATTTTGGTCGACTGTATATGAGTGTTGGGGGTAAAGGCGTGGGCTACTAGTTACCTATAATGCTCTGCATGTGGCTCTTGTGCGCGGTGTCTCCGTAGAGCAGCGCGCTCCACTGGTCGGGCGCGATGCGAAGCCCCGCCTCGGTGGCGATCTGCACGATCTGCGCGTCGTGCTCGCGCCGCAGAGACTCGTACGTGCGGAACTCCTCCTTCAGTTGCATCAGCGACGAGTCGCATTCGCGTTTCGATACCTACCAACATTACAAATGATGTGGCTTTTAATTCCTGCTTTTGGACGACGGCGTTTAGACACAACGCTTTTGTTATTGTCTCGTTATAGTTACACTAAAAAGTTAACATTATCAAAACTGAATGTTAATTTTTTTGATGTAATGTATTATTTACTGGGATCAAAAAATAACAAAATATTTATATAATTGGTATTTGTTCATTGAAATTCAACTACTATATACGGATTTTATCGCGTTGTTTATTTGACACTAAAAAAAAAACACAACCAAGTATAACATTCGCGTAAACAGAAGACAATATTATGGTATTTGTACCTTCAAAACGTGTGTTATTATTTGTGGACGGATAAACGAACTGTTTGTGAATGACACATTTTTTCGCTTGTGTGGTGATCGAACTTGCACGCTGAGCGCATTCCCATTGGCGAGGTAAATAGTGTAAACACATAAACAATTGCAGTCACATAGTTCACAAATATACTTAGTTTAAGTATTACTGTAAGGCTTCTCCTTGGTAGTATTCGACACAGTTTGACTGCATAGATAACGCAATAGTTTTGTGGTCACTCCGCCACTACTTGAGTTCGATACGTATATACAGTAATACCTCGACTTACGCTACCCCGACATACGCGAACTCGGAGTTACGTGATTTTCAAATCTCGTCGATTCGTCTTTTATTTGATAATCGCACAACTCTCAAATATGGATTTTAGACTTACTCCTATACATTATTATGTTGAATTTTATACATTTATATGTGCAAAAATTAGTTAATTATTATATTTAACTGTATAGAATAATTGCACCTCAGTAATTGTATAATTTAACATCATACAATATAAATAGTAGTCAAATACTTGACAGTTTGATAAGCTATAAAAGGCTGTAAGTGAACGGACATATAAAACTTCCTTGTGTCAAAGTTTAAAACTATAAAATAAATAGTTAAAGTGTTTGTACAGTGTGTTTATTTAACCCATAACCTCCAATATATTATTCAGGAATATAGGCAATATTGCAGGAGAAAGAGTCTTTGAGTCGTCTACTTTCTTAGATTTTATGAAGCCTTCTACATCACAATAACGACAGTTCGCGATTTTATTTTTGTAAAATCCGATACGTATTTATATGCTTAACTATACCCCGACTTACGCGAATTCCACTTACGCGGTTATCGTTCAGCGCCACCTATCCCGTAGCTTCGGAGTATTACTGTACAACAAACATTTGTGTAATTTCTCAAACAGTAGTTATAATCCTAGTCGTTTTTTTTTTCGTTGTTTACATGTATTTGTCCGCCACGATACTGGCATAAACCTATATAGTACAAGGTACTATATTGTATAAAGGTCTTAAATAAATTATTGTAGGGATCTTACCTTAAAACAAGAAGCTCTGTATAGGAGCTGGACGACGTGGCCTATGCTAGTTTTCGAAGCCTGCGGAAAATGTGGCTCCAGTCTTTGGACAACAAACATCACTAGCACCTGAAGACAACAAAACAAACATATACCTAAGTGCTAGTAAAATAGATTGCGTTGTAAATATATCATTATAATCCCTACTTAATATTATAAATTCGAAAGTAACTCTGTCTATCTGTCTGTCTGTCTGTTACCTTTTCACGGCTAAACCACTCAACCGATTTAGATGAAATTTGGTACAGATATAGTTTAAAACCTGGGGAAGGACATAGGCTACTTTTTATTCATATAGGGCGGGCGGAGCCGCGCGCAATGGCTAGTTTAAAATATATTAATAAGAGATAGTGTAGTCTTCTGTAATAGTACAATATCAAGTCTATTTATGAACTGCTGTTAGGCACGGGCTTTTTTGTATGTGAAGGGATAGACCTCAAACATTTTTAACATATTTGAACGCCATACCGATCATGAATGACCGCAATCGCATTTTCTATTGTGCCTGCTTAATGGCTTTTAATATATTAAGACACATTATGAAGAATTCTTTGATATGCATATTTCCTCTGATTTCTTTTAGTGAAGTAAGAATATCGGTTCAGTAGTTCCTGTGGTGCCCACGAACTCTTTAATGTATTTTGGAAGCAATTCATCATCACTTGTGTCATTAACTTAAAAAAAACTCTCAGACAACCAGATATTCTCAGCTTTCTTCAAGTGAAAAGAGAAAATCGGTCTAGCAGTTTTAGAAATGCTTACAAACTCTTTACAGCAGTAATAACTTTGAATGCAATTCATCATGTTTTGAGTCCTTACCTTTCTGGACAGTGCTGAACCATCCTCCAGAGCTAGTAAGACTAACTTAAGGACCTCCTCCTGCATAGCTGGCCCCAGGAACTGACACCCTCGCGCTCTCACTGCCGCCCAGAGATTCGCGCTTAACTGCTGAGGATTCTGACGAGAGAGAAAAACAAGCAAACTCAACAAATATTACAGATAGCGGCAGCCTTACAACGTAGTCAGACAGAACTTATGTACTGGCCACAAGAACGTTAAAGCGATGTGTCTATTTCCAAAAGGCAGCATTACAATTGTCATATATTAAGGATTTTTAAATGTTATCAATTAATTTGGGTTTTATAGCTGTAATGGTTAACTAACTCTAAAGACTAAGTTATCTTATCTTATCTTATGTGGGGGCCAGTCAGTGCAGACCAGCGACACTTCGACCCAGTGGGATCTTTTGTGTCGACACTCTCCCAATAACGACTACCATAGATGTTCATGGCAGCCGGGACCAACGGCTTAACGTGCTTTCCGAGGCACGGAGCAGGCGACAATTGTCAATCAATACGCACATAATTTCCAAAAGTCATATAACTCCCGAAAGTCAGAGGTGCGCGAACTGAGTTCGAACCAGAGACCCTCTGCATTGCAGTCTGTTGGTCTCACCACTGAGCTATCGCTGTTAAGACTAAGTTAAAATGTGTATCATCGATAACAAGTACTATATGTTTGTTGTTTCTGCTATGTATATTACGCATCAGAAAAAGCCGAGGTTTACAAATCTCATAGCAAAAGGACTATAAGTCTAAATACAGTTGCCATTTGGAATAGGCCACATACCATAAACGCTCTTCATACAAGAGAAAGCCGCTTAGTGACAGTTGCTATGCCGCAGATATGCTAAACATTTTTAGATTTCACGCAATTCAAGTCGCACCGAATGCCTGACAAACCAGACTCTGAAAACCTCAATAAAACTTTAGCCGATCCGCCGAAATCAACAGAATGCAGTAGGTACTATACATACGCAAAAATAAACGCAAGCTTATCCCACAAGACCAAAGACACAGAATGTAATATCTATCTATCAGCTATCCTATGAATATAAAGACTACGTTTTGCGCGCCGCCCCGGTCGCTCGGGAACAGTACTATATTTTTTTTGGTAGTAATGTATGATAGGATTTTTTAATTTGCAAATAATCACGTGTAAACTGTACAACGGTTTTAAACGAAACTTAGCAGAAAGATTTAACTACATCCTGGAAAAACCTTGAGTATATTTGTCATTGCTATAAACGACAATAACGCCATCAATACATGCCTTCAATTTACATCTTATAACTGCCATTTTGGAAAATGTATCGCAGCATTGCATCTGCAGATTGAAGACCTAGCTTCAATAGATAGATCTCGAACGTTCGGAGATGTATTATCGAGACTACAAACTTGACCTTTTTGTGAAGGGCTCGGTGGTTTCGTATAGAAAAGTAAATAACCTTCCTTTGCATTGCGGAGTCAATCACCACCACTGATATCCGTGATTTTGTTTCGGATATCCATTTTGTACTGATAGCGAAATGGTTTAATTGCACAGCGTATTGAGCTCGATCAAAAATTTGGATGAAGAATTTGTGTGATCTACAAGCAATTGTTCAGAAGCTTTTGTGTCTGATATTGAATGCTTGTTAAGTCCTCAGCCACAAAGAATTTACTTGTTACTTACCTTACCACGATTTAACTATGGTTCGGTTCTTATGTGAAAAAACGAGTTGTTTTGGACATATGAATTTAAAAATATTTTATTTTCATAGAATGTGTTAAAAATAACAGTTTGTAGGCAAAACGACTCGTTTATTGGTATAGTAATCGGACCTGGCTCACATACTTTGAGGTTCATACCTGTTACACTGTGACATAAATGAATAAATAACTTGATTTTACGGGCTTATTCATTCAAACTTACAAGAAGCTTGTTTGTCTTCTTAATAAATACACTATAAAGTTTAGTCGATAAAAATATTAACTTGCATTAAAGTTTCTAGAACATTATAGAATCATATTTTTACAGGACGTTTAAGTAGTGTTTTAACTATTACGCCTTTAAGTAACATTATATATGGTCAAGACAATCAAACTTAAACACCTTAACCATTTTGTAAAAAATCGAAAAGATTCGATAGGGATAGGCGAGTGAGATAAAAAAGAAACAAATGTTTTGGGACATAAATCTGTTTAACTATCTACCTCGGTGAATATCACTGCATTAATCATTGTACATTATAATTAGTGGACTATTTTGGTGATTACTTTTGTTGCATGCAGGTATAATGAACAGTCGCGAGGAACGCACAGATCAGTTTTAGTACTTTAAAGGTCAACCCACTTAACTCACACAAATGTGTAATACTTTGTGGCAACTCGAAAAAAATCACTGTATACCTGGGTTCCAGGCTTCGGTAATTATGATACCATACTAGACTAAGTATAATTTCCCATTTTTACTATAACTTTTTTATTTCTTCTTTCTTTTTAATTTAAATATAATTTTAATTTTAATATTATGTTAATGTATTTAGAGTTTTTCACTTAGTTTTTGTGGCGAACATTTTTATTTTTGTTAGATGTGGTTGCCTGTAAGTGAATGAGCACAAGGCATGTCTGTAAATTATTATTTAGAAGTAAGAAATGTGTATCATTTGTTGGCGATATAAATAAATAAACATCGGAAGCGTAGTATATTACTGGTATGGAAGTAGCATAATATGTTTGCGATAAGACTTTAGACGCATTAGTGTACGCTTAGCTTTGGATTCCAAACTTTTACATTGAACGAATTGAAAACTTACTAAAGCGCGTTATTAGTTAAAACTAAGCGAATACTGAAGTATAGGTATTTGTATTTTCTCTAATTCTTGCAAGTACTCAGCATACTATACCATTATCTCGAGATTTTCAAGAAATTGTATTGTATACCACTCGAGAATCGACGTAGCATCAAGGACTATAGCAACAGTGCTCCTTGGTTTAAGAATAAGACAAGATTTGAACACAACCAATCGTAAGTATTTGGGTTTAATTGGATTTACCTGTTGTAATAACTATTATAATAATATAAAGACTAAAGCCGAATAGACGTATCTTAAAAACAATGTGATACGTGAGTTAGATACGCAAGACTTTTAAAATACTCACACACCAATTTAACTCAATAATCATGTGTTGTAGTCTACCTAGGTATAATAATAATAATAATAATATTCTACCACATACACACAACACCATCTAGCCCAAATTAAGCAGAGCTTGTACTATGGATACTAGACAATGGATAAACATACATACCTATATACTTTTTTTTTTTTGTAAATACATACATATTATACATAGAAACACCCAGACCAAGACAAACATTCATGTTCATGCACACAAATGTTTGACTTGTGCGGGAATCGAACCCGCGACCTCAGGCGTGGCAGTCGGTTACACTAACCACTACGCCATAGAGGCCGACAATAAATATAAGTCCATCTTATATTTTAAATAGCACCTTGCGTTCTATTTTAATGTACTTTTTTGTATTGCCACTAATAGTACAGTCATTTGGTAGTTTTACCGGGAAATTTTCCGAGAGTTTTTAAAATTGGTAGTATTGTATATTTCAATGTGCTCTTTCTGAATTTACACTTTGCCACAACGTACCTCTGCAGCTCGCGCCGTCATATTGGAAAAATGGCGCCTGATATCAGTTTTTTGACAATATCTACTTTCCAACTCATTTTACGATAAAAAGATCTTATATAAAATTAAACCAGAGACAAATTCCTACAATTTATGTAAAACACCCTTTTTGTAAAATCTACAGTTTTGACGTAGATACGAGCGCCGTAAACTTTTATTCATCTACACCAACAGGTGTATTTCGTATATTTACGTAAAATAACTATACTATGCACAGCGCCGCCAGATTGTGAAAAATTTATGATTTTTATATGCAACGGTGAGTGCATAATAGCTGAAACTTCAAACAGCATTGCTTCGGTGCATTAATAGCAAAATCCAAAACATGATAAGTAATGTATCTATTAATCGGCCTTAACGCGGCAATTATAGAATACGCGAGCGACAATACTTTTTCTTCAATTTCTCAAGAGACGCACACAGATTACGATGACGGCGACCTCAGAAATTATGGATCTTTTGTTTTATGAGCTCTGATGTGGCTACTAGACCGAACTTGGTCTTAAATGTCTTACTACACATGTGGCAGTAGAGTTGGCCTGAGGAGGAGATGTATGTATAAGTTTGGGTTTAAGTCTTTACTTACGATTGGACAAACGCATCTATTTTTGTTTTGCTATAAGCTCTACTGTTATCTGAGCAACGCACAAAAAGCGTTGGATGCCTGTATTACAATTGTGGTTGAAGGATCGTGATATCGCTTCCTCTACGCAATGATGCAGCGATTAACTCCTCATTATTAAATTGTTTTAGACATTATGTCGTGAACTACTATCGAATTTATTCCTTCCAAAAGTTTACCCTTCTCGTCCATTATCTTAATACCTACTTGACTTACAAAAAGTCTTCAATCCTTTGCCTTCACTTTCTTGTAATGGACTCCCACAAATAAAACAATTTACTTCGTTAGAAGCCATGACTCTAGAAACGATAACAATACTGTAAAACGATAAACGTATACTAATAACTAAGACAAAATACTTCCGTTGAGTGCTGCAGGCAGATCTTTTTCGTATTTTTTTTTTATAGAAGACAACTCCCTCCCGCACTTGGAATAATTCCTGTGTCGCGAGTGACTTCACAAACATTCATACAATGGAAACAAAATACACTCGGACTCGGAACAACTATTTGTGGATCACACAAATTTTTGTCCCGTGTGGGGATCGAACCCACAACGATCGTCGCAGTGGCAGTGGCGAGGTGACCACTTCAACCACTACGCCATTTGTCCGTCAGATGGTCAGATGTTTCGTAGAAGGGAGGGAGAGAGGCCCGACATAAAGGCGACGCATTCCTATATATCTGCAATGGGTACATAGTCAGTGCGGCCAGGTCATGGTTAAAAATTTCCTCTTCCAAAGGCAAAATAGCACGATGCGTAATGCTGAAAGACGAAAATTTGTACTCACAATCCGGATGCACTGGGTATAGTATAGTTATTTTAAATAAATTTACGAAAAACACCTGTTGTTGTGGATGAATAAAAGTTTACGGCGCTCGTACGCCAAAACCATAGATTTTACAAAAAAAATGTTGTAGCACTAATTGTAGAAATTTTTCTCTAGTTTAATTGTGTATAACACGTTTTTATTGTAAAATGAATTAAAAAGGAGATATTGTCAAAAAACTGCTATCAGACGACATTTTTCCAATATGGCGGCGCGAGCGGCACAGGTACGAGGTGGCAAAGTGGAAATTCGGCAAGAGCACATCGAAATCTATAATACTACCAATTTTCAAAACTCCCGGAAAACTTTCCAGACAACACCTTTATTTCGGACCAAATTACTGTACTATAATGGGAAAATTACAAAATACAAAATCTTTATTTGTAGAACATGTGTAGGTAAACAATGTATGGATTGTATAACATTTCAGTCAAAATACAGCGTACAAATTGTTGTTTATTACATACCCAAATAATTCAACGGTTCATTACAAATTAATATCAGTTAACTTCACGATGCTTGAAATAATAATGTTAACCACAATCCAATATAGATAGATAATTATGACAATCATTACAAGATACTCATATTATTGGCATCCAAATAATATAATTAAATAATATTTTCATTATTTAATATTAAATTAAATAGGCGCTATTTAATTACAGCAATGTCTATGAATTGCTATGTAGTTTAAATAGCAAATAATAAAGAAA
Organism: Catocala sponsa; assembly: GCA_963564715.1. Lineage (NCBI taxonomy): Eukaryota > Metazoa > Arthropoda > Insecta > Lepidoptera > Erebidae > Catocala > Catocala sponsa. Next base: position 6,806,510 of record OY751326.1, read on the forward strand.
ATAATTACAGTTAATTATTGATATTTTGTACTAAGTATTCGATTGAAGTCCTGTCAATGAATTTCATATAAATTTATGCCTTTGCTCGATATTCATTCGCAGAGTAGTAAGCTTCCTTACTTAAATATTGATGAGCACATTTCTAATAGATGTCTATCACCAATAGATCTAGGAACAGCACACGGATGGATCCAATGTATTACCGTTGTTATTTAGATGAGAGATTTCTAAACTTAGTTCAAGACTGCGTATAAAAAGGAGATAGTGATACATTCGCCATAGCATATATATACTCTGCTCTACTAAAATCTTTGTAAAGGCACCTATATCACAATATTAACTTTTTGATCCTGTATCATTAACTTTCGTTACCTCTGTTTCGCTTCACATGCCATCAGCAATTGTTGCAACAGTTAGGTATTATTGAATTTCTTCCAAAGATATCCAAACTTCCTTGATAGAATGTAACCAGAACGAAATCCGGTGCCACGACAAAATAGAATCAACATATTTTATTTTGTGCAGAACAAGAGGATTAGGACTCAAAATGTACTGGAATTACAGATTTAAGCCAGATGCCATTTTCTTTGTTTCTCTCAGCGTTTTTATAAATATTGGTGCACATTGGATAACGCTTGGTCGCTGATGTAGTTTTAGTCCCACCTTACAAAGCAGCGAGGTGGCACACTATGGTGGTTTTAGTCGGTAGGCCCGAATTCTAGGTAGAACCTGACATCGCCCTCTCGCCTTCCCTTGTGGCACGGGGGCAAGCACAAGAAGCATTTCCGCAAGACAAAAAAAAATTTGGACAACGGAAGGACAAATACAAAAGTGTGTAGTTGTTACCTGATGCTGCAATATAAGCTCGGTGACGGTCCTCTCGCCGAGCGACCTCGCCGCCCGCGCTGCCCTCCCCCTCCCTTCCTCATCGGTGATGGCACACTGGAGCAGCATCACCAACTTCCTCTGCATGGGTCTCGATAACCGACTGAACGTCGCCGTGCTGTTCGCTACAGGCAAACATAACCCTCAATTTAATACTATAACTTTAACTTATATACGATTCAGCAAATCAGAAACAATATCGTCTAAAATCCCCAGATAACAGCTTAACCTGCTGCTCAATACTCGGATCTCGAAGACCACCATTTTAACCTTTTAGATTCTAGCTGTAGGATTATTTATCGTTCGGTCGGATAGTTCTTTCGAGCACCAATTTTGGATGTTTTATACGGTAAGTTTGGTAGTATGGTCACCGCCAAATCACTAAATGGGTTTTTGACGAATTTATCGTGTAACTCTCAGGTTTTACGAAGAAGAATATATGAATAGACATGCGAACGAAATATTGGATTGATATAAGCATTTGATTTGTCAGCTCCACCATGACCAGACAAAAGTATTGTTAGAACTCCGGCGTCCGTATGCCGTTGGACGAATAAAAAATTTTATTTGTTGATATTATGCTAATCGTAATAAATAGAAATTATAGACGTTAATAAGAAAAATAGTGTATTAATATTTTAATAATTAATCATTTAAAATATACTTCTTAAAAATAAACAAATTATTATGATACTACCAATTAATTACTTACTAAATGGTCCGACTTAAAACGTCATTGTTAAGTTATCGGTCAACTGATTTTATTGATGCTTTAATTTTCAAGGAAAAAGCACATATTCTAAGTAATATTCACGTATATACCGGTCAAGTAAAGCTCTTAGTAAATCACGATTACTTTTCTAATGAACTCCAGTTACCCACTGTATCCTAAGGCGTCCTGCCTGAGTCTGAATGTAAACACATTTTACCTAATATATATATGTATATTAAAAGTTATTTTTGTAAAAGAGCAACGTGATCTGGGAAACTTTTTAAATACCATCGAAGAGTTAAATTAGGTTTCAAAGGTTTCGTCAAGTTGTCTCTTCGTGTAGTGGCCTGCCGTTTCATACGGCGGGCCGAAACCTCGGCGGGGTCGCGACCGCATGTGCAAGTGATGCGCGCGGCTCCGTCGATAGGGCGATAGCGGTTTTGTCGAGGAACACCGTGGTAGGTTTAGTCGGTATTCCGGGAGTTCCATTATCATCATTTCAACATCTTTCTTTTACCCCGGTGAGTGCGACAAAGCCCCTCCGCCCGCTTCCGCGGAGAGGAATGCGTCAATGCATTCCACCACGTAAAAATAAAAGTTGTAACGTTGAGGTATATATAAATGACTTAAATTATATTTGACTGAGCTGTTCCTATATTTAGCTACATGAACAGTCATAAGTCTTCACAACCTGTTAAGTGTTATGATTTATATCAGTATAGTATAGCGTAACGTAACTTAAGCATAACGTAACGATCACGTTGTACGATGAGTACTTCTTATTTATTCTTTGTACCGTCTTGCTTGCGAAGCTTATATTAGCTAACTAGCTTTTTTACGTGACTACGCATCGCATGTACTTTATTTCTACTTTTTGTCTTATCGCAGTAGTATTTTAATAAATCCTAAAAGTAGTTATTAGTAATTACAATTCCTGACTAACAGCCGAATTTGTAGTCTGTAGTTTAATAATATATAACAAGATATACAAGACAGCTAGACAGATACACAGACAAAATATGCAGGACAGCAGTCATAATTATGTAACATAATTTAGAAATAATTCTATATATAGGTAATGAAATTTTCCGATAAATCCAAAGAAAATATAATAATTTTATTAGTAAATAAAACATAGCAGTGAAGATCGCAATAGACCGCACGCACTGTTTCACTGATGTCTGACAAGGTGTAAGAACTATTGAAACTGTCTGATTACTGAGAAACCATCTTTTGATAATTCTTCAAGTAACATTCAGGATGTCCCAGAAGTCGACATCAAGCCGGAATCAGGTAACAGGCTAAGTTATAATAGCTCGCAGAAAAATATAAAAATGCTGTGAGGTCACCGGTTCGACGCCGGAATCGAATGGGTTAGGAGTCAGATAGTCTGCATTGTAAAAAGTCTATGTAAGCAAAATGACTAGATTGTTATAATGACTTGGTAGGCAAAACGTCTAGGTTCCTAAAAGACTAAATTGCAGAAAGACTGTGCAGACAAAACGTCTAAGTAGCTAAAAGACTGAATTGCAAAATGACCGTGTAGACAAAACGTTCAAGTTTCAAAAAGTCTAGATTGCAGAATGACTATGTATATATAACATCTTAGTGACACAAAGTCTGGGTTGCAAAATTATTGTGTAGGCAAAACTTCTCAGTTACATTAAGTTTGTTTAAACGAAATCTAGTTATTGAGGTAAATCCAAAACTGTCAAATGAAATGTCAATGAAAATTCTTAACAGCAGCTAGGAATAGAAAGCTGATTGTGTTAAACACCCCCGTGTCTGATCTCTCTCTAGTCGTGACGGATTACAATCCCATCGGGTTATGACAGTTAGTAAATAGAGAGTGCACTTGTGTTAGCGCACACATTTACGTGCACTATAAAATCTGCTGCGCAGATGGTCAATCTACGTTAACCCATTCAAGGCGGCAACAAATTTTGCTTTCACTAGCCAGAATCGGCTTATATTTAACGTAAACGCCGATCGGCGTCAGCCGCACTTGATGAAATAAAAAAAACCCAAAATATCTAAAAACTACTCATATCAGGCATTTCATTAGTAAATTCCAAACACATTTGTTGTTTTATTAATATAATATCTTTAAATTTGGGTAAAATATAAAACAACTATCCATGACGCCGATCGGCGTCCTCCGAATCTGAGTATGAAAACATAAGACGCCGATCGGCGTCCGCCGCATTGAATGGGTTAAGACTTAAATCGAAATTCGATTTGAAAACCTTACTTAAAACAATTTCAGAGAGAATTAAAAGCTGCTCACCATTGCCACAGTACTTGAGGTATGCTGCAAGGTGTTCCATGCACTTGACGATGCAGTCGTAGGCCTGCCTGTCATGTTCCGGGAGGGCCTGTATCGAGGGGGGGTGGTACGGCTGCGTGGGGGGAGTGTACCCAGCCAGCTGCAGGAGCGCCGTGTTCACGACATACTCCTCTGGCTCCACCTGGATGGCTGTCTGCAAACAATGATATTAAGGTTATAACACACCTACATTGTAAAAAGCATTTGGGTGTTTTTAGGTTATCTATTTAAACAAATTACAAAAAAAAAAACGGTTCGTGTCTGTACATTCTAACTAATATTATAAATGCGTATATGAGTTTGTTTGTTACGCGTTCACCCCTTAACTACTCGACCGATCATCATGAAATTTTGCATACACGTTGTACGAACGGGCTACACGTTCTTATATAGCCATATTGTAATACAGTTCTATTAAGTAATTTGTAGCCACATGAGTGTACCCAAAAGGTAAACATTGAGCGAGTGCTATATAATAATATCAGCCCTGTATTAAACTGTCCTATTCCTGGGCACGGGCCTCTTCTCAGTGGGATAAGAGATAGGCTATAATCCACCACTTTACATATCTTCAAGAACAATATGGAGAACTCTCAGACACGCAGGTTGCGTCACGATGTTTTCCTTCACTGTTCAAGCGAGCGACAAATAAGACTGCGCCGAGCGTAAGACGCGGTTGGACTGAATGACAGAGCTCGATATTCAAATCGGCGCGCGGCCGCCATAGTTAAATTGTATGAAGGATTTGAAGTGCTTTTTTGATAAATATGTATCTTTATTGTCAATCAATAACTCAAATATTTGGGACGGACAAATTGTAATATAACTATTTATGTTTCGTTTAAGCTGTAAAATAGGATAGATTTCTACTGTTATAACCTAAAAAATCACTTAATACGAGCTTAATGCAAATTTGCGTAATTTTGTAGGCGAAAATATTAATTATTTAAAGTTTTTAACACGGAGTAATTGTAAACATTCATTGTTATGGTAAATGTATATTTTATATTTGTATTAAACAAAAAATGTTGATTTTATCAACTTAACTGTGATCGCCTGTTTTGGCACATTTCGCTCAGCGCAGTCTTATCTAAGTATTTTATACGCACATAACTTCGAAAAGTCCGAGATGCGCGCTTTAGGATCAAACTCGAGACCTCTGCATGACAGTCCAACGGTCTGCCACTACGCTAAATACCATAATACAAACGAGGACTCTTCTCCAATGTTGCCCCAGGTACCTACAAATGGTCGAAGCTGCGGGCAATGGCTAGTACCTATAATACATTTTTAACATCCTAAATATTATAAATGCGAATGTGAGTTTGTTTGTTTGTTACGCTTTCACGCCTTAACTACAAGCGATAAACATGAAATTTCGCATAAATCTTGTCATGGAACAGAAAGGGACATAATGGTACCTTTCATCCAGAAAAAGTACTATACCTACCTAACCTACCTGTATGAAGATAGAATACTGTTAGATAACATTACCGTGGTTATAGTTTTTATAGAGGTATGCAGAATCCTGATGGTTATAAATACTACTGTAGTTTAAAAATAACCACGTGTTTTTTTAAAAGGTTTATAATTACACCAGATAGTCAGATACACCAGAGTATGGTACACAAGACACTTAGCTTCCAAGCAAGACAGTGGCAACCACACACGATAAAAATATATCACTAATTATAACTTATAGCTGACCCGCGCAACTTCGTCTGCTTCGCATAAGAGAATTTACCCCGTTTTTGCAACATTTTTTATTGATGCTCCGCTCGTATTGATCGTAGCGTGATGTTATATAGCTTATATAGTACAGTCATTTGGTCCGAAATGAAGGTGTTTGCATCAAATAAATAAACGAGATGGGTGTAAAAACCCAGGATTCAACCTCTTCGTCTTAAATGTAAAAGTAATGAGAAGAAATGATCCCTATATCTCGGGGGTCTTTTGACCCACAGGGCCCATATTCAAACTCGACCGAGGTATGATCCCAAGGTGTCTGCACACCAAGTTACAAGTCAATATTTTCCCATTTAAAATACATGTGACCTTGTGACCCCTATATCTTGGAGGTCTTTTGACTCACAGGGCCCATATTCAAACTCGACCGAGGTATGACCCCAAGATGTCTGCACACCAAGTTACAAATCAATCGGTCCAGTGGTTTCGGAGTTATGCCGGTCACTAACAGACAGACACACAGACCCACACAGTGTTTTCATTCGGGGTCAGATCGCGCCACAAGCGTCGCACGCCGTATTTGGCTCTTGCAAGCATCCAAGGCTTCAATAGGCTACAGTAACCTTTCATCATTAGCGGGTCTTAAACTTAACAGTATAAAATATAAACAACAAATTTAATTGAAATTGTTCTGTTTTACCCGAAAACAATCAGAACATTACTTTAAATAAGGAGATTAGAAGTAACCGCGGAGTTGTCATATACTGGACGGATGGCGTAGTGGTGTAAGTGGTCGTACTGTCACTTAAACATCGACCGCCATACCGCGCTGAATATCGTAGGTTCGTTCCCCACACGGATAAGGCATTTATGTGATGCATGGTTGATCCAAATCTGGGAGTCGTGCCGATGTTTAAATGTTTTTGTATAGACCTTCGTGGCACAGTAAGTGTCAGCGCCGACGGACGGAGTGGCGGTGAAGAGACTAATTCAGTAACATTTTAAATTCAACCTAAAGTGCTTCAGAATACGACTGTATTTGGTACAACGAAATAAAATGACGTCTAGCCACTCAAAGCGCGGTCATTTTATTTCGTTGTACCAAATACAGTCGTATTCTGAAGCACTTTAGCTTGAATTTAAATTGTTACTGAATTAGTCTCCTCGCCGCCACTCCGTCCGTCGGCGCTGAACCTAATGGTTCCTGCTGATATTTTCGTTTTTTAAACTATTTGTTTAATTTACCAGCTCTTTAAACATCTATCCTTATAGATATTATAAATTAATATTTTATTTCTATATAATATTCTACCACATACTATATTTTACACACATACTATATATCACCACATACTATATACATATTTCTATATGTAATGATATTCTTATAAACTTGACGACGAATACCCATTCCATCCCATTTTAGATGAAAACTCTCGAAGGTTGAACCCCGTGTAGGCTTAAGCCGATATATGTATATTTCCAACATTAAATGTAAAAGAAATCCATGTGAAAGCAAACACATAACGAAATAGTCTTGTTATAAAACTAGTTATGACGGTCCAGACAGACTGCGTACGTTAATCTTCAAAGAGACAAATAATATAAACCGTTGATAATAAATTGAATTCGAAATAAATATACCACTAAAAGCCACTCCTTCGTGGCACATAGAAATTAATATTCCCGTAATGAAAGAGGGACTCTAATGAACGTTTGCCTAAGCCTTCAAACGCTTTATGAAATGCCGCACGTTGAAAGCAATAAACGGTATTAGAAACATATTAATATTGATTTCATTGAATTATATTTACAACTGTTTCTATTTAGACGCGCGTCCCTCAGGGGAAATTGTAACTGCGACTGTGCAGCTGGATGAATCGCCGGGGGTAATCAACTTTATAAAGTGGTTAATAAGATACACCCCTCCGTGTCTTGACGAGCAAGTCAATGGTTGGCGATAAAATATGTCAGTATTTTCAATATGACAACTGGTCTAAGCTTATCCAAATGCCACGAAATATACGCTCTAACGTGGTGTGTTGTGTTTTACATTTGTATCTGACGTTCGATAGATCCCTTTGCCACGTTGAGCGTATTAATTTGAAGCGTAAATATCATAGCCCTCGGGTTAGAAAATCGTTATCATTTTGGGTTGTGGAGACCCAATAAGCATCTGAAGTTCTGTGGAAAACAGACATTCAGCCAATATGAGTTTTAAATAGAATATTGATCACAAAACTACTGAGTAGTAAGGGTAAGACGAAGACTAGGGATAAATGTCCAATATGAGAATATTTGTGAACTTTTCCTCTACATAGCAGAATTACGCGTCTCACGATCGGTCTATGTAGCAAGCCTTGTGGGAACCTATGTTTAGCAACGGACGCCTTGTGTCTGAGATGATGATTAAAATATATGCATCTATTTAAGAGCTTTCATGCCACATACCAAAAATGGCTGTAAACTCTTAGATACATAGATTCACGCTAAATGTGACAACTAATCTAATCAAAAATATTTAGGACTCTAACCTAGCCAAAAAACACAAACAATCACAAAATGGTGTGACACATCACTGCCAGCCCCTTTCGAAGTTGTATAGGCGTAGGTCTTTGTAAAAATATAACAATACTATTAAATATAACTACTTATATCACCATATAACACGACAAGTTTTATCATGAATTCACTTCAAGGATTCTTGTGCCTTAAAAAGGCACGTGCTGATTACATCCAATTATTGCTGTATTGGATGTGTTAGACACGTGTCATTGCCAACTTAGTAATCCCGCCAAACGTATTTAAAAAAGAACATACACGTGTCTGGTGAAAAGAAACGCCATAGTTACGCTTTCAGAGACTAGGAAGACCTTGTAAAAAGTATACCTATACTTGAGCCGCTTAGAATTTCCTTTGCATAAAATGAGTGTGTCACGCACTAGGTTTAAATCGATTTCTATTTAAACCATCCTTGACCTGACACCTCATTCCGAATAACTATTATACAGTTTACCAGTCTACCTCTATTTGAATTGTCAAATGACACGTTATACAACCTTACTTTTAATATACCACAATTCTAAATATATATATAGTCGATTTAGAAACAGAATTACGCGTAGAATCGTTGTATATTAATAATTAATACCAATATTACATACTAATGCACATAATATCACCATCATCATCATCATAGATATGTTATTTTCATAATAATGGACATCGAAATTCTGGTGCCTAGAGTATTTTGTTACTAATTAATTGCACTTATGTTGGTAATTTTAATAAATAAATACTGCAATTGATATGGCAAGCGCTTATGTGAAACAGATAGCTGTCATTAATTGCGCTTCAAATATTTTGCTAGTAATTTTGCTGAACCGATTTTGTTATGAGACTAACAGGAAACGTCTCAGTTGGGACGTTTTTAAATTTGTAGGTACGTTCCTTATCTAGTTCATTTCTGTGTATAATATGATTGATTAATCACGCCTTTATATACTTGATAGGGTAGTCAGAACCATTATACACACAAATGTTTACAAAATGTTTAATTTTATTTTAATTTATTTACGTATTGTAATTACTTACTGTTTCATTCGTCTCGTGGATACGTTTAGGTTAATGCGCTATATCTACAATGTGTTGGCACTAAAATCTAATAATTCTGTGTCCAACCCCAAGAATGGAACCCACGCGCACAGAGGCTATGTATGTTAAGGCGTCCCACAGACGCTCTTTTCTTTCAAAGAACAGAAATGTCGGAAAAGGTACGGTGGCCACGGCGGGTAATCCCTATTCGTTCTATCGGCCGGACGACTTAGCCGGAGACCAACGTACTTATAGAATTATATACATATTGTTACAGCCACAACTGTTTACAAACCGGGTATGGCGTTTCTAGAAATCTTCAGAAACGCTTTAACCGCATATAAAAGGGCAAGGCCAGCGCTCGCCGAGTCAGTTTACAATCGTAAGCGGTCAAGTATAAATCGAAGCGAACGGAAGCAAAAATACCACAATGTTTGAAGCAATTATAGTCGGAAAAGTATAGTATAGTGTTTTTTGTGTTTTAAATTTAATTGTGCGTTAGAATAAAACGTGTTTTAGTCGGTAATATTGTTTACATTCTTATCCGTCGAACCCAGCACGTAACAATATGTTCAATAATGCCCATCAAATTACCTGATTCAACGGTGTCAGTTGCCTGCGGGAGACCTAAAGCAAAGCCCGCCATACACTATAAAACTGCTATTTTCACCATATTTATACACAAATAAACATTTATAATATACACACCTGCTGTGCGGAGCAGTAGGCAACGGCTACGGTTTACACTTGCTACGATCCTGGCATAACCTTAATTTCTCATTTATATTAAACAACTGAGTCACCGAGGGTAAAGTGCTTCGCAACACATACAATTGACGTACACAGAGTGTACCCAGACTCAGAACATCCATTTGTTGACCAAACAAATAATTCTCCAGTTTGAGATTTAAACCCACAATACTATGCGTGGCGGCAGAGGCGAGGGGTTCGCTTGCCGGCTGTCAATATCTATTTCGCTTCATTCATATTCATATTCTTGTTATACTGCACACTACTACACTTTAGTCCTTTTTTCACTACAACTCGCAGTTTAATATGACCAGTAAGTTGACTACAAGTCACCCAAAAACAGCTTGCAGCTAAATTTGATCAGAATATCATAAGCGAACAAATTTTCCATATCGGCTATCATAGTTATCCATGACAACCGGGCTCATGGACGTCACATAATAAAATTAAAGACTGTTTAATTATCGCGACGCCCAGTGTGGAATTTGACCCAAATGGCGGTCATGTATGTATATTTTATGTTATCATTACTTTGTAGAAGCAACCACGGCTCTATTTTTATTAGTTTTGGAGAAATTTACAAACTCGAGAAAATCCCATAGAAAACATAGAAATGCATTATTTGGTTCTGAATATGTGTTTTCGTAAACTTCATTATAAGGTATATAAGGCGATTTTAACTACCAGTATAGTTGAAGAACAACAAAAAATAACTATGTCGTAACGAGAACCTAGCATTTATCGGAAATAAAGAAAAATATTTTTATCTGATAAGTGTCATGTAGACATTTATTTTAGGGTAAAAGATAGACATTATAGTTACATATACCACAAAAAAAAATCTGAATCGGAATTTTGGCTAGGGCTGTCACTAACTTTTTCTCGAGGAGTTTGTTCACGAGTTTATTTTGCACACTTTAATGTAACAGTTTTTATATGAAAAATATAGTATTGAATTTGATTTAGCTTCACTTAGGATTTAAAAAAATAAAACAAAAACCTATTTTATTTTTTTATATTTATTTTATCCATTATATTCAATGAAGCACCATTAATTCACCATTAATTGGTACAATACTTGATAATTAAACGAATATTTACACGCAATGATATGTTTCCTTTTAGGTTGAACGGCCTAATGACCATTTCAAGCGTTTATTGCGATTTACCAAATTGGGATAAATTGCGAACATGTGATTTTGGTGATAATCTTTTCCTGGTATTTTTTGGCTACAGTTTGAGCAACTCTTACAATAAATAAATAAACATAATATAAACAATAACCACAAGAAATGAGGCGACATGGAAATAAATTACGGAGTCCTAGACTTCTTTTCTTTTTTCAGTGAAAGGTATATTGTACTAAAATATTATTCTTACATCTGAAGAAATTATATTACATTCAGATGACGAATAAAATGTTTAAAACTAGTAATGGCGAAGACTAGAACACGATACCTGATGTATTCCCTTTTGTAAATTTTGTAATTACCTACCTATGCCTATTTGTAGATATTACATACTCTTATACCCTTACCTAATTCATAATATTAATCACTAAAATACATATTTCAGTCCGAGTAAAGCGTTTACCGTTTTAATGAAAAACAATATAGCAATGTTAATTATTATTTCATTATCCATTAGTTTTTTACGTGATAATAGAAATCACATAGTCAGTAAAAAAACCACGGATACAATCTACCTTCAAGGACATTAAAATAGTAGACAACCCTATTTCCATAGAAAATGTAAGAAATATTTAGAACTGGAATATCTTCGGAGTCCTACTATATATATATATATCTCAGATCTTTTTGTTATTCATAAATAATTATATTATGTAAATTTAGAGCGCAAAATAAATATCTACTACGATAATACCAGAGAGAAGATAATGTGAAAACAAATAAACCTTAATAACTCTTTCTATATCGCATATAAAGCACTTTAATTTTGTATATAGTTAGATATCGCTGTATTACAATTATAAAATAAATTATTGGCAACAAAACACCATTATTTACAGATGTACAAATAAAAACAGTTTTTTGCTGAAGTCAGCCAAAGCTTAAATATTTCCAAAAATAATAAAAAACGACGTGGTTGCTTCCCCGAAGTTTTACTACTTAGCTAGGCATATCGACTGAAAACATAAAATATATGTACATGACCGCCGTTTGGGTAAAATTCTACACTGTGCGGCGCTTTGACATCCGTGCTTTACCGAATTTTTGGCTATCATGCTTTTTACTAAAAGCTTTTAACAAATTTTGTAAAAATCTAAATCATATTAATCCGTTGAAAAATATAAATGCTGCTTTTCAACGAGCTACACGAACTACAAAGGGCGCATTTTTATTTTTATGTGTGTACTGCCTATATTATATATGTACATACATATATATTAACTACGCCAACTAAAAATGGTCGATTTTTATTTCCATGCAGGTACTAATTCACAGTTCACAACACGTAAGTAATTATCGACTACTAAGAACGACAATTTCCTGTGTTCATTTATCCGTAAGCGGAAAGACGTCGGCGTCCAGGCAGAATGCTTTTACTATTACTTATGTCTCAATATAGTTAAAAACTATTACTTATGTCTCAATATAGTTAAAAATGCCAAACTAATAAATGTGATATGGCAGTCAATATGGTACTGAATAAGACAGTTGAAAGCGAGACAGAAGTTCTCTGACCAGGGTAAACACTAGAGACAGGCCAGGTTTAGAGCTTGCATATATGGCATATAATATATCCAATACCCATTGCTGCAAGTGCATGAAGCACGATAGATATTCTAGAACCGTAGCAAGTGTAGCTTCTTAGTATCAGCCTACCCGACGAAGAGTGATGGATTCATACTTTTCTTCTTCTGCATATCAATGATATGTTGAATCTCGGCAACATACATTGTTATGCGGACGACAGTACCGTGCATGGGCGATATCTCGGACATCCTGGGGCCAAACAGGCTGAGGTTGAGGGGAAAAGGCAGAATCTTGTCGTTGAACTTGACCGGACCTTGGACTGCATCTATGAATGGGGTGCCAAGAACTTGGTCGAGTTCAACGCCAAGAAGACCCAGGCATGCGCGTTCTCAACAAAAAAGTCTCCGTTCCTTCCCCTCCCTTCTCTGAAGAACACTCCACTGGTGATACGTGACAATCTCTCCATCTTAGGTATGAATCTTTGCCGCTCCCTTAATCAGAAAACCTATATCGAGAGCGTCATTAAGCAAGCTTCGCGAAAACTCGGAGTTCTGAACAGGGTGAGGCGGTTCTTCACGCCTGGGCAACTGTGCCTATTGTATAAGGCACAAGTGCGCCCTTGCGTGGAGTACTGTTCTCATCTTTGGGATGGCTCCGCGCAGTACTTGCTGGACGCTCTCGACCGGTTACAGCGGCGGGCTGTCCGTATCATCGGAGATCCAGAGGTCACGAGTTCACTGGAACCTCTGCAACTCCGTAGAGACATTGCCTCATTGGCATGTTTCTACAGAATATACCACGGGGAGTGCTCTGAAGAGTTATTCCACCTTATCCCGCCCTCCCCTTTCCTATCCAGAACAACGCGTGCTGGGCTCAGATGCCATCCTTACACGGTAGAGTCGATTAGAGCGCGTACCAAAAAGTTTGGGTCCTCATATCTCTGCCGAACGACCAAGGCATGGAATTCTCTGCCAAGGCACGTGTTTCCTTCTTCCTTCAATCCTGGGTTCTTTAAGCGGGGCGTGAAAAAGCATCTTCTCAGGCCGTCAAAGTAGAGACCTCAACATCGCCTCGGCTACTGTGGGGGCGATGAGGAGGCCACTGCTCTTAGACCACACGACTGCTTACCATCAGGTGGAGTGTGGTCATTTTGAAGAGCAAAAAAAAAAAAAAATACTTCATAGTAATCTGAATCCATTATCGAGACACATGCACACAGCAAAGCGAGAGAACTGACGTCACAGAAATTCAATATACATGATTTTATTTAAAGTAATTATATGTGACGTCGACTCGTACCGAAACCGTTGATCAACTTGTTATAAATTGCGACCGGCGACCCACAACCGGTATAAAACAAAGAATATTTAGGTATATCAAATAATCGCATTATTCCTACATAGTACCTATTAGGGGTTAAAGTATGAAATTACCGATTTGTACTGAAAAATTGAAACTCGTTTTTTTCTAAGATGTACCATATTTATTTAATTTAAATATTTACCCTCATTATCTATACATTGCTGCCATCTAAAGGGAAGTTCATTTATGCCTTTACGGTAGGACTCCGGGGACCTAGATTCGACAAACTGTGTAAAAGCATTTTGTACTGTCTCCTGGGAAGAAAAATGTCTATCACGTAGAAAATTGTCCATATCCCAAAAAAAATTGTAGTCCGTTCGAACAAGGTTTGGCGAGTACGGAGGAAGACGTATAGCTCCTAACTGCAGCTCCTGTAGAGTTACAAAGGTTTCTCGTGCAGTGTAAGGTCTTGCATTATAATGGAGCAATACTGTAGGTAGGGTAACGTTAAACCATGCCGCTAATTCCTGGGTAGTTTGACTTGGATCGGCTTCCACCATCTCCTTCAATGCAGCGTTATTCACCTGTGTGGGCGGTCTTCCATGTGGGTCGTTCTTCAAATCGAAGTTTCCATTACGAAAGCGTTTAAACCAAAAACGCACGGTGCGTTCATTAGCAGTCTCCTCTTCAAACGCAGCGTTGATATTGCAAGCCGTTTCTGCCGCGTTAGTGCCGCGTCGGAACTCGTATTCAAAAATGACTCGGATTTTCGAAGTATCCATCTTTCCCATCTAAGCTGAATAAAAAACCAATCGAAAGTCGACAATCGAATGTTGCACATTTTTTAAAAGAAGAATCTTATAGGCATCATGTGAAAAAAAATTCACTCGGAAATCTCACACCATGAAGGTTTTATGTCAATTCAAAGTATCTATTACTACACAACGGCAACTTCAAACTTAAACCCCTATTATAAATTTCATGAAAATATTGTTTTCTCGATACTAATTAGACTTCGAAGTCACGTTGTTGCTGTGGTTAAAAGATCTCGTTAACGCTAACGTCTGATCGTATATCTGTTTTTGATTTTTTGAATCGGGTAATGAAATTAAGTTTCTAATATACAGGGTTAATTGAAAATACTAATAAACTTTTACCCGTTACTTATTTATAGCTTACTTGACACCTTTTGTTCTACCTGTGTAATACTAATAACACAAGTAAAAATCCAAGGTAACCAAATACTTTCATTTATCAATTAAAGTATATGGATACCTTGGTTTTTTAAAATGTAAATTCGTATATTTTCTTCTCAAATTTTCAATTCTGATTATGGTCCAATTTCGACCACTAAGCGAACACTAGTAAAAGCTCCTGCTTCCGTGCGTTCAATTTACTCAGATTTCTTAACCAGTGTTTCGTGCCTTAAGAGTTACTTAACGCTGGCGTGATGCTAAGCAAAAGGAAAAGCTCAACTTGCACGAACAAGAATGTTATTATTAAAAAGATCTTTCTTAATTCTTAGTATCGTGTTTATCTGAGGATGTCGCTTCTTGGCAACTTGCCTTTATTAACATCGCGTTTATTAATTTCCCTTTAGATTTTCAAACAACATTTTACTCTGACTTTTCTTATAGTTAGGCAGATGTTAATATATGTATGTAATGTAATTTATTTGCACCGAAATATGTGTGTGTGTGTGTGTGTGTGTGTGTGTGTGTACGTACGTGCGTGCGTGTTTTTGATTATGCGTGTGTGTTCGAATATGCGTGCGTGTGCGTGAGTGTGTGTGCTTGCCTTGGTCAAATAAAGGCATGTAAGTACATATCTATTGATAATATTGATTAGATCACATCACGTCACAACACGAACTGTCGCACTCAGATAAATGAAATTTTACCTAAGCGTCTCTTTACTACAGATTTTACATAGTGTATAAAGACTTGAGTCACTTGAGTAAACGTTAAATAATTAGAAATATGGCATTGAATATCGAAGTTATATCTACAATGTTACATTTGTGATTTCAACGTTCAACATTTCACGTTTAGGACTTGTATTTTTTTTTATTTTGCTCGTCAAAATGACCACACTCCATGTTTCGTTATTTTATTTTAAAACAAGACAATGCCCGTTCTAGTAATAATGCCTGTGTCATGTCGAACGTTACAAATATTGAAAAACTGACACAAGAAAACATAGATTCAGCACAATTATTTGTAGACTAGGTTTCGCCCGCGCCTTCGCTTGCGTAAGTGTAGGTTAGGTTACATTAGTAACAGTTTACCCGGAATGTCGACATCTTTTCCCGAGTGAGTCCGACATAACCCTTCGCCCGCCCCCGCGGAAGGGTATGCGTCAATGCATACAGCACGTAAAAAAATAACAAGTTGCAGTACTTTTCTGGATGAAAGCTACCCTATGTCCTTTGCTGTTCCTCTAACGAATTTCATAATGATCGGTCGAATAGTTAAGGCGTAAAAGCGTAACAAACAAACTCACATTCGCATTTATAATATTAGTTAGGATTAATTATAATGTTAATCATCACACACCTACTTTTTAATTTTGAGTTAATTTCGTTGTAAATGGCTTTATGCATGGTGAACGCTGTTATAGATATTATACACAAGCTATAAACAGAAACAATTAAAAGACTCCGAGATTCTCGATCGTCGGTAAGCTTAAGCGCACACATATTAATCGAACTCGTTCAAACTTATAAAATTCCTACATAAAGTCCCCTATTATGGAATGAATAAAATGCAACGATGTGCGCTCTGATGACAATGTGGTAATAAGCTACCCAATCAACTTAATATCTGTAGTTGCCTTGCCGCTACCGTCGTGTCGATTATTATGGGTACGATTCTAACACTAGACAATAAAATTATTTGTGTAATGCACAAATAATTCAAAATATGTGTGTGTATGGGTAATAACGACGATTTTGAAATTATTAGCCTGTGCCTGGGTGTGCTTTGTGTCCATAACTGTTGTGTTTGTAAAGTCTACTACGACACAGGACTTGTAACCTTAAAGCGGAAGCTGACATACTTAAAACAAAAAATACTGTAATGAAATAGACGCATATTTTGCCTTTACTTCTACTTTTCACGATCTGAGTGTCGATCCTAAGACCACACGATCATTCAGAATACGACCGAACTTTCACCAATGAGCTAGTAACTCGCTATTAACGCGTGTAGTACTAAAAGATTATTTATTATATATAAGACGAGCGCATCTGGTCCAATATGCCATCCTTGCTGAAAGTCGGTCAATCAGTCATTATTCAATCCCGGCCTAGCTGCGTGTTGGCCATCCTCGTGTGTGTGAACAGCTTTGTTGTACATTCTATTTAGTTCTAAATGACACTGATAGAAAACACATACGCAATGTTCAGCCGAAATTAAGTAAAATTGAAGGTGTTTTGTTTCATCGGCGTGTTCCATGGCGTTGATGGGCAATTGCAACGAGAAAAATAAATTCGAATATTATATGACCGCGAATGATAAATCGATTCGATGTCAGTGATTGTTATTCGAATAGATGTGCGAAACTTGATTTATTTGACCATGGATTGATCGTGTTCTAAATTGTCGACGATGATTCGTACAAGCATTCGATTCGATGAGAGAACAAATTTTCAAAGCTCAAAAACGTTGTGTAAGGGCCATGTGTGGATTGAAGATGACCGACAGTTGTGTTCCTAAATTTAAGTCTCTTAAAATATTAACCTTTCCATCATTATATATATATGAGATGGCTGTTTTTGTAAAACTTAATAAGCACTATTACACAACTCTAGCAGAAAATAGAACAAGGCCTGTTAGGAGCCAATATAAAACCACACTACATGTAAACGCCCACAATACAGCTTTATTAAAGAAAAGTGTTTTTAACATGAGTATCATAATTTATAATAAAGTACCGGCCATTATAAAAAATGCTCCGATTCAATTATTTAAAACTAAACTGACTGCATTGTTGCTGGAAAAATGTTATTATACCATAGATGACTTCTTAAAAGACATTTTGTAATTGTATTTTAATTCTGACATTTAAATTCTGACATCTTTTAATAAATAATAATACAATTTTTTTATATAAATATTTGCATGCCTAGTCTAAGGTAGATTGTATAAGGATCTGAAATTATGTTAACATCTGTATTCTATTTTGTACTTACAATCTATGCAAATAAATGATTTATTATTTATTATTATTATTATTAAGCCCTACTGCAGCTTTTAGATAATATGAAAAGCATCTTTTCTTTTTTTAGGTCGTCATCTTACTTTTACCCGTTGCTACACAAAAAATCGAAAGGCTGTATCGTAATTGTATATCGCAAATAATCATACAATATCAAAGTGTATTTCGAGACTAAATAAATATCGTCAAATCGAAACACAATTGACCGACTTATTATCAAATCGATATTTGGATGCACGATTACACTTCGAATTTAAAATCTGTGACAGTTACTTTATAAACAGTCGAGGACAAGCGGTCCTACAAATTTTAAATATTTGAATTAAATTATTCGTTGCAAATGCTGTAATGTTCACCCCTATTGCACATTATCATACTCTATTTCTGCTGTACGCTCTCAGTATGCTTGACCTATCGCTAATTAGTTCTGACAGCGTCTTAGAGATTATGTTAATTGACACTTAATAAGCTCTTGTCCAATAATTGATCCACAGCCCTGTTGTTTAACATATCCTTAATAATGGGGTAAGCAGCATTATACCTATATTAGGACAGCTACATTTTCAGTACCACATCATAGTCTATCGGACACATGTACCGACATTACGCTGTTATTGTGAAATTCCGAACGGAAACACTCAATAACACTGATTGTTCTGTGAACCGAAGTCAGAAGCTTCACAATCAGTCGCAAACAAATACTAGAGGACTGAAGAGGCGGTGAAACGAGTCTTTGAATAAAGTTCGCCTTAGTCCTCAATATCTACGTCTATCCCATCTTCTACGCTCTAGTTTGATCCACTTCTCGAGAAAACCGTTATTGATTTCTTATGTAAAATATGTCAATAGCAATACGAAGGTCGAAACTTCCTAGAAGAAGCCAATAAGCTCGTCTTTTATTATATATATATATATATATATATATATATATATATAACTACTACCTGAGATGTTTTTTTTTTAAATTACCAGATTTAACTTTCTTGTATACTACGACTATAAATGATAATTTTTTTCTGAACAGCCATCAGTTCTACTACAAGACATTTCAAGGTTATCCATTAATTACCGGACACCCTGTATAATATCAGCCTGTGTATAAAGCGACCCACTAATGGGCACAAGGCTTTTCATCTTAAAAGAAAGGCTAGGGCCACACTAGCCTATTGCGAGTTGGTAGATCTCACATATCTTTGAGAAGATTACGGGGAACTCTCGGACATGAATACAGCTTTATATGATAATCAACTATTAAATACACAACATCGAAAAGACGGCGGGGCGTACCATGCGATTGCACTTGTGACCTCTGCGTGGCAGACCAGCGGTCTCCCACTAAGTTGCTATTGTTGTAGTCCACTATAACGCAGACCAAAAATCATAGCTGGCAAAATATGAAAATATTACCCTTTCAGATATGACAATGTAACTAACTGAATAAAATAATGACAAAAAGGAATTGAGTCAACTACTCTATAGTCAATGTCCACGAGACGGCAATAGGCGTGTCACCTACTACAACACGTTCACACTCTGAAGACAATAGACACCTTCATTTCCTTTACCACATTGTAAAAAGCGCTGTGACACGCGCCTTTCAGTAGGAATCGTACTTTACCGTTTAGCGGAGCGATTTACTGATACAGTTTCCAGAGCCGTGTGAAAACAGAATACGGAATACGTCGTGATTTTACTAGAGGTGAATTAGTATTCGTGCAGTGCAGACCGGGCCGCGAGCATATGGTAGTGATTTGCGATTATCGGTAATAAATCCAAATTATTCGAATTATTCTGCCATCATTCGACGTATAGGACAACATTATTATGTAAGCCTAGTAAAGACATGTGGAAAAAGGTCTAAAGAATAAAAACGACATTACTGTCTTGAGCACCCAGTATTTCTACCTTACTATATGCCTCATTCGGTTTCGACAAAAATCTGCGACATCCATAAACGATTGTTCTGAGTTAGGGAGATGGTTCTTTTGAAAAACAGTAGTAATCTTTAGATCATCCTTGTACGACAGAAAAAACCTAAGAAACAGAGGCTATCGCAGAATAGCTGGTTTTTCCTGTTATTGCTGTTACTGCGCTTTACCTATCAGAGGCCTCAAGAGCGCCAACACTCAGTCACTCGAACCTCACAAATGACAGTTTAGAGTTCATCCCCCTACACGCCGACGCAAACATATGAATATTGATTTGCTATCGTACACGATAGCTAAATGCGCAAATGTAGTTTGTCCATTTCTATTTTAGACGAAACAGAATCGGCTTATATGTGGCGACGGCATCAGAGACAACTTTAATATGACAAGAGAAATGGACAACCGGCGCTGTTCTCACGGATGTTAGAACCGCCCACGGTACGTCACATAGCGTCAGTCAATACAATAGGCGTGCAGAACAATAACGTCCAATCAGCAATACGCACCCAAAATTGAATATGTATGTGTTTTAATTATGCGTTATGAGTGTTTATAAGCGAAGTGGTTGAAATAGATGTGTAATGAATCGAATTAGGCGTTAATTGGCGAATATCTATTGTACAATAATAATTGGGAAGGGGGAAGCCACCACGCACCGTCCCATTTTCCGAATAATTCAATACTAAAAGTTGCTATGATAATGGACAACCGCGTAATGGAATTTCGGACAACTCTAACCTGTAAGTTGTCGCTACAAACACAAAATATTCTTTAACACGTGTTTCGCCTCTAAGCGAATCATCCTCAGAATAGTTTGGCAAATAATTGACATTTCACCAGCTATGTCCAAGTCTCACATAATGGGGCGAGCCTATTAACGTCTACCGGGCACATCACCAGACTATATACTGCTACTAAGAATTGTCTAACTATCCATTAATGCTTTGTTCGAAACAGGCTACGCAGAACCAAACAAGCAATCGAATAATGGTATAAAACTTAACATCTAATCAGTTATTCTCATTGCGGATTGAAATACGTGCGAAGAGTTAGGCAAAGTTGTATAGCATCCACATTTCGGCAGCCAAGTTTTATGCTCTATGTAATAGATGAAGCGTATTTCCGGACCCTTGTCGTATGATGTCAATTAAACCACTTAATATTTTGCCCGATGTGAGCACAGAAGAATATTTTCCACACAATCACGTGCAAACATAAGCACAAAGTTATGCGGCCGGATCAAATCTTTATGTAAAAATCTTTATCTGTCTGCAAAATTTCCGCGCCTAGGCCGCTGATCAAATTAGGTTTGGAGATAGGTTCAATTCGGGGGACGCGCGAACTGAATGATTAAAAACGAACAACCAAAGCGAATAAAATCACGGATGAAAATCTATATATACATACCTGTTAAACATCTATTTCTTGCATTACCTATACCATTAATTAGATGGCGATGAAACTTCAGTATATTATACGCAAGCCCGAAGGCTACCCATTAAAAAATAGAAAACGTTAAGGCGGACCAAACCGGGCATTAGCCAGGTACAAAGACAAAGTTGGTACTGAAGTGGATTTTATTATTATGGCAGTTCGCATTGTGCGAGTATTGCCTATAATTCAAGCACTGGACTGTTTCATTTTTGTTACAAAGAGAAACTTCACACTTTGAGATAATCCGTCTGTCGCAGGAGACTTTGATATGGATACAAAGAACATATAGAAACAGTGTGATCCGTAGATAGCTGTTATGGCTATTGATGTTTAAATGTTTGTATAGCCTTCCACGACTTAGCTATTATCCCTAGTAGGCGTCGCCTCTAAACCCGTGTATAAAACTGTTCAGAAAACAGTACATGATATTTTTAATGTGTCTTTTAGTTTCACCGAGCTTCACGCTAAAGTGAGGATTTAAATGTGTTTTACGGTTTCTAATTCCGATCCGTAAAACCGGAATTAAGGTGCGTGCGACCACGGATGGATATTACATGTCCATTATTAAAAGGGCGTGTACCGTGTACAAGATTAGAAACTTGTATTGATTATACAGGTTGGTGTATTATATACTTCCCTAAAGCATCGAGATGCCATGTCAATCCAGGCCAGATTAAACACATAACAATAGAACTAAACTGTATATTTTCTATTTCAGATATACTCACGATAGATGCCCGTATAAATTTCTGGTCGAACCAGTGATTGAATTCATTAAAACAAAAATGTTTTCAAATTGAACTACTTTATACGGATTTTGTCGCGTTGTTTATTTTAAAACACTTTTGTTACATCATTTTTAACTACGAGGGGAGGTCCAAAAGTTCGCGGAATGACAGGGAAGGATAATGAAATGAAACATCAAACTATTTTTCCTATTCAATGTATTCTCCCTTAACCCTAATACATTTATTAGATCTGTCAAATAACTTATTAATAACGTCGAAAAAAAAAAGATTTGTCTTGGGCGACTAAATAGGCCGAAATTACCGACTTCACTTCATCATCGTCGCAAAATTTTTCCACGCAGTTCTTTCTTCATTTTTTTTTCCAAAATGATCGCTTGGGGCCAGGTCTAGGCTGTAGGGTGGGTGGCGCAGTTTTTCAAAACCGCACCGGTGAATGGCAGTCGTCGCAACATGGCTTATGTGCACGGACACTTTTCTCCATAGTGGCTAGTTTCTTCCCGATTGACTTGTTTACTCGTTGAAAGCTCAAAAGCTAATGACCCGATTAGGCTGAAACTCGGTATATATACGAACAATGAGTCACTCAATTAGCGCCTACATGGATAAGTAAACTCACCCTCGCCAAAACCGCCATTCCGCGAATTTTTTGACCTCCGTTCGTATAACACTACTATTATTGAAGTTTATTACAATTTAAGCTATTTAAATTAATTAAAACTATTTTAATATTCTACCACATACACACAACACCATCTAGCCCAAACTAAGCAGAGCTTGTAATATGGGTACTACACTATGGATAAGCATACATATATACCTTTTTTTTTTGTAAATGTATACATATCATATATAGAAACACCCAGACCAAGACAAACATCCATGTTCATGCACACAATTGTTTGACTTATGCGGGAATCGAACCCGCGACCTCAGGCGTGGCAGTCGCTTACACTAACCACTACGCCATCGAGGCCGATTTTATTTTGAATATTTGTCCAAATTTACCCCAGTGCACCTTTTCTCCACATAAACTTAAACTATGACAAACAACATCCGTGCGCCCGATATGCTTCTAAAAGGGGTACCAACTTTTCCAAAAAATAAAACGTAACGTGATTGATTCGATGAGTGGTTGCGCTCCCGCGTTGCGCTTTAACGAGGCACTTATTTGGCCACTATGACCTTTTACAGTGACCAATTAAGTTATGCTTCAAAAAGAGCAGGTGCATAATATTTTAATAGCAAGCGGAACATTTCAATAGCCTCCCGTCGCTCGCCCTTCTTGTGTAACGGGGAGGATTGATTGGAAAAAGGATTATATAATCTTGAAATTATACTATTGCTGTTAAACTTTACTACTATTTAAGCTCACGGTAAGACCCGTCTCCTCGTGAATATGGCTGCTGAATAGCAACCGAAACATCGGGTAAAGTGTAAACTTAAATGTAAATAGTTTTCATAATTTAAATAGCTTATATAGAACAGTAAACAACTTAAAGTTTAACAGTAGTAGTTCAATAGTTTTCGAAATTATGTAATAAAAGTATTTTATTTTAATATTTTTAAATCCGTATATAGTACCTAATTAAATTATAGTGTATAACATTTGCCTAAGCATAAGACAATATAAAAGGATCTCCTCAAATACTACTTGATACGTGATGCTTAATGTTCCTCAAATTAGTCCAGTTAAGAAAACTAGTATATAATAATATATTAGTATATATAATACTGTAATAATTTAAATTGTTCTCAAACAGTACTGATAACGATTGCGCTGTCAATAATAATCAGGTCGAAAATGGATGAAATAATATAGTAATTTATTGTGTTGAAATATTTATTCGGAGTATATGCGTTCAATTTGCCTTTACTGAAAGGTTTTTGTTTACTTATGGGTATATTACCATCGGCAATATTTATTCAGTAGGCTATGTTTAATCTGAAATATTTGTATTTAGTATGAACAATAATTGCTTTTATAATTTCGGCGAACCAATGCCGCCATTTTGGCCCGCTTTCTGTGGCTCCAGCGTGTACAATGATATTCATATCATGCGATGCTGTTGCGTGTTAAAGTTCTGGTAGAGATAAGATTTAATTTAAGATTATCTAGTTAGATAGTGACAGAAACCTGTTTCATTTTGTACATACTGTATTGCACCTAAGTGCAAATAACACAAAGAAAATCATTTAAGTAAGTACATTTTAAAACTTTACGTAAAAGGTATTTGACGCTTGTAGAACTCCTATCATAATTCAGTTCGCAAGATGTTTATACGATTTTCCTATCATTTCTTTCATATAATAATTAGTTGACTTAGAACTTAAAAATAAACCTTACAAAGAAAGGACATTTAAAAGCAATTTCAAAGCGCTATTGGCATTTAATACTCGACGAACGAGGCAGTTGCTTTATAATAAAATAATATTTTCCGTTCAAAGAAATCACTGAAATATGTTTCTTTCATGGCTACCAGCAAGAAGCTAACATTTAAAAATCGTTAACTATAAAAACTTTATAAACAGCCAGTAACCACATAGAAAATTAATGAGAGACAAATATGGGTGTTGCCGCCGATGTCACGATTGTTGTCCAATGACGCAGCATAAAAGAGTATAAAGATATAATTTAATTAGTGTTTGTCCTTACCTGGTCGAAGGGGCATTGTTTCCGGTGGAGGTGTTTGAGGCAGTGTCTACAAAGCGTGTGGCCGCAACCCAGGCTGATGGGACTCCGGGGCGGCGCGCCAAATTCTCGGCAGCACACTGGACAGTTCAGGTAATCCGTCCATTGAGGCGCCTGGATTGGCATTCTGCAACAAACGATGGTAATTTACTGTGGTGAAATTCTCTTTGACACATGCCAATATTCATTATAGCTTCTTATCTTATCTTGGGGCCAGTCAGTGCAGACCGCCGACACTTCGACCCAGTGGGATCTTTTGTGTCGATACTCTCCCTATAACGACTGCCATAGATGATCATGGCAGCTGGGACCAACGGCTTAGCGTGCTTTCCGAGGCATAATTTCGAAAAGTCATATAACTTATACACTTCCGAAAGTCAGAGGTGCGCGAACTGAGTTCGAACCCGAGACCCTCTGCATTGCAGTCTGTTGGTCTCCCCACTGAGCTATCGCTGTACCGAGCGATAATGAATATTGACACTGAAATACAGGCCACTTACGCGCCGTACTAGCTAGTTTGCACTCGCATAAGAGCTTTTTAAAGCACTCGCGGCAACAGGTGAAACATATCTGCCGACGCTAAGTAACCAATACGGACGTATTAACTTACATCTATTTTTCATTATCATTTCAATATGTATTAATAAAACACTGATTTATGATTTTGCCGCAAAGACAAATCCGAAAGTTGTATTTTAAAACTATGTAGCTTACAAATAAAGGACACACTCGCAAATAGCCGATTGATTAATTTTCGTTTCGTTACTTAAACATTATTTTTATCACTAGTTTGCATGTACACTGCACTAAAAGTTAAATTTGGTTCAAGGTATAAAATTGTAGTACAAATGCTTACAGAGCATCCAGATAGAAATCCGTCTCGAAAAAGTCATCGCCGAAGATTTCTTTGAGAAGAATCCAAGGACCATTACGGCGGGGCATAGCTTCGGCGATCGCAAACACAACGCAAGTTACGAGAGAGTTGAGATGAGTACCGGCGATGATCACTCGTTGCACCGCGACTTTGCATCGACTGTCCGCGCGTAATTGTACGCAGGTAGGTAGGTATACGCGCGATTGCGCACCACGTTATAGCCGTTTAAGGTACGGACAGACTGCGTTTGCGAATGCAACGTGCAACGCCATGTAGCGGCGCCCTTACTAATGTTATTTTATAGTATTCTGGAAGGAAATACAGTAGCATCTGTACTGTTTAGTACATTTGTATGTGTGTTGTCCACCCACTATGACGGATATTATTTACCTTGTTTTTCGATCAAAATATATTGTTGTTATCAATAACTGTTCTTTTTATAGAATTTTCCGGACAACGTAAATGTCGGACTGTAACTGTGTCAGAAAGCCAATGTTGGCAGATATTGCGAACTGATTGACGCGGATAAGCCTACTTACGTTGGATAGACTATAATCTGATGGACTTATTGACACTGAATTTTATGAATGCAATGTCCTATTCGTCGGTTTTGATATAATAATTATATAGATTCAAAATTAAATTACGCAACCCTTTTAACCCATCACATATTATAGCCGGCAGACAAAAAAAAAGCTTTGTATGTGGGGCCCGAGGTCCGAGCGTTGGCCAAGAGTTAATTGTTATATTTTCTCTGTACCGCTAAAAACTGATTTTAAAGGACTTTTGTATGGAGCTTGCAGCTGTAGAAGAACACGCTTATAAAAACACAAACAGATACGCGGGCGAGGTCTACTTAATCATATCCTAACTAATATTATAAAAGCGAAAATGAGTTTGTTTGTTACCTTTTCATGCCTAAACCACAGAACCGATCATCCTGAAATTTTGCATATACGTTGTCAGATGTACAGAAACGGACATAGGCTACCTTTCATTCCGAAAAAAAATACTGTTCCCGAGGAATACAATAATAACGTTCTTATGATAATAGATGGCGCCACGTGTCTTTCGAATCATGATTCAATTATATTATCATAAGCAGAGTATAACCCGAATTGATTGTCAAATTCAAAATCTAGTTTAAATATAATTATAAACTTAGAATTGCAGCTTAGAGATATTAAATCGCGTTTTGTGCATTGTTTCCTTTGTATTGTACAAGTCTATGACCCGCTCAATGACAAGCATTACAATAGCAAATAGACGTTAGAACATCATTTATTTCGATGCAACCCTTTAATTAGTCGATGTATTGCCAAGTGACAAAAGTTATTATAATGCTGATGGCAGCAGAACGGCTTTTATAGATGGCGTGAAACCCTATTAATGGTTGGAACGGTGAGATTTTTACTCTTTGTTGGCTGGGGTGAATCCTTATCTGAAGGATTTGCTGTTGCAAGCAATTATTGACTGCGGTACTACTGCGGCTATCAATAAGCAGACCGTATACTTGTACGAATACGTATAACGTAACTTTATACCTACAGTATACAGTTGTATTCGAATTAATTACCCACATTATTACCACTTTTAAGTAGGTACTAACGGGCAGTATTAGACGAAGTAAAAAATATTGTATTTATTCCGTTAATTCCGTATAATTGAAAAGCTGGTACCGTCTATCGACCACATTTCAAGATCCAGTAGGTACTCCACTACGAATTTT
This sequence comes from Catocala sponsa, assembly GCA_963564715.1. Lineage (NCBI taxonomy): Eukaryota > Metazoa > Arthropoda > Insecta > Lepidoptera > Erebidae > Catocala > Catocala sponsa. Next base: position 6,834,103 of record OY751326.1, read on the forward strand.
TTAACCGAAAATCACAATAGCGCTTAATTTAAGAATCGAACCACAGTTATACAATTCTATGCCATAGGGCTAACGGGGCAGCCTTTATAAAAGCATAAAGATAATTAATACTTTTCTTTTTCCGGGTAAAGGCCAGGTTAAGACCCTAACACGTTCTATAGACAACGGACGGTGTCGGTCCGGCCAAACTCACCGGCATTAATAAATAAATGTAATCCTTATGCAACAATAGAAACGAATGACATAGACAAAAAGTCTATCGCATACGACAACCGGACTAAGGCAGACTTTACAGGTGGTTCCAAAAAAATAACGGTCATCTGAATCCTTACTAATATTATAAATGCGAATGTCAGTTTGTTTGTTTGTTACGCTTTCACGCCTTAACTAAGCGACCGATCAACATGATATTTTGCATACACGTTGTCGGGGGTACAGAATAGGCAAAGGGTACCTTTCATTCAGAAAAAAGTACTGTTACAAAACTAACCTAACTTACATTTACGCGAGCAAAGCCACGGACATATTCTAGTTATTTATAAATATACAAAATTAACAATGAGGCAGGTGTCTTTAAAAAAAGAAATGACACTCGTAGGCAATTAAGAACCACAATCTCTGCCTATCCCAAAAGAAACATATATATTTGTACTCCGCGGTCTCACCCGCGTCATTGGTATTTGTGCTTACTGCGCCGCTGCCGTGAGCCGAAGCGTGATGTTATTTTATTTTATTTTATTATATCAGGAAAACTTACAGCTAATAATTCTTATAAGTTAAAACATATTAGCAAAAGGCCAATTACAGGTTTTCACAGATGAATAGTATAATATATATATATATTTTTAACGTAGACAGCGATGTATTTCATACAAAGATTATACCTAAAAGAAAATCTAACACTAAGTATCAAAAAAATTATTGTTAATGGATTTTTTTAAATTACCAATACTTGATGCAAACAAGTCAAGATCGACTCTCCGACACTCCCCATTAAACGTACGACATAGGTACTCTAACAATATATGCATTTTGTCTGTACGTTGTTCTCGCTAGAGGTACATCGAGAAGATTTGTTCTTCGTAGGTGAGCAGTGGGTACGCGTAGTCCAACCTTGTTAACTAACTCAGGAACATCGACTAAGCCATTCATAACGCAGTATAAAAATGTTAGATCCGCTACTTTCCTGCGTTCGTATAGTGGGAGGATGTGAAACTTTCTACAACGACTAAGGGTACGTTCAGATGACAAGCGTTGAACGCGCGCAAAATTTTTGTAGTGTTCACATGACACGCGCTTGTCAGACGTTGAACGCGCGTTGCCGCGGCCGCCATGGTTCAGTAAAGTTCTTGCATTTGTCGAATATGGACATAGAAACAGTTTTAACGGTGATTTTATACCGACGGCAAAAACGATGCGACACTTCACAGAATATGAGGACGAGTTCTTCTCAAGCCCTTCTCTTTAAGTTCCTATCTGAATAATCGCTACTTGTCATGTCCCATGTCGCAGGACGTTTCTCTATTTAATCTATAAATAATTCCGTATTAAAAGCTTCGGTTTCTATTTCGGACGATTTCTGGACGAACTGATACTGATGAACCCTAAAATACGTCTATCCGCGTCGAAAGCGCGCGCTCAACTGAACGGAAAGTAACGGAAACATAGAAAACCAATGATCTCAAAGCGCGCGTTGACGCGCGCTGACAACAGTCGAGCGCTAGCGCAGCGTTCAACGCACGCTTTATTAAAACGCGCGTTAGCATGTGTACGACCTGAATAAAATATATGTAGTTGTAAACGCGCGTTAGTAAAACGCGCGTTAAGCGCTTGTCATCCGAACGTGGCCTAAGGTAGTTAGGCAAGTAGGTATTGGACCGGTATTGTAAGTACCTTAAAAATTTCTTTTGAATACCTTCAATGCGGTTAATATATACATTATAAATTGGATTCCAAATTTGCGATGCATATTCGAGGTGACTACGGACAAAAGTACAGTACAGAATTTTAATTGTTTTGATATTCTTAAATTCAGATGATAGCCTCAATATAAAACCCAATGCTTTGGATGCTTTATTTACGTATAATATCATCAATGTGCGAATCAAATATTAGCTTTGCGTCAAATGTTACTCCAAGAATAGTTATATAGCCTATGTCCTTCCCAGGGTCTCAGGCTATCTCCATTCCAAATTTCATCTAAATTGATTCAGCGGATTGAGCGTGAAAAGGTAACAGACAGACAGACAGACAGACCGACAGACAGAGTTACTTTCACATTTATAATATTAAGTAAGGATATATGATATGTCTAAAAACATCCTTTCTCCCTGTAACATGGAACTTATATCCATGGTAGGCGAAATGTACCTATATAAGTGTAATGCACTCTGCTCACGCCTTTGCCGGTATAGACTATAAACATACATCGAATATCACGTAAAAAATGGATAATCCTAAAACGCCAAGTAGTAAAGCGGGTCCCCAAAATAAAATACACTAAGAAATATTTCTTACCTAGTGCCTACCATAAGTATTTACTATTATACTATTGTATAATACTTGGTTACAAAAAAAATTACAATTAGATGTTGCGTATATCTATATCTATCTATACAAATAAATAAATTGAAGTGTCTCTTTGTAATGTCAAAATAACAGCTTTTTATCTAATGCATATGAAAGTATATAAGGTACCTATACGAAAACATATATTTTTTTAATTTTTGTCTGTCTTTCTGTCTGTTTGTTCTGAAACGGCTGAACCGATTTTGACGGGACTTTCACTGGCAGATAGCTGATGTTATAAGGAGTAACATAAGCTACTTTGATTTTAGAAAAAAATAGGGTACCGCGGAGACAAACACTTTTTAGTTAAAATCTACGCGGACGAAGTCGCAGGTAACAGCTAGTCTATACTAATATTATAAAGCTATAGTTTGTTTGTTTGTTTGAACGCGCTAATCTCAGGAACTACTGGTTCGATTTGAAAATTATTTTACTGTTGGATAGCCCGTTTATCTATATAACATCACGCTAAGACCCACGGGGCCTGCGCAGTAACGATAAACGCGGGTGTAACCGCGGGAACATCTAGTTATACATATGTCAGAATGGTATAATACATTATTTCATCGTGTGTAAATACGAGATTATAGTTATTATTATACTTAAACAGTAAATACTACCTAACTACTACACCATTCTTTACAGGACACCCTGTATATGTCTAATAAAAACAATTTTTATAATATATTCCAGTAATTAAAAAGTTACATAAAGCAAAACTACCTGCGAACGTGAATACGCGTCGAAAACGAGTGATCGCCCGAAAAATTTCTAGCGCACTTGTGACGTCACAAACATGCATAATAACTATTGTAATGGCGTCACAAACATGGAAGCTTATTGTTCTGCGTTTTGTAGTCACCCGGTTTTTGATTAAAGTTTGTGCATTTTAATTCACTTGTAATGAATTTTATTCTAAGTGCAAAATATTATATATATATATATATATATATATATATATATAAAACTAACTATAACATTGTTATGCCTATGCTATGTGTTGACCTGCATTCTTGCCAAATTATTCACAGTAAATTAATTTTCATCCTTACTAATATTATAAATGCGAAAATGAGTGTTTGTTTGTTTGTTACGCTTTCACGCCTTAACTATTCAACCGATCAACATGAAATTTTGCATACACGTTGTCAGGGGTACAGAATAGGACATAGGTGTTTGTTTGTTTGTTACACTTTCACGCCTTAACTACTCAACCGATCAACATTAAATTTTGCATACACGTTGTCAGAGGTACAGAATAGGACATAGGGTACCTTTCATCCAGAAAAAAACTGTTGCAAACCTAACCTAACCTACATTTACGTGAGCGAAGCCGCGGGTGAAAACTAGTTATATTTATATATCTACTAAATAAGAAAATCACTGCGTTTTTGCACTTCGATGTTTTATTGCTATTGTAAATTGGCGACGTCGTCATTTACTTAAAACCCTACTACTGATTATCAAGTAGCATGTAAGAAAATTATTGTAAGGTACATTTTCTTTTCTTCAAATTTTACGCCCTTACTAAACTTACTTGTAAAGTATATTTTCTTTTCTTCAAATATTACGCCCTTACTAAACTTACTTGTAAAGTATATTTTCTTTTCATCAAATATTACGCCCTTACTAAACTTACTTGTAAAGTATATTTTCTTTTCTTCAAATATTACGCCCTTATTATACTTACTTGTAAAGTATATTTTCTTTTCTTCAAATATTAGGCCCTTACTAAACTTACTTGTAAAGTATATTTTCTTTTCTTCAAATATTACGCCCTTACTAAACTTACTTGTAAAGTATATTTTCTTTTCATCAAATATTACGCCCTTACTAAACTTACTTGTAAAGTATATTTTCTTTTCTTCAAATATTACGCCCTTATTATACTTACTTATAAAGTATATTTTCTTTTCTTCAAATATTACGCCCGCACTAAACTTACTTGTAAAGTATATTTTCTTTTCTTCAAATATTACGCCCTTACTAAACTTACTTGTAAAGTATATTTTCTTTTCTTTAAATATTACGCCCTTACTAAACTTACTTGTAAAGTATATTTTCTTTTCTTCAAATATTACGCCCTTACTAAACTTACTTGTAAAGTATATTTTCTTTTCTTCAAATATTACGCCCTTACTAAACTTACTTGTAAAGTATATTTTCTTTTCTTCATATATTACGCCCTTACTAAACTTACTTGTAAAGTATATTTTCTTTTCTTCAAATATTACGCCCTTACTAAACTTACTTGTAAAGTATATTTTCTTTTCTTCAAATATTACGCCCTTACTAAACTTACTTGTAAAGTATATTTTCTTTTCTTCATATATTACGCCCTTACTAAACTTACTTGTAAAGTATATTTTCTTTTCTTCAAATATTACGCCCTTACTAAACTTACTTGTAAAGTATATTTTCTTTTCTTCATATATTAGGCCCTTACTAAACTTACTTGTAAAGTATATTTTCTTTTCTTTAAATATTACGCCCGCACTTTGACTAATTCCTGTGTCACTGGAGACTTTACAAACATTCTAACGACTGACAACGGATTCAAAGAACACCTGTATCCCGAACAACCATTAGTAGATCATACATATTTCTGTTCCGTTTGAGGATCGAACCAAGAACATTCGACACAATGCCAGGGGCGAGGCTACCACTTAAACCACTAAGCGATCCGTGCACTCATAAATACTTTTTAGGCTATACGTCTTTTACTGATTCGTGTTCATAATTAGTATAATTAACTCGGTAAATAGCTCGAGAATAGTGATCAACACACTTTCTATAATGATCGCCAATCCATCCGTGTACCACAGATGACTCCCAACATCATTAGGTAACCCATAGCAGACAAAACCCCATAACTACAGTTCCGCTGAACATAATTTCATTTAAGTTGGCTTTTATGCGGAACCCCTAAATATGAATCGATGAAAACCGCAACAAAATCCGTTGAGTGCTTTTAGCGGGATGCCGGCATAGGCTGACAGATAAACACAAAACACTCTATAATAATCTATCTATAAAAAGGAAATACAAAACAATTCAGTGTCTTTTCTCCTGATTGTCAACCGGTTTTTTTAATTGACGTGTTGCCGAATTTGGAAACATTTCATTTTGTATATAAATAGGTAAGCTTTTCTAGAATGCTTAATAGGGATTATGGTCGAATTTCAACTGCTAAGCTAACACTAGTTATCTATACTAATATTATAAAGCTGAAGAGTTTGTTTGTTTGTTTACTTGAACGCGCTAACCTCAGGAACTACTGGTCCGATTTGAAAAATTCTTTCAGTGTTAGATAGCCCATTTATTGAGGAAGGCTATAGGCTATATATCATCACGCTAAGATCAATACGAGCGGAGCACTAATGAAGAATGTTTCAAAATCGGAGGTTATTTTTTCCTTTTGAGAGCTTCCGCTGCGTGCGCTGCGTAAACAGTTAAAGTTTCGCAAAAATAATATGACAGAATTGTTTCCCTTTAAAAGTTCTAAAAAAAAGTCCGCGACGCGCGTTGGCTCACTATAACCATTTTTATGCTAACGAAATTTGTTCTAAAATAATGCATTATTTGCGAAGGTATTTTTATAAACATGCTATTAATCCTTATCCAAATAAATACGTTATTCATCACAAGTATTTAATTTAAAACAAAATTGCTCTTTACATCATTCGATTTAAATGAATATCTTAGGAGATATCGCAGTTTTAAAATAACATTGCAGCAAAATAATTACCCATTACAGACATAGTACAAACGATGTTTCTCCTGGTTTATTCTGCGTGATTACTACTTGTTCGATTTGAAAAATTCTTTTAGTGTTGGATAGCCTATTTATCGAGGAAGGCTATAGGCTATATAACATCACGCTACGACCCATGGGGGCGTCGCAGTAACGATAAACGCGGGTGAAACCGCGGGAACATCTAGTCATAAATATAAAGGAATTAAAAACACCAAGCGGCAGTCAAGCCGCCGCGCCGACTCGCCGATGCTGCTGCGCTGAGTTTGAATCCCACACGGAACAAATACATTGTGTGATCCACAATTGATTGTTCTAAGTATGTGTATGGTTCATGTCTTTGCGACACTAGAACAATAAAGATATTATTACAAATACTTCCATTTGTAATAATATCTTCTACAAATATAACTAAGCGCTCGGTTCATTCAATTATTTTTAATGCATTATAAGTTGGACACGAAGAGATTGTCACGTACTATTTTACTATATGCTGCGGTTTTACCAGCATATCTGATTACTACTACGCTCTCCTGTTGTGCACATTTTGTTGTCAAGTATGGGGATCGAACACAAAACATAGCGCGAAAGCAATGCCGAGACGACTACTTAAACCACCACACCATCCGTGCAGTCAACTCTCTTATCAGTCACCATGACATTTCATAGTATTTATTTATTTTAAAGTTACGTAACTTTAAATGAAATAAATATGTTACGTATGGGTTTTATGGTACTGGTAGCAAAAGTCCGCACGAACCTTTGGCATTAACGTTTAATGGTGAGCCTTCTGGTTCAAAGCCCGTGTTCACGCGGGCTTATATTATATTCTTTCTTTAGATTAAATACAAATCCTAAACTACGCACCAGAGAGCTAATTATCAAGAAATAATATGAAGTATGTAAACGACATCCGCTATTTTAGTTATCCATGTCTATTAGACAAAAATGTCTGCTTCATGAGAATTAGCCCTCAGATTCGAGAGTCGCCGTATTGTTGACTCGATAAGATTACGTTCAAGCAGGAAATCCGAGTCGTCTGCTCGGTACGCCCCTGTAGCGTACTGTAGTTAAACGATATTGCGCTATAGTTCACCGTTTGTTTTCATGGCTCTTGTCACATTTGATCGTCATCATGGTTTTCATACATTTTGATTGAAAGGATGTCTCTGCTAGAAACTGTTTTGGAAAATGTATGGAAATGTACGGAAAACGTTGGCAGTTTAACGGAATCTAGATTTTGAGATGCGCCATCGTCGTAATAATTCAGTGAAATAGGTAAAAATAACAAAATTTGAGAAAAGCGGATAAATTAGATGATCTTTTCAGTATAACCGTATCTAGACGCAATAAAAGTATTACCAAACAAAGGACTTTACTCAGCATCCCGCTGCTGAGTAAAGTCCAACCAAACCTTTTAAACCAAAAGTTGATAAAATTTAACAATTTACCTAAATAAAAACAAACGCAGTAAAAAGTAGAGAATTAAGTTTCATCATCATTTCATCCTACCAGTATTATAAACATTACAGTTTGCTTGGTTCTTTGATACTCTATCATACGTAAACCACTGCCAACCATGCCCTGGGTTAACACATAGGATACTTTTATCGCAGTAATAAGATGTCGTCGACGTAGTCGTTGACGCGATATTATTCATTATAAATGCAATCATTTAGCTAATTATGTATGTAAGACTGAGCACTGTGACGTCAAGTGTGAGTCGCATCACCAACTGACGCATGACACTAAGCCACTATCATCATTTAAATTTGAATCTATACTAATATCATGAACGAGAGCGTTATTCTATCTGGTACTAATAACTTTTCAGCGAAACCACTGAATCAGTTTAGATGATATTAAAGATATAAATAATTTGAATTTTGTATGTATGAATACATGTTACTTAAAAAGTGTACGGTTCAAATAGCAGGTAATGACTAATATACAATGCTATGTATACATTTTGCCCGTGGCTTTGCACGTGAATAGTATTGAGTGTTTATTACTGGGATGTGTTAATCTAGGACATGCTTTATCTGAATGACAAGTTACATCACTGCTATTGGTGTGATTAAGTAGCAAACATTCATCCTCACAAACTTTCGTCATTATAATAGTACGAGTAGTAGAATATTATACGGTTTTAATTAGATGTTCCCGCGGTTTCACCAGCGTTTATCGTTACTGCGCTGCCCACGTGGGTCGTAGCGAGATGTTATATAGCCTATAGCCTTCCTCGATAAATAGGCTATTCAGCACTAAAATAATTTTTCAAATCGTACCAGTAGTTCCTGAGACTAGCGCGTTCTAACAAACAAACAAACTCTTCAGCTTTATAATATTAGTATAGATAAGAATATACATATTACTCTCTCTATATTTAGTTCCTAACAATGAGTTATAGGCCCTTTGTTAAATATTAATCCAAAGGTATATCGAAAAGATTACCTTTAGCATTAATTAAGACCCCGTATATGTCAAATTCTATATTTAATTAAAATCACTTCTCACTTGATATACATACAGGCATAATACCTTCTTCGAACTGAATTCTAAACACCGATTAAGACAAGAAGGCCCTAATACAATACAAATAATGATACGTTACACCGATACGATATAACACAAAAGTGAATCACATATGTTCCGTGCCAGAATCGGTTACATAACTGGAATCCACGGTCACGTGAAAACCAAGTAGTTCAAACCAAATAAAAGTGATAAAATACATTAAAAAACTACAAAAATCGACGTCTCCAATTATTTTTAATAATAATTATAATGTATTTATTAACATAAAATTGTTTACACATTTCCTATGAAGTCCTGATTCCTGTGCTACGTACGAAACCTGCGTTACAGGAAGTCAGTGTCTTCTCCCATATAATTTACACAAAAGATTTTATGATTACAAAAGCAATTCATATGTTAAAAAGTATGTATGTATAAAACATGTGAGGTGTGTGTGTGTGTATATGTGTGTGTGTGTGTGTATATGTGTGTGTATATGTGTGTGTGTTTGTATGTGAGGGTGTGTATGTGTGTGTTTGTGTGAAACATAATTGTTAGGTACTAATCATTCTGTTATTAGTTATAGGTGACTTCTCAGTTTGGTTATAGTCTAGTTTTATACCAGTGTTTGATAATAAACGTCTCCAATTGTTTTATTTGTTCCTATAATAACTTCCCAAAGTTTCATCGCATTCTGATGAATGTTTCCTATAGGTAAGTTAGCCAAGTAACAATAGTCCACCTGTCTGGCCACCCTTTGAATTAACAACGCATGCAATGCCGTGTACCCCGGATGTAGTAGGCGAGTGAACTAACTTTAGGCAGTGGTCCGACCGCCAACGATGAACGAGAAACGAGTAAAAGAAGAAACTATAAACGAGTTGACGATCAGCGGGAAGCGAGTGTGTAGTTTCGATAGTTTTGTCGCCGGGCTATAAGCGAGTGTGCAAGTGCGACGAGCGATTACTCGCGCCACTCGCCTGCGGTCGCTCAGTCCTGTGCAAACCTGCGCGCGGCGACGAGCGAGCATCGCTGAACGAGTATCACTGAAAGAGTTTATTTTTGAAAGCTCTTGTCGCTCAGCGACAAAACTAGTAAAGCGAATCGTCGCCGGCAGTGTGAACAGTCAGCGAGCAACTTTTAATATATGCATATCTTTCGTTTACACGGAATATATATTATTTGTGCGTTTCTTGAGAGAGAAAATCGCCGATAGTTAGTCGTTTTCTCGCCGGTGGTCGGACCACTGCATTAGAGAAGTCGGGGGATGTGTACTATCCAGTGTCTCTATATGAAATTAGCTGCCAATAGATATGGCGTTGAATCACAAGAGGCAAACATTAACTATTGAGCCGATATTGTGTACATATGGAGTCGAATAAACATCATGTTTTGAGGCAAACTTGATAGTAAGCATTTTGTATAGCTTTATACGTCATAGAAATGTATGTAAATGTATGTTACTTGGTTTAGAGATTAATTTTATTATAAGATTCATTATGTTCAATAGGTTATGTTATTTACATAACATATTGAATATGTTATATTATTTACATAACATATTGAATTGCTGATAAAGTTATGGTTAAAATGGGTGGCCTTCTCGGATGACCCACCTCAACTATTACAATAGAAAAAGGTAGGGAAAACCGACCTCTGATAGTGGATAGCCGCGTCGTGGTATCTGGGCTTAATTTTACAGTAGGTACTCCGTTTCAAACACAAACTATGAGTGGATAATTTTATCCTTGGCGACATGGCGAAATAGCGACGTATTAAATCTATACTAATATTATAAAGCTGAAGAGTTTGTTTATTTGTTTGTTTGCTTGAACGCGCTAATCTCAGGAACTACTGGTCCGATTTGAAAAATTCTTTCAGTGTTAGATAGCCCATTTATCGAGGAAGGCTAAAGGCTATATATCGCCACACTAAGATCAATAGGAACGGAGCACCAATGAAGAATGTTTCAAAATCGGAAGATTTTTTTTCCTTTTGAGAGCTTCCGCTGCGTGCGCTGCGTAAACAGTTAAAGTTACGCAACAATCATGTATGACAGAATTGTTCAACTTTAAAAGTTCTAAAAAAAAGTGCGCGATAGCATATGTCTATGTTTTAAGGTTGGCTCATTATAACCTTTTTTATGCTAACCAAATTTGTTCTAAAATGATACATTATTTGCGAAGGTGTTTTTATAAACATGATAATAATCCTTATCCAAATAAATACGTTATTCATCACAAGTATTTAATTTAAAACAAAATTGCCCTTTACATCATTCGATTTCAATGAATACCTTAGGAGATATCGCAGTTTTAAAATAACATCGCAGCAAAATAATTACTCATTATAGACATACAAACGATGTTTCTCCTGGTTTATTCTGCGTGATTTTAAATTAGCACTGTAGGTATATTTATAAAATTTTGTTCAAGGGTTTTATGTGGTTCGTGGATTTAACAAAGAAAGTTTTAGCTCCTTTAAAATTGTATTATAGGTGCCTACGACCCAATCTCTCTCTTATGTGACGCAGACGAAGTTGCGCGGGTCAGCTATAGATTATAAAGCTGGAGTTTATTTGTTTGAGCGTGCTAATCTCAGAAAGTACTGGTCCGATTTCAAAAATTATTTTAATATTGGATAGCCCATTTATCGACGACGAAGGCTATAAGCTATATAACATCACGCTACGACTCACGGGGGCAGCGCAGTAACGATAAACGCGGGTAAAACCGCGGGAACATCTAGTATGTTAATAAGCGTCGATCAAAATAATGTTGCAGTATAAAAAGAAATCAACGAACTCCAAACCTTAGTCAATCACCTCATAATTTTCACAAAAATTATGCTTCATTATGAATAGGTATAACTTCCAGCCATTAAAAGGAAAACTGGGCGTATATTACGCTGTAAGGAAAATACTATCGGTGATTACGTCATTTATTAGTCAGACAAGATACTTCTGACAATAAAAAATTTACAAACACGCATTTGCCCACCTGGTGGTAAACAGTTGCTGTAGTCTAAGGAGACTTTCAACACTAGATATAAATATATTCCCACAATATTAAAAAACATTTACTACGCGATATGATTACTCAATAATAATTTTTTCATTGCACCTTGAGGCAGACGAGCTAGATAGATACTTTAACCATCAGGTGGGCCGCCACCTGATGGTATTTTCAACCGCCGCTCATGGAATTCGGCAATGTTATCCACTCAAAATGCTAAGGTTGTAATGTTAGGTCTTTATATAAAACTAGAGACTACGCGCGATAGCATTCAGCTTCTAAAAGAATTCCATATCGATAACTTATATACAGCGACACCTGTCGTATCATAGCTTGAACAATAGTTTAGACATAACAAATATGTGGTGCGAATATAACATGAAACGTCCTTTCAAAGTTACACGATCTCAAACAAACGCAACGACAGAAGTCTGTAGATAATACATTTTTATTGAAGTGAAACTTCTTTATCGACGTATGGGAGAAATTTTGTAGCAGCGTCACGTTTTTCGGTTACGCGCCATGTTGCTTTTTTTATCAAAGTTTAGTATAGTGACGTAAAGAATATAATGTAATATATTTATAATAATAACAACAATATATTAGTTTTGAAGTTTGGTTTGAAATAAGAATAACAATATATTAATTTGAAAGTGATAAAATAAAAAGACTTATTCAAATTTAAGTGAATTTACAAGAAAAGTGAGAGTGATTATATATTTCGTTTTATAAATTCAACACGTATGAGCATGATTTTAATATTTATTTGAGGTTAACCTCACTTTTTGATTGTAAGTATCAGTGAATGTATATAAATCTGTTAAAATTAGCAAGTATTAATAAATATGACTGTAAATCTAGTGAACATTATTAATTCTAAAAACAATAAAAAATATAAATTAAATAATAATTTAAAAATAAAACAAAACACGATTAGAAAATAAAAATATGTATACGTACATCTTTTTTAATTATTCGTTTTTAATGATTTATTTATTCATTTTTAATTTTATAAAATCGTTGCATTTCTACAAGATTAACTGTCATCATATTATTGTATTACTTTGAAAAGATAATTCCAATTATTTATTCATAACTTGTGTAATTGATTAAGTCATTAAATATCTGCTTTGAATTATTTTTATAAAGTTATGAAATAAATATTAATATTAAAGTTAGTTAAATAATTTTTGTTAACTAATTAACTAATTAATGTCGTAAAGAAGTTTCACTTCTTACCTGTGTACTCTGGTACACACACACATTTTTTTTTTAATCCTTCTGTCTCGTTGTGTATAAAGGTTTTCCACTGATCCTTGTCTCCTGCTTTGTGCACCCGTCCTTCGTAAACGTCTAACTAAAAATATATAGTGTCATTTTAAAGAGGTATTTTCATATTTTTTAAACGATGTTTTATTTTGTATTTACCTTTGCAAAGTGATGTGCCGAAAATCGTTCAGACATAGATATGTCGTTCCATTATACGGCTTTGAAACGAATATTTTTGCTAATTATTTTAATCAAATACGGTCGTTTCGTTTAGTGCTGTAATTTTAAAGATTCATAATTTAATAGAATACTACATTACATTTTACTTACTAGTGGCGATCGCAGCGATCTCTTACATAAACATATGCAATACATTTGTGAGTTATATATATCTTTATAGCAAACATCGCGCCTACTTGTTGCTCTCTTTGTTGCTACGTGGAAGATGGACAAACCAATAACCATATTTATACGCATATAATATTGTAAGAGGAGTAAAGACAGGGATATTGTTATTAAATTTATTACATACTAGCTGTTACCCATTGCGTCGTCGAGTGGTGCCGGCGTCATACACTGTTTTTTCCTAACTCAACCTATTTACGTTCCTTACTCAACCGACAGAAATTGTTTCATTTTTAATTCTTTATTCATCTTGTAAGATTTTTTTTTGTCTCGGTTAAATGCGCCTTATGCATACCCCCTCGCCCCAAGGGGAGGCGAGAGGTTTCGGGCCTACCAACCAAAACCAAACAAACAAATGGTGTGCCAACTCGCTGCCTTTATGGTGGGTTGGCCGCTAGAACTATAATTTTTGCAGTCGACCCACTCAGCAGTGCCCTATGCAGGCACAACGCCTGCGGGCGACAACTCATGGGCGACGCCCCGGCAAAACAAAGGGGGTCGCTCCAACTCAATGGCCTGTGGGCGAGCGTTCGTCCGCCCGCGGCCCGCACTGTGGCGACATCAGGTGCGAATTACCGCACCCGTGCCAGCTGGTCCGCCTTGCAGCCTCCCGACACAATGCGACCGCTAGCCAATTCCTGTCGCTGCCGACTACGGAACGTTACGGCCGGCAGCGAGAGGACAGTGACGACATAGAGATGTCGACACAGCCATGGTACCAGTCCATGACTATGTCGACATGGGAGAGCGTCCTCACCCTCCGAGGTGGTCTGCCGCGCGCCCAGCCACTGCGTACACCGGGCAGAGAGGGGGAGCCTCGTACGAGCTGGCGAGGTGCCCAAGCTAACCGCAGCGGTAGCAACAGTCGCTGCGGTTGAAGGGGCTCGGGCACTGCAGTCGTGCATGGCCAGCCCCTCCACACTTGAAACACTTCATGGGTCGGGGTATTTTTACCCGGGCCGAGCTCCAACCCACGAGGAGGCTACCGGCGGCGCGATGGCCAGTTGATTGGCCGCTGCGACGGGGCAATGCGCCAGACCGATCCTACGCCCCCAGAGCCAGGGCGCATGACGCCCACCTTGATGGTGTCCGCGGCGCATGCGGTCCTCTCGACAATATTATGTTATAGATAAAGCAATACACTTGCCGAGAGAAAGGTTACCCTTATTAATTAACTTGTAAACATTTTACATTTAACAATATAACTTTTAAACGTAACTTGTGGTTCTTTCTGTGTACTCCAACAACTGGCATACCATGATATGTTTGAGTGTAGGAACACTAACTGGCTCCTACATATACCTACTAATATTATAAAGAGCAAAAATTTACTTAGCCGATTTAAAAACTTTTTCAGCAATAATCTTTATTTATAATAAAGATAATTGCTGAAAAAGTTAGCATATTATTATATAATATGCTATTTTTTAAGTACTTTTAGTAACCTAACCTAACCTACTTTCACGAAGCCAAAGATTGTTTTGCTATTCATACTTTTTTTAGTAATATTTTGCCACGGGTAGAGTAAGGAACGCATTAATTCGGTTGAATAGAGAAACTTTATTAAAATAATGTAATCGGACCAGTTAGGCATTCTAGTTCAGGATGAGTATAGAAATAGGATAAGATTTCTTAGGATGAATATGAAACAACCCGCTTCGTCCGCGTGGAATTTAACAAAAAAAGTTTTAATATTTATTCGTAGAACCCAATTTTCTAAAATAGAGGTAGCCTAAATTACTCAATATAACATCAGCTATCTGCATGTGCAAGTTACGTCAAAATCGTTCCAACCGTTTGAGAGATTAGCCGGAACAAACAGACAGACAAAAAATTCTAAAACTTGTTTTTTTATTTGATAATTACCTTATATACCTACTTTCATATGCATTTAGTAAAAAGCTGTTATTTTGACATTATAAACTGACACTTCAATTTTATTTATTTATATAGACACTGGCCTACCGAAGATGTCTCAGTAAATATATTAGTCTAGGGTAATCTAGACATTCTTCGCATATCTACAGCAACATATATTAGCTATATCCGAGCTTAGCAAATTATAAGAAAATTTTATTTAAATTCCATTGAGGTTCGAATACGTAGTAGGTACATATGGGCGCAAATCGCCATTTATCGGCAATAATTCACAATAATTGTCAAATATCGATCTTTAAGTTTTAATTTTTCGTTTAAATGGTTATACTATTTTAGAAATGCCTGAAATTTATTAGATTTATATTCAAATAGTTATTTGTAAACATAAATTCGTTATCTATCAAGCTCTAATATTTAATAGACGCAGTGTTGACTGTTTGAAGATTATTGAAGTTTAATTTGTTGTTCAACTTTCCAATATACGTTTACACATTAAACGTTTAAAATAAAATCTGTTTAGTTATCCCAATTTATATACAGTATCAAATTTAATTATTTTAAACAATAAGTAAAACTTAATTTCATTTGGGTGTTATTTAAATTAGCATAGTATTGGTATTTTTGTGAGCAGAAAATATAATTCATAATTCATTTATTCGTATGCAAATATGGGTATACATTTGCATACGATGTTATGGCTAGTACATTTACAGGTTCTCCACATTCCACCATTAGGCATGCAAGATCGAGTACTTATTAGTTGAAGTTCACGTGAAACATAATCAAAAACAATCCAAATATTAATTAATTAAATGTTATCCATGTCAAATTAAATGTTATCCATGTCATTGTTTTTATTATACAGGTCAATTTAAATAATATTATATAAGTCAAGTGAATTTAGTTAAGAGTCATTAAAATATTATTGGATGTCATATTTGTCTTCGAGATATTCTTTCAGTGCCTACTATGCCTTATTAACAAGAAATTGCTTCAATAGCATTTTAAACTTATCTGTGTTGGAGCATTTCAATATGTATAATGGTAAATGGTTATAAATGGTTGGTTATAAAAATATAATCTGTGAGCAGAAATAGCTAATTGATCAGCAACTCATGGCCAGCAAACTTTAAAGAGATCAAACTAAGTCGACAGACCCCCGCTATGCGGGGCTCCTATTTTTGGGTGGGTTTAAAAAAAGGAACCTAACATAACCTAACACTTCCTAGACGGAATGCAGTGATTTGAGGCGTATAGATGCTCGTATGCTGTGCAATATTTGCTGACCAATTAGTATTTTTGATGATCATTATATTTAATACCATTTCATTTATATTCTGTCTACAGCGCCATCTGTTGAGCATATTTGTAACTATATTAGTCGTTTATATTTAACTAGGAGTCACCAAGTGGTCGAAATTCGACCATAATTGATTTAATTTTTTAGTTTGTTAATTATTAAGCTTTTATTGTCTATAACTATACCCTTATAATCACATTTCGTTTAGATTTCGATCTATACAGGTTAATTTACCTATCTTTTTCCAACAAATTATTATTTACTTAATAATAAATACTCTTTAATTGACGATATTCTTAGGATTCCTACTTTGTTTTCTTTTTTTCTTTATTAGGTACATACAAAAATAGTATCTATATATCAATCCAACCCGTTCAAAGGTTACCTGTAACGTGGATATTACTGATATATTATGTCATTATATATTGATATATGTAGCCATAGTTACGAAGAATAGTACTACATCAGCCGAACAATGCCGAAATACTACGAACGCGATTCGACTGCGTGTGTCAAATGTATGGTTGGTTGTGTGCGTGGAGTGTTTTTCCATTAATTTAATGTATTTCTAATGCATATTTTATATAAGTATTAGGATTCACCACTCCTTCTCCATATAAACTTTAACTGTGCCAAATTTCATACTCCTCCGTCCGTGCAATTTTCGTAAAAAGGGTGGCGGGAAGCCGTTGGATGCGGGCGGCCCAGCATTGGATTATTTTCGGCTGTGATAATGATAAAGAAAATAATTACAAAAATTAAAAATCTAAACCGTCTGGTAGTTATTGGGTAAAGTTTATGAAAACAAACAGACATGAAGAAAATTACTTTAGTTTCAGATTAAGAGACGATTACCTACTTAGTTGATATACGTTAGTTTATTAAAATATCCAAAATATGTATAACATTTTCACAGCTTCTATTACAGTGCAGATGTTATTTATATACTTAAGCAGCTATTTTTTTTTTTTGCCCTTTGTGGCAGACGATCAAGTGGCCCACCTGACGGAAAATGGTAACCGCTGCTCATGGACTTCAGCAATGTGTGCAGACGTCCTTTTTTACGGTAGCCGCTGCCTACCGTAAAAAAGGACGTCTGCAACACCAGAGGCATCACTTGCGCGTTGCCGACCATTTAGGAAAGGAAGTGGGAAGAAAAAGGTACGGGAAGATGGAAAGAGGATGATTGGGCCTCCGGCGCTCTCACTCACCGAACGAAACACAACAGTAGCTAATTAGCATATGGATGTTGTTACTAATACGGCACATAGTATATAAGCTCTTAGTAGCAATATAGAGTATCATAGACGCGCCACAACATACGCGATTGTCTACGCGCCAATAAAGAAGCAAATAAATGGCACTGTCCAATCAGGAGCGGCGGCGATGGCGTGATACTTCGGCGCGCGCGCGGGTCGACTCGCTACGCGGTGGCATCCTGCGGCCATTTTGTTTACGAACAGTGCTCCTTTGATTCTCAACTGATCAATCACGAATTCTTGTCGGGCTGCTAAACTTTATAATACCAGTTCTAAATAAATAAATACGCATATTTCATCGTCATCTACAGTCAGGAGTTTCATTTGAACCAGCCATAAATACGCAGACATAAAAATGGACCTTCGAGCCTGATCAACGCTGCGGCTACGGGACTCCTGATTGGGCGTGGTCGAGAAAAAGGCGCTTATGCTCTTATACAAGACAAAAGGGGGCTTCTGCACGAACATACACCACGAACATTTTACGAGGTGCATGAAGAGATGAAGCTTGAAGACGAGGCTAACATTTGAAAGCACTGCGCATTACAGCTTTCGGTACGGCTAGCCATCTTGCTTCCTCTCCCTAATCGCAGTAACATTTTCTGATTCGCCTACATCTGATCTATTTCAGTTTGCTTACCACATTGCCACGTGTTACCACTTCGTAGGTCAACTGTGCAGTGCCTGACAGAGGATTGGGTGTGTTACAAAAACACGTGAGTAACCTCATTTTCGTTTACAACACACCACAATGAGCAAATCGGATAGGACTAGGGCTAGGTCGCCAGCCAAGACTATGGTTCTCGGCGATGAAGCGTCTATTCAGTTGTACGACCTTGTTCGAAAACGCGGCATTACAAAAGGTACACTGACTAGGTTTTCTAATCACTTAAGTGCGTTAAGCAGTGATAGTCTAGATTCTTCTATAGTAAAAGTAGACTTAAAGTTACGAATAACAACCACACAAGCTTTTTTGTTGAATTTAACGACTTGCAAACAAGAATCGAAGCACTAGTATCTGAAAAAGACCTTGAGGAACAATTACACGAACGAGATCAATTCGAAGATTCATATTTCATACTATAGTGTAGTAGCTCGGACTGAGTGTCTATTGGCTAGCAAGGAGGTTAGTGAATGTTCTAGTAACCATAGTTCAAAGATAAACTCGGTAAAATTACCTACAATAACCCTCCCTTCCTTTGATGGCACGTGTGAACACTGGCTTGAATTCAGAGACACCTTCATTTCATTGATTCATGAATCTAAGCATCTATCAAATATACATAAGTTCCATTACCTCAAGTCCTCTTTAAATGGCAGTGCCGCCTTAGTTGTAGAACAATTAGAATTCTCTTCAGATAACTACGATATTGCAACAGAATTACTACAGAATAGGTATAATAACAATAATTTATTGATTCACAACCATGTTAAGGCGTTATTTACCGTTCCATATTATATTGTATATCATGCAAAGCGAAAGTTTAAAAGTTATTATTCTCATAGATACAGTTTTGAAAAACATACGCGCATTAAAAATATTAGGGGAACCGACGGAGTCATGGGACACGATCATTATTTTCATTATTGTTTCTAAGCTAGACGAAACCACTGAAAGAGAGTGGGAACAGTACAAACATATTAAGTTAGATAACGATTCGAACAAACGATGTAAAGTGGATGACCTGCTACGAATTTTAAAATCGCATTCTGATATCTAAGACTCATTAAATTCGAATCACAGTACTAACAACAAACCGCACATTAGTAAACATAACATTAATAAAGTACACTGTAATTTTTCGACTAATAAATCTGATCGGCAATCACCGCGAAGCAGACAGTGTTTGATGTGCAAAGCTTATCACCCACTTTACTCGTGAGAACAGTTTTTGAACGCATCAATTAAAGATAAACTCGATTTCGTACATAATATGAAACTATGTGAAAACTGTTTACGATTAGGTCTTTCCAAGGAGGAGTGCAGGTTCGGTTGTTGTAGAAAGTGTAATAAAAAACATAATACATTGATGCATGTAGATAATACGACAACGAGCCTTATCTCAAACATAAGTCACCGAGAAACCGGTTTGAACGCATCAGCTGTTGTCGATGAATCTCGAGCGGTCGCCGGCCGCGCGGACTATGCAAACGTAGGTACCTAGAGATTCAGTTGTTGTCAATAACATGCAATCAAATAAGCGCGGCGCATTGTCGCAGTCTATTTTGTTATCTACGGCATTAGTCGAGATCGCCGACCGGTATAACAGGTTTCACGTCGCACGCGCACTTCTTGATAACGGCAGTCAGCACTGTTTAATAACTAATCGTTTATATAGTAAATTACAATTACCATTTATACAGTCCACTCACAAGTTACGCGGGGTTGGCAGTGCAGTTACACAGTCTACGCAAAACTGTGATGTTTTTATTCGATCACGAAACGATATTAATTATAAGCGCCTTAGATGTATCGTTTTACCGAATATCACGTCAGCATTGCCAACTGTTTCCTTAAATCGCAATCAATTTCTCATTCCAAATGACTATCAATTAGCAGATCCTTCGTTTTTCGCATCGCAACCCATAGACATACTATTAGGCGCAGATGTTTTTCGCGATATGCTCAAGACCGAAAAGGTGCACTAGCTTAGCGGGGCCTTTTTGGTAAATACAAAATTAGGATGGATAATTTCAGGACCTATCCACCATGAGGCGCGCAGAGATAGCATTATCCATTGTAATTTTACTAAGTCCATAGACGCACAATCACGCCAGTTTTGGAAACTGGAAGAAATACCTAAATCGTATGACTCACGCACAGAGGAGAAAGCTTGCGAAAAACATTTCGTTGAAAATACAAAGCGCAATTCTAACGGCAGGTTTATCGTAGGTATACCTTTCAAAGAACCTCCTCACGTTTTAGGGGCCATTTAATTTCAAATGTGATACTTCTCAAGTTTTATTAGATTTTTCCAAATCACTAGCACTCACTGAGAACACACATACTAAAACATTAGGCTTAAATTGGTACAATTTCAGTGATGAGTTGTATTTTAGCAGTCAACTAGTTAACAACAATGAAATCGCTACAAAAGGCCTTATATTGTTGTCAGTGTCGCAAGTATACGACCCTCTAGGATTACTTAGTCCATTTATAATGATAGTTAAGATTGTCTTACAGAAATTGTGGTTAAAGAGTTACTTTTACTTGATTCTTTGTGAGTGCAGCGTCACGTCATACCGATCGAACCTAAATATATTGAATTGCATATATTCCCAGACACATCACAAAGCGCGTACGGCACGTGTGTGTATGTTTGTACCCTGAGCAGTAGCGCGGTGTCGGTTTGAGTACTTTGTTCGAAAGGAAAGGTGGCGCCACTCAAACCTGTGACCATACCTCGGTTAGAACTGTGTGGCGCTCTGTTAGGCGCTAGATTGTTCCATAAAGTTCACGAGTCACTTCGTTGTAAGTTTACGTCAGTAACCTTTTGGTCAGACTCAACAATCGCTTTAGGATGGTTGCGAATGGCTCCTAACCTCCTACAAACTTTTGTTCAAAACAGGGTTGTCGAAATACAGGAGCTGACCAGCGGTATACCCTGGTGTCATATCAATGGTAAAGAAAACCCAGCCGACTTAGTGTCGCGGGGCACTAGTTTATATAATTTAATTTCTTGTAAGTTATGAAGTTATAAGATGAAAGTGAATGAAGCCCGAGAAGTGTGTCAGGATCGTAGCAAATGGAAATCCGTAGTCTCTGCCTACCCCTCTGGGAAACAGACGTGAATCTATGTATGTATGTATGTAAGTTATGGTGGCAAGGCCCACAATATATTCACGATATTAATTTTAGTAACAGTTATGCAAGTTCAAAATTAAACATTAGTGAAGACGAGTTACCCGAGTTAAAACCTATAAAAACACATAGTTTAGTTAGTGAGCAGATTTGTGAAAATACTTTCTTTCCATTTCATAGATTTTCACAGCTTAATCGAATGAAGTATACATGCGCATATGTTTTACGTTTTATTCATAACACACAATATAAAAACGGTGGCATTCTCACTGTCGATGAACTGAGAGAATCAGAATTAATTTTAGCTAAATTGAGCCAAATTGAATAATTCCCAAATGAATATAAAACATTGAGCAATAACTGTTGTATAACACAAACATCACAACTTATCAAAACTCAATTTATTTATTGACAACAATAAATTAATTCGTGTTGGAGGCCGGCTATGTAATTCTGTCAGTTTTACATTTGACAAGAAACATCCCATATCGTCAAGTAAGCATTTATTTACAATTTTGTTATTTCGTGAACATAAGAGAATGTTACATGTGGGCTCACAGACGCTTTTATTTAATTTAAGAGAATCTTGGTGGCCACTTAGAGGTAAAAATCTTGCTAGAAAAACAATTCGTGAATGCGCTTTAAAGGTAAAACTTTTAATCCCATCATGGGCAATTTACTCGTAGAAAGAATCACTGCCAGCTTTCCGTTTTATCACTGCGGTGTCGATTATGCAGGCCCGGTCAACATACTGGCCGGCAAAGGCAGGCGTGCTAAATCTTGTAAGGCATATATTTGTTTATTTATTTGTTTCGCAACAAGTGCAATACATTTGGATTTAGTAACTGAACTAACTTCTGCAGGCTAGCTAATGGCACTCAAGCGTTTTATTTCACGACGTGGAAAACCACAGCAGATCTTTTCTGACAATGGAACGAATTTTGTGGGTTAGAAAAACGAATTTCGTTTGTTTTTGAGAAACTGTGCTTCGAATATAATAGAATACGCCAATAATGAGAACATTATATTTCGTTTCATACCTCCGTATGCTGCTCATTTTGGTGGGTTATGGGAAGCTGGGGTGAAATCGTGCAAACATCACCTTGTTCGCGTCATAGGTAATGCACATTTGACCTACGAAGAGTTCAATACGGTACTCATACAGGTTGAAGGCATTCTAAATTCACGACCCTTAACTCCCCTGTCCTCTGATCCACACGATTTCCTTCCTTTAAGCCCAGGACATTTCCTCATTGGCCGTCCGATAACTGCGCCGATATGTGCTGATTCAACCATCACTACAGTTGATATGAATAGACTGCCTCGATATGAACGTTGAACAGATCTGACAGCATTTCTGGAGCAGGTGGAGGAAGGAATTCATCTCTGAAATGCAGATCCGTAGCAAATGGAAGCAGAAATGTGATGATCTGTAAAGGGACACGCTTGTCATCATCAAGGACGACTGTACTCCGCCGTTGAATTGGCAGGTCGGACGCATTGTCACCACATACCCAGGCAAATACGGAGTCTGTAGGGTATCGGATGTCCGCACCGAAAAGGGAGTATTCTCCAAACTTTGCCCGTTGTTCTCGTTGGAAGCTGCTTCTTCCAAGGCCGGGGGCATGTCTACGCGCCAATAAAGACGCAAATAAATGGCGCTGTCCAATCAGGAGCGGCGGCGATGGCGTGATACTTCGGCGCACGCGCGGATCGACTCGCTACGCGGTGGCATCCTGCGGCCATTTTGTTTACTACCAGTGCTCCTTTGATTCTCAACTGATCAACCACGAATTCTTGTCGGGCTGCTAAACTTTATAATACTAGTTCTAAATAAATAAATACGCATATTTCATCGTCATCTACAGTCAGGAGTTTCATTTGAACCAGCCACAAATACGCAGACACGCGTATTAGTAAAAATATGTTAAATTGTAAGTTTTCTTTTAATATTTATTTGATAGCTAGCGTTGGTGACACTTCTAATATACTTACTTGAAGTAAAGTTAAATTAATTGCATTTACACCCATAATATCCGCCCTGTATATAAAATCCCGCTGCTAGGCACGGGCCTCTTCTCAGTAAGAACAATCACTCTAGTCCAGCCCGAGTTAAAAATTACATAATTATCATCAAAAACATCGTGTATGTGATCGTGGAGAATTCTCAGATTTGCAGGTTCCCTCGAGGTAGTTTCCCTCACCGTTAAAGGGAGTGATTTTTAACTAATAGATGTTCCCGCGTTTATCTTTACTGCGCCTCCCTCGTGGGTTGTAGCGTGATTATATAGCGTATAGCCTTCCTCGATACATAGACTATCCAACATTAAAAGACTTTTTCAAATCGAACCAGTAGTTCCTGAGATTAGCGCTTTCAAACAAACAAACTCTTCAACTTTATAATATTAGTATAGATTTAATTATAAATCACTTACACTTATTTCTGGTAATAAAATGCGATGATGTGCGATATCCATTAGGCAGCCTAGATTCAGAAAGTGATCTAAACTGTGGATCTGCATTATAAACATTGCCGATTAGTGATGCGACGCGAGTTCAATTTTACACCCGAGTTACTCGAGCCATTTTACGGTTTTATTCGAATATCACTCGAATGCCGAGTCAATTTAGTAGGTCTCACGTATACAGATAACATATATCACAGTCGTTTTTATTTTTCCCGTAAATTTGCGTTACGTACTCGCATACGTTTAAGCCTGTTTATTTATGTTTGTCCCGCCAGCGGCAGCGCGAGCTAGTAACTTGAGTCCGTGTGAATCCGAGTCGATATTTTTTGACTCGAATACGTTTTAACCGTAGTAATTCGAGTCTCTCGAGTAACATTGTAATCGAGTCGCACGACTATAGCTGATATACTATATGTAAAGATATACAGTGCTAATGGTAAGCGGATGGTATGGATACTTGCGAAACACGGGGACTACACGCGCTATGCGTTCTCTTAATAAAAGAACGTGCCGCTACTGTACCTAAGGGATGAAGATTTAAGTTGCGGATTCGAATCCCACCCATTGCATTACCGACGTGAATCCACTAATAACCAGTAACTTCTATTATTGAGTAGTAGTATTGAGAACCAGCTGTGGCATCGATCAAATATACCATAGATCGTCGCTCGAAAAACGGCCCCAACAAAACTGTGCATAAATCAGTCGTATGCGCTATATTATGCACCTGTCTCACTCACTGTTGCGTGGGCTGCTCGTAAGCGAGAGCGAATCGACACCACTACTACGGTGGAGACCGTACCATATACTTAGTACGCTTGCGTATCGCGAGTAACACACTTAGGACGCTTTACATTGACGCGTTTTAACTAAACTATTACAAAATGTTTCTCAGTGGTCGTTCAATGGTTATTCCGGTTAATTCCTGGATTGCATAATAAATGCAGACACTTATAAGTAAGTAGTACTGGTCAGTGCCACATATTGACGCGGTTTTTGTATGAGAATGTGCATCTATGGTATATTTGATCGAAGAGCTGTGGTAACAATAATAAGCAGCCATGTTTTATTACATTTACTGAACGGATGCGAGGTACTTTTCCAGTCGGGTTTTTATTTAGAGTAAACCCAGGTTTTAACGCGTGTTCCTACGTCTTTTTATATTGGTAACGAGTGCCCTGCATTGAGCCACGATCACGACACGACGCGTCATACAGTGTTAAGAGGGTGTACCGAAACGCGATGTTACGCGTATACTATGCGTATGTGCCGCGTTCGTCGCTCACGCAGGGCACTCCATGACCATGGGCTTGGCATGGTACGAGCGTGACCTCGGTGATGCATGAAGACTCAGGTTCCATTGCCGGGTCGGACAGTGTTATTGGGCTTATCTGACAAGAAATTCTTAGCACTGATTCTAGCACTAAGCCCGGTTTACTGCAATAGGGTCATCCCCTACTAAGTGGGACCAACAATCATAGCTAGCGAAACACTTTCGGGATATAGGCATGATACTTTTTATGTATATACCTACCACTCTTCCTTTTTTTATGGATTAGGGTGCAAACGACCAGACGGATCGCCTGATGGTAAGCGATTACCGCCACCCATGAACACCTGCAACACCAGAGGAGTTACAAGTGCGTAGGAGTATGCTCTTTTCTTGAAGTGTTGAACTAGTTACTGACTATTGATTATCTATTTCCTATTATAGATCTGTCGTTATTTAATATATAGAGATGAGAAAAAGACATACATCATATTTGTTGACTATAACTAACTAACTTCATTAATTAATATTGGCCCTGAGACAAAATAAACAATAATTATTATATAATATTGCAGCTTTTGAAAATACTTCACTTTCATCATCATCATCATTTCAGGCTATTGCAGTCCACTGCTGGACATAAGCCTCCCCCAGGGTGCGCCACTTCACTTTATTTAATTACAAAGATATTAGGTACTATAACATCATAACATGGTTGGTTGATGTCTGAGCTATGAAGATATTTTTGGATAACTAATTAATATCGTTTATTTAGAGGTCTCTGAACTGAAGCTTTTAGGGCTTTGTCTTGACAATCTTTAGTTCGTCTATTTGTCTATGCCGGCATTACGGGCGAATCGCTAAACGGATATGACGCGATTGGTACCTAGAAGTCCAAGTTAAAATGCTATTGTTTCAAATATTTATAAGTTAGACTTTTATACGGCAATTCGGACACGATTTTAACTATTAAAACTTAAAATTAAGTTACAATCAATATCTATTACTAACATATGCCTAAATGGTGCCTCCCTTCCAAATTTTCGACCCAGTGGGATCTTTTGTGTCGACACTGTCCCAATAACGACTACCATAGATGTTCATGGCAGCTGGGACCGACGGCTTAACGTGCTTTCCGAGGCACGGAGCAGGCGATAATTGTCAATCAATACGCACATAATTTCGAAAAGTCAGATAACTTCCGAAAGTCAAAGGTGCGCGAAGTGGGTTCGAACCCGAGACCCTCTGCATTGCAGTCTGTTGGTCTCCCCACTGAGCTATCGCTGCTCACAATAACCGATCTTAATCGATTAAAAACTGTCTCCGGTCACTCCATTTGTTACAAGAAGTGTTTTTATTTTTTGTGATTTATAAATACAACTCCCACATTAAAAATAATTCCTGTGTCGCGAGGGATTATACAAATATTTAAACCATTGACACAAATAACATCCAGACTGGGAACAACTATTTGTGGATCACATAAATTTTTGTCCTGTGTGAGCATCGAACTCACAACACTCGGCTCAATGTCAGTGGCGAGGCGACCACTTAAGGATTTGGCACACTGGATGCGTTCTGCGGTCTGCGGTCAGGTCAAAGTGAACGCTGCCCGCATTATGTATGAATAACATTGTCGGTCAGGGCAATCGGTCAGCGGTCCGGGCAGGGAAACCAGTCAGCGATGCGGGCAGGGCAAGCAGCGGCATTTGACTGCGTGAATCAGTGGTAATCAGTTCTTTTGTGTTTTAATCGAGCCGTGACCGTTGCCCTGCCCGTGCCCTCTGTCCGCCACCCGCTGCCCGCCTACCTACCCGTACGCGTCCTGCCTTACCCCGCGTTCTTTGATCATGCTCGCATGGTCGGATCGCTTATTTATACCTACAATATATATAGAGACCGACAATGTTGTTCATACATAATGCGGGCAGCGTTCACTTTGACCTGACCGGAGACCACAGAACGCATACAGTTTGCCAAATCCTTTAGACCACTACGCCAGCCGTGCAGTCAAATATTATGTATATTGTGCTTGTATGTCATATTACTAAAGCACCGCTAAGGCTAAATCGTGATTGTTATACACTGATGGTAAAATCGAAGAAGGCTATAAAGAGCTTGGTTCCTTTATGCGACACACGGCGCGTAAGATGCACGCGTCAAACGCACTCGAGTGACACACACTTGTCCACCGTGACCGAAATTCGGTCTATAAGCACTGTGCCAGACTCCGTACTAATACTGGGAATTTCTCGATACTCCCAATAACATCTTCGACACGAAAATCGAACCCAAGACCTCATTCACAGTAGTCGCATACCATTAGCGATCGAAACAGTCTTGAAATTATTCAAATACGTAAAAAATAATTGTAAACACAAACATTACTCGAGTCAAATTAGTTTAACCTGTGACCGTTATGTTATAACATTTGTTCAGGCACTGAATTATCTAAAAAAGCATATTTTCATAATATTTTCATACGCTTACGCGATTGTTACACGCATAACATCACTATCAAAATTGCGCCTGGTCTGTCTTTTCCATGCTTACGGACCTCCGTAAACCCGAAAAAGACCAGACGCAGGTCAGTAAGGTTAGCGAGTCAACCGGAAGAGACTGGGCGGGTCAGACTGTGGTGATATTGATATAATTTGTAAAAAATAAAATGCTATATTGCAGTGAAAATAATGTATACGGAATTTTTGTCGCCGTTTTTCATTATACGGAGTCTAGGTCTAGCCGATCGAAATGTCGACACATTTATCAATGACTAGATTTTGCGCGCGAATTTGCTCGCTTAAATATTGGTTAGATTAGATTATTAGTAACAGTTCTTTTTCCTGGATGAAACAGAAAAGTAAATAGAGTACCTCCTATGTACTTTTCTGTTCCCCTGTCATGTATGCGAAATTTAATAGTTAATTTCATTTTTAATACAAGGCTGATTTTGTTATATAGCAGTCCTTTTTTTTATACAGCTAAGGTGGCAAACAAGCATACGGCCCACCCGATGGTAAGTGGTCACCGTAACCTATGGACGCCTGCAACACCACAGGCATCACTTGCGAACGCGCAAGGCGCGCACTTCCTTTCCTTAAGAAAAGGAAGTGGGAAGGAGAAGGAAGGGGAAAGATGGTGATTGGGCATCCGGCACTCTCACTCACCGAACGAAACACAACAGTAGGAATATTGGTATCTCACGTCGATATTCTGTGAGAGGGTAGTCGGTCCCCGGTCGAGCCGGCCCATTCATGCTGAAATCAGCGAGGCTCTACTACTCAGAAATGTGATTTCACTCGGAACATTTTGCGGCACTACGAAATTAAAAAAGAACTTTAAGCTAATAATGTCGTTAGATACGTTACTTTTTTATCTACACATATCATATTATTCGTTTACATTTTTTACCGTTGCCGTGATGATTCATCGCTACCTCTTCACACAAAATTAGTAAAATCGTGTTAAGTATCTTTTGTTAAAATTAGTACCTATACGATATGCGCATTTATCCTCTACTAGATGTGCTCGCGGTTTCACCCGCGTTTATGATTACTGCGCCGACCCAGTAGGTCGTAGCGTGATGTTATATAGCCTATAGCCTTCCTCGATAAATAAGCTATCCAACAAAAAATATTTTTCAATTCGAACCAGTAGTTCCTGAGATTAGCGCGTTCAAACAAACAAACTAACAAACATACAAACAAACTCTTCAGCTTTATAATATTGGTATAGATTACTCAAAATAAAAATTAATATATATTTTCAAAATTTATATATATATTATTTATTCCACGCAGCTTATCTTGTGCATGTGTGAGTTTTAGAATCGTGTCAATGTAGATTCAACTACGTATGATTCTATACTTGCATGTTTTGTAAACGCGTTTTTACATTGGTGTGACAATGCTATAAACATGTAACGTACCGTTTAAATATGGTCACCATTCTGAGAGTTAAGTTTTCATCTGATACACAATGACAAATATGTATAAACGTATTAAGTATTATCGCGTTCAGTCAAATTGAAAATTGGACACTATCTAATGTGCTCACTATACCTAGCGTGGACACTTTTTCGTGCGATCTAAGTACGGTAAGGCCACATCCATGATTTAAATCTTTGGTTTACAAAATACCTACTGTCTTACGTTTACGTGAATGTTGTACATTAAAATTAAACTATTGAACTACTACTCAAATTTTAATACAACTTTAAGCTATTTAAATTATGTAACTATTCGGATTTACACTTTGCCCGACGCCGACGTTTCGGTTGCTATTCAGCTGCCATAGTCACGAAAAGATTAACCCGTGACCATGGCTGCTGAAAAGGTACCGAAAAGTCGGAAAAGTATTAATCTAAATAGTTTAATAGTTACAAAATTATGTAGTATTGTTTTTAAAATAAACACCGCGATAATATCCGTATAAAGTAGATTCATTTCAATATTTTTTGTAGTTTTTAATTTAGTTTATGTTTGGCTTATAAGTTAAACTCACAAGTATAGAAACCCCTTAGCCAATTGACGTAGGACAACGCCCGATATGTAGGTAGCAAAGTATGTTTCCATGTTACGCTTACGCCCACTGCTTTGCCCGCGTGTATTGTTCAGAATAAAAGCGCCCGACGCGCCGTCTAATCCATATGAAACATCTGTTCAATGTTTGGGTATTGCGAGCACTTTTAAACGGTTTCATTTTACTGGAAAGAATCGTGACAATTTTACTCGGAGGCTTAGCGGTAAAGTCTCGGCACTATTCCTGTCTTGGCCTGGCGGTTGTTATTGAGATGTTCTGTTAAGTAATTCTCATTGGCAATTTGGATTTTTTAATGTGGCTGGTAGACGGCCATAGAACCGCCACTTACTATGAGGGACTTCAAACTATAGCTGAAGAAATTTGTGTGTAATAAACCACTGCCTAACGGAAATAAAGGTGTGTGTGACTATGTTTGTATGCAACCTTCGAAATGGTGTCTTCTAAGACACGGACGCCCAGGTGCGATAGGTAGACTCGCATTTGACGCACGCAACCGGTGTTATTTTACTTTTATGCGAAGTGTACCTTCGATGTGAAGTATATCTTCGATGCGAAGCTGCACAGGTAGTGAATTCGACTGCTTTGCTTAACGTCTAGGGTTCAATTACTGGGTTAGTACGATTGCCTATTACGTGAGGCCTATAACCATAGCTGCTGTAGGTGTTATATGCGTGAAACTATATATGTACATATGTATATTTTAAAGTTATTAGGCATCATCATTAGTCGTAAGGCTGGGACCATAATAATACTAATACACACATCATCATCTAACCCAAACTAAGCAGAGCTTGTATTATGGATACTAGACAGTAGATAAACATACATATACACTTTTTTTTTTGTAAATACATAAATACCTAGAAACACCCAGACCAAGACAAACATCCATGTTTATGCACACAAATGTTTGATTTGTGCGGGAATCGAACCCGCGACCTCAGGCGTGGCAGTCGGTTACACTAACCACTACGCCATCGAGGCCGTACCATGACTTCTTTGTCTTATTAGTTTTTTCATGCTGCATGATCATGAGCAATTTTGATTTTGCTTTTGTCACGTTTAGTTAACCTCTAGCTATCACTAATGGGAAAGCACTGGTCTGTCCACTTAACCTTCCCCATAATTTCGCATGCAAATAAAATACGCATATCAGATTTTAAACTACTTTTTCCGTCCCCTTCTATTCTAGACAAAATAATATATCCTTGAACTGTACCTATACGTTTCAATGCAAACCAAAATTAACATTTCTTTGACAATAGGGTAGGTGCCTGCCATGTTGGATTTTTTCTTTATTTTATATGCAACAGCAAATAGCACTAAACAGATATATTTTATGGATTTAGTAAAAATACAACAGCTAATTTTTTACCTTTGTGTACAAATTAGTTTACATACTTAGTAGCTGACGTCTCCATTTCGGAATAAATATATGCCTGTGCCAGAATTTACGTGTTCCGCTCAATTTTCTTTTCTTGTGATTAGTGGCCAACCTGTTGTCAAGAGTTGTTCAAGCCGCCCGTAAGCCTAGGTGTGAGGAACACCGCGGTTGTTTTAGTCGGTTCAGCCCAAATCCATCTTAGGGGCTGGATCCCGACATAACCCCGTCGCCCGCCCCAAAACCGGCGATTGGGAATGTGATTGCACATTTCCACGAGTCAAAAAAAAGGCCTCTGACATGGCTTAACGACTGCTCTGAATTTGACAACAACCGGGACCGACTTATTACGTGTCCTCCGAAGCACGAAGACGCTCAGATGAAATACCACTAAGCGGTCACCCATCTATAGACTGACCGCACCCAACGTTGCTTAACCTCGTTAATCGTTTATCGATCAGTGAGTGCAACTGGCTATGAGCGTTTATCGCTTTTTACCTTATACGCCTGCATTTGTGACGTCACAATATTATCGTAACTCCTTTCTTGAATTTGCGCCATCATTTGACAATTGCTCCTTTTTTATTTGTACATACATACTCTCATACAACTATAACATCTATACTTCGCCAATAATGCGTTCAGGTCTCACGTGACAGGTACCGTTCCTATTATCATCTACCGGGCAGAATGTGTCAGAACTGGGGCTGTGAGACAAGAGCTAATGAAAAATGTCATATATTAATTGATGTGGGTACTTTTCAAACTTTATTGTCCAAACCATTGTCCGAAGGAGCAATTTTACTTTATAGAATCTATACAAATAAATAAAATTGAAGTGTCTGTTTGTAATGTCAGAATAATAGCTTTTCATCTAATGCATATGAAAGTATATAACGTACATAAACGAAAACATCTTAAAATTTTTGTCTGTCTGTCTGTCTGTTTGTTCCGGCTAATCTCCGAAACGGCTGAACCGATTTTGACGGGACTTTCACAGGCAGATAGCTGATGTTATAAGGAGTAAATTAGGCTACTTTGATTTTAGAAAAAAATTGGTTCCGCAGAGACAAACACTTTTTAGTTAAAATCTACGCGGACGAAGTCGCAGGTAACAGCTAGTCTTAGAATAAGATTGAAAGTTCCTATAATTATGTTTAGGTTACAATGGGACTGGCATGGTCTTATTTGTGACTAAAAGCCCCTAAATAAAGAGTAAAAAATAAAAATAAAAAATCTACCGGGCAGAGATCCAGACTCCACATTGCTTGACAACACCCAGTAACACTACCCACCCCGAGAAACACAATACCTCGTGCACAACAGTCGCATTCAGTGCCGCTGCGCCACCACACCTGGTAGGTATATTTTAATTGCGAATGTAATAATTCTATTTATTACCTTTCAGCAGCAAAACCGCTGACGACAGCCCCTACAGCTGAGGCAGGACATATTATAATTTTTTTTAAAGACACTCGACTAAATTGGCGTTTAACTGTTAGTCGTATAAAGTTTAGTCACGTGGTACGAGCAAATATTATAAACTAAGTGCGTCCTCAACTCGACATTACTGAAAGACGGCTATTCAATACAACTGCGACGAAAAATATGACATTGAGAAGATTATGATATAGTTGTCTTTAAATGTAGTTTTTTATGTTCTGAGGGGATAGTTTACATTTAACTGGTTTTAAACGTTGAATAATAATAGTTTGAAAGCAATGTTATTTGAAATAAACCGTGATAAATAAATCTTTTTTTATTTTTTTTTATTTTGCTCGTCAAAATGACCACACTCCACCTGATGGTAAGCAGTCGTGTGGTCTAAGAGCAGTGGCCTCCACATCGCCCCCACAGTAGCCGAGGCGATGTTGAGGTCTCTACTTTGACGGCCTGAGAAGATGCTTTTTCACGCCCCGCTTAAAGAACCCAGGATTGAAGGAAGAAGGAAACACGTGCCTTGGCAGAGAATTCCATGCCTTGGTCGTTCGGCAGAGATATGAGGACCCAAACTTTTTGGTACGCGCTCTAATCGACTCTACCGTGTAAGGATGGCATCTGAGCCCAGCACGCGTTGTTCTGGATAGGAAAGGGGAGGGCGGGATAAGGTGGAATAACTCTTCAGAGCACT
Source organism: Catocala sponsa (assembly GCA_963564715.1). Taxonomy (NCBI): domain Eukaryota; kingdom Metazoa; phylum Arthropoda; class Insecta; order Lepidoptera; family Erebidae; genus Catocala; species Catocala sponsa. Next base: position 6,867,661 of record OY751326.1, read on the forward strand.
CCCCGTGGTATATTCTGTAGAAACATGCCAATGAGGCAATGTCACTACGGAGTTGCAGAGGTTCGAGTGAACTCGTGACCTCTGGATCTCCGATGATACGGACAGCCCGCCGCTGTAACCGATCGAGACCGTCCAGCAAGTACTGCGCGGAGCCATCCCAAAGATGAGAACAGTACTCCACGCAAGGGCGCACTTGTGCCTTATACAATAGGCACAGTTGCCCAGGCGTGAAGAACCGCCTCACCCTGTTCAGAACTCCGAGTTTTCGCGAAGCTTGCTTAATGACGCTCTCGATATAGGTTTTCTGATTAAGGGAGCGGCAAAGATCCATACCTAAGATGGAGAGACTGTCACGTATCACCAGTGGAGTGTTCTTCAGAGAAGGGAGGGGAAGGAACGGAGACTTTTTTGTTGAGAACGCGCATGCTTTGGTCTTCTTGGCGTTGAACTCGACCAAGTTCTTGGCACCCCATTCATAGATGCGGTCCAAGGTCCGGTCAAGTTCAACGACAAGATTCTGCCTTTTCCCCTCAACCTCAGCCTGTTTGGCCCCAGGATGTCCGAGATATCGCCCATGCACGGTACTGTCGTCCGCATAACAATGTATGTTGCCGAGATTCACATATCATTGATATGCAGAAGAAAGAGCGTAGGGGATAAGACAGAACCCTGAGGCACTCCTGCATTGACCTGCATAAATTTGGAAGCGCAACCGTCGCAAAGGACCCGAATACGACGCTTCTGCAGGAAACTTGCAAGCCAGGTGCACAGTTGAGGGGGCAAGCCATAGGCCGGAAGCTTGGAAAGAAGAGACCGGTGCCAGACTCTGTCGAAAGCTTTGGCTATGTCAAGGCTGATAGCCAAAGACTCGCCGTGCTTGTCCATAGCCTCACCCCAGAGGTGCCTGACGAACGCTAGAAGATCACCCGTTGATCGTTTAGACCGAAAGCCGTATTGGCGATCATTGATCAACGATTGATCCTCCAGGTAGCGGACAATTTGGGTGTTTATAATCCGCTCGAACACCTTGGAAAGCACCGAGGTGATAGCTATGGGTCGATAGTTGCTTGGCTCGGAACGGTCCCCCTTTTTGGGAATCGGTTGAACGTTCGCTTCCTTCCAAGCCTAAGGCACAATGCCTGCGACGTAAGACGTCCGGTATAGGCGCGTAAGTGTGGGAGACAACTCCGCAGCACATTTTTTAAGAACCACAGCTGGGATGCCGTCAGGTCCACTGGCTTTCCGAACATCGAGAGACTGCAGTATCGCACGAACGGTTCGTTGCCTGATACATGTATCAGGCATGGTGTAGCCGCAGTTGGCAATGTTAGGCGGCTGCGAACCGCAGTCATCGATTCGGGAGTTGGCCGCAAAGAGATTTGCAAGCAGATCTGCTTTCTCCTGCGGCCGATGAGCCAGTGATCCATTCGGATACCTCAGAGGGGGCAGCATGGTCTGGCAGAAGTTGGACTGCACGGCTTTGGCCAGGCGCCAATAGCTACGACTGCCCGTAGGATGCGCCATTAGTTCCTGGCCGAACCGTGCGACGCGCTGGGCATCCGCTCTTAAGTATGCCCTCTTGCAGACCTTTGTGGCTTGGTTGAACGCTGCCTTCAGGTGATCCACGTTAGGGTCGTGGAGAGTGCGAGCCCTGGTCCAAGCGCGATACGCTGTCTGTTTGCGTTCAACAGCATCGGCGCATTCACGCCCGAACCAGAGCCTTTTCCTGCCGCCGCTCGTGACATCACTGTATGGAATATAATATTCCATACCCAGGATGATTTCACCAGCGACAGCAGTAGCGCTCTCTGATGGATCCCTGTTCTCAAAGCAGCGTTGAGCCCAAGGGATGGATGCGAAGTATTCCCGCATTTCATCCCAGTCTGCTGACGAGTAGTGCCACAGTCGTCGTCTTGCCTCCCCGGGTCGTAGGGGCGTAACAACAACAGCTGTGGCACAAACCAGACAGTGGTCTGAGGTGCCCAAAGGAGCACGAATCGACACACTGTACCGGTTCGGGTTACTCGTCAGCAGCAGATCGAGCAGAGAGGGCGCCTGACCTGCAATATCTGGTATCCGGGTGGGCTGGAGTACCAGTTGAGACAGGTCATGCGTGAGAGCGAACGCATGGGCAGTTCGTCCCGCGTGGTCTGTTTTGGGAGAACCCAACCAGGTCTCATGGTGGGCATTGAAATCTCCCAAGAACACCAACTCAGCGTTCGGAAACCGCTCCTGCGCGTCGTCTGCCGCCTGACTCAGGTAATTGAAGAGTCGAGTTGTCTCAGCGTCTCCTGAATGGGATCGGTAGAGGCACATGTAGATTTGGCTGAAAGAGCCATGATCTACGTGTACCCAAAGGACAGAGAAGGAAGGGTCCTCTAGGCATTGTAGACGGCGACAGCAAATATCCGCCCTAACAAACAAGCATACCCCGGCTTTCGCGAGGAAACACTCCTCTAGCACGTAGCCGGGATATTGCAGGTAGTTCGTGTCTGCAGGACGGCGTATTTGTGTCTCCGTTAGAAAAAGCATTGCCGGCCGAGCCGTCTCCAGGTGGTGATGGACGGCATTAAGGTTAGCGTGGAGTCCTCTGATGTTAATAAACTCCACGACACAGGAAGCAGCAGTGGGGGTACGGCGATTGGCTGCTGTTGAACGACAATGCTTTGTTGGTACTGCCATAGAGTGAAAGGAAGGGGAAGCGTGAAAAAAAAGAGGCGGCTATTCTCGCAGTAAAGTGGGGCAAGGCGCAGAGCAAGTTTTGTTATATAACTGTATGGTATGGCGATAGCCGATCCGACGGACGGAAGGACCCCCGTACCCTCCCGAAAGTGGTCGCCGGGACCCACCCTCCGGTCACCATCCGGCACGACGAGCCACCTGGAGATTATGCGCGGCATGATAAGGCAGCCAACCTAGTTGGTTAGACTCGGTTGGGCCTCTGGACTATACCGCGGGCGGCCAGCAGAGCAATCAATATAAAGTAGTTTAATTTTAAACATTCGCAAAACGTAAGACTTTTTATTGACAGAGTTAGTTTTATTTTGGCCAAACGACGCAAATATTTAAACAAAATCGCTACAATAAAACATTAATTTTATAACTTTTTTTACTGTCGAAAAAAAGTAACTTCATATTATTTCAAAAAGTCCATTCGGAATATCCAGTTTCAGCTACAATTAAATTCAACTGAGCCCAAATAACAAAGTAATTTATAAAATTGACGTAGTCGTAAAAATTAAATTGATACGAAGTTTTCTCTAACCAAACCCATAATATGTTAGTTGCATTCCTACACAATCGGTTTAAAGAAAAAGGAAAACGCAACCGGAGCCACTAAAGCAAAAAAAAATTTCCGAAGAAATTCTTCTATTAGTGATAAGTATCTATACCTCTACGATACGTGAGCATGCTTGGAACATTACCTCTCTCCCTCGTCTCATAACAGATCTCATAAAAATTTTGTATACAGTACAACTAGCCGACTGTAGTCAACCACAAGTGAAGCCACTAAGCTTAGTTCCGATAACCAGCTGGTTGATTCAAGATCCCAAAGCTTGAACATCGTCAAAAGGTTTCCAGTCGATCGGTTTTCTATATGATTCCTATCGGCCGAGTGCAGTGAAACAACGCAACATGCCTCCTAACTTATCTACCATCGGACGACGGCAGACATACAGATCAGCACCATCGGTATATGGTGGATATTCCACCTATATTACGTACTTTGCTTTACAGTTATCTTGCGTACCATCTACAATTGCTATTAAGTTAGTATACTGAGTGTCAAGTCGCGAGTGAATACGTAGTTTGTGGGTCTAGTCGATTACATTGTCGCCTAACATCATGAATAGTGATGTGTATATATATATTCGAGAGATATTCGAATATTATTGTGCAGAACGTGATACCTACTTTGTATGGTTAAGAAAGTTTACGCATTGTGTCATTTGCCGAACGCAACGTCACACATATGTTTATAATAATTATAGGTTTTTAAATGTTATTTATTTATTTGGCCTATATTTTCAAAATATTGTTTTACACTCTCAGATCAATCTCTTTTTACAATATCCGCAACATCCCTGCTACACACAATGACTCATCAACCTAGACTGTTTGGACTTTGAACTATTAGAAGTTGAACGCTGCGAATCGTGCGAGAGAGTACGTTATATTTTTGTTAGTTTGTCTCATTCTTGCTGAACGGGCCGCGGGCGTCGCTGCACGCGCTAGTGCACCGTGATGGGTCTAAACCACTATGCACTGTCCCTTTCCGACGATTCTCTATTATGTATGTAGCGTAGTTATGCGTATATAGGGTGTCTAACTTGATGTGTAGCCGTGTGTACAACTTGATTGAAAACTGTATGTTTTGTGTTCCTTTGAAGAAACGTGCACCTCAAGTCGCAACGGCACACCGGTAGAATGGTGGTGTAACTTTAGTCTATATATAATAAAAGAGTCGATTATCAAATACGATTCCGATCAGTCGTACTGATATTTGAATAATTGTGAAAGTTTGTGAAGACGTTAAGATGTTTGTGACTCAATCATGCGTAAACCGTCGAAGACGTTTATATGAAACTTGGCACATAAATAGGTCATGTCCTGGATGCACACATAGTATATGACACACAGGATATTTCATCTAAGTAATGCGTTTCCATACCGCAGGGACAGTAGCTAGTAAGTACTAACGAAAACGGATCGCTAACCACATTATGACAGAGGACTCAAACTCATGTAGAGTTTGAGGTACGAAGTTGAGATTCTAATTTGTATGCATTGCATTAGATTCATAAGTTCAAAAAATAAACACGAGTGATTGCGAGTTAGCCTTATTATTTTATGCACTGTTTAAATTCTTGACTACCAAACTCTCCAATGTCATAAATTTGGCACCCCACAACCATAGCAATATTTCAAGTTTTTATTAGTTAGAATCATTGATATATACATCAATGGTTAGAACTGAGTAATAATACGTCAACCAGTAAATCCTTCCATAATTTTTTGCTTCTAATAGCCTACCTTTTGCATATAACAGAAAGGCACGGTCATAAAGGTTATAATTTTTTTCTTTTTAATAGCTTCTATCTTCGAAAAGTACTTTTTATATATGAATATAATCATTTAAAAATCATAGATTCATGATTGTTTGTGGCAATATAAAAAAGAAATTTGCCTTTTCGGCTTTTCTGTCAGTGTTATCGCTTATGAACATTTTATCACAATTGTTCCTTATAAGATATTCATAACTGTAATACTATCAAATTGAAAAAGATTTTATGAGCTCTGAATTTTTGTATGATTGGCATTATTTACTTTAATTATGGCCATCACCTAAGACTATACTTTAAAATCATTCTGTATATTGCATTAACCCATCTATATAGGCTGAAGTATAAGGCAGATAAGCAGCTGCAGATATAAGCGGGCTAACAGACTATTACTAAATCTAAATCTAACCTAGCTTTATACAGATTTATGATAGAATTCGGGTATTTAATCATTTGAACCTTTAAACATTTTGGAATTGTAATCTAAGGATTTGATAAAGAATTCAAAATAGGCCTTAAATGTAAATGTGATTCTATAAAAAGTTGTTACAATTTAAAAAAAAAAAACATAGATTGCACAGATAACACAGTGGTTAAAGAGGTTGCCTCACCACTGCCACGGCGCCAATTGTTGTGGGTTTAATTATCATAAGGTATAAAAGTTTTTATGATTGACAAATATTTGTTTTTAGACCGGATGTCCTTTGTTTATGTATTTGTAAAAATCCTCGGTGACATAGGGATTATCCCTAATGCAGAAAATGCTCTTTCCATAATAATGTTTGTGAGTTTTGTATTTGGAACAATCTATGTTAAGGTATATGACATGAGAATATCATATGATGATAATATTTTATGTGAACAGTGTGCTACAATGCAGTATAACGATATTCTGTAAACACAAATGAAATAAAATCTTTCTAATTTACACCTTGTGATCATATGATTCGAATTCATAATCCGAAAGGAAAACTGCCATGGCTTGTTATTAATCATATATGTATTGTTAAATAATTCATACTTCTATAAATAAACAAAAAATAATACTAATATAATAAAGAGAATGACACAAAAACGAAATTAGCATTGCAGTAACATATAATAGCAAAAGAAAAACAATAGCATATATTTATGTATATCATATTATTTATATAACATACAACTTTTAGCCATAAATTATGTCAAATTATGTGAATTAGAATGGAAAATTCGCAGATGCCATATTATTATAATAAAATTAATTTGTTTCAATCAAACACACAATTATATGCAACTTATTTTACCATATGATGACATTTATAAATAATTTGCTGTTGTTATAAAAATAATTATAAAAACAGGTAAATAAAATCAATCATAAATAATATAATAATCTTAGTGTCAGTTGTATATATGTGTGAATTTGTATATATTAAAGTATTACAGAAATAATTATCTATTTTTATTTATCAGTGACATTATATTGTCTAAATGCCATGTTTTATTACTTAATTGTAGTCTATTATGCATGTATAAATAAATATAATAATTTTAAGTACCATAAAATGTGAATGTATATTTTATAATTCAAATACATCTTTCATGTTTAAAAATTATATTAAACCATTGCATAGAGATAGCCGACAGAACAAGGGTTTTTTTATGTATCAAACAAGCAATTTACTTATGTGATATGCTAATGGGGAAAACCTAAGGAAAAAGGAAGCTTTATTTTGGTAAGCAACAAAGTGTTGATATTCTTTTAGTCTGGTAAAAGATAATTATGTTGTTTAAAAATGAACTAGTCATTTGAATTGTACAAATAATTGACACATATTTTAGATTATCTATATCACTCTCTCTTCAAGTAGATCCTTATTAGTATAGACTTACAGCATAACAAATTAATGTCTTGATAATATTGTTACTCTATATAGAAACTTAGTTATTAATGTCTTTAACTACATTTGGACTAATTGAATTAAATATTTATTTATAGAAAATATATAAACACTTGCATGTAATTTTGACAGCATTATTTCACTGATGCATGAAACTATACATATAAATAGGTATCCTTAATAAAATGAGCATGGCCATCTATTTATAGGTATCCTCCAAAAAGTCTCACCTTATATCACAATTTTTACAAGTAGCAGTACTTATATATATATATATTAATATCCTAAGCATTGCAACAAGAGAATAACAAAATTCCAGTATATTCAAATTTAATTGTAATTATGAAGTTGATAAAATAATCTCAACCAAAATATTTTTGATTTAAATTCAAGTGAATAAAAAATATCACTGATGCTTACATTGGGTGGTATATATGACTGGGTTAATCCCACAACAAAGTTATATGACTAATGGGCAATTATAATATAACTAAATGAGTTGTCAAAATAAAGGATTGCTTTTCAGATGTGTTTCACATTCCTTATAATTATCTAATATTTATTCAAGTTATATACAGTAACATTTACTGTGTACAACTTGCAATGCTGTGATATCCCAAACGTTGTATCAAGATTAATGAATAATATAAAGACGAAAAAGAAGAGGTTCATTACAAAAACAGAGTTGCTGTCACAATTCTATGTTAACCACAACTACTTAGTTATTAAAATTAAGTGTTGACGTTATAATAATGCAAAACGATAATACGAGCCGCACGTGAGGTCAAAACTATGTTTTTTAACACGAAACATGCATGAATATGGTAAAAATCGACATTGATATTGATAAATGATACATTTTATGAACCATGACGATTTGCATCGCAATACGATATTTTGGGCTCTAGGTAACTTTTTATAAAATCCCTGACATAATCTATGTTATCATTGTTTTCTTAAAATTATAGATAAGTTGTAAATTGTGGAATAAAACGTAAAAAAGGCCACACTTTATGAAAATTATGACATCTGAAAATTGCCACCTAGGCAGTCGTCTGATCGTCTGAACACGCCATGATTACTAATTTATCATTTATGAATATCAAAAGGTAGAATACTAGCGCTATGAAAACAATATTTTTTTTATAATTACCTTACAAATAACTCGAACAGTCATCACAAAAGTAACACATATAGCTTCTACCCACTTCAAAACATGATCGGTCAGCAGCCGTGAAACATAGACTAGATAGAACTTTGCAATATATATACATGAAAACTACATGAAGTGGAAAAACTGACTGACAGTAAAATTTAAATGACAAATATCAAGAAAATATCTTGATATATATGCAATTTGTAATTATAATCAAATAATGAAAATATTTTTATATGATTTACAATTTCTTTTCTTAAAATTCATGTTTTGTGTTTAATTACACTGCAAGTTGCCGGATAATCAACGGCTAATACTCCTATTAAAATTTACCTTTCCCTAAAAGCACTTTGGCTTAAAATCAAATAAAAGCATGCATAATTAATTATGTAATTTGATTATTAAAATATATTATAAATCTAACTTGGTTGATATTTGGCCTTACCTCAGCGGTGATACACGATTAGGCAAGAATATAATAATTATAAAGTAACTTTATTTGAAATTATTCAAATAATATACTTAACTCCAAATTTGTTGGAAACGCTTATATTTTTTGTATTTTGTTCATTTTACCCGTTTTAATAAACTGCAAAGTTTTCCAATACAAACTACTTACTATCAATAGTGATATATGACTGCAATGGTTTGGTTGATTATCTTACCACCGTATCAAATCTATGATTGCTGTTTAAGATAAATTTTAAGAATTGAGACAGTTTTTCTATTTCTAAGATAAATTGCAAAGTTCTGCAATCCATACCATCAATATTGATGATAAGATGACTGCAATGTTTTGATTGATCATCTTTCCGCTGTATCATATCTATGGTTGCTGTCAATATCATATGTAATTTGTCAAATGTGTCTATTGGTCCAATTTGACAGTATTTCGTTTCATATCTCTTTATTTTTTGGCCCAGTTACCGATCATGTTGCATAGATACCTGGGTCGATAATATCGTTAGTTGCAACCTGCAGTTTTCCCTCATTCCAAGCTAGTCCAATTTCATGAGTGCACGCAGTCAGTGAAAATGGATCTCAAGATAATAACTGCGTTGTTGATGACATTTTCGGCTGCACGTGTAAGTAAATATTTACTATTTGTGCTCCTATTGTGTGTACCATATTTTATAGCAGAAATTCTCTAAATACAGTTAGCCCGGATGTTTAACCGTTGCTACTTCTAATAATGATTAGATGACTTGTATAATCTGAATTAATTGTATAACAAATAATATATTATTTTATTCTCATATGTTTTGTATTATGTTTGTAATCATATAATGCAACCTACAGCTATTTCTGTAATAAGTTTTCCTACTACTGAAAAATCTGTAGGCGTATGTAAATCGAAACAGTATAATTGTAAACATGTCAAATGTTTTTTGTTGAAAATCCTAATTAACTAAATAATTTAGGAATTGTAAGTAAAAGTTCTCTTATTCTATAAATTATTAAGAAAACATTATAAATTAAAAAAATTATAATCTCTATCATGAAGGAATTACTTATAAGGTTGACCATATATAAATTATTTATATTTTTGTCCTTTGCAAGGATCATAATATGTAACATTCATGCCAGTTTAATTGGTGGTGAATCTCTCTCTTCCTAGCTATGTATCCCACATGGTGGTGGGGTCAGCTTTCCTTATTTGTCTCCTCCACTTCGCTCTGTCTTCGACATCATCGTCAGTAACATTGCATTCCCTCTTGTCCTTTAGAACTACATCTTTCCACCTTGTCTTGGGTTTTCCTTTAGGTTTCTGACCGGGGAGGTCAAGCTGTACTGCCAAATTGCCGATGTAGTCTGGTGGTGTCCTTTTCATGTCAGAGGCACGTGCCTTGGGATTTTACTCAAGACAGAGGTCTCCATCTAGGCAATTGCTGTATACCATAAATGAAAGTACTTAAAGTAGTACTTTTATTACTACTACTACTGTACTGTAGTACTACTTTTAGTAGTATTACTAAAAGTAATTTCTATAAAAATAATTATACATCAATGGATCTGATTATAATTCAGTATTGTATGCCTAATCTGTGCTGCATTTACTAAGGCAGCTGTTACATGGGATATTGATGACATACAGCCATAAACATAAATTGATGTGGCCACACCACGTTATATTGCATGATAAAGCATCCATGCTAATAAGAGTGAACTCACACATTAGATAGAAAATGATATTGTACAATTTATAATTCACATGCCATGTTCACACTGTGTTTCAGATTACAACTTAAAATCGAGAAAGGTTCCCATATTATAATATGTATTAGATTGCAACTATGATTTAAATGTTTGATACAGATATGCATAGTCTCACATTCATTTTCCATAATAGGATGAAAATTTATAGATTTCTATTTGCTATTGTGCATAAACATCTATCAAGGTTCATTTACTTTCATTGCATACATCATGCACCCAAAACGATCTTGTAGGCATATAGTGTTGATTCAGCTTTGTTTCATAAAGCATCCAGCATAATTAAAGAATGTTTACATATTTTTAGTAGGCCTCCGTGGCGTAGTGGTTAGTGTAACTGACTGCCACGCCTGAGGTCGCGGGTTCGATTCCCGCACAAGTCAAACATTTGTGTGCATGTACTTGGTCTGGGTGTTTCTATGTATAATATGTATGTATTTACAAAAAGAAAATTATATATGTATGTTTATCCATTGTCTAGTACCCGTAGTACAAGCTGTGCTTAGTGGTGTTGTGTGTATGTGATAGAATATTAATATTTTTTTTTTTTTTTTGTGAGATCCTCGAATGGTTGTTCTGAGTCTGGATGTTTCTTGTATTGATTGTTTGTAAAGTCGCCATATGATACAACAATTATTCATAGTGTGAGAGTTTTCTTTAAATCCTAAATAGTTTGATAAATATTTTATATCCTCTGAGAGCCAAATATTATTGCGTTATTATATTATCATTTGATACATGACTCATGAATGGTGAATAAGAATTAGAAGTAAGAACTCTAAAATTTAATTAAGAAAAATAACTACTTACTATAATTGTTGTAATTAGGGGCAAATGCCAGGTATAATTATGGGATCAGACAACATTTTATTGAGTTTTTGTTTCTATTGTATATGAAGTCTGAAAATGTGTCTCTCGTCTATAATATTAATATCAGCCCTTTATATAATAATAAACTATTCCACTGCTTGGCACAGACCTTTTCTTAGTGTGAGAAGGGTTAGGCCATAGTCCACCATGCTGGCCTGGTGTGCATGCGCATAATTTCATAATTTTTCAAGGTCATGGTTTATCTATGTGCTAAGTTCTTTCAAATCTGTTTAAGGGTTTTTGCATGATGGAGTAACAAACAACAAAATATCTTAACAAATAATCTCAATCTTCAAAAAAAAAATAATAATACCCGTCTGGGGCAGTCGTTAAATCATCATGAGAGTAACACGATCTCGGAGGGCACACTAGCTTTTTAACATATCATCATATCACCTTTACCTTGTAATATAAACAAAAAAAATATTACCAGGTAACTTAAAGCGCACAAACCGCAGGGCAGCTTGGGGCGAGCTGTGTGTCAGTGGCGACACTGCGGTCCTGAATGCCTCAGAGAGTTGATTAAGGCCTCGTCCCCGGCTTGCCTTCACTGGTTGGCTGGGGTGGAACTTCAAGAGCGCCCATAGGACTCTCAACTCTGGCTTGGCTTGATCGGCCGGTCAGAGGAAGGCCGCTAGAGCTATATGCTTGGGGGTGGAAGTGTCATTTTCAAGGTCAAAAGTACGGGGAATCCCGCTCCGGGTTAGCGAGCCCCGTGATGGTGAAACCAGCGCCGCTCACACCGGTGTTGCCCCCTGCTACTTTTAAGGCTTGTATGCATATGGCGGCTATTCAAGGGGCCCATCTAGTGAGTCAGCGAGTCACCCGTCTGCCATTCCGACTTTGTACTAAAACAGTATATCTGGCAGACGCCGTTTATTATCTATAGTTTGCATCATACCAAAGCAATTAACACCCATCCCCTAGAATAAGTAGATTCCATATTATGACTACTATACTAGAATAAGTAGATTCCATATTATGTAGCAATAGTCTTCTACACCTGCCGCGGCTAGTGTCTCGGTAAGTGTCCCATCTCGCTCTAAACTATAACTCTTCAAGGGCCTCTGCATGTTGGACCCATGTCCCCGTGTAAGCCTCCCAAAGGGCCGGGAATTCGCCTAACGTATTAAGGCAATACCTATGAAAGATAAACTTAATAATAATAATAATAAACATTTATTTCAGATTTAAATCCATATTTTGTTAGTAACAATTACTTAAAAACTATGTTAGTATATACAAGTATTATTAAAATTAATTCATATACCTTCCTGCTGCACCGGCCCCGCCGCTATGCCTACGGGTCCAGTGCCACAGGAAGGGACAGTCTAGCTTATCTCTGATCAGCTTAAGGATACTGTTGTTGCTCCGGCGAATCCTTTGCATCAGAGATGCTGTCCTATTTTGCATTATAGCTTCAAAGCTGTCTGTATGCGCCTCAGCAAATATACCTGACACACTACAGAATCGCCGGAGCCTCAAAAGCACCCTGGAAACGTTATTACATTGCACGCGAAGAGCGTTATAGGCCCTCTGAGTATATCTAACCCACAGGCTGCAAGTGTAACAAGTCTGGCAAAATGCTTTAAAAAGAGTGATTTTTACTGCTTTTGTACAACGTGCAAACCTGCGAGCCAGCATGTTACATCGGACCGACAACGCTCTCCGCTCTCTCTCAATATCCTCATCATCATCGAGCTTCTCAGTCAATATGTGACCCAAGTACTTAAATTTTTGTACTCTATTGAGTGATACCGCGTAGAGGTATACAGGGGCACTGATCTTAGTTTCTTTGCACCTACTTGAAACACCATGACTACATTTCTTACACTCCATGCGATATTAATATTATTATTGACTGTCTCTTTGATGTAGTAGCTACTTGCTAGTATATGTGACTGGATAATTAGATGTAGAAAAGGCAGGATCAAACCCCGTGCCGCGCCCACATTATTAACTCCCACATACTCACCTTTTATATTCTAAAATTATTTTCTTTGGAGGATATATCTTTCTGATATTAGTTCTATACATTGGTGCTTTATATTAGGTACTTATGTATGTTTTATTTAAAACGCAATAAATTTAACTATCTACAGAATTACACAGTGGTCTTATAAAACTCGTTTTTATTAACAGGGCCAGTTTTACGAAGACAAGAGATGTCGCTGTATATGCCCCAGTCCCGCTGCGTTGCTTAACAGCACTCTGACTGACAGGAAGGTGTATACTGCAAATGTACCTCCAAGTAAATGGTAAGTATTTGATATGCGACTAGTGAACACAAACTACAGTGGAATAATAGGCCTAGCTTATAAACTGCCTACCATTGGGCACCGGCTGTTACTCAGTAGGCTCAATAGTTCACCATGCTGGCCTATCAAGTTGGCAGTCTTTATATATATTAGTGATGTAACGAATGTTCGCATTCGAGAATATTCGCATAAAAATGGTACAGCGCAGTTTTCGTCGTACTGCGTGATTTCCCAAATAATTTAAAATTTTAAAGCTTTGAAATGAAGAAAGAATATCTATAAAATGTGGTTGAATACGCTTTACGATTTTTGCGATGCAGAATTTCTTATCAGATATCATATCATAAAAGAAATTATGTGCTACTTATATGACTAACATTTTAAAGTAGTGATTTGCTGTATTATATTGAATATACTTTCACCATGAGTTTTAAAGTTGCAAATAATTACAATGATTCAATGTTAACTACTTATATTATAATATTAAAACTCACATATCATGAAATAGGTATAAAAAAACATTGCAAATATAATCGAAGAAAAATAGTTGGAAACTTAAGAACGCGGGTATTTTGTTATTGTTGTTAATAAATGCACTTTTTAAAAAAGCACAATTTTGTTGTTATTATCCATTAGAATATGCAGCAGTTCGTTATGATTATGTATGTAGTATTTAAAAATACCAGTGTATTTCTAACTTTGTACTTATTATTCCAAATTGTGAAAATTGTTATTTTTATTACCGTCTCTATCATACAAATCAGACGGCCAATTTATTTTCTTATAGTTAGCTGATTATTAGGTATATTTAGGCGAAGTGATAAATTACTCTTTCAATAATCAAACTCTTTGAATTACCTAAAGAAAAATTCAGAACGCCATCTGTTAATTAACGAAGGGCTATTGTTCTCAGTAACTGTGAGGGCGTAATACTACCCATAGTTGGCGTTGAGCTGAAAGGGCATGAACAGGAATTCTGTCCTCGATGTGAATGCAAGTACGAGAGGCGGAATACGACAGTTATCATGGTAAGTTTTATAGAACTACTAGATTTAACCGTAACTGCAGGGGAACTGAAGGCAAAATGGTATATTTAAGGGAAAACTAGTCATTATCAACAAAATATAACTTTATTTTAGTTTTTTTTTTATAAAATATTATAAGTAGTAATCGGCCTACAATGCTTATTAATCACATCGTAATCAAATCACATAATTCGTAAATATTGGATGAATTCCAAAGTCTTCTTTGCAGCCCATTTTGCCCACACATTAAGGCACAATGGACTACTGAAAGAGGAAAATGGACCCAATGGTTACAAAGAAAGAAGAAAGTAAGAAAAATTATTTATTTGACACATACCACAAACACATAATAACAAGTATAAAATAAAAATAAATAAGTAGATACAAAAATAAACTTAGCTAAACAAAACCAAATAAAAAAAAATAAACAAAATACATATAAAGTAAGACGCTGGTTTTCAACTGGGTCCTTTAGTGACTCACGGATATAAACCATCAATAATATAATCAAAGAAAATTAAAAGAAATATATATATATACACATATATATAAAAACAGAATAATATCAACTTTACACACCATTCACATACAAATCTTGTGTTCTCATCTCATCGTCTTCAACTTCAGCACAAATTCAATGTGCCCAGAGGAGATAAATCTGGTATTGCGCTCAACCTTCATTTGATTTGGAAAAGAGATGAGACCATTAGAAGCACTCTGTGTCTTCCTCTTCTTCGGCAGGTTCAGCGACACTGACTCAAAGTGGGAAGAGCTGGAGTAATTAGTTGCGTTACTCATCAAAAGACAGCCCTAGTAGTTTTTAAGTAATATGTATAATCATCGATCAAATATACCATAGATGCACGATCGTCGCTCGAAAAACGGCCCCAACAAAACTGTGCATAAATCAGTCGTATGCGCTATATTATGCACCTATCCCACTCACTCTTGCGTGGGCTGCCCGTAAGCGAGAGCGAATCGACACCACTACTACGGTAGAGACCGTACCATATACTTAGTACTATAAATGTTTCTCAGTGGTCGTTCAATGGTTATTCCGGTTAATTCCTGGATTGCATAATAAATGCAGACACTTATAAGTAAGTAGTACTGGTCAGTGCCACATATTGACGCGGTTTTTGTATGAGAATGTGCATCTATGGTATATTTGATCGAAGAATATAATAATTCCGTTTTGCCTGCATGGTCCATTTTGCATTCAGTTCTCCTAGCTTTTTTCTGATTGAAAGTTACCCTATGTCTGTATCCTAACAACGTGTACCTATGCGAAATTTCATGATGATCAGTCGAGCAGTTAAGGCGTGAAAGCATAACAAACAAACATTCACATTCGCATTTATAATGTTAGTTAGGATTAAGAAGAATTGGTACTGATTTCATCCCCACCACCAACCACCATGGTTTCAGAATGCCTATCAATATTTTGATTGTCTGAAATGACCTATAAAGTGATCCGAACATCAAGGTATTATCATTTTGAAAGAAAGCCAACGAATCTTCTATTCTGAAAATTCCATTCGTCTCAAAGTTTCGCATACACATTTTCATGAAAAGCTTAGAGGTTCAACAAACAAGGTGATTAACGAGACTGTTGAGTTATAACTTACTGAATAGTTTAAGTCAAACCTACCTATAGTACCGAAACGTTAAACTTATACGTGGAGTGAACTATCATATTATAATTGGTAGCTAGTTATATTATTTGTTTTTATCTTTAAGTTGTTAATACTGTTTGTTTTCCAATTATAATAAAATAAAATAAATAAAATATTATACCAAAAATATGGATTAATTACGTACACTTGTGATTATGTTTGCAGCCTATCTGAGGTCTCGGGTTTGATTACTGAATCTGGTAATATATGGAAAATACAATACCTGTTAAAAGTAACAGTAGCAGCATGGAAATTGACTTGTCATGTGTTACAGGGACCTAAAAATACTAGCGAAATGTTGATAGCAATGCTCCTATTTCTTTAATTCCTGAAAATGAGAATAGGAGGGTTTTGGGCTTATAGAAGCTGGCACAAAAAGCAAAAATATTTATTTGTAGGTATAACCTCCTGACACCTCGCGTCCTTTACAAAGTGCTAAATAAACCGTACTCTAAAGCCGAATGTTTTTGAACTTCTTATTTCGACAACGGACGACCGAGCATCAATTCCCAAGTGTTTGTTTCTTCCCGCTAAAAAAGTATTATACACGTGATTGCTTGTAGCCAATGAAATTTAAGCAATGGCGATAGTTTATCCATGAAAACATTTGTTTTAGTGAAAACTCGGGAAAATCTTAGTTCATGTTTTATTCAACAGGCAAGGTCTCGGCCTTTGCAACAAAACCAGTTTAATGCTTTGTAAAGTACATTCGGCCGTAGTGGCAAGTGATTTCAGTAAATGCTTCGGTGTCAGGAGGATAACATAGGTGGTACATGGTGTTTGTAATGGTTTAATTGGTTGTTTGGTTTAATTATTAAACCAAACAACCAATTAAACAATAATGGCAGTTGCGAGACAACCTATTAAACTTTAATAGGTTGTCTCGCGACTGCCATTATTTCGATTGTAGTGGGTTCGAATGCCACACGGGACGTTTTGAGTGATCCGCAAGTGATTGTTTCGAATCTTGGTGTATTGAATTGTTATCAAGTCCCCGTAATACAGGAATTAGATCTTTTACGTAGTCCGGGTGACTGGACAATTGAACTGCACTATGGGTATCCAGGAATTAATCCTATTACGGCAGTTGTCATTTTTAAGAAAGAAATACCTATCTAAGCGTCGTGGTTCTTATTTGGTACAGTGTAATACTCTACTATTTATTTCTGTGGTAATACTTGTATCTTGATACGTGAGTCGGGTTGGATTAAGTGTTTAAGTGTAGGTATGTACCTACTCTATAAGGCATTTTTGATCGTAAAATGAAGTGGAACCTAAAATCATGTCACGCGGACCACGCGTGCCTCAGCAGCGGCTCGTTTACAGCGGCGTGGAAGCACCTCTCCCACCCGCGGCCGTAGATAAAACCACGGCTACGCCCTGGATCGGTCGTCTTTCGCCTGCCGACGCTCCGAAAGTTAAGTGTTACATCTGTGCTCCAGCTGGACCTCGCACCGAAGCCTTTTCGAGAAACACGCCCTGATGCGGAAAAATTGAGCTTCGCGTACTTTGTATTAAAGATCACTCGTCTGTTTTTAAATTAAATATCGTGTAATTATAGTGTACACATTGTTTAAATTATCTCAGCAACTTAGAATTCCCTAGAGAAAATTGACTACGTTACAAATATATATGCCAACATGTTTTTTTTTTATACATCTAAAGTGGCAAACAAGCATACGGCCCACCTGATGATAAGTGGTCACCGTAGCCTATGGACGCCTACAACACCAGAGGCATCACTTGCGCGTTGCCGACCCTTTAGGAAAGGACGTGGGAAGGAAAGGGAGCGGGATGGGGGAAAGGGGGTGATTGGGCCTCCGGTACTCTCACTCACCGAACGAAACACAACACTAGGACTACTGCTATTCCACGTCGATATTCTGTGCGAGGGTAGTCCTTCCCCGGTCGAGCCGGCCCATTCATGCTGAAATCAGCGAGGCTTGCACCTCTGTCCAGCCCTTTAGGGATACACAGCCGTAGTCTATGTATATGTATGTCGTAACTTATCTTCAGGTGGTGGTAATAATGACCCTGTGGTTGCTTACCATGTTGTCCGGCTACATGGGGTTCCTGATGTGTCTGGACCCGCTTATCAATAAGAGGAAGCTCAAGTTCTATCAGGAGGGCGGAGCTGGAACTGAAGAGGTAAGTGAAAGAGAGCAAGCATCGTTTTATTTTGAATTAGCTGGTCCCCACGGATTGTCCCACGTTTATGATTGTTGCGCCGCTCCCGTGGCCTGTAGCGTGATGTTAAATAGCATATATTACCTCTGGATTCTGGATCTTTCCAAAGCTGAAATAATTTTCTAAATCAGTTTTGTATATTTTGAGTTGTACATTACAAACGTAAATATACAATTAAGTATACCTACATATTTTCTCTTAATACTTGTAGTATTAGCGTAGCCGTAAGATATTCAATACATAGTATAGACACAGTTATATAATCATACTCATTCAGATAGCTCATAAATATAGATCTGAATAATCAAATACAAATTCTTTGCTTAAGCGCTAGTTGGGACATAAGATACTTAAGACTGCGCTGAGCGTAAGATAGATAATGACAGAGTTCGTGCGGTGCATATTCAAATCAGCGCGTGGCCGCCATAGTAAAATTGTATAGAGGTTTTGAAGTGCTTTTTTGATAAATATGTATCTTTATTGTCAACCAATAACTTAAATATTTGGGGCGGACAAATTGTAATATAACTATTTATGTGTCGTTTAACCTGTAAAATAGGATAGATTTCTACTGTTTTATTCTAAAAATCAAGTGACACGAGCTTACGTTTTTACATTTTTCGTGCAAATTTACGTAATTTTGTAGGCGAAAATGTTAATTATTTTAAGTTCTTTTACACGGAGTAATTGTAAACATATTCATTGTTATGGTAAATGTATATTTTATATTTATATTAAACAAAAAGTATTGATTTTATTCACTTAACTGTGACCGCCTCTTTTGGCACATTTCGCTCGGTGCAGTCTTAAATGTATTTCGCATTTTCTGACGAAGGTGGGACTAATATATTTGATTTTTCCGACGTTTGATTTCACATACATATCAACTCTTTTTGTATTACTCCTCTCGAATTATTACAAATAATTCAGTTATGTGGCTCAACGCATCATAAGCAAAATAATTGTTCTTGTACTTGTTGACAATTACTACAGTACAAGCAAATATATTTCGATTAAAATTTGTAATAGATACTTATTTCATGAGCACTTATTTATATAACCGACCAATAAGAGAGACGTTCGGATAGTCTGTGAACCTAGTGAGGAGCTTTCTTAGCTCGCTTGTTCCTTATAGCATAGGCTGACTATGCTCTTGATATCAGCTGTAAGTGCACCTGATACTGGCAACCTAATACCGATGAGTGTTTATCAGTGAACGTAGATAAAACATTGAAGCAGAGCATACTTTCATACTAACCACAGTTTGTTATTGATACCACAGCTACATATCAATTCTACTGCTCACAGATTGACTTTACTGTTAATGGGGCAAGATATGTAGGTATTAACTGTTCTGCTTTACAGTTTATTTTCTTGCTGTCAATGTCAAATCTCAAGTTCATTGATATTATATACGCTGGTAAAGAGACTGGCTTAGTTTTATTAAGGGTCAGCGCCGAAGGACGGAGTGGCGGCGAAGAGACTAATTCAGTAACAATTTAAATTCAACCTAAAGTGCTTCAGAATACGACTGTATTTGGTACAATGAAATAAAATGACCGGGCTTTGAGTCGCTCGCCGTCATTTTATTTCGTTGTACCAAATACAGTCGTATTCTGAAGCACTTTAGGTTGAATTTAAATTGTTACTGAATTAGTCTCTTCGCCGCCACTCCGTCCTTCGGCGCTGACCCTAACACCTACTTTGTGTAGCTTCCATGGTGCCATTTTTTAGCGGTGAGCATACTTCCAGGATTCTTTCCATGTATCCAATTATTCATACAAGTACCGCTAGTTGTTGTAGTGACGGGATGCGATGTGAATAGTCAGTAAATTTAAATTGTTTTATGCCGTTTACTTTCAGGCCAGCACGTTGCTGATGCAGGAGGATCCGGAAGACTGACTGACTGTTTTAGTGGCTATTAATGACGACGACGACGACAATTCCGTGGCATGGGCTGACATCAATATGGAGTAAATACATATAAAGTTGAAATATGTTAAACATTTCCTGCACATTCGAGATCAATAATTATTATCTACTTTATTTAACGGTTTTATTCAAGTTCGTAATTAAAACTTCAAGGTCAAGCATTATAATTAGCACTGTACCAGTAATTTTTCTACTCCATTTTAGGTTGTGCCATTTACCTTTGGAGGCTGGTCATGACCCTTGTCTTAAAATATATTTATAAGTACTTAAAGGATCATATAAAATTATATCTATGATACAAATATAATGATAATAATATGTGATGTTAGTAATGTAATTGTGTCCCGCAAAACGTTTTCACATAAAGATAGAAGTTTGTTACTATTTTTTTGTGTTTGTAATTTCAACGTTTGTGAATAGCCCGCGACACAGGGATTATTACCCAGAGATGTATTAATAAAGCTGTTTTAGTAAAAGTAGGCCTATCGCATCAAATCTTCTATAAGACTTCGCACATTGCACACGTAATGCATTTATTTATTTATCGTATAAGCTCAATCTAACTAAAAATTCCATTCATAAAATACGGTAGAATATTTTCAAAGTAGCTTCTACTTCTAGTATCTTCCTAACACATTGATAACATTTCGATCCAGAGATTAACCGTGATAAGTGTGATAACTTAATAAATGGATAAAGTAACTTTTAATACCTTCTAAAATAAAACCCACCTGTATTAAAAATTATTGATTTATGTTTGTATTAAAAATAACCAAGCAATGCATCCATGACCAATGTAACATTTATTTTAAATTAAACTTATACATAATTGTAGAGTCAACCGGAGTAATTGCGCTTATTGGATCATTATCATATAACGGCATTGCTGAAAAATAAAGATTTTGGAATTTCCAGTTTTCTAATGTAACTAAAAACCAAATATCTGATTAGTTTACGACACAGAACTATATAGTTACAGATTAAAATAAAGAGACATTAAAATATCCCTATCAGTTCAATTACCCCGGTCTCCCAGACTTTATAAGTTTTAATATTAACCTAATAATCTTATAATAATGAAGATTCTTTAACTCGACCTTAGGTAGGTACTACTCGGGATCAATTCTAATTATATTTGGATATTCCAACTGAAACGGCACATGCATAAAAAAAATTGTTTGAGAAGATTAGTTTGGCGATGGGCGAAGATTGTACTTCTGTATGTAACTACATAAATAATCTTATTCATAGAATGACCGTCGAACTATTTGCAGTCGGTAATTAACTTAGGGTAACAGGTCACACTAATACATATAAATATGTAGATACTATACTAAAAGTAAGGTACTACAAATCAGCCTATCAGATTTTCTGGTTAAAGGCTTGTTGCATTACGCGGTTTTACTTAAGGCGATAGTTTCGTCCAGATTTACTTAGCTCAGTCAGCCCAAGCAAATGAAATCGTTATTTATGTCAGCTGTAGGCCCCGCTCACTGCACGACGGGCATTTGTTTTATACCATATTATGATCAGTCCAGCTTGCATGATCATTTTGTCTTCTTATAAAAATATATTTTGTATGAGTTGACAAATATAATTTGTAAAAATATGCTTTATTTGCAGACATTTACAAAATTTTAAAGTCATTCATATTTGTGGCTAGTACAGTCACAGCATCGGCTACTTTAACATATCGTTTATCTCTAACGTCGACGTTAGCTTTCGACTGAGTTCGGGCTTGATTGACAGTGTAGTGTGATAAGCGGCGCACTTGTTACGGGCCAAACCCACCCTTTAAGCAGGCCCCTTAAAACCGTGTATTGTAAAGAGCCTCTTAGTGTGGTCTGTCAAATCATTTACCGTCTATACCTACTGTTTTTAAACTTCCGTGAACGTGAAGCTCTATTATGGCGTATTTAATTTAAAATACCGGTATTCGAGTGATTTAATTGTAATATCACCGATATGTTTTGGTTATAATGGTAAAAACCCATTTTAGTTACATGTAAATGTAATAATAACTGTTTTAAATTAATTGTACCACTAATTTGTTATACTTAATGGTAACACTAGAGCAGCGATAGCTCAGTGGGGAGACCAACAGACTGCAATGCAGAGGGTCTTGGGTTCGAACCCACGCCGCTAACCTCTGATTTTCGGAAGTTATATGACTTTTCGAAATTATGTGCGTATTGATTGACAATTATCGCCTGCCCCGTGCCTCGGAAAGCACGATAAGCCGTTGGTCCCGGCTGCCATGAACATCTATGGCAGTCGTTATTGGGAGAGTGTTGACACAAAAGATCCCACTGGGTCGAAGTGTCGCCGGTCTGCACTGACTGGCCCCCACATAAGATAAGAGAAGATAATGGTAACACTACTGGTTTCAGTTTCATTTAATAATAATTTTAAATTTTGAACTCAAGGTTGGTTTGCTAATGTTTATTTTTCTCTGAAATTCGACTGTGAAACACAATGAGATTGTGAATATTCTTGCCTTCAAGGTTATATAAAGTGAGAAATTTTGTATAACCTTTACTTAGGGAACTATAAAACAATATTGAGCTTTACCTAGAAAAATATAGCGGTGTCTATTCAGAGGTTTAACGTAATTTTATGAGAATAAACGAACTGATCAATAACATGGTTAAGCTTAAAAAATATTTATCTATCTGCTAAAGTACTAACTACTTACATCATAACTTTTAACATAACACTCTAGTATATAACCATTTATGTAATTTGTTTCATATTGGAATAATTTAATTCTGCAACGCTTTTTGCGTATTGCTAATTCAGCAGATGGAAATAAGTATTCCAGGATAGCTAAAGTTGATTCATACAATGCTAACGACTGTCAACGACAAGTACCATGTGTATATGTACCGGCTAGTCCACCGGTTAGCCGGTATTTTTTTTGTTCGCCTTTACACCCAACTCATTCTTCCAAGGCGTTTCTTAATCAAATTGTTTAGTATTAGCTATCTGTTCTTTAAGGTAGTTCTGTTGTAAAGGAAGCAAAAATGTTTATTTTGAGGGATTATTGCACATTGTTTTTACCGAGCGATATTTATATAATAATTTCTTATTCACACATTTAGTTTTGGATCTTCAATGTTATTTTTGTTTATCAAACTTGTTCATTGTTTTCATAATTTGAAGTTTGTTTGCTAATTGTAGTATTAATTTATTTAATGGAACCCTAATATGCCATAACTATCCTATAAGGTGCAATAAAACCGTTGTTTATTTGTATATAGAAAATAAATGCGTGCGCCCTAAATATTAAGAAGTTATTTGCGTTATGGCAAGTATTTATAATTACATCACAATAAAATTATGTAACTTATTTTAAGAAACTATATTTTGAGGATAACAATCATTAATTGTTTAGTGTAGTTGTCCTTGCGTCAACAGGGATAGTCACGGTAAGTTTAGACTTAGCGTTACTTTAAGTATAGGTACTTATTATATACTTGGAAATATTTTCTTAGTCAGTAATAGAATCAATAACGAATAGAAACTATATCAACGGATCATGTTAATAAAAGCACAGAGTTTATCAGAACATATATTTAGCGTAGGGTCTGTTACATAATGTTCGAATTAGCAATTATCACACCTATTTACCTTATTAAGAAGACAGCATGCTATTTAACTTTTGAATCAC
The DNA here is from genome assembly GCA_963564715.1 of Catocala sponsa. Classification (NCBI taxonomy): domain Eukaryota; kingdom Metazoa; phylum Arthropoda; class Insecta; order Lepidoptera; family Erebidae; genus Catocala; species Catocala sponsa. The sequence continues at coordinate 6,891,592 of OY751326.1, forward strand.
ATTTACTTGATCGTTTGAAACAGGAAAATAGACTAATAAGTAATGTATGTTTCTTATGTGTTGATTCCAGTCTTAAGATTATGTAGTGTAAAGACAGTGTTTATAAACTTTATATAGCTGCGTATACTCTAACCATTGCGTGGATCTCTATTTAAATTTCTACAGACAGTGCTTAAAGTTCCATATTTTTAAAAGCTTAGTTATAAACTTTTGTACCGTTTTAAATTTCAATTTACTTTAAATTAACCTGCTTTAAATACATACTTATAAGCAAGCCTCTTTTACGAAAAGGAAGGCAAACACATGGTATTGTAATTATATAATTATTATAATATTATTTATAATACCAAGCTGCTGTTTATACTATGTTCAAAATGTTATTGCATTATTTTAATATATAAAATTAATTTTAAGCGATGTTTTTATTATAACAAGAGATATCTGTTTTGTTGGATATTATTATATATTTTTTGCATCATAATTCAACCTAAGTTGATATTTTGTTGTATATTATTATTTAGACTGACTGTATGCTATTATAAACTATACATATAAACAATTTTAAAAGTACATATTGAATCTATACGGATAAAATGTTATACAGGTAGAATAATTATTCTGTTAATATATTAAATTTGCTTTATTTTTTTAGAACAAAGCTTTAGCTGTAAGTACAAATTAGAATGATGGCCACGGTTGTTATTTTATATTTTGATTATTATGATTGTTTATATGGCCAAATATAAATTAAAAACATTTTTATTACAATATAATTAAGCATGAATATCACAAAACGAATAAAATATCACTGAATACAATATAATAAACGTGAAAATATTGAATATTGTTTTATTTGAAATCCTCACAAGTCATCCTTCCAAAATTTTAAGGGCCGCTTTGAATTTGTCAGTGTAGCAATTTTCACCTTTCTCGATCCGACGCCATAGTCCACCACGCTAGCCCAGTGCGGGTTAACAGGCTTCACTTATCTTTGAGAACATTATGGAGAACTCTCAGTCATGCATGTTTCCTCATGATTTAACACGCATATAAAACTTAAAAGACATAACTTCGAACAAGATGCGGGCCTTGGGATCGAGCTCGACACGTCTGCGTGGCAGTCCGGTCTCCTATAGGGCTATCGCTATACTTACCAAAACCATTTTCATCATCATCAGGCTATAATAGTCCACTGCTGGACATAGCCCTCCCTCAAAGAGCGCCATAGCGCCCTGTCTTCAGCTTGGCGCATCCAGCATCTGCCTGCAGTCTTTCGCAGATCGTCATCCCACCTGGTCGGAGGGCGTCCTACACTACGTTTGCCAAGTAAAACCATTTTATGAATTGAAAATAATATTTTAACTACTATAGTTAGAATATTTCAATTGATAAAATAGTTTATTGTTCAGCAACTTATTTCAATGGCTGAACTACATCTGTCCTATCTACAATCATGATGAGACGACCTTTGGTTAATCTATCTAAAATGTATCAATCCACATGGACGCCAGTTGCAGAAACCTTGCCGCTGGTACTGATTATACTACATCTATACGTAATTAGTTTTGCTTGTTTAGCTATATATAGGCAAGAAATAATAGCACTCAATAGTTATATCATATCACTGCCAAAAGCTAACCTGGCTAAACATACGAATATAATAGAAAAGATTTTGTTTAGGTATGTGAAATTGTAAATGAACAAAATGTGATAAAAAAATCAGTAACAAATCTGTAGCAGAGAGGTTAAGAAAATTCTATTTCAGAACTTATTATTGTGTATTACTTTTTATGTAAATCCGTAAACATCTGCCCAAAATTCGAGAAGAAAGAAGACACAAGTGTGCGTGTTTACTGCCAAGGAGGACCCTTTTATCATGGTGCCACACGTATCTCCGAAAGTATTGGGATCCTCGGCATGGAAATCTCAAATAAAGTCCAGTTTGGGAGTCACTTGGAGGATAAAGCTAAATTAGCGAGTAAAAAGGTGGGTGTACTGAACAGAGCGAGGCGTTACTTCACACCAGGTCAACGTCTTGTGCTTGACAAAGCACAGGTCCGGCCGCACGTGGAGTAATACCAGCTCGACCCACTTGACTCCCTACAAAGACAGGCAGTTCGAATCGTCGATGATCCCAATCTTACGGATAGATTGGAGTCGTTGGAGCAACGGAGAGACTTTGGGTCTCTGTGTGTTCTACCGATTCTTTCACGGGGAGTGCTCTGAAGAACTGTTTGATTTGGCAGCAGCGGCCCCTTTTTATCACCGTACCACTCGACATCGAAGCAGGGTTCATCCATATTACCTGGAAGCGTTCAATTTTAAGACTGTACGCTTTTAGCGATCATTTCTCCCACGTACGTGCAAGCTCTGGAATGAACTGCCAGCTTCGGTGTTTCCCGAGCGCTATGATATGTCCTTCTTCAAACGAGGTTTAAAGAGAGTTCTTCTTTCACGGTAGGCAGCGGCTTTGCTGTGTCCTGACATTGCTGAAGTCCATGAGCAGCGGTTACCACTTTCCATCAGGTGGGCCACTTGCTCGTCTGCCACCAAAGGCAACAAAAAATAAATTAAAAAAAGATTATTTAGAAAAGGTAATTTATTTTTCTTTACCTCTTAGCTCTTGTAAACGTGGATAGTCAGGGTGGCGCCGACACTGAAGACACAAGTTGTACGGAAAATAACTTATATGGATTTATTACAAGCAGAGGCGCCGGTGTGACAATATTATGCCTAACCCAAAATCAGTAATAAATAATAATCTAATAGCTTAATCATTAAATTATACATAGTAAAATAAAATGGTTATAGAATTGATTATTCGACATAGTGTAAAAAAAGTACAAATATCAGTAACAATACGTAGGTACTATTTATTAATCGCGCCGGAAGCTGACTAGCGGAAGGCGTCAAGCTAAAAGTATAAAGAAATATGAAATGAGTATTTAGATACTTGATTATAAAATTATTAATTAAATTATAAGATGATAATAGGTTTTAACGTACATTTTTAAGATGTACCCGAACTAGCAGTATATGTGAGGCCGGAAGTGTTACTTGATAACACTCTGCAATGCAGCATTGATAAATTGATAATCTTCCTAAATATTTGATACCATTTATTTAAATTAAAGACATTGACAAATGCTGAAATATATACATCATATTACTTAAAATTACGATTACACACAGCTGCTTATTAAATATACAACTATTGCATGCTGCACTGTCCAAACACATAGTGTATAAATTATTACAATAATATAATAAATTCTGATTTTAATGCGAATATAAATTAATTTAATGAGTTCGTTTTGCTATTATTTACTATCAATAATATAGGCACACAAGTAATATAATGTTATACAGGGCGAGAGGGCGTGCACTCGTACAATTATTTTATATTAGAACAAAGGTTTTATACATGATCTACATCTAAGGCCTGTTGGTGATGCTGGTAACTTAAGCTAATCGCTAAAATAAACTATATACTAACGCATTGCTTTACTTTAATATTGGCAATACATGATAATATAATATGAAATAGTAACATTACTTCTAACACCCCTTACATTTGTGTTATGTTAAATTAAAATACCCATGTATTACAGACCTCACCTTTTATATGTCATCGTTTAAGAAGGAAAAAAATATATTACAATAATTTAAAATACAAATCTGAATACAATATCAAACTACTTATTTATATAATAAACGAGAAAATATTTATCAAATATAATATGTGCCAGAAGCGCAGTACATTAAGTTGAATCCATGCCACGTTGAGATTAGTTTATCTACATTGTACTTATATATATGTATATTATACAATTAGTGTAATAAAACCATTGAAAGTATGATGTAAATTACATGAAAACGACAAGATATTATAACAGTAATATGAATGCAGCAAAACTACAATAAACTTTATACCTACATACCTAAATACAAAGACATTGAAAGAGATTAGATGGACAGTACAACTTAAATTCAAACTAAATCAACCGAGTGTACATTGGGAATATGTATAATATTTTGTCATTAACTGAATGAATACTTGTCGTTGGAGTTCCTAGTACCATCCTTTCTCAGATTCCTATATATAAAAATATGTAAAAAAGGGCATTGCACTGTGAAATATCAACAAATGCGTGACCAAAACACAGCAAATATTAGGATATTAAATAAATGATTAATATTTTAATTATGTTTAACGAACATTAAGCTATTCACATAGCTATATAGCAACATTTAGGATATTTACCATTATTAGGCATTATTGTAACGACTGTGTCAATTAAATGTGTTCCAATGAATTGCCTATTGTTATAAAGTCAGAGTGTGTGTTAATATTATCATTATGTGTTATTGACTACATTAAAATAACTTCAATCATAATATCTAAACTGGCAAAATACATTTTGTATAAATATGCAAGTAACGAACGTTAATATCGATCAAAGCTCAGCAATATATCGCTGCTATTGATATTGTATATTATAATGTATTATTATGGTTACATGTTTATTATACTGCTAAATTTAAATGATCCTTGTATTAGCTATGTTAATGTGCAGAACCAGCATACTTCAAGAGTTTTGGTAAAATAATCCCTAATGGTGCATCTAATATTCATAAGTCAAGTTTATTAACCTCCGAGTTTTCTTCGAAGAGTTTGATGAAAACACTTTGTGGGTATGTGTGTCTGTCTGTTAGTAACAGGCATAGCTCCGGAACCATTCGACCGATTGACTTGTAATTTGGTGTACTGACACCTTGGGGTCTTTCCTCGGTCGATTTTGAATATGGGCCCTGGGGGTCAAAAGACCCCCGAGATATAGAGGATCACATATTTTAAATGGAAAAATATTGACTTGTAACTTGGTGTGCAGACACCTTGGGGTCATACCTGGGTCAAGTTTGAATATGGGACCTGTGGGTCAAAAGACCACCGAGATATAGGGGTCACAAGGTCACATGAAGACGAAGAGGTTGAATTCTGGGTTTTTACACCCATCTTGTTAGACTTAATGTCAGTTAGTGTCTTAGTCCGCATTATTGCTCAGTTATTACACCACAATAAGATTTTAACGTACAAGAAAGTACAGGGCTCTCGGCGTCGGAACGCTCACTGCACGCGATTTTACTGTCACTAGAGTAGCAGAGGTCTTTAAGTGGTTCACGCAGAAAGCTTAGCGGTCTGGCGTATTATCAGCCTAATCTCTTCTAATGTCTTCGCTTAATATATGTTATCTTAAAACCTGCATATATTTTTTTGATATTATACAGTCATATAAGGTAAACTGGACAAGGAAAATTCTAAACGATAAACAATGTATATTACACAAAATTTTCGACTTCGTACAAATAAATTCACATTATGGATACTAATTCCAATAATACGTAACTATTTTTATTATTTGCCAATATTGGTGGTGACATTTCACGAGCTGTTTGCGGAACTATCATTTGAAGGTATTAAAAAGAGCGTTATTTATAAATATTTTTAAAGTCACACAACCGACCGTTGTTAGCATATTTATATTTGTAACTGTCATACGTTAGTTCTGCCGCTAGCTGCTAAGGAATTTGCTTATTGCCAATAATCTTGACATGTGTAAAATTAACCAGATTTATAAAAGTAACATGTTAACTTTTTGAAAATAATATAGTAATCCTGGTGACTTTAATTGGTACTCCTTGTATCCCTTGCCGATTAACCTTACCTATGTTTATTCTAAGATGTGATAATTTTAACGACACAATACCACGAAGATACAGCAAAGATAAGCTATGAAATATAATGTACGGTCAGCTACATAAGTAGCTGAACATTACACAATTTAGTAACAGTATTTTATTAATTAAAATCTACTTATTATTCGCCAATAATAATAAATTGTGACTAAAATATCCTTTAACTATTAATGCTGTAAAAGATGAGAAATTACCACTATTGTGAATGAGAGACCACTTCAACATCTCGGGAATGTTAATCGACTTACGAGGCTGACTGTACATAAACAGTCACACGCCTGTATTCCCAGAAAGTGAGACAAAGGTGTTTTAAACCGACCTGTCGCTTTTCCTTTACGTCCCATGAGAGCCTATACCGGGCACCGCTTCAGACTTCGTGCTGCCCCAGATTTTTTTTGACTGCTCTACCTAACCCTATATCTTTCACTGACACTGCGTCACCGAGATACAGATCGCGCAATCTACGATGGCTGGACTGAACATAGCGTCTCCGAATTGTTACGCATGTACAGTCGCTAAGAGGCGTCCCGCCCTCGCCCCCTGTCACCAAAGAAACCTAAAACTTGTGACTGCGACGCCACTCGCGCAATGTTCAGACCGGTCATCATACAGTGCGCGAATTGTAGGTATGCTAAACTATAGGTATATTTCAGGTTACTCTAAACACACTATATCGGCGTATTAGACTGGCGTTTGACTGCCGACAACTATTTGAGGATATTATATTTATATTTGCCCCAAGTGAGAGATTTCGTATGCAGTCACAACTCACAATGTAATTCTCCCAGCGGCGAGAGATAGACCATATTCTAAGTATATTGATAGAAATTGGCAGGGAGGTCATAATTATCCTAAAACTTATGGCCATAAGCATCTATCGCAACTGACCTACATTAACCTATATTTTTTAATATAATGAGTTTAATATTGAATAACACCAATTTGAAAATACATCATTCGGATTATATCTATAACATTTTATGTAAATACAATAATGAAATACACAAACTATTACTAATTAATAATCAGACTATATCTTGTGTATTCATAAGTTTTGAGACATAGTAAAACTTAAATACGTTTTCGAGAAATTTAAAATATTAATTTATTATTTATATGAATGCCACAAAAAAATTAAAATGAAAATCACTCTTTTAGATGGCCTCCGGTTTAGAAAACAGGCCTTCAAACGCGTGGTCAATTCTTTTACAGTGGCACAAATCTTTTCAACGTGAATCCGTTTCCATTTCTTGACAAGGGCTCGCTTGAGGAAATCCAGGTGAGACTTATTCTACGTCATTAGCTACAAGGCATAATATAAAGGATTCAAGTCAGGACTCAACGCTGGCCAACCTTCGCTGCGAATGAACTAAGTCATCATAATATGTAGGACCCGAATGCAAATTGCAAATTCGGGGCTAACATAGGGCAGACATAGCCATGTGAGAAGGCGCAGAGTATCACTTAACGGTGTAACCACCGATTCCAAGATGTAATTCGGTGCATTGACTTTGACGCCCTACTAGCAAACAAAGTGATGTGGGCCTCACGTAGGCAACACCTTACCAAACCATTATACTAGAAGGATGATGGGTGTTAAAGTCCTCTTCCATCGTGAAGATTTTGTCCGTAACGAGGATATGTTTTAGATCGTGCTTTTCAAGAGGCGCCGACATCGTCCAAGTCGTACCTTACCAAGATGCTCGTTTAAATAGTGCACTCTTTTTTCGACTGTAGGCCTTAAGTTTAGGACCGTATTTAAATATCCTGTTCAGCAATATTCCTGAAATCTTGATCTGATGAGTCCATTTCTTTTGAGGGTTTCGACGAATTCGCTCCCCAATCAATTGGATGTTGGCGGGCTTCCTCATAGACCGCAAGGAACCACATGTTGCACAATCCTATCTTCTAAAGAGCTGGTCTTCTTTTACCTCTAGTCGGAACTTTATTTATTATGCTATACATAATAAATACATGTATATATCTTTATTATACCTTTGTGAGAGACTTCGAGTCTGTGCTAGGGTTACCCCTGTGGTACAGATCCCCAGAGTCTCTCACGCTAGACCATTTTAAAATTGCAATATAATATACATAATAAAATCAAGCAAAGAACCAAAAGGTGTAATAAATAATGTGCTTATGTAAGTCATTATTTCTGCCATATATTATATAAAGTTCCGACTCCATGCTTCAGGTTCTATTTAATACCTGTATTGATATTTTTCCCCAGACTAAAACACACACGCAAGTATCTTTTGCCGCCATTTTCCAGTTGAATAACAACTCAATAAAAAAGAAAGTAGTTTGTAGCATCCGAAACAACTCAAAAAAAAGAAAGTAATTTGTATCAGCCGAAATTTCAAATTTAAATAGTTAAATTAAAGCTGTAGTATTCGTCTCAAAACTTATGAACACACGAACAAAAGTATTTGAAAGCAGTTACATCGATCTAATAAGATATCTGCGGTTGATATATTTTAGAATATAAGTACCTACTATTTTTAAACATTATATTTTGATGGACATCATTAACAATGAAAGATAATTTAATTAAATTACAATCTTAAGTCTAAAGATTTTGCATAAAATTGATTTTAGCCATATTAATTATTATAATGACATGTACTGTTTTACATAGTAGTTTCTGTGTAAACCTTTAGAACGACTATGGTACGTGCGCAAGAGCAAAGGTATAAATCATAGATGTGCCCAACTACGTTTATAAATAGTCCTTTCTAGAAGTTTCCGACACATTGCCAGCATGACATCTGAATTATAAATATCACGCTCACTCATATTAAAATTTGCACTATTTAATTGTTTTCTATCATGTCAATATAACGTATGAGCTCACTCTTCATAGTGTGAACACTTTTGCGCAATCTAAGTACGTTAAGGGCACATCTATGATGTAAATCTATAGCTAATAGATTATATATAATCATTGTATAGAATAGTCAATAGGTCAGCATTAAAATCAATCTATTATATGAACTGCTCAGTGCAATAACGGCCCAACCCACAAAATCACTATAAAATAGTTAACTACTTATTGTATTGGTATTTGAACATAACATTAAAATCACACTGGCCCAACTACAGTTCTTAATAAAGGTTCAAAGATGGCGCTTTAAATGTTGTTCTTGCGTTTAGATTACAAATTATATTTCAAAATTACAGTGGACCATGGTCGCTTAGGCCATTATACTTTTTTAAAATGACAGGAAAATATTGGCCTAAGGGAGGTTAGGCCGGACTTATTTTTTAACATTTTTGTTTGATTAAAATACTGACACTTGGGCGATTTATTTTTTTATTGTAGCAACACTGTTATGGGAATTAACCGTCACTTACAGCAACGCCAACTTCACTCCATTCCCGTGCAACTGATTTTAATGCTGCGTGAGTACTGAGTACGTTTAGTGTAGTGTTAAGTGTTAATTAAATAATAAAAGGTGTTCAAAGTATACAAAAGTAAGTATAAATCGTTACATTGTTTTCATGCATACTTTAATGTCGTCCGGGTTATTATAACAAGAAACATTTTGATATCTTTTACTTAAAATATTAAGATGATAGATCTATCTTATTAATAAAATAAGAATATTTATATGCCATTGCTTGACAAAATAATTATTTGCCTAACGTGATTTTTTACAACTACATATGTCTAGTATATCGCTTAAATACGTTTTTTGTTTTGTTATAGAAACATAAGTATGTCAAGCTCAGATTTTGATAGTTTCTCGGACTATCAGGATTCAGGATCAGAGTATTTGCCATCCGCTGATGATGACAACAATGTGCAACATCAACAACCAAGGAGACGCCGATATGGAATAATTCGTAGTTCCTCCGATGAAGGTAACGATGTTGAGATGAATCGTCCGTCTACATCTATTAATATGTCTCTTCAAGAAAAAAGGAAAGTAAGTAGAAAACGACTTAGAAATCAAGCAGAATGGAAAAGAGAAAAAGCAAAGTCAGCTAGAGCTCGTGGTTTAGAATATGATAATGTTAAAGGCAATAAAGTACCCGCGAAAATATTTTTTTGTGGTGATTGTTCTTGTCCGAAGAAATGCCACACATTACTAACAATGGAACAACGAAAAAAAATTTTCGATAATTTTTACGGCCTTGGTCAGTATGATTTACAGACTGCTTTTTTGTTTGGAAATATCAAAGTAATACCAAAAAAACGTACATATGTACGAAATGTTGTAGGTGCTAAACGCCAATATACACGTATTTATCAACTACCCAATGAAAATGGCGATGTTACTGTATGTAAAACTTTTTTTAAGAAGACTCTATGTGTTTCCGATGGTAGATTAACAAGAATTTTACGCAACAAACTAGCTGAAGACAACTTTGAAGTCACTGCTCCATTAGACAAAAGGGGTAAGAAGTCATCCATTAACAGAACAGGGGATTTGGCTATTCAAGTAGTTGAAGACTTTATCAAAAAATTTCCAACCTATATATCACATTATAGTAGAGCTAACAACCCTAACAGAACATATTTAGCTCCAAATTTGTCCATTTCAAAATTGTATCATTTGTATTCCGAAGAAATAATTGAAAACAAAGTATCAAAATTTATATTTACTAAGGTTTTCAATGAAAAATTTAACCTACAATTTCGCCAACCACATAAAGATACCTGTAAGAAGTGTGATATTTATAATATCAAGTTACGAACCTGCGTTGGTCCAGAAAAACGCAATTTCGAAATTGAAAGAGAACTACATCTCAGAAAAGCTGAATTAGCGCGCTCAAACTTAAAAAAAGATACAAAGTTTGGTCAACAACACGAAAATGATACTAGCATTATTGCCTTCGATTTAATGAAAACCCTGCCGACCCCAGACCTAACAACAAATGAAGTGTATTACAAGAGGCAATTATGGACTTATTGTTTCAATATTCATGACCTCGTTTCAAACATAGCATATATGTATATATGGCATGAAGGAGTGGCTTCTCGGGGTCCTGCTGAAATTGGTTCATGTCTTTTACATTTTGTTGCACACGTTATTAAAACTAAAAAGATGATTATGTACAGCGACCAATGTGGAGGACAAAACCGGAATATAAAACTAGCTGCTATTTGCAACTACATAACTGGTTCCGATAAATTTACCTTGGAGCAAATAGACCACAAATTTTTAGTTTCCGGCCATAGTTTCTTACCCTGTGATCGTGACTTCGGGGTGATCGAAAAACAGAGAAAATATAATACAGAAATTTGGGTGCCAGACGACTGGGCCAAGTTAATTGCCTCAGCAAAGAAGACAGAACCGAAATTTCAGGTTATTAAGATGGGATCAAATGATTTCAGAAGCACTACAAATCTGGAGAAACTAATAACTAACAGAAAAGAAGATATCTCTCTACCAAAAGAAGATCGCACTAAAATTCAGTGGCTTCGCTACATGTCCTCAAACCCTTATACAATATATTATAAATACACCAATAATGATGACGATTCCTGTAGATTCGACTCAATAGATATAGAAAAAAAGAAAACCCGGCATTCTGCCAATCTTTCGGACATAGTTTTGGATATGATTTACCCGAACGGGAGATTCATAGAGAAAAACAAACAAAAAGACTAGCTCTCACTTTTGAAATACATACCACCAATACATCATGACTTTTATAACAACTTAAAGACCAATGAGACTGCTACTGACGATGAAGTGAACTATCATGACCAACTACAAGGCGACCCAACCGACGACACAGTTTAAACAACATTAAAATTATGAAAACTATAGTGGCCTAAGCCACATCGATTTTTCTTATTATTAGTATTTTAACTAAACGCAATTAGTCTAAAGAGACCATTTACCAACATAATTAGGTAATTGTAATCCTTTAAAACGTTATTTGTACCAAAATTTAATAATAAAAAAAAAACAAAAGTTGTGTTTTATTTTTTGCCCTTTATTCGAATAGGAGTTTTATAAGGTTGGGCCACTATTGCGCTGAGCAGCTCATATTACACAAATATAATGTTCTATATTCATTATTAATATGTAATGATTGCATGTATAACGCATATAATATAATAAATTGCTATTATTAGAATTCATTGTAAATACGAGGTTATTATTATTGCTCTTATATACAGGTTGTGGCGTACATAATGGATAACCTTGAAACTGTCAACTGGCCAGATTATCATCTATCATTTACCTCACTTATATCACCATATGGCCATGGATGACCAAATTATTGATATATTAAATAAAAATCGTACTTACTCATACAAAATCAGCTGCCATTTCTACAATTGGCGACATTTTCTCGTTCTGTTCTTTTTATGTCACTCCTGAATACTTGTATCATCAGACCAGTATCAAGTTTTTTGTTACAATCTAAGACAACTTCGCAAAAAATACTTATTCTCAAATTTTAACGTTTTCTAAGGAATTACGATTTTTTGGGCCCCTGTATCGAAAAAAAAATGTACTACGCTGTGTGGTGATAGTGGGGTAAATGATAGATGATAATCTGGCCAGTCGACAGTTTCAAGTTTTCCATTATTTACGCCGCAGCCTGTATGCACTAGGGGCCTCTTTAATCGTCAGTCAGCCTACATGTGGAATAAATTTGACAGATATCCTACATGAATAGTATTAGATCGCCAAGTTTATACCTGCTGAGGGCTCACTTACACTAGGTCGACAAGATGACTTAGTAGACAAACAAGAATATATATCGTCCAACGGTCTAGTGTCTCTAGTGGTCTAAAGACTCTGTTAGCGATTAAAGTCTACCAGGCTCAGCACCGAGCTACACAGACGCTTGCAACAGTCGATGGCGGCACTTGCGTATGTGTAAGCGAGCGAGCCGCTTGGCTTAGTGAACCTAGTGTACAAGGATTATCTGACGATTTCATGGCCCCGCAGGGCCGATACCGGAGCCCCGGTATCGGGTTCGTTGCGTTCTCAAGGCACCACTACATTTTAAATCAGATAAGAATAAAATATTAAATTTGCTAGGTATATTAAATATTTAAATCGTGTAATTTTTGTGTGACGTGATAAGGCAAACAAAGTTGCTTTTGCAATGTTGTAACATAAAGTACGTTTTGTTAGACGCGTCTACCATCTCTTAGAGACGTTGTATTATAGTGATTTACTTCATGACAGTACGAGACAGTGTTTTACAACGTATGTTTTGTCTCGTTCCCTCGTAAAGTAAATCTTGAATAATACTTCGAGATGCGAACACGGCCCCAGGTCCCAAGTGCGTTTAAATGTGTTGACATACTTAATCTATGAGATAGGTAAGCATCGAGAATTTATGAGCTGCATTATAATTGTTATTTGGCTAATGATAATACATATAACTAATGATTAATTATAAACTTTTCATCTATATTCGGATTTGGTGATAAATATATCTGATAGTATATACTTATATTTAATAGAATACCCTTAGTCTTTAGATATCTGCTTATTTGTTTCTTTAAATATTATTGCTTGTATATTTAGAATGTATTTTGAGGTGTTTAGAATATTAAAGGAGGCATCATACTCATAAGCGTAAAAGACAATACTTCATGAACTGTCATTCTTAAAGTACCTGCACATATTGGATCAGACATTCAAACCAACCAGTTACCTCAGGTGAGCTCAATTTTCACTGACACCTTAACAAACTGCTTTTAATCAAACCCTCATGCCAAATAACTTAAACAGCCCATCGAAATATACACCTGCCGAGATTATTTTTTACGTCACCTCACCGTGTCGTCTAATAAGCGAATCATAAGATATACAACATGTAACATAATAAACGCACATCCTGAAAGTAGTTTGTTCAAAATCGGCTGCTGAATCAATGCCAGCAATTTTTAATATAGGTAATCTTTTATCACTAAAATAATTAAAACGAATTAAATTATAGTCACCCATTTATTAAGCTGAAATAAACGAAAATTTATCTTAATTCAAGGCAATAAGGTTTTTGATGCAATAAAGGCATTAATGTTAGATTTATTGTAATATACCCATACTATCCGTGCACAATAAGCAGAACTAATTCATTAAATTAAAATATTTAAGTACATACAAGTAACATTTTAATGATTATATTATTATTACGATTTAGTAATCTAATTAGGGTGTTCGAGGTTGTGCCTTATATCTGTGACATGTTGTGTATGAATAGTATATCATTATTACAAATGGAAGCACACTCATAGCATGTTCGGACCAAAAACTTCGAACTGCACCGATTTATTATGCGATAAAACTGGCTATTCGTTTTCTCACTCAAACAAAAACCAATTAGTCAAATATTTATCAAATCTTAATTTCCATGTCCACTTAACCAATGTGTGTACGGATAAGCATTCATCCAACTCAAAAGCTTTGCATAGATCGACTAGCACACGATTTCTGAAAGGCAGATTAAACTGCTATCATTAACTGACTTTATTAGTAACCAAGTCAATCACTTAATATGTTTGATATCGATATGAATCTAATAAGATTCATAGCGAATCGGATCACTTGACAAGATTGATATCCTAATAAAACGGTCCCAGAAGCAGATGTCAGGTACATAGTGATGCATGCATGCATGATTGGTTAACTGACCTTGCATAGAGTTAGATGATTTTTAGATTCATGGAGGTCTGTGGTCTGATGTCAACACAAAGGGAGGATCCTCCGACCAGGCTGGATTATCAAGTTATCATACCTAGCGGGCTGCGGCCCAACGGTTGAAATAGTAAAATTATATATGTAAACTCGCTGCGTAAACTTCGTTTGCGCGATTCAGAATTGTACAGCGCCATCTTTTGTCGTTTGTCGTAACTACTTGATCTTTGTAGTGTCAGTACAGGTTGTTAAGCCTTTCAGAAGGCAGGTGTCATTGCTACAAATATGTCAGTACGCTGCGCCCTAGATGTCAAAAGATTGCTTAACTGAGCTCGAATGGCCGGTCCAATCGTGTATACACTTAAGTCACGGTACTAATATCACTAATATCAGACTAAATAACTATTTAGTCTGATATTTATTTTAAATCACAGCTTATCTAAAACTAATCCATACAGCTAACGAACGCACTAAAGAACGAATTTAATAGTATGCCAGAGATAGAAATTAGACAGAACATTAATTTATAGTAAAGGGACTTTAAAACTGGCTATATTTTACTGCAAAATGTTTCTGCTACCTTTTAAAGCCACTTGAATGCACAGGCCATTCGGAACAAAATTCTTTAGATGGCCATATCTGAAATATTTATTACGTAACTAGTGAGGAGATCAGAACTGCACCTACTATAATTGTAGCAAATCAGTAATTTACCATGTATAAACTACATACCCATGTACTTGCAATATTTGAAAATGATCAATAAACATTATCATTATTATTATAATATGGCTGCTATTGCAGCCGCAAATATATATCTTTATGTTGTGATAGTTTTATTATGTATCTTATTCATTGAAATTAAACTACTATATACGGATTTTATCGCGTTGTTTATTTGACACTTTATTAAAAAATTTGAAAACTGTTACACTACTATTACTATTGAACTTTACTAATTTTTAAGCTAATTAATTTATTGAAACTATTAAAACTATTTATACTATTTATATTTGTGTTTACACTTTCCCCGACGTTTCGGTTGCTTTTCAGCAGCCATGGTCACGGGGAGATGTCGTCGGGGAAAGTGTAAACACAAATATAAATAGTATAATAGTATAGTAATAGTATAAATAGTTTCAATGATTTAATTAGCTTAAAAAATTGTAAAATTCAATAGTAATAGTAGTGTAACAGTTTTCACAATTTTGTAATAAAGTGTCAAATAAACAACGCGATAAAATCCGTATGTAGTTTATTTCAATGAGTAACATTCGCGTAAACAGAAGACAATATTATGTATCTTATTTGTTATATTGCTTGATTTAATTGTCCAAAAGTGCCAGCAGCGTTGTGATTCATGTATAACATTGAATCAATCAAATCGTTTCGGATCTTGCTTGTTATATTGCAACCGTGAGAATTCTTAACATCAATCGAATAACGAACAATCGAAATACGGGCTGTTAATTTTGAACTTATAGCAAAAATGTGGCAAGACAGGTTAGGGGAAGCGCAGGATTTGTATAGTGATGTCAATATATTCGAATATAATTGTACACATTACTAATTCGCCGATTGTATGGATTAGCAATTTACTAACGAAAGCTTTACTGACGAAATATATTACGCATAGTGTCTAATTACTTACTAATTTGCTTGTTTGATACTGTAGCACTTTGTTATACATAGTTAAATAGTCGTAACCCTTCATCTCTGCAGAGACAGACTTAGATGTATTAAACCCATATTCCTTATTGCTTTGGGTCCCGCATATTGGAGGCAGATCTCTAAGTTGCTACTGCTGCGAATTTCTCAATCCAGACACCCGATAACACTTTGTTCAACTCGGGTGATGAACCAGAGACCTCATGCACAGTAGTTTAATTTACTAGGGATGAGCCACGGAGGCTATTTTCATTATATATATATAATAATATATATATAGCGCACAGAACACGCTAGCTACTTACTATAGAGAAAGATCCCAGAGCGATCAGACATAACTTATTTTCACATAGATGAAACCTTAGGTTCTCAGTTTAAAGCATCTGACAAAAGTTTTGGTCCATGGAAAGTGTCTGACACTTAAGATACTATGTTAGAATAATATTCTACAAAACATATATAAAAATGAGCTATGTTAATTTAAGTTAAGTAACTCTTATTTTTAGTCACCTTTCTTACCTGGTACCTACCCAGGTGTCACAAGGCGAGCTCCACAAGCACGCAGGTATTCAAAGAACATGAGAAGCTACTGAGAATCTAAGGTTTCATCTATGTGAAAATAAGTTATGTCTGATCGCTCTGGGATCTTGGACTACTAGAGATACTGACTTATCATATTGTATATAATCCAAGTTAGTCAGTGAAGACTATATAGAGGGATACAAATATGACATTCACATAACTGTTATGACCGAGCTGCTCTGTAGCTGGCTGCACTTGAACGCCGTCCGACACTCGGCACGATTATTATTATTAGTTACGTCTATAGTAAGCGCCGCGCAGTATTTCGTGTACTGTAATTATATATAATTACTCCGATCACTCATTTTCGTGCCGAACGCTTTAATATTAATTAAAACAATCGTTCACACGTAATAATTAGCTTGCGACCTCGGCCAGTACAATTTGGCTAAAACAGATATAAAATAATTATATGTATATTGCGACAACAATGTGTAGATATAATCACAAAAATATGAGACTATGAAAAACTTGACCAACTTTTTACTATCATCTATTGTTTCATTTATAAAACATTGATAATGGAACCATTGTTGTTATTGTACTAAAGGAGAGGAATGAAACTAATATGATTCGGCATAAATGTGCAAATAAATATTAATCTACAGATAAAATAAAATAAACAAAGATACATTACAATCTATACAAAAAGCTTTAGCCAATAAAATGTAAGGATTTTAATCATGTTCATGGCTGTACGAGCTAGATTCCTTTGCTTTATCTTCATTGGCAAATATTATGTACAAACATCTCATAGTGTTACGTCAGCACAGAGATTTTAAACTTACAATTTAGATTTGCTTTTATATATACATTCTAATTAATTATATGAAACAAAAATATGCACAAGTAATATTAATATAAACATGTTGAATTTCTTTACTTTACAAACGCGAGGTCGAATTTCGTCCATAAGCGATAATACCATTGAAATTACATTATTTATTTATTCGACTCATATTTGCAAGTTTTAGTGACCAGCATCGCATTAGCAAGTGTAGCTCATGCCTATCTACACGTTAAACATTTCATTATCTCAATATATATAGCTAAGAACTAAAAACTTTGGTTATATATCAAGACGAAACCACATATGAAACAAATTGAAATAAAAAAGCAGATTATAAACGTGCAGCTTTAGTGAAATAAATAAAAGATTAAAATAAACAGGTGTTATGAATTAACTAATAGGAATTAACATTATGAGGATATTCATTTATCATATGCCTGCGACATGATACATTACAATAGTTTCTATACAATCCTTAATAATTCTGCAATATCGCACAGTCTGTTTACTGTGTGTCCTCGAAGCCAAAGCGAGGGTGACCTATTAGCGAATACTCTAAAATATAATTGTTGGTTAAATAGTACTTGTAGGAAGTATATTGATTACAACCGCAAAGAGGCTCATTTTAAAGCGTTTAATAGAGACAATTTGATAAATTGAGCTGTGCTTAAAATCTATAATATTATTAACTCGTTAATAGGTCACCGTTCCAACGCAGCTTTACTCAGTCCCAGCCGCTAGAGTGCGTCTGACCGCTCGGGGCTCTGGTCTGAGTAAAGCTGGTGTCTGTCTTACGTGTCTACCTCGACGGTGGCTATGCCCTAGTTAAGCATAGTGTGTCTGTCGTATATATTGCGTCGCTGTTCGCGGACCTGGCGCTTCCACTTGTCCTGCTGGTGCGTCACACGGTTCAGTACGTTGCCGCGAGCGCCAAGCTGCTGCGATGGACCGCCCAATGTGTTCTCTCCGTCCTGAAGATAGAAAACATACAATTTGTATAAATTTTGTCTTTCAATATCTTACCTAATATAATAAGTGCGCTGTATATTCTTGTCAGTGTTAGCACGCTTAGTTATTATAAGGTTCAATGCCCCGAGAATACCTAATGTTGGCAATTACAATGTGTTATTGCCCGACTGGGAATATATTTAACGGGATTTGTTATAAGTTTTTGTTAAGTGTGTTGTAAAGACAACAATTTTGTTGAGAGATCCTGCAGAGATTGAAATATGATGTATATCTCTTCAGAAACATACATAGTGACGTGCTATTTTCAGATTATACCTACACGAACTGATAATCACAGTGGCTTAGTCCTGGATTAGAAAAGACGAATAATTGAACGATTCAGTAACAGCGTATTATTTAATTTTTATTTAATTACCTACTACTAAGAAACTGTGCGGAATCAATATAATGCTATGCAGAGTCCGCGCCACATAAGACCCTCGATGATGAGCCAGTCCAGTATTCCCAGTGACCATAAACAGTCACGCCATTTTGTGGGTTATGTTATTTCATCCGTTGACATGCCACAACAAGATCGAGAGCACCGGAGAGAAAGGAACCATGCAACGGTTTTTTGATGGAATTTCTTAGTATGTACAATCATAAGCTAAATTTTCGGCTTGATTTGATCTACAAGACCTATTGGTCTTGTAGATCAAATAAACTGATGACTGTCCTATTGGACAGTCACTTTAAAACAACTTGATTTATTAATTTGTAATGCTTGCCCTTCCCTAAGGTACAATCTATCTTCATGCCAAATTTCATTAAGATCCATGAACAAACAAACAAGAACAAAATTGTTGAAACACCAGACATACATTTATAATAAAAATAATTTCAGCCTTGTATATAAACTGTCCGACTGCCGGGCACGGGCCTCTTCTCTGTTAGAAGGGTTAGGCCATAGTCTACCATGCTAGCCCAGTGCGGGTTGGCAAACTATAATTGAAAACTGCGACTATATTGTATCCGGCCGCCGGTGTGCCGCCGTGACTCAATAGTTTAAATAATATTAGTATGTATTGCATAAAGGACACAAAGTCCAAATCTGTCTGACCGCAATGCGCATAGCGTTAGGTTTATTGATAAAATAGCACTATTGTTTAAGCACAGGATATACTTCGTTAAGATCGAAGCTGTCTTCGATTTTAACGAAGAATTTCCTGTACTAACTTTGAAGTCTTGCACTGTTGCTAGATCTCTATGTGTATATTCTTCTTGAGGAACCAAATTTTAATTTTCAAACCAGCATCTGCTTGTGTTATCCGGCCCTATCTCTCAGGGGATTTTACAAACATACAATTAGCTGTCATTAATACACCCAGACTGAGAATGATGATTTGCCGGTTACACAAATGCTTATACGGTGTGAGATTAGGATCATTTCCAAAACGGCGAGCATTGTGGGTTTGAACCCCATACTAGACAAAAATTTGTGTGATCCACATTAGAACATCCAGAGCGCTATTTGTGTCCATTGTTTAAATGTTTGAAAAGTTCACTGCAACACTGGATATAAATAATTCAGTGCTATTTGTGTACATTGTTAATGTTATAGTCATCGACATAGCTCAGAGAATTAGCAAGCTGACGTGGCAGTGGGCTGGCCATATCGCGCGAAGAACCGACAACCGCTGGGGTAAGCGTGTTCTTGAGTGGAGACCGCGACTCGGCAAACGTAGTGTAGGACGCCCTCCGACCAGGTGGGATGACGATCTGCGAAAGACTGCAGGCAGATGCTGGATGCGGCAAGCTGAAGACAGGGCGCTATGGCGCTCTTTGGGGGAGGGCTATGTCCAGCAGTGGACTATTATAGCCTGATGATGATGATGATGATGTTAATGTTATATAATTAATTCTATGACGAAAGTGGTCTACAAGCATAGTGAAATGTTGTATCTATGACTTGTATGGTTGTGAAAAACATGTGGTGTACTTACTTCCTCGTTGGTGTGTTCCTGGTACGAGGCCTTGGCGCGCTTGTTGATCAGTGGGTCCAGGCAGATGAGGAAGCCCATGTAGACCACTAGCAGCATGATCACCCAGATCACAATGATCACCACTACCTGTAAACAAAATTAACTTATTATTAGTGATATGCTATGGTTCATACAATAGTCCCACGCCTACACCCCGAAGGAATAGAATGCGATGTATTTCACCCATATTTATTTACCAACTATGGTTTAAAGTTCCACCTAGTCGAAGGCGAGCCTTTTGGCGACTGCCAGGTATATTTACCGATTCCATGCTGTAACTGAGAATATCTGAATAATCCAAAGATTATTTTTCCAACCCAGGATGTGAGACCTCATCAATATCACTGCATCGCTTTCACTGTGGTACCGAAGCAGACCTCCTGTGGTTGCAATTCAGGTGAATTGTGCATACGGCCAATCCGTCTTCTCAAGACATTGATGTCGTACTCCATATCTCTCCCAATATTGGTGTTGATCCGTCTTTGCCAACGTCAAGTGGTACTGAGTTACTATTCTGTTTATATCAGTCTACAAGTTCCGACAGAAAGGCAGAATAATCAATTCTGATCCGCTGCCATTACGGTAGACATTGCTGATTTCTTGGTATTGCTTTTGCAAAAGTCAGGAAATAACATCATGTTCATGGCCATCGGATTTCGATACCAAATAGGCCAATAAGTTTAAGAACTGGGTGTGCATTCTACTATGGTAACGATCAGAAGGACCATATACTTGTATGCTACTTTGGTAAAAAAGCTTAAGTCAGATATCAGTTGACGATGGAGAGAGTTAAGAGATAAGAAAGTGAACTCTTTTTATAAGTGCATCAAGGGCCTATTTGCGCAACATTCTCTATACCATAAATTATGACATTAAACTATCAAGTCTTGAAATGTCAGACATAATTGAACACCTATAGTAGCCAGCCGCCGCCGGTGTGCCGCTACGACTCTATAGGTTAACATAGTTAACAGAGCAGAAACAGCTATATATTATACCTTGCTCCATTGAAAACTCATCCTCAATCTTACCAGTTTCTTAACACATTGACTGCCATATAACAGACACAATAGAAAATGTATTGTTCGCGGTCATTTATGACCGGCACGGCGTTCAATGTGTTAATAGCCTTTTCTCCCTTAGCCTTTATTATTCCCAAGTCACTTGAGGTCGGCTTTCTAGTCTAACCTGATTTGACTGGATATCAGTTTTTACACGGAGCGACTGCCATCTGACCTTCGCAACCGAAAGGCTAACGATACCCTACGGCTAGACCAGTATCAGGATATTAGAGGGTACTGACTACCCAATAACGACTGCCATAGATGTTCATGGCAGCCGAGACCGACGGCTTAAAGAGCTCTCCGAGGCACGGAGCAGGCGATAATTATCAATCAATACGCACATACGAGGTGCGGCTGATAAATTCGCGGCCTTAGGTACTTAATGAAAAAAAGTATACCTTTATATTTTTTATTTTCAATATAATCCCCCTTAAGTAAAATACACTTTTCACATCGTGAATATAATGTCTTTATACCATTTAAAAAATATTCTGAAGATTTCTCTTGAAAATGGTTTTCCACGGTCGCCTTCATCTCACTGTCGTCCATAAATCTTCGCCCCCGTAACTCCTTTTTTAAGTTTGAAGAAAGGAAAAAGTCACTGGGTGCCAAGTCCGGACTGTAGGGTGGATGGTCAATTTCTGTGAACCTCGT
This sequence comes from Catocala sponsa, assembly GCA_963564715.1. Taxonomy (NCBI): domain Eukaryota; kingdom Metazoa; phylum Arthropoda; class Insecta; order Lepidoptera; family Erebidae; genus Catocala; species Catocala sponsa. The sequence continues at coordinate 6,913,718 of OY751326.1, forward strand.
GGCTTTTAAGGCATCTCTCGTAACACGAGCAGTGTGAACGGGCGCGTTGTCTTGCAGAAACAGCACTCCGCGCGTCAACTTGCCGCGTCTTTTCTGTACGACTGCCTCACGTGCCTGAACCAGTAAATTTGCATAGTATTGGCCATTCATTGTAGTCCCTTTAGGCATGTAATCCATTAGTAAAATGCCTTCGCTATCCCAGAAAATGGTGGCCATAGTTTTAGAGGCCGACTTTCCACCTTAAACTTCTTTGGCAGCCTTTCCCCCTTTTTTATCCACTGCATCGATTCTTGTTTGGACTCGGGATCATACTGTCGTATTCAGGTTTCGTCCACAGTCATTATGCGGTTACAAATTTCGTCCAAATCACTCTGAAACAACAAAAATCTTTACAACTCGCCAACCGTCGTTGCTTGTCGAGCGGTGTGAGCATTCGCGGTACCCAACGCGCACAAATTTTTTTCATATGCAAATGTTCATGCAAAATTTCTCCAATTCGTTCTTTACTAATTTGTAACTCTTCTGCTATCTGCCACAATTTAATTCTACGATCGGCCAGTACTAATTTTTCAACATTCTGAACATTTTCTTCGGTCACTACCGTCACTGGGCGACCCAGGTGGGAGTCGTCTTCACAGCTCTCTCTTCCTTGTTGAAATAGCCGAGCCCATTTTTTTACCATCGTGTATGAAGGCCCAGAATCCTGAAGAACGGATGACATTTCTTAAAAAAAATATTTTGGCGTTTCCCTTTTCTTACAAGGAATTTAATCACTGCGCGGTGTTCAAAATTGCGAGTATTTTCAGTTTCCGTTGACATGGTGTTGTTGCTTGTTCCAGGGATGAAGTGGTAATGAACCAAATAAAAAAGGGATATTATTTATACTACCAATTACTCTGGCAATTAGTGTTATCAGTGACGAGATGATGAGTCACCGCTAAATGCCCTAGGCCGCGAATTTATCAGCCGCCCCTCGTAATTTCGAAAAATCATATAACTTCCGAAAGTCAGAGGTGCGCGACGTGGGTTCGAACACGAGACCCTCTGCATTACAGTCTGTTGATCTCACCACTGAGCTATCGCTGCAGTTTCTTAATAGCCTATATAAGAATATTGAAATGCACACACTAATTATATAAAATCGTTGTAAAATATGATTGGATGCAATGTACGACAATGGCCCGACAATAACCGAGGCAATTGAATTTATTGTCCGCCGGAGGAGCGGTGATTGCATTATGCAGCTCGTATGTGTTGAGTGCAATGACCTGAATTGCAAAGTGTAGCATAATGCCAGCGATCTGTGCCGGCCGGGGCAGGTACTAGTTCAGGCTAGCTATATACAGAAAATGCGGAGGTAGCCTGAGGCAATTACGTACAATCGAGACTCAAGGATCCTCAAGTACAACAATCACTCGGCAATCTTGTTTCTTTACTTATATTGCCATGCCTATAGTCATCGGTACAGCAGCGTTAGTGAATGCCGCTGTTATGTATGAGATCTCGGATTTGCGCCGAGGTATGCCAGTGTTATAGAGTTTTCCTGTCAAGAAAATCTCAGTAGCAGCATTTAGTCTGGAACCGTGCCCGAGAAACCTCAATAGGCTCGCCCTCTATAATGCGGGATCTAAAACTATACATGGATAAATGTGAGCGTAATACACGTCTGCCCATCTTTTCGGAAATTGAGTCGTAAAACTGAACATAACGGAGACAAAGAAGACTCAACCTGAGTAACGATTTGGTATACACATACATTTTTGTACCCCGGCCCCGTGAGAAACCAGTTCACATAGACAGTATCGAAATGAAACATTTTTGTAATCCTGCAGTACTGCCGTGAACCCATACATAACTTGAGCATTAAACTTAGTCGGAGTCGTTAACAAGTGTAATAGTGAGTGGCTACCTAAACATGTAATAAGTGACCATCTTCTCAGATGTTAGCTTAACTAAAAAAGTTCTGCTCGTATATATAAAATGCCCCAGATAAGAGATGGCAGAGTATTGTAGTTGTACTATGCCACGTGAAATACTCTGATTGGGACTGCCAGGCGGGACGACCCTGCAGTGAAAGGACCCTGATGCTCTCTTTCCGTAGGACAGTCCTGGGGCACTGGGAGTTACTTTTGGGGTGATTTTACTAAGAATTTCGCTCAACTTATAACAGGTCAGCTAATAAGTCCACCATACAGAAGATGGCAGGCAAACAACCTTGTAGTTTCTTGCAGTGAGCAGAGTCAAAACTTCTAGGGTGCCTCTTTACTGACTATAACCTTGATTCTTTACGCGGGTGGTTCACGGCGTTCCTTTTTGAAGGGTCAGTAACACCCAACTGATACCCTTTCTGTTTCAATATCTACAGACTAAGTAATAGCTTATAATACTGAAAGGAAGACTATATGCTTACAGCCATTTAAAATAAAACAAAGATTTGACCTATTTCCAAACCTTCAAAAGCTAGAATTGAAACACAATGGGTCTAGTCCCACGGGCTGAGTGAAATTATTACCTTGATAATTGTGGTGTTCCTGTTTTCATACTTGCACTCGCACCTGGGGCAGAACTCTTGGTCTCGCCCCTTGATCTGGTCAGCTATGAATGGGAGGATGACTACTTCGCAGTTACTGTTGAACACAAAATATGGAATAAGTGTGCTGGTTTCATTAGAGTAGTAACGCAAGCATAAGTTAACTATTTTAATTATCATGTTTATGTTGAGACGCACAGCTGGTTAAATGAACAAACGCATAGCATATACTGCAGTTTACAGAATCTAGGATGAATTAGTGTCGACAGCATCACAGCTCTCGATGCGCCTGAAGATATCTTTATATCGGCATTTTTAGAGCTATCGAGCAATCTAGTAGACATTTTAGGAAATGTTTGGACAGACATTTCGGCGACTAAATGCACGTGTATGATAATCTGTCATAAAGCTAAGAAAGTAATCATTTTGATTGGTTGAACGCACGCACGGCACGACAATTCGTCGGAATGACTTATATGCATCAGATAGATCGTCATTCTTACAATAGTGGTGACGTTACATAGCCGGTGGACAATAGCATTGTATGACGTCACTGAAACTTTGTTTATACAAACTAGACAGTTTCCTAAAGCAGTGTTCGACACTGTAATGTTTGGATAAATCAGTACTGAATGATCCTCCACATAACGGCTGATAAAATGTGCCAGCTATTTATAGGTCACATTCGTACATAGTGTATAAAAAGATAAAGACAAATCATAAAAACTTATTTTCTTCTTAGAGTCAAAATAAACTGTTTGTTAATCGGTATTTAGCGACCGCCTTGCACTTTGCCATTGTTTTAGTGCGACCGATATCAGACTAAGACACGGTTTTTATCTCGGTTTTTAACTAACAGTCAAACTCAACTGCTGGAATAGGCTGATGGAATTCCAGACAATCAAATCAAAACTTGACCTAAGTTTGATTCTGACATGTCGAATATGCTTTCTGGAATCGTGTGGATTCGTTTTAGCTTGTCTGTGGTCATCTCGACGGATCGAAAATATATTTATAGTCATTAGCCGCGCGATGTAGGTTACCCGATGAGTCCGCAGACGCCGCCCATTTCTATCGACCACCTCTCACGCTCGGTTAATTATCACCGCAACCCTACTTACGTGACGTGACGTGACGCTATTAGTAAACTTATAAGCCCGTAACAAAATGTCTAATTAAAAAATTAAAGTCGTATTTATCTTACAGTTTCTCATTGAAGTAACCGTACACTATGAAGTTAAGCAGTGTAGCAATAATTCGCTTACGCAACCTAAGGCAGATGTCTTGCAATAGCCGATGCTTAGCATACTAAATACAGTTGGTAGATAGCATTTCTTAAGATTTCCTAGTCGCAGACTTCTCGCTAAGCAGTTTAATCGTAACACAGCACTTTCAAGTGGCAGAGCTCGCCGGTGCCAATTACTTGGTGACGTATGAGCCAACTGGCAGTATCACCCTCTTACAGGAAACTTGCGTGAGTCGGGAACTTAGTTCCGGAGACTCAGATACGTCTCCCGTTCCTTTCCTTTCATTAATTTATCTTTGCTTCGATAGCGCGTGGGTTACCCCTGATATAGCAAACGGTCATAGGCTACGATGTCCACTGCCAAATGCTCACTTGAAAACATGCGCGGATTGAACTCGCAACACTTTAGAGCATAAGCAAGGGCAAACAACCGCAAAAAGCAACCGGCTAATCTGATAACAATTTATATGGTAAACAATTATATTATTTATCAGTATATTCGCCAATAGCCTTGATATATACGACTTATGTGACTTGGCGCGCAATGTGAATGGACTAGATTGACCAACCAAAAAGATTATAATTCAATACTATTATTGATCAATCACATTGGCGCTGACGCAGGTAACGCAGCCTTTATAAATGGAAAACAGTGCTTCAAGTGTTTTATGAATTTCAGTATAACAATACTCCAATTAAATATTATATAAATAATGTTTCAATGAAACATTTTCATATTACTGTCAGCAAGACAAGATAGACAATAATTTACATATTTATTGTTCAACAAAGATGTCATGAAACTGTCACATTTTGTACAAGCTCTTATGTCAGACAAAACTTACCATTTATTTGGAGGTACATTGCTGGACTTCATGAAAGGGCTACGGTCTGCACCTGCTGTGTTGTTTAGCACAGCGGCTGGGCTTGGACAAACACATTTGCATCGGTTGTCTTCATAGGAATGTGCCTGAATGAAGAGAGAATTGTCAATGTACATATTATTATGTATGCTTTAACTAGAAATAGGCATTATTAAAAGTATTTAATTTAATTTAGTTGTCAATTTACATTCATGTTACAAGTGTTGTGTAATTGATTTGTTAATTAGTCAAAATATGTTTCATATTTCACATACCAATTTAGGACAGATGCATATTATATACTTATAAATATATCTACTTGACCATCAATAAATAATATTTGCATTTTGTGGTATTCTTAAATATTTTGTATAATCAGACATTATGATATTGTAAAGATGCTATGGTTTTATCTTAAACCATATTTATTTAAGTATATTTCTTTTTGAATTTTTCAATGGAAGTGTGGAATTTATTGTGCACGGCTCAGAATGTATTATGCTGTATTGAGATATATTCTTATACTTAAAGCAACAAGAATTACAGAGAGCCAAGTTTATTATAGATTAATCAGTTGCATTGTCTCAATGTGATGACATAAAAAGGTAATTAAAAATGCATAAAAAAGAAACTACCTACAAAGAACACAATTTGTCATACTTAAAAATGGTTGAAGTATACAATTTTGATAGGCGAATGTTTAAAATAGATAAAGTTTTGCTATCTCTATTCTTTCTTGCAGAATTGGTTGAGTCTGATTATGAGAAAAATACTTCTTCCCTAATTAACCAGACAATTCTTAGTAAATAGATACAGTGAGTCTGGTACACTACAGTAATATATGATAAATATTAATCATTAAAACTAGCCATGGAGGAATTGTAGAGAAAAACATACTACATAATAGGCCTTTAGATATTATAAATTTTTTTCATCATAGACACTTGTATGTCTTCTACAAGGCTTTGGATTGTACATAAGGAGTAATGTTTGTATAATATGACCTAAGCAAATAGGCTTTTACCTCTGCAAAATAGTTTTTTATTTAGCTACTAACGTGCTTGTTATGTGTATGTATATCCCGCCACCCATACATTATAGGAAAGGCTACACCCAAATTTTTATGATGAAAGCATGATACTATCACTGTGAAGTATTCTAAAAGAAAAACAAAAAGTCTCCTGATTCGAAATCGAAACCGAAATGGAGCCTTTTTATTATCTTCTTAATGATTTGTTCGATAATTAAATTTATGCAGTCACATATAATCATAAGACGTACTTGTAATGATCTCAATACAGTTCGGAGGCTACGGTTTCCGTTGCCTTCATTTATATTATATTTACGCAACCTGTTTAGAATAATTTGTTATCAAGCAAGGACTTTCTCCAAAACGTCTTACGCCTCAAAAAACAATCCTCGAGACCTTCTAACGTAATTATAACGGAATTCAGATTTGCCATATGCACTATTCATCACGTCAACAATTGTTTATCTTCCTATTACAAACTACGATTTATAAAAAACATGTAGGTATAATTATTGTAAAATAATACTTACAGACACAATCACACCAAACGCAGACACAAAGATCAACAGACTGATTTTCAAATACATTTTGGATGAATTATAGAAATATAAAAGTTAAACTTTTACTAGAGAAAAGTGCGAAAGTTTTCTAGCAAAACAAATCAAATACCTAATTTATGGTATTGTCGCCACAACAGTGCTAGCAGCAGCCATTTTGCAAAAATATAATGAATTGTTGCCAGCGTCGCGTCGCTGGTCTTAGCTCATTTTAAAATGGCTAGTTATACTATTAAGCTGGCAACATTTTATTATCTTATTGCCTCTTAAATTTTCACAATCCACCGATGTATTTCATGTTGTTGGATGATATCATGTTATAATTTTCTCGACACAATGATGTATTTTCTTTAATTTTTATTATTTATAAATTAAGTTATGTTGATTGTGCTGCCATCTAGTTTACAAGTGTGATATTAGTAAAAACTCGCTCAACTGCATATAAACCACAGAACACTTATACCAAAGAGTAAAGTAATACATAGGGAAAAGAGAGCCCTCTTATGGTCAATTTCAGCCAACCCTATTTGAAACAGCGACATCTGAACTTTTGGCCCCGAACTAATCCTTCTATACATAGCTATAGCTATTCCGTATTCTGTGCCTATAGCTATTTATGTCATGTATTACTATTCCAGAATTCGTATTTAAATTGTTTTGTATCAATCGTATTTTTGTAACATAAAAAATATGCAAATAAAAATTGCAAATAGAACAAGTAGAATGTTACAAAAATAGATCCAAACAAAACAATTTAAATACAATAAGTATAGGGTGCATATCGTAGTATAAGAATAAAACAATAACAAATAACATTTTATTATGTTTATGTTTATTAAAATATAACTGTGTAGCGGACTCTAGGTTCACAGTGAAATGCGCAGCGTCTCGGCATTTTTGTAGTTGGAAAAACCGCACAACACTAAACACTAAAAGCGTCACTATCGCACACTGACAACAACAGTTTTCGATGGGAAGATTAATTGACACAAGGTGGAGGAACACAGAGCTCGACTCAACGCACTTACTTATGAACTTCACAGCCGAAAAATATACAAACGTGCGCACGGGCAAGATGCAGTCGCCATATTGTGACTGACATACAAATCCAATGTTTGAATCATAGTCTTTAACCGACATATTTACTAATTTGTATTTTATGACATTTTTATGATAAACTATTAAAATGAGAATAAAATATGATTCTAGATAAATTAATAATATAAAAGTATAGATAGGTAAGAACTGACACTAAATAATAAATTAAAAATTTGTTTAAGCGCCATCTTCTGCGATTGATTTACAGCACAAGTACGGGGCCAAAAACACAGATGTCAGTCCTATCTTTGCATATAGGAAAGGTATTGGGCAGTGTCCCCCCCCTGACTTATACTCAAAGAGATAGAAACTGATCACTACAGGACTAGGCTAGGGTACGGTGTATTATTTCCTGAGAATAATGAAATATCCTCGGTATTCTAAAATAATTGCAAATTGCATTTACAAGGAACCTCGTCCTTTATCAAATTTAACCACGGTAGGTACAGACAATAAATTACTAAACTAGTACCTACTATAAAGTTTATATTAAGTAGATACATACCTACGATAGGAAAGCTATATTTTTACGTAGATGACTACTTCGCGAATAAAGGATAATAAGTATGATGACCAATGAGACCATATCGCCACATTGTTTAATACAACTAGATGTTCCCGCGGTTTCACCCGCGTTTATCGTTACTGCGCCGCCGCCGTGGGTCGTAGCGTGATGTTATATAGCCTATAGCCTTCCTCGATAAATAGGCTATCCAACACTAAAAGAATTTTTCAAATCGAACCAGTAGTAACACGCAGAATAAACCAGGAGAAACATCGTTTGTACTATGTCTGTAATGGGTAATTATTTTGCTGCGATGTTATTTTAAAACTGCTATATCTCCTAAGATATTATTGAAATCGAATGATGTAAAGGGCAATTTTGTTTTAAATTAAATACTTGTGATGAATAACGATAATTTGGATAAGGATTAATATCATGTTTATAAAAATACCTTCGCAAATAATGCATTATTTTAGAACAAATTTCGTTAGCATAAAAATGGTTATAGTGAGCCAACCTTAAAAGATAGACATATGCTGTCGCGGACTTTTTTTTAGAACTTTTAAAGGGGAACAATTCTGTCAGACATGATTTTTGCGAAACTTTAACTGTTTACGCAGCGCACGCAGCGGAAGCTCTCAAAAGGAAAAATACTCTCCGATTTTGAAGCATTCTTAATTGGTGCTCCGCTCCTATTGATCTTAGCGTGATGATATATAGCCTATAGCCTTCCTCGATAAATGGGCTATCTAACACTGAAAGAATTTTTCAAATCGGGCCAGTAGTTCCTGAGATTAGCACGTTCAAGTAAACAAACAAACAAACAAACTCTTCAGCTTTATAATATTAGTATAGATTGCGAATCTGCCATTTTCTCTAAAATCTTATTTTCAGAAGAACTCAATCCTAATGTAGTACCTACCTACACAATGTGAGAAAGTATCGGGTCTGTAACTATAATACTTAATTTATGAAATATCATAATAACAAAATGGGCGTACCTATTCCAAATATAACCATGGGCAATTAATAAACCTACCTACTTAAAAAATTATATCCCAATTTTATAATTAATTTTATAAGTCGTCTTTATCAAAACGATTGATGTATAAAAACAGGCGACTATAGGTAATTTCAAGAAAGAGATATTATCTATTCCGCGGGTTAATCATATCTTTACATATCTATCGCCAAAGCATATAACATTTAATGGATCATGGTCAAGCTACCTACATCTCATACCTACTTATGGAGGCAATTGCCTAGTTATTACATTCATTAGTAGATAGTTATTAAATTTCACCATTATCAATTTACCTAACTGAGCATCAGTTTCGCTAAAAATTATGAAACAATCCACGGTTAGGTACTCTTTGCGAGCTATATACTTACGAATCCTAACTAATATTATAAATGCGATGTGAGTTTGTTTGTTTAAGTACCTACTCGACCGATCATCACGTATATAGCATACAAGCTATCAGGGAAACAGAAAAGGACATAAGGTGCAAATGGCTACACATCAAGTTAGACACCTTATATACCTACATAGGTAGATATGCACAACTACGCTACGTACAAAATTGAGAATTTTTGGAAAGGGATAGTGGTGTCGATGTAATGGTAAGGATAGAGCGTCGCGTCCCGTTCAGCGTGAATGAGACAAAATAACAAAAATATAACCCACTCTATCGCACGATCCACAGCGTTCAACTTCTAATAGTTCAAAGTCCAAACAGTCTAGGTTGATGTGTCGCTGTGTGTACCTTTCGTCCAGAAAAAGTACTGCTACTAATCTAAGCTACATTTAAGAAAGCGAAACCGCGGACAAAATCTAGTATAAAATAAGTACACGAGTACTGTAAACAAATTACCTACCTATAAAAATAGATTATCTTTAATATGCATTCAGAGCCACTGAATTAACCACAACCGTGTCAAATTCGTCTATAATAGGTACATTCGATCAGAATTATGAAGGTAGGTAATAGATGTGCCCGCGGTTTCACCCGCGTTTATAGTTACTGCGCCGCTACCGTAAGTCCTAGCGTGATGTTATATAGCCTATAGCCTTAACATAGATAATATAATACTACCCTTAAAAAAAGATAAATCGGCTATCCAACACTAAAATAATTTTTCAATTCGAATCAGTAGTTCCTGAGATTAGCGCGTTCAAACAAACAAACTCTTCAGCTTTATAATATTATAGTATAATTTGTTGGAATCTGTTAACTGGTAAAATGGTTTTCGATAAAATAGTCGCGACTCATACGGCATAGGTTGATCCGGCGGACAGGTAGACCTGTGGAAACGGTGATGCCATGGGTATCGTAGGTACTGAGAGACTGGGTTTAACACGGTACCTAGCAAATTCCTAAATTTATGGCTTATTGTCTATACATAGGTACCTATATATGCTTCCAAACATCACCAGTTAGGTACGGCTACTCTATATCTGCTATCGGTATCAGGCAATACGATGTTAGCGCGATACTGCGGGCTTCTTATGTCCGGCAAGCTTATGAGTCCGAGGTATGACCCCAAGGTGTCTGCACACCAAGTTACAAGTCAATCGGTCCAGTGGTTCCGGAGTTATGCCCGTCACTAACATCAATCTGTCACTAACAGACAGACCGTCACAAAATTTTATTAACCTTTTCGAAGATGACTCAGAGGTTAATAATGGGCAGGAATGTTGTCACCAACACTGCTATATCCTATAGGTACCTTACCCTGGATTATATTACAGCGCAACGTAATAAAAGCGCAAGTACTTACTGGATGTGGTGAGGGTGAAAGAGTTTTTATGCCCCGAATATTAATAGACGTACCTGTTACGGCCTCCTTAGTATTGGAACTACCACCTCAACTTCAATGTTACAGCCTCCTTAGTATTGGAACTACCACCTCAACTTCAATGTTACAGCCTCCTTAGTATTAGAACCACCACCTCAACTTCCGCTGCGTCATCGCACTAACTGATTATTATTTTATTACTAATGTTAGATTAATTAATTAATTTACGTAGGTACTAATAATTCATACTAGATTATTGTTTAGAATATAGGCGAGTTTAGTTTCATTTTTTATGTGTGAATGCTAATGATGTATTTGTTATATGTTGTTATATTTATCACGCAGTTATCATTAAAAAGAGGCGTCGGCATTCTGGTGTTGGTGCATTACGTCGAGTACGTTTGGTATTTTTATTTCTGCCGTACGAACCTTTAATAATATAGGTAGCCAATAATTTTCCATTCCGTTATAATCGGATACAATTTCCGGTTAGCATCTGTTTTGCCATGACAATAAATAAAGCTCAAGGGCAAACGCTACAAATTGCAGGAGGGGATCTTACGAGCCCCTGTTTCTCCCACGGTCAACTTTACGTGGCCCTTTCTCGGGTGAGCGGTTCAACCAAACAGTTTGTCCACGCTCCAGACAACGTCATACAAAACGTTTTGTACACAGAGGCATTGTAGATAATAATTTTTGAAAATTAGAAAAGCGACTGCCCTGCCAATATTAAAAAAAACGAGATGATATAAAGATACTAATAATACTACACATCCAAATCTGTTCAGGCATTTAGAAGTTATGGTGGAATAAAGAAACTCACATACATACATAATGAATTACATTATAACATAACATAAATTATCGCGGGTACACTTACCTACCGAAAGTCAGTGTGCTGCAAACAGTTGTAACAATGAGATGAAAGGAAGAGCTAAGAATTGAAGCCGCGGGCACAGCTAATTTCTTTTCTAATACTTTTTACTAACATTAAAAATGTGAGTTTCTTCAAGCGATCATCGTGTGACTTTGCATGCACGTAGTTAGGGGTAAAGAAAAGGACATTGTATACCGATTTCCATGCGGGCGAAGCCTAAGGCACAGCTAGTTTTTAATAAAACATGGACACAAATTATGGCTTTTATTTACAAAGGTACATAGCCTTTACACTTGTATATAAAATGTACATATATATGTATAGTCTCACGTCGATATCACTGAAGGAGAAGGTAGAGCATTAGCATTAAAGTGAAGTAATGGGGTGTAGTAAAGCGTGACTAAAATAAAAGAGTCAACTAACGGTTATGTTTATTGTCACACACACATATTACACAGGATAGAAGGTGAATGAGTTTTAGCAATGATACGGTAAACATATAACACAATTACAACAAATTTAATGAAATATAGACCGATCTATACAAAAAATAGTACAAAACTCATGGCTGGTCCCGCTAACGCATCGAGCCTAGAATATTCTACCTTTTTGAATTTTGAATTCGCGTTCTCACTATACTAGCGATCAGCCAGCACAATTATGTGCCTGTAATATCGTGTACATAATACATGCAAACAGGTGTAATTATAAATGATAAAAATATCACCGTAGGTAGCCTACAATAGCATTAGCGCATTACACTCACATTTCGACAGGTAAGATTTTAGCTTCTGCGTAATAGAGGGCAGTCTATCGCCCTTTAACCGGAACAATTTCAGACCCCGCGCTACTTTGTCCGCTTCAATAACGAGGCAATGTATTTAGATGAGATTGCAAAAAGATATCCTTCGAGCCGGATTTGAACCAGCGACCTATGGATGACAACTAACCCCAACTACAGTCCACCGCTCTACCAACTGAGCTATCGAAGGCTTGTATGAATGCAACGAAATTATGGACCGGTATCGTATATCGGTAATAGTTTTTATTGTGTTAAATGCATTTACACTTATCAAATTACCATAAAAATATATCCAATAGGTATGTTTAAAAAGCATTGCCAGAATTAATTCCGTAATAAAAAATAAATGGTTTTTGATAGGTTGGCATTCCAAAATCTTTATGCGTCGTAAATGTAACAATACTATCTGAACTTGGCCACGCTTCGCTACGGCTGAGTCTGATAATTAATGATTAGAGGATAGTTTTCCGTTCCTGTGGGATTTCGGGATGCAATTTTAATAAAACACTCTGTAGAAGTGCAACGTTGTGTCATAATTTTAGGTCAAGCCATTGACTTTTTGAATTAAACAGATCTGATTTTATGTAAAACATTTCCAATCAATTCTTTTCCAATTAGTGCAATTAACTTATATCTAATACGTAGGTACCCATATTATTTGTCAAGCAATTTCTATGCTTATTAATAAAAGAGGCCTGTTTATAAAAATATGTTGTTTATAAAAAGGAAAGGAACATTAAAAGTATTATAGTAAATAGCTGGTTAAGGTAGCTTTAGTTTTTAATTTCTTGTTAATACATACATATATTCATTGCGTCTTTACCTTCAAAACAACAACTTCCGGAATGTGATAAGCGTATATGCACCAACCATGAGTAGGTAACGAGAACAGTGTCGAAGATCAATTTTACGAGGAACTTCGCCAATGTCTTAGCAATATACGTCCAAATGAGCAAATACTGTTACTAGGCGATTTTAACGGAAGGGTTGGCAGAGATGCTGATTCGTGGACGGGTGTGGGCAATATGAATAGTAACGGATAGTTCCTGCTTACATTCTGTGCTCAATTCAAACTTACCATTACAAACACCCTGTTTAGGCTTCGCGACAAATTCAAAACTACCTGGATGCACCTGCGTTCTAAACACTGGCACCTCCTCAATTACGCCATAACCCGAGGAAGAGACGTCTCCCAGGTGCACATCACCCGCGTCATGCGCGGCGTACATTGTTGGTCAGACCACAGGCTTTTGGTCACTAAATTGAGACTTCGCCTACGCGTACAGCGAAGACCCTGCAGGGCCAAATCAACTTCTCTCAATTTAGAGCGATTAAATTGCACCGAGCAAGGTGACCTAATATCGAACTGGCATCGGAACGCATCCTCGGTACTGACAGTGGCTACAGAAGTTATTGGACTTAAAAAAACGTGTCAACTAGGATTGGTTTGACCAGAACGATGGGACCTTAACTGAGGCATTCGAACAATATCGTGTGCTCATAAAGCGTAACGAACGTAATCAAAATCTCATGCCAGAAGTCCGAAATAGTGGTGCTTCCTTAAGAAAACTAACCAGGAATATGAAAGACCGATGGTGGGTTGAAAAGGCGGAAAAGATGCAGTGGCTCGCAGAGAAACACCTACTAGCCGCTTTTTATGAAGAAATGCGTAAGTTGATTGGCGTTTCTGTAAAAATATAGCGTAGGAACCACTAAGATCCCTAGATGGCTTTAAAACTCACTGCTAAGCAGAATATACTATATCGTTGGGCAGAGCACTTCAACAACCTGCTCAATGTAGATCGACTAGCAGATCTTGAGCATAATAGGGGTATTCCTCCTCTGCCACCGCATGATTCGCTTGCTGAGCTACTGACGCTAATACGCTAATACGAAGAGGATCAACTTCATACTTAAATTGTCGATCGCATTTGGGATGAGGAAACAATACCTTCTGAATTTAAGATATCCCGCATACAGACTCTGTATAAAAAGAAAGGAGACCGTTCCGATTGCAACTCCTACCGGGTATATCGCTCCTTTCTGTACCTGGGTAGATATTTGAGTCCTTCTCAACCGGCTTTTACCAGTTTCAGAAAACATATTGCCAGAAACTTAATTTGGGTTTCATCCTAATAGGGACCTGCGAAGTCATCTTTTCCATCCAGCAACTCCAGGAAAAAGTCAAGAACAAGGCCAACCTTTGTATATAACGGAGTAGAAGGTCCAGCAGGTTTTAAAAGCTGTGATGTCAGCAGAGCTGACGTTACTATTCTCAATAGATGGATCACTCATTGCAAATAATGAAACATGCTTTCGATAATAAACACTTAGATATAATTCTTAAGCACAATCTTAATCTTAACTTCGTAAAACAACACAGTAAAAATTAATATTAGTACTCACAAGATTACAATAATTTGTGAAGCGCTCTTGTCTACCATGTCTACGCCCACAACGCCAAACGCGCTCTAGATGGCGGGCGTTGGGAGATCAGGTCAATACACAATCACAATATTTCACTATTATTGTAACACACACTTCCTTAATAGCTAATTTAATTACGTTAATTCTTTACAAAAATCAACAGACTATTTTTAATATTTCGAACATTTTAATTTCAGTTCAAATGTTTTAGTAGCCGACTGTTTAACACTTCAATTTAATCTTGAACTTGAAAGTATTCGAATTACTTTGAACTTAACAAAAATATCTAGATTAAAAATCAAGTCATGAATTTAGCAATTCCTTAATTACTTCAAAATGAATGTTTAAATTATAATAAGTAATAGTTTGTCGTCTCAAACAACAACAAACCATTACAACTCTTATTTTAAGCTATAACTGGTAAAATTCGCATAAACAATGTGGTAATCATGAAATAATCTTAGTAAATAAATAGATAAGTAAGTCTATTAGCGATAAATGAATGTATTAAAATAATTGGTTATATGGACACATATATATATATATATCGGATATATGTGTTTTGTGGACTTGGAGAAAGCATTTGACTGTGTGCCGACCTTGCTGGCAAAATTAGGTTGCCCTGAGAAGTTTGTTCGAATGATTCGCCTTCTTCACGACGATATGACCTGCTGTGTGACCTACAATGGCGATCAGTCAGACATCTTCTCTGTCAGTTGTGGTGTTAAACAAGGTTGTGTGCTTGCACCAACACTGTTTGCTCTTTACTTTTCTGTCGCTGCCAGTGAAGCACTCGAACAAACTTCTACTGGCATTAAAATACGTTTCCGGACTGATGGAGGACTGGAGGACTTTTCAACCTACCCAGATTAAAAGCGTATGCTAACGTATCACACACACTAATAACGGAGATTATGTATGATGGTTGTTTTATAGCTAACTCTGCACAAGAGCTTCAGAACCTGATTACGAACCTTCAGGAAGTCTGTTGCCGTTCGGTCTATCATCACATCAGTGTAAAGAAGGCTGTGGTCATGGCAATGGACTATCACGGAGCTACAGAACCTATCAAGGTGTACATTGACGATACTGAGCTGAAGAAGGTGGATAAATTCAAATACCTGGGCAGCAGAATCACATCAAAGTGCGACCTTGATGCCGAAATAAATCATCGCATAGGCGCTGCATCAGCTGCTTTCGGTAAATTACGAGCAAAGGTCCTACACTCACATGATTTGAAGATTCTCCCAAATCTATTATATTCTTCAGAGACATGGGCTCTCTATCGGAAACGCATACGGCCGCTGGACAAGTTTTATATGAAGTGCTTAAAGACATTCTTAAAATCAAATGGTCGGATCAGGTTCGAAATACCGAAGTGCTCCGACGCGCAAATGTCTACGGCTTAGAAGCGTACCTGATGCGGCGACAGTTCCGATGGTGTAGACACGTCTTACGAATGGCTGATGAAAGGGTGGCAAAGCTCATATTTTTCTCTGAACTTCAAAACGGCAAGCGGCAATAAGGCAGCCTGTTCTTACGCTTCAAGGATGTGCAGAAAAGACACATGAAGAGGTGCAATATTAATCCCCAAACATGGAACGAAAAGGCCAGTTGCCGCCCTGGATGGAGGCGAATGAAAAAAGTCTTGGTGAAAGACAAAGTTATTGACTTTGAAGAGCAGAGGAAATCTGAACTGGGTGCGAAACGTATCGCGGGGGACTTTACAAGCATTCAAACAACAGATACGAAGAACTCCCAGACTCGTGGATCACACAAAGTTTGGTCCCGTTTGGGATTCGAACCCACAATACTCGCCGCAGTGGCAGTGGAGAGGCGACTACTTAAACCACTACGCCATCTGTGTAGTCTTACGCTGAAACGATTGCGTGCGTTGTGATTGCTTTAATTTGATCCAAATCAGCCGGTTTTTCACCAATACAAATATTCTTTCATATCTTGATTCATGATGTTTCCATTACAATGCATGGATTTTCTCCAATACAGTACACGCCTGGGATCCAGGCTCATTCCAAACAAAGTTTCTCAAAATATTTTATCTTCATTTGGCTAACTTCTATAAACGCAAGCTCTTTGCAAGATGGTAAAATAGATTATGCCACGTTCATTAAAATTCCTATCACTCGGTATAAAGCTCACGACAATATTTTATACTCTTTACCACACCATCTAGTGAGCAAAGTGCACTTTCCTTGTAACAGTCCCCGCGATTACGGATATGGGTGAAGCTTGTCTCCGTGGTTCCAATTTGTGAAATACATTGTTTTCATAAAAAAAGAATAGATGGCGCTAATAGCTACATTTGGCATATTATTATCACATTGTATTTCTTCACGAAATTTTCATGGTCATAAGTTACATTAAGTTGGAGAGTAGTGTGGTTTTTATTTAAGTGGTAGGTTGATTGTTGACCACTGGCTACCATTGCGATAAGTTAGTTTAAGCCGCAGAACCTTGTACGTATCTACTTATGTATAGTATACCTATTTACAATAGGTAGTTGTAGGTATTCGATAACTTTGTACATCTCACCACTCAAAAATATCTAATAATTAGCTGTCCTTGCGGTTTCACTTACTCATGATTGCTTCGTTCCCGTATCTCGTAGCGCGATGTCAAATAGCCTATTTGATTCCTAGATAAGGTACCTAGCTTTCTAATGGTAAAAGAGTTTTTAGAATCGGTCCAGTAGTTATTGAGTTAATTCATTAGGTACAGACAGACGATGATACAAATTTAGTATACATAAACCAATTAAGAAAATTACAGGTTCTCTGTCCGATGAATCATAGAATACATAACAATAGATTTTCTATAGTGTCTATCACGGGACAGCGAAACGATTTGCATTATCTGTGTATGACAGAATAGTATCAATGAATCATTACATCCTGAACTATGCTTTCATACATACGATAGTTTTTGCGTTCATAAAGCTTACTACGTTCATTAATTAAATACCTACTTTGTAAGTAATGAATAAACGTTTTGTGAAACTTAAATATAAATTGCATGGTAGTTGTTGGCGAAGTTAAGAACTTTAATGTATTTTTATGAACAATGGCGCCAATTCTGTTGTCACAAAATTCTCTAAGCTTAACTAAAAATCACAAAAATTTAGTTTAGTCCTCTCAAATGACATTCCGTATTTTGAAATCGTTAAAAGAGACAGGACTAAAAAAAATTTTAGTGATTTTTAGTTAAGTTTAGAGAATTTTGTGACAACAGAATTGGCACCAATATCTTTTCGTTTCTAAAGACGATATAAGTTTTATGAATAAGCCCGATAGTGACACGCCTAAGTAGGTATATCTCTAAAGAGGTAAAAAGTGTATTGCAATCACATTTCACCGATTATGTTTATACGAGTAGTTCCCACGAGTAGTTTTATTTAAACAGTTAGATTAAACTACGGACTACAATCATGCCTTGTTTTGATTATTTATGTACATGTAAGTGGATGTTTTAGAAGCTACCATCAAATTTTATTAAATGCTTGAGTATGTTCAATAGTAATTCATGGAGAAATGGTTGCAGCACCTTACAGTTATGATTTGTAAACAAAATTTTATTGTAAACTTGGCGATTAAAAAGAGTGGCCATGAGTTTCTTGCCCGTTCTTCTCATGAGCTCTACACCCTTGCTTTGCTGAACGTGGCAGCAAATTTAAATGCCAGTTGCAGTTATTAAATTCATTAAACATGTATTTTTTGTCGGCCTCTATGGCGTAGTAGTTAGTGTAACCGACTGCCACGCCTGAGGTCGCGGGTTCGATTCCCGCACAAGTCAAACATTTGTGTCATGTTTGTCTTGGTCTGGGTGTTTCTATGTATAATATGTATGTATTTACAAAAAAAAAGTATATATGTACGTTTATCCATTATCTAGTATCTATAGTACAAGCTCTGCTTAGTTTGGGCTAGATGGTGTTGTGTGTATGTGGTAGAATATTATTATATTATATTATATTATATTTAAGATAGTAGATATTTAAATCTACTGACATACATTGTGATGTATGTCAGTAGATTTAAATATCTACTATCTTCGTCTTAAACATAAGCCGATGATAATTTCTATGAGTGTCATAATCATAATCATTTATTTGCATGGACCTGGGTTATACCTACATGCAATGTTAAAAAAACGGGTCTATTGGTATCCCGCCCTACCAGATCAGATATAAAAGTTCTAGATTAAAGAAATTATAATTTAAAAATGATAAGTGATCATCACAAAATAAAATATCTTAAGGCACTCTTTGTGTTGGTGATAATCACTAACAGATTGCCCGGTACTTACATTCAAGAAACGAGTCGTTATATCTGTCCTGTACATCTTATCTTATCTTATCTTATGTGGGGGCCAGTCAGTGCAGACCGGCGACACTTCGACCCAGTGGGATCTTTTGTGTCGACACTCTCCCAATAACGATTACCATAGATGTTCATGGCAGCCGGGACCAACGGCTTAACGTGCTTTCCGAGGCACGGGGCAGGCGATAATTGTCAATCAATACGCACATAATTTCGAAAAGTCATATAACTTCCGAAAATCAGAGGTGCGCGACGTGGGTTCGAACCCGAGACCCTCTGCATTGCAGTCTGTTGGTTCTCTCCACTGAGCTATCGCTGCTCTCTGTCCTGTACATAGTCAGTTAATTCTTGAAATAAAGTCTTTAACCAGAAAACAACACGTTTCTTGATGAAACAGCCATTTTAGCTACGGATAGTTAAATTTATACATATTTTACCCTAAAATATGTGGCAAGATTAACTGCCCGTAACTGAAACAATTCGTTTCTTGAATCAATTATACCAAGTAGTAATCAATAAAGGTTTATTTTAAACAATGAAAAAGAATTTA
Organism: Catocala sponsa; assembly: GCA_963564715.1. Lineage (NCBI taxonomy): Eukaryota > Metazoa > Arthropoda > Insecta > Lepidoptera > Erebidae > Catocala > Catocala sponsa. The sequence goes on from OY751326.1 coordinate 6,933,339, forward strand.
AATGATGACGGTACCGTGTTAAAATTTTTGAAATGAGACGGCACGTAATGACTGTGATAAGCGTTCTTTCACATATCTCAGCATTTTAGAAAAAAGGTCAGCGTAATATTACTTCAGAACTGCTTTGATTTGATTGATAAAAAAGTACGTACATGAGGCAAACATTAGGTAAGTATGTACCTACAGGAAGCAAGTGTAGTTAACAGTTCACATATTTTATTTTGGAGCCAACACCGAAGAACAATGCTTTAGTGCAAATTTGAAAGAGAAAAGGTGAGGTTAAACATGTCTCATGTCTATATTCTCGACGTTGTAAGCAGATAAGTATTATACCCACATTTCGTCAGCTTTGGTTTTAGATAGAACATAACGACATGTAGAGAGCACGCCTATTGTCCTTCCAAGGACAGTTGCAGGATCCCTACTGTTACTACGAATTCCGTGAAAGTAAAACGCGATATTGCCCGACCCGTGAATTGAACCCGCGACCGCGTCGAAATGGTATTGTTTTAACTATAATAGTCATCGTAATCGCGATGAATAATTGATTATTGAGGTTACTAAAAAATGTTTAACAGATTTTAATAATATGCATACAAAACATCACTTTTCTACAACATGAAAAAGTATAAAGATACTTAACACTAGGTTTCCTCAAGAGAGCGATAGCTCCGTGGGGAGACCAATAGACTGCAATGCAGAGGGTCTCGGGTCGCATAACTCTGACTTTCGGAAGATATATGACTTTTCGAAATTATGTGCGTATTGATTGACAATTATCGTTTGCTCCGTGCGTCAGGAAACACGTTAAGCCATTGGTCCCGGCTGCCATGAACATCTATGGCAGTCGTTATTGGGAGAGTGTCGACACAAAAGATCCCACTGGGTCGAAGTGTCGCCGGTCTGCACTGACTGGCCCCCACATAAGATAAGATAAGGTTTCCTCAAGATGTTTTCCTTAACTATTAAAGCGAGTGATAATTTAATTATTCTTTTTATTTGAAAACGATAACTACCGCAATAGGAATAATTCCTGTGTCGCTGTCGGCCTCCATGGCGTAGTGGTTAGTGTAACCGACTGCCACGCCTGAGGTTGCGGGTACGATTCCCGCACAAGTGAAACATTTGTGTGCATGAACATGGGTGTTTGTCTTGGTCTGGGTGTTTCTATGTATAATATGTATGTATTTACAAAAAATAAAGTATATATGTATGTTTATCCATTGTCTAGTACCCATAGTACAAGCTCTGCTTAGTTTGGGCTAGATGGGGTTGTGTGTATGTGATAGAATATATATATATATATATACATACATACATACATACATAGATTCACGCCTGTTTCCCAGAGGGGTAGGCAGAGACTACGGATTTCCATTTGCTACGATCCTGACACACTTCTCTGGCTTCATTCACTTTCATCACATTCCTCATACACGCCCGTCGGTTCAAGGAGCTCTTAACCTGGCCTTTGTCCAGGACGCCTCCGATCTGGTCGAGAAACGTTCGCCTAGGTTTTCCTCTTGCGACTGTTCCATTCACACTAGCCTTATAAACTTTCTTAGTCAGTCTTTCCTCGTCCATTCTTTCTACATGTCCAAACCAGCTTAACATACCCTTTTCTATTCTTGTAACTATATCAACTTTCATGCCGCATCTCTCTCTAATCACACTATTTCTTATTCTATCTTTCAGAGTCACACCACATATGCTTCTCAACGCTCTCATTTCTACAGCATTTATTCTGCTCTCATGCTTCTTTTGCCATACCCAACTTTCACTTCCATACATAAGTGTGGGCACTAATAGTCCTCTATGAACAGCCAAACGTGCCTTTTCGGATACATTTCGACTGTTCATAAAAGCGCGTAGGGCTCCATTCACTTTGTTGCCAGCAATCGTTCTCCTTTCAATATCTCCGTCATGTTTACCATCCCTTGTAAACAAAGTACCCAAATATACAAACTCTTTCACTTGCTCCACTTTTTCTCCATCAATCATAATATTACACATCGTCACGCACTCTTCCTTTTCAAATACCATTACTTTCGTCTTGCTTACATTTATTTTCATTCCTTTACTCTCAAAAGCACCATGCATAATAGTTACCATCGCCTGCAACTCTTCCGCCGATGACGCAAGTATTACTTGGTCATCGGCATAAAGAAGACATTTGACAAGTAACTCATTCATTCTTAATCCCCATTCACAATCTTTTAAATCTTTCAAACAATAGTCCATGTATAGGTTAAACAGCCAAGGTGACGCTACACATCCTTGTCTAACATATATATATATATATATATATATATATATATATATATATTCAAACAACGGACGTAAAGAACATCCAGACTCGGAACAACTATATGTGGATCACACACATTTTTGACATGTATGGGCATCGAACCCACAGTGGCGAGGCAACCACTTAAACCACTACGCCAACCGGGCAGGCAATATAATAAACTATTTAATACGCACAAACAATAGTCTGATGAAATATAGTTCCACAAATCATTTAAATCTCGATTGTCGAGAGCGATTATTTTCACAAAAGCAAAGGTAAGAAATTGGTAAGCAATATAAGCGGCAGAGGACGGAACAAGCTCTCATAATCCAGACCAATCTGAGCCCCGGGGGCACTTGCAACCTAAAAATAACAGCATTTGCACAAGCCAATAGAACGAGCTATAAAAAATTAATTACATTTTTAATCTACAAAAACGTGAACTAGCTTGGCTGGATGTTCAGCGACTAGATGTGGCATGACATATCTACTATTTTAATTATTTATCGGTATCCACACTCACCGACATATCCTTTCTATTTAGTTAGTTAGTTTATCACATGTCCATTTATCTATTTTTTGTTTTTTATATGTAACAAGCTGTTATCTGTTACTGGTGACTTCACCGCGTGGAATTTAACAAAAAAGTATTTGTTCAGTATGCAGAGACATTTTTCTGAATTAAAATTATTACTCCTTATAATATCCCGTCAGTGAAAGTCCCGTCGAATTCGGTCAAGCAGTTTCAGAGATTAGTCGGAACAAACTGACAGACAGACAACAATTTTAGAAATTGATAGAAGTACCGTGTATACTTTCATATGCATTTAGTAAAAAGATGTTATTTTGATATTACAAGCAGACACTTTAATTTTATTTATTTGAATTGATTACATTTTCAGAGTACAAAGTATTTAATAGGGATAGAATTCTTGAAATGCGCGTACAACACCTGCAACTGCACTAGGTACTTAACAGCAATTTTTTAAATGAGCATTTTAAATAGATATATATACGCGCTCTTAATTGCTCAGAGGTTTCTGCTGGACACCATTATAAGGTAGTTTACATGCATTTTTATAATTTAAGTCAAATAGTAACATTGTCCAAACTCTAAAATAAAATCTAAAATAAGACATTTTAATATCTACTAATATCTGGCAGCACATCAACCCCAGATGTCGAATGAAAGTAAAACTATGACATAACCGCTATATAAATGCTTTCGGAGGAGGATAGTGAGATATCCCTACTAGCCTACTAGTTCTTATATTCTTAAAAATATTAATTACTAGATCTTGCCGCCGGTTTCGCTCGCGAAAATGTAGGTTTGGTAAGGTTAGTAACAGAACTTTTTTCTAAACGAAAAGTACCCTATGTCCTATTCTGTGCCCCTGACATCATGTATGCGAAATTTCATGATGATGATGAGTAGTTAAGGCGTGAAAGGGTAACAAACAAATAAACAAACAAACTCACATTCGAATTTATAACATTAGTAAGGAAGTAAGGATTAGTAAGGATTCCCTTATTTTGCTATTTCTTTATATTCGACAAATCGTTTTAATCCCCGCATGTACCTACACCTTGGCACATGCATTTACACAAAAATCTCCACAAACACAAATACTTATTTAGTTTCTTGTATATCAATGACTAATAAAACGTTAATATTGTAACACTATCGTAATTAATATTATAAATACGAATGTGTGTTTGTTTGTTACGCTTTCACACCTTAACTACTCGACCGATCATCACGATAATTCGCATATACGTTGTCAAGTGTACAAAAAGATCATAGGGTACCTTTCATCCGGAAAAAAATATTGTTCCCGGGCGAGCGCAGCTGTAGGCAAGAGCTAGATAATATACGAGTAAAATTCCGTCTCTTCTAGAGCAGTGTAAGCTTGCGTGCACCCTCAGTAGCCCCGAGGCGCACACATTGGGCTCTAATGTGATTTTATCGAGACCATAGGATGCCGATTAGAAGTACTTGTAGGGGCGCTGCACTAATTTAATTTTTTAATTCACTGTAATGTATCTTGTAACGAATCGGTTTCTTCGGAGCAGTTGACAGAGGAACATGAGGTTGCAAATATTGGCTACTAGCTTTTGCCAGCGGCTTCGCTTAGTAACAGAGATATTTTTCTGAATTTAAGGTTGGTGTTAGGTGGGTAGGCTTAAATGCCTGACAATGTGTTAGTTATATAGACTACTAGATGTTCCCGCGGTTTCACCCGCGTTTATCGTTACTGCGTCGCCCCCGTGGGTCGTAGCGTGATGTTATATAGCCTATAGCCTTCCTCGATAAATAGGCTATCCAACACTAAAATAATTTTTCAAATCGAACGAGTGGTTCCTGAGATTAGCGCGTTCAAACATACAAACAAACTCTTCAGCTTTATAATATTAGTATAGATTTAGGATAAGGATAAGTTTTTGTAATAAACTGAATGTTTATAAATGAGCTGTTTGTCTATTTATTAAAGCAAGAAGGTAAACAAGTAATGCGATGGTAAGCGGTTGTCAGGCCAGAGGCCTTATTTGCTTAACCCATGGCGTCGCAGCGGCACACCGGCGGCCAGGCCGGGTTTTAAATTATGTCATAATAATACTCTACGTATTCCAACGATTGATAGGTAAAAAAAACAACGGGTTGCACTCCGGGAGTGGCGGCAGAAGTGAAAACTTGAATATTAACGTTGTGCATTTTTGATATTTTGGAATGGTTAGGGAACAATTTTGCACGAATTACTTTAATTATCAGTATAAAAGTAATATCATTCATGTGGTAAAATACAATATTCATTTATTGCGCTATCGTACACAAACATGACAATTCTCCCTCCGTCTTACGAATTTTTGATCAGCTCACGTGTCCTGACGCGAGTTTGACAATTCTCCCTCCGTCTTACGAATTTTCGGTCAGGTCACGTGTCCTGACGCGAGTTTAACATTTTTTACCCATCACAAAAAAAGTGCACAACGCCGCTAAAGAAGTTTTCACTTCAAGAATTATTGCATGAGTGTGAATGAGACAAAGTTAAACCTAGCTATAACGCGCTGTTAGATTATATATTTAATTAATATTTCAATCGACAATGCTTCTTTACTATCCCCGCTATATTACAACCAACTATACGATACCCCTTCCCGATAAGGGGGACCAGAGGCTTATTAGCAATAAAGTAGCAGTAAAAAAAATAATAAATACTAGCTTTTGCGCGCGGCTCCGCTCGCGTTGTACCTACATCAATAAAAAGTAGCATATGTCCTTCACCAGGTTTTAAACCATATCTGTACCAAATTTCATCTAAATCGGTTGAGCGGTTTAGTCGTGAAAAGTTATCAGATAGATAGAGTTAATTTCGAATTTATAATACTAGTAAGGATTAAATATTGTTTGTGTTTTGAAGAGACAACGTTCGCACTAGGAACACTTCGTGTATCGCGGGGGACTTAACAACCATTCAAACAACTGACACAAAGAACGCTCTGATTAGAAATAATACATACATACTTACATAGATTCACGCCTGTTTCCCAGAGGGGTAGGCAGAGACTACGGATTTCCATTTGCTACGATCCTGACACACTTTTCTGGCTTCATTCACTTTCATCACATTCGTCATACACGCCTGTCGGTTTAAGGTGCTCTTAACCTGGCGTTTGTCCAGAACGCCTCCAATCTCATCGAGAAACGTTCGCCTAGGTTTTCCTCAATATAATACAATATAAAAGCAAAAAAGAAAAATGTTACGACAGCTGTTGAACCATGGTTAACTTACCTTCCCCGTGGTACAACCAGTTGAACATCGCAGTTGTACTACGGGTCCGGAGCGGTTAAATTTATTATAATGAAAGCAAAATAATTTTTTTTGAATTTATAATTTTTTTAAATTTATCGATAACTTAATACTAGCATAGTGGGTGGAGGGGTAATCTTGAATTACCCCTCCACCCACCAGTGGTAAAGTCCAGTGGGTGGACGGGTCGGGACCCATATTTTTAATGGGTTAGGGTCAGATAGTCTGCATTGTAAGGAGGTTTCCGCTCTTAGAATAATTCCTGTATCGCGGGAGGCTTTACAAACATTCAAACAATTAACACAAGGAACATGTACAACCGGAACAAATATTTGTGGATCATACAATATTTTATACCGTGTAGGAATGGAAACCACAATACTCGGTGTATTAACAAAGGAAGAATACAGTATTTATAAAGAAGAAGAGAATATATAAAGAAGAGAACAAAGGAAAAATACAGTGGCATAATGGTTTAAGACTGCGCCGAGCGTAAGACAGATAATGACAGAGCTCGTGCGGCGCATATTTAAATCGGCGCGCGGCCGCCATGGTAAAATTGTATGGAGGATTTGAAGAGCTTTTTTGATAAATATGTATCTTTATATTCAACCAATAACTTTAATATTTGTGACGGACAAATTGTAATATAACTATTTATGTTTCGTTTAAGCTGTAAAATAGATTAGATTTCTACTGTTATAATCTAAAAATGACGTAACACGATCACGACGCAAATTTACGTAATTTTGTAGGTGAAAATATTAATTATTTAAATTTTTTTACACGGAGTAATTATATACACATTCATTGTTATGGTAAATGTATATTTTATATTTGTATTAAACAAAAAGTGTTGATTTTATTCACTTAACTGTGACCTGCCTGTTTTGGCATATTTCGCTCGACGCAGTCTTAAGTAGTCAAGACGACTACATAAGCCACTATGCCATCTGTATTCTTCTTCCTGCTTGTACGTAGCAGAAGAAGAATACAGATGCAGATACAGATACATATTAGCAGTAGCTAGTATCTACGAATGTAGGTCTACATCTAAATACTATATTCATTAGGTACATAGTGGCGGTAAGTAAAAATCTATTATAAATAATTCGAATGAATCGAATCTCCAAACAAATCGAAATATTCGATACTTTGACGAATATTCGAATCTATTAAACTTTGTTAATGATTGAACATTTGATTGGGTGTTAGCTTTACGCCAATATGAATTCGATACCGATATTCGAATAATCAGGTGGCGTAGAGCAGGAAGCTTGGCAATATCAGACGAATGACCTGAAAAAAAGTTCATTGCCTGGGAATGCACGAGAACATCGCCATATTATAAGGGATACAGAATGTACATAAATGTAAAGACATCATTATCCGAGGCTATAGGAAACATCGTCAGTAAACAATCGATCGACCCCGTCATGATATCAAGTATCAAATTTTTAATTGTCATTCGAATTATAATCATCATTCAGATACACAATCATTCGAATATACGAATTTCTTTTGGTTGCAATTACCCATCGCTAGCACAAAGTGAGTTCAGTTCTTCGGTTCACCTGTCCAACGCAGCCAAGAAAGTTATAAAACGAGTCCCGAGATGACATTACAGAGTTAACTACGTAAGTTGGCACCTTAAGCGGAACGTGCCGATTGTATAATTAATGCACGTTTGAACGAAACTGTCACGGTGAGCCTCCTCTCGCTCCTTCATCACAATAACAATAACACGGACAAGCTATAGGATGCGCCATTTTGATATCTTAAACATCTTCGACGAACACCGTCGTGTTCTGTTCCGACGGTGAGCGTTTTCCTTTTTCTAAATGGATGGACAGCTGTCTAGTGTGCCTCAAGTGGTCTGATACTTTCTAGCACGATCACTAATGTAATAGATTACTTTTCTTTGCGCCAGTTATATTTTACTTGAAATGTAGTTCATTGCACTGGGCCTTTGTCAAATCAATGTATTTAAAATGACCGTGTACGTACACGATACTATGAGATAGTTTAAAATAATATACTGACATACCTTAGAACTTTATGTGTATTGTACTAAATCTATTTATGTATTTTAAAACTATGAAGAAAGATGTGATCATGTTGAATCATATAATTCAGATGTATTACGTATTAAGGTTGCATCAATATTATAATTTAGTTATACTGTATAATAGCAGAAGACATACATACATATTTGTACGTCTAACGTCTTCTAAACATTTTACCAAGCTGTGTATAGCAAAATATAATCATAGTTTACAAATGTACACTAACAGTTACCATTAAATAAGGCAATCTGTTGATATAAATACCGATGTCATTGACTTACCTGTCTAAAAAGTAGGTAAAATTACCTGCAACGGAAAACAATTTTTAAATTAAATCCAGTCTTCCTTATAACACTGGTGTAGGTATATATTATTTAAACCTACTAACTATAACATGGCTCCTGAATGTCTTAGAAATATTAGGCATATTAAATATAAATAACCTATGATGTCATTTACCTATAATAATATACAGTATATGCTGTAATAAAACTCCCATCCGCTACAGTAATCCACAAGTGAGAGTACCAAATACGAGCACAAATAATAGAGGCCTCAAATCCCGGCGCAAGCAACAGCATCGTCCTGTAGGCGAGCCCCGGCAACCCTATCCCAAAGGTAATTATTGTAGCGAGTGAACTGCAATTAAAAACGTAACAAAAGCAACCAAGTTTAGCCGAGAAACGTTTATAAATATTACATAAGCTATCGAATTAACTGCCATGTTATTCACCAGATATCCAACCCCTTATAATTACGAAAACAACGGTTTTAGTAAAATCTAATTTTAATTTTAATAATATCAACCCAAGGGAGGTTGGATTTCCACAGCTTTGTAGACATGCTTGCTGTATCTTGTTTTTAAGATGGAATACTTCAAAAGGATATTTCTGGTACATACTAAGACTCTGTATCACCGGAGGGGTAAGCAGAGATCTACAACACAACTAGGTTTCACAACTTATAAAATCTTACCGCATTTTGTTAAGAGTTCCTCCTAACAAAACATTTTTATAACACTGTCCGATTCAGGAATCGAGTAGGTGTGAACTTATGCTACAGGTTCAACGACGTACTACTGGGTAATTTACTCCAGTGTTAAAGATGTGGCCCAGCCCGTCTTATGGTAAGTAGTTACCGTACAAGAATTATTATCTAATAATGACCTAAACATGAACATACTACCAACACCAGCCTAATATATTTATATTGCCTCATACAGTATATTATTGACAATATTACAATTATTATAATATTTGAAGCATTTATATAAGTAGGTATGTGTTATTTGTGTTTGTGCCGTTGTCGTAGACGAAAGATCAGGTAAGCAACACATGGACAGATTTAAGTAGCCGTGAGAGGATGTCAGAAATGTGTTTGCTAATTGTTAAGAGTTATATGGAAATTATTGGCCCTATACCTAATTGAAAGGAACTTATTTAAGAAAACATTTAGCTATAACAATGGCCCTTCTTAACCTGTCAATTATTAGAGCGCCCGACTTAATTGAAAACCTATTGTGTCTGACCGCGCCGGTACCGCCACCATTTACTAGGTAATTATATTCTATAGATATAATGTAATTGTAACTATTCGATGACAGTACATGAGAGATGATTGTGAGGGGTTCTTATAAGTCAAAATCATTTATTTCAGAATATTGTCTGTCTATCTGTATGTTATTACGCGCATCACGCAAAAAGTATTGGTCGCAATTGAACGCAGTTTTCATAGTTGTATTGCTGGAGCTTAAAATCTGGTGCATGTTTTATCTTGATATGTATTCAAGTAATAAATAATCTAATTAATCAAAATCTAAATTATTTAAATGGATCGAAATTAAAATAATTTGGCATTTTTATCGATATACATTACCGCTCAAAAGTATTTAGGTTTATTGTAAAAGTTTAAATCAATGAAACAACTTTATATTCATTTTAATTATTTAATAGCAATTATATAGACACAATAACAATCATATTTTTATATTTTAAATACAAACGATGAAAGTCAAAAAAATGGTTTTAAAAAATGTATTGTTTGTAATATAAAGAAAAAAGCAGGTGGCCAAATATTTTTGAGCGGTAGTGTACTTGTTACCTACTATTTAATGCCTACTGTACCGTTTGTACTGAAAATTTTTTTTAACCAACTAGCCATAACTAAGCAGAGCTTGTACTATGGGTACTAGACAATGGATAAACATACATATATACTTTTTTTTTGTAAATACATACATATTATACATAGAAATACCCAGACCAAGACAAACATCCATGTTCATGCACACAAATGTTTGACTTGTGCGGGAATCGAACCCGCGACCTCGGCGTGGCAGTCGGTTACACTAACCACTACGCCATAGAGGCCGACATAATTATTTTTTGTCTTTTATTCATATTTTCCAATTGCCGTAACGATATGAAACTAATGTATACTCGTGTAACTTCTTCTTGACTTTTATTGACTGTTAAAGACCAACTTATTGATACTAAGTCGCTATAGTTCGAATGTTAAATTAGGGACTGATGTGACGGCAGTAAAAGAATAAGCGCAGTCATCAAAAAACGCCCCAAGCAACACAAAAAATCCGTCTCATTCAATTTACTTGACGTGATTCAATAAACGCACACTTAACACCGTCCCCAATCAATCTTACAATTCGCAACTTTAAATGAACATAATATTTTAAGAGAAAACAGATCAGTGTAACGATTCATCTCTTTCGTTGCTCTGAGTTACCTAACACGCTCTATTTCTGCGGTAATTTGTAAAAGTTAACTCACTCTGTACCGAAGTTGGGGAGGGGCAGCCATTTTGTCGTGGTACCCGAAACTCTTGAACATGGCCGTTTACGCGGGTAGAATCGTGCTGAAATGCGGGCAGGGTGCGAGCGCTCCGTACGATGGCCACAAAGAAATGATGATTAGAACCATTTATCATTTTAATACGAATCCAGCCCTTGTTAATAGAGTGTTTGGGGGATTAATAGATGTAACATTATTTTCATTGTTAATTTTGTGGGTTTGTTACATGTAATTTCGTTGCGTCGGTCAGTCGCAATGAATTTATTATGAACTGATCTACAGAAAGGGTTCGTTTTAATGCACGTTTGTTTCTGTTTTAGTAGTGGAAGCGATGCCAATGCGTGCCAGAATTTGTTTTGTTTACCTTCAACCTTTTTACATTTGTTGGTGTAAGCAGAGAATGAGGTTAGTCACTTCCGCAGTCATAAAATGTTCTTCGGAGCTGTTTTATTTCTTGTATTGCAGTTTTTGTGCTGTGATTCTGTAGAGGTAGGCCTTTACGATTGTTTGGCAATGGCTTCAGCTTCTACACTGTGTTTTATGTTAGTTATTCGTGCTCTCACGGTAGAATCAATACCTACATATTTGTAAAACAAAGTAAATTTTGTCTTTACCAGTTTAACAACTTACAATAATTATGACCACAAATATATATTTTAGTAATTCCGCTGTTCAAACCGATTGCTAAATACATACAACACATAATTAGTACCTACTCCCAGTAATTATCGGCACGATATTTAATTTGACTATTTGGTTTCAAGCCGTGGAAAAATGATTTCATGACTCATAATGTTGTAAAACATTTAATGAGTAAAACTTTATTATGCGTCTTGATTGCACGGATAGATATAGTTGGACTTATATTATTATTATACATAGTTACGTCGTCAATGCTTTGAGGTTAGATCCCTGAATGGAACTAAAATACTTGTGCCACAGTTATTTGTTGAGCATTCTTTTTGTCTATTGTTTCAACGTTCGTAAACATCATCGCGATGTTTTAATTAGTCATCACTAACGAGACAGTAAACTTTATAAAAAGCAAATACACATAAATACAATATATGTACTTGCCTAATGCGTTTCGCTGCACAAATATCTCATTCATATTGTCCATCAGGCCACTTTAAGAGCAGATCGAAAGCCCAATACTAAAGTCCATTAGTCCACAATGCAATGTCCATTAAACTCCTGTTTTTGCCGCCAACGCTCACAATACGAAATTCTAAAACGAAAGCAGTAGGAACACTAAACACATATTTCGCTTGCTTTATGAAAGATGCAAAACAGCGTTCGTGCCCGTAGTATTTTATACGATATTTTGTCATCTGGCCACCCTTTCAGACGTGGTCTGTATGCGTAAATACCGTCTTGTTGTAACTTATGTATTTGAAGTTTTCTTTTTGCTACATCGCTGGTTGAGCAGTGCTGTAAAAAGTTGGATTTGATGGCCTACTTGCGGGACAATGAGTTTCAACTGCTCAGCCTATTACGTTGACTACATAGAAGATATCAGTAACGGAAAATGAAAGTTTGAACGATTTGAAGTGTCAAGTTTCTAAGGAGCCGTGAACAATTTATTAATGAGTTATATGGCTTTGATGGCATAATTTTTAAAGCAAAATTAACACAAGTCTGCATACAGTGAAAGAACATCTTAAATATATTGAAGTCTGAATAAATCGAAACAAACAAAGAATGCTACACTAATTCATATTTTGGTTGTTTTCTGTTGTACATAGACAACGTACAGTAGGTACTGTTGCTGATTTATGCTCCGAAATTAATTAAATTTAAAAGCATATGATCTTGGGCATTATCCTAATCCTAACTAATATTATAAAAGCGAAAATGAGTTTGTTTCTTTGTTACCTTTTCACGCTTAAACCACTGAACCGATCATCCTGAAATTTTGCATATACGTTGTCAGGTGTACAGAAACGGACATAGGCTACTTTTCATCCCGAAAAAAATAACTGTTCCCGAGGAAAACAACAATATTGTTATTATGATAATAGATGGCGCCACGTGTCTTTCGAATCATGATTGAATTATATTATTACAAGCAGAGCACGACCTGAATTGATTGTCAAATTCTAAATTAACGCGAGCAAAGCCGCGGGCAAAAGCTAGTAATAATATAAATGAATGTATTTTTACTAATCACTTCCTTTATAACACACTAATAAAGATTAAAAACAAAATGGTTGTTCAAGATATCGACATTCAATGGATATATATCTATAAAATGTAAGATGTGCAGGTTTATATCTTCTTGATCTCTTACAATACATAATTAAATCAATCTGTCAATTACTGGAATGTCGGCAATATTGAAAAAAATATTTTGTCTCATCGCCGGTGGACCTGAGAAAACTGATAAAATTTATTTGATAAATTTCTTTTAAAGAATCTTGTAACTTAAATGACATATTTTACGCAAGTATTTAAAAACAACTCATGTCATGACACAATTATATAACCTTAATCCTTATTAGAGCTCTATATTATTATGTCCTTATTTTTCTTATTTCGCCGTTCTTATCTATTTTAAAGAACAAAATCGTTTTGAGTGTTTATCAATTCAGAGACAACATTTTGACTTTTCAAGAATATTATTTGCGCACCTCATCTCTCAACGCGCGTAGCAAGCGTGATTTGGTTCCATGCTACGGTATTAGTAATAATATCAATCTTTATTTTAAACGTCAAATGAAATAGCGTTTAATTGTAGAGTACTTAGTACTTCCCTTTTTATTGCCATACACCTAATAAAAACATAACAATGTCTCTAAAATAATAAATAAAGTCATATACAACGGATAAATTAAAACGTCGATGTATACGCAATATAAAGACCATAGGATGTTTAACAAATCGTAGGCTGATGATACATGAACAGAACGTTAGAATATTTCAGCGCCGCGCTGTCATATACCGTCGGAGTCGTGTCCCGAATCCGATGTCAAACAGCCGAATTATTTATGTCAATGAATACATAATTTTATGCCTATATTATAAATCTGAAAGTGAAGATGTCTGTTTAGTATAAATTGTGGAATATATCTCCAATAGCGATATTGTAGGATAGAGCTGTCGTATGTTTTGCTTTGACTTTGGTGGCATGAGTAAATAAAGAACAAAAACTCACACTACCAAAGTACACAACGGCCATTTTTTGTTTTGATGTGTTTTATTACGTACCTACCAATAAGAAAGTCATTGGCAATAATATTTAACCTATTGAGTCGCAGTGCCACACCGGCGGCCAAGCACAATACGTCTTTAATTATGTCTGTCATACAAACAATAGTCAGGTTAAATATTTATTTATTTCAAAAACTATTATCTATCATTACAGGTTCTTAACCTAATGCGATAGTATAGTAACATAACTAAAATATAACATTTAAAACGGTAATATAATAAACATCTCAAATCTATTATATTAACAATAACTTAATATCCAGTATGTAGCCTTTGTGAATTCGCTCAATGAACCTGAAAATAGATCGATACGATCTGATACTGCATTGAGCGCACGCAGCGCCCGCGATTAATGCATTGTTGATATATCTGTGCTTATATACTAAAGAGGTTATATTAGTTCGTTTATATGTATGTATATATGTAACGATATTAAAGATTTTAAAAATAATTTTGCTAATTGAAAGTCATTCTGACCAAAAATTACATAAAATTTGTTTAATGATATACTAGGCGAAATCGCAGTAGAAACTTATTTAGGTATAAGGTTATTAAGAAACGAGACTATATTATAATCGTAACCATGTAAATTCAGAATGTTATTGGTCTTATTATCTTGTGTTAGTACATAACTTGATTTATTATTTATTAAAGCAACGAGACCTAGTGAGAATATAGGTCTTAAACATACGGTATGTATTTCCGAATATGCTTTTATATTTTTTTGAAAGAAATCAGTTTGGGTCTAACATTTAGTTACTAGTTTTGTGGTAACCCCTTCAACTACGTTAAAATACTTGTATTAGGAATTGTTTCACATCAGTAGTGTGATGAGTGAGCTTCAAACGACCTTACGACCGGTTTGCTTTGCTTTTTTGCTGGTATCCCAATAAAACAAAGCGGTGGTATCACTTTCATCACCACATTAAATAATTAACTATCGCATACTTCAGCGATGAAGGTAAACATCGGCCGACGCCAACATGCCTGAAAGATTGCCTTTATATTCATCAAGATGTGCTAACGTCACACTACGCTGCTGTATTGGACAATGACCTAACTCTTTGCCTACTGAGAAGTGGCACAGGCCACTTCTCAGTAGGCAAAGAGTTAGGTCATTGTCCAATACAGCAGCTTAGTGTGAAGTGGCACAGGCCACTTCTCAGTAGGCAAAGAGTTAAGTCATTGTCCAATACAGCAGCTTAGTCCATCAGGCACTGCTATGCCCACTGCTATGCACAGGCATAGCAGTGGGCTAGTATTTAAACAGGTCTGATGGACTACACCGTCGGCGTGTTAGCTAGCGTTTGTCGTTTGGTCATACGATCACGCTATACTGAAGTATCATATCAGACAATTCTCAGGAATAAAATGGGGTACAAAAGCTGAGTCTTTTTGCCATTTGCTAGTTCATGAGCAGCGGTTACCGTTCACCATCAAGAAAACCGCTGGTTCCACAACAAAAGACAACAAAGAATAGTTCTAATGAAGTGAAAACAACTTCTGTGCTTAAGATCCCGGGTGCAATTCAGAGGCAAAGATTTTTGTTTATCTGTCAAGAAAATATTAGGAACAGCGCAGAGTCTGGCACTGAGGCGCCCTCTATTACTTTTTAACCGACAGCAAAAAAAGGAGGAGGTACTCAATTCGTCTGTATTTTTTTTTAATATTTGTTACCTCGTTACTTTCGACTGGGTGAACCGATTTTGATGATTCTTTTTTTATTTGAAAGCTGGTGCTTCCCGTGTGGTCCCATTTAATTTTGATCAAGATTTGACCATTCGTTTTTGAGTTATCCTTAATAATGCGTATTTGGCTACATTGATGATGTTCTCATATTTGGCAAGGTTCACTATAAACCGAAAAATAAACAAAATTTTACCAAAAAAGAAAACCGACTTCAAGAAAGAATATTCTTAAACTTAAAATGCACTAAAACTTGCTAAATAATTGCATATTCTTGTGAATAATTAAATTATTGTTATTATTGGAGTCGGTGTCAGCCAAGGTAGGTTTGTAACTAATTAAACATGAGATGTCTTACTATAATCATAACATAACATTGGCATGCACAATTACACACATAGACGCAGCACGCGGCGCGGGCGGCTGACACCGACTCCAAAAATAACAATAATTTAATTTTTCACATGAATATGCAATTATTTAGTAACTTTTTAGTGCATTTTGAGTTTTAGAATATTCTTCATTGAAGCCGGTTTTCTTTTTTGTTAAAATTTTGTTTATTAAAGCCATAGTTGGCTAAAAGTCAGTGAAATACATCTCTGCCTATCCTACGGGGAGTAAACGTGTGAGACTTTGTACATACAAAGTCTCACACGTATACTCCCCCGTAAGATGATTATAATAAAGCCGAATATCTAGTACATTATAATGGAATACTTGCATAAGTATTCCATTATAATGTACTAGATTTTCGGCTTTATTCGCGGCGTTAATTTAGATTTTGACAATAATATTATATACTATATTATAGAACAGTACCTTTTTCTGGATGAAAGGTACTCTATGACCTTTTCTGTACACCTGACAAAGTGTATGCGAAATTTCATGAAGATCGATCAAGTAGCCAAGGCGTGAAAGCGTAACAAACACAAAGACCTAAAACTTATAGTCATGTACTAAAATTTATAGTCATGTACTAGCTTTTGCCCGCGGCCTCGCTCGCGTTAATTTAGAATTTGGCAATCAATTCAGGTTGTACTCTGCTTGTAATAATATAATTCAATCATGATTCGAAAGACACGTGGCGCCATCTATTAATTATCATACGAACGTTATTATTGTTTTCCTCGGGAACAGTAATTTTTTGCCTATGTCCGTTTCTGAAAACCTGTTAACGTGTATGTAAAATTTCTGGATGATCGGTTCAGTGGTTTAGCCGTGAAAAGGTAACAAACAAACAAACTCATTTTCGCTTTTATAATATTAGTTAGGATTGTTGTTGTAACCCCTGTGGTCCTTAAGTTAATAAATAAATAAAAACATAATCACATTCACATTTAAAAATAGTTAGGATATCAATTAATAAAACCACGGCTTCTTATAAGCAGTACTTCAATATTTACTGATAATGCGACTACATAATAAAAAATGAACATTTCTAGCTGCTGCGGAACAGTTCAGTATCGTTGTTGATGCAATTATTTAACTTCCGATGTTTCCGTTTAGTGTTAGCCTCACAAACACTGATAATACCATTTTAGTGTACATATGTTATTAGTATTGACTTTGGGATTTGCATCTGTTAATTTTATCGTCTAAAACAAATGGACAATAGATTAACTATGCTAACAATATAATCATTTGAATGAGGCGCCCCTGACGCTAACATTGTATCTCAGGAGATAGACATTTTTGCTTGTACACTGAGTGAATTCACAAGGATAACACTATATGTAATAAGTTTTAGAGAATATATTGTTATTATTAGGTTTGCTTCACTATTGCATTAGGTTGTACCTGTAAAAATAGTTGTAAATGTTGATTATATAAATAAATATTGTTATAAATCTATTCAGAGATTTTTAATGTTAACCCGTCGGTTGTGGGAATGACAGTTATAATTGAAGACCGATTGCGTCTGGTCGCCGGCGGCCTGCTGTCTCCTAACAGGTTAGTATTCGCATTCTAGTTTTATGAATAGGTAGGCTGATACGCTATTTGCTGATTTTTTTTTAAATATTTACTCGCTGAAGATCGGGATGCTTTGCAAATACACTTTTAGTTTTATCTTTTTTAATAAAACCTTAGCGGACATCAACTCTACAACCTTATATAGCAACATAGATGTTTTGGATAAGTGTGAGTTACAAACAAACCAACAATATTTTCATACCATATATTTAAAGACTACCTGACCCGCGCAACTTCTTCTGCTTCACATAAGAGAATTTTTCCTGTTTTTGCAACATTTTTCATTGCTGGTCCGCTCCTAAAGGTCGTAGCGTGATGTTATATAGCCTATAGCCTTCATCGATAAATGGGCTACCCGACACTAAACTAATTTTTCAATTCGAACCAGTAGTTCCTGAGATTAGCGCGTTCAAACAAACAAACTTTTCAGCTTTATAAAACATCACCATAAAATAAGCAAATTATAAACGTCATTAAGTACTATATTTCTTTCTTAATTAAGGCATAAATGTCAATTACATTGCAAAAAAGAAGAAGTTTCAACAATGTTAATGGCCAATAGTAATATAGGAAATAAAAATTATCTCGTGTTATTACTTAAGCAGTTAGTGGCAACACAGGCAAAAAAAATACCTGTGTTACTAGCGGTAGTAAGACTGGTAGTGACACGGGTAACGAAATTGTCTCGTATTACTACTTAAGTAGTTAGTGGTAACACGGGCAAAAAAATACCCGTGTTACTACTGGTAGTAAGACTGGTAGTAACACGGGTAACGAAATTGTCTCGTGTTACTACTTGAGCAGTCAGTGATAACACGGGCAAAAAAATACCTGTGTTACTACTGGTAGTGAGACTGGTAGTAACACGGGTAACGCACGATAAATAATTTATAATATTAGTATAGATGTAAAGATTAATGTAGACAAACATTACCTTGAAACCGCAACTGCTTGAAGCAAATTGAAATCGACTAAATGACTTCAAGCAGTTGTACGTGTGCACTCACAAATGTGTAGTATACATATATATTTAGGTGTATATACATGTGTGAGGATACGTAATTAAGGAACGTTTCTGTTCTAAGTGTTTTTGTATGTTCCAATAATGTGCCGTTAAGGCAGCGTGAGTGATAATCGTTATTTTCATTCACCCATCCTTGTTTCTTGTTCCGACCCGGGACAAAAGCGGTAATATCGAACACTTAGGGAAGCAGTTGGATTCCTTCTCCACGTTCTTTCTATCTCGAGACAGCACACAGCAAGTTAATTACATACAGCAAGTTAAATACACACCAAGTTAATTCTTCGTGTAGATACAACTTAGCCTTGAATCCAATAACATGAATATAATATACCTACATAAATAACATATAATTATATTAGGTATCCCATTAATATCATAAATGTGAATTTTTGTGAAGATATTTAGATTTTTGTTCTACAGACACGGCTAGACTGTTTATCAAAGATTTATTTTGGTATACATTAAATCTATTTTATTTACCTAACCTAAAGATAATATGTAACTACACGAGTAATTAATGTGTTCTGTATTGAACATTCCTGTCTATCCTAAAGTCGTAATGTGTTTATTATATATATAATCTATGAATGCCTCTATTCCTATTTATAATTGTCTATCTATTTTATACCAAGAAACATTAAATTTAAGTTCCTGTCTGCCGTAACAATAAACGTAATGGAAAGCCTTTGTATGATCTGCGCTCTGGCAAGCGAGACGTTAATCTGTCAAGTCTTTGAATACTTGACATAGTTAAAAATATATTATCTCTGGGCACCGGTGTGCCGCTGCGACTCAATAGGTTCATTTATCACACAAAACAAAGCGGAGGATGTATTGGCGATATGTTCTTTATCCAATTAAGTGTACCTTACCAACTGACCGCACTAACTTTACTAAAATATGGTCCACACTTGTGCAGTAATAAAACTTTCCTATAAGCTTGTTTACAAGCGCACTTATTTAGTATTTATGTATTGTAAACGGGCTCACAAAGGAAGTGGCCACACAGGACTCTGCGCATTCAAGCCGAGGTCGCTCGGAAGTATGACAATGCTTCAGTGTACGCCAATGTGAATACACCTTTAGGTACGGATGTTGGGCTGTTAAGAAGGCGCTTCCTTTTTTGTTATTGCGTTTTTTACTTAGTCTTGGCTTTTATTAAGTAATGTTAAAGGTGCAACAAACCAATGATATTAATTTTGTTTTCGTTGGGTATTGATTTAACTTGGATTTTGTATTATATTAACGTCAAGTCGTGAATAACTGCGTTATTTATATTTAGAATAGTTGCATAATAATGCCACTATTGTAAAGAAATAGACGAAAATAAGTCGGATTTCAAACACGTCCAGTAATTGAGTAATTCAAAATTTTAATATCTTGGGATACGACTATTTAGTTTAAACTTTGATTTAAATTGATAGTTAATCAAAAAAATTTTTTTTTTTTTAGAATGTCTCCCTTCAGAGAGTTTGGTATTCGACGGTGAAAATGAACATTTATTTGGATTGATAATAAATAAAAGCACTGTACGTGTAAGTTTATGCCATGTAACCAGGTTTTAGATAATCTAATGAGTGTTATTATATGTTTGTAACATAGACTTTTCAGACATTCCTCCTTATTAATTTACTGTACGATTTGCAGGTGTTGCATGTTTTTGAATTCCTAATTACTTATGACAAAAATAATTATCACGAGCTTGTAACATTCCGGGTACAAATTTATATTACACCATACTAACATATTCCCAGGGTTATATTGACAAATCCATCAAACAACAACTATTTACTACCCACAACATATAGTCGCAAAAAATCACCACAACAGAAAAAAGCATTCAACCAAAACACGAGCATAGAAATGAATCCACCGAAATGGTAGAAAAGCGCGATCTTAGCACCACCGCCAACCGTTATTGTTCCCAGCGGAGTGGCGCGCGAAATTCAGCGCACTATACCTACACACCTACCTACACTTTGCAAAGTTTATTGCGCACAAATTGTGTGCATTATTTATTTAATTTAAAAGCGAAGAAACCCGAGCGCGATCATACGCCTCCGTGTCGGGATGAGGACGGGGAAGAATGCAAAAATATAAATAACTCCGCTATTCTCTTGTAAGGGTAATGCCATATTGCTCTCTATTGTTTTGTGGGTTTTATTATACGAGTATGTATTCCACCTGGTGAGGAACCTATAGTTT
Source organism: Catocala sponsa (assembly GCA_963564715.1). NCBI lineage: Eukaryota > Metazoa > Arthropoda > Insecta > Lepidoptera > Erebidae > Catocala > Catocala sponsa. Next base: position 6,954,407 of record OY751326.1, read on the forward strand.
GTTACTATAGAGCCGGTTCATACTTTTTTTTATACAATTAAGATGGGAAACAAGCATACGGCCCACCTGATGGTAAGTGGTCACCGTAGCCTATGGACGCCTGCAACACCAGAGGTATAACTTGCGCGTTGCCGACCCTTTAGGAAAGGACGTGGGAAGGAAAGGGATCGGGATGGGGAAAAAGGGGGGGATTGGGCCTCCGGTACTCTCACTCACCGAACGAAACACAACAGTAGGACTACTGCTATTCCACGTCGATATTCTGTGAGAGGGTAGTCCTTCCCCAGTCGAGCCGGCCCATTCATGCTGAAATCAGTGAGGCTCTACTACTCAAAAATACATATATTATAACATATTTTGCATTGCATATATGTAAAAAATTTACTGTCCCTAGGTAAAACGACTGGTTTTTTGAATATGGGGCCTCACAAAACTATCCAGCTCAGGAAAATTGTAACTGGTCGACGTCTGTACATAGGAGGTACTTAAGAAAGATTAATATGACGGGTCTTTATAAGTGATTTAAAAGCAGAAACAATTGTACGCACATCACACTAAAACTACTCATTGAAATTGAATACGGTTTTCACAATAATAATATTGGAGATCTACATGCAAAGAAAGAAAAATATAGATACACTTATATTCGTATCGTATATATTATTATATAAGGTTATGTAGAATAAAAGTAAAGTGGAAAATCCAGGTTAAAGACTTACGCTATCGAGCGTTGATAGTAATGAAAGCAAACGATGAAAATTACTTTTATTAAACTACGCTGATGTCAAGTAGAGGAATTTTAAGGTCTATGAGGCTATGCCAGAAGAAAACAGTAGCACTAATAAAGGAATTAATTAAATTAAATGATTTTATATAGATCCAAAGTATGTCACTACAGAATAGCTCATTTCAATAAAAGAAGATTATTGTAATCTTCTTTTCAAAGCACAAAACATTTCTTAATATTTTTACTTATGCAGAATCTAGTTTAGTAGAAACATTACGTAGTATGTAACTGTAGCACTTTAGAAAGACTGAATCTAATCAAATATAATAACAGAATGTAAGCGTAGCACTGTATAATTAATGTATCCAACAAACTAAGATGCAGAATGCATTCGTAGCACATCGGAATTACTGTATTTAACAATATCAGTCTACGTAAATCAGGTATGTAGCACTGCCGAATGATTGCATTAAACAAAATAAGATCTCGTAGGCTGGAACTATAACGTAGCAGAATTAATGAATGAAATATAATAATCCTTTTCTATACCTTTGACAAAGTTTAATCAAAATTTCATGATGATCGGTCGAGTAGTTAACGCATGAAAGCGTAACAAACAAACTCATATTCGCATTTATAATATTAGTTTTGATTATATAGAACGCAATCGTAGCACTGTAGAATAACTAAATCTAACAAACAAAGATCTTGTTATAATTATGTTATCGTAGCACAAAAGAATTACCTACCGATTTTAATCTATTACCGTAGCACTGTAGAAAGTTATAAATCAACTAAGTAAGATTTCGTAGAAAGTAATCGTAGCACTACAGAATTACTAAATAAAACAATATTAAATCACTTAGGACGAAGGAAACTATAGCATCTAAAATAACTGAATGTAATGATATAGGATAGCAAAAAATTAAAGTACAAAATGAAAGAAATTATTCTTTCATTCTGTACTTTAATTTTTTAAATGCTATCAACGTAATCATTGCAATACTACATTACGTAGAACAAATTAAACCAACAATTATGGTTTGAATGCACCATAATGGAACATTTAAAGATCAATTTTGCGGCATTACATTGCAGATTTCAGTGACCGGCTCGATCAAATAATGTATTATTTAGTAGAACAATAGCGTATATTTGCGTTGTGTATTTCATACTATTTGCTGAGTTGATTTATGTTCAAGTCTTTAGAAAATTTGAAGCAATTCTCCAGCTCAATTACGATTAATAATCCTAAATTAGCTATTGCCTTATTTGGTAAAAGTATTACAATCGTCTGCAAGGGAAATCAAAGCTGACAAATTAAAGCTGTAATATGCCTTTGCGTACAATTTCGACATTATGCAGGTAAGTATATAAAATATTTAAGCACTTCTGAAACTGCACCTTTATAAGATAATGTGTAGTGCTGGTATGACACCTACTTCTCATCAGATGTATTTAAATAAAAGTAAATGAACCTATTGGCGTTGATTGGGTAAAACTTATTGTTGCTAAATAATTAAGTCAACTTAAACCTAGACAGAGAAGTCAAGACTGCATTTCCTAGTTATAAATAAAATATGACTAACCATCATCAACCATTTAGAATGGGTCTGATGGGATTGGCATATCCAAACCCCGAAGACTTCAGGCTTCTCCCTCTGAAGTGTAGGCTGCGGCTGATGCAGTACATTCATAAGGAAATGGCTAAAGGATAGTTCTTGGAGCCGACAGAAAAGATCGCACTGGGTCGATGTGACGCCGGTTTGCGCTGACTGGCCCACGTATACAAGATGAGATAACCTCCATCAACAAAAAGCATTTTTTATTTAACATAACTATCCACATTATTATTAAAATTTACTAAAGCTGTTTCTGGACATTATAGAAATTGAAAGTGACGAATTTAGACCAATTTATTAAGAACTAGTTGTTACCTGCGACTTCGTCCGCGTAGATTTTAACTAAAAAGTGTTTGTCGCCGCGGAACCCAACTATATTTCTCTGCCCAAGTTACTTAAATGGCGTAGTTTTTATAGTGTTAAGCTAGATAATAGTATGGCATACTCAAAAAAAATATTTAAATATGCGTCGTTAGATTACACCCTGTCACAGAATGCGTAAGAAAAATAAAGATTCACAGCTCCTCCCCCGTAGGTGATAGCATGATAATATGTAGCCTATATGTTGATCCGACCTGTTAGTAATATTCATGCAAAATTTGAAGTAAATCCATGCAGTACTTTTTGAGTTTAGCCCGGACATACATACAGACAAACAGACAAAAATTCTAAAAACTATATTTTTGGCTTCGATATCGATTGTAGATCACGCCCCAAGTATTCTTTAAAAAAAATATTCTATGTACAGTTTTGACTTTCCTACGATTTTATTATATGTATAGATTACTTATTCTAATACTTGTGTTTTCGTCTTCATGTTTGTTTGTTTATATGTTCGTGCTTTACGCAGAAACCGCTTCGTTTTTAACACTCTGGGATCTTGGGATAAAACTTAAAATGTAATTCACGTTTTATATATTTCTATCATAGAACAGGAGTTATGTTAGTTGAACAGTAAATATCGCGTAAATGACATGCTACAGTCCATGCTGCCGAAGTCACCGGTGTCATCTAGTAGCTACATAAAATCCCATCTATATACATGTACTAAACATTTTCCATTCACCAATGTGCCAGGAGCTTTAAACTGGTGCCTGGCAGTTCCCTCAGCGCTAAGTAACATTTCTTGTGGCCCAAACGAACTCCGCCCCAAACAAAGTCGCACCCAACCAATTTACTGCATTTCACCGGAAAATCTCGATTCCTTTGCCTCGGTGCGAATGTTTTACGGATATATTAGCCTAAAGAAAGATGTTACTTGATATTGAAATTAAGGTACTTTTTGAATTTCGTAGGTCTCGTGGATATAATATGTGAAAGTTCGAATTAATCAAGGATGCGTCTTAAATATTTTTAGTGAACTTATAATAAGTGAGGATCATATTGACAATAAACACTAACACACAACAACATTATTTATAAACCTTTTCACTTATTGAGTATTATGTTCCGTAAAAGTAACGAAATAGCTACGCGTTGCTAATCTTGCAAAAAAGTGTGTGTTATAAAAGCAAGAAGCAGAAATAAACTATGTCCTTCTCGCTGAAAGAGCGAATTCGAAATTTGAATTCGATTTCATGGAGCCTGGAAGCTATGCCGAGGTGCGTCCGCTATCAAAATACCCTTGTTTGAACGAAGTCTCAGTGGTAATTATGTCCTGCCCCCTCTTATAAAAAGTATATGTGTTAGTCAACCTATATTTATATCATTCTTAATATAAAAATGAAGTAAATACAGTCGTAACAAAAAGTTACTGCAATAGAACACTGCCACATCATTACCATTTAGAGTCTATTAAAGAATTTCTAAGTTTACCTGCACCCCGGTTTATATTAAGTGAAATTGCATCGTTACCAGCAATAATGAGTTAGTTAACCGCACGATTGTTTTAATACAAGCCCGCCGAGTGGTATAATGAACGCCATTTGTCTAGCAGCCGCCATCTTGCTACGGTTTGGAGGGAAACCGTGATGGATGTCAAACGTGTTTTTCGCGCGCAAATTGGAATGCGTTCCATTTTAGGTGTGTGATTGTTTTACTAGTATATCTCTTTATCTTTATTTGTTTTAATGACAGCGGTGATGTAGAAATTATAACAGAAATTATTTCTTTCTTCTTTTTATTGAATATTAACTGCAGCGGCTTCGCTTGTGAAATTTCTTGGGATCGTCGATTGCTCGGATGGCGCAATGTTTAAAGTAGTCACTATGCCATTATATTTGTGATAAAGAGTTGATTTTTAATGACCAGATATACCTTAACTTATTATTTCACAGATAAGCTATATATGTACAATTGCACATAATTATATGATAACTGAAAATGATATGCTATATTGCTTTGTATATAACTACTACAGGAGTTCAAAATGAGAATTATCATTAGTATGTATGATAAAACATATCAAATATTGGCAAATTTAAACAACGTATTAGGATTTCGCTCGCATCATTTTAACTTTAGCCCAATTGACATTATATTTAAGTAATGAAAGGTTTAATTTCTATATTATGCATATCACATAATAACACGCACTATACACTTCCACTCTCACTAATATTGAAGCACCTACAGTATTAATCTGTAAAGAGACGCGAATAACTGACAGTAGTTTTAAATTATGTTTGCTTACCCACGATTTAATAGACAAAAATTGTATACGGTACCTCCTTAGTTTACTGAATTATTAAAGTAATGTTGTATCAAATGTTGTTTGGATGCAAGCTACACTCGCATTATGTCATTTAGAAATAAGGGGGCCTTGAGATTTGTAAAACAGGCCACGAGCCTAGTACAGACTCCAGCTCTCATTAAGGCACAGAATAATTGTTACGTTTTTATCATTGTATAACATTGTTAAATTTCCTCTGTATTTTGTGAAACTTTGTTATAAAAACAACTGTATGTACCTTGTGAGAGAAATAAATAAATAAATTGAATATTACAGGTTTTTGTTAATGTGGTAATGTCTTCCCCACAAGTTCGACAAACGATCTGGGTAAGGTGATGGACAGAAGAGGGATAGCTTTGTGTACAGCAAGCACGATATCGATCGCTGTACACATCTTAGAGGGAGTTCTGTGTTCAGTAGTGGACTTTAAACGGCTGACATGATGATGTAGCTTCAAGTATTGGGTTCAATTGGCCTCGATGGTGTAGTGGTTAGTGTAACCGACTGCTATGCATGAGGTCGCGGGTTCGATTCCCGCACAAGTTAAACATGAAAATGGATGTTTGTCTTGGTGTTTCTATGTATAATATGTATGTATTTACAAAAAAAAAGTATATATGTATGTATTAATTGTCTAGTACCCATAGCTCTGCTTAGTTTGGGCTAGATGATGTTGTGTGAATGTTGTACATACATACATAGATTCACGCCAGTTTCCCAGAGGGGTAGGCAGAGATTTCCATTTGCTACGATCCTGACACACTTCTCTGGCTTCATTCACTTTCATCACATTCCTCATGTGTATGTTGTAGAATATTATTATTATTATGTTTCTCCTATCACAGGTATTTTCTAACATATTATATTAGAAAATAACTGGCCCTTTGGAAGGCTTACACGGAGACATGGGTCCAACGTGAAGAGGCGTTTCGAGAGTTTTAATCAAAGGTGGGATGGAACACCGACAGCGGCTATGGATATGGGTGTTTGGTGGACCGGTATATTGGTAACTATGGATGAAAAATGGCGTCTGTCCTGAATACTCTTATAGCATCAATGCAGTGGGCAAACGGTGACTCGCTAACTCACTAGATGGGCTCCCTAAATAGCCACCTTAGGCATACAAGCCAGCAGCAGAGGGCAACACCGATTCGAGTTTTATTATTATTAATTATTTACACAGGTTTTAATGAAGTAGTTGTAATGTCTTGTTTCACTATAGCACTCTAAATATTGAAGAAAATGCGTGTTGGACTATGCGTTTGATATTACCATACGATGACGTAACAGCCGATGCCCGCTTAGCCGGCTTTTAAAGTTTGTGTTTTACTTCAAAATTTAGGCTGTAATTCTTCTAACTTTTAATGTTGTGTGTGTGTTACAGATCTCCAGAAGATAAACAATCGAGAAATATAATAATGAGCTTGATTTAATTATCTGTCACGACATCCAGCATAGTTCGACATATTAAAAAAAGGCAATCATCAGGCTACTAAAAATAGAGCACTATAAAGACAGGCAGGCAGACAAACAGCGGTTTATTGAGTTGGAAAGAGAGATAGAGTACTTCGCGTTGGCAAGTGTTAGGTACGAATCCCTAAATTACAACAGACTTATTTTTATCACCAGACAGAGATTGCAAAACACAGCCCCACCTTTGCAAGTGCCTGAGATCATATTTGATTGCGTTCAGATAGGTAAGACCCTCTTCAATTCGAACCCAATTCGCATAAAATTAAATCACTCAACTAAATCTTGGAAACAATAAAAGAATATTGCAAACGATGCCTATATTTTATTCAATATTACGTTTTCATTGTATATACTCTACTACGATAATACTTTATGGAAATATCCGTCATTTATACTAGGGATGGAAAATGTGAGTTGATATGAATGAATGCGAATAGGGAGAGTCGCAGATGAACACAAACAGCTCACACCAGTCAGCCGTTACCACGATTGATGCAAGTCGATCGAAACGTCAGGAAAGATATAGGTAAGTGATTACCAACGCGAGTAAGACCCTATCTATACTAATATTATTAAACTGAAAAGTTTGTTTATTTGGTTGAACGCGCTAATCTCAGGAACTACTGATTCGAATTAAAAAATTCTTTTAGTGTTGGATAGCCCATTTATCGAGAAAGGCTATAAGCTATATAACATCCCGCTACGACCAATAGGAGCAGAGCATCAATGAAAATGTTGCAAAAACGGTGAAAATTCTCTTATGTGATGCAGACGAAGTTGCGCGGGTCAGTATTGTAATATGTATACAAATCACGAACGACTAAAAACATTTAACACGAAAATTAGTGAAACGTGGCTTATTTTAAGTTGAATACTAGACTATCTAACAGTGTGAAATCATCAAAATCCGTGCAATCGTTGTTATGTAATACAAACAGACATTACATGAGGACGTGGTGTGCGCGACTACTTACCAACACGGGGCGCATAGATATTTTGACAGATAAAACAACAATAGTTTATAGCATGTTTGTCTAGCTTCATTACAATATTACAATAGTATATATTATATAATAGCAAAGAAAATTTACTATAGACAAATTGACATATTAACAATCGGTCCGGAAGCGGTTACCCACCGGTAGATGGTAATTACGTTCCCTTTATTTCCAATGACGGCACGGATGTCGTAGTGGTTTTTAGGCCGCGCGGCTCGCCACTTTCACTGCGCAGAATGTCGTAGGTTCGACTACCTACGGCATAGTGAAAAACCTACGTGATCTTCAAATAGTTATTAACCGAATCTGAATTGTTCTTTGTGTCTGTTATTATGATATTTGTCAAGACCCTCGCGCCATAATATTTATTCCTAGTTCGTGAGTTGTCTAGTTAAGGCAAAATAAAAAACAAACAATGCACCTATTTCTACTTTATGTTGATATGCTGTGAGAAGGTAGTACTTTCTCGGCCAAAGATTTATTTCTGGTGCATAAAGTGTCTTTTTAAAGAAAAGAAAGAAAGAATGTAGCGCTCGCGTAAACTGAACACAATACTATTTCTTTATCTTTTTGTATTTCGTACTAGCAACAGTACCACTTAGTAGTAAACTTGTTCAACATTTATTATGTGCCGCCTTATTTCACTTACTTGTTTTGCATTTTCTACGTAACTTTTAAACTGGACTTTCAGATAGTACTCAGCAACTTGGTGTCCGTAATGAAGATATTCCAAACGGTAAAAATATCTTAATAAATAGTGGCTCGCCCTCGGCTTTGTTGTGCATCCTGCAGCTCAAGACTTGGTGTACTTACACAGTACAGGCCATATCTTCGGTTCTACTGAATAATATTAAAAGAAACATGGTGAAGATTTAGATTTAAAATCACATCAAAATGACTTTAGAACTAACTTTCTAGAACTTTGCTTGCTATTCAGTAAAAACGTAAGCGAAATTGAATAGGTAAGTATGCTGCGTCTACATTTCATGCAATACAACTTGTAAGAACTCGGGATGATATTAAAATGTGATGTTATATTTTCTTTCAATATTCCTTCTCAATATTCACAAAAATGTTGGCAAGCCTTTTTGACAAGACCCTTTTTTGATTAGGACAAGGAAACAAAAGTGAGAGCACTCGCTTTTGTTTGACAGCCAACTGCTACTGTCAAACTAAAAAGAAAACAAGTATTTTTTAACGTCAGAAATCAAGGCAACTGATGCACAATGCCATGAAATTAACGATGCACATCATAAACATTGCGCTTAACAATATACAATAACGGTACCGGCCCCCTGTATCACAAAACGCAAAAAAAATAATACTCATAATAATACATCGAAATTTGATGGGGGATTACCGACCATCAAACTTTGCAGCTCTCACAATCCTTGCCAAGGAAATTCGAACTTTAATCCCACGATATAAGGTTTATAAAAATGTTCTTCGGAAGTATTTATTGTATTGTGAAATTGGGTGTACATTTCTGAACATATGCATCCATTAGGCAGGTTGTACTCTTTCAATCGTTAGCAAATTAATGTAAACAATACTATAGTTAGGCAGATTTTATCCCAAAAGGAGATTTGATATGATGCGCTGAAAACGAGAAATAAATAGTAGGGTCTTGTGTAGAAACAGGTTTGTTTCACAAAAGAATTGTTCGAAGTGGCCACGTGGATATTGGTAGAGGGTTTAGAAACAACAAGATTTTGCTCGCGGATTCGCTTGCGTAAATGTAGGTTAGACCAGAGTAGGTTTGTAACAGCACTTTTTTTGGATGAAAGCTACTTTTTGTCCTGTTTCGTTTCGCTGAATACGTAAATGTGAAATTTTAGGGTGTTACCAAACCAATCGATCGATCGTCGATCGACGGCATCGATTGATGGTAGAATGGATTAGTGGACGTCGATCAATAGTTTCTACCAGACTAATCGACGTCGACAACTTCGATCGACGTCGACCGATGCCGTCGATCGACGATCGATCGATTGGTCTGGTAAGACCCTTATGATGATATGTCCAGTAGTTAAGGCGTGAAAGCGTAACAAACAAACAACCCACATTTGCATTTATAATATTAAGTTAGGATGTTTAATTTAATTTAGTTCGTTTTGTTGCAACGGCAGGAAATGCGAGTGCTGTATTTGGGACGAGCTCGGTTACGGGTTTAGCAAAGTTTAGACTTTCCTGCGATAGAAGGACATAGGCTAGCCACCTAATATGTGGAAATTTCTATCTGGTAAAATTTGGTTGCAATGCATCTTTGCCTACTTTGCTCTACAGGGACAAAGGCGAGAGACGATATATTTAAGAATGTAATTATGTCTTAATAACACATATCAAGAGCGTTCACGCCTTTCTAGTTGGCTATGTAATATCCTCTAGACCGAATTTCGGTCATGGTGATCAATCTTAATGGAGACTGGCCATCTGCGCAGGAGATAATATTATAGTGCACAAGTATGTGCGCAAACACAAGTGCACTCTCTGTTCCCTAACTCTCATGATCCGATGGGACGGATAATCCGACACGACCGGAGATAGATCAGGCGCAGGACCAACGGCTTTACGTGCTTTCTGAGGCACGGGGGTGCTTAACACCGCCAATTTCCTAACTCCGAGGTTGTATTAAGATTTCTTAACAGAAAAACCCAAAACCTTTTTGTTGGCCCGACCCGGGATTCGACCTCGAGACCTCATGCACAGCAGTCACATTCACTACCGCTGCGCCACGGAGGCATGTACTGCTGTGCCGATTATGCGAATTAGTCGCTAACCGTGGTAACTTTTCCTTTGCCACCTAAAATACACGCCTTTCTTACTTAGTATTAGCCAAAATGTTTGTATAATGCAGTCGTTTTTGATCCGTATGTATTTCCTCAGTTCTAATGCAAGTTCCATGTTCTTTATATTAGTTGACACACGCGAGTCAAGATTGTGATGTACGTTGTTTTACTAAGAAGTATATAAATGTCTTCTTAATAACTTTTTATTTTAATATTACATAATTTTCTTCTTTTATAATATAACACTTTTTATTACCAATAGACATTTACAATATTAAATATACTTATTATACATTATAATTTTCTTTATTTGTTTATACGGAGAATGGCCAAGGAATGATAGGATATTATAAAATAAAAAGACAGGGTAGGAAAGATGATAATGATTCCTGGAAGAATTTAATTTAGAATTATTTGATATGACCCTGTATTTTATGATTACCGAAATCTGAAGATATCTGATATTTATCTATTAATAAACGTATTCAATTTTTCTGTGCTTACTTAGCTATATTATGTTGTTTTGGATTGAAATAAAAGACATGTGTATTTGTGATGTGAAAATCTGGCAGGTATTCTAGAAAGGTGGTAAAGTGGACGGTTCGGCGGATGGTAAGCGGTGAACTTAGAGTATGGATGCTAACAGTACTAAGGGTAATTTAGTAATTACACTAGCGCGCCTAGCACCTAACTAGCTATTACGTGCTAGGCGCGTTAGTGTAGACACTAAACACTTTACACTAAACCTAGTTGAACTATTTGTGCAAAGTAGAGGAGAGGTTTCACATATCCATTTCCTAAGATAGCCTGGAAATATTTCTAGGTTATTTCAGTGTCTATCAATTCACTGTAGAAACACAACAAAAGATTGCTTGTCTTATTAAATATATTATAATTATCAAAAGTGTGTCCTCCATCGACTTAAAGGCGGCTATAATACTCCACCTGTGAGGCTGCCGTTTGCAGTTTGCATGAAAATACAGTTTCAAGTCTACTTTGCTTTAGCTTTTATTAATATTATGATGTTTTCTTTAGTCTATAAATGTATCCCACGAATAAACTGAAGAAAGAATATCGAAACGGGATTTCACACTTACCTTTCCAATTTCCATTTTATGAAGCAGCGAAAGCTCATAATATGCCGTGTTTACCGGTACTAATCGCAACTAAGCATTTTATTTTACAGTATCCCTATTATTAATCAGGAGATAGATATTATAGTCGTTGCACTTGCTTGGCCGAGTCAAAACTGCCATGCATTGGCATTAAGGTGCCACAGTCAAAAATGTGTGCAAAAGGTCATTTAATAAACTGCATACAGAATTTTGAAATGTTTTAGGGTTATCGATGTCTACAGACCTACATTTCACCGTTTCACAACCAAGTTCTGGTGATACTGAAATGGAGGTCGGCGCGTGACATAAGCTACCCCGCGTGACAACAATACAAATAACGCATAGCCGGCTGCGTAGCTAATGTAAAACCTCAGGCATGAGCCTTTATACAAATATTGAATTGTCACGGGGCATAGATACAGTCCGTGACATTGCTCGTCCACAGATGTCGTAAGAGAAATCTCGAGTCTTGCTGTACGTGGACGAGCTATAAAGGACTTTAACAGCAAACGACTGACACGTCAATCCCCTTTGATAATACTTTCAAACTTAAAACAGGCTGATCTGCAATCGGTTTATACAAATCCATCGCTTAGACGGGTGACGGCAGAGGAGAGTACACGCTTGCACACATTGTTATCAGATCAGGGGCACAAGTGGAAATTGAATCAGGGTGGACTTGACCCATTGGGCTTCTGTTAACTTCAAATTACAAGCTAAAGTAAACCATATTCTTATAAAGGTGAAGTATAAATTAGCTTGGCTGATTGAGAAGTTAAGCTGCAAGTAAATTTGAATTTTAGTGTATCGGTCTAAGATTGAGTTTGCAATGGTTAGTTGTGATAAGTATTTAAGAAGGGGTGACCGGTACATCAATGATTATTTGTGTCTAATAGCAAAAAACAACAGATGTAGGCATTTCACGGGTATAATAATATACTTAGTTAGATTTTTATGGCGCCTTTGATCTGATGTGGTCTCCGGTGTTTCTGCGCGGGTTGGCGCGCCCCGTAGGGATACGATGTTTGCGCAAGTCGTGTGTGACGAGGGAATGAACGTTGTTTTTTGTAGAATTAGGTATTGTTGACATGTTTTCCGCCGTATTTGTACGGCATTAGGACGGTTTTGTTGTTGGTTTTCGGTTTCAAAGTCACTGTAGTATATTTTCTTTAACAAATTTTCGTGTAATGTTTTCGTACAGATATGGTTTTGTATATGGCTAGCATTTATGTTTGGCAATCAAAGATTAGACTGCCCTAGTAGCTCAGCAGTATTTAAAGCGTCTGCTCTCAATGAGGTTTCGTATTAGATTCCCGGATCAGATAAAGTGTTATTAGAATTTTCTCTCAGAAAATTCTCTTAGTAGTCGCATGAAATTAAGTATAGAGCTCCAGTAGACAGACGGCAATTTGTAAAATCTGTATAATATTCTATCCTCTTACTTAAAACGGATGCTTAAAAAGTAACCGGATCATTAGAGAAGGTGTATGTTTAAATAGTTCAATAATAGTCTAAATAGTAATGTTTTAAATAAACACCAATTAAATCCGTTTACAGTAGATAAATTTCAATTGTCGATTAGCATTTCACTAATGTAACCGATATGAATAGAATACACGATATAATAGCGAACAATATTAATCCTCGAGGAACTTAACGCAACATCCGCAGTTCGGTAGATAATCCGAACAATGACTATCGTATGTAGCTTAGTGCTATTAGCTATCTATGTCGTTTTGTATTTATTATTCTTTTTTTTTTTGCTCGTCAAAATGACCACACTCCACCTGATGGTAAGCAGTCGTGTGGTCTAATAGCAGTGGCCTCCACACTGCCCTCATAGCAGCCGAGGCGATGTTGAGTTCTCTACTTTGACGGCCTGAGAAGGTGCTTTTTCACGCCCCGCTTAAAGGACCCAGGATTGAAGGAAGAAGGAAACACGTGCCTTGGCAGAGAATTCCATGCCTTGGTCGTTCGGCTGAGGTATGAGGACCCAAACTTTTTGGTACGCGCTCTAATCGGCTCTACCGTGTAAGGATGGCATCTGAGCCCAGCACGAGTTGTTCTGGATAGGAAAGGGGAGGGCGGGATAAGGTGGAATAACTCTTCAGAGCACTCTCCGTGGTATATTCTGTAGAAACATGCCAATGAGGCAATGTCCCTATGGAGTTGCAGAGGTTCCAGTGAACTCGTGACCTCTGGATCTCCGATGATACGGACAGCCCGCCGCTGTAACCGGTCGAGAGCGTCCAGCAAGTACTGCGCGGAGCCATCCCAAAGATGAGAACAGTACTCCACGCAAGGGCGCACTTGTGCCTTATGAAGAAAATCGCTAATGTCTTTTCCATACAAAATACTTCATACATTATTTTCATTCATTAACCATGCTTCGGACACCCTGGCGTCCATACACAATGCTTTTATTGCCAATCTCGATTTGGATAATCTGACGGGTGTATCAGCCCTGTATATAAACTGTCCCACTGCTGGGCAAAGGCCTCTTCTTGTTGTGACTAGGGTAAGGCCATACTCTATCATACTGGTCTGGTGCGAGTTGGCTAAGTTTACATATCTTTGAGAACACTATGGTAAACTCTTAGTCATGCAGATTTCCGCACGATGTTTTCCTTGATCATTAAATGCACATAACTTCGAAATATCAAAGGCTTTGGGATCGATCTCGTGATCTCCGCTTGACAGTCCGACTAGGCTATCGCTGCTATGTTATATCGAGATCATGGAGTTAATAGTATAATTATGTATATAGAATAAGTAACAAGCCCAGCGATTCCATAGGTAACGATTGAATTACCTTATACGCGAATTCTTTTATTTTTTATCTTTTCAACTTAGCAGTGTTGTTTCGCTTATAAACTATTTTTATGTAAATTGATATTGATCCATAGAGCTGTCTGAAAAAATAGAAACTAGAAACTACATACTTACACATTAAGAATAATTTGAATTAGATCGACACCTATGGCTTTAGGTCTGAAGCAAAAAGAAGCGACCCTACTTCGGCATAGTCAAAGACGCCATGCCGCTTCGTTAGAATTTCTTAAGAAAGAAATCCAATAACCTTTTGCACAACCCGTGATTCAGACCCGAGAACTGATGCAGTACTCGCATTCAATACCAAGGCATTTACAGATTAGAATTGAATTTCAATCATATCATTGGCCCCCTCTTGATGGCAAGCCAGAAACCTTTTATCAGTTGGAACTTTATCATGATCTTAGTGGCTTACGTGTCATTGTGACGTAACACCATGTGACGTAATGGTATTTGCCAAGATCCAGGGGTCGAATGATCCAATTTGATCCCAACTTTCAGATTGCAACGAATTTTTTTGATACTTTTGATTTAGAGCTTAGTTCGGGTGGTTCAGAGCGCTAAGCTTTGCTTGTCCTTATGATGTATAAAGGTTGTCTTTCTGTCGGATTAATATATCTGATATGAATTAATTCTGAATGAATTAATATAATTAAACGGTTTTCAAAATACCGTGAGTGTAGACAATCAAAAAGAGTATTGTACTTAAAACCGCAAAGATGTAGGAAATAAGACCTTGTTAGTCCTGTGAAATAAGTTGCGTCTTACTCTTAAATATTGATACATTCAGGGATTCAATCCATGGGAACCAATCCAATAAAATATTATTAGTGAATCCATACCAAAATATAAAAGACGCTTACATTAATTTATTTACGTTTTCCATTAAGTTTTTTATTGTTTATTTCGCTTGTTAAAAATATTCCGAATGTATTAGCTCATTTATTTTAATCAAATATTGTATTTTTTTACAACTTTTATGAATGCTTTGTTATTACATGTGTGTGCATGCTATGGTCTCCTATAACTGCAGGAGTATACTATACAAAACTTATGTTTGTATGTTTATGCAATTTTGTGTATATTCTTAGTCGGAGATCGTTAATAAATAAAATAAATCAATAATATAAAAATAAAATCAGTAATTCGAGTTATTAAACCTAAGGAGTATATTTTTGCATTTAACTGTCGGTTTAATTTTTGCATAGTTCTACGGCAGTATAAGTATACATACGTATGTATATAAATGTGGTTTCATATATTTTCAGGTAGAACCTATCATTCGAATGCTTAATGCACTCATTCGAATGCTCGACGTGCTTAATGCAATTCGAATGCAATTATCAATGCAATCTCTTCTTTAAGGTTTTTAATTATGAATGGTTATGAACTTCAAATACTCTGCAGATACTTTTACAATTTCTAAGACCAAAGATCAAACAAAGCGAGACTCTTCTGTCTATCCTGTCAATAACGACTCGAGATTATACATGTACGAATTACTTAACCAATCATATTACTTCTAACATTACCACAGTACACTTAAAGATTGATCTGATAAAATTTAAGAGCATAAAATTAACACGATCAAATACAAATAATCGTGACCTGCACCCTCCGCTAACTGGATACAAATATAATACAACGTAATCGATTATACACCCTAAACTTTATTCTTATACAAACCCTATCAAATAACTTGTAGAATACATAGGAATATGAACTTTATTTTTATGGGATAGGGTTGGATTTACAATGTGATGTGTGCCGCTAGTTTGAATGTTGATGTGCAAATTGTTGGACGGTCTGCTTGGCCATTTGTTGGTCCCATGGATTATGTGAAGTTGGATATGGAATATGTCACCAGAAAATCAAATACCATAATATTATAAATGTAAGTTTGTGAAAGTTTGGGTGTTTGTTATTTACTAACGAATAAACCATCGATCAGTTTTCAAGGCATACAGGTAGACTATGACGTGGATTACCACTTAAGACTCTTTTTATCCTAGTACCCACCTATTCCTTCCCATGGGATACACAATTTTGATGTTAAAATACAATATATGTATATTACACACCATTTTAATCATAATTCTTTTTTTTTGGTTTATCACCAGCTGTGTTGTCATTCCGAATTCGAATATCACTTTGACAGTAAAGTTATGATGCCTTTTGTTTTAAAGATTACTAGCAATTTAAGTGTCATATTAATAGTATGCCTGTGAATATATCCAGCTAAACTAGAACGCTTGTGTTAGGCTTGAGCTTTTTAGATGAAAGGTGATGATGATTCTTTTCCGTATCCCTGACAACGAGTATACGAAATTTTACGATGATCGGTCGAGTAGTTATGGCGTGAACGTAACGAACTAACTCACAAAATTTTTTATAATATTAGTTCGGATTTACAATGTAAGTATTCTATTCCAGTTTCTATGTTCTTAGTGACCCCACACTAAACGCATAGGCGGTGTGCGTATAATTTCATTGTTATTACACATACATTTATGCTCTATGGGAGGGTAGCTTCTGCTAATCATCGTTTTTGTTGACACTCATTCATAGCAGTTGTTCGCTTGTGCAATACGACTTTGAAACGCATTATTTTTGTGTAGGGGATTTAAGTTATTGCCTTGTACGTTTTTTGGTTTAAGTTTACGCATATGTATGCGTTCGTCTCTAGTTTGATGACCGTATTGGGTAATGTATTGTTTCGCCAATTTTTACGTGCCACTGAACAGTGGTACGCGATAATACCACTCACCGGGCAAATATTGAAATCAAGCATGTGTCCTCAGTGTATTTTGACTGCTCGAAAAGGGTCTACACAAATAAGAGTGAGTTCACATATTAGATAGAGAACAGTAGTGTACAATCTATACTAATATTATAAGGATGAGGAATTTGTTTGTTTGTTCGAACGCGCTAATCTCAGGAACTACTAGTTCGAATTAAAAAATTCTTTTAGTGTTGGAAAAATTCTTTTAGTGTTGGATAGCCTATTTATCGAGGAAGGCTGTAGGTTATACAACATCACGCTACGACCCACGGGAGCGGCGCAGTAACGATTAACGCGGGTGAAACCGCGGGAACATCTACTTTTCAATATAAGTGGGCGTGATAATACTATATTTAGATATAATTCAGATGTTATTTTGGCGTTGTATATATTTACTACTAAGCCGCATGTATTTAATCAAATACTTGCCAAACATTGGTACGAATTGGTTCAATAACTGTTTAAATTGCACTTCACAACGTATTATTGTATATGATGTTTTGTTACTGTTATATTTTGTACTAGCTGACCCGCGCAACTTCGTCTGCTTCACATAAGAGAATTTTCCTAGTTTTTGCAATATTTTTCATTTATGCTCCTCTCGCTATTGGTCGTAGCGTGATGTTATATAGCCATATCCTTCCTCTATAAATGGGCTATCCAACACTGAAATATTTTTCTAATTGTTACCCGTAGTTCCTTAGATTAGCGCGTTCAACCAAACAAACAAAATGTGAGTGAAGTCGGCGCGTGAGCGCCCCTGCCTTTTTATAAATGCAGCGGATGGCCGTTTCGCGCGTTAAACAAAAATCAACCGTATAGCCGTACCCATACTGGCGCGGCGAGATTTGGAAGTTTTATTTCATCTATATTTTGTGTGTTTATAAACCGATTCCTATATTTTTTTTTTATAAAATAAATATTAAAGTGTACTTTTTGAATATGGGAGTTTGATAAAGATATATCTATGTGCAATACAATATATTTATGTATTTAATACACTTTGAAGAAATGCCTAACGATTAAACACGTTATTGTGGCTAATTTATAAAAGTTAGATATATACTATTGAGGACTTTTTTGTAGATCTTTTGAAGACCATCATCTTTGTAATACATACTTTTGGTGTATGATCAACGTATGCGAGGATAAGAGTTCGAAAGCGCATTTTCGTCCGACTTGCTTCAAATTTATTATCACTGCTCAGCTCCTATGTGTCTTAGCGTTATGTTATATAGCCTATAACCTGCCCAGGAGTATGGACTACAATCGTACCAAGTTTGGTTAAAATTATCGATCACCATTCATCCTCCAATATTAATTTTGAATATATATCCAATGTACAGAATTGATCTCTCTACAGTTTTATTATAAGTATAGATAATAATCCTTTTATTACTGTAATATTGTAATCATTTTTTTTTAATTTTTATAAACAAGTAAGCTCTCATTGTTATTGGTAGCTAGTTATATTATTTGTTTTTATCTTTAAGTTGTTAATACTGTTTGTTTTCCAATTATAATAAAATAAAAAATGAATAAAATAAATGTAGGTTATGAAATTAAGCTCTCTGCAAAATTTATACAATAACATAGTGCAGGTATATATTGGTACTGATGTATATTATAATATGTATTCTGTAGCTCAAGCACTATTGTATTTGTTTCTCTTTTTCACCTATGCATCTTTTTGCAATAATAAACAATTTTTACTTTTATAACTAGAAACTTATTTTTCATTGGCATTTTTCTTTCAAAGCCGTCCAGATTGTTCCGCCATCTTCGTTTATGTAATATTAATTATATTAGGGTGTTATTTAAATGGTTAGCATAGTATTGGTATTTTTGTGAGCAGAAATAGCTAACTGATCAGCAACTCATGGCCAGCAAACTTTAAAGAGATCAAACTAAAACGACGGAGCCCCGCTTAGCGGGGCTCTTATTTTTGGGTGGGTTTAAAAAAAGGAACCTAACATAACCTAACACTTCCGAGACGGAATGCAGTGATTTGAGGCGTATAGATGCTGGTCGATCATTATATTTAATCCCATTATATTATACATCCATTTATTTGTACTAAAACTTTACAAATTATTCTGTTTTATATTCAATCTCATGAATTCCTTAGCTTTTATAACAGTAACAAAACATCACATACAATAATTTAGTTGGGATAACCTTTAGTTTTCTCATTAGGCATGATACAGGGATCAAAGTAACCTTAAATTTAAAATATTCTTAAATTTCAGTTAATATTACATGACTTGGAATCCAAGTGCCAGGTGTATTTGTAGATACCTAGCTAAGCAACTGATCGCGAGACCAGAGGGCTCGTATTTTAATGAATTAGCTTTGCCATTTAACGTAGCAATGCTGCCAGCCTTCTGGGCACGTTGCCAAGGATGCGGAGTAATAACATGACGCCTTTTAAATTTGTTTTTTGTTTTGCCGACAAATTATAATATTTTAAATGTCTCCTCGCTCCCGTACCAAGTTTGTATTCTGTGTCGCAGAGGGTTACAAACATTCAAACACAAGGAACATCCTGACACTGAACATCCATTTGTATATCACATAAATTTTTGTCCCGTGTGGGTGTCGAACCCACAACACTCGGCGTAGTAGCAGTGACGAGGCAACCATTTAAACAACTACACCGTTTGTGCAGTCTGCATTATATAAAATGTTTGTATATTGAAATTAAACTACTATATATGGATTTTATCGCGTTATTTATTTGACACTTTATTAAAAAATTTATTACAAAACCCAAGAAGAAGCAAACCACAGCTACTTTGAGTTCATTCTGCGTAAATAGAAACACCCATGATTAAATTATGTTCGGCTACTTTGAAATAACTACACTGGAACATTGAGACAACTGCCATCTTAGTCTCCCCGTGACCATGGCTGCTGAAAAGCAACCGAAACGTCGGGGAAAGTGTAAACACAAATATAAATAGTATAATAGTATAAATAGTTTTAATAGTTTCAATAATTTAATTAGCTTAAAAATAAGTAAAGTTTAATAGTAATAGTAGTGTAACAGTTTTCAAAATTTTGTAATAAAGTGTCAAATAAACAACGCGATAAAATCCGTATATAGTAGTTTAATTTCAATGAATAACATTAGCGTAAACAGAAGACAATATTATGTTTGTATATATTAGTTTATTTCTTTCTTGTTTAATTTATGAGCTATCTTGTCGGCGGCGTAAACGCCATATTTATACGCGTTTTATTTGTCGGCCTCGATAGCGTAGAGGTTAGTGTAACGGACTGCCACGCCTTAGGTCGCGGGTTCGATTCGCGCACAAATCAAACATTTGTGTGCATGAACATGGACGTTTGTCTTGGTCTGGGTGTTTCTATGTATATATTTACAAAAAAAAAGTATACATGTATGTTTATCCATTGTCTGGTACCCATAGTACAAGGTCCGCTTAGTTTGATCTAGATGGTGTTGTGTGTAGGTGATAGAATATTATTATTATTGTTATTATTTTTGGCTAATAAAAGACAACTCTCGCGCTAGGAATGACGTACAGGATCTCAGGAGACCTTACGAAAATTAAAAAATAATTTTGCACCCTAAATCTGCACATTTATTATTAAAATGACTTCATCCGCACTTGGAATAACTTGTGAGTCGCGGAGGACATTACACAAGCATTCAAACAACGGCAATATAGAACACTCAGACTCAAATCAACCATTTGTTGACCACACAAATGTTAGCCCCGTATGGGGATCGAACCTACAACACTCAACGCGGCGACAGCGGCAAGGTAACCACTTAAACCACATCGCCATCCGTGCACTCAAATATTAGTACTAACAGAATAACATACGACTGCTAACAATTTCAATCATACTAACAAACCCTCGTACTTATACACTGCAATGCAAAGAAATATTTTTATTACGTTAAAGGTTATCGCCGTGGAGCAGACGACCCGGGTGCCTCCTACATAGAGTATCTTAATATACTTATTCGATGCTACGTACAGTTATTTAAATTTTAAGTCGGTCTTGTATGTTTCACGTGAGCGATGGCACCGTCTGCGCACGAGTGACAAATAACCGCTGCACGTGGTCAGTTGCGCCTTTTATAAGAATACAGCTCATAAGACACAAGATGCAGCGAGCTTTTGTTGCTATTTGTCAAGACAACTGCCGTTACAATCAGGATCATTATCAAAATAAATCGTTAGTTTAGTTGTAATTATAATTTGCAAGCTGTGGTTTCCTATAATTGAGGGACTATACACGCTAAGAACTTTATTACTGCTATATAATGTATGTTATTGTATATTCCTTTATTGAAATTAAACTACTATATACGGATTTTATCGCGTTGTTTATTTGACACTGTTACAAAATTTTTTGAAAAACTGTTACACTACTATAATCACTATTAAACTTGTAAAGTTTAATAGTGATTATAGTAGTGTAACAGTTTTTCAAAAAATTTTGTAACAGTGTCAAATTTGTAAAGTTTAATAGTGATTATAGTAGTGTAACAGTTTTTCAAAAAATTTTGTAACTGTGTCAAATAAACAACGCGATAAAATCCGTATATAGTAGTTTAATTTCAATGAATAACATTCGCGTAAACAGAAGACATTATTATGTATATTCCTTTGTTTGAAATCCTTAAATAAATAAATAAAATATCTTTATAATAAGACTGCACGAATGGGTCTCGTCGCTACCTCTGCACTCAGTGTTGTGGGTTCGAATCTCACTCGAGACAAAAATTTGTGTGATCTACAAATGGTTGTTGCGAGTCTGGTTGTTCTTTGTATCCGTTGTGTGAATGTTCGTAAAGTTTTTTTTTTTGTTTTTTTTTATTTTGCTCGTCAAAATGATCACACTCCACCTGATGGTAAGCAGTCGTGTGGTCTAAGAGCAGTGGCCTCCACACCGCCCTCATAGCAGCCGAGGCGATGTTGAGGTCTCTACTTTGACGGCCTGAGAAGGTGCTTTTTCACGCCCCGCTTAAAGGACCCAGGATTGAAGGAAGAAGGAAACACGTACCTTGGCAGAGAATTCCATGCCTTGGTCGTTTGGCAGAGGTATGAGGACCCAAACTTGTTGGTACGCGCTCTAATCGACTCTACCGTGTAAGGATGGCATCTGAGCCCAGCACGCGTTGTTCTGGATTGGAAAGGGGAGGGCGGGATAAGGTGGAATAACTCTTCAGAACGATCCCCGTGGTATATTCTGTAGAAACATGCCAATGAGGCAATGTCCCTACGGAGTTGCAGAGGTTCCAGTGAACTCGTGACCTTTGGATCTCCGATGATACGGACAGCCTCCCACGACATCAAAGTGCTGGAGACGCTTTTAAAAAACAATTAGGTTACAAAGTAACACTTATTAACGTCAAGGTAACATTAAAACTATTTTATTGAATTTACAGGTAACGCTTGTTGCCATGTTCAGCCAAGCAAAGACGTTGAACCAATGAGAAGGACGGACAAGAAACAGAAAGCATTTATAGTAACTCCAAAATACTTATTGGCAACTATTACTTGTCGGCCTCGATGGCGTAGTGGTTAGTGTAACCGACTGCCACGCCTGAGGTCGCGGGTTCGATTCCCGCACAAGTGAAACATTTGTGTGCATGAACATGGATGTTTGTCTTGGTCTGGGTGTTTCTATGTATAATATGTATGTATTTACAAAAAGAAACAGTATATATGTATATTTATCCATTGTCTAGTACTCATAGTACAAGCTCTGTTTAGTTTGGGCTACATGGTGTTGTGTGTATGTGATAGAATATTATTATTATTATTATGATAAATCTCAATAATGTAAATCTCCTTACTAGCGATAATAATTTGACATCATTTGGATGTAACTTATGTCAAATTGATATCTTAAGTAACGCAATTCGCAGATAGATAGCCTATTGGAAACCCTTAGTAATAAAATACTACCGATATAAAAATCGATAGACTTTGAGCATTCAGTTGTAATAAGCATTCTAGCATTACATTATAGAAAAATAAACGCGCGCGATATAGCGAGCATTCTGGCGAGCGTTCTAGCGAGCGTTCTAGCGAGCGTTCTAACGAGCATTCTAGCGCAAGGACAGTTGCTTGGAAGTTACATTGTTCAATAGAATGATTGTGAAAATGTTCGTAGCAATGTTTGGCTTTATGCTTGGCTCTTGTTCGTTGTTCAGTTCGACAATTTAAAAACGGCGAATGCTCGATGTTCTGTCATAAGTGAATGCTCAAGTCCATCAGCACCATTAGACTCGCAACAACATGCAATGGTCTGTGGATCACAATATTCGTTTTCATGCCATTATAAGCCGTAGTAGTTGCTTCTAATCCACGCGTGTAGAGAGGTGATCAAATGAACCATCCGTGCTGTCGATTGCAATAAAGAGACCTCAGCACCATCTTTTAACAAATCAGATATTAGATGATGTAAATGACCCGGTCTAGAGATACAGCTAAAATACCCATGAGTAAACATGAGTAGGTATGTATATGCTACGTATATGATACACGTAGCATATAAAATTAAAATTGGTACAACGAAATTAAAATTACCGCGCTTTGAGCCGCTCGCCGTCATTTTATTTCGTTGTACCAAATACAGTCGTATTCTGAAGCACTTTAGGTTGAATTTAAATTGTTACTGAATTAGTCTCTTCAAAGTCACTCCGTCCGTCGGCGCTGACTCTAAGATAGACTCGTTCTACTGTCCCCTTGTGAGACGAAGATACGCCACAGAGGCGCGCGTAGGAACACGCACACCGCCTCTCAGACCTGGTGCTGATCGAGCAGGCTCACAAAGCTTACCACCCTCAGGGTGACTGTTACTAACACAACCTTAGTTTTTTTTTTGTAAAAAGATAAAACCTCAGTGTGACTGTTACTAACACAACCTAGCCTAACCTACTTTTACGCGAGCGAATCCGCGGGCAAAAGCTAGTTGCTAGTAAACTGAATACCACTATCTTACAGAAAACCAGCTTTAGAATACTATCACAGCTATTTACACACAGTTCACTCGATGAGTAAGATATCTAGGAGGTTACATATCTATCACTCCCATTATTTTCCTTCCATCTCATTTGTATGATTTCACAAGCTACGATAATCGCTGAGAATCAAAGGAGTCGTTTGCTTATTTATGACTTAGAATGAGTTAAAAAGTTAAAATTCTGACATGGTTTTCATATAATATATTTACGTCAAAAATTTACTTTCTGTAGATAACACGATTCGTTTTTTTAAAATCGAAACTAGCCTTTAGTTTAATTTTAAAAGAAATGTATATTTCAGCATTAACTATTATCACAAAGAAATAAAATTCCACTCCGCTACAACGCGCAGCTTGGACCCATTGCATCCAATGCACTTACTCGCCCTCGTATAAAGACAGCAAGCTAAGTAAAACCTGCTTACGTGAACTAAATTCGCTTTGATTCTCGATATTACGTACGGCTTAGTGCTCACGATCCTCATACTGTTTGAAAATGTCAATTATATCAGGCTCACGGATTATCTGTTACTACATGTAGTTAGAAAGAAAGGTTTACGCTAAAAGGGGGTTACTAGTACCCGTTCTAGCACATCATAATGGAGCTTTAGTCTATAGCCTATATACTGTTTCTAAGAACGTTAAATAGCGTACGTTTTTCTAAAATTGAATATTTTAAATAGTAATACAGATTAACAATAGTAATGTAATACTTTCAAAATTATATAATAAAAGTGTATTAAAAAAAACGACGCGATAAATTCCGTATAAAGTAGTTTAATTTCAATTAATCTATTATCCGCGGAAACGTAAGACAAAATAAAATAAAAGAATTTCAAATCCTAATATTATTATATTTACAGTACTTACATTGTATTATAAATATGTTGGGATTACAACACACAAAATTACGCACTGAAACAGAAAAACTTGGCTATCCCCAGCGAGAAAACACCCTAAAGTAAAAACTTGAATGGTCGCACATCATTTGAATTTACAGCTCAAACTTCATCACCTAATTTGTTAAAAGAAAGGAAACAATTTTGCAAGCCAAGCAGTTCTCGGAATGGTACCATAAAGTGTAGTAATAGGACCCGTCTAAAGATGTACCGAATGAGGCTTACTCTTAAATAAAATATAAAGAAGAAATCAGTGGGAAACGTTTGTTCCTAGCAAGTTTACGGCGGGAAGATTGGACACATATTACGCCAACAACTTTCAAGTTTCTGCAACTTATTATTTCAAGTTGCAATATTCGTGGACAGTTATTTTTTATGTTTATTGGGACGTTGCCGTTGGAGTAAACTTAGTAAGTCTAAAGGTTTATTGTAGGTGCGAGTGCGTCATTGGTCCGCTGGACTTATTACGCGGCTATTGATTGTGAACTAAGTTGACTGTTCTTTATTATATGACTAGCTTTAGCCCGCGGCTTCGCTCCCGTTTATTTAGAATTTGACAATCAATTCGGGTTGTACTCTGCTTGTAATCATTTAATTCAATCATGATTCGAAAGACACGTGGCGCCATCTATTATCATAAGAACGTTACTATTGTTTTCCTCGAGAACAGGAATTTTTTTCAGGATGAAAGGCAGACTATGTCCGTTTCTGTACACCTGACAACGTATATGCAAAATTTCAGGATGATTGGTACAGTGGTTTCGGCGTGAAAAGGTAACAAACAAACAAACTTATTTTCGTTTTTATAATATTAGTTAGGATTGTTTATCTTTATATATTTTTTGGTTCTTCAGATGACCTTAAACATAATTAACTCTGTGTAAAGATAAAATATTTTAAATGACTAGTACTACATCCACCGATGATTCGTGGTCGATAATGGACGCCCGTCAGTGTTAATTTAAGCGCTTATAAGAGACTTAAGACAATCCGCACTACCTAATATTATAAATGCGAATGTGAGTTTGTTTTTAGGCTTCTATACCTTATCTACACGATCGATCATCGTGAAATTTATGGATACAGAAAGGGACATACAGTACCTTTCATTCAGAAAAGTAATGCACCTAAGCAAAACTGTAGACAAAAGCTAGTTTCATAAAACCATTTATTTCGGACAAGAATCATACACATATTTTAGTAACAATTTTCTTACAAACTATATATGTATGTAGCGCCATAAAGATAGAAATTCTACATATTTTGATGATTTTTCTTAGCGATGCTCACCCAGTATACCTGTATGGGTATAGCAGAATCATTATGGGATGCAATAATTTGCAGAATACTATTGTCACTGTCGCGCACACTGGCGAAAAGTGACGCCACTTTCTACGCATTATAGCTTAATATATTATGTTATACTAAAATACTGTAAATATTCACTTGTACTAAAATGACGAACATTTGGAAATCTGAGTCAAATAAATGCCGTCGAGCTTTTCAAAAAGATATTATTATGTTAATATTGAGCACGATCTCCTTAACGCCATTCGTACATCAAAAAACGAGTCATTTTACCTACGGTCATTAAGTTTTGATACATATTCTATGAAAAATATGTTATAATTTAACTGTCTGTACCTAGATAAAGCGACTCGTTTCTTGATATAGAAACCGGGTACAAGTCTTCATAGCTAAATCATTTATTATATAATATTGTCTTCTGTTTACGCGAATGTTATTCATTGAAATTAAACTACTATATACGGATTTTATCGCGTTGTTTATTTGACACTTTATTACACTTTATTATTATATTCTTCATTATCATTTGTCGATTTAGGCTTAGATACCTTTATTCTAAGTATCCTCATTCTAACCGTTTCTTGGTCAATCTTTTGTCTAAGTTGGTTTGGCCATGTGGAAAGGCCAAACCTTCTTAGGACACCTTTCTTAATTCTCGTCGCTACATCGTCTTTCATGCCTCAGCATTCTATTATCACAATATTTCTCATTCTTTTCCTGACTGACATATCTTTTATCTTAATATTTTAGTAATTAGAAAAATTTAAATATGGTTTCTTAAAGAAATAAATGATATTGTTTGTGAGTCCAATTAAAGGATAACAATAATTCATACATACGATATTATGTATCCTTGTAATTGTAAAAGTCCATTTCTATTATAATTGTAAAAGTTTATTAGAAAAACTTTTGGGTGTTTGTTATTCAATAACTCGTAAACCGTTCAACGGATTTGGATAAACTGCGAATTTAATACAGAAAATCCGGTTAGCGTCAATGCGGGGCTCATGCAATTGGTAAATGTATATATAAACTATATTATTATAACGATGGTCAAATGTAGGATCTTTTGCGTAACCTTACAGACCCCATCTACATACAGTTAGGACATTCAGGTGCGATGAGAAAACGCTTAGTATGCCTTTTACAAATGCGTAGTGTTTTCTAGTTTTACTGCAAAGAGCATACACACACTATGTTTATTCCACTATATTTTAACTTACAGTGGTATATCTCCACTGTAAGTAAAATATACTTTCGAGTGTTTCGACGTAGCAGTTACAACAGATAGGTATGACTTGTATCACGCAATATTGTAAATATTTAGTATTTTCTTAACAATTTAATGTATTCCGCATGTTCTTCAATTTGTCATGTGACGTGATGGTTTTTCATAATTGAAGATAAAGGAGACTTGGCAAAGGCGAGCAATATGTAAAATGTAAACGAGATTGGCAATTATTGTCTATTAAAAACAAATATAAAACTGTTTGCATGAAAATCTTTGTCGATTTTTTCAAACAAAACGGCTACTTATATTTATTTGTTACTTATATTATCATGATGTAAATAAAATACACCTATTATAATTTGTAATTTAATAGCGATTCAAATAGAGTTACCGATAGTTATTGAAATTAAACTACTATATACGGATTTTATCGCGTTGTTTATTTGACACTTTATTACAAAATTTTGAAAACCTGTTACACTACTATAATCACTATTAAACTTTACAAATTGTTAAGCTAATTAAATTATTGAAACTATTAAAACTATTTATACTATTACTATACTATTATACTATTTATATTTATGTTTACACTTTCCCCAACGTTTCAGTTGCTTTTCAGCAGCCATGGGCACGGGGAGACTAAGATGGTAGTTGTCTCAATGTTCCAGTGTAGTTATTTCAAAGTACCCGAACATAATTTAATCATGGGTGTTTCTATTTACGCAGAATGAACTCAAAGTATCATGAAGTCTAGTTGTGGTTTGCTTCTTCTTGGGTTTGACTATTTGAATTACTGGATCCTAACCTGGTGGTACATTCCAACCATCTTCTCTATTGAAATTAGGATGTTTCTTGATTTCAATAGCCTCGCGTACATTAACATTCGCGTAAACAGAAGACAATATTATGTTTCCGATAGTTTCTTGCCAGACAATCTTCTTAATCCTTTGCCTAAAAGCAACTCTTTGGCTGAATCTGACAAGTAAACAAAATCTAAATGTAATTAATGCAATAAGCAATAAACTTTAATGTTTATCTGAGTAACTGAGTGACCTAAATAAATTGCTGATTTTTGTATTGTGTCTGACAAAATTGCATCAAAAATAATCATAGAACGCGGGAATTCATGAAACCAAGGCTCATTTCCCTACTTTTACTTGAACTATTATTATGCTACTGTACAATTTAAACAAACATAATATGACACACAATATTTTTATATTTTCTTTTATAGACTAAGCCACAACAAAGTATCAATTGACTTTATTATGCAACCATAATTCCCTCCGCCCTAATATCAAGGCAACAAAGTTTCATTCTTATTCAAGTACCAGCCTTCTAGTTACATCCTGGCCTTTCAGGACGTCCCGATGGAATATGAAATATTCTTTTTTTAAACCACAAAGACATAATTAAACCCTGAGGATGCGAATATTGTACCGTATTCTCTTTTGTGTGCGCGGATTTTGAATTTTAATGCGCCGGAGTTGGGCAGCCGGTTGGTCGGATCGTTTAAAAAAAGAAAGGCTATTAGACGAACGCAATTATCATAGAATTATCTTTGTGCCTTGTAATTTTTTATTGTAATGATGTCACTGATTTCTCGTAATTGTATTGGAATGGTATTTAGCGGTGGCTTTGAGGTCAGGCCTTGGCTTGTAAAATTATTGTTACGGTAATAACTTAATGAGCCAGGAATTATGAGCTTAGTGCAGTTTCAAAGACTTTGTCGTGCCTATACTGTCTACAGTGAGAGCGCGCCTTCAGCAAATTGCGGCTAGAAAACAAGAAAGGTCAATTTTATTTTAAATTATGAATTGAATAAGTTGATTAGGCTAATGTACTTCGGGAAATTTATAACTTGAGGCAAAATTCAATGAGTATTCATAAGAAATTGCCTGAAAATTACCGAAGATTGCACATTTCTATGCTATATGCTCGGCAAACAATTCTTTTTGTGAATTGTTAGTAGCAAGATATTTAAACGATGTTGCCAAGGTGATAAAATCGTAAACATGTTAAAGGGAAAAACGATAGTTTAATATTTACACACTGCTAGCAGAGAGCAATTTTGTTTAATCCAATGGCCGCTGTCCTTTTTAAGTGACTAACATCAAGCAGGATTGTATTGCTTACATATTAAAGCAATATTCTGCACTTAATCGATTACCAAACATACATTTTTAGTAATTATATTTGTTAATATAACAACGATTATCTCCGCCATCAAACTTGGTCATCAAACAAAATGTTTAACGGCAAAATATATGCAGTCCCAAGCACTCAACTGTCCCCGAAAATTACAACAATAAAGAAATAAGAGATAAGTGCTCTTACATTAAAGTTCGAGTGCAAACAACCACTATAACTTAGCCCGCTAACTGTCGAACGATCATCTTGACAATGTTCGACAAAAAGTGGCGCGGGAGGTCAATATTAACTGGTTGAGTTGAGTAGGGTAAAAGCCCCAAATTTGGGCGCGTGGCTTACACGTGCCTCAGAGTTTACCCCTCTATAGTCGAAGTTTACATCACAATTAATGTCACCTCACTAATTGGTGATAGCGGTTTGACAGTTAGGTACAACACTTAGGCCGCGGTAAAGTTGCTCGATACTTCAGCGAGACTAAATAATTTTGGACATTACCCGTATCTCGATTACGAGAAAGTATGAATCATTATAATCAAGTAGAATTCGAATCTAAGCTATCGAAAACTATAACCATAAGTGTCACTACAAATAAAATTTAGGTACCTCGTGCTAAATTTAACCTGGATTAAAATTGGTTAATATTTTAGCTAAAATCCATTTAGAGCTTAGTTAACTTACAACTAATAGAGGTAGGTCAAATTAAACTATACATTATTTATTAGTCAATTTGAGTAGGTGTGAAACCGAAATATAATACCGACATATAGCTGCATCATCTTACAGAATAAATTTGTAAATAACGCAAATTGTAATTCAATGGCGATTCAAAAAGAGTGGCCGTGTGTTCCACCATTAAACTTTGAGTTACATAAGTGTTAAGTAACTAATCATTAAACTTTGACATTCATAAGTGTTACTTTGAGATCTAAATGGATAAATGATTGTATTATAATTAACTAGGTAGTGGTTGACGTGTGTGTACAAAACGTCTTTCAATAATTCGTTTATTATTGGTTAGAAACCATCGTTAGTTGCGCACAACATTGTTACACTGAAGTAGCATGGCCATGGAAGAACGGTGGAGAAACGCATACTTATATTTTTATTTTATTTTATTATAATTGGAAAACAAACAGTATTAACAACTTAAAAATAAAAACAAATAATATAACTAGCTACCAATTACATGTTTTCACATTTAGATAACAATGAGAGCTTACTTGTTTATATAAAAAAAAGAAAGAAATGATTACAATATAACAGTAATAAAAGGATTATTATACAAACTGTAACAGTAACAAAACATCATATACAATAATACGTCGTGAAGTGCAATTTAAACAGTTATTGAACCAATTCGTACCAATGTTTGGCAAGTATTTGATTAAATACATGCGGCTTAGTAGTAAATAAGTCAAGTTCAGAAAAGTCAAACAATTTATTGTAACACTTAGCGGATCTTAAAAAGAAAGAATTTTGTCTGTAATTTGTTCTGCAGCGTATTACAATGTATGTGCTGATGCTGATATGGTATAAGATTCCGCTCTTGATTGCGTGCGAATATGAGTCCAGGAATCGATTTCCGTGTCTGACATATTGGTATTGAAGTTTCCTGTCAACAATTCTTACTAGCAGCATGGAGTATGTAAATGTGTTCTGCAGACCCTCACTGGCAAATTTCACAGACTGGCCTGATACATTCGAATCACCTCCAATGGACTCCTTCAATGATATTTAGATTACAGCCTATATATGTACGTTACAAACAAATAAACATTCATTTTATATTTAAATTATGCGTGTTGAAGAATTGTGTACGTTTTAAAATATACCTAATACAATAGATTAGGTAGATATATATTGTTCCACCAATGCGGTCTGTACTACAAGATATAAAAACATAAGTAGTGACATGTAGGTATTAAACACTAAGCCAAACCTTTAAGCATAGAAAGTGTGTTACAGATAGATGCAGTCATATTTTGTACCGTCGTAACATCCCACAATTAATATAATTAGTAGTATATCGATTAATAATGATCAGTCGATCGAGGCAGCGATAGCCTCGTGGGAGACCGTTAGGCTGCCAAGCAGAGGTCTCGAGATCGATTCCAAGGCGCGCATCTCTGACTTTTCGAAGTCATGTGCGTATTAAATAGCTAATTATCGCTCGGTTTAACGGTGAAGGATTTCGTCAGGCAACCTGTATGTCTGAAAATTTTCTGTAATGTTCTCGAAGATATGTGAAGTTTGCCAACCCGTATATGCCATATAGGCCATTTAGTGGTGGGCTAAATAGCCTAACCATTCCCCCACACTGAGAAGAGGCCCGTGCCCAGTAGTGGGACAGTTTAATATAGGGATGATATTATATATAGATTTTAAGTATTTGTGGTCTTTTCATGAAAGTCTTTTTATATATTACCATAACTGGTTACTAGCGCGTGTGGTATGGTAAGTTAGTGTCGGTTGTGATCTCTCACATCGAGTCGGTCCTAACGAAGTGGATTATCTTTTTTGGTTATTTGTGTGACTACATTTATTTTAGATTCGATTAGGAGCTTAATTAAGTTTCAAATAGTAGAGACCTCAACATCGCCTCGGCTGCTATGAGGGCGGTGTGGAGGCCACTGCTATTAGACCACACGACTGCTTACCATCAAGTGGAGTGTGGTCATTTTGAAGAGCAAAAAAAAATATATATACAACTTAATAACATCCTTATTTCTTGCTCTTCAGTGTTATATATTTGGTTGATAAATAGGGTCCCGATCCGTCCACCCACTGGACTTTACCACTGGTGGGTGGAGGGGTAATTCACGATTACCCCTCCACCCACTATAGTGTGAACCGAAGTTATTGATTAGTTTAAAAAATTGAAAAAACAAAAAGTTATATTTTGCTTTCATTAGTGCCTCTAACTAAAACATAGTTCTTAGTGAAGCTTAAGAATCCAATAGACAGTACAGTTTAAAGAAATTACGAATAGGAATTCAACATAAATTATAAAAGTGGTTTATTTACGTGGCGAAAACGTCGAACATGGCCAAACGACTCGCACACGTGAGGTGAAACGCGCAAATGTCACCCGGCATCCCAGGAGACGTACGACGAGCCACGCGTCGATCTGATATCAAATAGATTAGATTATGCATTTTGAACGGACGTACCATATCGGTTTTCTATATACCGCCTTTTATTTAACCCCAACATTCAAGTTTTAGTGCTTTTTACCCCATGAAAGCTTTAAAGTTCTCTTTTTTTATTTTGTTGACGCTCTTTCAGTGTCACTTTGCCTTTTATAGGATAGGTGTGGAAGAATTGAATGGCAAGTCTCTGGAAATGTTTCGGTAGCTTTTTGCCTGACAACTAGGCTGGCTTTAATTTACGCTTTAGCTACATGCGATGGTAACATAACGATTTCGATTCACACGATACAGAAAATTTTAAAACGTGTTTGACAAAATTTGTATGTAACACATCTCTGACTACCTATTTAAATGTAGGTACTAGTGTTCAATCAGTGGTCGAAATTCAACTTAGTCGTAATTGAAAATTAAAAAACAAATTTAAATTTATTGATAACTGGTAGAAGACATTTTACACGACACGACGCCTATAATTATGACATTTTTATTTAGAAGTCTATTGTTTGTCTCGTGACAAAAATGGTAATGATGAACCTTAAGATGTACACATATATAACTTCAACATATCAATTCAACAAAAGTTTTGAATTTTTATTTTATTTTCTCTAATAATCTCACCAACAGTATAATTAAACAAATCTTGGATAAAGACTTTTTATTTCTAAAAACAGTAATTACACAAGTTAGTATTAGAGTATAGTATAGTAATTAGAATATAGCATTATTATAGAAAATAACGTTTCCCGAATCTTCCTATATGCCATGCCTACTATAATAAAAAATAAGTTAGAATGTTTGCGGGGTTCGTATGAACAAATAAATATTTAGAAAGACTTAGTAATATAAACATAGTGTGTATCTTACACCATTTCAGTAATTTCAATATATTTGCTTTATTAAAATTGGTATGGAAGTGAAAGTTGGGTATGGCAAAAGAAGCATGAGAGCAGAATAAATGCTGTAGAAATGAGAGCGTTGAGAAGCATATGTGGTGTGACTCTGAAAGATAGAATAAGAAATAGTGTGATTAGAGAGAGATGCGGCATGAAAGTGGATATAGTTACAAGAATAGAAAAGGGTATGTTAAGCTGGTTTGGACATGTAGAAAGAATGGACGAGGAAAGACTGACTAAGAAAGTTTATAAGGCTAGTGTGAATGGAACAGTCGCAAGAGGAAAACCTAGGCGAACGTTTCTCGACCAGATCGGAGGCGCTCTGAACAAAGGCCAGGTTAAGAGCTCCTTGAACCGACGGGCGTGTATGAGAAATGTGATGAAAGTGAATGAAGCCAGAGAAGTGTGTTAGGATCGTAGCAAATGGAAATCCGTAGTCTCTGCCTACCCCTCTGGGAAACAAGCGTGAATCTATGTATGTATGTATGTAAAATTGGTAAAGTATATTAGGAGATACAGTTAGACCCCTCTTTAGTACTATCTTGAATACAAACTGGAGTTCAATATGGTTCGTTTATATTTACACATATTAAACATGTGCAATGGAATTGTATTACATGAAAAGGTATGTATATTAAAATAAGATAAAAAGGCGACAAATAATAACAGCAAACAGTAGTAGCAAAGCAGTAACATCCTAATCGGAAACCGTTGGATTGAATAGCAGATATTGCAAGTTCAAACTTACGGACACTTCTGACTTTTCAAGGTTATGTGCGTATTAATGAGTCAAGTGTCGAGCGGACATACGTTTGTCCGTGTGTGTATTGTTTGCACAATGAATTTTTTTTCCGTATTTCCTCTTGACGCTCAAGAAGTTAAATAGATAATTTTCTAGTAAGACCTTGCCCTTCCTGGAAATTTTGTCATATGATTACCAGCAATTTTGTTTATTATTATTCTAGCTAAGCTACCATGCTGCAGTGGATTCACGTCCATAGTGCAATTGGTGAGATTCGAATCTATTCTATGATTGTCTCCGTTATTTGCGACAAAGTTGATCAGCTTTTGATGCTAAGTTTTAATCGAATACGTCATAGAGTCCACCTTACGGAAACTCTTAACCATCCAGAGCATCGGAGTGGTTTTGGTCCATCTGACACAAGATAATTTGACACGACTGCCAAGGACAAATAATTCTCATTGGTTATGTACACATACCCTACTTAGGTATATATCGATCTAAATATATATGACTTAAAATATTATCTTATATCTACGAATGTTACACATTTATATAATTTTTAAATATTTATTTAAGTGTTGGAATATTGTTTCAGGTTTATGGAAATGTTTCACTTGGAAATTAAATTACGTCGTTGTGACGTCAGGACTAATATAAAAAAAAATTAAATAACAACATCAAAATAGTTAAAATTTATACTTTTTAAAATAAATTGCGATGAAATCTGTATATACTTTCAATATCTAAGAGTAAACACTTATTAACACAAACGTTCCTGAACGTTAAGTGCTAGCTGAATAATAATAATAAACTTTATTTCTCTCATCATAAAGGTTCACGTACATGTGCAATAATAGTTAACTAAAAGTAAATCATTGATTAAGAATTTACGAAGCAGATAAGTAGCGCTAGCGATTTTTTTATAACTAAGGCAGTAAGTATTACACTCACACAGAAACTCACATCAAATATTCATAAATTACACGACAAATTATATCATATAATCATATTATTGTGATCGTAAGTTTGCCCCAGCAGGTTTGTAAACCCGCGTCCACCGTGCAGTACGCATGACACGTGACCAGCAATCAAACAAATAGAGACATGCCCGTTTGAACTTAAAAAATAATCAAATGAATTTGGACACCCTAGCTTTAGTAGTGAGGGGTGATAGATGGCACCTAATTGTTTTCGGTTTAATGCGCGGTTGAATGCCTCGTTGGCTTAGCGGCAGAAATTTGTACTCACGTTACTTACCGATCGCGAAGTCATGATCTCGATATCTGAGTTATAAAAATGCTTATCGGATTTATGTTTCTTGAATGCACAATTTTTGTTTCAATGGTTTTAGTAATGATTGAATAGTAAATTGTCATACATTTTAATTTACCTAAGTATATAATACAATAATATTAAACTATATAATATATCAGATATCTTAAATCTTTCTTAACCGCTTTATCCCAAAAATGCTATAACGTTTTGAAAAATATTAATAACATCAATCACGAAACATATATGTGGCTGAGCACAGTCTCTTTCCGAGACTCACGTCTTCGAAAGAGACTTGGCGTGATATTTTAGTGCCCACAGGACAAAATCTTCTCCAAAAAGCTGTAGTTCGGACAAAACTTATTAATTTACTATTTCAGTTTATATTTATTGGTTCATTTGATAATGTGTTTTTAACTAAATGTTTCTTGGGTTATGTTATAAATTATTAATCGTGGACGAGCACAGGATATGTGCGAGCTTCAATGTCTTGCACGTGTAAATTTGATGCTTTAAAGTGTACTTTTAAAATAAGGGCCGAGTTATCCGTGTATTATACAATGTCACACAAATTAAGTATAAAGAACTGCAAATCATTGACGTACATTAAAAACAGACACAGGCCATAAAATAAAGCCCTGTGGCACACCTATTGCATTGCAACCGGTAACCTATATACTTCCACTGATTCTAACTAGTTGTAAGTGTGTGATTTTAGCAGAATCGTATGATGTTCAACGTAGTCAAAGGCTTTGAAGTGATCGATGAATACGCCAAAGACATCTTGTAGATTTACCCGAAAATTAAAGATATGTCTTAAAAATGCAACAACTCAACTATTGCAAGATGATCGCTTGTGAAGCCGTACTGTTTGTTATGGAGTAATTAATATACATCAAAATGGATGTCTAATTGAAGTAATACATTTCTTTAGATATTTACTTATAAAAGAATTTATTCTATAATTACTAGGTATATCTTTGCATCCAATTTTACTTAAATATTTCATCAAATTAGCATAAATATCCACGCCAATGCATTCAATAAATATTGTGTAATGTGACATTAATAATAAAATCATTTTTATTTAAAAAATCTATGGACTTGTTTTCCACATCAAATTTATTTGTTTCTCTATATCTTCAAATGGCAGTAGAACTGCGAATATGTTACTTCGTAGCTCTACGAAGTAGTCTCAAAACTTGGTTGATCATTGTCGTGTATCGACTAAGATATGATTTGGTATAACTACATGTGAATATCCTCAAATTAGTGATAGATATTAATTAAATGTAAGAAAATTTAAAAGAACAAATAATATATATAATTTTCTTGTTAACTCAAGCTCCCGAAGCATTTTCGAACATAGCTGTTCAGTGTAGTTGCCCTACAATGGGACAAATTATTCAAGAAGACTATGATGCAGTTGATATGAAATGAAATTATTTTTTAATTAGGTAATTAATGTAGTAAAGTCCACCTGCCTTTCTTTAGGTGATGGTTGAAGTCTCAAGGCAATGAGAACCGATGCCACGCATCCCAGAACAGTCGTCAAATGGTATGTGTTATTTAACAAGGCTGTATGCATCGATACACAAGTAGAATTATTAAATACCATCTAATTGTTTTGATGGTATAATTATGTTTGCATTTACACTTTCAGTTTATTAATTAATAGTTTCATTCTACGTGTCATTCACCCACCGATTTTTTAATTACTTAAGCCTATACTTTTTATAAGTTTTATACTCTATCTACATAATTATGTCTCAATCCGTTCCGCAGTTTAGCAATAAAAACATCATACAGATTGTACAAACCTAACACAAAATTTTTATATTCAAGAAACGGCTCACTTTAACCACAAGCAGTTAAATTGTAACATATTTTTTATAGAATAAGTGTCAAAAATTTGCTGTCAGTAAATTAACTTAAAGTTTATCCTAACTAATATTATAAATGCGAATGTGAGTTTGTTTGTTACGCTGTCACACTTTAATTACTCGACTGATCACCATGAAATTACGCATATACGATATCAGGTGTACAGAGAAGGACACAGGATACCGTTCATCCAAAAAAAGTACTATTCATGAGGAATAGAAATATATTGTCAAAACCAACATTAATACAAGCGAAGCCGCAGGCAAAATCTAGTCTCTAATAAACCTTTTAAAATTAATGTCGAAAACACACTATCTAATAAAATATTAACAAATCTATTTATCCAAACAAAATTGTTGGAAGGAAAACTGTAAGATCTTTGGACCCTAAAAAGGAATAAAAAAACTGTTTAAAACAATTTGCCGGGGCCATTGCGGTAAAGCCACGTGCCAGCGTATCCGGAGATCTTTCCGGTACTTGTAACGGTAAGCGTACCGACTATATACCCCTGTCGGTCGCTAGTTTCGGAGGGAACAAAAGAATATGGGAATTTCGGAGTAAATAGTTTGATATTACGTTTTTCTAGAGGGCCAGGAGTGTGTTTACATGTTAGTTTCGAAGGGTACTTCTACGATTGTTGGTTTAAAGTTTGTGTACAGGTATTGTTGTGTAGAAACACAGTATCTAAAGTGTTATTTAATAGGTACAATACGAGTGCGTTGAATGTTTTATGGCGAAATTAGAGAAAAACTAATTATAATATTTGTGGCAATTGCTTAACGATGCAGTCAGCGCTATCAATTTGACAGTGAATGCAGTTGCTGTGCATGAGATCTCAGATTTGATTCCTAGATTGGACAAACTTTTATTCAGTTTTGTTTTCATTAGATGAATTTTTAATAGAGCCACTAAGCTTGAACAGTGCCTGATAGACGGCTATAGGCGCCGACAATACATAACTAGGACAATGAATATGTGTAATACAATTCTACTATCCATTCAGAGATATAGCCTAGTAGGCATAGCAGTAGTAAATGCTGTGCATAAGGTCTCGAGCACAATTTCCAGGCCAGGCAAACGATCATTAGGTTTTCTTCTGCAGCACGGAATCTGGAATAGTGCCTAGTAGACTGCCGTCTAGTCAAGGTCTATATGAAGGTCCCACATAATAAAGAGCAAGCTTTGCCCTGCTTGGTCTATACATCGTGGGACGTACTCCTGGCAAAATATGGCTGTATAGCATCTCTATCTATAATTTAATGGATTGTGTGGATCATGTGGTAGTGTGTATCCTTGAGACTATGTATCTATATATCCCAACTAAAATTATAAATGGGAATGTATGCTTGATTGTTACGCATTCACGCCACTACTCAACCGATCACCATAAAATTTCGCATACACGCTATCCGAGCTACAGAAAATTTCATAGGGTACCATTCGTCCGGAAAAAATATTGCTCGCGAGACAGAAATTAATTGACAAAACCTAGATTAATGCAAGCGTAGGCGCGGGCAAAATCTATTGCTCTATAAAATACTTTTCAAGTAATAACAAGTTGCAATGTACAATCATGATGCGTTTGCACAAATACTGACGGTGAAACAGGTCCGTTTTAATTGGCTTAGCGCTTGCGTTAATACCAAGTTAATTATGATTTTAATTGGGATACGCGAATAACATATTTTGCCGAGCGCGAGCTAGCAAGCCCTCGTTGCGTTCAATGTGGCTTTGTACCGTCCGCAAACAAAATTTATCTCGCCAAATTACGTTTTTTTATCTTAATTACCTCACGCCTAGTAGGTAAGCAGGTGTATTACACCTATATTTCGCGAGCCTTGTCTTTAGGTCTATATAATATAAATAACAATTAAGTCCGCCTATAAGTCACGAATATATAGTATACTAGATATTAGCCGCGGCTTCGCATGCGTCAATGGGGTTAGGTTAGATTATAATAACTACCACGGTGTTCCTCGACAAACCGCCGATAGTGGTTTGTCGAGGAACACCGTGGTAGGTTTAGTCGGTATTCCGGGAGGTTCATTTTATCGTTTTAACATCTTTCTTTTACCCCGGCGAGTCCGACATAAACCCTCCGCCCGCCCCCGCGAGGGGTATGCACCAAGGCAATCCACCACGTAAAAAAAAATAGTTTAGATTATCTTTGATTAATTAGGTACCCTATGTCCTTTTCTATTCTCCTGACAACGTGCATGCGGCATTTCATAATGATAACTAGACTACCGTTGTCTACCGGGCTAGACGTAGAGCTACTACTAAGAATTTCATTATGAAAAATCTCACAAATACTAATAAGAAGCGAAACCGTATGTAAATATGAAACTTAGTCGAATGTTAATTTTTCGCACAAATAAACCTCTAAGCAATTATGATGAAACTTTACATGGAATTAGTGAGATTGACATATGATTCAACGAAATGGGTGTAAAAACCCAGGATTCAACCTCTTCGTCTTAAACGTACATCATGTGACCTTGTGACCCTGATATCTCGGGGGTCTTTTGACCCACAAAACTCGACCGAGGTATGACCTCAAGGTGTCTGCACACCAAGTTACAAGTCAATCGGTCCAGTGGTTCTGGAGTTATGCCTGTCACTAACAGACAGACACACAGACCCACATAGTTTTTTCATTAACCTCTGAAGAAGACTCAGAGGTTATTAAATATACGTGTCAAGTCGTGGACACTTGATTACACGGATGGTATAGTGGTTTAAGTGGTGCTTCACCACTGCTACACAAATAGTTTTCCCAGGTCTGGGTGATCTTTGGTTATTTCTTTTTTTCTTAATTTTTTTTGCTCGTCAAAATGATCACACTTCACCTGATGGTAAGCAGTCGTGTGGTCTAAGAGCAGTGGCCTCCACACCGCCCTCATAGCAGCCGAGGCGATGTTGAGGTCTCTACTTTGACTGCCTGAGAAGGTGCTTTTTCACGCCCCGCTTAAAGGACCCAGGATTGAAGGAAGAAGGAAACACGTGCCTTGGCAGAGAATTCCATGCCTTGGTCGTTCGGCAGAGGTATGAGGACCCAAACTTGTTTGTATCTTAAATGAATTGCCTTTGATTGCCTTTAAAAATAAAGTCGAGAATCTACTTTGAATAACAGCTGTAACGAGCAATGAGCATAATAAAGATATGCATAAAGTATTATTGAAGTGAAACTTCTTTATCGACGTATGGGAGAAATTTTGTAGCAGTGTAAAAAAAAATCGTCACGTTTTTCGGTTACGCGCCATGTTGCTTTTTTATCAAAGTTTAGTATAGTGACGTAAAGAATATAATGTAATATATTTATAATAATAACAACAATATATTAGTTTTGAAGTTTGGTTTGAAATAAGAATAACAATATATTAATTTGAAAGTGATAAAATAAAAAGACTTATTCAAATTTAAGTGAATTTACAAGAAAAGTGAGAGTGATTATATATTTCGTTTTATAAATTCAACACGTATGAGCATGATTTTAATATTTATTTGAGGTTAACTTCACTTTTTGATTGTAAGTATCAGTGAATGTATATAAATCTGTTAAAATTAGCAAGTATTAATAAATATGACTGTAAATCTAGTGAACATTATTAATTCTAAAAACAATAAAAAAT
Source organism: Catocala sponsa (assembly GCA_963564715.1). Taxonomy (NCBI): domain Eukaryota; kingdom Metazoa; phylum Arthropoda; class Insecta; order Lepidoptera; family Erebidae; genus Catocala; species Catocala sponsa. The sequence continues at coordinate 6,995,591 of OY751326.1, forward strand.
ATAAATTAAATAATAATTTAAAAATAAAACAAAACACGATTAGAAAATAAAAATATGTATACGTACATCTTTTTTAATTATTCATTTTTAATTTTATAAAATCGTTGCATTTCTACAAGATTAACTGTCATCATATAATTGTATTACTTTGAAAAGATAATTCCAATTATTTATTCATAACTTGTGTAATTGATTAAGTCATTAAATATCTGCTTTGAATTATTTTTATTAAGTTATGAAATAAATATTAATATTAAAGTTAGTTAAATAATTTTTGTTAACTAATTAACTAATTAATGTCGTAAAGAAGTTTCACTTCTTACCTGTGTACTCTGGTACACACACACATTTTTTATAATAGAGGTTTCAATATAAAGTTGCCGCTATGTATGAAGAAAACCGGTAGCGTTGTAGTTTTCATTTCATAGCTAATGATCTAATATCTGTAAACACAAACACGTGCGCGCGCGTACTCGCGCATAGCTATACTAAGTACTCCCAATTGCATGTCTGCCACGTCCGTTGAACAGAAATGGGAAATTCTTTGTGAGGGCGCTGGTACCCATCACACAAGTTTAATCTTATCTTGGGCACCAGAGTTCAATGAAACAGTAATATATAGAAATTGTTTTTATTGTATTTATGTCATTGTATTGTGGCTATTTTTGAAACAATAAAATTTATTATTATTATTATTATAACATATAATATTCTGAATGATATGTTATATGCATATACTATTGTGCCTAACTCGATGCCTGCTTTGCTCGGTCAAAGAAGCGCACATAGTTTAATATAGTAATATACTCGAATATAATTGGAATACAATACAATAACAATTTCCACCCATCTGATGTATTGTCAATTAGTACGTCGTATGTGCACGCGTTTCCACAACAAAGCACAGTTATGTATAAAATCTAAACTAATCCATTACAACATAACAAAATATATTAACTTTTCTGCGATCTCTCCACGTTTTGCGTTTTGTCGGAAGGGCTCGGCAGCTTCCGGAGGCAGGGGGAACGCCACATCCGCCGGAAGTGCCTCGCAGCCTACTGTCTTGCTTCAAACCTTCCCTGTTTTAACTTTTTTTGTTATATAATACCTAATAACTGAGGCTTAAATTTCTATTTATTTTTGGTGAGTAAATAAATATAACATTTTAAGTGTTACATATTTTATAATTCGTACGTAGAGCATCATGATTTTTTGACAAGGGTATGCTACCACTAGGCACATCACACATTTTATTAATCAGTTTTGACAGTTTTTGCTTCTACAGAGTATACCTGTGATTATTATCAGACAATGAGAGGTAGAATGGTAAGCGTCTGTAGGCATCATTGTTTCAAATAACAAAGTTACCTACGTAATTTAAATATTGCAACGTATTCTACAGGTAGCTTTTTTGATGTCAATTACGCATAGGTAATCTATCTTTTTGTTTTATATTTGTTTAATAATTAATATATTCAGACCATAGAGAATAAAAGTAAACGAATAGTACGTATTATTAAGAAACATGCTGTGAACAATAAGATTGAAAAGAGCGGCCATGAATGCCGCCTAATATTCTCATAAGATCTCTAGTTGTTAAACTAGCTTTTATAAATAACATTTTTCTTGTATGCTTCATTAACATAATATTTAAATATGTAGATTTATTGTTTGGTCCAAGAAGTGCTTACACATTATTATGGTAATAAAAAAATTACTTTGTCTTTAGTTTTTACTCTTTACTCTCGTGGTTCTAAGTAAAGTAACGATCCCACAGGAACCGTGTCTATGGCCGGGATTAAAAGTAGCCAATGTCACTTAACAACACATAAATTGTCTCTATGTTTGCTTCCGACTCGTTGCTACGCTGCTTCGTGAAAGCAGGACAAACTAATAGACACACTTTGAATTTATTTTACTAACATCATCTTTCATTTTTGTTCAACGACCACGACGACTCGATGGCGTAGTGGTTAGTGTAACCGACTGCCACGCCTGAGGTCGCGGGTTCGATTCCCGCACAAGTCAAACATTTGTGTGCATGAACATGGGTGTTTGTCTTGGTCTGGGTGTTTCTATGTATAATATGTATGTATTTACAAAAAAATAAGAGTATATATGTATGTTTATCCATTGTCTAGTACCCATAGTACAAGCTCTGCTTAGTTTGGGCTAGATGGTGTTGTGTGTATGTGGTAGAACAAAAAAAAAAAAAAAAATTAAAGCTATTTCTTAGTAAACGTATTAGTTGAGAAAAGTTGACAGGATTTCAATATAACTACACTATATTTAAATTTTCATCTAAAGAGTACGAGTTTTATAAAGAGAAAATTAGAATTGATTAAAAATTGTATGTAATTGTATTGTAATATTTCAGATCAACTAGTTTTGGTCAAAATGTAAGAAACGTAATATAAATTATGCTTTGTTAGAAATAATTAAATTAAATTAAAATATGTACCCAAAACCATTGTTACAACCTTTTTACAATTTTTATCTTCTGCTTGTTTATTTTTTTTTCTATCATTATCTTTGTTGATGTAATAAATAATATTGTCACTATACAAGGGGAAGACGCTGGCACCTGCAACACAGTGTTCACTAGTGCAGGTGTTAGGGAATTCTGTTTTAAACTGTATCAAACATGTCAATAAAGATTATTATTCTTATAAAACAAGCAATTTGATTTGCAATCTCATCATTTTCATATTTGTGACGTATCAAACCGAAACTGGGGGCGATTGTAGTTTGGATGGGTGGTTGTATTACTAATATACGACTAGGCTACGTTGTTTCCGGTTAGAATAGGACCCATTCCCGAGGGCATCGTACGACGTGATATGGCTTTGTGCAACTATATATATGTAGGTATATATAGTACGTTTGTGCCCGCATAAAGGTGCATTCTAACATGATAAACAGTTCATATTTTGCTGGGTAAGCAAGAATATATTCTATTCGGGGAAACGCAGTGAGTAGCACTCACATTTCGTTAGCTACTTTTAGGTATGACTGTATAGCTGTCAATTCAAATTTGCCGAAACGAACCTGTTTTAAAAGTTCTTGAGTAGGTGAGAATAAAAACTGTCTACCAGGATATACTTATGGTACCAAATTAGAAGGTTGAAAGTGGAACGCGAATGGGTAGTTAATAGATAATCTACCGGTAGAATTATTCACTACAATCGTACTGACAGGTTTTATTGGAAAACTGAACATGAATTTACTTAATAATAGACAATCGTTTTAATTAACAGACACTTTGTGTCGTCGTTTTAAGTACAAATTAGAAAATTACAGAAGTCTAGCTTAGTTCAGTTCGTGATACCTGACACACATTCAACAGTGTGTTTCTGTGTGCGTTTTTGTTTAAAAGCTGATTGCAATTATTGTATTATCCAGACTTGAATTGACACTTACACATGCATCCATGTGTAAGTGCATCTGTTTTACTGATTTTGAATTTCGAATCATATTGGTCCAATGACATGCCTGATTTTGTCTTTATACATGCCTGCGTGCGCGGCAATGTTCGTTATTTTTGGCGACATTGAATTTCGAACGCCTGGTGTTGCGCTTTCGATTTTCGAATCGATTCGATCCAATGACATATTTTTGAATCGCGCCGGATGAATGTTAATTATTGGCATTAGACTGAATGTTAAAGAATGGTTGTACCTGCGTTGCTTTGTTTGAATGCCTCTTATTCTTAACAACACAGATATTTAGTTCCCAATCTAATTTGTGTTTCAACTCCTTTTTTGCCAATTTATTCTACGAGAGTAAAAAAAGTAAGGAGGCAAAATATTACACTAAATACTTACAGATATGATACTCTGCTTAACTGTTTTTGCTCTCGGCTTCGCTTCCATGATTCTTATCAAATTCAAGAATAATAATATTTAAGAATAAAATGTAACATATTACTTTTCAGTCCAAAAACTCTAGTATAAAATCACGATGATCGGTTGCTGTGCGGAAGACACACATTTTCGTAACTGTAATAATTATTAGTAAGTTTAGAATCAGTGAGGATAAGAACAAGGGTGGTTGTCAACCTTATTGTTAGTAATGCGTAACACAAACTGTTTATATTACATTTCATAGTCTGAGGTTGTTAGAGGTGTATTACACCCACATTCGCAAAATTTTTTTAAGTCACTCGTAACAGAGGTCAAGCCTATTGGATACCTGGTTTTGTGAGAATATCTCTATAGAAAAATTTAACTTTACCCGAACCGGAAATTGAACCCGAAACTTCAGCACTCCGGTTGCCTCACTATCACTCCACCGCTAAGGAAATTATATATTAAATTCTGTATAATATGTGTCGATTCTATTTCTATATTCTTAATACTAATCAGCCTCGCCAGTGCTCGGATGAAACGTTAAAAATGGGTATTCTTTTCAACAAAGGCGCGTTATAACGATGTCGATTCATTACCTCTCTAATTCGAAATAGAATAGTTAATGTGTAGCTAAGTATGGTATACAGTGGTAGTCCAGCCGTGGTTCCGAACCTATCTGTGGTACCCTAAAAAGGGTACGTGGCGTACGGACAGAGCAAGGGATAAGAGACCGCGGCGGGAGCAGCATGTTTGTTTTATTTTTCGTGGCTGTTAAAATTGTTCTTTATTTGAATTGAAACTTCTTTTTTACGGTCTGGCAGATTTAAAAGCGGACAGTGTCAGTTGAAGAGCTTTAAATAGAACAGTAAAAGTTAAAAGAAATTGTAGGGTGAGCTACGAGCGAAATTAATGGTTTTTTATAACTCCAAAGTCCAACCACAGCACTAGTTTATTCAAGTTGTCGTAAGACAAAAAACAAAGTCACCATAAATCGGTTTTTACAGTAGGTACTTTTGTTATGAGTGCAACATTAGCGCAATATAAAATATAACATATTGTTTTTACAATTACGTAAACGCATGTTTATTATTCATCGTTATACAATTACGAACGTTGATTTTAATGCATCTTTAAAAAAAAATACGGTCTAATTCATGAATGATATGGCAAGGTATCTAAAATGTAGTGATTGTATGAAAATATTATACCACCGAATGAAGGTGCACGTTTAAAGGATTACGCTATCGTATGATGATGTATTTTGTATTTAGTCGGGTTAAAGACGCCATTTTGATATGACCCAGTTAAATTTACAATCGACGCGTAGTGGTCTAATAAAACTGCGTTCTTGCTTGGTCAGATTAAATATGACTAAATTAGTGTCAGTTCAAGCTTTAAAAAGTTATAAGGTGAGCAACGCGCGAGAAATAATGTCAAAGTGTATGTCGAATTAGAAACAGCGGATCAATGACGTTCTATTTTGCATAGAGATTATGAGCCAGAGAGTGACATGGGACCTTCAATCCATGGGCCAAAAAGCACCTTCTTATTCAGGTAAAATGTACTAGGTATTCCTGTAATTTTTTTAGAAGCTTGATACTGTATCGCTTTTAAAAAGTCCTGTCAATAATAGTATACCCGCTAGTCGAATTTAATAAAAATCCTTTTGCTTTGAGCATACTTTACTAGGAAATAATCAACAATAAAAACTTCCTTTCCAATAAACTTTTCTTAGGCACGGTTGCACGAACTGGCTGTAATAATAACCTATGCCACTCGACCTGTCACATTACCGGTTAAGGCGGTCCGTGAGTTGCGTTTACCTCCCGCTATGAGTTTATAGTTACAGAATTAACTTATACGTTGCGTGAGTGATAATATATTGTTTTTGGACTCACATTTACTTACGCCTGTATCGACGAGGTAGGCAGGCGAGCTATATTTCATCAGTTATTTAAGTCCCTTGTAAAAAGGGGGCAAATCTATTGCGCTTGATTGGGCATATTGCAAGCCTTTTTTCCAATCAAAATGATGACGTTCGGCCTGATGGTAAGCAGTCGTGTAGACCTCGAGCAGAGCCGTCCACACCACGTCCATATTACAACTGAAATGGTGCCGAGGTCTCTACCATCACTGCCTAAGAAGGTGTTTTATCACACTCTTAAAGGAGTCAAGATCAAAGGAAGAAGGTAACACATGTTTCCGTAGAATGTGTAAGTAAGTAAGTAAGTATTTTATTTTTCAAAATATAGGTACACAAAATGGTCACTGTTATTTTAACCCTTACTAACCAATACTTTTATGACTTAGTACGATCAATGTAAGTTTATAATTCAGTGCGGTGCAATGAAAAGTTTGTAGAACAAAGTTTTTCAATAACAACTTAAATGCGGGCTGTTGTCGTTCAAGTATTGGTTGATTGACGAGACCATTAACGACATGCAAGATGTCGAATCGTTTTTCATTTCGTGCTTATAATAGACCATGTTTTTTTACTTGTACACACATACATACATACATAGATTTACGCCTGTTTCCCAGAGGGGTAGGCAGAGACTACGGATTTCCATTTGCTACGATCCTGACACACTTCATTCACTTTCATCACATTCCTCATACACGCCCGTCGGTTCAAGGAGCTCTTAACCTGGCCTTTGTCGAGAACGCCTCCGATCTGATCGAGAAACGTTCGCCTAGGTCTTCCTCTTGCGACTGTTCCATTCACACTAGCCTTATAAACTTTCTTAGTCAGTCTTTCCTCGTCCATTCTTTTTACTTGTATTATTCATTTTTACTTGTATTATTTTTTAAACAAATATGCTATGTTGCTAGATATTCTTTACTTTTTTGCCTATTTATTGGAGAATGCGTAGTGTCAAAATATTACTGAATGAATTAATAATGAGTTTGTTTGTTTACCAAATAAGACTAGTAAGAAAAATGTTGTATACGTCGTCTGTAGTACAACAAACTATCTTTATCAGAGCTTGATATTTGTGACTTGCAATTATCGATTAGATTTTCTAAAATTCGAATGTTAGAGCTTATTTGAATAATATCTAATATCCGAATGAATTGATTCACAATCAATCACGATAGGCGAACAACATTAAAATCAAGATTTTCAAAGTGCACTAGCGTTTTTCAATTGCAGTAGAAGCCGATTGATTTTGGTTGATATAAATACACCTTTATTAAATATTATCTTTTTTACAGAACTATACTCTTTTTAGTCAAAGTCTATTGAACCCACATTTCGTTAAATATTTTAAGTTTATATATTATCGGAGCTAGTTACAAACTAGGTGTTACCTAACAGAAAATCCAAGAATATAATTACTGGAAGATAAAAACCTTTAGTTTGTTCTTGATCATTGCACCAAAAAATTGGGTAGATATATTTTATACCCATAGAAATAGAATGTGATATGAAACCGCTACCGCTTGTGTCGTGTCCCGCTAGCCATGAATCCCCGAAGGAGCCGCGGCAGCGATAAAAGCCTCATGCATTATACAGGCAGGTCCGAAATCGAAAAATTAAAACTCCCGCCATCTGGCGGCTGAACGCCGTAATTACTGCGATGTGATGCGATACTCGCTAATCACGGTATTGTACATGAGTACATATATACATACATATGTACGGAATGGGTGATATGAGATTTTGTGTTGTTGTATACAATGCGTATCTACAACATGTGCTATTTGATCAATAAAATAAGGTAATATTTGATATATTATGTTTTGCTATCTATTTGGATGCTTTCAGTTAATGTAATTTAAAGAAGCCAGTCATAGTCTAGCGGGAAACTGTTCGACTGTCATACAGATGTCTCGAGTTGGATCCCCAGGTATCTCTGCTTTTTCGAAGTTATGTGCGTATTAAGTAGCTAATTATAGCTCAGTTTAACAGTGAAGGGAAACATCGTGAGAAAACCTGCATGTGTAAAATTTCTCTACAATATTCTCAAAGATATGTGAAGTCTACCAACCCGCAGTGGGCCAGCGTGGTGGACAATGGCTTAACCATTCTAACACTGAGAAGAGGCCCGTGCCCAGCAGTGGGACAGTTTAATACAGGGCTGATATTATTATATTAAATTATATAATTTATTTATTTATTTAATAGGCACAAAACAAATTACAAATACGATTGATAATAATAATTTACATGTTAATTTGAGATCCGATTATGGTTGAGCACAGCATTTGAAGAAAATAATTTACAATTGAAAGACAGATAGGTTAAGAAGAGAAAATATTACCTATACAAGATAAATGTTAAAAAATAAAAAAGAATACAATACAATTATACATTAAAATTCAACATAACATATTTTATATAAATTACAATTAAAGTTATAGAAAAATAAATCAATTAAAATAAACAATAATTCAATTAAATTAAATAAATTTTCTTATATAATATTGTCTTCTGTTTACGCGAATGTTAATCATTGAAATTAAACTACTACATACGGATTTTTTCGCGTTGTTTATTTGACACTTTATTGCATAATTTTGAAAACTGTTTCACTACTATTACTATTAAACTTTACTAATTTTTAAGCTAATTAAATTATTGAAACTATTAAAACTATTTATACTGTAACTTTACTATTATACTATCTATATTTGTGTTTACACTTTCCGCGACGTTTCGGTTGCTTTTCAGCAGCCGTGGTCATGGGGAGACTAAGATGGTAGTCTTATATGTTCACGCACAGAGCTCGGCATACGGCTACTAAGTACTAGAGATGCTGCGCTTCTTATGTTGTATACGAGGCTAGCGTCTCACTGACAACTACAATACGATATACTAATATTATAAAGAGGAAATATTTGATTATATTATTTGTTTGTAAAGCTTTCACTCAAAAACTACTCAATCTATTTTAAAAATTCTTTCACCGGTAGAATGCTATATTATCACCGAATAACATAGGCTATATTTTATTTTATAAAAATGTACTGTTACTCACATGACCTAACCTACTTTAACGCGAGTGAAGCTGCGGTAAAAACCTAATGCGATATAAGACAAATATTGTCAAGTAGACTGTGCTGGCTAGGCGGTCATCGCCGTTCGGTACTCGATTCGAATACAAAATATTAGAAAAGATTCGAATGTAAAAAAATACTTTCGATTTTAATATAACTAGTACTTGCTGCGCGCACTTTCCCACCTATATGATTGAGTTTATAATTATTAGATATTGAGCAGCGATAGCTCAGTGGGGAGACCAACAGACTGCAATACAGAGGGTCTCGGGTTCGAACCCACGTGGCGCTCCTCTGACTTTCGGAAGTTATATGACTTTTCGAAATTATGTGCGTATTGTTTGACAATTATCGCCTGCTCCGTGCCTCGGAAAGCACGTTAAGCCGTTGGTCCCGGCTGCCATGAAAATCTTTGGCAGTCGTTATTGGGAGAGTGTCGACACAAAAGATCCCACTGGGTCGAAGTGTCGCCGGTCTGCACTGACTGGCCCCCAGATAAGATAAGATAATTATTAGATACTTTATTTATTTGCCAAAGAGTAATTTATGAGTAATTGAATTACATTATTAACAATTAAAAATAAAAGCTATTAGTAACTTTCTACCTTTATATACATATATCATTGTTTTGTAGGTGTGTATGTCACTGAACACCTTAATGACTGAACCGATTTTATTAGTAACCAGCAATTCATAATTGAAATAAATAAAATGATGCGCAGAACATCATATTCGTCTCCATTATTACGTTTTAAACTGATTTTTTTTACGAAAGCCTCAGACATACAGTAATAAGCGGCAGTAGTGCAGTGGCTCAGATACCAGTCTTGCGATTAGTGGGTCACGGATTCGAACCCATCCTTTACACTATGGATATGCATTCACTTTTTAAAACTAGCATAGAGTTTGTAGCACAAATGACTAATAATCCTTTAAAAGCCTGATTTTCACACGACAACTCTAGCATAACTTATATTTTGTATTATTTTTATTTATTTCTTTTATATTTACATTTTAACGTATTCGTATAGTATTTGAATTCACCAATTTCGAATCTGGAATACAAAATATTGATAAAATATAACCATAGTGTCACTACAGTTCACACTGGTCTAGCTTTTACTATGTGCGATGTTAGAGCACTTTTAGTTTTAGCTAGCAGGCAGTATTAGAGCGCTGGGATCCTTTTGGGAGGTAGGTACAAATGTATACAAAATTTGTCGATAGTTGTTACTTTGCAGCGTGGCCTGTACTATTGCGGCTCAGAGGTAAGCCGCCGGCCATATATGACGTAGATCTAAAGCCGATTATCAACTGCAAGCAAATCCTTTAGAAGTGATTCGTTGACCCTTTTAACTGAGGCTTTATTCTTCTATGTAAGCTCCTTTGTATGATTTTACAGAAAAAACAAAAATTTAAAATTGTCAGTGCATTTTTGGATATTTTGTCTGTGTTTGAAAGCGCATCACGGCAAAACTTCTGCACGAAATTGCATGCGGTTTTCACAAGCATATCACTGGAGGTAGATAGTTTACATAGAAGCATTTCATTATAATCGGTTAGTATCTGTCATATAACATCGAATCGTATAGGTATTGGGATGGGAACATTCACCGGCTGATTGTTATTTGATGAGTGAAAACCACGTTTAACAAATGAAGTATTCGTATATACCTGTTTTTATTTGCAGAATGATTATAAACCCAGTTTTAATATTGTCAATATAGGTGTTGGCATGTACAAATGGCACTTACTAAACTAAAAAAATGATCTTTCCCACGTCATCCGGACCGCTTGTATATACATACATATATGTATGTATGTATATACATATACACTCACACTACAGCAATTAGCCGAGTAGCAGATTTTACGCGACATGTCTACGTATTATAGTATACTATATACAATATTAGTAAAAATAATAATTTTATATGGCATTCTTAGCTAATAAAGTCAGTAATTGATTATTTTCATCAAGAAAATACGTAATGCATTATTACAAAAACATTTTATTGACTTACACATACATACGCTCGCACTATATTTGTATGTATATCAAAACATTGCTATCAAAAGGGAGTCTCTATATTTCAAGCTAATGTTCGATTTAAAGAATTAATTTCTCAAAAAAGAATATTCCATAGTTCACTAAAAATATGTGAGTTTTATACAATCGTAAAGTACTAACATTTTATATTCGATTAGTCGAGTTTTAGTTTCATAACAATAAAATGTTTCATCACGTTATTTTTGTACTTCGTTATTCTAATATTGAATCTTCTGGTTTGGGGCCTGGAGATCACACATGGTTATCCCTAGAATAGACTCCAGTCTCTCAGGGAAAAATTGCTTTTATATACATTGTTGTAATCAATTGATTGTACAGTTGGCCAAAAATGTGATCTACCACCTTACGGTTGAGGGTCATTTGAACGTTACGAAACAACAAGGTCGATTTCTCCTTGCAATAATATAATGACATCGATCATTGCTCTCTTTATCATCTATTATATTTACGTCATGCCCCGTGTCAAGTTTGAAAGTCAACCTTAGCGACAATTAAATCTCACATAAACTTTGTCAAAACTGGTTGACCATATTAGATCACATTTGTGATGAAAGTGAATGAAGCCAGGAAAGTGTGTCATGATCATAGCAAATGGAAATCCGTAGTCTCTGCCTATACCTCTGGGAAATAGGCGTGAATCTATGTATGTATGGTAGACCACTTTCTTGTCCGATTGCACCAATATTCCTTGTGAAGAGAGAAATAAATAAACTATTATTATTATTTTTGTAAGTTGAAACTGAAATTATACAGTTGTTTTATTTTTATTAAAATATATACTTTAGTGTCAATTACCACGACTGAACACTGTCAGCCAAAATACAGGCTCTTGCCTAGTTTGGTAAACAGTCTCAGTACCTTTTAACGAAATACATACTGTATAGTTACTGTTTAATAACCATGTACCCACAGTGAATGTATTATCATTTGTGTCAAATAAATCTTTTTATTAATTATTTATTATTATTTTCTGTGAGGTTCTGTTAAAAACAATACCGACCGTGTTGTGTTTAATAGTACGGAGTCTGGAAATGTGCTCGGCAGGCGGAAATAGGCTTAAGTTGTAGCTATTACGTGGAACTTTAATAACATAACTGTGTAATACCTCTTTGTCTACCCCATCGTGGATTTATGTATAGTCGACAATAAAATTGCCTTACCCCCTTAGGATCAGCGCCGACGGACGGAGTGGCGGCCAAGAGACTAATTTAGTAACAATTTAAATTCAACCTAAAGTGCTTCAAAATACGACTGTATTTGGTACAACGAAATAAAATGACGGCGAGCGACTCAATGTGCGGTCATTTTATTTCGTTGTACCAAATTCAGTCATATTCTGAAGCACGATAAGTTGAATTTAATAAAATCAGCCGACATCCAGCCCGAAACATTTGCACTTATTCTACCAGATTCCTTGTCCGGTAGTATATGATTTTCATCATATCTTGTATTGTCATATCGCCAGAGATTTAATCGACCGTGCTGATTAGATTTGAATGTCTTTTCATCAGTAAATATTGTGGTTGACCAATCAAAATCTGAAAAAATCCCTGGCAAATCGCAACCGAGCTGCTTTATGGGCATTAGTTAAATTAACTTTTTTCATGTATCGTCTATAGTGCAATCCCATGCTATGCAGATGGAGTCTAACAGTCTCAGTGCTCACGTCGAATTTCTCGGCAAAATGAGACGTTGATATAAAACCATTTTCTTCAAATGCACGTCTCATTTCTTCTCTTTGCGCTGTCGTTACTGTAGACCATCGACCACTAGGCCTGTGACTTTGGAGACTGCCTTCTACACCTTCTCGATTAATCCTGAACCGTACAGTATAGCGTGATATATTCAAATCTCTGGAAATTTAACTTATGTTGTATCCTGTGAATGGAACAGCCGCAAGATGGAAATTTAACTTATGTTGTATCCTGTGAATGGAACAGTCGCAAGAGGAAAACCTAGGCGAACGTTTCTCGATCAGATCGGAGGCGTTCTGGACAAAGGCCAGGTTAAGAGCTCCTTGAACCGACGGGCGTGTATGTGGAATGTGATGAAAGTGAATGAAGCCAGAGAAGTGTGTCAGGATCGTAGCAAATGGAAATCCGTAGTCTCTGCCTACCCCTCTGGGAAACAGGCGTGAATCTATGTATGTATTCTGCTCTGTATAATGTAATAATTTATGCCCTTTCGACAATATTTAAATTACATGATATTTTCAGTTTTTCTGATATGATAAGTTAGTAATGTCACAAGTAACATATTATTTTTGTGGTTTTTCACATATAAACTCCACAGTGTTATATAGTGACATTTGTATAGTGTTAGTAGAAATTATTATTTATTGTTTTGATAAGACACTTTTAATCTAAGCATTGATTGATTACGGTCAACTAATTACGTCAATGTCACATATGAACATTAATAATGAGTCTTATTGAATTTTAATTTTGATGCAAATTTTTGTTAAATTGTTAAAGCAATCTATGGTCGACTATACGAGGGTCTGTGTATGTTCTATTAATATTATAAACGAGAACTTTGTAAAAATGTTTGTTTGTGAATTACGCGTTAGCTGTTGAATGGAGTTGGATGAAACTAGACACACAGATTCTCAGATCCTGATCCTGATCAAATCGTGGTTATGAGGTCTTATGGAAAAATAGTTCACCTTTTAACAAATTTTAATAAGACTGCACGGATGGTGTAGTGTTTTGTCGCCTTGCAATTGCCATTACGTCAAGTAATGTGGATTAAAATTGCACACGGGACAAAAATTCCACCTCCACATCGCCTCGGCTACTGTGGGGGCGATGTGGAGGTCACTGCTCTTAGACCACACGGCTGCTTACCATCAGGTGGAGTGTGGTCATTTTGACGAGCAAAATAAAAAAATAAAAGAAAAAAAAAATTTTGTCATTTTCAAATAATTGATTCGATGTAAGTTGTTTCTTTGTAACCGTTGTTTGAATATTTGTAAAGTCTCACGCGACATAGGTATTATTCCTAGTGTGGGAATTGGAAAATAATTTTAAATTTCAATAGGCTGCGTTGCTTGAAAAATTATAATTATTCATACCGGTAACTTAGGTATATTATCTACACATTCTACACCATAATATAAAAAAGTTAGAGATTTTTTGTTTATACAATAGCAACCAATCTTAATGTATTATCTTTCATTTGTGTCATCTCTATTTATTAGACAAGGAGTAGGTACCTATAGTCTGGAACCAGTAGCTGAATGATTCAATTATAATGAATTGTTTGTTTATTAAATATGATAAATGGACGGTACAGATTAGTTGCTGGAACTTATGAACAACTTTTGTATAATATTTACATATATAAATAAGATGTAATTTCATTGAAAACTGTGTGGCAATGTATAAAATTCGGTAATTAAAAAGAAAAAGTAAATTTTAATTGTATAATACGAGAACCAGTGTCGGTAAACTTGTTCATGTGACACAATTTCTAATAATGCCCCTGGAGCCAAGTCAATTTGCGACCCGGGTCAGGCAAAATATTATGAAATTTTGTTTTTAGGAATCTATTAGATACCTTAGCATCTGGATTATGTGCCATAATAAGATCACCTTCACAGTAGCATTTATTAATGAAAATTTACTCATTATTGTCCAATAGCATTGAATTGTGATAAGAATAATTATCCCTATATGTCACTGCAGTAAAAGTCTATTGCTATTATTGTCTATGTTAAAGCAATTCATAATCTCACAAACGTTCATCGACTTATGACGCTGACTGTACCGGCAATTAAAACAATACCTATCACATAGTAAAAAATAATGGTTAGGTTTAGGATTTGTAATAGGCGAAACTTAAAATACAAATACAATTTTTAGTATTTATTCCGCCTAGTGTACAAGCGCCTATTGCCCCAATTTAAACGCCTAACCCAATTTTCTTTTTAACTTACTGTGCTAAATCTTATAAAATATAGGTATAGAGGGCGAGCCTATTCCCAATCACTATTTTAGATCGCATTCGCTCCTGAAAATATGTGCTGCCAAAAGTTGTAAGAGACTCAATCTGGGTTTAGAACCTGGGACTTTACAAACTGTACTAATTAAGTTAAAAAAGATATACTTGTTAAGTAAAATAGAAGTGCGTAACTAAATCAGGCGAAAGTTTGAGACGTGAGAGGTGTAGAAGTGTCTGAGTGAGTCCCCTGCGTATCGATTGTCGCACAATTAGCCGTGCCGATCGTCACGGGCCATCCGTCAACCTTTTTAGAGTTAGGAGCGTGAAAAGGTAACAAGTAAGAGAGTGAATGGACCAATTAAATAATTCAGTAATTCGTGAACCCGCCGCCGGCGACGTAAACACGCGTGAGACGCCGCGGGGGGCGTGGGGGCGGGGGCGGTGGTGGGGCGAGGGCGTGGCAAGTGACGTCACGCAGCGCCGGCCTCAGTCGGTCACTACCCGGCGCAGCGGACGGTCGCGGCGACGCGTCGCCTATTATCACCCGAAAGTACGATAAAAATCGCCAAAATTTTCGACCGGCAGTACCACTCACCTTCCAAGGTGTTGAAATTGGAGGACGACCCGTGGGGGTCATGTGCGATGTACTCGCCGGACAAGATGAAGTCCGGCGGCGGGCTGATGGCGCCGCCCGGCTGCTTCCCCGGCCGGTACAGTCCCACGTACCGCAGCTCGGACCCGCGCCGGTGCGTCCCCAACCCGTCCGTGAGTACTCTTCTTTATTTACAATCTTCTCCGTCACTTGGTCTGTCTTCTCCACCGTGTTTACTTCCCGAGTTTACGACGCGTCGCTAACTAACCTTGATCTCGATGAAACCGCGCGTTTAAATCACAATTATTTAAACAAAAACGATCGGTCGCCGGACGGCTTTCAAAACAACTTTTCAGGACGTCAACACAACGGTGTTTGTGCACTAACCCTTACTTTTCAGGTTTATTAAATATATGTATATATTAAGCCATGCGATTTGTATATATTTATATATGAGCTGGCGTGCTTTGGCGATTTCATGGAGCTCCATGGGGGGATTTGTGTTTCAGCGAAATATTTCATGTGTTCATATTTGTGTGGTTTTCAGTAACGTTGTAATTATATTGATATTATAATACATAATACGTTGACATGACAATATAATATTAAACTAGCATACTATTATCTAATTGACATTAAAAAACAATTGAAAAATAGTATCTACATCCAGTCAATTAAGAAGAATATTCAAATTAGAAAGCTATGAAAATATAGGTGTCTACTAATTAAATTATACCGAGGAAAATCTAAAAAACTAAGCAATCTTAGTCTAGAATCTACACATAATAATATGTAGAATAGAATAGATTATCACATGTATCTACGCATTTTGTAAACAAAACCAATTTAAATTATATATTTTTTTTATTATAACAAAAGCAATATACAATTATATAATAAATCATATACACCTAAATAAAAACAATATGTAATGTAGAGATAATTTCAAAATAATTCGATACTATTTATGTAAAATTACATTTTGCAAACTTGACTCGGAATAGCGGGAATAAATGATTATAGATTATTACAGGTGCGTAAATTACAGAGTTTCCCCGTTTTCTCCGCGCGAGCGGCGGAGGGTTAGTAATAAAGTGCCGACGGCGGCCGACTCTCACTGATTACAGTTAAATTGTTTAACTGTTTTTGTTTTTCATTTGTATCTACGTATTATTTATATTCGTTTGTTGGTACCGCTTTATTATTTTATTTGACGTGTTTTTATTAAAAATGAAGTTGACTGCCGTCGGCGCGGCGAGTAGAAAATACCACCCAGTTTTTGCGGGTTATGATTTTTATGGCGGCTATTTTAATATCTACATTACATAGACCATTACAAATAAATATACAACGTTAAAATACAATGCAATTGTTAGGTATTTTGTTACTGCCTCTTTGGTTCATATGAATGAATAATTTAACTTTAAAATGGTTTTCGATGAAGTTCTTCAGGCAGGAAATCAATTGGAAATGATAGGGACAGTAATTGCAATACATAGTTTAGACTGTTCATAGCATATTACTGTAGTACGCGCTCCTAAGTAAGTAGCCGACGGCTACAAGCCGTAGCGGCGGGTGTAGACGCTCGTAGACTACCTACGGCGTCGCCATTATGGAGGCGGGGCAAACTAAATATTTTTGTTGTTATATTAAATATGTATGTACATATTTTAGGTACTCAATTTGTTTAAATGTTTAACAACAATATGTTCTTAAACTTTATAGGTTTAAATACATAGTAAATAAAACGAGTAACTAAATAAATAATCTACCGCGAGAAAGATTTTACTAATTTATAAATTTTTATGTATTGTATTATGTTTACTGGTAAATTGTAATACTTGGAATATTTGTAACTAATATTGGTATCAGTTAATTATATAATACCCATAAAGAATGTATATAAACATAATTATTGCGTGTCTGTGATTACGGATCGTTTAATATAATAATATAAGTCATTAACATTACTTTAAAATGAGTAAACTTTCTTTAATGTTAGTTTTATATTGTCATGTCATTTAAATGTATGTACTCGTCTGAAAACTAGACAAAGGAACATAAATCGATTATATATTGACATGTATTTAAATGAGTTTGTCAGATTTCAGTTGCAGCAGACATCGTCGGGGCGAGGCGGAAGCGATAACAAGTGAATCCTTCAATTAAATACACGATTAAATGCCCTCATTTGTGGGTAAAATAGAAGTTAATTTAAACAATTATTTAAAAAGAAGCGGCAATAGTGCATAAATATTAAAAAAAGCTGTAATTAAATTGCGTCGGGTGGTGAAACTGTGATTAATTAAATTCGTCGGTTAACCAAATTTAATATCGTTGTACAGAATATTAATTTCATTGGTAACTGATACGTGCTATAATTGAGATATTCAAAATAATCAATTATCGCGAAATAGGGATGTCTTACAGCAAACGTGAACATTAAAATATATTATAATATAAGTGCAACTATATCGACAAAGATAATAAATTATGATATAATACTGCTTGGAACCGTATCGGCTGCATACCATAGCATCGTTAAATGCTTAACGTTATTTCTAATAACGTTATTTTTATAATTTAACGATTACAACATATTTCATGCGCCGTTATTTTTACTTTACACCGTTTTACGTGGATACTAAGTGAAGATAAAATGTTTTATATTTATTTTATACAAATATTTGTTTACATTCCGAAGTTAATTTACTTTTTAAATATATTTATTATAACGCATGATAGGACAGTTTACAAAACACATTTTATATTTGGCGGCTTTATTTGCATATCTATTTCGTAAACTAAAGTCTTTAATACGTTTTATGAGCGTAATTATTTAATAAAGTAATGTTTTTGTTAGGTATTAAGCTAATTTTTTCAGTGAGTTCGTGTATGTGTCTATATCTGGATACAAACAACGCCGATATTACACTAACATTTTGCTTTTAATAAGCTAAACCTTGTTTAATTATACGTTGCAAATCTTTAATACATTACCACCTATACATATAAAGTGATTAGGACAAGTAATTGTAGTTTATAGCAGTGATACATTACTAATACATTTTATATCAATAGCATTCTGTTACACGATGCGCTAAATTAAAACTCGCTTGAATGTTTAGTCATAAAATCACAATAAAAAAGTTTGCGGTATTTAAAGATTTTCTAAATTAATATTTGTCATGTAGTCGGCCTCGTTGGCGTAGTGGTTAGCGTAGCCGACTGCCACGCCTGAGGTCGTGGGTTCGATTCCCGCAGAAGTCAAACATTTGTGTGCATGAACATGGATGTTTATGTTGGTCTGGGTGTTTCTATGTATAATATGTATGTATTTACAAAAAAAAAGTATATATGTATGTTTATCCATTGTCTAGTACCCATAGTACAAGCTCTGCTTAGTTTGGGCTAGACGGTGTTGTGTGTATGTGATAGAATATTATATTATTGAAAAGAAAACATTAACAGATGTATCTAAATTAAATATTAAATAGTCAAGTGCACCGATGATGATGATAATTGATATGCTACGATAAATGCTTATTATATAGCGGAGGCAGAGAATAAGCATACCGCTTATTCATTGCATTATTCTGGAAATCTCGGACTAATAGTGAAGTACTACTTATATATTGAAAATCACTCGTTACTCATATAATAAAGTTACTATATAGGTACCTCTAAACATATAGTGCCGCTTTTGAATGCCAAGCATGACTTCAAACTATGACCAATGCTTTTTATAGCAGCGCAATATACAACGGATATTAAACACCCAAACTCAAGATAACTCTAAAAAATCACTTTCCCGACTCTTCGCGTGATAGTTTCCAGCTAATTTAGTTCCAATTATGCATCCTTCCTGAATAACAAATCTAAACTAAGCATGGCAAACGGCTGTCTCTTTTCGTTTTATATGTATTTAAGTAATTTCCCCAGCCATTAGAGCTTGTGTAGGGAGAGTTGCATTAACAGGCAACATTAAAATGACCAGCGATTACATTAACACGGTAAAATTACTCACAATAGCTAGACTTCAGTCAGTAATCTGCTATTCACAGACGTTTATAAGTGGTTAAATAGTGTCGGGTTGTAATAGCTGTGCTATTTATGGTTTATTTTTCATTGTACTTGTTATTCGCTTTCATAGAGAATCTTTGTTTTAAAGTGAGGTGCAGTATAGGAGGTCAAGCGTTAGCTTGTAGCACTTTTAACGTTTTGTTATATGACGTTAATAATAATTTCTTCTCCACTTTAAAAGTGGAAAAGCAATTGTTATGAACTAGTTTATTTTTTGTTTTATTCATATAGTATTTTTAATTTTATTTTGTTCCTTGCCCGAGGATAGCACATGAGATCATAATACTAAGGTTTCGCCGTATGTCCGTTTGTCTTTATATTTGTAACGACCTGTAAATGGTTTTATCTTGTGAACCATAATAAGTAGCCAGCTAAACTTAAAATAATAATAAATAAAAGGTTCAAATACAAATAAAATGTTCTTATTCAATACTTATGCCACTTTTTCTAAATACATATTAAACTAGCTGTCCCCACAGACGTTATACTGTACAAAAGAGAAAAAAAAAGAAACAAAAAGCGTATCTAAACCATCCTCGAATCCACTTGAACATACACAAAAAGGTTCATTCAAATCGGTCCAGCCGTTTAGGAGGAGTTCACTGTCAACACACGTATAGAAGAATTATGTATATAAAGATAATGAACGTAAATATAACTTAGAGCAAGGTGCAGTACTTATATTTTATACACAGCTAGGTAAGCAGAGGTCAATGAACTTTCAATATAATATATTGTATATAATGCAACTTCCGTAGCCATGAGTGTAAATATTAGAAATAATTAACACTCTTGAAAAAACACATTTTCAAATATATATTTGGATTATATGGTCTTGTTTCTTGCAAGTATCTTTTCATAGGCTCAATCTTTTGCCTGAAACCGATAACTAACATAAATGTAACTTCAGTAACTTAATAAACTCACTAACATAATAAATTTTAAAATAAATAAAATAAAATTATGAAAGTATTGGTAATATGTAATATATATTATATTAATTACATATTACCAATCCTAACTAATATTATAAAAGCGAAAATCAGTTTGTTTGTTTGTTACCTTTTCATGCCTAAACCACTGAACCAATCATCCTGAAACTTTGCATATACGTCGTCAGGTGTACAGAAACGGACATAGGCTACCTTTCATCCCGAAAATAATTACTGTTCCCGAGGAAAACAACAAAAACGTTCATAATATGATAATAGGTGGCGCCACGTTTCTTTCGAATCATGATTGAATTATATTATAACAAGCAGAGTACAACCCGAATTGATTGTCAAATTCTAAATTAACGCGAGCGAAGCCGCGGGCAAAAGCTAGTACATTCATAATTTACACGTTTAAAGGTGTTACTTTGGTACTTAAATTAACCTTTTTTGATTATGGCTTTGACTTGATTAAATGTGCATTATGGACTTCTTTATGATATATAAGTTGAGAATATTCAATAGTAACATGTACCTACTATAATTAAGGTCATATAAAGCATTATTTACATAACGGACTACATAATATTTGGTATATAAGGCTTTTGAACATCTCACTTTAATAACGGCGGTAAAATAATGTATATGGCATTGGATTTGGATTGGATTTGAAAAGATCGCAGGTTCGATTGCGTTACTGACGCGACGACGTTAACCAACCCATAACTAAATAATTTTAGCCTAAAGAGTTAACAAGTATTTTGTAAACCAAACTTTTTGAAATATTACCTATATTATAGTGACTGGTACGTTAGTCCTGTGCCTTAAACTTGTAGTACATTATGATGTCCCGGGTTCGAACTGTGTGTATAAAACTTTATTAATAACTGAAAACAGAAACAACACTACTGCCTACCCTTTAAGAATCTACAAGCGTAATAA
The DNA here is from genome assembly GCA_963564715.1 of Catocala sponsa. Taxonomy (NCBI): domain Eukaryota; kingdom Metazoa; phylum Arthropoda; class Insecta; order Lepidoptera; family Erebidae; genus Catocala; species Catocala sponsa. The sequence goes on from OY751326.1 coordinate 7,017,002, forward strand.
ATAGCCCTGTATTTACAGAGGGAGCCAACATAAATACTCAGCCCGGTAAATTTAAAACAGAAGTTGAATAGTAACGGATATTTTTATCGATGCAAGCTATAATTACAGGCAGTTCATAGCACTCAGTTCGTTCATGAACTCGAGGAGGTCTTACAACCTTCAAACGAAGTGGCTCTGTTTACTAGTGGCAAAGCCGTCTGGCCTCCACATCGTATTCATTGAACGGAGGCTAAAAATAGTCTAAGTGAAACCACCTACTAGTTTTGATTGTCAAGCGTCAATACTGCATTCTAATATCGGCCGGCTTATATTTCACTTTTGTCGATGTTTTATGTGTTACGAGATTTATTTTCGTAAACTCTTTTAATATATTGATTTTTTAGATTTTTATGACTGATTCGTTGGTGTTATGTCTGTGTGTGATTGTGAGGTATCAGGTTCGCTTCTAGAATGAAAAATCAGGTTTACTGTTAGAATGACCTTGGTGTAGCGGTAGTAAATGCAACTACTGTATGTGTAATAATGTAATTCTCATTAGCAATACGGAGTCTTAAAAGGTGTCTAGCAGATGGCAAACGGCTTTCTATTCCGTAAAATTAAAGTTAGTGGTGTGGGTGTATTGTATCTCTGGTTGTCCCTTGTTTCACTCCGAGTCATGTATGCTATAGTTCTTGCAACTCACGAAGGCGAGCGGGCTATGTATGTGTGTGTGTAAGTGTCGCTCACAACTGACCGCTCTGTCTAACACGCATACTACCGCACTGTGCATGTACACGTAAGGCCCGCTCGCCTTCGTGATTGGCAAGAACTATATTATTTTTTATATAGAAATGTGACTAAATATGACATTGACAAAGTCAAGTTGTCTTTAGCCGTACTTGGGTTAGTAACGAATCGTGCGTATCAACACGAACAACTGAACATGAATCATCTACATGTAGTTTAATGTTATTTTAAATGTTTCATTTGTTAACTAATAAAAATGAAACAAAAACTAAGACCCGATTTTTAAAAAGACTAATCTACTTAAAATCGATTTCAAGAAAGGTGATTTTAATGGCTGTTGGTAAATCAGTCAGCCAATACGCCAATCTCAGCATTTGCCGTCAATTGTTGTCCGTTGTTTGTATGTTAAGGTTGCAGTGTCAATTGCACTTGAACTTTCTAACAACGCATACAACAACACCTGGACTCGTAACAACCATTTGAACATCACATCATTTTTAACACGCTTAATTATTAGCTTGGTTTCTATGTATCTATGTAACGCAATCTTTGAACGTGATTTTCACCCCTTTCAAACCGACGGATTGATTTGAAACTTTGCACACTTATCGAGGACCGATGACAATACAATAATTTAGAGAAAATATAAAAAAATAAAATAAAATGAATAATAGATTAAAAAAACAAAAAAAATTAAAAAGTATAAATTATTTAATCATTTTAATGTATAATAAACATTGTAATGTAATCGTATCCAATATTACCTATTAACTATTACTATAATCACAGTCGCACAGAATTTGTCTATGCATAGTGGAAGGCGCTGGCACCTGTGATACAATGTATACCTACATACATTAGTGCAAGTGCTAACGTTTCACATTTTATTGTTTTTATATATTTTTTATTATCTTTATTATAATGTGATTATTTTTGTAAGCCCCTTTTGTATACAAATAAATTATTACCTATTATGGGATTAAATATAATGACCACCAAAAATAGTAATTCCACACCAAAATATGCTTACTAAAATGTATCATAACGAGCACCTATATATACGCCTTAAATCACTGCATTCCGTCTCGGAAGGGTTAGGTTATGTTAGGTTCCTTCTTAAACCCGCCCAAAAATAGGAGATCTCTTTGCTGTGCAATTAATATTTTTGGTAATAAGATGCGGTTTTAATTTTGGTGATTACTATTTTTGACCGTTATATTTTACTATATCTGGTGATAAGTTAAACATAAGCCTTTTATTCTTTGTGCAAAGAAAATACCAGCCCTCTGGTCACGTGAAGCGTCGATCAGCCGCTTAGCTAGGTCTCTATAAACAGACCTAGCACTTGGTCCCCATGGCCCCAGCGTTTCGACACCAAACGTCTCAAATATGTACTCACCAATAAGGGCTGGTATTTTCTTTGCACAAAGAATAAGTATTGCCATTCAACGTGGCAATGATGCCAGTCTCCTGAGCACGTTGCCAATTGACGACGATGCGGAGGAATATTATGACGCTTTTTAATTTTGCTGTTTTATTTTTCTCTTTAGGTAATGTCTTGTAAATAATTTGTGTATATATTATGTAAATTATTTGTTTATTAGATGTGCAATAAATTTAGCCTATTATTATTATTATCTATTAATGTAAGAAAGCACCCCACGCTTTTTTACATTAATATTATTAAATTATTTTTTACTTTTTAAAGCGTGTTTTTTAGATTTTTAACTATTGTTTATCATAGTGGAACGCAATACATTCGGCGCAGTGGCGACGTCGAGGTGTCTACTTAAACCACTACGCTATCCTTTCAGTCATATCAATATCTCTTCTTTAGTTGCCACTGATACATTGCAGTCGTATAGAATATAGATGTGCCCGCGATTTCACCCGCGTTTATCGGTACTGCACCGCCCCCGTGGGTCATAACGTGATGTAATATAGCCTATAGCCTTCCTCGAAAAATAGGCTATCCAACACTAAAATAATTTTTCAAATCGAACCAGTAGTTCACGAGATTAATGCCTTCGAACAAACAAACAAACTCTTCAGCTTTATAATATTAGTATAGATTTAACGCTGGTGAAATCGGACGGCAAATATAGTGCTTATATTATACAATACTTCTATACAATAGATAGTCTCTATTAAACCTTTATCTAGTAATATTATAGCCTATTTAGGTTTTTACATAAAGTAAACTAAAAAAGAGTTTAGAATATATATATACGCATTGTAAATAACAATATTTACTTATAACTAACAAGAATGTTTCTCAGATAAAAATGCCGTCAGCTGACTTAGAAAACTATGAGGAAGGACCAATTTCTATTTCAACTTTTAAGTGTTTCACAATTTTTATCTATGGACTCCTTATTGACTAGCGGGTCGCCTCAACTTCACGTGGGTTGAAAATATATAGACTTTGTACAACTGGAATAATGTGCCGTTCAAATACCCATATTTTTATTGAAAATGAAATAAGTAGATGCAGTGTTTTCGTAGTTTACTCGCCACAAATAAACAAACACCCAAAATATTCATCTCATCTTTATAAAGTTCGACTAGTATATAATGTTTTAAAACACTATCTGCTAATATATCTGTATATAGTTTTCCTCCAGGGATTAAGCTACTTCCATACCAAATTCTATCCAAATTGGTGTAGTAGTTTAGCTATAAAACGTTTTCGGACGCCTGTTAATCCTATATCCTTTATTTAAATCAGGCTTTTTTAAATCCGCTTAGCAGTTAAACATATAAGGCATTCATTGTATTATTTTAATATTTACAATAAAATACTGTCAAACTGCTTGGCATAGTGATAGTGAATGGGTTCAATACCCCTGTTGGGCACAGTTTCATATGGCTTTGCTACTAGAAAACTCGCAGTAGTACCACGGAGTCTGGTAATATGCCCGATATACGGCTATAGACTAAAGCCTCAATAGGTGAAAAGAGGTCTATTGCACTGACATTTATATCCCACATAACAGAAGCGAGTACAAGCCAAGTATTTGCCATTACAGATCCCGTATTACTACTGAGCATTGCCAGATAAAAAATAAGAAGTTACATCACGCGGGCATCAAACTCGAAACCACACAACATGAGTGAAACAATCGCCGTACAATTAATCACCATCTCGTAAAATAAAGTCCATTACCACCCGTCTTTGTCACGGAAAATAAGGAGAAAACAAATTCATTCATGCATAATAAAAATCTTACGTTCATAGTAAATGTTGACCTTATGGAGTGGAGTGTAGGTATATGCAGTCACTGACAAACCTTCACCCCCGATCTATCAATGACCGACTACATAACCTATCTACATAGTGCAACTTAACATTGAAAACTTGACACGATTACCAACAAAATGTTCCCCGTGATGTTTAAACCTATCATACTGGTTTTTACCGACATAATTATATCAAATTAAGATCAAATTAACACCGCGAAACGTATCTCTTTAAGCAAATAAAACATCCTCGCACGAAACTATAAGCTCATATAGGCACAATCTCCCGAGTAGGCATCCCTCGGTTTTATTGCATTTCTACCCTCACACACCGTCTCACTCCCACGACCGGCTAAAACACAAGAAAGAGCGAGACCGATAGCGGCAGTCCGTGTTATTTTATTCATGGTCGCGAGCGAACGTAACTCGAGATAGACACAGCTATTCCACAATGAGAAAGAAAGGGACGGGGTTCGTTTCTAAGTTTCGTCTTCGAACAAAACGCGGGCAAGGGAGCTTTCGATTGTTATTCTTATATACGTGTACAATCATAAAGGAGGTACGATTATAATAAAAAAAATGCATTTATTGAATCGTTGCCTTTGAATGTATGTAAACAAGTTATCTCAGGGTTCACAAAACAGTGAGTATATGGATTAGAAACTGGATTAGAAACTTTATTGTCATGTAAATATGGCCTGTTGTATGTTTACATACTCTGAGGACCGTTTGTAAAGTGATACAGCCTACATATATATACTTACTTGCTGGTTGTTTTTAGAACCTGTTTTGTTGGGAATGGTGATAGTTTGAGATTAAATTAATATAGTGTATATGTAAACGCGTTGTATATTATATACATTTTTACTATACTGTGGAGTGATAATTATTTGAATGATATTTTTTTTTGCTTATCTTGTTTGTAAATAACCAATTTGAATTTGGTGTTCGAATTTCAAAAACGTTCATAAATAAGGTATATTAAATTTTTTAATGGGTGTGTTGATTATATGCCTATAATTATAATGATGTTTGTATATTATTAATAAATTAGATTATGCCCGCGGCTTCACCCGAATACGGTTTACTATTATTGCTATGCGTTATATCGTCGGTTCTAATTAATGGAATGATGAAACAAAGCCCGGATTTTAAGTTGAACTTTAGCTTATCAAACTGTCAAGACATTAGAATCAGTTCAGTGGTTTTGACATGATGTTGGAACACAGGACAGACAGACAGGCAATTTAGATTGTTTTGTGTTCAAAACCTTTAAGTAGATCATTCCAAATAGGCTTTGCTCGCGTGCGATGTGGTTATACCTATTGGTCATTTGTTTTTCTGGATGAAAAGAAAAAGTATATGGGCAATTCTGTGATAATCCATAGACTAGTTCAAAGCGTAACAAACAAACATACTTACATATATAATATTAATGTTAGGATGAACAGATGGGTTCGTTTAGTTATAGATTTTTACTGCATAGGTACATGACGTAGTGGTTTAACGGTCAGATTGCCATTGCGTCGAGTGTTATGCGTTTGATTCCTACACGGGACAAAAATAAGTGTGATCCACAGATAGATGTTTCGAGGCTGAATGTTTTTTGGGTTTGAATTTTTGTTAAAGTCCTCCACGTCACAGGATTTAAACCTTGTTGTAGTATTGTAGTGAGTACCTACGACTTACTAGGAGTAGTGTTTTTCAAAAGGAAACAAAAAATACGGACAGCGCCGAGCGCAGCCGGCATAAGCATTAGTGTTGTCACCTGAGATGTCAAATCTCCAGTTAAAAAAGACAGCGCCATTTTGACTATTGTTAAAATAATGTAACAACTTTAACTGCTCAATTCCGGTCGGCCGGTCAGCGTTATATTTACAGTTTAATCTAAACGTTACACAAATTATTGTTATTAAGCTTTTATTTTGCCAGTTATTTTATTGGTGCAATAGACAATGCTAAAGTCAATTTGAACAGTAAGATTTACGAAGCCCTTGTTGTAACATTCTCTAAATGTCATATTAGTATCACCTATGTAGTTATGACTGACACTTTAAAATTCTATAGCATATTACATGCCCCTTGTCTCGTGTAAAAATAACTTCTTATAAAATAATAATAATATTCTATCACATACACACAACACCATCTACCCCAAACTAAGCAGAGCTTGTACTATGGGTACTAGACAATGGATAAACATACATATATACTTTTTTTTGTAAATACATACCTACATATTATACATAGAAACACCCAGACCAAGACAATGACATCTCTAGACCTAGTTTAAATCCTCTGTGGTGGAAGACTTTACAAACACCTCAACTTCGGACGTAAAGAACAGCTAGACTCAGAACCAATATATGTGGATCTCATAATTTTTTGTTCCTTGTGGGGTTCGAATCCATAACAGTCAGCTCACGACAAGAAGTGACGACTAAAACCAGTTCGCCATACGTTTAGTCAAAAGACAGATATACCTATAATATTTATATGCTTTGGTCATTGTTAATATTAAATAATAATATTAATATTCTATCACAATTGACACAACACTATCTAGCCCAAACTAAGCAGAGCTTGTACTATGAGTACTAGACAATGGATAAACATACATATATACTTTTTTTTTTGTAAATACTTACATATTATACATAGAAACACCCAGGCCAAGACAAACATCCGAGTTCATGCAGACAAATGTTTGACTTGTGCGGGAATCGAACCCACGACCTCAGGCGTGGCAGTCAGTTACACTAACCACTACTCCATCAAGTCGTCAAATAATGTTACTGATATAGTTAATTTTAACTGTACCAGTTACCTAGCCCTTGCCACGTTTCATATTTGTATCGTGGGTTTAACCCACGTTAAGATTAGAGCTCCGCTTTCATGGCTCGTAGAGTGATGTTATATAGCCTAATCTTCCTTAAAAATGTTAATTGGATAGTTTTCCTATCAAATGCCAAAATAATTTTCCTAATCCAACCAGTAGTTACACAGATAAGCGCGTTCAAACAAACAAATCTTCTGCTTTATTATTTCAGGATAGATCAGGCGGAGATCTCTAGCACTAGCATGTAATAACTGAAACAGTATGAAAAAGCGGCTATAATTGCTGACCATCAGGTGTGACCGCTGAGTCGTCTCCTAATAATAATGTCAGCCCTGTATTAACAGTCCAACTGGTGGGCATGGGCCTCTTCTCAGTGTGAGAAGGGTTAGGCCATAATCCACCACGCTGGCCCAGTACGGGTTGGCAGACTTCACATAATTATCTTCGACAATATTATGTAGAATTCTCAAACATGCAGGTTTCCTCACGATGTTTCCTTCACCGCGGGCGATAATTAACTATTTAATACGCACATAACTTTGAAAAGTCAGAGATGCGCGTCTTGGGATCGAACTCGAGACCTCTGCGTAGCAGTCCAACGGTTTCCCACTAGGCTATCGCTGATCCTACTAAAATCAATATAAATACAAATCTTTGTTCGCTTGAGAAATGGCTTGCAATCAAGGTGTTACAAGTTATAAAGGTTCGAACACTTCTCGCCCTCATTGGACATGCGAAAATTTTTAATTTATTTAAGTTCTCTTACTAAATTAGGTACATAATCAATACAATAAAATTATGAACAACATTATAATCCATAAATAGTTGTGGCAAGTCAGGGTAATCTATGTATGTTTGTTGTTGTAAAATCCCTTGTGACACAGGATTTATTCTTAGAGCGGGAGTTGTCTTTAATAAACTTAAAAAAAGAAATAATAACAAATAGGTATGGGTTGGTGGTCTTTCTTCTTAGTTTTTAATCAATGCTTACAGTAGAGTAAATTAAAAAAAATATGTATCCTAATCCTAATCCTAACTAATATTATAAAAGCGAAAATGAGTTTGTTTGTTTGTTACCTTTTCACGCCTAAACCACTGAACCGATCATCCTGAAATTTTGCGTATACGTTGACAGGTGTACAGAAACGGACATAGGCTACCTTTCATCCCGAAAAAATTACTGTTCCCGAGGAAAACAATAATAACGTTCTTATGATAATAGATGGCGCCACGTGTCTTTCGAATCATGATTGAATTATATTATTACAAGCAGAGTACAACCCGAATTGATTGTCAAATTCTAAATTAACGGGAGCGAAGCCGCGGGTAAAATCTAGTAGAAAATAAGGCTTTGGATATAAAGCCTGATGTTAGAACGAATTGTAATATCGAATTTTAAGATAATATACCTTTTCAGCAACAGTAAGTACCTCCTCCAATGCATTTCTAAGCCGAAACCAACATTTATACAAAAAGCATCCTGTCTTAAAGTTCATTATCAAATAACATGAACCACAAAGACCTTTTTATTTCAAACTATAACTATATATCTTTAGTGGTGATAACAACTATTGTTATCACCACTAAAGAAGCTTTTCTTATAAAAAGCCTCCAACTTACCCGCAATATTCGAACTGAGTTTTGAAATATATCACAAGCGATTTTGAACCTTATGTATTTTATTAAATGAGGTAGTATTTTTCTGAAAGACGGTTATAAATTATATATGAGTGTTTATTTGAAGGGTTAAAAAGCCCTTTTTGTCTATTCGCGGTAGTATCCTCGAAGGGTACCGTTACTTAAAGGAAAAGGTATCATGGAATGCTTAGGTGACTCTATCATATGAATTTGAAAACTATTGGCCTTTGTTTTTATTTAATGTCTTCTTATATTGAGGTACGCAACGATAGCCTAGTGGGGGCAATTGGACTGCCACGTAGAGGTCTCGAGTTCGATTCTAAGGCACACAACTCAGACTTTTCGAAGTTATGTGCGTATTAAATAATTAATTATCGTTCGCTTTACCGATAAAGGAAGGGGGAAACGTGAATGTCTGAGAGTTCTCCATAATGTTTCGAAAATATGTGAAGACTACCAATCAGCACTGGGCCAGTGTAGTGACTATGGCCTAACTCTTTTTATCTGCACTGGGCCAGTAGTAGTAGACTATGGCCTAATTCTTCTCTTTCTTACACTGTGAAAAGACCCGTGCCCAGCAGTGGGACTGTTTAATACAGGGCTGATATTATCATTACTATTATATTGAGGGAGGCGCTAACTTTATTCAGGGATGGTATGAAAAAATTATAATAAGGCTTTAACCTGTCAAGTCTTGGAATACCAGTTATAATTAAAAACCTATTGTATCTAACCGCCGGTGTGCCGTTGCTACTTGAGGTTCACGTTTCTTCAAAGGAACAAAAAACTTATACAGTTTTCAATCAAGTTGTACACACGGCTACACATCAAGTAAGACATCCTATATACGCATAACTACGCTTGATATATAATAGAGAATTGTCGGAAAGGGACAGTACATCGTCGATGTAATGGTAAAGATAGAGCGTAACAAAAATATAACGCACTCTCTCGCACGATTCGCAGCGTTTGACTTCTAATAGTTCAAAGTCCAAACAGTCTAGGTTGATGTGTCGCTGTGTGTACATAGATTCGTCAATTACTTAGTAATAGTGTAGAGCAGCGATAGCTCAGTGGGGAGACCAACAGACTGCAATGCAGAGGGTCTCGGGTTCGAACCCACGTCACGCACCTCTGACTTTCGGAAGTTATATGACTTTTCGAAATTATGTACGTATTGATTGACATTTATCGCCTGCCCCGTGCCTCGGAAAGCACGTTAAGCCGTTGGTCCCGGCTGCCATGAACATCTATGGCAGTCGTTATTGGGACAGTGTCGACACAAAAGATCCCACTGGGTCGAGGTGTCGCCGGTCTGCACTGGCTGGCCTCCACATATGATAAGATAAGATAGTAATACTTAGTCAATTACTGGCGTGTTGTGTTCGTGTGATTGCACGGATGGCGTAGTGGCTTAAGTGGGCGCCTCGCCACTGCGTCGTGTGTTGTGGGTTCGAATCTCACACTGAACAAAAATTTGTGTTGTTCCGAGTATGGATGTTATTTAGGTCCATTTTTTGTATATTCACCAAGATAATCATCAAAACATGTCTAACACTCAGAAGCTCAACACAAACATCAAACCCCAAACCTTATGCACACATAAACGTTTGCATAAAACTTTACATTAAATTTTTGCCAGAAATCCTTTTACCAGACCCGGGCATCGAATCCAAAATTAGCCGCATTAACTACCGCAGCGAATAAAGTAGGTTTTAATACCTTTTTACGTACGTTTATTTACCTATGTTGAAATATATTTTTATTCTGATATAACAAGGAAATATTTTTCAGTAAAAATGGATCTCTATTTTCGCGATTATTCCCTGAATCATGGCAGACTTTACAATGTTTTCACGAACGGACCAGACTGATTTTAATACATGTGCTATGGATAATATGTATATTATCCCGTCCAGGGATCGAACCTAATACACATAGTTGCGAGATAACTACTTAATCTATTGTGCCATCCGGGTTATCATAAATATAAGATAAAGATAATTTATTTGTCAAAAAACATGTGTTTACATACAACGTTAAGCATGCAAGATTAAATAAATTTACAGGTCATATGTTTTACCTATCAAGGCGTACAAATAAAAATAAACAGTTTACAATAGCATGGAATTATTTAACCCTTTCGGGCCCTGTACTCACTTTTGTGAGTATGATTTTACGATTTTTTATACGCTTATTCGAGAACGGTAAGCGAACGGGGACAAGCTCGCACGATAGTGAGGGCAGTCCTTTATGCCTACGATTTTTTTCGCGGCGGAGGGTAGCGTCTCTATGGGTCAGTGTGCGTCCGCGCTCGAGCGAGGTGAACGTGTCGGGACCTGTCACCGTGCTGATATTTTTTTTTGTTCTGGTAAGTATTATTCATATTTGTTTTTGTGTTATTATGTTTAGAATGAGTGGAAAATAGCCCGTAAGTTTAAAAATAGTGGATTACTGATTACGTTCAATGGATTCTAGTACCGCAAAAATTACGCTCACGAATGTGAGGGCTCGGTTTGAACTTTAATATTTGTTAGTATTTTCATACAAATTAAATACTGTTTTGTGCTTTGTTTTAGGCATTGTTTCGATGTTAAACAATCACTATGAGTAGAAGAAATTTAGTACTTGACGACGGTGGTGTCTTGGACGCCTTAAATGACTCGGACTTCGGTGGCGACTCCGATGAAGACGAAAATTGGATGCCCCCAGGGGAAGTACCCGACAGCCCATCTGATGAAGACCAGGAGGAAGACAATAGGACTCCTGTTGTGGCAGCACCAGCTGCTAGAAATACCTGGACCAGAAGGGTGTTTCGTGGGAAACCTATGCCTTCAGTTACTACAAATGTGGAAGAAGTATGCATTTTGTTTAGTAATCTGGTTTTACGTAAATCCATGTACTATCTTACTTTTTTCAACACGTGTTTTCATTTTTTTAGGTACTATCGCCTGCTGAATACTTTGAGCAGTATTTCACAGAAGAAGTGTTCGAAAAACTCGCACTGTGCACAAATATATACTACCAAACAACTAAGAACGAGGTGCTGAGACATCCTATTACTGCAGCTGATGTAAAGAAGTTCTTTGGTGTTAATGGTATCCTTGGCTGTGTGAAATATCCTAGGATCAAGATGGCGTGGCTGCAGCGTTTTAGGTTGCCGTATATTACAGATGCACTGACAAGGGACAGGTTCTTTCTGATTAGGACCAATTTACACATTGTTGACAAGTCAGCTGTTCCAGCTCAAGAGAAAATTCAAAATCGGCTATGGCTCGTTCAACCAATGATTGACACAGTTCGTAACAGATGCTTGGAGTTGCCCAGGAATCATGGTACGTTTTCAATAGACGAGCAAATGGTACCTTTTCTCGGAAAATGCCCAGTCAAACAATTTGTTCCTGGAAAACCTAGACCAGTGGGCCTGAAAAACTTTGTGATTACCTCGTCAAGAGGATTAATTATGGATTTTGAAATATACCAAGGTAATACTACGCCTTTCCACGACACGACACTTGGTCTAGGTCCATCTGTTGTACTCAGATTGATATCTACATTACCTAAAGGTAGTTTTATATTTTTTGATCGGTATTTCACGACCATCCCCCTGATGGAAAAATTGATTGACGAGCAAATTGATGGCACCGGGACTCTGATGACCAACAGATTTAAAGGATATTCATTTACGAAGGATTCACAAATGAGGCGAGGTGATTATGAAGAAGTAGTGAACGCAGAAAGAAACGTTTGCGTAGTTAAATGGAAGGACAACAAATCTGTTTTAATGACTTCCACGTGCCTCGGTGCTCAGCCTGTGGAGAACGTACAGCGATGGGATAAATCGAGTAAAAGCTATGTGACTGTCCCATGCCCTAATATCGTCAAAAAGTATAACGAGAACATGGGTGGAGTAGATGTCAGTGATCAGATGTTGGAAGCATACAGGTCTTGGCACAAAACACGGAAGTGGCCTCTAAAAGTATTCATGCATCTCTTCGATATGTCGCTCGTTAACGCATGGTATGAATATCGTACAGCGTCACAGTCAAACAGACAGAAACCTATGGATTTTTTAGATTTCAAGCTGACCGTGTCCGATTTTTTGCTAGGTGGAACTACTAGAAAGAGGCAACGCGATCCTACAGAGGATTTGGCTGAGATGTCTGAAACATCTCATTACAAACCAGCTACGATTCCAACAATGGACAAAAGACTCGATGGATACAATCACTGGCCAATATGTGACACAATAAAAGCACCAAGATGTTGTAGACTGAAGAGCTGCAGCAGTCGGTCAAAAGTTAGATGTACAAAGTGTAACGTTTATCTGTTTATCTAAAGATAACCACTGTTTTTACGTATTTCATAATGAAAAATAAGGAGAGGGCTATAATTTGATTAAAGTTACGTCCAAAGAGAGAATTTTGATGAAGACTGAAAAAAATGTTCCTAATAAGTAATAAATGCTAGTTTTGTTAATTATATCTTAGAAAAATACTGCCATAAATGTTAAATAATTAATACTGTTCATTTTATGAACATTTTTACTGTTTTCATGATGATTAAAGTTTAATTTCCTACATTAAAGGGTCTTATTTCTCAACCCTCACAATTGTGTGTGTACCAAAACTTGGCCCGATCCCTCACAATCGTGAGTATCGTGAAAAACCGATTTTCAGTTTTCTTAGATTTTTTTCAGTAGCATATTTTCTTCAGCTACCCCAAATTAGCTAGAAACAGTAACTTTCATTTTGAAATACCTTTCCGTTTAGCGTCAGGTCTGAAAGGGATTCATTGAGCACTAGCTTTTGCGCGCGGCTCCGCCCGCGTGGTACCTACATCAATAAAAAGTAGCCTATGTCCTTTCCCAGGTTTTAAACTATATCTGTACCAAATTTCATCTAATTCGGTTGAGTGGTTTAGCCGTGAAAAGATAACAGACAGACAGACAGACAGACTGACAGACAGAGTTACTTTCGAATTTATAATATTAGTAAGGAAATAAGGATTTATTACAAATTAATTAATATTTCCATTTGCTATGATCCTGACACACTTCTCTGGCTTCATTCACTTTCATTACATTCCTCATACACGCTCGTCGATTTAAGGTGCTCTTAACCTGCCTTTGTCCAGAATTCCTCTAATCTGATCGATAAACGTTCGCCTAGGTCTTCCTCTTGCGACTGTTCCATTTACACTAGCCTTAATAATAATATTATATAATATTGTATCACATACACACAACACCATCTAGCCCAAACTAAGCAGAGCTTGTACTATGGGTACTAGACAATGGATAAACATACATATATATACTTTTCTTTTTGTAAATACTTACATATTATACATAGAAACACCCAGACCAAGACAAACATCCATGTTCATGCACACAAATGTTTGACTTGTGCGGGAATCGATACGCGCAACCTTAGGCGTGGCAGTCGGTTACACTAACCACTACGCCATCGAGGCCTTATTAATAATGTCTAGAAAAAACAATAGCAAACATAATTACATACATAGCCTATTCACCGTAAAAATACCATAGGTGTAATAGACTCACATTTTCCCGAGTATAGCTTTAGGTGCAACGATCATACCATCTACCGAACATCATTTCAGAGCCCTGCTGCTGATAAGATTTTCGTAACAGGAAAATTATATAACAGTTTTATTGACTCGAGAATTGAACCCGATATTAAGTACAGGATTCGCATTATACCTCTGCGCTACCGAGGCTTTTAAACATAATAATTAGAGTATTGTAAATCTAAAAAAATCAGCGATGGCCTTGTGGTAAGCCGTTGGACTGCCACACAGATGTATGGAGTTCGAATCCAAGGCGCATCTCTGACTTTTCGAAGTTACGTGCGTATTAAAAAGTTATCGCTCGCTTTAACGGTGAAGGAAAACATTGTGGGGAAATTTGCAAGTCTGAGAGTTCTCTGTAATGTTCTTGAAGATATGTGAAGTCTGCCAACCCGCACTGGGCCAGCGTGCTAGACTATGGCCTAACCCTTCTCATACTAAAAAGAGGCCCGTGCCCAGCAGTGGGACAGTTTAATAACGGGCTGACATTATTATATAATCTATTTTAAACGTTTGAAAATATAATAAACGTTGGAATTAAAAGCTACTCATTTTATTTAGATTACATCGTATTAATGAATATTTTAATTAACATTATAATGTATTGGTACGGATTAAATATTTCATCCCTACTAATATTAGATAATTAAATGTATATACACTAAATGTTTGTTGCTTTTTCACTGCTAAACGGCTAAACAATTTTGAACGGCATTTACAATAGCTATTAAAATCATACGTCACTTTATACTGGCGGCTGAATTCGTCGGTTACAACTCAAAATTGAAAAGAAAAATCACTCGGCGTAATGGTGAGGCAACTACTTTATTCATCATGTGACAACATTTTTTTATTCTATGCTTAATAGTTGGCTTGGGTACAAGTCGTAATGAACTTACCTTAGTTTTGATTACTTTGGTAGTGTAACGGTAGGGAATCTGACTGCTGTACATGACGGGATCACAGGTTCGATTTCCTTTTTAAGAAATGTATTATTGACTTTTCTGAAAATAAATTATTAGTAGCAATACGGAAGAAGTGTCTAGTAGACGGTAGAATTGCGGATAAAATAGTTAATTATTATCACTCGTTTTAACGATTAGGATAAATACGGTGAAAAATATCGCATACCTGGAAGCATTCTTTATTTTGGTTTTAACAATTCTATGATTAATTCCTATATCGCGAGGGCATGCATGGCATGCGGCAGCATGAATGGGTCGGCTCGACCGGGGAAGGACTACCCTCTCACAGAATATCGACGTGAAATACCAGTATTCCTACTGTTGTGTTTCGTTCGGTGAGTGAGAGTGCCGGAGGCCCAATCACCCCCTTTCCCCCATCCCGCTTCCCACGTCCTTTCCTAAAGGGTCGGCAACGCGCAAGTGATGCCTCTGGTGTCGCAGGCGTCCATAGACTACGGTGACCACGTACCATCAGGTGGGCCGTATGCTTGTTTGCCACATTAGCAGTATAAAAATAAAAATTCAAACAAAGGGCACAAAGAAAAATCAGAGTCAGAACTACTATTTGTGGATCACACAAAGTTTTGCCCCGTGTGGGAATCGAACCCACAACACTCGCCGCACTGACACTGCACCATTCGTGTAATATTCTATTTTATTATAATACTAGATGTGCCCGCGGTTTCACCCGCGTTTATAATTACTGCGCCGCCCCCGTAGGTCGTAGCGTGATGTTATATAGCCTATAACCATCCTCGACAAATGAGCTATCCAACACAAAAATAATTTTTCAATTCGGACCAGTAGTTCCTGAGATTAGCGCGTTCAAACAAACAAACAAACTCTTCAGCTTTATAATATTAGTATAGACATAATTTAGTTATTGTCGTCTCCATTCATTAAAACAATATTTAATAAAAATATAGAGCAGGGATAGCTCAGTGGGGAGACCAACAGACTGCAATACAGAGCGTCTCGGGTTCGAACCCACGTCGCGCACCTCTGACTTTCGGAAGTTATATGACTTTTCAAAATGATGTGCGTATTGATTGACAATTATCGCCTGATCCGTGCCTCGTAGAGCACGTTAAGCCGTTGGTCCCGGCTGCCATGAACGTCTATGGCAGTCGTTATTGGGAGAGTGTCGACACAAAAGTTCCCACTGGGTCGAAGTGTCGCCAGTCTGCACTGACTGGGCCGGGCCCCACATAAGATAAGATAATAAAAATATTGTACTTTATTTAATAAAAGACAATTTCCGCACACGTATTAATTTCTGTATTGCGGGGTACTTTACGAACATTCAAACAACAAAAAAATATCTAGGCGCTTAACAAGTATTTGTGGTTTAAACAAATGTTTGTCCAGCGTAGTATTCGAACTCATTACACTCAGCGTGATGGCGATGGTGAGGCGACGGTTTAAACCACTACGCCTCTCGTGCAATCTTGAACTTTAACTATGTTTAGGTCTCTATGGAGTTTATGTTTGCAGCGAACTATGAAGTCTCGGGTTCGATTCCCCAAACGGTCAAAGTGCTTTCCACGTCTTCTGTCAAGGAATTCTAATTGGCATCAATTCGGATAGTATTAACACCGATTTATAACGTGACATAAATTATTTTAGGAATGTTGGCGCGATGTACCTCTGCTTACCCATGTAGCTTACAACCGTGATATTAAGTTATGTATATATTTAATTCGCCTGTACTGATTTTGATGGGACTCAAAGAATCTGATACACTCTGTTTTCTTTCGTCCCCAGATCAACATGGAAGCGAATTTACACACATATGTAAGTAGATATACAACATATAAACATAAATATATAAGTAATATATAAATATATATACACAGTATAGTCCCCTATATATATTTCCTGTATAGTTTTATATATTATTATATATTCTTTTTAATTTAGCTCTATAATGTTTCCAACTCACTGTCTTTGAGTTCGGAAGCCTACAAGCTGGCAGCTCAGGAAACATAAAAGTACACTCTCTTCCAACTCAACAAATTGTATATAGTAATAAATATAATATATATAAATATAATGTAAGAATTACAGAATATAGGTAAACGTAACATAAACAGACGTACATATATAAAACTTTTAGCACAGGTGAAAATAAGATATTTTTAAGTAATATAATTTTTTTCTTAACTTGGCTCAAAAAAAAAATGAGAGCGATACACTTATACTTTGACAGTTATATTTAGGTTCCACGTATTCGAAGTCAAGTATGGTATAGATTGATAAAAGGTATCAATTAAATCTAATAATGTCCTCCAGACCGAATTTCGGCTACGGCGGCCAGTCTTAACGGAGACTGGCCAACTACGCAGGAGATATTATAGTGCACAAGCGTATGCGCAAACACAAGTGCACTCTCTGTTCCCTAACTCTCATGATCCGATGGCACGTTAATCCAACACGACTGGAGAGAGATCAGGCGCAGGACCAACGGCTTTACGTGCTTTCCGAGGCACGGGGGTGACTAACCCGCAAACTTCCTAACTTCCGGCTGTTATACAATAACTTTTTGTTGGCCCGACCCGGGATTCGAACCCGAGAACTCATGCACAGCAGTCGCATTCACAACCGCTGCGCCACGGAGGCAGTTAAATATAGATACTACTTAAACAATTTGCATGCTAACAACTATCTTAAAACGTTTAAAATAACTAAGTACGAGTATTACTAATTAATTAAATTAAAATCTTCATCTTCTTTTCGTATGGTTAGTGGCCAACCTGTTGTCAAGAGTTGTTCAAGCTGCCCGTAGGCCTCTGACATGGCTTAACAACTGCTGTCAATTTGACAACAACCGGGACCCACTTTTTACGTGCCCTCCGAAGCACGGAGACGCTCAGATGAAATACCACTAAGCGGTCACCCATCTATAGACTGACCGCACCCGACGTTGCTTAACCTCGCTAATCGTTTACCGATCAGTGAGTGCAACTGGCTATGAGCGCCTCAAATTTAAAATTATAATAATGTAAATATACATTTTAAATTTATATAATACTAGATTTCGCCCGCGACTTCGCTTGCGTAAATGTAGGTTAGGTTAGAAACAGTATTTTTTTCTGGATGTATTGTACCCTATGTCCGTCTGTACCTCTGACATAGTGTGACATGATGATTGGTTGTGTAGTTAAGGCGTGAAAGCGTAAAAAACAAACATAAACAAACAAACTCACATTCGCATTAGGCAATTACCTTATTTTGGTAATCTATGAATAATAAAAAAAATTGACGGCCTCGATGGCGTAGTGGTTTGCGTAACCGACTGCCACGCCTGAGGTCGCAGGTTCGATTCCCGCACAAGTCAAACATTTGTGTGCATGAACATGGATGTTTGTCTTGGTCTGGGTGTTTCTATATATAATATGTATGTAATTACAAAAAAAAAAAATGTTTATCCATTGTTTAGTACGCATAGTACAAGCTCAGCTTAGTTTGGGCTAGACGGTGTTGTGTGTATGTGATAGAATATTATTATAAAGAATAAAAGTTAAATGATCAATTCGATGAAAACCGCCCTGCAAAATAATCCTTTTAAAAAGATTTATGTACTCTTATGGCGAGTTTCACAAAATTGAGTAAATGTAATCCGAAATCTAAATCCAACGCTGTCTCTCTCTTGTTAAAGTAAAAAGTAAGTGACGGCGCTAATATAGTCTTATGAATAAATAGTACTTGTAGATTATGAAACGGGACTTTAAAATTATGAAATCAATTAGTGTTGTTTTACCTGAAAAAGGTAATGACCTCGAGTGTTTTGTACTTTTAGTTGCTCTATCTCTCTTACACCCACGCGAGTTGACTATGACAGCTTTAATCAAAATCATTGGCTTCGTTTAGCATGTCCGTGAGCGTGTCGAACAAACAAATCAAGAAAGGTCAGTGATGCATTGTTATTCGCATAATTGCATTTAAATGACGTCCAAATACTGTTATGTATAACCTGATTTACTTTGTAAAGTTTAAGGGTAACGCACGCACGCACGGAGCTGTCAATACGCACGAATATAATTGGAATACAATCGTTAATATCATCGCTTAATCTGTAAAGTCATAGAATACCAGACATTATTAAAAGACTGTTGTACTGCGACTCAATAGCTTAGAAATAAAATCCGAGCTAAAAGTAAATAAATTTTGTCTCGGACTGACTGCATATGGATATGACAAAAGTATAACAACGCGAGCTGTTGACACTTTTTGGCGAAGCAATATTAATAGAGTTGACAACTACGATTGAAGATGAAAAGTATTTCATATGCTAGTCCAGTTTGTAGTATACCTTCGTGCCAAATTTCACCCAAATTAATTTAGCAGTTCTTCTGTGATTCAGTAACAAACATCCTAATATATTGTTACATAAAAATATTAGGAAAGCAAGCAGGATATTCCTACTGGTCAGTAATCAGATCACACGGTAAGACTTTATTTTTAAACCACGACCTCATTGCAGGTCATCTCGTGATTCTTTGTTTGTTTAGAAAATACAGAATTAAAGACTAAATTTGGCCTTTGGGAGGTAATGGCTGAGAGAAGTAAGAGTGTCGGATTAAAGCGCGAGCCAGAGGCAAGTCATGGCAAAAACCAGAGAGATGTAACTTTATTGTACTTTATTTATTGTATTACTATTAGAAATTACCTCCTCTATTTAACGTTAACATTTTGTGTGTGTGTGCGTATGAGTGTATAACAATCCTGCCTTTAATATTTTGCTCGAAAGGGCTCAAAAGCGCACTTTGGATGCGCAGGGTTCGTAGTATTAGCTTCTTCTGCTGTATAGTTAAAATCGCATTGGCCATAAGATATCTAATGTATATTGTTCCGATATGTATTGTTTTAATTTCAAAGTAGAAGAAAATAGTACCGATGTATTGAATTTCTCGAAGTATGTGTCCGCTAAGATGTTATCTTAAACTAACGAGAGATGTGATGCAAGAATGAAGAAAATTACGTGAAAAGATATATCATGTAATCGGAAATCTATGCCTGCGAGGAACAGACATGAGTATACGAGCTAGTAGGCCTCTTGTACACGCTAAGAAATTTCACCGTGTCTGCTACAGGTAGGACCAATTCATCATGTACACGATAAGAATGTTGTCGGATCTAGGCACGAAAACTTATCGTGTCTACTGCAGACAAGACGAATAGGAACGTGTAAACGATAAGATTGTTTTCGGGCAGTCGTGTGTAGGGTGTAATAGACTAGACAAGTCTGTTACTAATTTTCGTTTGTTTGTGAAGAAAATGTTAACTACGTCCACACAAATAAACGTACAAAAACTACCTGAACCACCTCACCTACCCTGCCCCCTTCGCACCGCAGCACAACTTCGCGCGTCGTGTCTAGCGCAGACAAGATTTTTTTCTTGGTTAGCGCCGAAGCAGTGTTCACAGTTCGTGTGTAAAAACGACACGAATTCTTGCAAAGGCCCCGCGACTTTTCTTAGCGTGTACTAGAGCCCGTATTATATAACTTTGTACCACAGGCATGAGTATGCAAAACCAGATTACGATAAACAATAATCAATTATTTAATACGCACATACCAAGAGTTATGTGACGTGGTATGTAATTTGAGACTTCTACATGGCAGTCCATTGATTACCCTATTAGATTATTGCTGGTCATTATGCAAAGCATATATAAATATAATATGAGTTCAAAATGTCAAACCATTTTACGCTTTGCTCCCTGTCTAATTCTATACTTTTTTATGCAACAAAAGTTGTATTCATACTATAAATCGTCAAGCTTCATTGCACGAGACAAAAAATCCAAAGCAAACGGTCGGCTAGGTCGTTCAATTATGTGTTAACTGCACCCAATCACAGGTTAACTGGCGCTGCTAACTGCACTTTTAATATTTAACTGTATTGTGTGCTTGCAGACAACGCCACTGAAAGTTTCCAACTGTTGTTGGACAGTTGCTCGCAACTTCACTTTAGATTAATTTCTTCAAATGAAGTAACTTACTCTCCCATATTTGTTAGTGGTCGATTTCAATAGATTGGGCAAGGCTAAGCATTGATTTTCTATTAAAGATGTTCATAGTATAAACTAAACAAATTAAAAATGTCAGTGGAATTAATGCTATGATAGAATTGAATCACTTTTAAATAGCGCTCATAGCCAGTTGCACTCACTGATCGGTAAACGATTAGCGATGTTAAGCAACGTTGGGTGCGGTGACCGCTTAGTGGTATTTCATCTGAACGTCTCCACGCTTTGGAGGGCACGTAAAAAGTCGGTCCGGGTTATTGTTAAATTGACAGCAGTCGTTAAGCCATGTCAGAGGCCTACGGGGGCGGCTTGAACAACTCTTGACAACAGGTTGGCCACTAACCACACGAAAAGAAAGAAAGAAAGAAGAAAGAACTTTTAAATTCAGACAGATTATAATTTGGTTGATGGATAACTTAAGTTTGACGAGAGAATACTTTTTTAGGTAAGTGTTTCGGCTTTTATACGTATAAGAAGCTGTCATCGATGTCTGTTCTGTGCCAATTGTTGGATTACCATACATGAAAGTTGATGTGGCTATTAGAGTAATTTTATCGCCCATAATTGTTTGATACGTACTAGGGTGCAAAGTAGTCCATACCACGTGGTGGCTTTTCCAAAGACAACATAAACCAGTTGCTGTTTTTACACATAGACATTATCTGACAAATGTATTTAAGAATATTGTCCTTGTATATAAACTGTCTCACTGTTGGGCAGGGCCTCTTATCAGTCTAAAAAGGGTTAGACCATAGTCCGCAACGAAAGCCGGGCGGGTTGGCAGACATTACATATCTTTGAGAACATTATGGAGAACAATCAGACATGCAGGTTTCCTCACGATGTTTTTCTTCATCGTTACAACAAGCGCTAATTATAATAATAATAATATAATAATATTCTATCACATACACACAACACCGTCTAGCCCAAACTAAGCAGAGCTTGTATTATGAGTACTAGACAATGGATAAACATACATATATACTTTTTTTTTGTAAATACATACATATTATACATAGAAACACCCAGACCAAGACAAACATCCATGTTCATGCACACAAATGTTTGAATTGTGCGGGAATCGAACCCACGACCTCAGGTAGGCCATCGAGGCCTAATTAATACACGCGTAACTTCGAAAAGTCAAAGGTGCATGCCTTGAGATTGAGCTTGAGACGTCTGCGGAGAAGTCCAACAGTTTCCTACTAAGTTATCGCTGTCTATCTGACAACACAATTCTTGAGGATAATTACGACAATTTACATCTCTTTGAAAACATATTTGTAGTTTATGATGACCGAAGTTGTGTAGCGAGCCATAATTTGCCGCACGGGTACTGTATTCAACTGATATCTAAAAAGGTTAGGAAAATAGTTTGTGCAATTTGCATTCGATAGGACGTAATTTACTTCCACAACACGGAACTAACTTCGAGACCCCTCTTGACATATTATATACGAACTAAGTGTGCCAGCTACAAATGCACAGGCGATGCAGATAGCATATTTTATATTGTCAAACTTACGGTACTGTCTGAGCTCAGCACCAGTCGTCACTTAAAAAGAACTTATTACTTTTATATATACATTAGAGTAAGGTAACGAGATATCACTAATAGAGCCTTACTTTTTCTTATATTCATATTTAAAATATTAATTACTTCGCTATTTTGAAATCAATGATACTGTTAGCACAAAAAGGTGTCTTTTGATTGCTATTAGCTTATGTGAGTAAAATAATGTACAAAAGCAAATAGGCAACTACTCTATTATGGCAGATCCTCATTGATGCATTAGTCTCATACAAATGAGTTATTCAATACCAATTTAACGTTTGAGGTGTTTCGGCTAAGTTTATACACGTTAAATAAACAAACACATCCTGACAAGATATTGAATCGTTTCTAAAT
The DNA here is from genome assembly GCA_963564715.1 of Catocala sponsa. NCBI lineage: Eukaryota > Metazoa > Arthropoda > Insecta > Lepidoptera > Erebidae > Catocala > Catocala sponsa. Next base: position 7,039,947 of record OY751326.1, read on the forward strand.
TAGGCCGTCTAGACGCGATGAGCTCTGGCTATCAGTCAGAGCGGTTTGGAACCAAAGCCTAGTGTCACGCGGACTTACATGCATCGACAGTTTGCGGTGCGACTGGCGGCGGGCAGCGGGGCTGACAAACTAGCGATTTTAGGGTATAAAGGTTTAATATATGTATAATAATCAAGGGGTAATACTTGTGTTAAACTTTAAGGATATGATTTTTATGAGTACGTAATAATGTCCAAGTTGTAATGTCTGGTTCTTTGGTCAGATTAGAACCTTATAATATTTTAATATAGGGGTGTGTTTGTCACTTAATCACACATAAACTGTTGAACAGATTTGAATTTAATTTATCATGCATATTAGACTGTATCCTAGATTACGAAATTGGATGCTTTTTGTCGTGGTAATTTGTTTTTGAACAACATTTTAGATCGGAATATATAAATATATTGCCTTGCTCGAGGACGTCGTGTCTATTAGCAACTTAATATGTATAGTATATCTAATCGATCAATATAGTGTAGTTACCAATTTATTACAGTTATGTATTTAAGATACTCTTTGAGTTAAATCATGACAGATTTGGTGAGCTTAGCTGGCCTGTTTAATTTAAAACGTTAGATAGAAAGGTGGAAGGAAAGTGAAGAAATTAAATACTACTACAAAAATAAGTAAGACACCCTTGGTCCCGTCCTAGATTCCAGTCCAGCCACCTCATAGCTCATCGCGAAAAAAGGGATGATCTGTCTGATAATGGAGGGTGACTTCTACTGCAGTGCTTTGAAGGGAGATATAATATAGTCGTATATACACATACATTACTCTTCCCCAGCTCAAATAGCTAGGGAACCTCAGCGCAACGGATTTGTTGGCAACAAGATATAACCAGGTTAGGTTATGCACGATGTTATACGTCCCAGTTTGAATACACTGGCTTCTTCAAACCCGTAACTTTATTCTATCATATGCACTGTCGAGTTACTAAGTAACAAAGCAATTCAACTGCTTTCATGACTTATGAAGTACTTACGTGCACGGATGGAGCAGAAGTTTAGACGGACCCATAACTAACGCCAATAGTTCGCGCTTTGAGGGTTCAATCACCATCAGAATCTGTGTTCTACAAATAGTGATTTCGTGTATGGATGCTTCTCGTTAGTTGTTAGCATGTTTGTAAATGCCTCCGACAAACAAACAGAAAACAAGTCCAAGGCACATTTTTCTTACATCTCTTGATTAGTCACCGAACCAACCACTATAAAATCATTTAATCACTACTGACTAGATTCGCTCTTTCATATATAGAGATGCGAGATGGTATAAGTCAAACTCAACATGGATTCCTTAGATGACGATCGACTACCTCTAACTTAGCCATATTTAGTGATTATGTTCTCTGCAATATGGCCAGCGAGCAGGTTGACGTGATCTACACTGATTTTGAAAAGGCTTTCGATCGTGTGGATCACGTCATACTGCTAAATAAACTTCAAAACCTCGGAATCCATGGTGATCTACTTAGATGGGTTAGTTCCTATTTAACCAATCGTGCGCAGGCTGTTGTGGTTAGTGGGTTTAGGTCGGCTTTTAAATATTCCCTCTGGTGTACCTCAAGGGTCCCATCTTGGTCCTCTCTTTTATTGTGCCTATATACACGACGTTAACTCATGCTTTAAATATGCCCATCATCTTTCATATGCAGATAATATGAAAATATATTTGCGTATCAACTCTAAAATCAACTGTGAACTTATACAACGTGATCGTGAACGTGCACTGTATGCTTACTAAGTACATACTTAATAACATCACAATTAATATTTCAAAATCTCAATGCATTAGTTTCAGTCATTCTAAGAAACTCGTTAAATACTCATATAAGGTTGACAATGAAGTGATTGAGATGACTGAAGTGGTTAAAGACCTGGGATTAACTCTAAATTCCAAGATGCTCTTTCCGCAGCACACAGATAATGTCATTAATAGGGCTTCTCGTAACCTCGGGTTTGTCATACGTACTTGCGCACCCTTTAAAAACTGTTACAGCGTAAAAATGGTTTACTATGCCTATGTTCGGAGCATTTTGGAGTATTGCTGTCCCATCTGGTTCCCTCAATACAAGACATACACTGATAGACTGGAGAGCATTCAGAAACGTTTTGCAAAGTTCCTTAACTATAAATCTAAAAGGCGCCATGAATCTTATTTTGATGACTGTAAGCTCTATAATATGCTTTCACTTAGTAATAGGCGTACAATGTTAGATATGATTTTACTCTATGATATCTTGCATTGTAATATAGACTGTATCGACTTAGTTTCAAAAATTAACTTTAACGTTCCTTGTAAGCGCACTCGTAATACCAAATTATTTGATGTCCCATTTCGTCGTGCCAATTATAGAAGAAATGTGGTTATGACGAGGTTGCCACGAACTTACAATACTAGTTCCTCCAATATTGACCTATTCCACCTTTCTAAAAGTAGCTATCATGTGCATATCCTGCAATCTGTTGTTGGTTGTTAACTTGTGGTATTGCTTGGGTCTAGTAATTACTACTGATTGATTGTTTGTCTCTGTATTTAATTTGTTACCGCTAAACATGCCAGGAAACTCTGTAATTGGCTTAAGTGTAACCTTTTGTTATAGGTGGTACTAGCAATAAATTCTGCGATAAGCCTAGTGTTTAAGGCGTTGTTTAATATTGCTAGTGCTATCTAATTTCTTATTCATGTGTATAGAAAACAAGCTATTGAGTTTCTAATAAATAAATGCCAAAAAATAGGTGAAAATTCATAGAAATGGGTGGAATCTATTCTCTCTATCCGCTTCTACTCCATATTTGTCTACGAAATAAAAAAGCACATAATTTTAGTCGTTTCATCGCCCACATCGATAAAACAACTGACAAAAGATCAAATACCAACCTCAATATAAAATAAACGCTTTGCGTTTACGTCCGCTGTCACTGAGACCTGACCCTCATTACCCATTCTGAGTGTGGCGATACTGACATGACGTCATGCCGTCCACCCGGTTTAGCTTCTGAATTAGACCAGCCGGTATTATTCTCTAAATCGTTAAACGGCCTATATGCGGAGTCTGATGATATCTGTGTAGTGATTATCTTGATGCGCCCGGATCGTTTCGTTGTATATGGAATTATATATGCATGGATATTGCACGGTTCGGACATATAGCCATATTAATCACTTGTGTGTTGAGATGAGCGGTCTATCAGACCGTCAGTTCAGTTATGTGTCTAATAAAAATAAGTTTGGGGTTGAGTTTGGGCTTCTGGGTGGTTTTAAATCACCGGCGTTAATAGTGTTAATTTTAATAGCTATGTCGGTTTAGTGAAAGTTTATAATCAACCAAATATCTGTTATATCTTCACATACATAAGATATGTCTAAAAAAGTAGGCTTTTCTATTGCCTGCCGTGACGTCATACTGCTACAGACTTTCTCTTCACAGAAAACCAAACGACACTTTGCCTTAGAATTATATCTTGTACTGGGATCGAACTTACTATCACTGTGCCATGAAGGCATTAATTATAAATTACAAATAGAGAGAAATAGAACTTAAACTAAACATTTTGTTCAGGCAGATAATACCAAAGTAATACACATAATTATGATTTTACGGTATTAGTGCCTGTATGAGCCATACCTATGCAATCAGCTTTTACGAACAAAATAAACTTTAAAGCATCAATATTATATCAGCTCGAATTAAAACTTACATACAAATAAATTTACAATACTAGCTGCGCCCCGTGGTTTTACCCACGTAAGTTCCGATGCCGTGGGAATATCGGGATAAAAAGTAGCCTATATGTTAATGTCTCTAGCTATATACCAAGTTTCATCGCAATCGGTTCAGTTGTTTTTGCGTGAAAGAGTAACATATCCGTCCTCATAAACTTTCACATTTATAATATTAGTAGGATAGAATGAAAACTTATTAAATACTAGCTGTTACCTGTGACTTCGTCCGCGTAGATTTTAACTAAAAAGTGTTTGTCTCCGCGGAACCCTATTCTTTTTCTAAAATCAAAGCAGCCTAAGTTACTCCTTATAACATCAGCTATCTGCCAGTGAAAGTCCCGTCAATTATTATTTGATTTGCTCATCGGTTCAGCCGTTTCGGAGATTAGCCTGAACAAACAGACAGACAGACAAAAAATAAAAAAATAGATGTTTTCGTATGGGTACCTTATATACTTTCATATGCATTAGATAAAAAGCTGTTATTTTGACATTACAAACAGACACTTCAATTTTATTTATTTGTATCGATGTATAGATATAGATTGTGACTTTATAGAAACAATTTATATAATTATATTTTTTATACTTAGTCATTATTTCTGTTCTTCGATTTGCTCATTGGTGTGTTAGGCCAGGTGCTGCTTATAAAACATTGGCAGTATGAACAATGTCACAATTCATAGTAACCATAATAAATAATTTATTGCAAGTTTATTCACAAAGGTCGACTACATAAAATATGGAGCTATATGGAATATAGACAAATCCACGTCATATAAAAATTCGCGTACAATTATTTGCTGATTTATAGACCGAGACATAAGTCGATTAACATTGCGAGATTTTGAATTGCTTTATCATATACATATAGTAATTCCTCGTCTTTTACTGCAGTAACACTTAAAAGATAGTTATCTTAATCAAAATTCATTACTATCTCGTGTCACGGTGTTTGTGGCCCTCCTCCGAAACGGCCTGACCGATTGTATGAGATTTTTATATATATTTGGTAGGTATGAGAGTAGGTTGTAAAGTATATTTCATACCGCTAGGTTCAGCTAGTAGATCTATAATGAGTAAATTTTCTTGCCTAAAATAGCGTTACAAAGATTAATGTTCAGTTCCGCTGCATCAACGAGACAAGCAGTTCTTTTTGGATCCCGGTTCTAACTGAAACAGTAAACAAGGATATCTTAAAATCAAACTTGAGTCATTTGATTGTCTGGTACTAATTCAATTCAGCAATTGACAGGCCTTTTATTTTGCACATTACGCATCGAAATATTCCGATCCTATATTTACATAGTTTATATTACATTAAATAGTTGTGATATAATTCTTATGATGCCTGTGAACGACGCAAGTACAAAACAGGCTACATGCGCAATCTACTCGCACGGGCTACATATACAAGTTATCATACAGTGTATTTGCGTGGATGGCACGTGTCGGTTGTTTAGATAGAATATACATACTACGCAAGTGCCTCAAATTGCACATATAACGGTCTCGTATACGAAGAAACTTTCATCAACATTTGTTTAACAGATTACTTGTTAATGCATAACAAACAGTTACTTTTGTATATATAATATTAGTGTGGTATAATGCACGCTTCTGTACTCTAATAGAGAAACGTAGCTATCACTAAAGCTCATACAAAAACAATGCGGATTCGTGCATTGCAACTAAACCAAAACTAACTCGTGCATACTCATAGCGAACATTCTCGGAGAACAATGGTGACGCATCAACTTCAGCCGTTACCAAAACCTATTAAGTTCAAGACGTGGTTATTTTAATAAATGAGCGCCTGTAAGGCCAAACTTGAAATTAACTTGGTGCCCACGGGACGTTATATGAAAGGCATGAATAGTCTACGTGCCGTACCTATTGTTAGGTGCTTTCAACTTGCTTCGAAACTTGCCAGGATTATGCCTGGTTTGAGCTCCTTTTTGCAAGGTATGGCTCTATGAGAGTTCCTTGAAGTACACCTAAGAGAAATGCTTTCGGTTTGTTCAGTACTGTATTCTGAAATTAAAAAGTCACCTTTATAATATGTTCACTACGTTACTTATCAATTTGCATTTGTATATAGAATATAATATAAATATAAGTTTATTAAGCCTGGGCTGGGCCTATAAGAGCTTCTTGAAGTAAACTTGAGTAATTTTATATGTCTTCGTTCTCAAATGTTCATATTTTATATACAATAAATGACATTGGTGCATCTCTATTTTCTATTTAATTTTAATACAAGAAGTTTTAGAATCATTGCTTTTTATAAAATTCAACACCTACCTGAGAAACATATTTTCTCGAAATTCTTATGTTTTAAAACAGCTATTGCAATCGCAAAACATGATTCGTTTCATATTTAACATAATGTGCACGATCGAAGTTTAAAAGCAAATTGAAAAATCACAACACGTTTTTTATGAATAAATAAAATTATGAATAAATAAAGTTAAAAAATTACGATCATGCGAGAGCTTCACAACATTTTATCGAGTTCCTGGTAAACGTTTTAAAGTATACCGTATATTTTTATTTGTACACACAGTTCAATTATATGTCATGCATAGGTTACTTATGTTGGTTTCATAGATATGTGTTACATTTTCATTTACCTATAATTCAAGTAATATATTTAGTATGCTGTGCCCAACAGGGTCCACAATTGATACTTAGCTATAAGTCTACCATCTATTATTATTACATACTACATTGTGGCAAAGCAATAAAAATTTGAATTTGAATTCGAAGTTTACAACCTTTGCTAGAAATTTTCCATCACGAAACTTAATCACATTTTTCTTGTCTGGTAGTGAAATTCGCGTCGTCACAGGCTGTTATAAATGTAAGCGTATATGGTATAAGATCTTAAGACAAGCCAGTCATGTGTATATAGAGTGACATTCTTAGCTGGACTGTCCTAATTAGCAAAACTAACCTAGTTTGATGTTTGGAAATACCATCAAGATATCTTCTTGAGTATTCAAACTGAATTTACAGGTATTTTTCAAAAGTAAAGTAATAATCGATAAAATAATGTCCAAGAGGAAATAACTGCAAGATTTGCTACTTACTCAATAATCATAAAAAAACTTTATGAAAGGTGGCTTTAAGACGGTATGAGTATAATGGAATTGGGCAGGACATGTCTACAAAATGCATCGTTATACAAATGGACAAGTTTTGCAACTTCTAAGGTCGGCATCAAACTATAGGTACACAGCTTAGGTTAAAAAAACTACTGTTAACACCTTGTTGAGACTAAAGCACAATAATATTATGTATTTTAAATTATAGTTTAAAGGGCATCATAGAGTTAACAAGTTTGTTTAAAATATACCATTTTGATATTAGCTAGGTACACAGATTGACATATTCTATAAGCAATTAGTCTATACTCTCTTTGGAGTGAATCTATAACCAATGAGAAGGCTTAAGTTTATGATTATTTTCTACTTATTTGTGTTGTTATGTGACCGAGCCAACCACGAACGATTTCACTTCTGGTTTACTTCAGTACGATGTGGCACGGCAGTGATGTGTCAATGACGGCTTTTTTCACCAATATAATTTAACTATTCATCGTCAACTGTTAAAAATGACAACGGCTTTTGGCCAACCGTTAATTTTAAAGCGTTTCATTGAATTAATGATTCGTAAGCGTCAACTGCTATGTTTTGTTAATTTAATGCGCGTGAACGTTTTCGTTAATATGAATATATTGTTTTCTTGATATACAATTTTTAATATTGTTCATGTTGGCATACCATTTCTCTTGAGGTTGTTGTTGATTATTTTATCCCAGAATTTAAACGTATTTAGTTATAGATAGTACTATTACTATATACTACTTTGACAATACATAAGTAATCTACAGAACGCGTGTACTCAAGTTTGAACAACGAGCAGCTTAGTGCAGGCATGTACATCGTTTAAATCAAATTATAGTTAAAATCAAATATAGTATCCTAACTAATATTATAAAAGCGAAAATGAGTTTGTTTGTTTGTTTGTTACCTTTTCACGCCTAAATCACTCAACCGATCATCCTGAAATTTTCTATATACGTTGACAGGTGTACAGAAACGGACATAGGCTACCTTTCATCCCAAAAAAAATACTGTTCCCGAGGAAAACAACAAAAACGTTCTTATGATAATAGAAGGTGCCACGTTTTTTTCGAATTATGATTGAATTATATTATTATACAAGCAGAGTACAACCTGAATTGATTGTCAAATTTTAAATTAACGCGAGCGAAGCCGCGGGCAAAAGCTAGTATTAAAATAAAGGAATATATTTATTTTCGTATGACGCAACTAAAGTTGGTCACAGTCGGTGCAATGGTTCGCGAATTATATGCGCACTCTACTATTTACATATATTTTTGTCTTTGTTGACCTTCATCTTAATTACGTTCTTATATTAATGTTCATACAATATCACACGGTTACTACTTATAAATATAGATAATATTATTAGCTATCCCACGTAACATTTTCTTGAATGAAAGGTAAGTATGAAAGTGACGACGTGTTTGCAAAATTACATGATGATCGGCCGAGTAGAATAGGCGTGATGCCGTAACAAACAAACTCACATTCGCATTTATAAGGTTAGTTAAGATTGGTTCCATTCTTGGTAGCATGACAGATCGTTCGATAATAAAATCAGCTCTGAAAATATTTTGCCAATTGCCACGTAAATATTCATTTACTAGCTGTTACCTGCGACTTCGTCCGCGTAGATTTTAACTAAAAAGTGTTTGTCTCCGCGGAATCCTATTTTATTTTTCTAAAATCAAAGTAGCCTAAGTTACTCCTTATAACATCAGCTATCTGCCAGTGAAAGTCCCGTCAAAATCGGTTCAGCCGTTTCGGAGATTACCCGGAACAAACAGACAGACAGACAAAAATTTTTAAAATATATGTGTTCTTATAGGTACCTTATATACTTTCATATGCATTAGATAAAAAGCTGTTATTTTGACATTACAAACAGACACTTCAATTTTATTTATCTGTATAGATAATTTACGAAATAGATTTTGTACTTGCACTCCAAAGACGAAAAAAGTTTTAATTACAATCATCTTTTTTCCAGCCTGTTAATTTATTAACAGCAAGTTAAGTAGCTGTTAGAAATAGCTGCTAATTTATTTAAAGATCACATTTAGTTAGCACTTTAATGTATAACATGTTCATTTATTTGACTCGTGTAGCCGTTTTGTGCATTAAGTTGTCATCGAGTGCCAACACGACAGCACATTCTTAATATTCCCGGATGAGAATTGTATTTTCTTATTGCGTTTTATTATATAATAAAAATATTTGGCACGATCGAATTAGGCGATAAAGAAAAGAAAAATAGAAGAGTACCATTGACAGGAGACATCTAAAAGTAGCAATGACAAGGACTTATGCATAGAGTATCGAGGAACAGTGTGACATTAGAGTATTTTATAGTGAAATAATACATAGGTATGTTCAGTTAAAATTGAGCTTATAAGTGACGGTTTTCCGGTAGGTAAAAACGAAGAAACACAATAAAAGTTGAAAGTGAAACCATGGATTACGCTGTCTGAGGAAATCAAAGACAGTTTATAGAAAATCCGATGTTTGAATTGTACGTTGTACAAATTAAATACATAATAGATGCGTTTCTTACACCCGTGATAGGACAAAACTTTTTCAGAGCAATAATAATAATGCAGGAACAATGAATAGTTTGATGAGTTCATGAAAATATTGGGAATATACTAGCAGATTCATATGACTAAGGAAGTAGAAGTATATTGATGATTTAAACTTTATATTCTATTCATACGAGCAGTATCTCGTCGACCAAACCGCATATTAGTGTTTGTACATATTTTTTATGTGTATATTTACGAGTTATCGTTTTTATGGCGCTCGGTCCTCACACCGACTGCCGATGAGGGATTTTTGACCGATTTCTTTATATAATTCCATGAGATTTTATGTTCCAATATAATTTGGCCTTTGCCGACGTTATTACATACGAGTGTAAAATTTTAAAGCGAGTTAATATATTTTTGTTGTCGTTTTTAAGTTATGGATCTGTTTTCTTTTGTGATTTCGATTTAATCGAAGATTACTTAGTTTTGCGTAATTGCAAAATTATTTTTTAGCCTTATATTGATTATTCCATGTTAATATAATAAAATATAGAGTTTACTACCCGAAAGTTGAGCAAATCATGTCACAATAACGTTTAATTGCCATCAACCAGTCTTCAAGACGTAATTATCCTCGAAAATAATTCGAATAATTAGATAATTTTTCATTTTCATATTTGAATTAAGATTTATTCGTCACCACTTCATGACACTCTAGTTCTAACTGAATATTTGAATGCGTGTTCTTTTAAAAACACAAATTATTCAAAGCATACGAATGTCAATCTATTCAAAATTCGAAGCATTTGAATGTCATTTTATTTACTGTATCCGAATAACAAATAAGGTTTATGAATCGGTGACGGTACACCGCAGGCGCTCACATTGATTCCAGATAACGGTAATGCTACGTCTCCTCATATAGATGGCTCTGTCCCCAATTGTAATTATACGTTGTTGCCGATTTGATTGGTAGATATGTACTATATAATTATACACCCCGTTCAAAATAAAGGCCTTCAAAATGGGACTTATTAGCACAAAGTGGATTAAAACTCTTGTGTATTTTAATTATCACCAAATTGATTAACCTATTGAATGGCAGCGGCACACCGGCGCCAGACACAATAAGATTTTCAATACGTCTGTCATTTCAACAGTTGACAGGTTAAACGAAATGTATTGTTTCCTATATTGCTATATTAGTAATGTCCACTGCGTTCAAATTGTTAATGTTATATTCATGTAGGCGGCGCGGCGCTGTCTATAATAATTTTGACAACTCAGTAACATTAACTTCAGCTTAAGTGCAAAGTGTGATCGGCGGTGCAGGCTTACTGTCCGTACGTAGGTAGGTACGTAGTGAAGCTTTCGTTAGCAACTCCCTGAGTTGCGGGTGGTGAGCGGCTTTATTGCTTCGGTACCTATCTGGAGAATAAGTAGTGTCACTTGGGCATGAGGTAGCTCGCTTACGAGAACCGTCTCTGAGGTTAGTATGGAGACTCGAGATTTGGGGACAAGACCTGTCTATAACTGGTCCCGGAAGGTGCTCTCGGGCAGTGGAAGGTACAGCGGCTCTCCTAATATAACCTTGCAGGTTGGTGTAGGGAAACGTTATATCATAAACTGGACTATTCGTAGATAAAGGGGAATGTCCGTACGTAGGTATTACGTAGAAATGTAATAAATTATATGTATATAGATAACTTACCCATACATATATGTACAAATAATGTCCTTCTATAATCTCCTATAACTCTCTTACAATCTGGTTGTAGACGAACAGGTCATAAATGACCTGTTCGTGAGTTCTTAGACGTCAAGTCGGACAAAGTGTTTATGGGTTTTGTTGTCAAGAAGTTCTCAAAATCAGCACGGAGTGTGGATCTTTGCGCGGTTGTAGCCTCGCTCTTTATCCTGCGGACCCTAGAATCAAGTTTAATGAAGTGTAGGTATAATACACTTGTTTCTATTTCTTCGGATAATACCCTTGAGCTATATTCCTTGATCTATATTCTTTGAGCTATATTACTTGAGCTATATTCTTTGAGCTATATTCTTTGAGCTATATTCTTTGAGCTATATTCTTTGAGCTATATTCTTTGAGCTATATTCCTTGAGCTACATTCCTTGAGCTATATTCTTTGAGCTATATTCCTTAAGCTATATTCTTTGAGCTTTATTCCTTGAGCTATATTCTTTGAGCTATATTACTTGAGCTATATTCTTTGAGCTATATTCCTTGAGCTACATTCCTTGAGCTATATTCCTTGAGCTATATTCTTTGAGCTATATAGCTCCTAACGCAGCACAGCACCTTAGACAAACACCATTTCTTTCCACACGTTTTCTGAAATGGCTAATAGTGGGATCTTTAATGATCTAATCAGAATGATACCTGAGACAACTTGACGATCATACGTACCTACATACATAGATTCACGCCTGACCTTTGTCCAGAACGCCTCCGATATGATCGAGAAACGTTCGCCTAGGTTTTCCTCTTGCGACTGTTCCATTCACACTAGCCTTATAAACCTTCTTAGTCAGTCTTTCCTCGTCCATTCTTTCTACATGCCTAAACCAGCGATGACTATCAAACGTATCAAATTCTTTCAAAAGCAATAAAAGCTTACAGAAGACAGTATCACACTAATATTTTCCATTTACTCACAACATGTTGCAGTTCAAATGACGTATATAATCAGTTTAGACGCTGAGAGCTCCAATGTGTCAGTATAGTATCGAGCAGTACCCTATAATATTATTCTCGGGACAATATCATTACATCTACTGCAAGCTCAAGTAAAAGAAAATTATTACTGATTGTTAGTCTAACGTTTAAGATATGCAGTAGATTATTGTCGTCGGTCTTTTGGCGTAAATATGTGTTTATTCTATCAGTACCTAGATAGTGAGGTGGGGGGATCAATACTCAGTTTAGGCTACATTTTATTACGTTTTTATATTAGACAAGTCTAATTTATAGATTCGGTTCCTGATACTTGTCCTAGCATAATCAGGCAAAGCATATATTATTATTATTATCCTAACGAAATGTGGATAAACTAAACCTCAATCTACCATCTCAAAGAAATGCAGCTGTAAGTCTGTGTAATTTTAAGACATATCACTATCATTAGGAATATTTTCTGTATTAACAAACATTAAAAGAACGCACACAATTAACATCCAAACACGGAACAAATATTTGTAAATCGAAATTTTCCATGTGGGTTGGTAACAAAACTCGATTCACGTTATCAAATTTTTGAACCATGTTCGTTCGTCTTACCACTCGGCGCTGATGACTACCTAAACCATTGCGCTATCCGTGCAGCCTTTAACTAAGCCTTGATAATAAAATAAACTACATAATGAAATCAATAAAAAGGTAATTTATAAAGCTTGCCCGATACTCAGCATAACATCCACGTGGCAAATCTATCTACAAACGTTATGAATGAGTAATGTGTTTGAGCTTCCAGTCGTTAAGAATGATAGGACGCATTGTATCATAAGCTTTATGCAGAATAGCAGATTGAATATCTTGAAAAATAAAACGACATATGTGCCATTGGTATTTATGTACAAATTTGAACGGTATTGTCAAATTTTAAAGATGAATTTCGAATGACATGTTGAGGCACTTTGTGCATTTGAAGTGGCTTTGTGTTTACTTACGCTAGATTATCGATTTTAGTTTAACGTAAAGTTATAAATCTAGAGTTAGGTAATAAGGTAATGACGTACGACTAATGCCTGTAGTTGAATCTCTTGAAATATTCATTTAGACTAAACAACCACTGCGTCGACATTAGCTTCAATCTCCACACTAAACAAAAACTGTTCGGCGTATTCTTGTGTTTGATATCAGTACCACCAAATAACAATTCCATCCTCGTGGCTCTATTTAAAATCGTAGTAAAGAATATGTTTATTTATATTATTTATGTCGGATGGGACGTGCATCTGCACATATTTACATTTTAATTGTTTTAAAAAACATCTTTTTACTTACATATTTTTATTTACTTTTTGTTAAACCCGCATTCTATAATAATATTTTGATCATGCATGTCATGATGGTACAAAAATAAAAATCCTTTCATTTCATTTCATTATTTTAGAAAATTACCCACCGGCTTTCGCGTTCTAAATTTTTCTACATAAAAACCTGAAGTGCCGTATTTAACATAAATTAGGATAATTTAATTTAGCAAGGATTAAAAATATGTTCATAGCGTTCATTCTTTGAGACCTAAACATCTTTGCAAATTTCTAAGCCATGCATTGATATGTCCGTCAGTCAGTTTCCTGTTTTTAGGTATAGATCGGAGACGTGCCTAGGATTTTAGAATAAGGCAAGGTCCAATGTATTATCTTTTAACAGTGAATATATGGTTATCTATCTTGGTCCCTTTTTATTGTTCAATTTCACTTGCATATAGAGAGCTCGCCAAGCGCTGTAAAAGCATTTTAGTGGTAGATTGTCTCGGTGACGCAGACGTTATAAATGCCACTGTTGTGCTTGAGATTTCGAGTTCGATTTTGTGTCTTTAACCCCGCAATACATGATTTACGCTTAGAAGGGAATAGACTTTATGTAAGTATCTGTACGTAGTCCGTGATTGCGCCCCTTGGACGTCAATAGACTCGTTGCCTATTAGGAAAAGAGTAGAGTACTACTAGACTAGACCTAAAATTAAAGCTGATGCAAAATGGGTGCCATACACCTTTACTATCCTTTGCAACTATATTCGATAGTTTTACGCATATAGCATATTTCTGGCGGCTTTTCGTCTTAAATGTAGGTATTGGCCAAGGTATGGCTTGGCCCACGTGTTGTTCAGTCCAAGGTATCGATTGCGATGGCAAATTATCGGTACTGTGATTATAATGGCTGGCTTCCATAGGCCACATTGTCGCTCTCACGGTAAGTCACGCACGTTAACAATTACTTGGCCGTTCTACAAAGGGTTCGGCGTTTTCGGGTCTCGGTAGGCTACATGTCAACATTTTTAGGTTAGCCGTCGTTTTTAAAGTAAGTATCATATTATAAGCCTACAATATACTTACCTATCCATTTAAAAAGACAACTTTCATACTATCCTCCAAATAAAATTCTTATGTCGCGAGGCACTTAAAAATAACGGACTTAATGAACACTCAGATTCGGAAGTACTGCTCGTGGATCACACTTATTTTTGTTCCGTGTGGGGACCAAATCCATAGCACCTGGTGCATAGTGCAGTAACCGTTTAAAGCACTATGCCATGCGTGCATTTAATATCAATTATAGTTTTGATATGGGGACTGCTAATGTCGTCATATTGTCGTAGCAATAGGTAACATAGCTCAGAGAATTAGCAAGCTGACATGGCAGTGGGCTGGCCATATCGCGCGAAGAACCGACAACCGCTGGGGTAAGCGTGTTCTTGAATGGAGACCGCGACTCGGCAAACGTAGTGTAGGACGCCCTCCGACCAGGTGGGATGACGATCTGCGAAAGACTGCAGGCAGATGCTGGATGCGGCAAGCTGAAGACAGGGCGCTATGGCGCTCTTTGGGGGAGGGCTATGTCCAGCAGTGGACTATTATAGCCTGATGATGATGAATAGGTAACAATAAAAATAAGGTTTATTGCTTTTCAGTATAACAACAGTTACACATACATAATCACGTCTATTCGCGAAAGGGTTGGCAGAGTTCAGAACAACCACATTTCGGTAACCACTAGTTTGATGCCTCGTAATAAGGGACAAGCCTATTGCCGGTAACTTGGCACAGATTCAAACTTCGATTAAGAAATGTTTACAGAAAGCCCAATAACAGTTTCCTGAACCCGAGAATCGAGTTCTAGACCTCACCCACAGCAGTCGCATTTACTACTGCACCATCGAGGCTCTCGTGGTAGGTCTGTAATTCCATTGCAATTTAAAATGTATTGTTCTGATAACATACAAAACTAATAGCAGGACATGTACTAAAACTATATAATGTTAACTTTTGCTCGCGAGTTAGTTTGCATCGCAATTGAAAGGTACCTATAATTATTTTTTTTACCTCTATAAAGAAGCGAATCTACACACATAATACTCGAATTTTAGGTAGCGTATCAAGATGAATCTTACACCACATCTTAAGTTACACTTCCAGCAATACAACTGTGAAAACCACATTTAATGTCGTGCAGTAGTCTTAGCGCGATGCGCGAACAAACATACAGACAGACAAACGTTCTAAAATAATTATTTTTCTTGAATGTCTCCTATGTACAGACATTGACATCGACATGTGTATAGATTGCAGGCTATCTAGTGGATCCGGAGATTGTTAAATGGCGTTTGGTGTAAACCATCTCTATTTGATTAGATAAAACTTTTATTGGGCGTAATTTGAAAGTTCCCCTGTGTCCGTCTTTCTTCTACAACCTTCACTTACAAAAACGAACTCTGTTTTTATTAGCCATAAGGTTTATTTTCCGATGGGCCGTCTTAGTTTGTTTTATTGTGCTGTCGAGAGTCAATAAATTTTGCTCTGATTATAATGGACTCGACTTCATATGGCTTAGCGGTTTAATGGATCTGCGTTTGTGCTTTCCCGGGTTGTAGTTGATGGTGTTTAAAGCTTTAGTATAAAGTATTTATGTGCTCACTTGCGGACTCAAATTGTAGGCTGTCTAAGTGCCGTGACGATGGAGAATGCGATTGCATGAGGTTTAATCCCGGGTTCGAATCCCGGGTCGGACAAAAAGTCATAGGAATTATCTGTCGGAAAATTCTCAGTGTCAACATAGGGTCTAGAACTACGCACGGAAAGCGTCAATAGTTTTGTCATTTAAGACTGCGCCGAGCGTAAGACATAAGGACAGAGCTCGTGCGGCGTATATTCAAATCGGCGCGCGGCCGCCATAGTAAAATTGTATGGAGGATTTGAAGTGCTGTTTTGATAAATATATATCTTTATTGTCAACCAATAACTTAAATATTTGGGACGGACAAATTGTAATATAACTACTTATGTTTCGTTTAAGCTGTAAAATAGGATAGATTTCTACTATTATAATCTAAAATCACGTAACACGTGCTTACGTTTTTGCATTTTTCGTGTAGATTTACGTAATTTTGTAAGCGAAAATATTATATAATTATTTTAAGTTTCACACTCATTATTAAGGTAAATGTATATTTTATATTTGTATTAAACAAAAAGTGTTGATTTTATTCATTTAACTGTGACTGCCTGTTTTGGTACATTTCGCTCGGCGCAGTCTTCCTACGCGGGACATAGGATCACAGGTTTGTTACTCCTTTGCAAATCTACAAATGTGAATGAATGTATGTAGTTGAAGTTAAAAAGCTTGCCCCTAAAACTACGTTTACATTTCATGTCCAAGTCAGATAGGTGTCAATATATTGATATAAGACCATTTGAGAGGAAACGTCTTCGACCGTCGTTTTTAACAAGCGTACAATACCTGCAGAAAGAATGGACGAGGAAAGACTGACTAAGAAAGTTTATAAGGCTAGTGTGAATGGAACAGTCGCAAGAGGAAAACCTAGGCGAACGTTTCTCGACCAGATCGGAGGCGTTCTGGAAAAAGGCCAGGTTAAGAGCTCCTTGAACCGACGGGTGTGTATGAGGAATGTGATGAAAGCGAATGAAGCCAGAGAAGTATGTCAGGATCGTAGCAAATGGAAATCCGTTGTCTCTGCCTACCCCTCTGGGAAACAGGCGTGAATCTATGTATGTATGTACAATACCTGCTGATTAAGCAGCATTTACTAGTTTCCATTCATTCTAGCTAAAGTCATCATATTGTATATATAATGTATAGGCATGTAAAGCCATTGGTCTTGCACCTGGTCTTCCTACAGTCGTGTTGAATTGCCATCCCATTAGACTATGAGAGAGCATTTCTGTTTGCGCGCATACTTGTGCACTATAATATTTCCCGCGCTGATTATTAGTCACCTTTAAGATCGGCCACCGTGATAGAATTTTGGTCTGAAGGACCTTATATATGTATAGTAGGCCTTTGCGACTATACGGTCTTTCGGACCAAATCACTGTGAATTAGCCCTAAAGTTTAAATAAACACATCACTCGCAGATTATTGCTCAGAGCGTCAGCAGTTTTTACTACTTAACACGAAACATATACTTTCCTGCGTATTTCGGTTCTAAAATCGTTTTTCGTGTAGAAACTTATATAATACTACTTATATAAAACTGACATATAGAGACATTTACAAGGATATTCGGATGTCGGACAGCAATATTTGTAGTTAGACATTTGACATCCATTCTCTTGTCCAAGAATATCTAACTGCAGTGGAACGGCCAACTTACAGAAATGTATATATAGCTCTAGTTTGAGCGTTTCTTATGCTAAGTGCGAAGCAAAATCATACAAGAAATATACATATGAAAGTTTTTAAAGAGAGACTACGGATTTAGACTCGTTATGACCTTTTGTTTTATTTACTCTTGTGACGTTTTTCATAGCATTGCCTCAGATTAGCGTATTTTTAAACTTGCCTTGCACTAGATTGGCCGATGTAGTCAGAGAATGTTCGCCTAAGGCCTTTCCTTTTGATTATCCTATTTACATTATATAATAATAATAATAATAATATTCTGTCACATGCACACAACACCATCTAGCCCAAACTAAGCAGAACTTGTACTATGGCTACTAGACAATGGATAAACATACATATATACGTTTTTTTTTTGTAAATACATAGGTACATATTATACATAGAAATACCCAGACCAAGACAAACATCCATGTTCATGTACACAAATGTTTGACTTGTGCGGGAATCGAATCCGCGACCTCAGGCGTGGCAGTCGGTTACATTAACCACTACGCCATCGAGGCCGACTTATATACTTTCTTTGTTTGTATTTTAACATGCATTAGAAATACATTTCAATTATTAGTGAGAAATCTTAAATCATATCGCTTTACCAGCTAAGTCTACTATACCAACTAACTGTGCCTAGTTTTACTTCACATGTCTAAGTTTACTTTTATAGGAATCTATGGTATACCATAGGCGACACTAAGGGTCATCGCCGACGGACGGAGTGGCGGCGAAGAGACTAATTCAGTAACAATTTAAATTCAACCTAAAGTGCTTCAGAATACGACTGTATTTGGTACAATGAAATAAAATGACCGCACTTTGAGTTGCTCGATCGATCTTTATCAGAACTAGCTTCTGCAAGTGTTATCGCTCGCGTGAATACAAAGAAAACGCATTTCGGGATAAGAAGAATTCAATATTTTATCCATAGTCCATTTGTGTTCCACGTTTTATAGAAAAACGATCAACAGCTCACATAAAATTGTTAACCAGACATCATATTTCAACATTTGTAATATTAATGGCATT
Organism: Catocala sponsa; assembly: GCA_963564715.1. Classification (NCBI taxonomy): domain Eukaryota; kingdom Metazoa; phylum Arthropoda; class Insecta; order Lepidoptera; family Erebidae; genus Catocala; species Catocala sponsa. The sequence continues at coordinate 7,058,780 of OY751326.1, forward strand.
AGAAAGCGTCATTCACGGATGACTCCACTAAAACGTATCACATCCAAATTGGAAACAACTTCCGAGATTATTAATAAATCCTTTTACATACCAACCAATAAATTATACAAGTAGATCAAAACCGAGTTGAATGATCAATGTTGCCAGCTTATTAATAGCATATTTGCGAATTCCGGTGCAGACCGGCAGTGACGTTATTATCGTGGTTACGCGCTAATATTCTAGCAGACTTCGGTATTTGTGGTGACCCGGCCATTTATTGACAAATTATTCATATTATTATGTAAGTGGTTGGCTGTAATACACGTTATGTGGACCTTTGCCTGATGAAATCTCAGATATTATGAAAAGAGTTGTGCACATAGAGAGACATCTCTGAGTGCTCCCTGTATCATGTCGCAACTTACATAGGTAATGAAATATATGAAAAGTTCTATTAAATAGAAAATTTCACCCGCGGCTTTGCTCGCTCGAGAACACTGTTTTTCCCGACTGAACGTACACTATATGATTTTCTGTACCCCTGACAAAGTGTGTGGGAACTTCTATGATTATCAATTAAGTAGCCGAGGTGAAAGCGTAATAAACAAACTCACATTTATTTATTTATTTATTTAGCACAACCACATCATATGTATTTATACATTTATAGGAAACATTACATAGTATTGCATCTGATACATATGACAGTTACGGTATGCATAACATTGGCTATAATAAGGTAGTTACTTATTTTCTAACTTATATCTACTAGTCATTCAAATAACAACAAATAAATTCGAAATGTGTGAAGAATTAATCTAGGGAGAATAGTTTTAACAATTTAGTCTTATAATTATTGTAGGAATCGTTGAAGATGTCAATTTCGGTGTCGCGACTTTGTATACTATTGTACTGATCAAGAAGTCTATGTATTGGTGATTGCCGACCCAAGTTGGTTCTACAAAAAGACGTGTGAAAAATTTTTGAGATTTTACGCCGGGGATAAGAGTGAGGAATGGCTAAAGACACTTTATTTAATAGAAAGCTGCACTGTATATGATTATTGATCAATTTATGAAGGAAGCAAAGGTCAATGATACGTCTACGATTGTTTAGAGTGGTCATATTAAATTTACATAGTCGTTGATCGTATGGGTTTCTATGGGAAAACCCACTGCAAGAGTATGCAAGACTTCTGGTGAAGGCTCTCTGAATGCTTTCAATCACATTCGCATTATAATATTAGAATAAACGAAAAAGCTTTTTTAAAATGTTGGTTCTTTTATCAATTTACATAACAGTACGGCTGTTAGTGAAAATTACATAAAGAAATGCCGACAACTTTACCTAGCTTGAAAATCAAACCCAAACTCATAGTCAAGCCGAACGTAAACGAAAACGGAAATTAATACCATGGGGCAGTTTAGTTTTAAATATTCATTAGGACATATAGACTTTAAGTCGTCAATAAACCATCTTTATATAGTTTGGCGTGCCAGATATAGATATTTGACACAACTGCTAAGAATATTAGCTGCATGTGTGAGCAGTCAGGTCCAATACCAGGGGTTGGGCAAAGTGTTATTAGGAACTGTCCAGTTATGAATAGCACGGAGTTTGGAATTATGAACGGTAGGTAGCAATAAGCTCGCCCTCTGCTACGTTGACTTGGACTGCCTTTCTAGGAGATATAAGCGTGAAATGTTATACTCAGCAGTTTTGATCAAGAGTATTTTTTTACATACCTATATTTTCTAAAATCCCGAAATCGACGTATTTCAATAAAAATAAACGCGAAATAATTTACGCTCGTGTTCTATCAAGAGCAACAAAAACGCATAGAAGGCTATCTGACACAAATATTTTCCTATAACTTACAAACACGGTGCAGTATACATGACGTCATCGGTTAAGGCACTGCAAGCATTGAAAGCATCAATGTGCAATGACAAATGCCTCAGTGTACTAGCGCCCCTAGCGGAAACTTCGATGAACTATAGTCGATTTCAATTTATTTTCAATCCCTTTGACTGGAAATGTATACAAACCAAATTGATGTTAAATTTATCACATAATTACTTACTAAATGGAATAAGTAACACATTTATCCATATTTTCAACGTTTTCACATGATATCTTTGTGTATTTTAAAGCAATAGGCGTTTGATTAATAAATAGTTATATGATTTGAAAAATCTTAGACGAAAAATGAAGTTATTATATGTCAGATAAAAAAATATCTATAATTTATGATTGCATAAGGTAGTACGCCAAAAAAAAATTGTTTATGTCGTAACATTTTTAGTAATTGATTAGTTAATCGAAATTTGTTCAGCAAAAAGAAAGTTAAATTAATTTGCAATAAAATAGGCAATAAAATAATTTAATAACATATGCAATAAAATAATTAATCAACAAAACATACATTTGGTCATAAATTTTATCTAGTATATAAATTTTGTAAATTTAGTTGGCGTTCATAAGTGTTAGTTTGTGGTCTAAATGAGTACATATTTTCTGACTTTCACAACTTTAATCTTGTAGTAAATAACTTTGATTATAACTTTGATGGGCACAATTATAGCGCGGTAAGATAAAATTGTAGCAGTGTTTATTTCATTTCTAAGTATTTCGCTGCATCAAATCGCATGATTCGATTAGGTAATTAATCGATTTACATTTGCCGCTACAATTGGACATCACTAAAATGTCTATGGTCATGTCAATGAACCGTTCGTATACGTTTTGATTTTGTTGTATTGAAATTGACTATAATTAACATGTACGTGAAATCAAGTTATCGTTTTGTCGTCACTGGTTTCATATGACGTTGGACGTACCTTCTATCAGGTTGGTCTGGTATTCAGTGTTACATCGCGTGTCTGCCACCGGAAATGGTCGCCCTATGAGTAACACACGTGCACCTAATTATTATTGTCGCGCGACGATTCTCAATCACAACCGTCCCACGGGGTAGCGATGCCATCGTACTGCAATTGAAACATACTTATGTTTACAAAGTACTTACAAACAAAATACGTTTATTTAGGTCACATGCAATGGCTGAATTGATGAGGCTGTTTAACCCATTCACAGTCCCGTGATAGACATAATAGAAAATCAATTGTTGTGTACCATATGTGGTTCATCGGACAGGGAACGTGTTAAGGTCGCCTCGCCGCTGCCGCGTTGTGATTTCGACGAAAACATGTTGTGATCCACAAATAGTTGTTACGTACCTAGATGTTCTTTGTAACTGGTGCTTATATGTTTGAAAACGCCCGTGGAGCAAGTTGAACCCAATCCAGGCAATTGCCTTTTTAAAATGAACGAGAACATAGGTAAATTAATAAATACTTATTAAAGTACATTTGTTAATCGTCATTCACATTATCTTGTTGCCACATTCAGCAAAGACGTAGAAATATGAGAACTAGCAAGAAGCTCACAGATAACTATTTCACCACCTAATACTCACAACGTGGGATAAGTTAGCACCTCTGTTTTCGTGGGATCATGAGGCGCCAGGTACAATTCTAGAATCGGACAAAGTGGGCTCTACGAATTATGATAGGTGTTAATAGCAACATGGAAGTAGGAGCTCGGAAGACTGTATGAGGTTCGCCCCATAGTATGTTATACCTAAAAAATTTTGAAATATGAATTAAGCATACCGTTGCTTATTCCTTCGGGGATAGAAGCGAGTCTGAAATAGAAAGACAACTCTTGAATAGAATTCAGTGTTGTATATTAACGTATTGCATCTACGTAAGTTTTATTTTTGGCACCGTGGCAAATCGCTGGCGAGATCAGTTTCCTTCTTCTTCTGGTGGACGAATAAAATAAGTCGCCAGACAGAAAATGCAATAAAACTAATATCTTTACCTCTTAGTAGTAGAGTTTAAAATAGACTTTTGATTAACGCGATGGGCTAGATGTAGTGATGGTAGAGGTTAATAATCAAACGACAAATGAGCCAAACTTACAACACAACGGATATCTCAAGATGACAAGCGATACCGCATTAAGTCCAGACGAAGAAGGCAAGATGAGCTAGTATCCTTTAAAAGAGATTGGTCTTTAGCTGCTTTAGATAGAGAGACATAAAAGAGATTTATAAAAAAAAAATCTTTCAAAGTTTTGCGATATATGTATACTTCACTAATCCTAAAGCAGTTAGATTTAGGTATGATTACTTCTTGTCAGCTGTATACGGCCTATTGGACATTTTGGCAGTGAGAAAAATAACACTAAGTACATAATATCTTCGTCTATTCATCTAGTTTATTTATTTATTTGGACAACCAATAGTTGTTACATTAGTGCTTATACATTAAAAATTTTACAGTAATAAGAATAAATGCACAACATTTTAAGGTGTCACACCATGCACCATATTATAGCGTTAAAAGTTAAAATAACAAAAAAAATAAAATTAAAAAAACAAACAATATACCAAATATTAAAATATTAAAACGTCAATGCAAAACAAAAGAAGGCCACACTATGAATATTCAAGTAAACAAAAACATAAGTAAGAAAAAAAAAACAAAACAAAAACACAAGACATTATAAACAATAACAACAACAATAATAAAAGTTGATAGACTATTGTTCCAACAGTCTCATTAATAGGTCTTTATTAATGTTTTTCCGGTTAAGCTGCGGTTAGGCTTGTAGCCTTAAACTACTGTCATACGTGTTCGAAGTTGAGACTATACGATAGGCATCAAGGATGGTGTACTTGTTACAGTGTATCACAACCGTCGAGTGTTGTAGGTTCGATCCCACACTGGACAAGAAATGTGTGAACCACTAGTGTTTCTTCTGAGTCTGGGTGTTTTTAAAGTCCTTTGTTTGAATGCTTGTAAAATTATAAACAATACAGGAGATATTTCTAGTAATAGGTCTTATTACAAGTGACAAATGAGTGTACATTTTCATACCATGTTTCCCAGAGGGAATACGCAGAGACTACCTAAGATCCTGATATACCTTTTTTGCTTATTCACTCTCATTGCTTTAATAATCTACGCTCGTTGCTTTACGGTACTCTTAGGCTTAGGTTTTCATCAAGAATATTTTTGACTGGCTGGGGAAAGTTCACCTAGCTTTCCTTTCAATAGCAACGGATAGATCTTATATCAAATAGAATTAACTATCAATTAAATATATGTACTTCCAACATAGCTAAGATCTGGTTCTTATATTCAAGAAACGAGTCATTATACCCATGGATAGTTAATTATTGACACATATTTTATAAAAAATATGCCAAAATGTCCCTTGATATAATAATAATATTCTACCACATACACACAACACCATCTAGCCCAAACTAAGCAGAGCTTGTAATATGGGTACTAGACAATGGATAAACATACATATATACCTTTTTTTTTGTAAATACATACATATTATACATAGATAGAAATGTATAATATATAATGTAAATAATGACTCTTGAATATAGAAACCGAGCCTAGCTTATGAATAATTATATACTAAAACAATAATATTATGTTTTCTTAGCTTCTATATGAAAATAAAACTAAATCAAATGTATTTAATATAAATACTGTCGTAGTAGTACTCTGAATTGATCCGTTTATTTTTACTTCACAACTTTATTACAATGTTATATTTTCTTCTGTGTTCTATTATATAAGCTATTAAAAAGTAAAGCCTCTCATTCACAATAATACTTAAGTGCTCGACAGCACGTCAATAAAACCAATAAAGTTGTCCAAACTTTCTTAAGTAACTGTTGAACGAATATTATCGATTTAAGGCCTTTGCCACCCCATACATCAGAGGGTTGATATTGATAGTCGCCGACAGAAACGGCGTTGACATCCCCTATGACAACGAACAAGAAAACTCAACAGACAATCCAAGCGAAAATAAACTGTAACGTCTACACACAAGGTCCTTGTTAGTAGGTAAAGTAAGTTGGTGTTGTATCTAAGAAAATATTTCTCCTACAAAATGTACTGAGGTTTCCGCAGGTCGGGTTTGGGGCGACTTTTCCTAACGCCACCTTTTCATAACTGTCGGGGATCTATTCGGTCAGGAGATTCGGTTTCCAAATCCTTTCGCATCCCATTCTTGGCTTGTTATAACTTTCTTTTTAAGCTCGTTTTGTGTTGGGGCTTTGTGCTGTCCGTTTCTTTTAGATAAACTACGGGATGGATAACGGTTTCAGTTTCGGGTTCGGTTTCGAGTTATATGTACTTACAATGTCGAGGGATTCGAAATTTTTTGATTGTATTATGTGGTTACTTTAGGATTCGTATTGGATTATCAGATAAATCTAAAAACTATTGGCGGTATAAAGGTAATGCATAATATACAACTGAATAATAAAACGTATAATAACTAAGGAGAAATCCTAGCCGAACGTTTTCTGACCAGATCACTGATGTAATGGGAAAAGACCAAAATAAAAGAACCATAGCCGATGTGGGAGCGTGAAAATTATGAGATTAAAAAAGGCTTACGCATCTCGAATGGCTCCATTCGAGATGCGTAGCAAGTAAAAAAATCATAGTCTCTGCCTACCTCTCCTAAACAACAGATTATACATATTGTATATTCTTTAAATTTATAGTACACTGGTTGAGCACTGGTCTAATATAACGATGCGCCTCCTGACAATTCTTAAAGAGAGTTACCGTTTCGCATTGAAACAACAAACACACTGTAAAAAAAGAAACAAACAAAATAGAAGAACAAGCCACCTATAATAACGTATCATTTCACAGAGACTCTATGTTTGTGTGAATATCTTGAAATAACTATTAAAACCTACGCGAATGACGATCATGTCAAATATCAATAACATTTTGTTCAATACGCGAGAATCCTCCCACGAGAAGCGCTAGTTTATCCGATTACACTGATTCAAGTAAAGCTCACTCGTTCGCTACGATATCGATGCCTTTGTAAGCGTGAGTTTTGTCAAAATTGTAATCGTACAGATACTATTACAATCGATAAACAATATTTTATAATCGTAACTTTTGTAAAACAACATCGAAATGCTTTTGATATTACGTAATGTAATGCACCATTTCTTATGATTATATACTACTGTCTACTGTATCTGTATTACTCGGTGATAATATAGTTTGGTGATGGTGAAAGAATTTTTAAAATCGGTTTTGTACTTTTTGAGTTAAATCTTTACAATTAAAAAATATCAAATGTTTATAATATTAATATAGATTGTTGTGTAATTTTGGGTAATTTATCAAAGTAAAGAGGTTTTGCAAGAAGCACAGACCGATGTTTCTATACTGAAAACTTGAGTACATGATTGAACATTTTACACTAGAGAAGAACGCAACCAAATATATGTGGTGTAGATGTTGGTGCGTTTTTAGACGCGTGAGTGAGAATAATTTTACGAGTGATTAGATTTCTATAGAATATCGGCTTGTATAGGATCACAGTTTGACAGGACTGAGCTCGCCGGCTCACTGTTGTCAAGCTACGGCAGCTATTCCCCTTCAATTGATCTGTATAGTTATTTGCTACCATAGAAACATGAATAGCCAATTTCACTTTGCGGTCCATTAGATATTGGGGTTTAAAATCACGAGGCCTAGTGCGACTATATGAAGGTAGATCAAATATATATTTTTGTATTCGAATATTGTCCAGTTTAACATCCTTCTAATATTCTTTCTCTACATTTTAACACGCCTTTAGATATTATTTAAACAAGCAATTTAGATATTTTCATGATTGGGCGTGTCATAAGAGATCTTAGACAAACAGGTATTTAAAAAAATCTAGCTTTTACCCGCGGCTTCGCCTGATAACAGTATACTTATTCTGGATAAAAAAGGGATACAGAAAAGGATGTACCGTACATCTTTTTCTGTGCCCCTTACAACGTCTATGCGAAATTTCATGATGATCGGTCAAGTAGTTGAGGCGTGAAAGCGTAACAAACAAACTTACGTTCGCATTTTTAATATTAGTTAGGAAGTTAGGATGAGTAAACAAACTAAAACGAATAACCAACAAATGTATGAATTAAATTTAAGTACTTATTTAGGACAATATTTATAGAATGCAATAACTAATGCACTCTTCTTTTTCCCGCCCCTGTGGGTCGTAGCGTGATGTTATATATAGCCTATAGCCTTCCTCGATAAATAGGCTACCCAACACTAAAAGAACTTTTAATTCGAACCAGTAGTTCCTGAGATTGGCGTGTTCAACCAAACAAACAAACTCTTAAGCTTTATAATTTTAGATATAATTATATAAATATTCTTGTTTTTATCGATAACAAAATAGGATAAATGATATAATTGTGTTTAAATAATACTAAAAATGAATACTAAAATTTGGTATTTTCTTATGTCTATAACTGTCACATATTATTAGAATATAATTATTATTGGTTTAAAAACATTGTTTACGGTAGATATATAGGTCATACCTACTTAAATTGTCACGCTATAGAGACAAACATACTTATCGATATGTAAAGCGGAAATGAGCTATGTTTAGCAATTTGAAATAAATTTGGCAAATTAAATTTAATTTGAAACATTTATGATTAGATTAGTGAAATAATATAAAAATAAATATCTCCAAAATTGTTCACCGACAAAACTTATTTCCACAATCATAACCAATGATAATAAAACTCATCCAAAAAAATAAACATTCCAAATATGAACACATTCCAATTCCACGTAACTTCAAAACAGAATCAATAAACGATTGTCCACTGTTTGCAACCGGTGCGCCCGCACCGGAAGTGCGTAGTTAAACAAGATGGCCGCCGGTCGGTCACGTGACCGCTACCCGGATTCACCCCGGCTTCCGGTACTCGAAACACGTCAAGTGTACAGGTAGTTACGTTTTGATAATTATCTGAGCCATTATGGTAGCCCTCGACGTATCGACGGTATCACGCATATGCCATGATTTTTGTGTTTTTTCTTTGCGTTGTACCATCATATGGTTTTGTCATTAATTAATTTGTGCAGCCCTATTTCATAACTAATTTTGTGAAGAGTGTTTGAGTGGTTAGGGTTGGCGCGCTCGACTGCCGCGTAATCTTTTATCGTATCTTGTGGCCGTATGGTGAGTAACAAGTGCATTTTATTAGTGCAGCCTTTGGCGTTTGTTTGCTACGACCGCGCGCGTTCTAATATGCATAAACACACCTATGTATGAATAGCTTTTTGTTTTAGTACTTGTATTAAACATGACGTAGAGTGAACAGAATTGTATGCATTGATATTTAGTATTGTGATTTTACGAAGTTCTGTTTTATGTGTCGTAATAAACAAACATGGTTTATTATGTAAGACAATCATTTTATTTTGTTAACACATATATGGGCTCTGTGTATCCAAGAGGAAAATAGAGGTATGCTGCTTCAATTTTAGACTTATTTTAGGGCCCGCAAAGGGAATGCAAGCCTATTGGCTATTTTGGCACTTTTGGCAGACTTCGTACTGCTGATAATTTTCTAACAGGCACTAAGACCACCCAAACTGTTGTGTTTTTATGTTAGGAAATTCATTGTAAACAAAGTCTGAAAATGCATCCGGATTGTCATATTTTTTTATTAATGGCAAAAGTTTTTCCCTTGGCACTCGACGTCAGCTAATAATGCTGTATTAGATGGCTTTTTATATACATACATATTGTCGTTTTAAGTCATATTTAGAGTCAAATTATTATTATCATAAATTCTTAAATAAAATAGTGCCAATGACAATAATTATTAGTAGTAAACAATTATGGCCTTAATCTAGGAAAAGCTGGAACTGTCCAGGTATTGATATATGTGTATTCAAGTAAGTATGTAAAATAACGACGACTGAAGTATAAACTTTTATTTTGGTTTAAATTTCGCGCCCTTGTTACGAAATTAAGATGGCTTCGCCACGTGACGTGTTCAACGTAATTAAAATGTTATAATTACGTTTGTATCCCGTTTCAAAAATACCTAACAAGAATTGACGTTTCAACCTCTGCAATAATTGTCAATAAGGCTGTTCTGTTAATAAACAGTCAATTCCAATATATCCAATTAGAGATAATCTGTGATGTAATTTAGTGCCATCGACGTTCATTTACACAATTTTCCAGACTTCTATAAAGTATTTTAATATATTTTACATGATACCTACTTGGTTTCACATCGTATATACAAGTTTATGATATAATTATTATGGCGACTCCATAAACTCACTAAATTGTATTAATCATTTGGTCACGGAAAATACAAAGTTTTTTTAGAAAATGATAATTTATTTTGTATTCTATGTTTGCAATGATTGTCTATTTACTATAGACAATAAAAAGTACCGATGGTTTTCATAAAATCCGTAATTATTTTGTCGTACTAACTAATACAATCAAACAGTCTTTCGATATTTAAATACCTTTTATGTTTTGAATTTTTCTATGGTACTTTGAAAAAGGTTTCAATTATTCGCTGTTGGATTAATCATCTTAGCGCTAAATTATAATCCAGCCCGTTCTTTCTAAGTTTAAATAAAAACCGACCAATTTTAAGTCATGTAAGCTTACGTACTGCTTGACAAAAAGTAAGATCAATGGCCGATCACCTCACGTTAAGCTAATACTTAATTCTCTAGCTTTTATAAGTTGTAGTAAAGCAGAGGTTTTCCTCGATGCATATGGCATTATACTTTACGTGTTCATAATTGGTATCATTATTTTATCACTGGCTTTATAAGTTGTGTGGGACGCGTGACAGCAGGTGCTAAATGTTTTATTTTTCTACAAGCTTAAGGTTTTATTAGGAATTAAATTATCGCGAGGTAGGAACGGTGTTCACACATTTTTTTACAACTAATTTCAAATTTAAAAAGCTTATTAAGGGTAATTTGCCAACCTCTTTAACTGTTATTGTATGCAAAAATAATAGAATATATATTAACCCGTCTCTTATGCTCATTACGTACCGATTTTTCAATTATTAAATAGTTTATGGTATGGTATTAATTTGATAGGTTTCCTGTACAAAAAATAGCTGAATGCGTAATTTATTTCTTATTTAAGTAAATTTATGTGTATTAGAGTTTTAAGCTTGAACGTCTAATGTATTTATTTATATAGGTATCGAGAAAAGTTTCCAAAAAGTAATCTGTAAATAAATACGGAATTAAAAAAATCGAAAAACGTTTGCTAAAACCAATTTCAAGTTCGAACACCACGCATCTGTCTAGGTATTAACCCTAAAAAGTCTGCGTGGAAATTAAATCCAGTTGCCTCCCCAGCAATAAAAAGGCGAACACTGCGTCTGCCTGTCAGTTCGTTTCTGTCAATCAATTATAGCTGGTGGCGCAGATCAGGCACGCAGCGTCCCCGGCCACGCCTACTATCGATCGTGCCCGCCCAAATGCGCTGAAATGCTTCGTGCGCCAAACTTACTCTTGTTTCTATCCGCTCCGTTTGGGGGACGTGATTTTTTTTAGAGTCATCGTAGTCAAAATAGTCTATTTCAACTGACTATAGTTGTTCTAATAATCCCATCAGTACACGAAGCAATAATTTTTTTACATTTTAATGCCATTCAAGGGATATATGTATTATATTTAAAAATATTTGTTAATAACACAGCTTTAAGTAAATGGTAGATTAACTCACGGTTAGCAAACTAATCATTTTGTTATAGCTTAAGTTAGTTTAAGCGTCAAAGTACGAGTAGGTACGTTTATTGGGTTTCACGTACGTGTATTAATAGTTGTAGTACTCGTACGCTAACGTGGACGTGTATACGAACAGACTACATTTGGGTAGCCGTAGCCTGGCGCGCTTTAGTCTCACAGCGAACACATATCAGTACTGTCGAAAACATGATAACATACCTTTACGTTTTAAAATATTCTGTTTATTACAAAAATAGGTAAATCTATTTACCGTTCATTTAAATATAAATATTGTTATTTTTGCGTGCTGGTAAATGTTGAAACACGCAAACTATAAAACAATTTGTGTACATAAATGTCAAGTGAAATTTGTTTTCCTTTTTTTCTGTAAATGTTGTATTTAATACGTAGAAAAAGCGTGTTTTCCAGGTCTTACTTGAAATGTTACGTTTATTACATGGTTGGCGATTGACACTAAGATTACACAGTTTGGGTCATAATGACACAGTGTGGTGTCAATAATTATAGGTGGAGCGTTTATTTGCAGTGGGTACACGTTTAAAGTGTGGCTCTTCATTTGTAGTTGGTTATTTGTAACGACTCCGGTACTGGGAACAGAACGTTGTAGATGCATTCTGAATGAGATAATTTGGGTGCTTCAGCCTTTATGGAACTTTGTTGTTACACTTTTCAAATACCTATTGGCCGAGTTTACTCGTTTTTGTTAACATGACTTAAAACAGAGAGCTCACATGACAACTGTTAATCCTGGATTAGGCAGACGTGACGCGCACCTATATTTTCTATCTATGTTAAGGACCCGCATAATAAGAACATACTAGTCTGGATCTGGATGTAGTGTTAGACTACATTCCGCTACTGAAAATTAACTCACAAATTATTCTAACATAACTGGCTAGACAGGAAACCGAACCTTTCGAAACTAAATGAAATGTCCCTTTAGTTTTCTCTAAATAATACAAAAGCGGCGCAAATAGATGTACATAATTAAGCAAGGTATTTGTACCATAGACAAATAGCAACAGAAAATCTATTGCTTATTACATTGCTGCAATTAAATGTCCATCGTAATTGAAGGGTTAAAAAGATTTATTTTAGTAATAAGCGAGTAAGTGAGATTTGTAGGTGTATTATTTTTCAAATATGGAATTAAGTGTTTTAATTATATGTTTTGTTCGAATGATAATATATCCGGGTGACGTGATTGTCGAAATTGTTTTTTATTTGGTATGTATTTCTATTAAATATTAGACTATGAGTATATTACGCCAGTTAATTAATAACTAAGTTTCTGACTTTAATATTATAAAAGAAGTTCTAAATAATCAAATTGTACCGCAGTTATCAATATTGTACTTTAACGATTTAGTCTATGATTAATATTTCAGAAATGTTAATTTTATTTTATAATTTTTGTTTTTACTGAGATTGGCTTTCAATATTTCTCATTTGTTTTTTTTTTTCAAATATTTTTTTTATTTTCTTCTAGTTTATATTTAAAATAAAACTATATTCGTCTTTTTCATTAAAGATATAATATTATTTTCCTTTTGGACAGTCTACTTAAAATATAGTAAAAATGGAAAATATTAATTATGTAAGTAATAATTTATTCTAATACGAACTATACACAACTTGTGTAGAAGATATGTTCTATCCATATTCCGCTTAACAATCTACAAGACTATTCTGATCATTTGGACTTTACCGTAAACTACTAAGACCTAACAGTAAGGCCTACTTGATAGTAGGCGGTCGTCGTAGCCTGATTACGCTTACAACACAACATCGCTCGAGCGTTCTGACCTTTCAAAGATGGCGTCATAGTTCACCAGCGCTTAGAGCAAAGAGTGCACCGGCACCATAGGCACCGCTGATAGAACAACCCATCATTAAGAATTATAAAAACGAGATGGGTGTAAAAACTCAGGATTCAACCTCTTCGTTTTAAATGTAAAAGTAATGAAAAGAAATTACCGCTATATCTCGGGGGTCTTTTGACCCACAGTGCCCATATTCAAACTCGACCGAGGTATGACCGGTGTCTGCACACTAAGTAACAAGTCAATATTTTTCCATTTAAAATATGTTACCCCTATATCTCGGGGGTCTTTGGACCCACAGGTATGACCCCAAGGTGTCTGCACACCAAGTTATAAGTCAATCGGTCCAGTGGCTCTGGAGCTATGCCTGTCACTAACAGACAAACACAGACCCACAAAGTGTTTTCATTAACCTCTTCGAAGGAAATTCAGAGGTTAATAATATAGAAGAAAATATAGATAGCACGAATGGCTTAGTTTAAGTGGTTGAGTGGTAATGTTGTGGGTTCGAATCCCACACTTACTTACTTACTTCGCCGGCTCAGCGATCCAAAGTGGATCTTTGCCTCCGACATTAAAGTGCGCCATTCTTTCCTATTTTGTGCCAAGTCAGACCAATCGAGCACATTCATCTCTTTCAGGTCTTTAGCTAATCCCACACGGGACAAAAATTTGTGTGTTCCACAAATGTTTGTTCCAAGTCTTGGTGCTCTTTATGTCTGTCGTTTAAATGTTTGTAAAGTCCCCCGTGACACAGGACTTAAAGCTAAGGCGCCAGTGGCCTTAAAAAAAATCGACCGTGGCTATGAATAGATTAGTTGGTGTAGCGACGATACGGATTATCGAGTAGGCAGGTTTATATGCTTCATGGAAAATCTATTCAAGCCTGGCAACTTGACTCTACGCAGCGAATCGTAAGGTTGTTATGATGAATGGAGATAAGTAGTATAAAACAGTCCTAAGTTAGTTTGCCTGTGTTTACATCCATGACGTTTCTATTTCTCACGGTATACTATCTCCGGCAACTAGTTGATTCGTTGTGATCTTATGTACGGAAATAAGTATGTAGATAAATTAAAAAATGCTTAGATAATTTGCGTGTGTTTATATCCTTGATGTTTCTAAAGTGCACTGTATACTATCTCGTTATAATTATGAATACTAATTTTATTCTTTAAAGTTATTGACTATTGACCATCAGACTTTTGACGTCTCCCGGGAATATAAGGTAGCTAGTAAGAATTGTTTAACAGAAAACCCAATAACCCTTTGTGAGGGTATCGAACCCGGGTCTTCAACTGCAAATATAAAAACTAAGATATATAAAGCAAGAATGTTAATATAATATAATCTGTTTATTGAAAATTGTTTTATTATGTATTTGGAACAATAACTGTCTAGTCTAGGTATATCTTTATTAAAAAAATATATATTTTGTATTTGGAACAATAACTATCTAATCTATCACTTTATTAAAAATTGTTTTATTTTGTATTTGTAACAATAAAAGTGGCTAGGTACAAAGCGTAGTCTATGAATATTATAGTTACTTACATAGAGGCAAAAGCACAGCACTCAGTCTGCCTCTCGGTTCAATAGCAATAACAATTACTATAACATTAACCGTTACTGCTAACCGCTAATGTATCGTTATTTTGTAACGTAAGGCGGGACACTCGATGGACGATTACGTGGGTAACAGTCGTTGCGATTTTTATTGCTTAACATTATTGTTAGTGTGCGGTTTTATTGTGACATTATTGAATAGTTTTCATTGTTTGTTTGGTTTTTAGATGTTTGTTACTCAATTACGCGTTAACTGCTGAACAGATTTTGATGATATTATGTCTAATAAAATCTAACGTGGGAATAATTTAAACACAATAATCACTAAGAAACATACTTATATCCATTATTAATACGATATGTAAATACCTACTTTTATTATTACTAAAAAACAAAATCATAATTTATTGAAATTAAACTACTATAATATACTGATTTTATCGTGTTGTTTATTTGACACTTTATTACAAAATTTTGTAAACTGTTACACTACTATTACTATTAAACTTTACAAATTTTTAAGCTATTTAAGTTATTGAAACTAATAAAACTATTTATACTATTACTATACTATTATACTATTTATATTTATGTTTACACTTTCCCCGACGTTTCGGTTGCTTTTCAGCAGCCATGGTCACGGTAATAGTTATAATCGTAATGTTCATGCACACAAATGTTTGACTTGTGCGGGAATCGAACCCGCGACCTTAGGCGTGAGAGTCGGTTACACTAACCACTACGCCATCGCCATCGCCAATAGGCCGACAAATCGACATTGACTTCAGAAATGTGCCTAGTTTAGAGTTGTTTGACAGCACATACAAACAAGGCTATGGAATAGACCTGGTATTTCACCAGTTATAAATATAATATGTAACGGGTATTAACGCGATCATGCATAATGTTTACCTTTTTTATGCTTGACGTTTCGACCAGGTTACACCGGCCGTGGTCACAAGCTGACTGGTGCTGCGATGTCATGTCTCCGTTTGTTAGTCAAAAGAATCTTGATTCATCCTCACTTTTGGCATATTTTCGTTTGTCCGTTTACCGTCACAAACTACACTCACGGTATAGCATACATAATATACATAGTATTTCGTTATTTGTAATTCATTATTTGTAATTCATTATTTGTATTTCATTATTTGTAATTCATTTTTAATTAATTATTAATAATCTGCTATTTGTAACTTTGTCCAATTTCGCCAACTGTATATGTGCGTTTTTACTTTGCATGCTGTGGCCTACTGTAAGTGAGGGTGCACACTTAATCTATTGACCTAACACATTTGTATTTAGCTTTAAGTTGTTTGTATATTTGTAGATGGTCCAATAAATAAATAAATAAATAAGGATACCGTGAGTGTAGTTTGTGACGGTACATGGACAAACAAAATATGCCAAAAGTCAAGTAACTCCGACCGTCCTATGGCACAAAAGTGGCTTTTACAAAAGAAAAACCAAGATATTATTCAAAAATATAAAAGGGTGATTAATAATAAACTTAAGTGGCACCTTTAGGTGTTTGTTTCTAAGAAATACTAAACATCAAGTTGCACGACGTGTGGAAATATCGTTCTAGATGCTGACGTCAAGAATTATAGTGGGCAGAGTGTAACTAATAACTAGGGCGTCGGTATAATGTGTAAATAAAACTGTTTTGTTTGTTTATGCAATCGAATTGATAAATATATATTATAGACCAGCTAATCACAGGCTTCTTTTATAATATGGCTGGTTAATATCAAATCAAATCCAATCCAATCAACCAATCAACACCTATCTTATCTTATCTTATGTGGGGGCCAGTCAGTGCAGACCGGCGACACTTCGACCCAGTGGGACCTTTTGTGTCGACACTCTCCCAATAACGACTGCCATAGATGTTCATGGCACTGGACCAACGGCTTGAGGCGCTTTCCGAGGCACGGAGCAGGCGATAAATGTCAATCAATACGCACATAATTTCGAAAAGTCATATAACTTCCGAAAGTCAGAGGTGCGCGACGTGGGTTCGAACCCGAGACCCTCTGCATTGCATTCTGTTGGTCTCCCCACTGAGCTATCGCTGCTCTTAATCAACACCTAACTAAATTTTTCTTTTTAATTAGGGAAATACCTATTATCCATAATTTTATTTTATTTATTTTTATTTAATCAGACAACTCTCGCAATTCTCTTTCTCTAGGAATAACTCCTGTATCCAAGGGGATTTTACAACCATTCAAATAACGAACACTCTCAGACTTGGAACAACCATTTGAGGATTACACAAATTTTCGTCCCGTGTGGGATTCGAACCCACAACACTCAGCATAGTTGCAGTGGCGATGCGACCACTTAAACAACTGCGTCATCCGTGCACTCATTGTATAATGAGGTTGGTTTATATTAAAATAAATCAAATGAAATCCAATCAAAACCAACCGATTTGTCTTTTTAATTAGAAGAATATTATCTATATATGTGATGATCGCGGGTTTTAGTTTCGTTTTTGACCTGCAAGTTTCGTTGATAGAAGTTATTCGATTCTAGGCAGATAGAGATGATTATTTTTTAACTACTGTGTCTATATAGTTACGATTAATCAAATGTACATAATTATACGCCTGTATGCTGGAGGTGTTAGTAGAGGTGTATGTTATCCATATTGTGCCAGCTATATTGTTAAGTCTAAAGCACTCGTAAAAGATGGCTGATTTACATACTTCGTGCTACTTCTGAAAATTTCAAAACAGGAAATTCTAATAACACTACTCGATTACGGAAACGAACGCGAGACCTCATGACCGCGAGGTATTTCTACATTATAATAATTATTTTTCTTTTTATGAAGAAGACATCGCCCGTAATACGAATATTTTGGTAAAGTGGAGGTCTTTACAAATTCCTAAGCCAACTGAATGCACAAGCAACAGTACGAGAGGAATGGCGGCGAATTGTGGAGCTTGCCATCACCCCTGTCATGACGACCACGACCACTCTGCCAAGAGTGTGACGACAGAGAAGAAGAAGCCAACTGACACTAAGAACATCCAGACTCAGCACAACCATATGGGCCCGGCTCCTTAAACAACACACAACGCCATCTGTGTAATCGCCTTTACTAACGGAACACAATAATCGCAATTTGAACAAATCTAATAGCTATGTCCTAATTAAAATCAGTACCTACACTTCAAGAACAAAAGCCCCAACAAATCAAGATCAAAGGATACTCCAATACAAAATAAAGTCGTGGCGGCGGTAAAATTACATTTGGTAAACGAGTATCGGGGCGTAGTCGCACCGTGAATGGACCGCTTAATGAAAGGCATTAGCCGTTCCTGTTATAGCTTCCCCGCTGATTACCCGCTCGCATTAAATGGGGTAACGCGTTGTGTGCATTTGATTCCGACGAATTCCGGCACACACCAGTAAATACCACCTTTAAATAGCGCTTACGTACTACCCTATGTACCGGAATTGGTAAATTTGCGACTGAATCGTGTCTGGTAATTAGCAGGAGTCAATCAGCTGTCTATATTGGTCAATCCGGTAGGTTACGGTCACTTTGCTGCTTTTATGCATGTAGATTTACATTTGCGGAGATGTGACTCTTTGTGATGGTACGGACGAAGTCGTATTATTAGTATGATTGTTTTTTTTATAATGATAAGGTTAGTAAATGAGCAGTAATAGGGTGAGTAGCAAGACCGCTGGTCAACCACACAGAGTATCGACCACGTAACACGCATCGCCGCCTTCACGAAGTTATGTGCGTATTAAATAATTAATGATCACTCCCTGTATCGGTGGACGCAAATATCGTGAGGAAACATGCATGTCTGATAGTTCGCCGGTATGTTCTCGTGGATATGTGTGGCTTGCTCGCATTGTAATAACGTGGTAGACTCTGGCCAAATGCTTATAATTATAATACTGAACTGGCTATTAGTCATTACAAGGATATGATTAAGAAGTTTGACAATTTTAGCAGTCGACTCGCTACTGCCTCACAAAAAAATCAACGGATTGCATTTCGGGCGTGCCGGCAGAAGTGAAAACTTGAATATTAACGTTGTGCATTTTTGATATTTTGGAATGGTTAGGGAATAGTTTTGCACGAATTGCTTTAATTATTATCAGTATAAAAGTACTATCATTTATGTGGTAAAATACAATATTAATTTATTGCGCTATCGTACACAAACATGACAATTATTCTCCCTCCGTCTTACGAATTTTCGATCAGGTCACATGTCCTGACGTGATTCAAAATTTGTGTGCCAAGTCGGGGTGTAATTTGTGTTCGTTTGACATAGGAATTATTCCTAGTACGAAGTAAAAACCTTTACACTAAAAAAGAAATAAATACACTATGATAAGGCAAAGAGAAATTATACTGATCCGCTGAAGGGCTCTACACTCGTCTCTGTTAGAAGGGTTACGCGATATTTGTGAAACCACGCACGAGACAAAAATGTTGTGATTGACAAATAGATGTTCCAAGTTGGGTGATTTCTGTGTCCGTTGTTTGCTGCGACACAGGTTTTATTACTAGCTTCATAGTTCTCTATTTAAAACAAACAAAACATATACCTACTGTTAATTTAAGTCGATATCCTTTATGAAGGTAGTATTTTCAGTTAAGCCGACCCATTAATATTGAAACAAGCAAGGCTTTACTTATATTCATTTGATTGACATTGATTCTTCTTTATACGCAAAAATGACATCGCGTCGCAGTAAGTAAACTTTAAAGGACTTGAAGGCTTTCTTATCATAGTTATTGAGGTTCTCAGGATAACGTTTAGTCACCTCACAAGACAACAAGGTCCAATACATTTCTTTGTGAGACACTACAAGGTTACCGCCAAAGGCTTTTATTACGTGAAATGTCAAATCACAAGCGTAACAAGCTTCAGTCGTTAATTCGCGAGAATGAAACTTACGGTGTGAGAAATCAATTACTTATTACCTTCGATCAAATATACCATAAATGCACATTCTCATACAAAGACTTACTACTTACTTATAAGTGTCTACATTTATTATGCAATCCAGGAAATAAACCGGAATAACCATTGAACGCGCACTGAGAAACATTTTGTAATAGTTTAGTTAAAACGCGTCAATGTAAAGCGTCCTAAGTGTGTTACTCGCGATACGCAAGCGTACTAAGTATATGGTACGGTCTCCACCGTAGTAGTGGTGTCGATTCGCTCTCGCTTACGGGCAGCGCATGCAAGAGTGAGTGGGATAGGTGCATAATATAGCGCATACGGCTGATTTATGCACAGTTTTGTTGGGGCCGTTTTTCGAGCGACAATCGTGCATCTATGGTATATTTGATCGATGCTTATTACATATTTAGTTTTAATCTTTATTCAATTCAATTATTTCTCCGATTATTATTGTAGCTGCAATATTCAACTGCACGAATGGCGTAGTGGTATAAGCAGTCGCCTTGCCACTGCCACCGCCGAGTGTTGTGGGTTCGAATCCCACACGGCACAAAACTTTATGTGATCCACAAATGGTCGTTCCTCGTCTGGGTGTTCATTGTGTCCGTTGTTTGAACGTTTGTAAAGTCACCCGCGACACGGGAATTAATCCTAGTGCAGGAAAGGTCTTCAAAAAAAGGAAAAATATATTTAGCAGTGAACTTTAACGTTGTTAAATCCTTATATATATATATATATATATATATATATATATATATATATATATATATATATATATATATATATATATATACATATATATATAAATATATGTGTATATATATATATAAGCATTTTTATTGTTAATCGGTTTTCTGTAAAGTCCTCATTCGTCAATTTATAGGTAGTACTTATTAAGAGAAAAGATTTGAATTTTTGTTATTGTAAAGGAGTACTCAAAAAGCATTGGACCGATTTTAATTATTCCTCGGACCATTAAAAAATATACTTTATCCAGGAGTAACACAGGTTATGTAACATAACGCTACGAGCCACGAAAGTGGTGCAGTTATCATAAACGTAGGCGAAACCGCGGGGAAAGCTAATCCTAATCCTATCCTAATCCTATCCTAATTTTATCCTAATTCTATCCTAATCCTATCCTAAACCTATCCTAATCCTAACTAATATTATAAAAGCGAAAATGAGTTTGTTTGTTTGTTACCTTTTCACGCCTAAACCACTGAACCGATCATCCTGAAATTTTGCACATACGTTGTCAGGTGAACAGAAACAGACATAGGCTACCTTTCATCCCTAAAAAAATTACTGTTCCCGAGAAAAACATTCTTATGATAATATATGACGCCACGTTTCTTTCGAATCATGATTGAATTATATTATTACAAGCATAGTACAAACCCGAATTGATTGTCAGATTCTAAATTAACGCGAGCGAAGCCGCGGGCAAAAGCTAGTACCAAATAATTGGCAAAAGCGCACTCCCAATATATAAATAAAATATAAGTTTACGGTTATGTTACTAATTGTGAACGTAATAATTACTTACTAATTTATAATAATTAATGATATCAAATATTATTTGATGAGCTCATCAATAACATGCATGTAAAATTAAAAAGGACTAACATACTCAGTCGTATTAGCACACTGGCGTACAGACACAATAGGTTTTTAATTACTTCTGCCTTTCCGAGACTTGACAGTTTCAAAAAGAAAGAATGGTGCCAATTCTGTTGTCACAAAATTCTCTAAACTTAACTAAAAATCACTACAATTTTTTTTTGTCCTGTCACTTTTAACGATTTCAGAATACGAAATGTCATTTGAGAGGACTGAACTAAATTTTAGTGATTTTTAGTTAAGCTTAGAGAAATTTGTGACAACAGAATTGGCACCATTATCTCTTTATTTACTGCTATAAAACCATATATTGGTCTGGCCTTCACATATATTATCTATGGTCCGTAGTGATAGAGGTCACTTCACACACGGAATGCGAAAACGCTAGCCCCGCTTTTTTAAAAGCCTGACTATGCGTCATACGTCACTTCAGCGCGACAATCCCTAAAAACCGAAGCGGAGTGCACGCAATTATCAATTCAGATCCCTCTTAGTCCCCTCCCAAAAACTCCGCGTCGAAGCTCCGGAACATTAAATACATATCTGTAAATTGCTTGTAAGCATTCCCACCCTTAACGGGCATTTTTATCATTATCATAATCTTATAGTCGTCTCTTTCATTCGTATTGGTTTTGGGAGGCTTAAGTTGTGGTGTCTCGCTCTGCTGTTAAGTCGGACGAATTTAAGGCTCATTCCGTACCTCAGATTGAATTCTGGAGACTATAATGTGCCTGTAATTGTACAATGAGTTTGTGCGATACTTTTTTGTTCGTGGGAATAAATGCAGGTGGCGCGCTGGTGAGACGATTCACGGACAAATTTATTTCGAGTAATTGTTATATATAAATATTTATGAGGTGCCTCGGTGGATGGCGTAGCGTTGGTGAAAGCGACTGCTTGGTTCATGGTCTCGGATTCGATGACCGGTAGGGAAAAGTGTTATTATTTTTTAAGTGTTAAGAGTGACTAAAACTGCTGAGCTGAAGACTCAGTTAACTTTTTTTATCTACATAAAGGGACAAGCCTTCCTTGGTTTGTCAATTGTAATAAAATATTTTGAGTTATTACCAAGAATTGTCTGATAAAACAACGCATTAACATTTTTCCAACGTGGGTAACAAACCCGGCACTTCGCAATCGGAAGGCATACTTACACACTGAGCTCATAAGGCACAATCAAAGAATACCTATGGATTAAACAATAACAAAGGCACTGTTGTGTATAATCTTGACGAAACCTACCTACATTTTAAATTTAAAAATTTATGAAGTTATTTGCATGTTAGTTACTATATCACGCGTAAACCGTTGAACAGATTTTGATAAAAAGCTTTTATATAGATAGACCATATTCGGTTTAGGTTCACCAACGAAGAAATTAGTATCATAAATGTGAAAGTTTGAGATGTTTGTACGATTATTGCTCATATACACCTAAACCGTTGAACAGATTTTAATGAAATTTAGGATATATATAGACTATGTCCTGAATTAACACATAGGACTTTACCAGGTGATTCACACGAGCAAAGCCACGGGAAACTAGTTACACATGTGCGTAAACACAAATGCTAATCATAGCACTTGTATCTATGTTCACATCTATTATCCTGCCGGTCCAGACGACGAGACACAGCTACAGACATGAACATAGCTACAAATGGACGAACATGAAGGGTCTAGTAGTAACTTGTACCTAACAATAGAATTATCTCGTAGGACAAGGCGACTAGAATGTTCTATGGCTCGGAATTAGCAACAAACATATTGAACTCTAATGTTAAGGGTTGTAGTCACGGTGGAGTTCTTGGATCGGTGACCGTTTTGATAATTAAATACTCTGAAGTGTAAAGTCTGCCCGTTCACAAAAACACGAAACAATGTTTTTTTTTTTTTTTTTTTTATGGATTAGGGGGCAAACGAGTAGACGGATCGCCTGATGGTAAGCGATTACCGCCATCCATGGACACCTGCAACACCAGAGGAGTTACAAGTGCGTTGCCGGCCTTTTAAAAAGGAGTACGCTCTTTTCTGTTACTGCGTTTCGCCTAGTAACAGCTCAACGGCTCACACACCAACCACTTCTATTGTTCTCCATTCATCTCATCTTTAATTCCATTTCCCTAGCGTCGATAATGCGTGAAAGATGTTCCTGGTATCGGAAGCAATCAAAGGCAGAACACAGAGTAGCAGTACAGTAACATAACTTTAACTAAACGTTTGCCTTAAAACAATCACCACTTACCATGGCAAGCGCCATCTATCGTACATTTGCAGAAACTATAATATTAACACAGCACTTTTTACTATATAAAAAGTTATAACAATGTACGCATATTTTACTTTTGACCGCGTGTGAAAATGGGATATCGTTACGTGTAATATATACCCTTCGAGACAGCCAACTAGACAGAAACGCAGAACCCAGCCTGGAAGAGCACGTAGAACTTCTCCATCGGTAGTGCACTCATTTTACTCGAACGTGGTAAGCAGACGCTAAAGATTTCCACGTGATACGCTCATGTATCTTTCACTTTTATAAAAACCAGCAGCAGCATTTCAGCGGCACCGCTTTTATTTGCCACTAGATGTTCCCGTGGTTTCACCTGCGTTTATCGTTACTGCGACGCCCCCGTGAGTCGTAGCGTGATGTTATATAGCCTATAGCCTTCCTCGATAAATGGGCTATCCAACACTAAAATAATTTTTGAAATCGCACCAGTAGTTTCTAAAATTAGCGCGTTCAAACAAACAAACAAATAAACTCCAGCTTTATAATCTATAGCTGACCCGCGCAACTTCGTCTGCGTCACATAAGAGAGAGAGAGTGGGTCGTAGGCACCTATAATACAATTTATAGGAGCTGAAACTTTCTTTGTTAAATCCACGAACCACATAAGAACCATTGAACAAAATTTTATAAATATACCTACATTACTAATTTAAAATCACGCAGAATAAACCAGAAGAAACATCGTTTGTATGTCTAATATAATGAGTAATTATTTTGCTGCGATGTTATTTTAAAACTGCGATATCTCCTAAGATATTCATTGAAATCGAATGATGTAAAGGGCAATTTTGTTTTAAATTAAATAATTGTGATAAATAACGTATTTATTTGGATAAGGATTAATATCATTTTTATAAAAACACCTTCGCAAATAATGCATTACTTTAGAACAAATTTGGCTAGCATAAATATGGTTATAGTGAGCCAACCTTAAAAGATAGACATATGCTGGCGCGGACTTTTTTTTAGAACTTTTAAAGGTAAACAATTCTGTCATACATGATTTTTGCGTAACTTTAACTGTTTACGCAGCGCACGCAGCGGAAGCTCTCAAAAGGAAAAAGAACCCTCCGATTTTGAAACATTCTTCATTGGTGCTCCGCTCCTATTGATATTAGCGCGATGATATATAGCCTATAGCCTTCCTCGATAAATGGGCTATCTAACACTGAAAGCATTTTTCAAATCGAACCAGTAGTTCCTGAGAATAGCGCGTTCAAGCAAACAAACAAACAAACAAACTCTTCAGCTTTATAATATTAGTATAGATTTGTCAAAGTGCAAGTCAAAAATGATATAATATTTTTGGTCACAAAGTATAAATGTAAAATTTTTGTAGTCACCTTTCTAAAGTTACATTGATTAGTTGCTTGGTTCAGGCAAAGGGTTACCTTTATATATATATTTGTATTCCTTCCTCTTCTAATTATCCTAATTATCGTGCATATTTAGGTCGGATTCTCGCCAAACCAAATTGGATGGAGTGACTGTTAAGACAATATTGACCTAAGTTAGGCAATATGCTCATCCAATACTCTCATATTCCCAGTGAGCAAGAGTGCCTTCAAATATATTAATGAACGAGCAAAAAGCAAAGGAACAAAGGCAGTGGTACTACTTTTACATGACTGCCTTAGAGACACAGTCGTAGCGTATTCGATTACTGTGCATGTGTTATCGGGTTCAGAACACCGGTCAGGGAAAGAAAAAAAGGTATTAGGTTTTTCTGACAAGAAATTGACGCTTAATTCCATGGGAGCGGATCATGAAAGTAAGGGTACAGGGCATACACTCATGTTTGCTTACACACTTGTGTACTATAGTAATATCTCCCGCGCAGACGGGCAGTCTTTATTAAGATAGGCTGCCATCAAAAAATTCGGTCTGGAGGACCTTAACTACTTTTACTCCAGTTTTCTATAAAAGAGTAATTCTTCTGCGAGCGAGCTGGATTGTTCGAACCAGTAATTTAAATGTTATTACTTGTACGTCGGGTTTCTGGAAGAACTTTGTATTTTGCCGGGAAGGCTGTCTCTTCCATTCCGCCACCAAGTAATGATCTGCTTTTTCACACAAGCAACAGCGATCATTTCGCCCACGTACGTCCAAGCTCTGGAATGAACTGCCTGCTTCGGTGTTTCCCGAGCACTATGATAATTATGTCCTTCTTCAAACGAGGTTTAAAGTGAGTTCTTCTTTCACGGTAGGCAGCGGCTTTGCTGTGTCGTGACATTGCTGAAGTCCATGAGCAGCGGTTACCACTTTCCATCAGGTGGGCCACTCGCTAGTCTGCCACGAAAGGCAAAAAAAAAAAGTGTCAGCAGTTGACGCAGCTTCACGTGAACGGTCAAGCAACGAAATAAATATAACAAACAGCGAAACTTGCGACACATAATGTTTAAAACATAAAACATCAAACTTTACGCGTGAACTTTTCACTCAGACATCACAACTTGGTTACCGAAAATTTAACAAAAAACATTAACAAAACGTTACTCTGACCTGCACTCCGAATTGCCTTACAAGCGTTCAGTATTAAAAGTTTCGAGGGGAGAGAGGGGTTCCCTCCCTTATTTAGTCACGCCATTAAGCAGCCGAGGCAAAGGGCTGGCTTTAAATAATTAATGAGTGTTGTAGGTACGGGAGGAAGATGTCACTTAGTACAGTTAGTCATATTTCGTAGCAGTGTTGTTCGGATACGATGGCGTGAAAGTGTTTTTACATCTCTTCTACAGTTTATCTACACTAATTATTTACACTGGTAACTCCGCACAAGTCTAGAAAATACAATGCCATATTATCTGTGTACTTAAGCCGCGCGTAATGGGAACTTACCTTTTTGTCATACATGATGCAAATTTTGTTCGAAAGGGTTGCCTTGTAAAAAAATTGTACCGCACTCGGCATAATTCTAGTCAATAAACAACGGACACAAAGAATAGCTAGACTGGAAACAACTACCTACTTGTAGGACTCACAATTTTCTCCGCATCGAACTTAACAGACATGGCGCGATATAGCGACTATTTAAACCATTGCGCTATCTGTACAGTCACCATAAAAAGACTTCGTGCTGCTGGCTGTTTAAAAGCGCTTCAACATCTATTTAAGAGTCAGTCAAAGCGTGCGATAAATAAATATTTAATACACACATAACTTCCAAAAGTCTAGAGTCGACACAGAGTCGAAATCGAGACCTCTTCGTGGCATTCCAACGGTGTCCCACTAGGCTATCGATCGCAATACCTATAAAGCTTCAAAATATCTGATATGACGGCCTTCTAACTTTAGCACTTCATTTTTCGTTGCCGGTTACTTCATTTATACCTATCGTCACCTGTCAAACTAATCGAAACACTTTGACACTCATGATTGTTACTTTGCGGCCTAAATGAAGGCATGAGTTTTGACTTGACTTTACCTTGGCTTTATCTTGATGAGATGAGACGGCCAGTAAACTTCCAACAGACTAATTATAAAATATAACGACGAACTATAAACTATTAATAATACTTACTAATGAATCAGGCACTGTATATTACCACTAACTTATCTCAAAATGTCACTGAATACGATTATTATTTTGTAATAAGTCCAGAACCCTTTATACAACAAGCAACAAATGACAATTTACGAAATTTTATTTTATTTTATTTTATTTTATTTTGAATCTCCAACAAGAAATACACTTTTAATACAAGGCACGTGCACACTTAAATAGGACATGTGTTTCCTCAATAACAGGAGATCACAGCATGCAATATAAAGAACAATAATATAATTATAACGAAAATACAACAATGTCAATTATAGTAATTACAAGTATACATCGATTAAAAGAAAATTAATAGAAAATTATATAAATAAAATTAGATATCAAAAAAATATAGTAGACCGGTTGGCTCCTTCTGAAAATGTTTGTATTACTGCAGGTAATACAAACAACTGCAGTTCTGTTAAGTGCAGTGCTTATTTGAATAAACAAAACCTCTAATATAATGTATCGTCGTTTACGGAGGTGACGTGTGAATGTGGACGACAATGTATGACGGTATTATCCAAAACTCCTAGAAATAATATAGTTTATAGTGACATATAAATGTTACAAAATGCAATTGCACAATTTCTATAAATGTAAATACCAGTATTGCTGCAAGTTGTTGCCTTATGTCTGCATCACACAAATGATCTACTTTAAAACGACACCTGACACTTTAAAGGTTAGGCGGTCATTAACTAAAACAAAGACAGTGCTAGATTTTTATCCAAGCTGTAGATCCCCAAAGAGATACATTAAGGTGTATTATACCTACTTTTCATTTCACTAGTTACGTTTAAAGTCCCACGTAAAAGAGGAGCAGCCTATTTCCATCTACACCTTCCTGCAGTAAATATTCTAACAAATAATCTCTTTGCCATATTTGTGAATCAAACGGGACCCTACAATACAATTAACCGTAAGCACTTCTGGCATAAGACCAAGACATTAATGTAGAGCCAATAATATTTTCTAAGAAAATGACATCGGTTTACTAATAAAACCAAATTAAATTAATTAGAGCTAGTGACAATCCGTCTCTTTACTTATAGAAACTAACAATTCCAGAGCTTCCAACTAATTATAAAGCGAAGATTGCTCTGAAGCCAAAAATAGATTAAAATTGTAATCTACAAATGCGCTTCAAAAATAGCTTGTAGTACCTTATTAACTAATTTAAAGCAAATTAATTGATATTAGATTTCCACGCGGTTTTAATTCCTGCACCGTTCCCATAACTCTTAGCATAATGTTAGATAGCCTATGCTATTCCTGGATAAAGTAGTTTTTAATGGTGAATGAATTGTTAAAATCCGTCTAGTATTTTTTGAGTTTATTCAAAAAATAATACAAAAATCTAATATTTTATAATATTACTATATATGTATATCGATAAGGCGCAAAAAAAAATTAAACGAAAGTTATTATCCAAATCTTTCAATAACTAATTCTCAATGCCTAATTTCTATTTATCAGACCAATACGTACGCCAAAAATCTTAGAGTAAACATTATACCTTTAAAAAGCTATCGAACAGCAGCATTTGGCCGGTGAGTGATCGGCCATGTTACATAATACGTCAGCTGTCATCATTTCTTTTATGAAAGTAGAGGTAACAGTTTACCCTGTTGGTAACCGTGTCCAGTAAATAGCGTGCCCAGACGATGTACTTACGGGTAATGTAATTGGTTTGTTTGTCGTCTCGCTTGTTGCCTTTGACGGCCACAATCAATCATTGTGCACCATTAGGTATTTATCGGAACTAGGACTATGCCTTAAAGGTTTGTTTCTCATTCGCCCCTACATTACGTCCCACATTCCAAAAAGTTCCTCATACGCCCCTCTTTTTTAACTATTCCTTTTTCGTCCTACATTTTTGAGCATATGGTTAGCAAAACAAAACATGTTTGAAAATTGTTTTAAATCTTTTTAATGTCGGGCTCGTGATGTCATGCAATCATAAGCCCAAAGTTTTGCCGCGAGAACAACGAGGTAGTGTAAAATATTTTTCGGCAGACGGTACATCAAAAATTCTATACAGAAAAAAAACAGGGACAGAAAAGGAACAAAATTTGGGATGAAAAAGGAATTACATTAAGAAATTAATATTTATTTTAATTTCGGGGCATATGAGGTACAAATTTTGGGGCGAATGCGGATTTTTACATTCGGGACGAAACATGAGAGTCGAATACGGAATAAACCGCCTTAAAAGAGTATAATCACTACGTTGCGAAGGATATGTAAAATGATTGTTATATAAATATAAAACAAGACATTTCTGGGCAGTACGTAAAGTTGTTGGTGTACAAAAAATGTTTTATTAACGATTTAATATCTAATGATAACGATTTAATATTTAATGTCTAATGATGAATTAATCATCTACATAATAGTATTATTTAGAATCATCGCAAATTTTATTTAATTTTTAGCATACCTGAATTTTTCATGTTGAAAATGACAACGTACAACTTTTCTCACATGGTGTTCTGTTACGTAAACGCAAGTTATTATTTGTTCACTTCACTTCACTTGAGCAAAGAAATGTTGGATATCTACCGATTGCTCAGTCTAACTGTATCATTAGTGGCCTTACCCTACTTTCTATATCATTTTAATTCAACCTATGACCTCTTTATGCACTGAACATAGAACCTTCCGTCTTGTACCGCACCAGAGTTATATATCACAAGGCTTACGATTAAATATTACCCAGTAGTAACAGTAGGTCAGTGCCCCTAGTCCTACATTGCCGTGTAATTCCTAACCTCGTAATACACCTAATAGATTACCTCACAGAACAAATATTAGAACGAGTAAGTAACGTTTAGTACGTATCGAATGCAGCCACGCCTCTAAGCCGATGAAATTTTAAACGGTGCTTAGTGGTCATTTACCAGTGGGTTTTACTTTTTATTTTGTATGCAACACAGTTGCGGGCTGCAATGTTCAGCATGTTTTGTGCCTCAGTTTATATGGTACGCGGCTAATGATATGTGTTGTACCTCTTGTGAACTGTAGTCGGACAGTCGACTTGTCGTTTTTGATCGCATATTTATTATATTACGCCGGTTTATTTAACTTCTAGTATAATATAATAAAAATAATAATTTTAATGTCATGATAATTGGATGTCTACATAAATATACAAATTACGAAATAAACCAAACCAATAAATACCTTAATACGTTCACAAATATAATGAAACCTCCTGTTTTCTTGCCTATTTTTAAATTATTTTGAAATTTGTTTTATTTACTAGTAATGATGCGTGCATGCAAGAAACATGTGTTTATAAAAAACGGAGGTTTCTCTTTCCAGAGTCGAATACTGGAGGATGCATCGTTGATGTGCAACTCATGGTCACCAAGACACAATGTAAGTTACAACATCCCGTATTATCCCTGTACAATTAAACACTTTTGATTTTCCTTATTTCAGATTTTACTGTAACAGCCATGCGAATGCGCTTGCGTTCATCTTTGGCCAAAGATGTGTTTTTGATTTCTATTGTTTCTTATATATTGTTTGCTAAGCGATAACTCTATTCCAGATAATGTATTTTATTATTAATTCGTAGGAATCTTTTCCTATCGCCTTTTAGAATATTGTTTGGTAGAAATAGAAATTTTTTAATTATATTTATTTTTATAGATAGTTTATAGACTTTGGCGTCATACGGGTGTGACGTGACTTTTATATTAGGTAAGTTTCTCTAAAATCGGTTTATCTCTTAAATCTGGTTTATAAAATCATAATGTATTTAACAGGCATGAATTATAGATACTGTATATGTTACCAATATGTTTCGGTATCTTAACATGTGTAGTATTTTCTAAAGAGTTAATATTGCATTTATTAATCTAAAGGAAATGTTCGTCTAGTGTTCAAATACTTATTGTTAATTAACATCGGTATGGTTTATTTGCGAACCTCATTATGTCATAGGTTTACTTAAAATTCCTGAAGTCGTTGGCACTATTTTTTCAGTTAGTATTATTGTATTATTTCGTTACTTCGCGTTCTACATAGCGCATAGTTTGTCTCACTCTATCGTTAATAAATACTGCTATTAGAAAATAAATAAGCTATAGCCTGAAAATCATTGATAATAGTAGATAAAAACAATATACTTAAACTTTTCTTGGTTGATAATATGGACTTTCAAAAATTATATAATCGAACGATAAGCAATAAAAGCTTTCAGATATATCACGATTCATCGGAATAAAATAGTAATTCAAAGAAATATATAACTGTAAGAAACTAAATTAAAAAATATATGAATATTAAGGAATCACTTTCATTTAGTGTCATTCACAATGATGTGGTTATAAGTGATGTGCGACTGTTATAAAAAACATCAACAGGTACTAAAATTCGTTAGGTATTCGAACTCATTCGTGTCACTCGTTACTTCTCGAATATTCGAATTCATTTGATTCGACTTTGTGACACGTTGATCGAGAGCGCCTGTCACGGCGAATCGTATTGATTACCGTTATTTGGTTGTCACTCACAAATGTTCAATTTCATAGTGACTCATGGCGAACAAACTTCTTGGTATAGAATTAGAAGTAGTTTACTTAATCGTACCTAAAGCTAATACACAAACAATCAGTGCTAAACAATTGAATAACTTTGAATATTCCAAATGCATTATTGCTTTTTTATTTTTCTAGCAATTTGGTTAAAAATTCTTAGTAAATACTCTTGAAGACCCTTCCAGCTAAGCTTGTATAAGGAGTGGGCTTACGACGTAAACACAATCAGTTGGATTCGAACCTACGACGTGTCGATCGTAAGTCCGATGCTCTATCTGCTGGGTTACAGTACTTAAATACGATGTTTAAATGTCAATCGCATATCGCTTCTGAACGTCACGACACTTAAAATTATAGTTACATTTTTCAATTTGTCGCTATTAGTATACTGTACAATAATATTTTGCTTTACTCTTCAACAAAATATCTTTGCCTAAATCACTGAGTCCTTAAATAGATAACCCAAGAATAATACTTTAACAGTACTACAAGTTCCCGCCATCTACATGACATCTGTCAACTGTTCCAAATTTAATAATTCCAAGCAACAGTTCGGAAGTCAAATTAAAGTTCGATAAAGTAACGAATTGATGAGCGTCGGAAAATGATATAAGTAAACACGGCAGATACCAAAATTATAAATAAACGGATTTTACACATTCTGCCAAATGTCGAATTTCAACGCTTTCCCACAACTTCAAATAACTGTTATGTATTTTACCTTCAATTCTGTTTATGTTTGTTCGAGCTTCACACAAAAACTGCTCAACGGATTTTGATGCGGGTTTCACAATTATATAGTTTGAAGCTTCAAAATCGAACGACACGTTTAATTTAATTTTGTGATGTTAAATGTATTTAAATTACCGTGTATTATATGACGTCATTGCAGGGAATCGAAGTCTAAGTGGACGAAATCGCGAGCATAATTAAGTTTCATAAACTTATTGCTTACTTATTAATTAAAAAGGGTTTCATTAAAAACAAGAATGTAGAGTATTATTGAAAATGTCTATCCGTACTTATAAATCAATCTCAAATATTAAAGAGTCAGCTAATTATAAAGCGGCGCTCATAGTTGCACTCACTGATCGGTAAACGATTAGCGAGGTTAGGTAACGTTGGGTGCGGTCAGTCTATAGATGGGTGACCGCTGAGTCGTATTTCATCTGAGCGACTCCGTGCTTCGGAGGCCAAGTAAAAAGTCGGTCCTGGTTGTTGCCAAATTGACAGCAGTCGTTAAGCCATATCAGAGGCCTACGGGCGGCTTGAACAACTCTTGACAATAGATTGGCCACTAACCACACGAAAAGAAGAAGAATTAAAAAGTGTCTTATTAGAACATCTTTAGACATTACTCAAACGTTTAGGGTTATTTGAATAATAGTTGAATAGCAACGGCGAGCCGTTATTCATTATCATTTATGAAGGGCTCAAGAGCTGCTCAGATGACAGGAAGCCAAATATTAGTTAGCCATATTTTTAAAAGTATTAAGACTATAAAAATCGTCTCGTTTACTCTGTCGCACATTATCTTATTTCAAGCCTAACTTATAATCACCATTACGATATAAAAAGCACAAAAATATAGTCTGACATTTCGTTATCGTTCATATGTGATTGAGTTTTCGTCGAAACGCTGAAAATTAATTAATTATGGGGAATATCGTGATATGTCAGATCAGCGGCCGTGAGCTCCATGAAACAATGTATTAGAAAATATTATTACATGTTGACTATATATACTAGATGACCTGGTGAACTTGTATAACCTAAAATTGATATGACTGAAATTAAATGACAATTTTTCATACAAAATTACCAATATACTTCGATCTCTTTTCAATATTTCGGCTGTTTTTTGGTGTATTTCATAATAAATTTTGTTCAGCCATCTTGAAGTATTTACGATACGGCATATGTTTTTTTAATATCAATTATACTTTCAAATATATATTACCAGTATCGTTTGCAGATCAGTAGCTTGTTATAATAATTATTATAATACTAATTTATTCATTTAAATTACGGTTTTAACAAATTAATACATTTCTTAGACTCTTATAGGTAAATAAATAATTAAACTACTTTCGTGAAGTAATTCCGAAATTATTTCCGAAATTCTACAAAGGCACATATTGGCTCTATATTTATATATAGAGCCAATATGTGCCTTTGTACTAAGACCTTGAGACCTTGTGACCTTGCCTTATGATCTAAGTACCAATTTGCAATTAAGCTGTTTAATAGTATATGTCATAAATTACACAATGGGTATCCTAAATAGAATTGAACGTCAAATGTGAATATAAATTACATTTCAGTTCACATTTAACGGTTAATAGATCGGAACTCTATTTCGAACATATTTTATTACGAAAATTTGCCTACAGATGAATTGAAAAGGTCAGTTCAATTAAATACTCTATAAAAGTATACGCGTCTAAATATAGAGTTCACGACATTTAGAGTTCATGCAAATCATAATATTGGAGAGAAAAGTTCAGATGACCTTCATTTGTGAATAGCTAATGATTGTAGGTATGTATGCATGTATTCCAAAATAATTATCTTAGATATGATTGATTTTCGTAAAATTGAAAATATGCACATATTTTTAAAATTAGGAACATAAATAGGCATCAGGCAAATATAGACATTAATATAGAATTTATGTGTCATACTCATATTATATCATGCATTAATAACCATACTGGCACCAAATTTGTTGTTCGATTCGAAATTTTAATTTGAGCGTTTTCGCTACACAACAGTCAAATTCTTAGTTATTATACTAATGACAATATACTATGCAAAATTCACATTTATACATCAAATAATCTAAATTACACCAACAACGTATTTGAGTAACTTCTAAAAGCTGTCTCAATATTGTTCCTAGATCAAATTTAATTAAGAATAAAGGTTGTTGCATTTGCACAGAGAGCCCTCGAAATACACAAATACAAAGTACAAACCATGAATAATTCGTAATTATGAAAATAATTTGTATATTTTAGATCAAAACGTACTCTAATAACCCTCGAGCCGTCCCCAACGTAATCGCGGATACTAAGTGCACGACGCATAATCCCGGGCGCAACGATGAGCTGTACGCTCACTGACACAAGTGTTCGCAACATTACATTTTATATTTACACTACACTCTGTCTGCTAACCCGCACTGGGCCAACGTGGTGGACTTCTCGGACTGAGAAGAACATCACGCCCAGCAGTGGGACTGTTTAATACATCCTGTATGATGACACGAACTGATTATCCTTAATTTAGTACTCGTTTACTTTCAGGCAGATTTGAACACGATTATTTGCCAACTAACGGATATAACAAATACACAGAGAGCAACAAGATAAATAGTTCGTTAGTATGGAAGTAAATACAAAAAAGCAATGTGCTTCTATTATATAAATATGAAAAATCTTAAGACGGCACTGTAACTTTTTTATTGATAAATAACTGTCTATTTTAATGAGTTTCTATCTACATTGCAGTTTTAGTCACGGACATTTTCTAAAAGGTCTTAAAATTTCTGCAACGGCCTTAAACTTTATGACTAATGGGTAACGCATGTCTATTTTAAATTTGTGAAGACATAATTATCTATGGTATCAGCCAAAGTCCATATCATCGATTGAGAAAAGGGATTTCTGTAAAAGTTTTATGTCTATTTTATGTATGATATATAATTAATGATTAA
The DNA here is from genome assembly GCA_963564715.1 of Catocala sponsa. Classification (NCBI taxonomy): domain Eukaryota; kingdom Metazoa; phylum Arthropoda; class Insecta; order Lepidoptera; family Erebidae; genus Catocala; species Catocala sponsa. The sequence goes on from OY751326.1 coordinate 7,094,497, forward strand.
TAGTATTAACGATTACTTGGCGTGTTAAATAGTAGATATACATACATCCGAAAAAACATTTATCCTCTAACGTAATCGAATAAAAGTCCTAACTAATATTATAAATGAGATTGTAAGTTTGTTTGTTTGTTACATTTTCACTGCTTGATCGAAATATCTCAATACACGTTATCAGGAGTACAAAAAAGACATGGAGTACCTTTTATTCAGAAAAAGTAATCAAATGACACAATCGTAACTAACGACTCGACTGTTAATTCCATTCCTAATCCAAACGATAATTTTAAACTAAATATTGACAAAAGCGTGACGCATAAAATATTCCGCCCGCTTTTATTCCTGTTGTACGCGGCTGTACCGTAGATACAGCGGTCTAATCGACCCCATCTGAGTGACATTTGATACAGTCAGGCTGGGATCATGTCGCGTTAACCCTAAAACGCGGCCTGATGAGTAATAATAGCTAAGGATTAGCACAGCGACTAATGCTTTGAGCTTTTAGTAATAAGTTTTAGTCTGTCTCGTGTTTTGTGACGTATTTATATGCGAGGGAGCGAGATGGCTGTATGTGTTAGATGTCTACTTAATCACCGTAATGTTTGGTATAGTTGACTTAGACAAAAAGACGATTATATTATTTATTTATTAACTTGGACATCTTGTAGTTATTACATTAATACTTATTCTATCAAAAAATGCCATTACTAACACGTAATTTAGAATAAATAAAGTGTCACATCATGCACTATTAAAGTAAAGGGACGGTTGCACTTAATAACTAAGACTATACATTACTTAAGACAAAAATTGTCTTAAACTTAAATAAGACTGCTTCAGATTTTACGTAACATGTCGTGGAAGAGTACGCAGAGGTGTAAAATGTTCGTCGAATCCTAAAAAACGGTCATCGTTTACCCAAAAACGCGTACTATAATCTATATATTAATACGTGAAGCGAAAACTTTGAATCCCTTTTTACGAAAATAGGGCGGACGGAGGACTATGAAATTTCGCACACTTATAGTTTATACAGAGAAGAATTGACGAACGCTATTCTTTTTTTAAATTATGCGTAAGAATACATTAAATTAATGAAAAATGACTACACGCACACAACCATGCATTTAACACACGCAGTTGAAGCGCGTAACTATGGTTACATATATCAATCGAGTATAATGACATATTTCAGCAATATCTTACAGGCTAACTTTGGTCGAATTTCGAGCACTAGGCGACCGGTAGTTATAGTAAATAAGGATTAGGACGCAGCGTTCGGTAATAAATATTAGTCTGTCTCGTATTTTGTGACGTATTTATATGTGAGGTAGAGAGATGGATATAGGTTATAACATTACCTTTAGTAAAAGGTGGGTAGAATATTTCCAGAACCTCACGCTTATATCCCTGAAGAGGGAGGTATTACTTACTTAATTACGATGCAAGCAAAAGAAGCAAGCTCATTGCCGGTTTCGGGGCACCGTTTCAAATTCCGATTTCAGATTATTGAGAGTTTATAGTCGTCAAAATCCAGTAATACTATGCCCGTCCCGAGATATGTCAGAATCGTGAAAAATTACAAGATGTATACCCGTCAGGTAATAATCTAAAGAGTATGATAAAGATCGAATTAAAAAGCAGCGATAGCTCAGTGGGGAGACCAACAGACTGCAATGCAGAGGGTCTCGGGTTCGAACCCACCTCGCGCACCACTTACTTTCGGAAGTTATATGACTTTTCGAAATTATGGGCGTATTGATTGACAATTATCGCCTGCTCCGTGCCTCGGAGAGCACGATAAGCCGTTGGTCCTGGCTGCCACGAACATCTATGGCAGTCGTTATTGGCAGAGTGTCGACACAAAAGATCCCACAGGGTCGAAGTGTCGCCGGTCTGCACTGACTAGCTCCCACATAAGATAAGATCGAATTAAAATTCAAAGAAGGTATACTTATGTAACTCTAAAGTGCAATAATATTACTTAATACTTAACCTAACCCTCCAACGCAAACCCATTTCTTAATACTTAACCTCAAACTAACCCTGCAACGCAAAATTTTCTTAAGAGTCAATCTGATCGAAACCTTCCAAGCTAAACCTTCCAACGCAACATTATTACTTCACACTTAACCTACTCAAAATAACCCTCAATTCATAACCCATTAACAATAACTCACAATTGGTACCCATCAGCCGGTCGAACGCATACGCACCCATTTTTATTGCTACACGACATTGCAAATTGTAACAGTGGCAGTAATAATTGTTGTTTGACAGGGGCTCTGACTTAACAATTGAATTAGGGACCCCTGCTGGGGTCACAATGAGAGGGATGCTTATGTTTAATTGATTAACTTATGCTACTTTATTTTCATGTTGATTTTAATGAGAATATTATTGAGTGCAAGTGTATTGCGTAGATAATAATTGTAGATGCGTTTTATTGTGGGATAGTGTTTTAACGAACTGAATAGGTAATGGAAGTATAGACGGAAGCAACTAAGTTGTATCGTTTTACTTATTTTATTCAATACTACGTGCGACTTCGCCCGCGTAGATTTTAACTAAAAAGTGGTGGTCTCCGCGGAACCGTATTTTTTCTAAAATCAAAGTAGTCTATGTTACTCCTTATAACATCTGCTATCTGCCAGTGAAAGTCCCGTCGGAATCGGTTCAGCCGTTTCGGAGATTAGCCGGAACAAACAGACAGACAGTAAGACAAAAATTTAAAAAATAGATGCTCCCGTATAGGTACCTTATATACTGTCATATGCATTAGATAAAAAGCTGTTATTTTGACATTACAAACAGACACTTCAATTTTATTTATTTGTATAGATGCGTTTGTATATATAATGGATAAAATATATTTATTTCGGGTCAAGTTTAAAAACAGAGTTTCAATCTAAACACAATAAAATAAATTCTAATAGATGGTTAAATTTTTAAATATTGGTCTCTTAATAACCTGTCCTCTGAATACTGAAATGAAAGTTGTATAATAATAATATAATTTATTTTTCTCCCATATCACAATTAAACACAAAAGTACAATGTTGTCAATAAAAGGTATTGGGAGACTGATTTCCAAGTTAGGTAAAAACCTGTATTATGGATAACCAGGCTTCCATTCCGTAATATAATTTATCATTAAATCCTTAATAAGTTCCCGATCACAACTGATCAAATTGGAGTTGGTTCTAACCAACAGCTAACAGAGATAATGCCATACATTATAGAAATAAAACATAATGTAACCAGCTATTTTGCTGCGGCAAAAATATTGTTCGTCGTTTACTTCACATTTTATTTTGCTACGTGCATTAGTTATTTATATAAATCATACAAATTAAAATATAAAATATCGCCGTTTTGATCTCAAGACAATATTTTAATAACTCCATGTTAGTAATCCTTACTAATACTATAAATTCGAAAGTAACTCTGTCTATCTGTCTGTTATCTTTTCACGGCTAAACCACTCAACCGATTCAGATGAAATTTGGTACAGATATAGTTTAAAATGTTAGATGTGGTTGCCTGTAAGTGAATGAGCACAAGGCATGTCTGTAAATTATTACTTAGAAGTAAGAAATGTGTATCATTTGTTGGCGATCCAAATAAATAAATAAAAAAAAAATCTGGGGAAGGACATAGGCTACTTTTTATTGATGTAGGTACCACGCGGGCGGAGCCGCGTGCAAAAGCTAGTACACTATATTTCACAATAGATATTTCGATATCTGTTCAATAGAACAGATATCGAAATATCTAACATTCGTTTCGCTTTTGAAATAGTTTCCTATATTAGTCAAATAAATATAAAATATATACATAACTAGTTGTTTCTTCGCTGTCGTTAATTTAGATTTTGTCAATAAAATATCCCCCAGGATAAGTACCCTATGTCCCTTTCTGTATCCCTAACCTGTATGCGAAATTTCATGATGATTGGTGGACTAGTTACTTGAAAGCGTGAAAGTTAACAAATTAAATTAAACAAACAAACTCATATTTATATTTTAGTTAGGATACGAAAAACAAGTAACTTAAACTAGCTACTTTTTGTGCGTAAAACCAATAATTACTAAAAGGTCTAACTCTACAGTCTGTAAAAGATTTTCTAAAAGTATTTTCTCATATAATTTATGTCCCTTTTTGTTGATGTAGTTTTGATTGTACTTAGTTATAATACACTTGTGCCGACATTAGTTTTATATTATCACCCCTCTTGTAACATCTGTCGTGAGCGATCTATAACTGATCACAATCAGGACTGTGTCATACTAACGCAACTTTTCGGTGCAATATGTTTAGATTTTGTTCTTAATCAATATTTTGGCATTCCATATAATTACATATATGTATATAATTAGCAACTAAGAGAAACATTGTACTGTCCACGTCAAGACCAGCAACTTTGTATGATTGGACATAATTTAAATAAAAATAATGAGAATACAGGTACATCTTAATATACATATAAACAAGTAGCAAAACAGACTTTATAGAAATACTTCACTTGTCTGCAGAAGTTTACTAGGCAGCAGTAAATATATGTATACCTACCCTAAACGTAAATAAACAGTGTCTTTAGTGTATTCAGATCAATTAGTAAAAGTATTACATATTATTATTATATACGTCGGCCTCGATGGCGTAGTGGTTAGTGTAACCGACTGCCACGCATGAGGTCGCGGGTTCGATTCCCGCACAAGTCAAATATTTGTGTGCATGAACATGAATATTTGTCTTGGTCTGGGTGTTTCTATGTATAATATGTATGTATTTACAAAAAAAAAGTATGTATGTACTCGTATGTTTATCCATTGTCTAGTACCCATAGTACAAGCTCTGCTTAGTTTAGGCTAGATGGTGTTGTGTGTATGTGATAGAATATTATATTAATTATATTCCTACAAAACAGTACATAGTGTTCCGACCCCGAGCAAGCCATTCCTACTGTCAGCTAGCAATTGGCAAAAGCAGAATATATCGTACTTGTTAAACACTACTTTCTATATATATACATTATATGGTGGTCACTTTTCCGCTTCATACTACGCTGTGTTGAGGGTTGGGCCCCCAAACGGGACTAAAATTTGTTTGGCCAGTAGTGGTTCTAAGTCTGGATCTTCTTTGAGTTCGTTGTTTGAATGTTCGCAAAGTCTCCACGACAAAGGACGACGTTTAAAAAAAGATAGCTAGCTTGAAGGCATTAGAATTGTGATCAATCACAGGTGGTGAATCCACTCTTAAAACAATCATTCTAGCTTTTCTGGAGAGGTTAACAAAAATATCTTTAGGTAATATCTATCTGGTGTATAGGGTTACCTATTATATTTTGGAATATTAAATAAAAGGAACATACGTGTTCACGTAAACTGTCTTTATTCTCGACTAAACTTATTATATGATTGCGGACGCAGCCGCACGTAGGCACACACACTAATGCATTATGCATTACATATTAAATGCTTAGATAGCAATATCAAACATGTTTCCCTACAATATCTATAAAAATGCTCCCGAACAAAAAAATATCAAACCTTAAACTGCCTTAAACTGAGCCTATTCCCTAACCAGGCTCTATAGAAGTAACCCTTAAACCTGTCTGAACTTTTTCCAATTGCCAGTATTATTTCCAACCTCTACTTAACAAGTTGCCCGAACACTTGTATTACAAGGGAAGTTACGACTACCGCAACTTATTTCAATTGACTGTAATTTGAACTCGAGTCCATAATGGTCAGTCTATGACATGGCAGGCAAGCTAGCTTTAAAACAAGGATAGAAGCGAAATGCACGCGAATGTGCATAATCAAATGTATTGACAACCCTATAAATAAATCCGCATGCACCCTCGACCAGGCGGAGTAGGTAACGAGTGTTCCAACTGTATTTCTTGTAAGACTGTTTATTGCTTGAGTGTTGTATGGGAAGTGGTGTCATGGTTGCTGCTCCTTACAGATGTTTGATTGGTAAAATAATATGGTAAGCTTGGCGGTTTAAAAGAGTGGCCGTGAATTTCTTGCCAGTTCTTCTCATTAACTCTACGCCCTTGCTTGGTTGAACATAGCAATAGGTAATTGTAAATTCACATCAATAAATGTGACTTTGACGTTCATAATTCTTACTTTATGACCTATACCTATGAATAAACATATTTTTTTAATTTTGACCTCGTTATCAAAGAACCGTACTGGTAAGCGTATCCTGCAGTATCAGGCAGTGAAATATTTAATAAGCTACAAATTGAATTGGAAAATATTCTTTCTATACACAGGCTCATTTAAAGCTAGGCTTAAGGCACTGGAATGGCATATTTATAAAAGTAATAGGGGTTAAAGTATGAAGTTTCCGTTATATAGTAATAGATACTTTGAATTGACATAAAACTTCATGGAGTGAGATTTCCGAGCGAAACTTTTTTCACATGATACCTATAAGATTCTTCTTTTAAAAAATGTACAACATTCGATTTTCGACTTTAAATTGTTTTTTTTATTCTGCTTAGACGGATAAGATGGATACTTCGAAAATCCGAGTCATTTTTTAATAAGAGTTCCAACGCGGAACTAACGCGGCTGAAACGTCTCGCAATATCAACGCTGCGTTTGGAGAGGAGACTGCTAATGAACGCACCGTGCGTTTTTGGTTTAAATGCTTTCGTAATGGAAACTTCGACTTGAAGAACGAACCACGTGGAAGACCGCCCACACAGGTGAATAACGCTGAATTGAAGGAGATGGTGGAAGCCGATCTGAGTAAAACTACCCAGGAATTAGCGGCATCGTTTAACGTTACCCTAGCTACAATATTCTCTTATTTGCATCAAATCAATAAGATATAAAAATATGAAAAATGGGTGCCTCATGATTTGACTCATCTGCAGAAAGAAATGCGTGTTGAAACTTGTGTTGCCTTGTTGAATTGGTACAAAAAGGAAGGACTATTGGATCGAATTGAGCTGTGACGATAAGTGGATTTTTGGATTTTACGATAACCGTAAGCGAAAAATGCAATGGCTGATCCCAGGTCAAAGTCCGCAACAATGCCCTAAACCAAAGCTTACCAATAAAAAGGTAATGGTAACTGTTTGGTGGTCTCTTAATGGTGTTATTCACTATAGCTTCCTCAGGTCTGGTCAAGCAATAACAGCAGATATTTACTGTGCTGAATTTCGAGCAATGATGGCGAAACTGGCAGTGAAACAGCCCCGACTCGTGAATCGATCTTCACCATTATTGCTTCATGATAACGCAAGACCTCACATTGTACGAGAAACCGTTGTAACTCTAACAGGAGCTGCAATTAGAAACCATACGTCCTCACCACCTCACAACCGTCATCCTCCGTACTCGCCAGACCTTGCTCCAACGGACAACCATTTTTTTCGTGATTTGGACAATTTTCTACGTGATAAAACATTTTCTTCCCAGGACGCAGTACAAAATGCTTTCACACAGTTTGTTGAATCTAGATCCCCGGAGTTCTATCGTAAAAGCATAGATGAACTTCCGTGTAGATGGCAACAATGAGGGTAAACATTTCGAATAAATAAATATGATACATCTTTGAAAAAAACGAGTTTTAATTTTCCAGTACAAATCGGCAGTTTCATACTTTAACCCCTAATATTTAGGAGAAGTGGGATAAAAGAATTCCACTTCTCTCCTTAGCAAAGCGAAACTCAAAATAAAGAATATTTACATATTATTTACACCAGAAAAGATAAGTACCATGGATATGATCATTTAAGTGCCCTATATGTGAGCTAGAAATAGATTCAAAAGTGTCACGTTGTAATTGCTAGCAGATCCCCATCATCGCCTAAATAACTGGATGGAACGGACAAAGCTCTTCAATTATAATAAGTATCATGTCATTCACCGACTTATAATAAATTTTATATCTTGAGCGACTTGTAACAACGGACACTTAAAACAACCATTTGTGGATCACACAAAATTTGTCCCGTGTTATACAAACCCACGACACGTATTGACAAAGCAACTCCTTAAACCAAACCACTTTAAACATCATTCATATAAGCGCATCACTAAGAGCAAGATACAAAATTATCGCCTTGTGATTGCTCATCTAATCCTATTCGCCTTCTAATTGAATAAAGCTAAAAAGATCTCCAGTCAATACAATAATAAATCAATCTTATAGTGATACAAGGCAATCAAAATAATGTGCTTCACTAAAATGTAATTTGACAACTCATAGGTAGCGAAGTACCGCGCGCTGACGTCATGCGCGGCAGATTGTCGATGCGAGTAGGCACTTGTTACCAATTATAACGAGGGTAGCAACTCTGGTGAGGGTATGCGACCGATACGCCATTCCCACGGTCAATTGTTGCCCAGGCCGTATATTCAATGACGTATCAGTTTACTGCTAGTAAAGTATATCATAATAATACTAAGAGCCTGTTCTACAAACTCCAGATAATATCTATACTAATATTATAAAGCTAAAGAGTTTGTTTGTTTGTTTATTTGTTTGTTTGGTTGAACGCGCTATTCTCAGGATCTAATGGTTCAAATTGAAAAATTCTTTCAGTGTTGGATAGCCTATGTATTGAGGAAGGCTATAGGCTATATAACATCACGCGACGACACACGGGGGCGGCGCAGTAACGATAAACGCGGGTGAAACCGCAGGAACATCTAGTAATGAATATAATGAGTATTGATATTGCTAAGTAGATTAGGTTAGGTTATGCTAATAACAGTACTTTACTTTTTAAATGAGATATATCCTATGTTACTCGGTAATAATATAGCTTTCTAATATTGAAATATTTTTTTTATTTCGGCTAAATCGTTTTTTGTATTAAAACGTTACAAAAAAACAAATCTTTCCTCTTTATAATATTAATATAGGTGTTAAAGTTTTTAAATATTAGCTACCTTTTGGCAGACTGACTATCGACTATTTTTCAACAACAATAAAACCTTCCTCAAAATATCCTCAAAGCGATGAACATAAGTGTAATACACACACATTCAGCTATGTTTTAGGCCCTTTAAAATAGAAACCGAACCTTGTAAACATATTATTATAATAATCATATCAGGTATAAATATAAAAAAAAACAAGAATATATTACTTGTGGTTAGGCGCAACTGCTGACACAAAAATCTAATAATACTAATCGCGACCCGATGAAAGAACCTGAGATCTCACAAGCGCATGCAAATATTAGTTTAAAATTTAGCTACGAGACAAACAAGAAAGATAATACCCAAATAAATGTAAGTTTGTTTGAATTATTTAAGTCTTATTCCAACAGAGATAGACGCCGTTATCAAACAAAATTCTATCAGTCTACACACAGCCCTGAGACCCTTCACCCTCTCTCATACATATACACACCTACACACACTAAAATACACATTTTACAACTTTACCAAAACTATGTTTTCCATCAGCCCTTGGCAACCCAACAAAAACCAAGAATCGATTTAAACAGAATTCGAATGCAAACAGAATCGCCGGGGGCCTGGCAAATAAAACTGGCAAACGTGCCAACCGCTGCCAAACGTGCCAGTGGCAGGCTAGTGGCATTTTAAAAGTGGTTCGTTGCCGTAAAACTGCTTAGAAGTCGGATCGCGGCGGCGAGCTACGGCTGCTTTTACACTTGTCGGATTTATATTATATTATAATCGTTTTACGTTATTAACACGTTTTCATATTAATACTTGATTGTCGAATTAATACACGTCTCAATTAACAATATTTTCATAAATCAGGATCTTATTAGATAATAATATGACAAGTTAACTTATATTTTCAATAATTTTTCATCCCTCTGATACCAGACATTACTTAACGAGATGTTAATTATTTTGAACGGGTGAATACTGATCGTGTTATCCACCTAGTCAAATAAATTCAGTCGCAAACAAATTACTTCGGGCAATTGAATATCTGTCCAGTGTGAAGGTCCCTTAGCTCAGAGCTACTACAGGTCAGATGCTCTCATAAATTATTTAATATAATTCGTGAAAAACCCCTGTCCGCGGTGATATTTTATTTATTTATACATACATGCCCAAATTAGTGAATGTGCCAGTGCTTGATAGTGTTAATTTTTGTCTTCTGTACCTTTATACGGCTAATTTCGGACGACAATTTGTTTAGTTGGTTGATTAAACATACGTCACGTGTAAAAGTTTTGTATTTGCGCAAAAAATTGTTATGCAGGAAAACTTGTAGCCTGTTTTGTAATGTATATAAAATATTAGTTGTTCAAGGGATAATTCCTGTGTGGCAGACACGCCATAGAGATTGAAACAACGGATTAATATTTGAATGTTACTGTCTATTTCAACCTTTCAATCCCGAATACAAAACCGTAGATTGGACCGCGTTAGCCTACGTATAAAAGCTAAAGAAGATAATAATATAGTCATAATGTCAACTTACACAAACACATGTAACAATACGCTACATACCTACTGGTAATTTGTACTTCAAACCTTTTTCTTCAAGCGGTTTAATTTGAAAGAGGACAGTTTTAAAGACTTACTCTCTTAATCATTAATAAATCCATAGCAAAGGTTTTACTTCTGCTGAACAGCACGTAAAATACTTAAGTAAGTCTTAACGACGTCTGTAAAATTTCATATTCGTAAACGTTATATAAACCTTCCTTATCTACAGCATCGCTTTAAGTAAGTTAACATATTTATGCATAACGTCACGGTAATGTTAGATAACATTACCGTGATAACGTCATTATGATATTATTATAAGTTTTGTTAATAAGACTTATATTAAAAATAACTAATATATTATATTTAGCCTGTAAGATATCATTATTTATGTAAAAGTATTTTTAACATTTAGACCTAAGTTTAAATAGCACCAACAGTTTGCACATTCGCTTTTTAAGTGTTAGTTTCAATATTTCCCTAGTTTTAATATTTAATGTTGTTCCGTACCGCATGTGTTTCTAGTTAATTATTTAATATAATACGAAATTGTTATTTGTTTAATGTCAAATATTTTCTATCTCGTGTATTCGTATTTTCTTAGACTTTGGAATGTATGTAGTGACTAGCTACCTCTCAGAAACATATCTTTTGCCCTTTTCTGTACCCCTGAAAAGGTGTATGCAAAATTTCATGCTCATCGGTCGGATACTACTAGTTAAAGCGAAAACGTAACAACCTTATCTTTTACAGATGAATTCGCTCATTTGTATCATAAGATCTATCCGTAGAAGCCACGCCTCGGTCCATAAACTATTTGTAACTAAATAATCATATGGATCCCTTGTTCAGTTGCTGTAAAATTAAGAATGAGGCCACAAACTCATACATTACAATAGTGTTGTAATACATCAATTCATAGTGTTGTAGTACTATCATCTTTGACTCAACTAATATAATAAGGGGATAATGATTGTAGGAGGTTATATTCGGAAAACATTTTAATTTTTTAATTTGTCAATAGTTAGAATATATCTTCAGGATGGACGTAAGCTATATTTTAAAGCATTTAAAGTAAGCGCTGTTATTGTGGAGACCAATCTGCTAATGTAACTTGGCGAAAAAGGGCCAAGTGAGCTTTTTGCTTTATTTTTGTAAGAATATCAAAATTATTTCAAGTATTAAGCTGATTTGGACATGTAGAAAGAATGGACGAGGAAAGACTGACTAAGAAAGTTTATAAGGCTAGTGTGAATGGAACAGTCGCAAGAGGAAAACCTAGGCGAACGTTTCTCGATCAGATCGGAGGCGTTCTGGACAAAGGCCAGGTTAAGAGCTCCTTGAACCGACGGGTGTGTATGAGGAATGTGATGAAAGTGAATGAAGCCAGAGAAGTGTGTCAGGATCGTAGCAAATGGAAATCCATAGTCTCTGCCTACCCCTCTGGGAAACAGGCATGAATCTATGTATGTATTACGTAGTTGAAATTATTATATTAAGGTAGTGAAATGTAATAGGTAAGTTAATTGGTGAGAAGTATTGTGTGGTCAATAATATTAAGACCCTATACGTAGTACGCAACAGTTTTATTAGTATTCATAGGAAGAATACATAGATGATGGCTGTATAAAATCATGCTACGACTGGAGTTGTAAGCTTAAACATTTAATCCCGGATGAAACCCGGCTCTGCTAGCCGTATAGGCTAGCAGTGCCAGGACCGACATGTAATGCTATTAAAATGACGAATAAATATTGAATGCTAAAATAATATTTATTATAATCATGTGCATTAAACAATAACGTTAATTAATTATTTATAAGTGATTCATATGGTTCTCGGTAACGTAAAATTAAATTATGTTGTTTACAAATATTACAGTTATTTTATTCTGTATCTGGCTGCGTTTTCATGAATTTTGATAATTAGTTGTTTTATCTTTAGAAAGTAAAAACCATTCAGGCTATCGTCCAGCTCGCTTATTTACATACCTATTTTAGCATATTTGTCTTTTTAATTTATTATTTTTTTAGTCCATTTAGGAAGGGGTACTATTTGCATCGTCCTATTTAGTGGGCAAAGGCGACGTGTTAACTGCACATGTTAATTCAAAATTTAAATTTAAATAAATTTTAATGAATTTTTATTATTTCTTCAGATGTTTAAAGGATTTTTTATGTTTAGATTATATTTAAAAATGAATAAAATGACTAAGTACGTTAATTATTAATTATACTCATACTAAATTTAGGTATATCTATTTATATAGATTTCTATATAGGTACCTATTCGCCTACTAGGTAAAATTCGACAAAAAACATTATAATTATTTTTTGGTATTTTTATCTGAATTTTTCTTTGCTCTTTGTTTGAAAACACACTTTAAAGCAAATCGGTTGTCAGACAGGTGAGAAAAGGTACTGAACTGTTTTGTCTTTGCTCATTTATATATAGATACTGTAGTTTGTTGGTTTTAATATGAGTATATATATATATATATTTTTTTTTTGTCATTATTAAGACAAGTAAGTCAGATCAGAGGCCAATATTAAAAAAAGAGAATTACCGTCTAACAGGTCCGGGAAAGTAATGTACAAGATAACTACCTTCTAAACAGCCAATATTTTACTGCTGTATGTGGCCGCAATGTTTTCTGCTATCGCCCGGCCAGCTAAGAAACATTCCAATACATCGACAATTACAAACATAATCCTTCGAATAGCCCTAAATAAAATATTGATGAGTTTTTTATAATATGGCTGCTATAGTCAGCCAGTATATTGCAGCCACATATTACACTAAAATAATGTCCGTCTAGAAGCCGCAATAGCCAAATGATATCAAGCCTAAGCTGGCTTTGCTAACGAATCGCTGGGCAATTACCGCAAGTAAGAAGCATGATTCAAATTGACGTTTTTATCACCAGGGTGACCTGTTCAGTGGCCTCAACGATGGTCTTCTGAGCCGGGCAGAAGCGTTGGCGGCGGTGGACATTAGCAAACACCAGTCGGGCCCACAGCCAGGCCCACCGCTGCCTCAGCTCAAACACGACATGGTGTACCACCACGGAGTCGGGGGACCCTCGCCACACAACGCAAGGCCACATCAGGTTCGTTCTCATTATAAACTTTATTTTTCTAACCCTTTTGTTATGTCACATTTCTGGTCAAAAACCTCTCCCTTGAACTTCCATACCACTCTACTCGAAGGTATCTCCTGCCAGTCTCTTTCGAAAACGTCCAAGTCATACCGCCGCCATCCCCGTTTAAAGTTTTAAACTATTATTTTCGAAATCAGAACCGTAAGCTTAAAATTGTTTGGGCAGTTTAAACGTTATTTTAAAAGATTCTTTTTTAACATATTTTGTTTTCTATTATGAATACTGTGTTTTCATGTCCATCAGACATTATCGGACAAATTTGGACATGCCTACTTATATTTTACGGTAGTTTTACGAGCTAATTAAAAATTACTTTTTTGAATGTTAATTCGAAATTTGTTTTTTCATACAAATACCCAGTTTAATATGGTTGCATGCCAATGGGATATTACTGAACAATTTGGACAAGCCAACGTTTTGACTAACGTATTCAATCAAAGTTTATTTTTAAAAAATACACCAGCTTTACACTATTTTTAAACTGTTAAAACAATTAAAAAAACACTTTCGTGGGCGTTTCGGTTGCTTTAAACCCTGATTACGAGGAGACAATATTATGTCATCAGGCGCTCATGAGATCGAAAATCATGACCTATAATAAATTTACATCAGCTCATCTATCGGAAATATAATTCGCTATGCCATAATTTTTGAGGTACTAACTGTCCTTCTGTTAAAAAGACTATGATGCCTAATATAATATGACCAGACTTTACTGTTACAAAATTGTTAAAATGTCCCACTGCTTGGCACGGACTACCTTTTAATATAGACTCGGTTAGGCCATAGAATATTACGCAGGCCAAGTGAAGGTTGGCGTCTTCGAAAATAATACGGAGACTGCTTAGACATGCAAATACCGTGTCATAAGATGGCATTTATGCATATGTGTAATTTAGACATTATGAATTCGATACCCAATTTAGGCCAAAACGTCTATTAGGCGACGGTATAGGCTCGCCTATTCATTATCGTCATTATCTTAGCCGAAAGACGTCCACTGCTGGACATAGTCCTCCCCAAGGTTTTTCACACAGACCGGTCTTCAGCCACCCGCTTCGCGCGAAACCTACCGCTTCCCGCGACCAGTATTAGGCCGTCGATCCACCTTGTGCCTATATTATCTTATCTTATGTTGGGGCCAGTCAGTGCAGACCGGCGACACTTCGACCCAGTGGGATCTTTTGTGTCGACACTCTCCCAATAACGACTGCCGGTTCATAGCTCATTGGGGAGACCAACAGACAGTAATGCAGAGGGTCTCGGGTTCAAACCCACGTCACGCACCTCTGACTTTCGGAAGTTATTTGACTTTTCGAAATTATGTGCGTATTGATTGACAATTATCACCTGCTCCGTGCCTCGGAAAGCACGTTAAGCCGTTGGTCCCGGCTGTCATGATCGTCTATGGCAGTCGGTATTAGGAGAGTGTCGACACAAAAGATCCCACTGGGTCGAAGTGTCGCCGGTCTTCACTGACTGGCCCCCACATAAGATAAGATAAGATATTTATTTACGACATAAACGATGATTGCATGACACTATGCTTTATGTATCAACGTCGTATAGATAGTTAGACTTCGGAGAAAACGCTTCTGTCACAGAAATACGATCCACATTCATAGAATTAATGTTTCCAATCGTCTTTACATCAAGCTATAAATGCTATTACTTGGAAGCCGTCGACGTTTCAGTACTACAATACGTATTTGTACTGAGTCTGTGATATGTATTTCATACAAACTATTTCATCAGTATTTCTTAGTGGTATCTCCGAATTTGTGCACAAGTGCTGTCTCCTGGGATGCAGGTGTACTTCCAGTCTGGGAGGCATGGTTTACAGCTATACAAATAAATAATAATAATAATATTCTACCACATACACACAACACCATCTAGCCCAAACTAAGCAGAGCTTGTACTATGGGTACTAGACAATGGATAATCATACATATTATTTACTTTTTTTGTAAATACATACATATTATACATAGAAACACCCAGACCAAGACAA
Source organism: Catocala sponsa (assembly GCA_963564715.1). Taxonomy (NCBI): domain Eukaryota; kingdom Metazoa; phylum Arthropoda; class Insecta; order Lepidoptera; family Erebidae; genus Catocala; species Catocala sponsa. The sequence goes on from OY751326.1 coordinate 7,110,119, forward strand.
ACATCCATGTTCATGCACACAAATGTTTGACTTGTGCGAGAATCGAACCCGCGGACTCAGGCGTGGCAACTGGTTACACTAACCACTAAGCCATCGAGGCCGACAAATAAAATTGAAGTGTCTGTTTGTAATGTCAAAATAACAGCTTTTTATCTAATGAATATGAAAGTATACATATAAGGTACCTATACGAAAACATATATTTTTTTTATTTTTGTCTCTATCTGTTTGTCTGTTTGTTTCGGCTAATCTCCGAAACGGCTGAACCGATTTTGGCGGGACTTTCACTGTCAGATAGCTGATGTTATAAGGAGTAACATAGGCTACTTTGATTTTAGAAAAAAAAATAGGGTTCCGCGGAGTCCAACACTTTTTAGTTAAAATCTACGCGGACTAAGTCGCAGGTAACAGCTAGTATATAATAAAGTTAGTTTCTTATTATGTACATTCCTTAATAAAAATATGTATTAACAATATATTTATTTAAAAAACGTGATCTTTATGGAATAGGATCTGAAACACCGGCGATTAGGGCTACAGAGACAAGAACCTCCTCACGATGCATGCCGTTTCAAAAATCACTGCGCTCTGGTTAGACCATTAGCAATGAATGTTAAAACTTGTTGTTTTACATTTTATTCGCTTGACTAAAGCCATAGCCAAGTCATATCGACTAGAAGCAACGAAGCCGAAATAATACTCAAATACACAACTTTAAATACAATATGTAGTCAAATACATTGATGTAGATCATTAATAATCCATTTATTCGAAATTTAAGTGTTAGGCACTTGTCTTGTCAGTGTAATCATTTCCATATTACTCCATCCATTGCCAAATCCTTCTGATAATTACCCAAACTGTCATATTACATGACAGCATCTATTTATTATATTATCTTATAAAGCTATTGAGTCGCAGCGGTACACCGGCGGCGAATTACAATAGGTTTTCAATTATATCTGGCATTCCAACAATTGACAGGTTACTAATATAATTATATTCTTTCATCGAAATAAAAATGAATTTCCGAAAAGCTGAGGTATTTTTTATAGGAATCTAGAAAGTAGACGTGGAAAAATACCGGTAAGTTTATAGGTAAAAACCGTCATATATCGGGCAGGTATTTCCATTTGATTGACTGGCTTGTTAGCTCATTGACGTAAGTGTTCACCGAGAGTCCAATTTTACGTAGATTTTATAATTTCCTAGAACTGGTTGACTTAACTGACCTTGTATTTTCTTTTATAACGAGTTGAAGTATGACGTCATAGTAAGCGGTTACTCTAACCTTTCAACTTTGACTTTTAACACCGAGGGTATCATATGATTGTTGGCGGCTTTTGCATATGAAGGCTATGTAGTCAGTTTAAAAGACACCATTTTGAATACAGGATCACAGCACAGATTGGGGTTTCTTCGAGTTCATTATTTCGTCCTGCGTTGTTTTTTTTAAACTACTTCCGCACTGGGAATAATTCCTGTATCGCGGGAAACTTTACAAACATTCAAACAACGGACACGAAGAATATCCAGTCTTGGGATTAGCTAGTGAAAATCTCCAAACCCCATGAAACAAGTATTACGCAGTCGTGGTTCTTGCACAATGAAACGCCGAGATACTTTTTACACAACCAGTATATATTTCAGCAGAGTAACGTTCTAACTGACAGTTGTAACGAGAATGAATATTTGTTAATCTCCTACCTTATTTATATATTTTTATCAATGTATCAAATGGAAAGTTAAATATCGATTGATTACATTTTAAGGTGTAAAATTAGTACAGTAACAAATAACAATGATAATTATTAATTATAGGAATAATCAAATGTAAATATGCAATTATAACATAACAATTAAAACAATATAATACGTCACAACCGTGTGCTACTATTGAGTACTTGATAACACAAGCGTGTATATTTGTCATATACGTCCTTTTTAAAGTTCAAATCGAACCATGCTATAGAGCACTCGTCGAACAGCCGATAGCGATTATCGGAATGTGCCACACCCGCCCCTGTACGCTCCAATCCATACGAATCATACAAAATCGAATTTTCCATCAATAAAACTAAGGCCGTATCGTAAAATTTTTTGCAAATTCGACCGATCCTCACCTACCCGACCCCTCATAAAGTTGCCCCGCGATATGTACCGCGCGATGGAAATGGTCGCTGATTTTTTGAATATGAATTACATATGTCGTTTGGTAGGGGACTCTGACGGGTGAAGTTTACAGGCAAGGCGCCACATACAAGAGAACGAACACACACAATACAGTGATCAAAGGCAAAATCTATAACATATGATAAGTAAGGATAGATCGTAATATGAATAGATTAACTGATCTATCTGCACTTGTTCTTACTAGAAATAGAAATTTATTACCAATACAATCTCACGCCTGTAGTTCTGTAAGATTAGACAGAACTGTTTTATACCCTCATTGAGCCAGCTATGATTTTAGATGCCACGTAATAAGGAGCGAAACTATTGCCGTTTAACGGGCACAGTTACAGACTTCGTGCTTAACACTTAATAACATTTTGCCCGTCCTGGGAATCGAACTCGAGATCACATGCATAGCAGTCGCGTATATTGCAGCTGCAATTTATTTACTTCTTTTTTTATAAATGAGCTGTTGTGTGTGGTAGTTACATTGGTTTATTACACACATACTGATTGTAAATTAGACCGAATTTTGGCCTGTGTTTCATCAAACCACGGCATATCCCCATCACTCTTAAATCTTCCCCATTCAGTGGGATCAGAAAGTACGCGTACATAAATAATAATAATATGGAATGCATTTCTGTATTTCTTGTTTAGGGCCCGGCCCTTGGGGACTAGGGGCCAAGATATATGTGTACGGAGTTACAAAAATGAGTCGATTTTATGCACTATTCGATGTAATAGCTATTGTCGGATTAAGGGCGGACAATAATGCTATCTGTACTTACTGTATTAGAACTGTATATTAGAAATATTTTAATAATGGATTTAATATAATGATCATCAAATATACTAATTGCATACCAAAATATACTTACTAAAATATATCATAACGAGCACCTATACGCCTTAAATCACTGCATTCCGTCTCGGTAGTGTTAGGTTATGTTAGGTTCTTTCTTAAACCCACCCAAAAATAGGAGCCCCGCGAAGCGGAGCTCCGTCGACTTAGGTTGATCTCTTTAAAATATTTTAGTAAACATATTTTGATGTGCAATTAGCATCTTTGGTGGAACAAAGTCAAAAAATTGAGGAACAGTTGAATGCTACTCTTTTAATAATTTATCGGTTTAACTATTTCCATGGCTAGGTGAGCAACAAAAAATGATTTATTACTTTTTTATTCCAGCCTACTTTCAATTTCATATACAATCTGTAGAACGGCTTTTGATACTGTTGATATACCAGTTGTTCAATTTTCAGAAGTCAAAGCTGCCATTATTAATATGCATACAATTAGATCAAACGTATGTTAAGCGTTCCCCTCCATGTAAATTTCCATATAAATATTAACTAATTAAGACGAAATCAAAACCTTCAGTAATATTTGATGATTTAAGAAGTTTTTATATTAGCATCTGCTTTTGTTTTAAATCCTGTGTCGTGGACTTTACAGACATAAAATTAACGGAGGTAAAGTACACTCAGACTCTGAATAATAACTTGTGGATCGCACAAATTATTGTCTCATGTGGGATTTGAACCCACAACACTCGGTATTCATGATCTCGGTATTTATTATTTACAGTAAACTTAAGTCATTCAAAATCCATGACAATTTATTTAATTACGTTTAGTAGAACCAGACATATGTCTCATTTTCCGATCCTAGTAAATAAAACGGACGTATTCAAGCGTAGAACAAAAATATATTCACATTAACACGAAAACAAAATTTAAAAAGCGGCAGATTTAATAGTCGGATTTTCGAGCCCACTCCAACTACACAGACATGATTGTGTTAAACTCTTAACATGTTTCCGATGCAGTTCGAACTGCCTGTCGGCGCAAGAAAAAGTTGCGGCTTGCGTAACTATGCCGCTTAGCAACCTAAACCAACAACTGTTACGGAAACTTTAGGTCGGAAACTTTTTTGTGGTGATGTCTGCAGCCAACAATGCAACTTTGAATATCTATTTCAACATGCATTCTTCACTTGATCGAAGATATGTTTGTTATAGTTTAAAGACAAAAATGTGTTCGTCATCCTTATTTTATGACATTTGCTTTGCATGACTTTATCATTTTAATAATGACGTTTTTTTAATTTATATATTATATTTTATTCATAAGGTTCACCAACAATTGATTACACTGTTACAAGATGTGATACATTCATAAAACTCGTTGCTAGCGTAACAATCTCTTACAGGTAAACACAGCATGCATAATTTTTATATCTAAAGTTTACAATTACCATTAATCTGAAACATTATATATAGAATAACCCATGTATATCTTTGAAGTAGACAGAAAAGTATTTATATCAAATTTCGTCGATTATGTTTACAAAATAGAGAAAATTAAATAGCTATATCTCAATGCTGAAATTTCAATAATTAATCAATGGTAGAAATCGAACTAAGCTTCTCAAGATAGCTATAATCACAAGCGCAATTTTACGTAATAGATGAGAAAAGGCTTTGTTTTTAATTTTTACGCCCAGTTACTATTAGCGTATCAATTCATCAATTATTGTAGTTACTCATGTTCACGTGATACTGGCACAGACAGACAAAAATCTTAAAACTAATATTTAGGTTCTTTTTTTCACTAGTAAGTTTACTTTTAATTGACATTCCTTTACATACATGTTTCATAGATTTTAGGGTACGATGAGGCTGGCATACCTTAATAAGGTAAAAGCCTCTAAACAAAACAGAATTTTAAAAAAAATCATAGGGCCATACAGTTTATATTATCAAAAACAATAAAAATATATTAAAATCTCTTTAGTTAGTTAAATGATAAGAAATGTTTAAATAAATATAAATGTAGGACCTAAAGATGTCGACCTCATAAATAATTTATTGCTTATTCTACTGAAAAATAGTTTTTGAGATGCCTCCTGACAGGCGAATGGGACGCTCCTTAGCTGTGAGGCTTTTGTTAATATTTTATACCTACGCTTGCCTTCTCATCTGGAGCGCTCTACTACGCATACTACTACGCTTCTACTGTAGTACAAGACCCTAGAGCCACCGGAGCTGCAGCTCACGTTCTCATACATTACCTTTTTTGTAAACAAAAATGGCGTATTCGTTGCTACAGACAATACAAAGAGCCTTGTCTTAATATTTTTCTTTCCTTTCTTATCATCTGTATTTATTAAAGAACGAATATAGTCTGAAGTTTTAAAATGATTTTAAAATAGTTTGTTTATTTTAACAAAGAAAAATGGACAATGCTATTTTAGCAAAGTTGAGTATTTTACAGTAAATGTTTAATGTATAAAACGAAGTTACTTTAACGTATTAAATAGTTAATTAGCGCTTGCTTGAACGGTGAAAGAAAATATCGTGAGAAAACCTGTTTCAGAGTTTTTTATAATGTTACCGAAGATATATGAAGTCTGCCAACCCACTCTGAGCCAGCGTGGTAGACCATCTAACTCTTAGTATAGGCCCATATCTAGCAGTAGGACAGCTTACTTACATGCCTAATAATATTATATTATTGTTTAAGTACATACTATCTGTCCCGTCAGACGTTGCCCTGTGCACACGAAAAAAACAATTAAGATATAAAAAATTTTCATAATTATTCTTTACTAGATTTTACCCACAGCCTCGCTCGCAATAATGTAGATTTTGTGAATACGTTTCTATCGCTCGGTAGTATTACCTTTTGCTGGATGAAAAGTAATATATGTCCTTTTCTGTATCCCTGACAACGTGTATGCAATATTTTATAATGATCGGTCGAGTTGTTAAGGTGTGAAAGCGTAGCAAACAAATAAACAAACTCACATTTATAATAATACTAGCTCTCCCGACATACGTTATCCTGAACACACAAAAAAAGAAAAAAGAAATATTATCTTTTAAGTTGCACCAAATTACAGATAGTTACGAAGTTTGATCAAAATTGGTATAGTAGTTTCAGAGTTTATCCCGAACATATATCGTGACACGAGATTTTTATATATTAAGGAGATAATAAAATTGTAACAACTTGATGTCTCATAGGAGATATCAAAGAAAATAACGTGAGTAGTCTTTATCTTATAAATCGATATAGGCTAGAAATGCCAAAACAATGGTTTTTATATATTTTGTATGTACGCGGTTCATGCAACAACATCTACACGAAATAGAAAGCGGATTTCGCAGTTGTATTTCTGCAAGTCTAAGTCAAAATATGCTGTTTTCATCATTAGACATTGCCTAAAAGTTGAAAATACAACAAGAAATAGTTGAAGCGTCGAGAGAGTCATTGGCTATGTTTACCTATAATACCTTTTGAAAATGCGATAAAATAGATAAGTACGTGCTCCCAAATTTTATGCGAACCAAGTCGCGGATAAAAGCTAGTTAAACATAAATGTTTAATCATGGGTAAATAAAGTATGTATATTACCTAGTTTGTAAGCGGAGCTTTCTTACCGAAGCTATAATATTATTATTTTCCTGTCAAATGGCGGACAGTGTCAAACACAGGCAGTGCTGTCAGTTCTATTTCTATAGCACTTATGATGTATTTGTATCGCGTGTGTAGTTGTCACTGACATACGTGAATAGCTCAGAATATGACAAGCGATTAAGGAGTCGGACTCGGCACGTGAATGCATTTCTAACGTTGACGTTTTAACTTGCCAAGGGGAGTTACAGAATACCAGTAATTTAAAGTGAATAGTAAATTTATTATAAAATAAGTGTGTACGTTTAAATAGAGCACATGTCACTTCTATTGCACCACGCGTGAATAGAAAATTTCATGAAAACACAAGTAATTTTCTGTTAAATTGATGTTAGAAATACTACTATGTCTGCTGCATTTTTATACCATCTCAAAGGCATTTTAGTGTGTAACGAAGATTTTTTTTATAATACCTGTCATACCTTAACTTTCATAAATGCTCTCTACAGTTAACTTAAGTATTTTGTAATTACCCGAATGAAATTTGTGTGATCCACAAATGTGTCCGTTCTTTTAATATTTGTTAAATCCCCCGCACATAGGAATCATTCCTGTTCCGGGAGCTGCTGTTTAAAAGAAAAATGTTACGTTCGAGTTCGATATTAAACTTCTTTTAAGAAGCTAGAACTATTTTGCCTTTATTTAATATCAACTTCCATACTAAGATTCTTGTATCCCAGGGTCTTATCCAACAATCAAACAACGGACGCAAATAACATCGAGATCTACAACCATTTTTGATTGACGCGACGATCACAGCGCCATCCGTGTTAAATTTAATTTAACCAATGTATCTTAGAGTAATTTACCCAATACTAAAAGTATCTCCCCAATCGGTCAAGCCATCCCACACTACAATACAAGGCGAACATATAAATAATATATTTAACATGATAACTCGCATCTCAATGTGTTGGCAATTTTTTACTTCTCCCCTTGCCAAGGGTACCCACGTAATGTCTTCTTTATTGCCCAAGGAATCCAAGCTAGCAGTTAGGGGCTTATGTCCCACAGACCCCGAACAGTTAGGGGTCTATATGTGAGTAATCTGTAAATGTAGTTCTAGGGTAACCATTGCAACGGTGTGTCTTTGAATGGTTGAAATAAGTGTTTTCTATTCTTGGTGTAGAGATATAATATATTTTAATTATAGTTGTACTGTGATGATCCTGTAGGCCTGTTAGTTCTGCGGAGTATGTTTGCGGCTGATTGTGTGGTGCCCGGTTCGAATCCCGGATCAACCAAAGTATTACAAGATGGTTGTTAGAGAATTCTTAGTAGATTTATGGAGTCTGGAACTGTGCAGATGGGTGTAGATTTGTCTAATATTACGGCGAAATTATAATATAACTGGTGAAATGTATATATTTAAGATGAACGTTTTCCGGTACCTAATCTCATAAAAGCCGTTGCACAAACATTTGTATTTTATCTACGGGATTTGTCATACAATTCATTAAGATAAATAACGTCGGCCTCGATGGCGTAGTGGTTAGTGTAACCGACTGCCATGTATGAGGTGGCGGGTTCGATTCTCGCACAAGTCAAACATTTGTGTGCATGGACATGGATGTTTGTTCTGGTCTGGATGTTTCTATGTATAATATGTATGTTTATCCATTGTCTAGCACCCATAGTACAAGCTCTATTTAGTTTGGGCTAGATGGTGTTGTGTGTATGTGACAGAATATTATTATATTATTTACGACACAGTGATAGTAAATGCGTTTGTTGTGTAAGAGAGTTCGGTTTTGATTCCGCAGTAAGGCAAAGTGTTGTTCACCAATGATGACATAGGATAGAAGCAATTATTATTTAATCAAATAATTTATGTAATTGATTGGCTATCAAACAAAACAATAATCTCTGCAATCTATGTTCATGTGATAGTCATATTATGTAAGCTGTGGCTAATGGCTGTGTCCATGAAGTTTCTATCAAAAAAGTCTTAACTGCATGTACCATAATGTATCGCTATATATGTGCGGCATAGTAGAGAAAGATCTAAAATTATATCATACTAGCTTTTGCCCACGGCTTCGCTCGCGTTAATTTAGAATTTGACAATCAATTCGGGTTGTACTCTGCTTGTAATAATATAATTCAATCATGATTCGAACGAAACGTGGCGCCATCTATTATCATAAGAAAGTTTTTGTTGTTTTCCTCGGGAACAGTATTTTTTTTCAGGATGAAAGGTAGCCTATGTTCGTTTCTGTACACCTGACAACGTATATGCAAAATTTCAGGATGATCAGTTCAGTAGTTTAGGCGTGAAAAGGTAACAAACAAACAAACAAACTCACTTTCGCTTTTATAATATTGGTTAGGATTAGGATAGTCCGAGGACGTACGAAACATCCTGTTGATCCATTGGCCACGATCAATCTATCAAATCGAGATTCGAATATACGATTATAATTGGAGTCGTAATCAGATCATGTATCGATTAAGTTTCAAATTCGGAATCGTAGGTTACGTTATCCAAATCATTTCGTAGTTAAGAACCCTAGCAAATTATGTATACACTTTATTTGCGGTACAGACCATCTGGTCGGTAAAAACGTTATTATACTAAATAATACTAAAATGGACTATATAATATTATATTCAAAGCTAGTAATATACAAACCCGACACTGAACACACGTTGTCTTCAAAAGCTTAAAAAAACACTATACAAAACTGTCATGGCGGTCCCCAGCGAATATCGCGACAATTGGGCACTAAAAATACTACCGACCCCCAAGGGGCTTTATTTACCCTTTGTACACTGTTTTTGTTTAACTTCCAACGGTTGTCGCACGGGTATAGGGTTATCGTCAAACGATCTTATAGGGTGAACGAAACGCTACAGAAAATTATACGTAATATGTAAAAAATACAGCGTGTGACTGTGAAACGTGGTCATAATATATAAAATGTTCAAGATTTCATAATTACTCTTTACTAGATTTTACCCACAGCCTCGCTCGCAATAATTTAGATTTTGTGAATACGTTTCTATCACTCGGGAGTATTATCTTTTGCTGGATGAAAGTAATCTCTTTTCTGTATCCCTGACAACGTGTGTGCAAAATTTCATAATGATCGGTCGAGTAGTTAAAATGTGAAAGCGTAGCAAACAAATAAACAAACTCACATTTATAATAATACTAGATGTTCCCACGGCTTCGCGCCTATAGCCTTCCTCGATAAATAGGCTATCCAACATTAAAGAATCTTTCAAATCGAACCACTAGTTCCTGAGATTAGCGCGTTCAAACAAACATACTCTTCAGCTTTATAATATTAGTATAGATTAGTTAAGATTTTAAAGTAAGTTTTGCCCGCGACTTAACTGTAGCGCTTTCACTCCTAGGCGACTAAAGTCGTGATTTTCATTTAAGAATATTTTCACTAAATCCATATTTAATACTTGATTTAAATAAATGTTTCTGCGTTGGAGCTTAATGGCCACTTAAGGTCGTCTCGCCACTATCACTGCGCCGTGTGTTAAGGGTTCGAACCCCTTAAGGGACAAAAAATTGTGTGATGCTGTAATAGTTGTCCCAAGTATGGGTCTTCTTTGTGTCAGTTGCTTGTAAAGATAGCCGCGGATACAGTATTTATTCTTAGTGCAGAAATTGAAATTTTTAAAATCCGATATAAGAATAATAGCTTAAGGTGTAGCAGTAACCATCAACGCAGCAAACGCAAGCGAAACTGTGGGGTGCAGCTATTATTAACTAACTTGCCAGAAAAGACCGCATGTAGTAGAAACTGCATTAAAATACTGCTTCAAGTCCTGCTCACCCATTTCGAACTACAAGAATAATTCACAGTCAAAACAATTCGCTGCTAAGTATTACAAATTTACTGAAAACTATTGCCAAATCAAATTAAACCTTATTGCGTTGAATATAAGAGTTAACAAATAAACTAATGGAAAATAATGTTAAAGGAATTTGAACTGTATTACAGTGGCATATGAGCTTTTTATATTGATTTATGTTCAAACGAAATTTATGGAGAGGACATCGGATGCGGTGGGGCTATAGCGTCCGCTACTTAGAGTTTGCATTTATTGGTTTAATATTCGTACATACAATAGCCTCACGCGTCTTTCCTCGAACAGGTAGATTGAGGAGTCTCACATCCACATTTAACAGATTAACGCTACGTGTATATGTCATGTCATTATACACCCCAGTGAAACTCTCACAGGCCAGTTATATACCTGGAGTAGTCAACTACAGAGGCCAGTGTATCAGTGAATATACACCGCGCCGAACATTTTGTATGGCAACTTTGTAGCCCTGGCCCTCACAAATCGTTTGGTGTATTTTGGGATGTAGAAATGTTATATAGTTTAGGAGATATGGTTGAACCACCTCACCTACCCCGCCCCCCCACCGCACCGCAGCAAAACGTCGCGCGTCGTGTCTAGCACAAACAAGATTTTTTTCTTGGTCAGCGCCGAAGCAGTGTACACAGTTCGTGTGTAGAAACGACACGAATTCTTGGATAGGCCCGGCGACTTTTCTTAGCGTGTACAGGAGCCCTTACTGTGTATATATATATATATATATATATATATATAGCCATGAGCGACCCCCAGCACTCCCGCTAGCTTTATGGCCACCCCGTACTACAAATTTGGCCACTTGTCCAAATCATAATGTAGTGACACAAATCACTATTAAAGGAATATAATTTATTTAATATCCACTTGCAATCGCATCAGAGGGAGGGGCGCAGCCGTGTCGATGGAATATTATTTAATTATTATAATTGTCGATATTTGTAATTGAATCAGTAAAGGTGATTGGATTGAAAATGTTGCTTGCTTGAATTTGTCTAGATGTAGCAAGCGTTGTTGATTTGATTTCCAGAAAGAATTTAGCATGGGTTGCGTTTATGCATCCGATTGAGAGGTTATGAGTTAGATTACTATTAGAAAGTTTGATTGCATGATGTAAGGAAAAGTATACTACAGACAGCAAAAGTTACGAAAATACTTTAAACACATAAGATAAAGATATGATACACCTCTGCCTGCCCATTTAAGTAATATGTATAGACTTGAATGTACAAATGTGTCAAAAAATTCAAGAAACTAACATTCTACAGTTCGACTTCGATAAATTAGCCTTTTCAACTTCAACATGATACAATATTAGTTGTAACCGGTAGTTAACTAGCGAAACAACTGGATATCAATACTGTTCCAATATGCTAATAACACCATTTACCTGTAAGAGAATCCAGGCCAGCAGAGGTAACGACCTACCACCCTTGCTTGTTTGACGCCAAAGTGTAGTTATGTAATCGGTTTAATTTTATATACGGCTGTTCACCGCTACTGACTAAAGCCATGGTACAATACATAATGTAGACTCACGCTTGTTTATGCATGATGGGTTAGGCAGCGATGCTCCAATTCTTTATATCGCAAAATATTTTTGTTGATACCTTAAAACGTAGTGATAGTTTATATATTCTTAGGGGGCGATCCTAATGGCTTCTACTGCTAAGTAACCAGACTGTGCTGCTATTGAGTACATCTTTACAGTAATATCAATATTTTATTGTTAATAATAATAATATATCTTCAACGGTAGTAGCCCAATGAATAAGGCGTTGAACTTGCAATCGAGTAGTCGTTCATACTTACATTGTACTAGGGACGTGAGGCCATTCGTAACAAAATAAAATTGCCTATTAGTTTAACAAGAGTACGAGTAATTTGTAACCCAAATCATGGTATTATTATACAATAAAAATGTTATAGTAGAATAAAAAAGTATAAATAAGCGGGATAATAATAATACAGTTATTGACCTATTTGAATTGCAATATTGGCTGCACGGACCGCTTAGTCGTTTAAGTAGTCGTCTCACCACTGCCACTGCGCGAAGTGTTATGGGTTCGAATCCCACACGGGACAAAAAATTGTATGGTTCACAAATGGCTGTTCCGTGCCTGGATGTTCTTTGTGTACATTGTTTGAATATTTGTGAGCTCCCCCTCGATACAGGAATTATTCCTAGTGTAGAAGTTGTGTAGTACCTATACTTCAAAAAAATGTATCTATTGTCGATATTATTAACATAACTAATGTCACATCACTATACAATGGTGTACGCACGTCCCCTCGCACAAACGCATCAAAAGTTTAGTGTGGGTCGTTTTTATTCAAACTATATTGTCGTTGTTGTGTTAGCACCTGCGATGTGGTTACACGCCTAATTACAAATAGAATTATTACATATATATGACATTTTGCATTTCGAGTATATTTATTTTAGTGGTACTCGGTTTTTATTTCCACCTAGCATACGCCCGTGGCTTCGCTCGTCTTTTAAAATAAGATACCTATAGCCTATGTTACTTGTTGATAGTATAGCTTTCTAATGGTGAAATAATTTTTGAAATCGGTTTCGTCGATTTTGAGTTAAATCGTTACAAACAAACAAACAAAAATCAAATTTTCTCATTATAATATTAGAATAAATATAGATCAATAATTACGTAATTATATTAATTAACATAATATATACAAACATGTAGAAAGAATGGACAAGGAAAGACTGACTAAGAAAGCTTATAAGGCTAGTGTGAATGGAACAGTCACAAGAGGAAAACCTAGGCGAACGTTTCTCGATCAGATCGGAGGCATTCTGGACAAAGGCCAGGTTAAGAGCACCTTAAACCGACGTGCGTGTATGAGGAATGTGATGAAAGTGAATGAAGCCATAGAAGTGTGTCAGAAAAGCAAATGAAAAATCCGGAGTCTCTGCCTACCCTTCTGGGAAACAGGCGTGAACCTATGTATGTATGTAATATATACAAACAAATTATTTATAATAAGGTCAACCTGAATAGAAAAGAAAATTAGTTATTGGGTTTTAACGAGAAGTTCACGGTAGCAACACGGACAAGCAGAAGGCAATAGACTTACTGGTATTACGTGCGATCTGAAATCATAGTTTTCGATATGTAGGTGTCTGCCTAACCCTTCGAGGATACAGACGTGGGACTATCTAGGTGTATACGTATGTAAACTATGATATATGTATATATACGTTACATTTTTACCGAGTTTGCCATTGGTTATCGGCAACCATCGGGTCACGGAGAGACTAAGATGGTAGTCGCCTTGATGTGTCTATATATTTGTTATAAACATTATCATTTATAATAGCCCTGTGAAGTAGTTTTGGATCTTTCCTTTAGTATCGCTAAATAATTTATGAATTGTTATTTTTGTAAGGAAATTAATTATTAGATGTCAGAGTAATTTTATAAGAGAAATACGCAACCAGACCAATCTTTTTTTTACTATACTAAAATGTACTATCGAAGTAACACATTCACGGCAACGTAAGACAATATTTCATTAAACATCAATTTTAACACATTCGAACAAGATATTAGACTACATTTTACAATAAAATATTAATGCAAAAGGAATTGTTCGATATAAACGCAAGTAACAATAACAACATGAATTTAGTTCGCCATCCAAAAACGCCAAGGTTGGTTTAGCTCGTATAACAAAATATATCGTGCAGCACATTGCAGAGGTACGTGCGGATCCCTAATTGTGACGTACTGCGCCCCTGGGACACCGGACACGGCACGGGACTGCATGTAATAGATAGTGCACTTTTTATTTTTTTCAACCTAATATATTATTCAAGCCCGCCTTCTTGGAGAAAATAAAACTATACTTCATGGTATGAAAGGGGTTAAATGAATAATAAATTATGATACAACTAGTCTTTAGCAGCGTGTGTGGGTATGTAACTGCCGATTGGGAATGTTAAGGTTCGATTAGAAAATTTTATTTAATTGAAAATAAACTATAGCTTCTCTTAATGTAGCGAAGATTCAGTCACGGGGTCTCTCCGTAATTATGTCTGCTAAAAAGCAACCGAAATATCGGGGAAACTCTAAATTGAAATGGTTTCGAAAATAAAGTATTTCTTTTAAAATAAGTACACATCTGTGTAATACCAGCCCTGTTTATAAATAGTCTCACTGCTGGTCACTGGCTTCTTCTCGGTATGAAAAGGGTTAGATCATAGGTTACCATGCTGACCTATGCGGGATGGCAGACTTCAAGCATCTTCGAGAACAATATGTAGAACTCTCAGACATGTAGATTCTCTTCAATCTATATGCCAGATTATGCTATCTTACTGTGAGGATTTGGGAGTATTTTTATGTAATCATGGTTAAAAATATGTCATGTATGCGTAAAATATTTGTTTATATAAAATGAAGGACATCGCTAAGCATTATAGAACAACAAGTTGGTGCTCTACACACACTGTGTGACAAGAAAGCATGGTCATATGCGAATTTAAGACCTTTTTCCTATAAAAACCTTTTAATAATTACTATAGTAGATGAAGATATTGGCCATATCTTCAGAAAAAAGCAACCGGACTTGTCCAAAATGTTCGACAACGTTAAACAAAGCAACAAATTTAAACTATCATGTTCATTCGATAGCATTTAATATTTGAGTAGCTTCATAAAAAAGCACCATATTAAAAATAAACTATTTGCCAGTGACTATCTATTGAGACACAATGGAAATGAGCGCGCACCCTCAAATTGCCCACCCCAACGGTTTCACTACAAAATGGTTGAAAATATAAAATTTTGCGACAGTCCTTCCTTGGTCAGTAATGCCATCTGGTTGTATTCCAACTTGCAGTATTCTGCTTCGAATAGAAATATGCTACGTCACTTGTGTCGCCCCTGCGCCGAGCATTCTCAGGACAGTTTGGCTTACGCTTTATGCTCAAATATGAATCCTTTGCTATTACATGACATCATGTATAAGAATTGAATTTTCTCTGCAACCTATCTAGGTTAAATTCAATTCAAAACTTCGCTATGATACAGATTAAAGTTCAAATTTAAAAATCCCGATTCACAATATAAGCGCGATTCGGTATTTAATAAAGGCACACAGCCTACAGCTGATTGAATAAATTAGTACAATCAGTTGCAATTACAGATGGTGAACCAACAATAGGTCAAAGTCGTTTTAACAAAAGGTAAAGAACATTAATAAAGTTTTATCACATTCCTATAGGAAGCTCGAACATAGAGCTACGGTAAAATCAAAGCGCGTCGGCCATGATGCACCAGAATATTTATGACGGTGCATATGGGCGCTCGCATCAACAACAAACATTCATTTTCGCAACAATGCCGGTCAACAACTTAAGCATATTGGCTGAACACTCGCCCCCAATCAACGTCACAACACTCACCGCCTAGCGCCCCCCTAGCCTCCTAACCCCTCTATGAAAAAACACAAGTGTTTGCTCTCATAAAGAATGAGTGCAAATCTGCACAATGATTGTTTATGTTTCCATATCGAGACGAGTACCATTGTTCCCGGGGAGCACCCTCGCTTTATTTACAATAAAACGTACGATTTAACATGAATGCAAAAGTTAATGCGACGGACGAGTATAATGGCGGCCCTCATAATCCTCTTAATAACTCGAACATTGACAGGGAACTCAATTGTATGTCTGTCCACAGATGGGGCACCACGGGATGGAGGGGTTGGATATGCTGGACCCTTTGACGTCATCGTCCATGACAACGCTGGCGCCGATGGGTGAAGCGGCGCCGCCACATCACCAGCTGCACGGCTATGGAGCCATGAACCACGTCATGAACCACCACCATCACGCCGGCGGGCTCGCGCATGCGCCGCCTGCACATCTTGGGCACCCTGCAGCTGCCCTCCACCCCGACACCGACACTGACCCCCGTGAACTCGAGGCCTTTGCCGAACGATTCAAGCAACGAAGGATTAAACTAGGCGTGACTCAGGCAGACGTCGGTAAGGCACTAGCTAACCTCAAACTACCCGGCGTGGGCG
Source organism: Catocala sponsa (assembly GCA_963564715.1). Taxonomy (NCBI): domain Eukaryota; kingdom Metazoa; phylum Arthropoda; class Insecta; order Lepidoptera; family Erebidae; genus Catocala; species Catocala sponsa. Next base: position 7,126,673 of record OY751326.1, read on the forward strand.
CCCTCTCACAGAGCACCATCTGCCGCTTCGAAAGCCTTACGTTAAGTCATAACAATATGATCGCGCTCAAGCCCATCCTGCAGGCGTGGCTGGAGGAGGCGGAGGCGCAGGCAAAGAATAAACGGAGGGACCCCGACGCGCCCAGCGTTCTACCCGCTGGTGAAAAGAAACGTAAAAGGACGTCGATCGCAGCACCGGAGAAGCGGAGTCTGGAAGCGTACTTCGCAGTGCAGCCGCGCCCCTCCGGTGAAAAGATCACCGCCATCGCGGAGAAGCTGGATCTGAAGAAGAATGTGGTGCGGGTGTGGTTTTGTAACCAGCGGCAGAAACAGAAGCGCATGAAGTTTGCGGCGCAGCACTGACCGGCGGGCGGCGGCGCGGCGCTGCTTTACCCGGGCGCTGGGTACGGATACTGAACCGCGCCCGCCCGCACACCGCCGCCACACGTCGCCGCCACGCACACACACCCAAAACACTCACACACACACACACACATATACACTGACACCCACAATAACACACACTCAACAAGATCTCATCCCGATCTCATTTCTTCACTCCCTCGAGTCGAGCAACCTAGTCGTTAGTGTAGATATTGTATATCCGTTTTTATGTTTGTTTATCGGACTGTTTATATATGTTTCGAGACACAGGGTATATAATAATCGATTATATACATATCATGACAGTGAGTAGTGGTCGCTTCACACATCGTTCAGTTCGTGCGCGCCGTCTTTCAATGTTTCGGAGCATCGAATATGTAGATGATTAAAAAATTGAAATTCAGGATTTTTAAGAGAATGTGCCTTGCAAATAATCAATATTCTGTGTTTTAATATTAGTAACTTCATTGCTGCGAGTCGCAGGAGTCATGCCGGTGACCCATCGCACTTCGGTGTGACGCCAGGTGCGCAGCTGACGCAGGCCGCACACGCACCACCACCTCTTCCCCCGACTTTGCTCATTATTTAATAGCGGAACAAGTGCAGTGTGCGGTCTGTGTTCAAACGGCGCACATTGTAGTATTTAAATTATAATTAATAATAAATTTGTTAGAGTTTTTTTCTCATTATGGGTACTGTACAAAATAATTGTAAGATTTTATAGTTTCATGTTTACGTTGTAGATAAGTAGGTTTGTACTATAATTTGTTTTTATTTACGTCTGTTTGTTTATTTCAATGATTAAAATTTCACGAAATGGCACAATTTCTAGTTTAAGAGGTTATTAGTGACATTTAGCCAAAATAGTATTAAATTCATATGTAAATAGTCACATTTCGATAAACAAGTAGGCATTAGTTTAAATACACATAGTTACTAAAAGGAAAGAAATTAGTACAACGCGGTTGGATTCATGCGCATCTGATACCACTTACGATGATTTGTTAAATAAAAAGTTTAGAGGAGTTAGGGGAGACAAGTATTAATTATCTATGGATGCCAAAACGTTTTGTTCATATCAAAATTCTAAATTCGTATGTGGCCAAAGTGTTGATGTGAAAATTTAATGAGAAAACAATTTATCGCTTTGGTTATTTACTGCATGAATCCAAAATGGTGTCAGCACCACGGCTTAAGTAATAGAAAACCAGAAAAAAAATCATAAAAATTTGCGAATTATAAATAATATTTTTAAAAGATATTTTGTAAATATAGATTTTAAAAAAAGACTTAAGTAATGAGACGTGCAATCTAGACCTCGGTAATTATAAAAATAACTGCTAGGAATTTATGGAAACTACCACAGACAAGAAGAAACTCCTTACCTATTCTTTATAAAGGATCTAGTCATAATTTAATTTTTATCATCGGTTCATACGACGAAATTAATGATTAATTAAATATTTGATATACTTTTGTTTTTATAGTTTTTACAATATTATCGCAAGTAATTAAACTAAATTGTCAAATGAGAAATTTATGGCTAAGAATACTAAATTTATTTTAATTAGATTTGATATAATGTGTTATTGTATAATGGTTTACGTCACGAATCAGTCGATATTGCATTTTATAGTATAAGATAATGTACCTACCGATGTTAATGTGAAAATACTTGATATTTCGTAATGAAAATACAAGATTTCTTCACAATAACATATTATGTTAAATTTATATGAGGACTGAAATAAGAAATTGTACCTAAGTCTTGTTTAAGTAAAATCTAGTAGGGACTATACATTAAAAAAAGATTTCCTATACTAGTTAAACAAACAATGTAAACGATGATCTCAATAGTAATTAATCTATTTTAATAATAAGTTAATTATTTTAATTTAAATGTAATATAAATGTGACGAAAACTATTATACATGAATAATTTAATGATTATTTTAATTTGTAAATATAATTGAAAATAACTAATAATAGACCGAATGTAACTATTATTACTATTAGTTCTGAAAACTAAGTCAGTAATAATTTTAAGTAGACATTAGAAAACGTTTCTCTTGCAATTATTAATTCTTAATTAATTATTATTATTAATAATAAAAACGAGACAATCTTATTTCGAAAACCAATAAACAATAAATTGAAAATAGAAATATTAGTAAAAAAACATGTGGTGTTTTATTAGTCAACTATTCCCAACATAAGTTAAAAGTTAAATAAAGTTTGCTAGTTTATGGATAGAGCCCATGCTCTATGCTATAAAAAACTTATAGTTTTCACCGTATTATAATATTATACTCAAAATATTAAAGAAAACACGAGTTTATAATCTAATCTGGCTCTTGGTTAAATAACGATAAAAAGAGTGCTTATTAATACGAGTATTTGCAATCTTTCAACAGCGTTTTGTGGTCACCACGCCAATATTAGGATGCTCTGTACTATGGGTTCGATGTGCACATGAGACAAAATAGTGAGTCATTCTCAAGTATTTGTTCCGAGTCTGGCTGCATTTAGATTTTTTTTTATAATAATTTTGTACCACATACACATAACACCATCTAGCCCAAACTAAGCTAAGATTGAAAGTTTAGCAAATCGTACATATATTATGTTCGAAAGTTAGTAATTTTGGGTATGAAGTTATCCAAACGATGCTTTCTCTAATCGATTAACCGGGACACAGAGAAGATAGACATTGCATATTGTTGTAACATCTCAACATATAGCTATACTATCTTCATATTACCTATACATCCTTTTCATGTTACCTTATCGCTTTACTTAAACTATAAGAATAAGATCTAGTGAGTTGGAAAGTGACCGTTGCAATGCCGACGACATAGTATGAAGTATTTCTGGCCACCATCTTTTATGCATAGTTTCCTTCACTCAACTCATTAAACAACCACTGCTACACATAGCCCTGGTTTACTATGTCCTATATGTAGCATTAGTCTCTTATATCTACCGCTGGTATAGCCGCGGTTTAGTTACAACCTTAGATTAAAAATCTAGAAGGACCACCGTACCTTTTACCTATGTCTTCATGCGATTCTGCCAAAGGTAACAGTATTTAAATGGTAAGGAGTTACCCGTGAACGAGAAGCAAAGAAAATATCTGTAGTCAATGACCGCTTGCTTTAATGGTGACGAAGAAAACATCGTAAGAAAATGAGCATGCCTGAGAGTTCTACATAATGTTCTTAAAGATATATGAAGTCTGCCACCCGCTCTAGCCACTGTGGTAGACTAACCCTTTTCATACTGGAGGCCCGCGCTCAGGTGTATTATAAGACTAATACCTATCATACAAAATAGTTTGTCCATAAATAATATCATAACGAAATGTCGCGATGCCCACAATTAGGACAAATCGCCCGTTCTGGCAAAACAGTGTCCTCTTAAAAAACTGGGCATCGTACTCTTCTCTTCTGTTGTGTTTGTGCGGTGAGTGAGAGAGATAGCTGTGTTCAACAAATGCTAACTACATTTCCAATAGTAGAGTAAATATTAGGATTTGATCCCATGATTTGAAATATGAGACTTTCATTTAGTTAAATACTTTTAAGTGACATTTTTCTTTATGCATATTTAGTAACTAATTTGAAAATAATATCTATACTAATATTATAAAGACAAAATACGTATTTTTGTTTATAACGAATAAACTCAAAAACAGCTGGACTGATTTTAAAAGAACAGTAAAAAGAAATGGAATCTTGTTGATAACTGCAGAAAGAGACAGAGGTGGAATGTTATAAAAAGAAAACATAAATACTTATAATAGTGTTTGTGCCACATAATACATAATAGAAAACAGAATATATTAATACTACAATATATGTAATGTATATCAGCACCAATATATACCCTATGTACCTGCATACATTTTGCAGAGAGTTTAAATCGAGCTCTCTACAAAAAGACCTAAGTCTCCTTTAATTGCCTCACTAGGCAAGCCTGTATCTAGGAAGCCTTGGATTGCATGAGAATAATTTTATTATTGAGCTTAGTATAAACTATAAAGTAAAATAAATAAAACAAATCAAATTAGAAGATTGGTACATACTAACACTTGATTTAAAAAACCTCTTCTCTAAAGTCGTAACTTAGGGTTTTCAACCCTTATAATTTTATCTGGATGAAACTTATCTTATCTTATGTGGGGGCCAGTCAGTGCAGACCGGCAAAATTTCGACCCAGTGGGATCTTTTGTGTCGACACTCTCCCAATAACGACTGCCATAGATGTTCATGGCAGCCGGGACCAACGGCTTAACGTGCTCTCTGAGGCACGGAACAGGCGATACTTGTCAATCAATACGCCCATAATTTCGAAGAGTCATATAACTTCCGAAAGTCAGAGGTACGCGACGTGGGTTCGAACCCGAGACCCTCTGCATTGCAGTCTGTTGGTCTCCCCACTGAGCTATCGCTACTCCCAATGGATGAAACTTACTTACCTTATGTCATTTGCTGTACCGCTAACAAAGTGTATGCGAAATTGCATGATGATCGATGGAGTAGTTAAGGCGTGAATGCGTAACAAACAAACGAACTCATATTCGCATTTATAATATTAGTTAGGATATCAACATTCCTGGTGACCATGTTGTACACGTGCACCCACATAAACTTCCCAAAACGTTGTGCAAATCTAGTGTTAATAAATGGAGTAATTAGTCGATAAGTTCTTCCTATTGTGAGAACCTCGTAGTCATTTGGTGAGATAACTGCTTTATGCACTAATAGACATCCTATGTATACGAAGCTGACGCACACTAACACCCCGGCTTCTTTATAAACTTGTGTGGTAGTTAAGTCTAAAAGATTTTTTGAGCTTTAGAACGGATCTCTTGGTTCTTTCTGCCTGAATCTTAAAAGTTTCACCAGCATGTTACCCCAGCATGTTATACAATAAACTGTCAATGACTGACGCAATGCGTAGTATACAGATTTAAGGGTTTCAAAACATGCTATATCACGCAGGTTACGAATAACGAATAATAATATCATGATTTTATGAATACGTGCAGAGAGTATTTCAATGTGAGTTTTGAACGAGAGGTTGTTATCAATTTTACTCCTTGTATGCGCGTTAGTGTTTCTCAAGAGCAGGAATATATAATATGGATTTTGATATTTGTCTCAGTGCTTGGGGCTGAGGCAGTGCTCCTGTGAAAACAGCAGTACATAGTGTTAAGTGTTAGGAGGTTTTGTTGCAGCCTATGTAAAATTCAGGCCGCAATTTTTAAAATTGTCCCACCATTATGAAGCTGCTTTATCCAGAAGTAACAAAATTAGGTATATAACATGACGCTACGAGATACGAGATCGATGTAGTTATCATTAAAGTGGGTGAAGGAGCGCAGGGCAGCAAGTCAACAATAAGATAACCTACCTATAATCGATAAGTTTGTATAAAATACTACTGCACAGCGATTTGATTTCCGATTCGGGCAATGTTATTGGATTTTTCAGTCAAGAAATTGTCAGTAGCAATATAGACTCTGGAAACGTGCCCGGTGGACGACAATTGACTTACCCCTATCACGAAGGATTATAAATCTTAGTATTATAAACCTTTATACGTAGAAGAGAACATGTATGTATACATTAAATCAGTGTTATTCAAAGTATTACTAATAGATTCGAATACTGTTCCAACTCGTGAGTTTAGATTATTGAATAATACACGGCCATTAAATTGACTGTAGAGGCTTCGATTGCAGTTTGAAGAATTTTCTAAAGATAGAATGTGACATGCTTCGATAGAGCACGGTACACGCTAGCTATATACTAAGAAAGTTGCTCGTCATCCAACTAATATTATGTACCTACTAGCAAGCAGCACGAGTAGTACAAAACCTTAACAAATTATACACACTTAAACCTTCTTTATGAATTACTCAGTGTATTAAAAAAAAACTGTTCAGTAGTTTTTGATTTTATCGCGAACAGACAGTCAGACGCGGTGTAGGACTTTATTTTATTATATTATTTTGTTAGTTGTTACGGCGTGAAAGCTGATTTCACGCCGTAACAACTCACCCGATCATCACGATATTTTGCATATACTTTGTCAGGGCTACATGAAAGGATATTCCCGAGCGATAGAGATTCATTAACAAAACTACAAGTGAAGCCGCGGCAAAATCGAGTCCAGTATAGAATTCAATTTCTTGTGGGTTCGAACCCACACAGGTTGATAAGAAAAATACTATATCTTAGTGAAAATAATCTTTACAGGTATATGTATTTGACGCGGTTTTGCGCAGATACTATATTTACGTTTAAATATGACCAAACCTTTTAGTTGTACACTGTATAGTAGACAGCTATTTATAATCACTAGCGGTCGCCTAGTGCTCGAAATTCGACCAAAGTTTGCCTGTAAGATATTGCAAATATATGTCATTATATATTGATATGTGTAACCATAGTTACGCGCTTCGACTGCGTGTGTCAAATGCATGGTTGTGTGTGTAACGTGTTATTTATTGAAAATAATGTATTTTAAAGCATAATTTTAAAAAGTTATTAGCATTCGTCACTTCTTCTCAGTATAAACTATAAGTGTGCGAAATTTCATACTCCTCCGTCCGCCCAATTTTCGTGAAAAGGAATCCAAAGTTTTCGCTTCACGTATTAATATATAGATATCTAATAATAGTGCATCGCATATATTTCGTTTTTACCACTTACATGACAACTAGTCTAGTTGCGACCATTGTTCTCCAGGATACAAACAACAGACATGAAGAACACAGAGACTAGGAACAAATATTAATGGGACACACAAATTATGGTCCCATCTCAACAAACCCACAACCCACGTGACCACTTTAACTACTACGTCATCTGTGAAGTCAGCCTTCATCATACGCTCGTTACGCAAAGCCTTTAACGAAGGTGAAATGTAGTTTTGATGTCCCAAATAACAGGCCTGGCTAATAAAGTTGATCCTTAGACTGGCTAATCTCTCACACGTGCGGCAAAGTACGAACGAGGTCAACTTGATTGAAATAATATTCTGTTTACAATAATACATAATAAGCAATAAAGGAAGACAAGACTTGTAAAAATAATTATCTCTTGTGCTACAAAGAAAACGAAGTATTTATGTAAAACACTTGATGTACGAAGCTACGACGTAGAGCTACGAAAAGCGTAGACAATTTTTCAATAAATATTTATGACGTAGATTGCACAATGCGCGATTATTTCAATAATTCTAATGTAGTTGACTATATTACATTACAAATAATATTTTAGTAAGATGACTTAAGTGCCTTCGCAGCCGTTTAGGTGGACAGATAATGACGTGCACACGTACAGAAGAATTAAACGGATATATAAAATCCTTACTAATATTATAAATGCAAATGTGAGTTTCTTTGTTTGTTTGTTACGCTTTCACGCCTTCAATACTTGACCGATCATTACGAAATTTCGCATATATGTTGTCAGGGAAACAGACAGAGAGATAGAGTACCTTTCATACAGCGACCATACTGTTACTAGCATAACCTTTATTTTTACGTGGTGCAATGCGTTGCTGCTTACCTCTCCGCGGAGCGACGGAGAGGTTATGTCGGACTCACCGGAGCAAAGGTATCCCGGTAATACCGGCTAAAACTACCACGGTGTTCCTCGACATAACCAGAGTTGGCGGAGCCGCGCGAATCACTTTCACATGCAATCGCGAACCCGCCAAGGTTTCGGCTCGCCGTATGAAACGGCAGACCACTACACGAAAAGAGCTACCCTTTGTTCACTTCTAATTTTAACCCTTGAGTGGGCACACGCACACCGCCTCTCGGACCTGGTGCTGAACAGGTGGCGGGCAGGCCCACGAAGCCCACCACCCTTAGGTAAAACCTCAGGGTGACTGGAGGTCGTCTCGCGAGCATAACCTTACTTAGCCTACAATTACGCGAGCGAAGGCAAAATCTATTTAAATTAATAATATAAAAATGTATAATATCATAAGTTATACTTATTATTTCCTCGTCATATTTCCCCTTGTCGTGTCGTATTGTGAAGGCCAGGACACGTATCCAGAGTTTCTTAGCTTCACGGGTCATCTAATTTCGTTGGCAACATTGTAAAGATACCGGTAATGCCGGCAGACAGTTGATTAGACTCTGCCCACTCACCACCGAGACTTAGCGCCGAGTGCTTCAATGAACTAATTATAATTATTAGCGCATTACATTAAAATTGTTTGTTTAACATGTAATTAATTTTTGATTCATCATCAAGTCAGCCAAAAGACGTCCACTGCTGGACATTTTTGATTCAGTTTGCAGTTATTTTATATACATACATATTATGTAGACTCACTCTACATCTCCGAAGGGATAGGCAGAGTTCAATTATACCCATATTTCGCTAGATAGGTATAGCTAGACCACAAGTAATAGGAGTATAATAACAACTAAAGGTATTGTTTATATATATATATATATATATATATATATACTTAACTTATATTTAACTCAAAAACTACTCAACCGATATTAAAACTCCTTTCACCATTCGAAAGCTATATTATCACTGAGTAACATAGGCTATTATATTCTATTTTTGAGGAAAGTTCTATTACTAACATAACATAACCTAACCTAATCTAGTTTTACGCGAGTGTAGTTGCATGCAAAAGCTAGTCTTATATAAACCGCGATGAAATCAGTCTAAAATACTTTACTTCCATATATACGTATAAATAAGACAATTCACAATATGGATTAAAACACCCATATTAACTGAACTAAAGCAAAAACAGGCAAAGAAATCAGGCAGTTTAAGACATCTCGGAAAGACAGGCAGTAAAGCTATGCCACGTAACAAAGTATTATTACACGTTATGAGAGAACATAAAATCAGTTTATGTTTATATATGGCTGTCAACCGTTGGTGTGCTCACTTGCCATCTTCAGGGTACAGACGACCGACACAGGTGCGGTTGTTTCGGGTTGATACATGGCAGATGTGCTATTGTGTAAATTTTTTCACATTTGCCGATGTTCAGTCAGAGATTATCAAATCATCTACTTCCTATAATAATGTGAATGTCAGTTTGTTTCTTTGTTACGCTTTTACTCCTTATCTACTTGACCGATCGTGGTGAAATTTTGCATACACGTAGTCAGGGGTACAGAAAAGGACATAGGGTATCTTGCATCTAGGACAAAAGTACAGTTGCCGAGGGATAGAAATGAATAATAATAATAATAACCCCTCTGGGACAGTCGTTATCTCCTCATGAGACTAACGCGATAACGGAGGGCATAGTATACTAGCTTTTAAACTAACACCTTCGCCTTGTGATATAAACAAAAAATGTATCACCAGGTTAAATAAAAGCACACAAACTGCAGGGCAGCTTGGGGCGAGCTGAATGTGAGTGGCGACACTGCGGTCCTGAATACCTCAGAGAGTTGGTGAGAGCCTCGTCCTCAGTTTGCCGTTACTGGTTGGCTGGGGTGAAACTTCAAGAGCGCCCGTAGGACTCTTAACTCTGGCTTGTCTTGATCGGCCGGTCAGAGGGAGCTGCTAGAGCTACATGCTTGGGGGTGGAAGTGTCATTTTCAAGGGCATAACTACGGGGAAACCCGCTCCGGGTCTCCGTTTTCACGAGACCCGTGATGGCGAAACCGGCGCCGCACCGCTCGACATCCCTAGCCGCTCGCACCGGTGTTGCCCTCTGCTGCTGGCTTGTATGCCTATCGTGGCTATTCAGGGGCCCATCTAGTGAGTTGGCGAGTCACCATCTGTCCATTCGATTGATGCTATTAGAGTATTCAGGGCAGACGCCGTTTTATCATCCATAGTTACCAATATACTAGTACATTAAACACCCATACCCATAGCCCATAAATTAGAATCCATAGATAGCAATAGTCCTACGCCTGCTGCGGCTAGTGCCGCTGTAGGTTTTCCATCCCACCTTTGATTAAAACTCTCGAAGGGCCTCTTCACGTTGGACCCATGTCTCCGTGTAAGCCTCCCAAAGGGCCGGGTATTTTCCTAACGTATTAGAAATATACCCGTGAAAGAGAAACAAATAATAATAATAATATTCTACCACTTACACACAACACCATCCAGCACAAACTAAGCAGAGCTTGTACTATGGGTACTAGACAATGGATAGACATACATATATACTTTCTTTTTTGTAAATACATACATATTATACATAGAAACACCCAGACCAAGACAAACATCCATGTTCATGCACACAAATGTTTGACTTGTGCGGGAATCAAACCCGCGACCTCAGGCGTGGCAGTCGGTTACACTAACCACTACGCCATCGAGCCCGACAATAAATGAATATATTTGTCAGTAATTTTACCCTGCAAGTATTGGATCAAACATTTTAGACTCACCGACTGCACGGATGGCTTAGTGGTTTAAATGGTCGCCTCGCCACTACCGACGCGCCGAGTGTTTTGGGTTCGATCCCAACACGGGACAAAAATATGTGTGATCCACAAATGGTTGTTCTATATCTGGATGTTCTTTGTGTCCGTTGTTTGAATGTTAGTGAAGTCCCCCCGACACAGAAATGATTACTAGAGCGGGAGATGTCTTCAAAAACAGAAAATAATGAACTCTATAAACTAAAGTAAAAATGTACCTATCGCACTCTTAATAAAACAGCCTATTATATTTGTATTAAGTAATTGCATCAGAGTTTAAATTCGTTTAATCCATAATGCTCAGATAAGTCTCTGTTGTATTATAAGTGCGATATATATTTTACAAATTTTATAAAAATGTACTACTAAGTCAAAGTCAAAGTCAAAAATCATTTATTCATTTAGGTCACAAAGTAACACTTATGAACGTCATAGTATATAGGTTAGTGAGTTTACTAAGTTACTGAAGCTACATTTAGGTTAGTTGCTAGGTTTAGCTAAAGGGTTAAGCCTATGAGAAGAAACCTGCAAGAAACTCACGGCCACTCTTTTAATTCGCCAATTAAATATAATTTCAGTATTATACAACTCAGATTAACAAGGTGTTACTAACATAATAGATATCATGTCGGTCAGACATGTCGGTCTCGATGGCGTCGTGGTTAGTGTAACTGACTGCCACGCATGAGGTCGCGGGTTCGATTCCCGCACAAGTCAAACATTTGTGTGCATGAACATGGATGTTTGTCTTGGTCTGGGTGTTTCTATGTATAATATGTATGTATTTACAAAAAAAAAAGTATATATGTATGTTTATCCATTGTCTAGTACCCATAGTACAAGCTCTGCTTAGTTTGGGCTAGATGGTGTTGTGTGTATCTGATAGAATATTATTATTATTATCTTACTGTTCGTAAGCTTTGTAGCGAGAGCAGCGATAGCTCAGTGGGGAGACCAACAGACTGCAATGCAGAGGGCCTCGGGTTCAAACCCACGTGGCGCACCTCTGACTTTCAGAAGTTACATAACTTTTCGAAATTATGTGCGTATTGATTGACAATTATCGCCTGCTCCGTGCCTCGGAGAGCACGTTAAGCCGTCGGTCCCGGCTGCCATGAACATCTATGGCAGTCGTTATTGGGAGAGTGTCGACACAAAAGATCCCACTGGGTCGAAGTGTCGCCAGTCTGCACTGACTGGCCCCCACATAAGATAAGATAAGATATAAGCTTTGTAGCGCCATCTTGTGCTGATCTACATACATATATCTAATAATCACCATGTGTACACAGTTAGAACCATAGTCTAAACCAAAACTGTTTAATAGTTTATAAGTTTTATACTGTATGCACTATATTTTGTGTTGTGCCTTATTAAATCCTAATCCTAACTTCCTAACTAATATTATAAAAGCGAAAATTATATTGTTTGTTTGTTACCTTTTCACGGCTAAACCACTGAACCGATCATCCTGAAATTTTGCATATACGTTGTCAAGTGTACAGAAACGGATATAGGCTACCTTTCATCCCGAAGAAAATTACTGTTCCCGAGGAAAACAACAATAAGGTTCTTATGATAATAGATGGCGCCACGTGTCTTTCGAATCATGATTGAATTATATTATTAAAAGCAGAGTACAACCTGACTTGATTGTCAAATTCTAAATTAACGCAAGCGGAGCCGCGGGCAAAAGCTAGTAAATAAATAAATTACAAACCTAACCTACTTTTAAGCGAGTGAGACCGCGGGCAAAAGCTAGCCGAGGATATAGACACATGAGTGTACGTAAACAATTCATGTAAGCTCATTGATGCTCGGATATTATTGACGGATTATGCCATTGAAACCTATTATTGCGTGCCATGTAAATTATATAGTGTTATCGTCCAGGAGTCCGTACATGTATGTCAAAAGCTGACTTAAGACTGCGCCGAGCGTAAGACGCGGTTGGGCTGAATGACAGAGCTCGATATTCAAATCGACGCGCGGCCGCCATTGTATGGAGGATTTGAAGTGCTTTTTTGATGAGTATATATCTTTATTGTCAACCAATAACTTAAATATTTGGGGCGGACAAATTGTAATATAACTATTTATGTTTCGTTTAAGCTGTGAAATGGGATAGATTTCTACTGTTATAATCTAAAAAATCACTTAATACGAGCTTACGTTTATGCATTTTTCGTGCAAATTTGCGTAATGTTGTAGGCGAAAACATTAATTATTTACAGTTTTGAACATGAAGTAATTGTAAACACATTAATTGTTATGGTAAATGTATATTTTATATTTGTATTAAACAAAAAGTGTTGATTTTATCAATTTAACGGTGACCGCCTGTTTTGGCACATTTCGCTCGGCGCAGTCTTAAATGCTATATTTGTGTGATTGAGCAATCAGTATAGTTCGAATGAGGCTAACATTGTCATGCTTGTTTATTCTTAAAGACTTCAAAAATGTTAATATTAAATTTTAATATACATAGGTATATTAATTATTTTTAAAGGACGTCTCTCGCTTTTATTGTATCTTGTGTCGCGATGGACTTTACAAACATTCAAACAACGAACATAAAAACACTCTGACTCAGAGCAACCATTTGTGGATCATACACAGTATGTACAGTCGGCCTCGATGTCGTAGTGGTTAGTGTAACCGACTGCCACGCCTGAGGTCGCGGGTTCGATTCCCGCACAAGTCAAACATTTGTGTGCATGACCATGGATGTTTGTCTTGGTCTGGGTGTTTCTATATATAATATGTATACATTTACAAAAAAATAATTATATATGTATGTTTATCCATTGTCTAGTACCCAAAGTACAAGCTCTGCTTAGTTTGGGCTAGATGGTGTTGTGTGTATGTGGTAGAATATTATTATTATTATTATTATTGTGCCGTGTGGGATTCGAACCCACAACACTCGGCGCACTGGCAGTGGCGAAGCGACCACTTAGACCACTACGTCATTCGTGCAGACGTGCACAGAAATATAGAAGGTAATTGCTAAGAAATAAAAACAATAACATGCTTAACCAGATTCGGTATTTGATCTCAACCTAAAACGACCGAAATGGATACGGAAAGCTCCCATCCATAATTAAAATATGCATATTTTTAGAAATACACGCAGTACAATATACGGTTATCGCAGGATTTTTTAGGCTTATATTGTCTCAATTCACTCTGTGTATCAATTCAAAATATAGACTCGCTGATTTCAGCATGAATAGGCCGGCTCGACCGGGGAAGGACTACCTTCTCGCAGAATATCGACGTAAAATTGCAGTATTCCTACTGTTGTGTTTCGTTCGGCGAGTGAGAGTACCGGAGGCCCAATCACCCCCTTACACTTTTCCCGCTCCTTCTCACTTCCTTTCCTAAAGGGTCGGCAACGCACAAGTGATGCCTCTGGTGTCGCAGGCGTCCATAGGCTACGGTGACCACTTACCATCAGGTGGCCCGTATGCTAGTTTGCCACCTTAGTTGTAAATAGATAACCAAATAAATTGGAAGGCGCATGTAGAACACGTATGTACTCGAATACATCAGATTGTCTATGGACTGTATAGACTGAGAAGCATAGCTACTAAACCCACATTAATCACAGCATATCATGGAACTGTTACCTCAATATTACGATACGGCATTATATTCTGGGGAAACTCTACTGATTGGGAGAATGGTTAAAAGCTCAAAAGCGTTGTATCAGAACTATATTAATATCAAACAAACAGACTCTTGTAAACCCTATTTCAAAGAATATAAATTGATGACGTTACCTGGACTTTACATATTTGAATGTGCTATGTTTGTAAGGAAAACATAGACTTATTCAAAAAAGGAAGCGGGCTCGCCATACTGGTAAATTATGTGTTGTTCCAAGCAAAACAACACTAATGAAAAGAAGCTTTTTCTGTATAGCACCTCATACATATAATAAACCATAACAAATGCGGCAAATCAACACATTTTTAAAAAGCGCCTCTAAGATCTGATAGAATTTAAATGTTACTACTCATTAAGTGAATATCTTGATGAGAAGGTTAATGATACCATATAGGACGTTTTTTGCCAATGAATCTATTCATATAGACGGCCTCGATGGCGTAGTGGTTAGTGTAACCGACTGCCACGCCTGAGGTCGTGGGTTCGATTCCCGCACAAGTTAAACAATTGTGTGCATGAACATGGATGTTTGTCTTGGTCTGGGTGTTTCTATGTATATTATGTATGTATTTACAAAAAAAAGGTATATAATTATGTATGTTTATCCATAGTCTAGTACCCATATTACAAGCTCTGCTTAGTTTGGGCTAGATGGTGTTGTGTGTATGTGGTAGAATATTATATTATTATATATATTAATAGTGCACTTGACATTAAATTATATTTTGACATTATATAAATTTTATTTTTTTTGCTTTATCTATTTTGTATTATCTAATTAGGTATTTTAATTTTACATTGTGAGATTTTGACTTAAAAAACTATTTTCATTTCTGTTATGTTTTGTCAAATATTTAAATAATAATGTCTTAATGCATGGTCTATTTTAATAATAATTGTTTTTTTTTTGATACTGTAAATATATATACGATATTTGCATGCCTAGAAGGTAGAGCAAAGAGAATCAATATTGTTAATTTGACATCTATGTACACCTTTGTTCCGCAAATAAATAAATTGAAATTGAAAAAAAGATATCCATATCAAAATTTATGAAAATCAGTTCAGCAGTTTACCAGAAAAACGTAAGAATCAGACAGAGTTATTATCAAAATAATACTAAAATACATATTTGACACAGGATCGCATTGCATCCTGTAATTAGTAGCTCCAGGGACTCCGTCCCCCGCCCACCGCGCCACAACAAAGGTATACAAACACCGGTTCATCCAATTAGAAGCCAGTGCAAACATCTACAGATTAGCCAAATATAGTTCGTATTACACAATGCAATCTCCATACATTCAATATTAGGGGATCGAACTGCTCTAGGCGTACAAACAATCACACAGTACTACCGAACCCATTGTAAGAAGCAACGTGTTCCATTACTCACTTGTGTACCTTTGTTGATTACTGTGGATATTTGGCTACAAGCTCAGTAAACTAGTATGCACTCGGCCATCGTAATGCTTTAGATTCGATAGGTTAAGAAATCGAATTCTGACTTAAATATTCGTCTCGCTATTACCAGTGTGCCGAGTCTTATTGAGTTGGTTTCGAAAAATCACGGAATAAAAATTAGACTGTGCTAAAAATAGTTAATCCGTGAGTGGATGGATGGGAGGATGTCCTTTGTTTTAATACCAGTAATATCCCCCGCGACAAAGAGAATGCTTTGCGCAGATGTCCTTTAAAAAAGAACTGCTTGGATTAAAAGTCTACTGTTCAGATATAATGAGAATTAGTGTTGTCTTTGACCATATTCAACTAATTGTTTATTAAACAATCAGTGGCTGTGATTAATGCCGAGCGCACTCTATTCGATATGATGCCGTATAATATTTTAATTCTGATTTGGTATCTACAACAAATTTTAATGTGCTTATATCCTGATAATGATTGATTATTCCTACAAGTGGAATATACCTATTTACTTTATTTATAATACAGATATACACAATATAATAAAGAAATTGCCCTCATTATGCTGTTAAACGGATAAACGTTGAGAAAAAGTACAGAACCGACTTAGTGTCTCGAGGAGCACGTTAAGCGTCCCGCGTTAATTTCGATTCATTGATGATTGTCATTAATAAGATCTAACCTTGCAATTTAGTTTCTTTATTTAGTTTTGATGACGATGACTCTTCCATTTACGCGAACGCATTATGGGTTCGTTTCTCAGTCACATCAGGTCATGCGTAGTGCTAGTTTCCTCGAGACCAAAAACAATCAAAACGTCTAAAAACTAAATTGCAATAAAACTCCTATATAATTAATTCAATTTAAAATTACTGAGTAAGCAAAATAGTGTTTAATTTTAACGTAACTGTCGCGCAAATCCAAACAAAAAAGACGCCGATCATTACGAAAAGACTTCAAATACAACTCGAAATGAAAGTGGTTACTAGTGCGGCAACCGATAAATTAATCGAGAATCGTTTCGTACACAAACCGACTTTATTTAAACATGGCTGCCGGACGCGGAATTAAGAGTGTGCCAACATTAACCATGTTAAGTGCCGCGGGCACTTTTGTAATTAAACTTTAATGCAACGGTCACTGATTAATTTTCTACGTTAGATTTTATTAGTGCACCGATTTGTGTAGTTCCTTAATTTGTTGTATCGCTTACCAATTTTGTGTAGTTTCAATTTAGATGTTGATATTCTAATTCTAGAAATAATATTTATTAGTATGCCTACGGTTTCACGAATTGATTTGCTAATGCGATATTCAGAGACACGTGACAACTTATATGGCTTAACAATGATACGTCGACTAGCTTTTCCTCGCAGGTTCCCTCACTCGGATACAACAGTACTTTTTCCTAGATAAATTATCATTTATCCAGGAAAAAGTTGTCAGAGGTACAAAAAAGGACATATGGGATATATGTATGTCCTTTTTTGTACCTCCGACAACATGTATGGGGAATTTCATGATGGTTGGCTGAGTAGCTAAGACGTGAAAGCGTAATAAACAAAGGAATCCACATCCGAATTCATAATATTAAATAAGGATATTGAATGCAGTACCTTTTGTTTGTTTTTGTATAGTTCTTGCAACTTACGAAGGCGAGCGGGCTTTATTTGTGGTAAACGTGTACATGCACAGTGCTGGCAGTCAGTTGCGAGTGACACTTACACACACATATATAAAACCCGCTCGCTTTCGTGAGTTGCAAGAACTGTATGCATCTAAAGAGTGCACTATTAAACAATGAGAAAATAATAGGGGGCAAATATGAAGTTGCCGCTTTGTATGAAGAAAATCGGTAACGTTGTGGTTTTCATACTAAATATTTAATCAATAGTTTTAATGGTCAATTAGAATTCTATGCTTTGCTAGGTATAATTGGCTTGTATCAAGGTAATTATTGTTTATCTTAAATTAACAAAAACATCATGTACTTAATAATTATGGCGAATTGAAACAATAAATACGGGCAGACACAAAGCGATATAACTTCAATACATACATAGATTCACGCCTGTTTCCCAGAGGGGTACGCAGAGACTACGGATTTCCATTTGCTACGATCCTGACACACTTAACTTCAAATATAAATTGTATAAAAGGCTAGCTATATTTATAATATGTATGTGTTTACAAAAAAAAAATGTATATATGTATGTTTATCCATTGTCTAGAACCCATAGTACAAGCTCTGCTTAGTTTGGGCTAGATGGTGTTGTGTGTACGTGCTAGAATATTATTATATAATTAATAAATCAAATTATTAATAATACAATATTTAGTCTATTCACGAAATACAAATAAATTTTTAAAGTAACCATTTCATTATGTACAAAAACCACGAACGTAGATGTAAGAGATAAAAGACAATTTCATAATTAAAGACATATGTATGTTATAGGTATGTACTCTTAAGTTCTAAATGAATCAATGACAGTCAGAAAAATATGTGTTACCCAAAGATATTATAGAAGATAATAAAACCAATATATTTATTTTAATAAATTAAATCGTTTTCGGTTAACTAAATGCTACTACACAATAAAATAGCTTTGTAACGATAAATTATTTTAAATTAATATTTAACTTAATAAATTTTCTGGAAAAAGGAACATAGTTTTGATATCTTGAGCATGTAACTATGTATACGCCAATGAACGAATGAGCCTATCTATACTTATATTATAAAGCTAAAATCCCGAAATTTGCCCGAAAGGTTAAAATCCCGAAGATCCTTATCCCGAAGTCATCCGTACGATGCCGACTCGGAAGCGGTAAGTTGTGTTAGGTTCTCTTTTGTAAACCCACCCAGAAATAGAAGCCTCGCGAAGCGGGGCTCCGTCCAAAACTCCCATTAGTTCTACCATGGAACTGAAGAAATCCCATCGGGTTTTCGTGTTTCTATATAACGGCTATCGGCATTTAAAACTTTCGGTATTTTGAATTTCGTCCTTTTGGACGTCGGTATTTCAGTCATAGTTATTATGAAATTTCGGTATTGTAATACGTACCCCTTCAGCTTTATAATATTAGTATAGATTAAATCTAGATCAACCAGTAGCGACCATTTATAAACAGCTAGATAATTAATGAATCCTTTACAATCCACATGCACGAAAACAGAGTACAAGTGAAGCATTACTAACACACTTAATAAGTTATACAAATACTAACACAACTTGTATGTATGTTAATCTATGCGTATATACCGCGCGAAATAAAAAGCAACCGAAACGTAGGGGAAAGTGTAAACATAAATATAAATAGTATAATAGTGTAGTAATAGTATAAATAGTATTAATAGTTTCAATAATTTAATTAGCTTAAAATTAGTAAAGATTAATAGTAATAGTAGTGTAACAGTTTCTAAATTTTGTAATAAAGTGTCAAATAAACAACGTGACAAAGTCCGTGTATAGTAGTTTAATTTCAATGAATAACATTCGCGTAAACAGAAGACAATATTATGGTTATCACTGCATCACTGCATATTATAAAACAAATTCCCCTACCGCGTCTGTCCGTCTGTCTGTTCGCGATAAACTCAAAAACTACTGATCGGTTTTTATGCGGTTTTCAGGAATAGACAGTGATTCCTGAGGAAGATTTAGATGTATAATTTGTTAAGATATTATATGTACTACTCGTGCAAAGCCGGAGCGGGTCGCTAGTATGTATATGTATATTAAACAACGTAGTCTCCCATTTCTGTTGACTTAGCACTTTATTAAAATGTAAGTTTAAAGCGGAATTTTAACACACCGAGGACGGCGAAGCCAAGTAAATTTTGATTTATTTTATTGCTGGAGTATGTTCCGTAGTATATTCAGCTATAGCTAACTGCACCTCACTGGCAGTCACGAGTAGTAAAATGCTGCAAAACTGCTACTAACTGCTGATTTAAACGAGTAACTGGGTCTTAAAGCCCGACTTCTTTATAAATAGACTTCCTCCAATCTAGCGATACCGGAGAAAGGATTATTACAAAATATTTAAGAAAAGATGCATGATGAAGCAAAATACGCTATATATGTATATATATACTAGGTTTTGCCCGCGGCTTTGCTTGCATAAAAAAGGTTAGGTTACGGTAATAAAGTACTTAAAAAAAATTGCCTATGTTACTCGGTGATAATAAAGCTTTCTAATGGTGATAATTATTTTAAAAATGTTGAGTAGTTTTTTAGTTAAATCCTTACAAACAAACAAAAATCTAATATTTTCTCAATTCGAATAAAGCTATGCATACATACATGCACACTTGTATATGCCCGTCAGGGTAGGCAGGATTACACACAATTTTGACCAGCTTCCACTTAACACATTGAACGCCATGCCGGTCATAAATGACCGCGATCAATACATTTTCTTTTCTGTCTGCTACATGGCAGTCAATATGTTAATTAAGTGGAAGCTACTGCCATTTTCTGGGTACATTTTCAGACTCTGGGCTATTACTGAACTTCCCGATGAAAACCCCATATAAAACCTTTTTGCAAGTCGGCAATGGAACCTAAGGCCTTACGATCGGCCTCAAACTTGTGCCATGGAACATAAGGCAGCGCTCATGTTCAGGATTGACATTCTTTGGTATAAACAAATTTTACAAATAGTAAGATTATAGTATTATATTCTGTTCTGCCTTTAAAGAAGGTAGGCCCACAAATTTTGCTTGGTATGGGGAACGAATCCAGAATACTCCGCGCGGTATAGTAGCTAGGACTTAACTTTATCACCATAATTTTCATTTTTCACCATTCTTGCTTATTTACAAACTAGCTTTTGCCTGCGGCTTTGCTCGGGTAAAAGTAGGTTAGTCTAGTTTATGTTAGTAACAGTACTTTTACAAAAATAACATATAGCCATATGTCGGCTTCGATGGCGTAGTGGTTAGTGTAACCGACGGCCACGCCTGAGGTCGCGGGTTCGATTCCCGCACAAGTCAAACATTTGTGTGCATGAACATGGATGTTTGTCTTGGTCTGGGTGTTTCTATGTATAATATGTATGTATTTACAAAAAAAAATGTATATATATATGTATGTTTATCCATTGTCTAGTACCCATAGTACAAGCTCTGCTTAGTTTGGGCTAGATGGTGTTGTGTGTATGTGGTAGAATATTATATTATTATATTATATATGCCATATGTTACTCGGTAATAATATAGCTTTCTAATGGTGAAAGATTTTTTTAAATCGGTTGAGTAGTTTTGATTTAAATCGTTACATACAAACAAAACGTCAAATCTGATATTGATATATGATATTAGTATAGAAAACAAAAATTCGATTATATTTGTTTTTCACGTTACGAGCTTTCTTAATAACTTTTCTAAGGGAAAATGCTTATTTTACGGATCACGCCATATTAGTGCAATTCGTGGATTTAAACCAACGACTTTCCGATCCAAGTCCAATGCTTTAACCATTAGGCTATTATCGCTTTACTAGATATTATTCCAAGTAGTATCTATGTACTTAATACATACACTGTATTTCACCTATATCTGCGAACAGAAACCAAAGGTGCCATACACCTACTTTCGCCAGTCATAGCTTTAAATTCAACGATTAGAACTTGCTGTATTCGAGTACTGTGTTCTTAATATATCGCACTCGTAATAAAATAACGACTTACCTTGAAATTTGGAAGTTAGGCAATTTGAACTCTAATTGTGTGGCTATAATTTTAATATTCTATTGATGCTACGTAATTGCAACAGAGTTTAAATTTGTTCAATACAACATACTCAGATAAATCTCTCTTTTATTAAGCGTGCGATATGTGTTACGGCTAATAACCGAAGTGCGGCTACACCTAGTTTAAGCCGGCTACAACTGTAAACTAACCAAACATTTTTTATTTTTCTTTTTTTTTTTTAACCTAACCGCATGTGGCCGGCTGCACCTAGTTGTAGCCGGCTAAAACTAGGAGTAGCCGCACTTCGGCTATTAGCTGTGACATATATACTGTGTGTTAGGAACATATTGTATGGATATTTGCTGACTACAAAGAAATTATTTCTAGTACTGTTTACTGTTACTTCAAATTATTTTTCTGTATAATCGTGTATGTTTGTTTGTAATTTTAAGTGTTTTATACACCTGTAAAAGCATTTCACTTTGTACCATTCCCTAAGTGTTTTAAATTATAATTTTAAAGTGATGTGTCGATGGTGTAACTTTAAATAAATAAATTAGGGGACAAGTCTGTTGCCATTTATCGAGCATAATTCCATACACCGTGCCTCTACTAAGAATTTCAGGACAGAAAATCTCTATAATACCTTATATAACTCGGGAATCAAACCCGTCATCTTGCACAACAATCATTCATCACCACTGCGCCATTGAATCAGAGCAATGTATCTACATACATCTTGGAGTAATGTCTAGTAAATCACTCGGTAGAGTCTGCCGACCCTCAAATATTAATAGCGTAATAAAGTGTTTACCGACGGCACCGAATGCCTTAGCTATTTGTAATATAGTCTACTAACTGTGCCCCGTGGTTTCACCCGTATAAGTCCAGATGCCGTAAGAATATCGGGATAAAAGTAGCCTATATATTAATCCAGGTCTCCAGCTATCTACATACCAAGTTTCATCGCAATCGGTTCAGTAGTTTTGAGTGGCAGAGATTCATCCATCCTCACAATATTTCAGATTTATAATATTAGTAGATTTTTATATATATTATCAGCCCTGTATTAAACTGTCCCACTGCTGGGCACGGGCCTCTTCTCAGTATGATAAGCCATAGTCCACCACGCTGGCCTAGTGCGGATTGGCAGACTTCACATATCTTCGAGAACACTATAGAGAACTCTCAGACATGCGGGTTTCCTTACGATGTTTTCCTTCACCGTAATTAACTATTTAATACGCATATAACTAAAAGTCAGAGTTGCGCGTCCTGGGATCGAACCCGAGACCTCTGCGTAGCAGTCTATCGATCTCCCACTAGGCTATCGCTGTTCCATACCATAGTAGCTTTTTACATACCGTAAAATATAGTTTATTTTATTTTATTTATTCAGGACAACAAACAATTTTACGCTATGCTAAACCAAACGACGTATTACCAAAGTACTTAAATATATGCACAACCAACATCGTTGTCCGCAAAATTAATATTAGTACAAAAAATATAGTGTTACATGTATTAATTCTGGCATGACAAAGCAATAATTAATTTATTACTTTATTACAAATAAAATGAAATTCAACATCAACTATGATCATTAGCCATTTCGTTGAGTCTCTCAACCACGCACATAGTTACAGCAGCAAAGATAGAAGAAGCGGCTATAGCCTGGTGGGAGACCACTGGACTGCCACACAGAGGTCTTGAGTTCGATCCCAAGGTATGCGTCTCACAGAGTTGATTTGGATATTGGATACACACATATCTTCGACTGGTTAGAGAACCTGTCGAACTGATGTGTGTATCCAACAGTTAATTATTGTCTGCTTTAGATAATTGTGAGAAGATAATCATGGACAAACATTCATGTCTGAGAGTTCTCGGTAATGTTCTTGAAGGTATTTATAGTCTGCCAACCGTACTGGGCCAACGTGGTGGACTATTGCCTAACCCTTCTTACACTGAGAAGAGGAGGAGTGTAAACCGCGGACAAAATCTAGCATATAGTAAGTGTGTAGCAGTGCGGGAGGAGAAAGGAAAAGAGTTGGCACACCATGGAGGTTCAGTCAGTAGGGCCCGGGATTTTTCATCTTTCCCGGATGAGCCTGACATGCCCTCGCCGCTCCCCTTTACACGCGGAGTGGAATGCTTATATATATTTTTTTAATTAATTTATTTCTGTCTGTCTGTTTATACGCGCATCGCACTAAAACTAATGCACTTAATTAAATGCGATTTTCACAGTAATTGTATTGATCTGAATTAAAATCTGGTGTCATGTTTCATTTTGCTACGCCGGCAAGAAGTCGAGTGTGTAGATCAGCTATTTCTTACATATAGAGAAAGAAAATATATATATTATATTCTGTGACATACACACAACACCATCTGGCCCAAACTGAGCAGAGCTTATACTATGGGTGGATACTAGACAATGGAAAAACTTACATTTTATTTTAGTAAATATCATTACCGGGATTTTTCATCTTTCCCCGGATGAGCCTGACATACCCTCGCTGCTCCCCTTTCCCCGCGGAGTGGAATGCTTAACCGGTATTCACCCACGTTAAAAAAGATCTTTAGGATCAGGCTAAAGCAGTCTCCTGACGCTGCGGGTCGGTCTTGACGAGATATAAAGGTACTAGTTCACCGAATTACCATTTTATTTTTACCGCATCGATGGCTCAGGAACTCAATAAACAGTGGCATCCTTCGACAGATAATTAGTAAGTGAAGTACTTAATCAAAGTAACACAAACGTCACAGTATAGTGCCCAGAGAGTTTAGGTATATAGTACGCGACATTTTTTTATTTTATAATAAATAATCTGTCACATACACACAACACCATCTAACCCAAACTAAGCAGAGCTTGTACTATGGGTACTAGACAATGGATAAACATACATATATACTTTCTTTTTTGTAAATACATACATATTATACATAGAAACACCCAGACCAAGACAAACATCTATGTTCATGCACACAAATGTTTGACTTGTGTGGGAATCAAACCCGCGACCTCAGGCGTGGCAATCGGTTACGCTAACCACTACGCCATCGAGATCGCCATCATGATGAGCGGTTGTGTAGTTAAGGCGTGAAAGCGTTATAAACAGTCAAAAAATCTCATATTCGCAGTTATAATGTTAGTTGGGATATACGTAGACACGGTAAAGTAACCATTGACTGCACAGATGGCGGAGTGGTTTAAGTGGTCGCCTCATCTCCGTCGCCGCGCCGAGTGTTGTGGGTTCGATTCCCACACGGGACAAAAATTTGTGTGATCCACAAATAGTTGTTCCGAGTCTCGGTGTTCTTTGTGTCCGTTGTTTGAATGTTTGTGAAGTCACAGCGACACAGGATTTATTCCTACTGCGACAGTTGCTTTATATACAAAAAGAAAATCGTGCTGGTAAAGACAAGCAATCATGCTGAGTTCCGGGTCAAGATGGCTGAGGGTCTACCAGCTATCCAGTCGATTAGGCCTCGCTCATCTTGCCTCAGTATTAATTCATCTTCTTCTAGCTACTTTAAATAAATTGTTATATTCGTCAATTAATAAGCGACGCTAGCTTGTCTCACAAGGGGCTGAATATATTTAGATCCCACACAATATGACTCAGAATCGAGTCTATGTTTCTACCTTCGTGTTACTAAACATCCAAACACGACCTAGAAACGAATTCAAGATCACGTTTGATTATCAGCAGTCACACTTATATAAGGGAATAAATATAATGACCACCAAAAATAGTAATTGCACACCAAAATATTATGCTAACTAAAATATATCATAACGAGCACCTATACGCCTCAAATCACTGCATTCCGTCTCGGAAGGGTTAGGTTATGTTAGGTTCCTTCTCAAACCCACCCAAAAATAGGTGCCCCGCGAAGCGGGGCTCCGTCGACTTATTTTGATCTCTTTGCTGTGCAATTAATATTGTTGGTATTAAAATGCGGTTTTAATTTTGGTGATCATTTACTATTTTTGGAGATCATTTACTATTTTTGACTGTTATATTTTACTATATCTGGTGATAAGTTAAACATAAGCCCTTATGTAACCGAAACAGCGACGCAGTATAACAATGTAACTAATATTTTAAGTCGACATTTAACTTCCAAAAGGACCAAAAATAAACCCGGAAGGCGCACTAACCACACCGCGATGGCGAACAACAAAATATCCGTATCAATTTAAGTCGGAGAGCTAAGTAGTGTTCAGGTACGGAACCCGTACTCACTGTGCTATAAATAAATCAATTCAAAACCGCTTGGGGTGTCCACCGCGCCTGGGGAACTCTAAATCTAAGCAGGGTGTCACTAAATCACCGTTATTGTTAAATGTTAGCCGGGGATGGTCGAAGATATACACTAATATTATCAAGTGCTGGGTTTTCTCAACAATGCTTTGTTGTGCAGTGGAATGTATTAGATTGGTATACATATACATATCTAGGTATACGTATGGATATATTTGTTGTGGACAGTGGCGTGGCTTGGGATTCAGATTAATTTTTTGAGTCATAGCTGCACACATTCATTACATTGGTCGGACATTATAAAAATTGGCAGGCTAAGGAATAAGGGCATCGAAACAATTAAAAAAAGGTATATTGGTCTATGACTGTCGTGCTAAGCACAACTAAATATAAATGTGCAAAAGATATACAGATCTGATTTTATATATAAACTCATCATTTTTATTTCAAAAACAGTTTGTGTAGGACTTTAGTTGTGTCTATATGTTTTTATTTATTTTACAAGTTTTTTTTTATGGATGTCTGAATACAACAGTGATACCGTACAAATTTTGTAATTGTAAATGTTCCTCGTGATTTTAAATTATACTTATATACCTATATACGTAGTTTATCAACGTTTATTTTAAAATCATTAGTTATTAGATGGCTTTGCAAAATGAAAATGCTAAAAAGCAACCGAATTTTAAAACTTAATTAAATAGTTTTAGAAATACTTTTTCCAAGAAATAATAGAGCAGCGATAGCTCAGTGGGGAGACCAACAGACTGCAATGCAGAGGTCTCGGGTTCGAACCCACGTCGCGCCCCTCTGACTTTCGGAAGTTATATAACTTTTCGAAATTATGTGCGTATTGATTGACAATTATCGCCTGCTCCGTGCCTCGGAGAGCACGTTAAGCCATTGGTCCCGGCTGCCATGAACGTCTATGGCAGTCGTTATTGGGAGAATGTCGATACAAAAGATCCCACTGGGTCGAAGTGTCGCCGGTCTGTACTGACTGGCCTCCACATAAGATAAGATAAGATTTTCCAAGAAATCTCGAGAAATCCTTATAAAGTGGTTTAATTTAAATACATAAAGTTTACTTAAACGTATAATAATATTATATTGAAAAATTGCAAAATTTGCCTTGGATTTTTCCTCAAAGTATACCCCTGCCCTATTATTAGTAGATCACACAACTTTTTGTCCCGTGTGGAGATCGAACACATTATTTGTGTGTGTGCGTATGGAATTATGCAAGTGAGTGTCTATAAAATATATATTTTTTTGTTTTTATACTACTTAGGTGTCAAACAAGCATACGGCCCACCTGATGGTACGTGGTCACCGTAGCCTATGGACGCCTGCAACACCAGACGCATCACTTGCGCGTTGCCGACCCTTTAGGAAAGGAAGTGGGAAGGAGGAGGAGCGGGAAGGGGGAAAGAGAGTGATTGGGCCTCCGGCACTCTCACTCGCCGAACCAAACACAACAGTAGGACTACTGCTATTTCACGTCGATATTCTGTGAGAGAGTAGTCGTTCCCAGGTCGAGCCGGCCCAGTCATGCTGAAATCAGCGAGGCTCTACTACTCTAAATATTATAATACAGAATAAACAGTTACCAGCGATTTCGTTTACGTATTTTGAGAAGAACTTAGAATAAGACGAATTCTAGTTAGTTAGAAATAGTCGCGCGACCGCTGTTTATAAACAATTAATTAAACTTAATACTCCGAGGAAGTCAATGGTACTTACCACCACTAATGGTACTTAAACCACTCCGCCATCTGTGCAGTCAATGGTTACTTTACCGTGTCTACGTATATCTCAACTAACATTATAACTGCGAATATGAGATTTTTTGACTGTTTATAACGCTTTCACGCCTTAACTACACAACCGCTCATCATGATGGCGATCTCGATGGCGTAGTGGTTAGCGTAACCGATTGCCACGCCTGAGGTCGCGGGTTCGATTCCCGCACAAGTCAAACATTTGTGTGCATGAACATGGATATTTGTCTTGGTCTAGGTATTTCTATGTATACTATGTATGTATTTACAAAAAAGAAAGTATATATGTATGTTTATCCATTGTCTAGTACCCATAGTACAAGCTCTGCTTAGTTTGGGCTAGATGGTGTTGTGTATATTATGTGACAGATTATTTATTATAAAATAAAAAAATGTCGCGTACTATATACCTAAACTCTCTGGGCACTATACTGTGACGTTTGTGTTACTTTGATTAAGTACTTCACTTACTAATTATCTGTCGAAGGATGCCACTGTTTATTGAGTTCCTGAGCCATCGATGTGGTAAAAATAAAATGGTAATTCGGTGAACTAGTACCTTTATATCTCGTCAAGACCGACCCGCAGCGTCAGGAGACTGCTTTAGCCTGATCCTAAAGATCTTTTTTTAACGTGGGTGAATACCGGTTAAGCATTCCACTCCGCGGGGAAAGGGGAGCAGCGAAGGTATGTCAGGCTCATCCGGGGAAAGATGAAAAATCCCGGTATTGATATTTACTAAAATAAAATGTAAGTTTTTCCATTGTCTAGTATCCACCCATAGTACAAGCTCTGCTTAGTTTGGGCCAGATGGTGTTGTGTGTATGTCACAGAATATAATATATATATTTTCTTTCTCTATATGTAAGAAATAGCTGATCTACACACTCGACTTCTTGCCGGCGTAGCAAAATGAAACATGACACCAGATTTTAATTCAGATCAATACAATTACTATGAAAATCGCATTTAATTAAGTGCATTATTTTTAGCGCGATGCGCGTACAAACAGACAGACAGAAATAAAGAAATAAATTAAAAAAATATATATATATGT
Organism: Catocala sponsa; assembly: GCA_963564715.1. Lineage (NCBI taxonomy): Eukaryota > Metazoa > Arthropoda > Insecta > Lepidoptera > Erebidae > Catocala > Catocala sponsa. The sequence continues at coordinate 7,155,412 of OY751326.1, forward strand.
ATATTCTTTGTACAAGCATCGACCAGTTACAATTTCATTATATGTAAGATTACCTGTGTATCAATGTTGAGATCAGTAATTTTTATAATAAACTAGCTGTTACCTGCGACTTCCTCCGCATAGATTTTAACTAAAAAGTGTTTGTCTCCGCGGAACCCTGTTTTTTCTAAAATAAATAAGCCTAAGTTACTCCTTATAACATCAGCTATCTGCCAGTAAAAGTCCCGTCAAAATCGGTTCCGCCGTTTCGGAGATTAGCCGGAACAAACAGACAGACAGACAAAAATTTTAAAAATAGATGATTTCGTATAGGTACCTTATATTTTCATATGCATTAGATAACAAGCTGTTATATTGATATTACAAGCAGACACTTCAATTTTATTTATTTGTGTAGATAATAAGACCAACTTAATGTATAATTTACTAGCTTTTGCCCGCGGCTTCGCTCGCGTTAATTTAGAATTTGAAAATCAATTCGGATTGTATTTATGATAATATAATTCAACCATGATTCGAAAGAAACGTGGTGCCATCTATTATCATAAGAACGTTATTGTTGTTTTCCTCGAGAACAGTAATTTTTTTCGGGATGAAAGGTGGCCTATGTCCGTTTCTGTACACCTGACTACGTATATGCATAATTTCAGGATGATGGGTTCAGTGGTTTAGGCATGAACAAACAAACTCATTTTCGCTTTTATAATATTAGTTAGGATTAGGATTATAGTTTATTTCTTATTAATTCATATACTACTAGAGTTTCACTGCGACTTGGCTTGCGTAAATATAGGTTATGTAAATTTTTTATCCCTAGCAAACAGTACTTTTTCTGGATAAAAGTTACCCTATGTCCTTTTCTATACACATGACACGTGTATGCGAAATTTAATTTTGATCGGTCGAGTAGCTAAGGCTTGAAAGAGAAACCTGATACACCTCTGCTTATTACCTTCGGGGTTACATAAGCCTGAACCTATGTATTGTATGACAAAGAAGCGTATATTGCATTTATCTAACATTTAGTAAAGTTCAGCGAAACAAAACAATGGTTCTCATTTTTGAACGAAATAACTCACTGTCGAGGTATTGCAGTGCTTCGCCGATCCGTACTTCAAATAAGTACCTGAATCTGTATAAGATATCTAGGTAAATACTAAGATACTGCAGAGTATAAACAAAGTGCCTACGAACAGACAATGCGCAGAGCGCGCCGCGAACGAACAATACCTCGCGCATTGCATCACGACGTAAGTGCACATTTTATAAAATAATGTATTTTATTGAAATTAATCGAATTTATACGGATTTTATCGCGTTGCTTCTTGACATATTTACCACATCGAAAAAAATAATCGAGTTAAATCACACACAATGAAACATACAAAAAATCAAAACTTTTCTCTTTATAATATTATTAGACAATTTTTTTACTGTATTGTATCACGATTTATTAATGACATAATTAAAAAAATAACATAATATATACTTACACAAATTATTCACAAGAAATATAAACTAAAGAGAAAAATAAAACTTCGAAATTAAACAGCGTCATAATATATCTCCGCATCGTCGTCGATGGTAACGTGCCCAGAAGACTGGCAACATTGCTTCGTTTAATGACAATAGTTATACTTCGTGCAAAGAAAACACCAGCCCTCTGGTCACGCGAAGCGTCGAGCTTAGCTAGGTCTCTATAAACAGCCATGACACTAGGACCCTAAGAATACAATTTAACTAGCTAACCCTATAGCCGCTTGGTACAGAGAGGTTGATATATCACAGGATACCAATAAAATATTAGTCATTGCTGTGTTTAAGGGGAGCGGTATTGTATGCGACCGAGTTCGAAGTTTGTTCAGGAAGGTATTATATATTTTTATATTTTATTTAAATATACTATAATAATTTTAATGCTAATGACAATAAGTGAACTAGGTAGATAGTTGGCTAGTTCCTTTAGTTGGTATTTCACTCCGCAACGAAACGTTGTACTGCGTAACTATTGAGTTTTAGGATGTTTACTCCACGCAAACGCACAATACAAGGTTAATTGGTTGCAATCGCACATGAAGGAATCTCTAGTAGAACCATCCATCCATGTTTGGGAGAAGAAATATATATATCACAGCTAAGGCAATATATATATTTTAATTTAAATATACAATAGGCTTGTACAGTACCTACGAATTCAACTGACTCATCTGCTCATTTATAATCGACGCTAGCAGGTTTATAATGTTTTTTCTATTACTTAGACAGAAGCTCAATGATTAAATTTCCATAACAGTAGTTTAGCATATTTTGCTTTTATAAAGATTTAAAGGGTTAATTGAAAAATACTAATATTCTTTTACGTATGACTTATTTGTTCTACTGCATTTCATAACCCATTATTTGATATATAAAAATTAAACAATGAAAATAATCAGTATGAATATTGAAACTGGTCGCTCTTATCGCATGAAGACTGCACGCGGTCGCAAAAGAAAGTAGCGGTGTAAACAACTAGATGCTTGCAATTTTAAACTTACAATATATAAATTTGTATTAATTTTGTTAACTATAAGTAGGAGTAAGAAAATGTAAGGAAGATACGAGTACAAGGTTATTAGTATTTATTTTATTTAACCCTGTAAAAATCAAGATTGACTTATAAAACCAAGGAATTTAAAGCAAATATTATGTATCATAAAATACTAAAATTATTGTGAAGAACGAAATACCAACGGATAGTTAAGCCTTTGTGCAGTTAGCGCGTGTTGGAACTTGAACGTAGGTGCAGTCGCTTTTCAAGCTTCACCGACGTACGCAGTGATGGGACTCAGTCGATATACACACACACATGATCACAAACGTGATCATATCGATAAAGTATTTTGTAAAGTTAATACTAATTAATAAAAATCTTGCATTCGCATTTAAAGTTACTATGTTCAGCTTTTCCCGTTATTGGTACGTGGACACAAGAGTTAAGGTCATCTAAGCTATGAAATTAAATTATATTAATTAGATACTTTCAACCTTTGCCGTCAATTAGCGTTTCACAAAAAGACATACGTAGTAAATCTTAGCAACTGAAAAAGAAGTGAAAGAACTACTAGGACATCAAATATTTGTCCTAATTTGGGTTCAAACCCTTAAAACTTAGCGCAGTAGCGGTGGCTAGGCTTCTACTTTAACCTCTACGTCATCAGTTTTCAATTATTTTATTGGTTATCATATTGTATTATTTTCCTTTTTAAAGCATACATACGTAATTTCAAGCAAAGATATGTAAGGGTGTCGACCCACGACATGCGTCAGCACACTTACCATTGTACTGCGTGCATAGAACGGAAATTATAGCCAGTAGCCAGTACCGCGGAGTCAGACAGTGTTGTCTCTAACATAAGAACATTTACCTATAATAAATGTATGTACTGTGTTGTGAACAATATAGACTTGGTGAACAGTTTATTGCCGTATCATTTCTCACCCTGTAGGACAGAACCTACTCCACAGATAAAAAATCAACTTAATTCAAAGACTCATTAAGACAAAAATATACATTTTATCGACATGCAAATCGCAGATCGAGCTACATCCCTAGCCACGTAAAACTTTGATCAGGCCCCCTCATTACCAGTTTTTTTTTCATGTGAATACTTGAGTAGGCCGCCAGTGATTTTACCGAAGCTCGCTGGCGACTGACTGAAACCACTATTGTGTTTAGTCAATCTAAAACCAATAAAACATCTTTATTTGTATAAGGATAAGGTTTAATTTATATATATTATTCTTATTTTTCTTGAACTGGGAAGGGCTAAATTAATAATGACACGTAAGATGGTAACCGTGAGTTCACTATCAGTCACAAGCAGTTAAAGTATTTTTCTTGTTTGTTTATTTGTTTTACACAAAGTTTTATCACGGAATGTGGTGTACACTACATATTTGCCCTATCCACAATTCACATTATGACAATAGTTTACTAATATATGTAGTGCTATCAACCCGCCTCGGCTTCGCACGGATAGTACAATACATCGTAACATCCTAACTAATATTATAAAAGCGAAAATGAGTTTGTTTGTTTGTTTGTTTGTTACCTTTTCACGCCTAAACCACTGAACCGATCAACCTGATATTTTGCATATACGTTGTCAGGTGTACAGAAAAGGACAGGCTACCTTTCATCCCGAAAAAAATTACTGTTCCCGAGGAAAACAATAATAACGTTCTTATGATTTTAGATGGCGCCACGTGCCTTTCGAATCATGATTGAATTATATTATTACAAGCAGAGTACAACCCGAATTGATTGTCAAATTCTAAATTAAAGCGAGGGAAGTCGCGGGCAATAGCTAGTATTATATAAATATGATTACTTTTGTGTTATTCTTTAGTTTAAATACATGTATGTACCTATATTTATAATGCTATTGTATGCGTAGTACCTACTTCTTTTTATCTCTGCATCACCCTACGATATACTGGTAGAGAATGCCCTTGGCATAAAGTCCGCCAATGTATTGTTCTGTGCATTAAGTTTTTAAATAAAATAAACCCTAAAATGCCGCGCAACTTACGAGGCAGTTATTCATCTTGCAGGTATCTTCTCATAAGCTCAACCTTTTGCCTGAACCTGGCAACTAACATAAATGTAAATTTAAAAACTCACTCACTCCTTTGACTTTCATACGAGTATAATTAAGAATTTCATAGGCAACTTGAATGTCTGAGAGTTCTCCATAATTGACTCGAAGACATGTGAAGTATGCCAACCCACATTTGAACTCGGTTTGAGGACCTGCATAAAATCTGTGGCCTTAACACCATTATAAAAAGCATTATCATTATATGTGCGAAGATGACACAGTGTGTAACAATGTCTAACGCTCGGTTTCTATCAAGAAACGAATCGGTTACTCTACAGTTAATTTTTTAATACATATTCTATGAAATATGCCAAAATTTAACTGTCTGTAGCTACAACGACTCGCTTCTTGTTAAAAGAACCGGGCCTAAATTTCGTTTTCCTAATGCTTTAAGGAATTATGGCAAAACATCTGACCGCAACTACCACCAGCAAAATGTTTAGAAGACCGATAACTGCCAATAAGAAAGACTATTGGCAGGCCAAGGGTTTTTTAATAGTTTTAATGCGAGACAGATAAAGCAATTGTTACAATATTGATGCCGTATAGTAAATAGGAAAGTGAAAATACACCCCTAATAATAATTATATCAACTATCACGCTGCCATAAAAACCATTAAAGTTCTGTGTAAAGAGGGTTCAAAAGCAAATATTTTTAAACCATCACCACTCACCGAGGTCCAATAAAAAAATTGTTACCGCTGTCTAGCTAGATATAAAAAAGTAACAACCACAGATTAAAAAGTTCCCCACGTTTGTAAAGTCCAATTAAAACAGCTACAGTGAAAATAATTCCATGCGGGGACACAGAATGAATTTTTATTTCACAAGTCTCGAGTGGAGAAAAAATTGTAATTTCTTTTTACGACATTAAGTTGCTTAGAAGTGGGGGTGAGTCGGGTGTGATGGACTAATTAATTTTTTTTCAGTAGCCTACCGAATAACGCCACAGAACTTCGTTCGCACCATAATTGGAAAATTTACGCGCCATTTCATTACCCCGGGCTGTTTTTTAATCACCGCTTTTTCTACAATTAATTTTTGACGAATTTTTTCGAATCGAGTTGAGACTTTTTAGGTTTTTGATTGAGTTATTCGTATTTTAGAGTGTTATTTAATTTGTTTTTCGTTTTTTGGTTTATTTTAGGCATTTCAATCTAGAATTTTAGTAGTATCGCGGACGGGCGGTTAAAAACTAATATTTCATTTCAATTAAGGAGCAAACACATATTTCTCATGTTATAGTGTATAATGATAGTCATAAAGGAAAGAAAGCTCTATTTTTAAATTTCAATTAAAACAAAAAGATAATTAAATATATAGCACGAAACAGTATATGCCTAAATGGTCATTTAAATGAGTACTTATAACATTCTCATTTTGCCGGCTATGTAATAAGGGAGCTGTGAACGCCGTCTACGTGGAACTTATTCGAACCTATTTCTAGTACTGAGAATTTCCTTTTACAAGTACCCTATAATATTTTCTTTATCCAGGCATCGATTTTCAGACCTTTCTACTAAGGGACATACGAGAAAAATACACATATCGCAATAATAATGGGGCTAATATTGAAAACTGAATACCTATAAAAATATCTATAGCCATATTAATAACTCTAGAAGTCTGAGAAGACTCTAGACTCTAGAAGACTGATACATACAATAAAATGTTTGAGCATATTGATATATTTCTATGTTCTATTGGGCAATTTCGCAAAATGTTATTTGCAACACTCTCCAATGTGTAATTTTGTTGACTCAATTTCGGTCACCGTTCTGATATATATTATTATGTATTTTCATTCTAAATTTACTATTTACTATTATTCTATATATAAATATGTACTTATATAATGTCTAATTCGATGGTATAAGATGTATCATCTGTTCTAACTCAAATCGATGGTCACCTAGCGCTAACCTTAATTTTATTGTTAATCTGTGAACAGCGCTGTGGGCTTCACTATTGTTATCATTTGGAAATGTTCTACATTAATGTAAAATTTTATAGTGTTGCTGTTTGTTGTTCCTTCCTAATAATATAAAATAAAAAAATAAAATAAGTCTTTTTCATTTTGTTCTGAAATGTATATGTTTTATAACATTGGGACTTCGCCTTCAAAATGTACGTTTTGAGTAAAGAAAAGTGGTAACGTCGTATTTTACATACAAACTATTCCATCATTATTGTTTCATGGCAAATTTGATGCTACCTTACATTTGTAGTTGACTTAAGTTTAGTTCAAATATAGTTCCTCCTAAATAATAAACAATGGCAACTATCACATAATATATGACGAATTAAAAGAACTATATGTAGAAAATTGAGGGATTAAATATAATGACCACCAAAAATAGTAATTGCACACCAAAATATGCTTACTAAAATATATCATAACGAGCACTTATACGCCTCAAATCACTGCATTCCGTATCGGAAGGGTTAGGTTATGTTAGGTTCCTTCTTAAACCCACCCAAAATATCTTATTTTGATCTCTTTGCTGTGCAATTAATATTTTTTGTTTTAAAATGCCGTTTTAATTTTGTTGATCATTTACTATTTTTGGTGATCATTTTTGACTGTTATATTTTACTATATCATGAGATAAGTTAAGCTTAAGCCGAAAATTAATAACATTTTCAGTTTATTTTTGAAATGAGAATAGCAATTGTGTTTTGTACAATAATCACCTAATTAGATGTAAGTAATTACGACCAACTTCATACGTAAGACTTAATATATCTACCGTACGCCGGAAACGAGATCCTAACCCAAAAAAGGCTTAACGCTAAAGTATATACATGGCTACTTTAATGGCTGAACAAAACTTGCTAATTATCATGGGATAGATAATTAACAAGTTTTATTATATAACGTCTCTAAGCGTAGAACAATGCTGGCTGCCCATAAATAAACATTTAAACAATTTGTAGATGTGCAGTATGTGTTTATGATCATTTTACCTTTTGTTTTGTATGTTACCCTGTCAATTCTTGGAATGCCAGACATAATTTAAAACCTATTGTGTCTGATCGTTGGTGTGCCGCTGCGACTCAATAGCTCAATAACACAAATAATATTTATTTTATTCAAATGGAGTTCGATCTCTCATCTTACATTATAAGTTTGTTTCATACTTGCGGAAAATATACCTTCATGACAGAGAGATAAAGATAAAACGCTATGCTGACTGCAGGCTGACCAACGCTCTTCGTACATCATCATCGCATTAAAGCCTGATATTATAAGATTACACTACAACATTCTTTCAAATGACCGGCAAAAACAATCTATCTTTCTCTATATAGTGCAGTAACAATATACAAACATTAAATTTCCATATATATCCATATTTTCTAAGTTATCACACCGGCTGTCATTTTTATGTTAATATTTCATAACGTTCGGCTTAATTTTCCAATCTTGCTAGCGCGCGATATTTTTACGGACAGTCCCATTCGTGCAGTTTTAAACAAAAGTTGACGCAACTCGCGCGGGGCCTACATTCATAATCTGATCCAGGATTTCACCCAAATTCAGCTCTCACTTAATTCGTTCTGGGAATTAGTTTCGTACGTACGTAATTAAGGGAACTTTTCGGATTAACCACCTTGTTTTTCCACTTGTAATGTCCAGTAGAAATTGGACTTTGACCCCTCTGTATGTTGGAGTAAAAGTTACGTATTTCTGTGCGACTTGGGGGTCTGTGTAAAGTGGTTGTTGTCACAACATTTTTCGGCCACTTATTTAGTTTTAGTTTAGCTGCGGTGTTTCGGTAAACTCTCGCCCCTAGACAGTGAGATATTTGCTAATTTCGTTGTTGCAAATTTGTTTTGTTCCCATTTGTTTTCGGCCGTTACCGGTGACAACCGCTGTTAGCGGTGTTGCCATACACTTTTTTTAATCCAACATGTGGATCTGATTTTCAAACTATATTTTATATTGTTTTACAGTGTTGTTGCCACACTTTTAGGGTATGCTGCAGGATAAAATTTAATTTCCTTTTTATAGGCACACACAGATAAAGCCTCATTAAAATACAATAAGGCATTTACTAAATGTACAATTTAATTTCGAATGGTACGCGATAAAACTGTTGCAAATGTATTTACAGATTTTTATTTAACTGCCGAGCGGAGAGCCTGATTTATTTAATGCAAACTTCTAAACATCTTTACAATTGTTCACCTTATAAGTATTAGTAGGGAGTTGACGACTAGTATAAGCAGTTATATTTATAAAAAAGATTACAGATATTTTGGATCAGATTGTCGTTTTAAGAATGGGTGCAACTGAAAAATTTGGCGAGAGTGAATGACATAAATGACTATGTTCGAGTCGTAGCAGGATAAGCCTAGCCTGTTATATCTATTAGAAATATTTTATATTCTAATAGATATATAACAGGCTAGCAGCTTCTCTTGCTACGACCGGTATACCAGTATCCATTTAGGAAATAGGTGTAGGTGACGCCTTTTAGCGATAATCATATAAAGTGAGTTAATCTAAGCTATAAATAGCAAAGAAAGTAGATAATAAGTAGCAGTTGCTATTTTATTATATTCTACCTACCTATAAACGCTAATCTTAAGATTAGCTAGTCGCTAGTGAAATAGATGATTAAGGAATATAACGAGACAGTCTCGAGGTCATTCTCATAGCACTATAACACAAACTTGAGTCGAGCTGTTATAAATCACAGCTCGTAGAAAATTAGCGCTTGCTTTGATGGTGATAATACTATATATCCGAGCAATTGGATGGCTAATGATGATATTTCCCTAAGAAAGATGTGTGATTTCCCTAAGAAATCGGGCAATCGTATTCGGTAGTGAAGTGACAGTGTTGGTCTATGGCCTAAACCTTCTCATATGGAGGCTGTCCTTTCCCTATAGCGATACAGTTTACAAATAACGGTGACCTACTTCTTTTTAACTCTGCATCACCCTAATGTCGACTGGTCGATAATGCCCTTGGCATTAAGTCCGCCATTGTACTATATTGTGCATAAAGTTTTAAAATAAAAATAAAATAAATAAATATTATAAAGTTGAAGATATTGTTTATTTCATATCAGCCCTGTATTAAACTGTCAGGTGCCTCTTCTCAGCGTGAGGAGCCACGGCTATAGTCCCGCTCGCGCCCAGTGCGGGTAGGCAGACTTCACATGACTTCACATATCTTCGAGCACATTATGGAGAGCTCTTAGACATGCAAGTTTCAGAAGGATGTCATCCTTCACTGTTAAAGTGATACACTTTTTTTTGCATTTTGAAGCGTATTTATTAAGTAATGTGACATTAGCGGAGCAGGTGTAATCACAAAGCACAGTCAGCTAGTAATTAACGATTAATAATTTGGAAATTGGCTTTCCATTGAACTTTTTTTGTCCGTCCTCAGAATTCGTTTGGACGTCACATCTTTACTAATCCTGCAGTGAAATATTATAATATATATATAATATAATATTCTACCACATACACACAACACCATCTAGCCCAAACTAAGCAGAGCTTGTAATATGGTTACTAGACAATGGATAAACATACATATATACCTTCTTTTTTGTAAATACATACATATTATACATAGAAACACCCAGACCAAGACAAACATCCATGTTCACGCACACAAATGTTTGACTTGTGCGGGAATCGAACCCGCGACCTCAGGCGTGACAGTCGGTTACACTAACCACTACGCCATCCAGGTCGTCAAATATTAACCTTTATTTGTAAGCAGATTTTGGATGTGGCTTCGCTTACGTAAATGTATGTTAGTAACAGTATCTAGGTACTTTTTTCAGGATGAAAGGTACCTTAAGTCTTTTTCTGCTCCCCTGACAACGTGTATGCGACATTCCATGATTATCAGTCGAGTATAAGGCGGGAAAAGTGGCAAACAAGCTCACATACGCATTCATAATACATTATGTATTAGTATGTTTTTGGCCGAGCTGGCTTATTTATACCGTCAAATGGATAACGACTGGCTAGACACGCAAAATCCTATATTATTAATATTTCTTTGCAAAATATACCTAAAATACTATTAACAAATTTTTAGACGGCTTTTTTAAAAAGACTACTTTTAGATAAATTATAACATATATATTAAACTCACACTTTCCGGACGATTTGGTTGCTTTGCAGCAGCGATTTGGTCAGCAGTCAGCAGAGTACGAGTAGTAATTAAACCGCGATGAAATCCGAAAACGCTAGTTAATTTCAATGTATGAGATTTGGGTAAACGTGACTATATTACAATACTAAAAGTTGCCAAGATGAATATAATTCCAATTATCTGTATATAACGATCACCCAGGAGGCCGCCGTACAGTAACACAACCAAGGAGTAACGTTACTTCTGAAAAAAAAAAAACAAAAGGAAATTCAACGGAATACCCGACATAAATTGTGCCGCTCGTGGGAGAGCAACGTTTGCATACCCGCCGAGTAGGCACACCGCGAGACAGGCAAACCCGTGGATAAACCTGACACGTTCTCTTAGTAATATCACTTACTAGATTTTGACAGCGGCTTCCCTTGCATAACTGTAGGTTATATCAATAAATTTCTGTCGCTCAAGAACTGTACTTTTTCCTGGATAAAAGATACCCTAGGTCTTTTTCTGTACCCCTGACGACGTTAATGCAAAATTTCATGATGATCGGTCGAGTAAAGGTTTTACCTTTACCGAAACAAACAAACTCATATTCGTATTTATAATATTAGTTAGGATGTTCTGACCGTACGCTTTAGAACATAACGTTGCCCTTCAACTATAGATGTTTGTCATGAGGTATTGAATCAAGTACAGACAATTCTAAACAAAAGCAATTGTATATTCTGTATATATAAGGTTTGCTAAATAATTTTATTGAATTTATTTGAAAGTAGTTGCAGTAGACTTTAAGTTAGGTCTGGTAACTGATATTTAAAGTAGCAAAGCTTTCTTAAATGCATTTTAAATACGCTGTACACATTCACCGAACTCCAGTGTGCCACATAGAGATCCGATCGCTTCACTACACCACTTAGCAGGTAAGAATATAGACATATATTATGTATATCATTAGTGTATGTCAATTATACAGAGCCAATAAATATGCACTGCGCAAATGATATCTGATAGTTGTAAAATACTGAAATTATAATTGAATGCAATTTAAAAGAGTGGCCATGAGTTTCTTGCTATCTTTTCATAGACTAGGTTCAGGCCAAGGGTCGACCCTTGGCCTGAACCTAGCCTATGAAACCCTATAAAGCCTAAGCCTAGCCTAAGACCTAAGCCTATGAAGCCTATGAACCTAGCAACTTACTGAAATGTATATTCAGTAACTTCACTAACTTAATACATGTTGATTAATGTTTTTTGACATCGACTTGGATTTTATTTGACGTATTGCCGTTATATACCTACCAGATGAGTTGGATCCCCAGTACTTGATGAAAGCATAGCGTGAGATGTATGCCACGAGTGAGACAATTTGTTAAGTGGCTACTGTGGCCTATGAACGCTTGAAACACCTAAGAATTGCATGCGCGCTCCCTAGCCTCCAAAACAGAAGTACTTAAACACAGGTTATAAGTCCCCTTTCGAAAGTTTACCGGACCTTTAAGGAGACTGTCAGTTTTAATGACCACAGGAACACAAAACGATGTTGCCTTGCAGCGGTCTTTTAAGACGATTTCAGTTTGTACGAAATTCCAAGCTTGATTTAGAAAACCGCTGTATCATACTCTAAGTGATATTTTTTTCTTCTTCTAAGCCTTATTATTCCCAAGTCACTTGGGGTCGGTTTTCTAGTTTATCCGGATTTGACTGGATATCAGTTTTTACACGGCGCGACTGCCATCTGACCTCCGCAACCCGAAGGCTAACGATACCTTGAGTCTAGACCAGTGTCAGGATATTAGAGGCCACTGACTGCCCAATAACGACTGCCATAAATGTTCATGGCAGACAGGACCGATGGCTTAATGTGCTCTCGGAGCAGGCGATAATTGTCAATCAATACACACATAATTTCGAAAAGTCATATAAAGTTAGAGGTGCGCGACGTGGCTTCGAAGCCGAGACCCTCTGCATTGTAGTCTGTTGGTCTCCCCACTGAGCTATCGTGACTAAGTGAGAATATATTCGAAGAAAATTATTTGGCCATATATTTCTAATATTCTCTTAAAACTGGCTCTTTGACGTTCAGAATTACATAATATAAGAATTACATAATATAACGCTTAGGATCATGTTTCCATTCGGTTTTGCTTACGCAGGAAATGTTTTGAGTAGACGCTATGAGTTTGGCGCAATTAAATATTACCTAAGTTCATTGTGAGGGCACACATTGTCACAACTACACACATGCACACACACGAATTGAATCATACTAAAATTATAACAAGTGCTGTTGGTTAAAATATTTATAAAACATTTATTTACAATAATGCTTATTTTTGTTTGTCAACTTCTTTCACTGTACACATGAAATGGCGCTGACACATACAGTGAATTTCACTAGCACAGGTGCCATCGTTACAAACTAAATTGTGGTTCTCTGGACCAGTTATGAATATTATTGTGTAAGTATTTTCAAACCTTTACGAAATAAAGTTATTATTGTTACTATAAATACATACAATAATATAAGTAACATTTCGAAAAATTTCAGGAACATGTTAATACAGTACTTTAAATACTATGACGCCTAATATAAATAATCTATTACTTAAATTTAAAAATACAGGTTTAATATTACCTTTTTCTATACACTCTCCTCAAAGAATACTTTGTATTATCCATATACTAGATTTAGCCCGTGGCTTCACTCACGTAAATGTACGTTTCGTCAATTTTATATCCCTTGGGCACATCCCTTGGAAACAGTAACAAATAACAAACTCATATTCGCATTATTAAAATTGGTTAGGATTCCTAAATAACAACGCTACTCGATCGTCACCCTACGAGTCACGCACACAGCTACAGATCACACGTGCAGACACACACGCACAAGACCGTTTAGGGCTCGCACTATGAGCTCCCCGCCCGCTGTACGAAGATGATTTCCCGTGGTGCAGCCCTGGATATACCGGGTACTTAAGCTTTTATCATGTATATTATTATATGTTTTTGACTGTTCGTTCTTAGCATAAGTTTTGTTATATATCTGTTTGGTATCGCTTATTTTTAGAGACCAGTTTGATATCACATGAAACGTTGTAATATTATGGACACTTTCTTTAAGTTGTTAAAAAACGTTGCACTTACTTACATACATTATTCTCTCGTCTGTATATTATTTCCGAAGCGTTACGCAAAGGTGTTATACACCTTCTTATTGCTATCTACGGGCTTAGGTCCTATGTATTATACAGTTTCAGACTACGTGCTTATATCATTGGTTATTTTTTTCTTTATAAAAAGATAACTCTTGCACTCGGCACACCGCACCGGCGCGACGCCGGCGGCCAGACACAGTATGTTTCCAATATGTATCTACATATGGCATGCCAATAATTAGATAGTCGACACAAAGAATACCCAAATTCAACAATATTTAGGGCTCACATAAACTTTTGTCCCGTGTCCGTCGAACCCACAACACTCGGCGCCAGGATAATGGCGAAGCCATCCGTGCAGTAAGAAATTTATTTTATTCTTGGCAGGTAAACATTTTGGCCGACACAGGAATGGAATCCACGTCGTGGACGTTATTTGCAGCATTTGCCTTTAGAACTGCTGGGCCACCGAGGCAATGTGAGTAAGCAGACTACATATTTTCTCTTGTTAAGATCACATTTTATCTACATTGTGTTTAATCACTCTGACGTCGATTTGACGGTTTAGGGCATCCCTGATATGGCCTTTTTAACTTTTCTAGTCTGATTAGAAAATTCTATGTACACTCAAGGAATTTTTGTTTATTTTTTAACTGTATTATAAATACCTAAAATAAATACATTAATGTTAATTTGCATTAGCAACATTCAATATTGTATTCGAATTGTATTCGAATGTCTTGTCGACACTACGCATAACTACGTGACTACTTGCATAGGTACCTGACTGTATTCGAATATCACTCTAAATCAATCAAGCGTATCATTTCTATATCCCTTAAGGAATTGGCAGACATAAAGAAAACCCACATTTTCTCCATAAAGACACACTTTATAGGGAGCGATGCTATTATTGTCATCTATTCGAGTGCAGATATTAAGAGTAGCTGGGAGTTTCTGGTAGGCATCTTGTCAAAGAATTCCTTTATCTGTATCTAGCAATTAACAAAATTTGACGCAACCGACTTTAAGGACTAGGTATATGAGTTACTTTGTGAACCAAAATAAATTATTTTTGACTTGATTTGATTTCCGTCTCCATATAATTTTCTTTAAGAATAGATATTAATGTATAATTATTATGACGGCTCCTTAAAAGTACATAATGTACAATTTGCTTTGTTCTTGGCTAATGTTTCTGTGACGACAGTTAAAACAGAGATTGAAGCACTTATCAAAACTTTTTCTGAAATGTAAAAATAATGTCTGATGTATGAAATATTACACTTCAGCCCCTCTAAGCTACAATGCTCGTGTCAGCAGTGGGTTCAAATCGATAAAGCTAGCGATACTCTGCACAGTAAGACGCGCTATCAAAGCAAGGTATAGACTGCTACCAATCCTAGTTACAGTAAAAATAATATGCCTCTTTAAAAAGCCTTGGATTACCCAACCCAATACAATATTTTTGATAATGTTATTATGTAGAGATATATTCCAAAATCAATGATTTATATTATAAACTAGCTGTTACCTGCGACTTGGTCCGCGTAGATTTTAACTAAAAAGTGTTTGTCACCGCGGAAACCTATTTTTTTTCTAAAATCAAAGTAGCCAAGTTACTCCTTATAACATCAGCTATCTGCCAGTGAAAGTCCCGTCAAAATCGGTTCAGCCGTTTCGGAGATTAGCCAGAACAAACAGACAGACAGACAGACAAAAACTTAAAAAATAGATGTTTTCGTATAGGTACCTTATATACTTTCATATGCATTAGATAAAAAGCTGTTATTTTGACATTACAAACAGACATTTCAATTTTATTTATTTGTATCTATAGATGTGCATATATCGTTCCTACTTTGATTGCACGAACAAGTGTCCACACTAAGAAGAGGGACCTCACACATTAAACAATATACAACATAATTATGTAAATGGGCGTGATAATAGATTTATATACTACCAATTATTCATATAATATATCATGTTGGCATTATGTATCAGATCGCAACTTAATGTTCGGCAAGGTGACCATATTTAAACTAGTAGGGCGCATAAAAATAGTCTTCCGATGGCAAAATTTTTGCACGATGACATTCCAATTACATGGGCCATAAGATCCATCAATTGATTAGCTACATGCATTCTTTAAAACTCTGTTCTAAATCTAAACTGTTCTAAATAAAACTCTGGTCATCGCCCTGCCGCAACTATTAATTTAAAATGCTATGAATAGTTCAAAACAACTTTGTAGCGGTACGTCTTCGTCGAAGCAGCCATCGAGGCGAACTGAATGACAGGCTAGGGTTAAACTAGGCTCGTCGCATGCCCTAATGGCAAGGCCGTACCGTTAATGTACCGCTCTGCGTTTCATGCCGATGACTTCAAATGACAATGAACTTTCGAAACGATTGTCTTCACAAGGCACTTTATTTTCAAGGTATTGTAAGTATATGAAGCTTTTTAAATTTGATCTTTTGGTAGGTTTAGGTATCACGTAAGATTTTACAAGGTGCTAGGTTAGTGTAAAGGTAGGTTAATTTCCCTGTTAAATTAGATACAAGCAGTGGCGTATCAAAGGGAATAAGACGTTTAATGTAATTTTTTTGATTGAGGACCTGTTTTAACAAAACCTTACACGGTTTATGTCTTAACGAATACCTACTATAAATACGAAAGTGAGTTTGTCTCTTACGGTTGCACGCCTTAACTACTAAACCAATCATCATGATATTTCGCATACACGTTTTCAGAAGTACAGAAAAGGGCAAAGAATACCTTTCATCCAGAAAAAAGTTTTATACCCGAGCCAAGCAGCGGCCAAATGCTAGTACTTACCTATTTCAAACGAGATAGGTGGAAAAACCCAGGATTCAACCTCTTCGTCTTAAATGTATATCATGTGACCTTGTGACCCCTATATCTCGAGTCTTTTGACCCACAGGGCCCATATACAAACTCGACCGAGGTATGGAGGCACACCAAGGTCCAGTGGTTCCGGAGTTATGCCTGTCACTAACAGACAGAAACACAGACCCACAGTGTTTTCATTAACCTCTGAAGAAGACTCAGGACTCAGAGGTCAATAAACGATTAGCGCATACCTACCACTCACGGCGTTACCCCGTATGATCAACTTGTGTAAGTACGTCGCGAGTTTGCTTGTAGGTGGTTAGGCAGCACATGTGTCGTATAAAAGCACCATAAAAAGTGCATGGTGGCGTCGCCAGCGAAAGCGGCAATGTATTAATCGGTATCTATGAGTAATGAAGGTTTTTGTATAGGCGGTGTACGTAGTAAAAAGTAGGTACTTTGCCCGGTCCGTGCAGACACTATTCTATATCACCGAATGCCATTTTCATGGCAGGTTCCCTGTAAATTTTAGCATCGAGATGTTGATAAAATAATACTAATAACTTTTAAACGACCACGGCCGGTGTAACCCGGTAATACTAGCAAAATATTTGAATTGTCATTATTTTTCAAGACCAGCTATACTGACGTAAGGATACACTCTGTACACTAGATGTCTGGCATTTATGGCCACCGATGTATCAGTAACAATTAGTGTTGAGTAAGACTTTCATGGAGCATGACATTTGTCCCGTACAAAATATTCCAACGTAAAAGCGACTCGAAATTTTTAAATGTACCACTTCAAATATGTTGCTTTTGTCGTGAAGTGAGTAAGAGATAACTTTTAGTTGCTTTGCATGAACTTGTAACATTCGAATTGTTATTAACGAATCAATCATCCTATGTCAACCACTTCTTATTTTTTGTGGATAGGTACTACAAATGAAGTGAAATAATTATTCGCAATTACAAATCTACCGCTATGCTTCGAAACGCCTCGCTTCATTTAAAGTGGGACATTGTACAGGCTCAGTTCAAAAAGAGGCAACTCTTACAATACATTTCAAATTCATGTTCTATTCAACACTAGTAACAAATAACAACGACGTAAAGGCGGCGTCACGGCGTCGGCACGGTCGCGTCACGTTTACATAGTTACGCGTCGCGACGCGGCGACAAGGCGGCTGCGTCGCCGTCTACGCCAGCCCTTGTTGTATTTAATTCAATATTTACTACCTAGTTCATAACTGCCAATCAATTTTAACCTGGTAGCCTCGTAGAAAAGTAACATTAGAATCTTATCGACGGCATTTCCGTAATCTATGGCAAGTTTAAGTCGATAAATATAACTTGGCATCTTTTATAGCAACACGATTGAAATTAATAGGTGAGTAGCAAATAGGTAGTAAATATTAAATTAAAAACAATAACAGCTCTGCTTAGTTTACACGAATGGTTTATTGACCTTTATGTTGGTTACTTTGATAATTAATTATCCCTATTTATGTAGGTACTCAATTAGTTCTAACAAACTGTAGCACCGTTTTTTACCCCGATACTAATCCTTTACCTACAGATACTTGCGTTGTGCAATAGGTATAGGATACCAGATTTTTCCCGCGGCTTTGCTCTCATAGATGTGGGTTAGGTTATCAACAGTACCTAGGTACTTTTTCTGGATGAAAGGTATATGTCTTTTTTTGTATCCTTGACAACGTAAATGCTATATTGCACGGCGATCTGTCGAGTAGTTAAAGCGTAAAAGTGTAACAAAGAAACTCACATTCGCATTTAAAATATTAGGATGGTCTCCAGAATGGTGTACAAAATAACTACAAACAGGATTCGCTAACACACAATCTAGGGCGGTAAAAATAAATTTTACATTATTTAAATGTCATCATCAGTAGGTAGGTAAGCTTGGTTTATTGTGACAGATTTTTAGTCTGTCACAATAAACCAAGCTTCTTCGTCCGCGTAGATTTTAACTAAAAAGTGTTTGTCTCCGCGGGACCCTATTTTTTTCTAAAATCAAAGTACCTATGTTACTCCTTATAACATCAGCTATCTGTCAGTGAAAGTCCCGTCAAAATCGGTTCAGCCGTTTCGGAGATTATCCGGAACATACAGACAGACAGACAAAAATTTTAAAAATAGATGTTTTCGTATAGGTACCTTATATAGATACTTTCATATGCATTAGATAAAAAGCTGTTATTTTGACATTACAAACAGACACTTCAATTTTATTTATTTGTATAGATTTATCGCTGCGCTTAATTTAAAATCATTAGGTACCTACTTACTAATCATAGAAATTCACAGATGGCATCTCCCAAACTGGAAATTGTCCTCTTTCAAATCACTCGGACACACTCACACTTAGGCAACTGGCCGAAAAACCTACATTATGAAATACGACGCAGTCATATTACCGCCTATTGCGTTCCGGACAAAAAAAAGAGACATTCTGATTCTTCAAAGTTGAGTAGGTATAAAATGGTTACAGGCGGCATGGCGCTTACTATTATAACTAAACTAAAGCAATCTGTGATGTTGCGGGTGCGTTGGACACGCGAAATAATGACATCGTGAAACGTCGGGACAGGCTTATATTTTAGCACTGATATAAAGACATCAGTGCTAAAATATAAACCTGTCCCGATGTTGTTTTTTAAATAGACTATGCAACTAAACTGTTGCTGAAAGAGCACTGGCTGTGCCGAGTGTGATATACCCTCGCCTATCCATTCTAGGATGTAGTCTTAGCGCCACTTGTACGACAACTCACAAAATACGTTTAGCACTAAATAGATTTAAAACATCGTGGCATCTCAGTCACCTTCACACGGATGACTGCGACAGCACGATGTTTTAAATATATCTTCTAGAGTGTCAAGGGGAAATACGGAAAAAAATAATAAAAAATTCATTGTGCAAACAATACACAAACGGACAAACGTATGTCCGCTCGACACTTGACTAATTAACGAGTCAAGTGTGAAGCGGACCTGCGTTTATCTGTTTTTTTATGTTTAATTTTTTGCGGACAGACGTATGTCCGCTCGACAGTTGACGGGATATTTAGCGCTAAATGTATTTTGTGAGTTGTCGTACAAGTGGCTCTTAGTTTAAGAAATGTATGTATGTACTATCGGCACCAGCGACGGAAGACCATTTCAGAAAAAATTTCGCTTGCACATGTTGACCAGTTGAGTTTTCATCGCCTTAGAACCAGTAAAAAAATGTAAAGTGTAAAAAAACTCAAACAAAGAAAGGGGCGTGTCACGGGTACGGGTACCAAGTGTTGGCCTGCTATGCGATTTTAATCTTAGGAGTGGTCATCCGTCGCTGGAGTCGATAGTACCTATTATAATAATAATTAACTGGTAAGTATTGCCTTGTAATTGCAGCGTTAGTGCATGTGCTCGATATCAATTCACGGAACAGACAAGAGTTATTTTGTTTTTAGTCAAGAATTGTTAGTAGTAGCAAGGAGTCTGAAATTGTTCTGGGTAAAGGGCGACAGGCTGCCCCTATTACACAGGACCTAAGACTTTACTTGGCGAAATATGAGCGTAATACAGCTCTGCTTACACCTTCGGTGTCATCGGCGTGAGTCTATGTACCTATGTATATATTTTATAATAATATACAAGTTTAAAGGCTATGTACCTTTGTAAATAAAAGCCATAATTTGTGTCCATGTTTTATTACAAATAAATAAGCTACAATACAATTATTATTATATTACTCACAAAATTATTCTTTCAGTAAAAGAAACATAAAAAGTATAGTAAAATATCTAAAATAACACACATATTATCGTCAATTCTTTGGCGAACATCAAAATGGAAATATTTTATTAAAATCCGAATTTCAAAGACTTATGAAAATCAGTACTTATGTACTTAAATGTATATTTACAATGTACCTACATTGTTGTATGGCACAGTTTATAAGAAAGCCTCAAACACTAATCGTAGTTCAAATTATTCTAAGTACGAAAATGCTGTATTATTATTAAATGCAGTCTGTATATAAAAAATAAAATTACATAATATATGTGACAAACAATACAAGCCTATTCGGTACTATTCGATAACTAGCCGAATCCAAACGACTAAATATCGTTTCCACTGCAAGTTATTTAGAACAATAAATTATTGGATTCGATTTCGTTATAAATTTTATACTGTATCGATATTACGCCATGAAACCGAATCGATAAACGACTAAGTTATCGAGACAATCCGAACTGGCCATGAGAATTGAAATCGGTTGGGGCAAATATGTTGATTGAACACGCGTCGTACCACGTTGAATAGAAACTACTCAAATGTTAATGAACATTAATGGTTTGACCTCACAAGCTTCATACATAGAAAGGTTTAAAGCAAGTCTACATCTCAAGATACATCAAGTGCTACACCAGCTATTGGTCAAAAGTTAGGAAAGACAAGACGATAACTACGTATATACGTTATTACATTATTTTTAATACAATAAGTATTTTATGTGATTCTAATGACGTTTCTCATTAAAATGTTCTAGGTATTATGAATAAGTAGACTAGCGTGAGGTTACATAAATTCATGATCTAAGGAGCAGCTGACCTTGAATCCCTATTCTATCCTACAGCACAAATAAGCTCAACACTCATAGGGTATATTAAACAGATTTTCATTTAAAGAAAAGTTATTGGAATGAGAAATTGCTCTGGCTAAGGGAAGAAATAATTGTAAACGACGCAATAACCATACTTTTTTTAACCGATTCCCCCGTCATAGACACAATAGAAAATCCATTGCATCGTTTATATGTGACAGTGAACCTATTAAGATACTTGTATGGGTTGTACTTGCCATGTAAACGCCAGACGCGAGTCACCCGCGCAAGTAACCCGTATGCAAGAACTTGCGTTGTTTACAAGCTCCTTCACTCCTAACAGGTGCGCTTCAGTGAGGTCCAACCCTTATAGTACGCCGCATATTCATCGTGTTTATTAATAAAGGTATTTTTATTTATTAACATTATTTTTATATTCATAGTAAATTAAGGCACTTGTTTCTCTCCTAGGTTTGTAGGATAGGCATTATAACAAGGTTGGCGAATGATTCAAGTCGATTTGCTACGAGTTAAGTATATTATTACTGACATTACAGAGTTAAGCGGTTGGTGCTCATACACTGAAAGTATAACCAAATCAAATTTAAGAGAGCAGCAATGTCAGGTATAAACACAGCCAAGGGCCGCAGCCTACTTGTGTAAAAATGAAGCATATTATTATCCTTTTGGTAATATTTTCTAACATTAAAAAACAAGTCCATTTGGCATTAAAATTGACTATCTTTCGTCTAATATTTTTGTAGTAAACAATTTTTACAAATAAGCAATAAATGAAATAGAACAGAATAAGTCCTGTTCTAAATTAAAATAAGGACATATTTATACACGGTTAGTAATACTAACAGTTTGCATGTGTGACGACAAGACGACAAGGACAACTATCAACAAAGTATATAAATAAATAAAATATATTTAGTTCGAACATTAATGTCGGTATGTACCCACATAAAAAAGTCCATAGATTGTTTAGTAATTTTAAAATTTAGTAATATAAGACCATTGTAATTGGAAACTCGAACAGAGAAGGTGAAGAATATCTGGCTACAGGAATCATCCGAAACCAACTAGCGTGCACGAAGAATATGGGGAGAGTAAACGCAATAACATATATACCAAAATCGTAGCAATTGCAAATCCGTCGGTTCTACGTACCCGCTGAGAAACATGCGTGACTCATGTTAGTTCTATGACATATATTTTAAGTTCATAAACCATAATTCAGTATACACGTATCCTACAACCGCACCTGATAAACCCGTCTACCTTAACCCGACGGACCTAGGGGGCGCTTCGGTAGGTTCAAGAACAACCCGCTTGAAGCATCCTTTAGGCAGCTGGTCTAGTATGTCCTTGATGTTGTCTACTTCCAAGCGAAGATGGTCATGTTCATCCTCGTATTGTTTCATCCATCTGCGGGTAACAATATTATTAGTCATACCTGTAATACCTACAGAATTTTGCTTAAATCTACTGCAGTCTGTTACGAGTCAGTTTACAATATAGTATTTTCACTGTTGGTTGTACATCTATACTTAATATTATAAAGAGGATGAATAGATTTTTTGTTTGTTTGTAATTATTTTTCTGACTCACAAACTTTACAGCCGAATTCTTCGATCAACAATAGTATCGGATCAGCGCAAAAAATACGTCTCGGTAAATAACAGCGCACTTGAGACGTGAGCTCTTATTTTGTTTAGTTCGCTTGCAACTCAGCCAACGTCTCACAACGCCACAGTGTGTATTCAAAAGATGCAAAAATAATGCCCGAAAAATCAATTTAACAGCCGAAGTATCTTACTTTCGGTAATTACATGAAGAATAATTATTTAAAACTTTAAACTAACAAATAATATCAAATTTTGAACAAATTACCGATTTTAAACCACCGCTACAAATGTTTGGCCAAGGCTCGCCAACACACGCACAAACTTTTATAACAAAAATAAATTAAACAAAACAATGTAGCTCTCAAGGCAATATCGGGCAAATTTACTTTATTTGTTGCCGCTTAAGGTTGATTTCACACTAAATGTTGTTGCTTTGCTCATTTTATGTGACGAATGATCGTAAGTATTATTTTGAAGATTAGTGACATTATTACTAATAATAATAATAATTTCGTAAAAACATGAGTAATACATTACAAGTTTTACATTGCATGAAGATGTTACATATGTGATTTGGTCTACATGTTTTACCAATTATGGTGTACGAAAAACAAATTTGTTTCGAAAAATATACATTTAAATTTATATTGCTAACAATAAAATTTAATAATTAAGTACCGAATACGTAAGCAAATATTTTTAAATCATTAATAATTAGGATTATGTCAAGATTAGAATTATAAAAACAAGTCAAATTCACAATTTCGACATTCATTTTGACGCAATTAATAAAAATAAGAATCAGTAATATAAAAATTAATATTTATAGATATCAATATACTAAAATAAAATGTCACAATTATAATGGCATAAGATATTATATGCTTAGGTTGCTATCAGTTAGGTACTCTATTATGTTATAGTAACATTTCCTGACAAATACACTTTTAATTGTCGTTTCAAATCAGTAATATTTAACTGTTTAAGATGTTTTGGCAATTTATTATATATTAGCTTTTACGCGCGGCTCCGCCCGCGTGGTACCTAGGCACATCAATAAAGTAGCCTATGTCCTTCCCCAGGTTTTATAATATATCTGTACAAAATTTTATCTAAATTGGTTGCGTGGTTTAGCCGTGAAAAGGTAACAGACAGACTGATAGACAGACAGTTACTTTCGAATTTATAATATTAAGTAAGGAGTAAGGATAATGGGTGCCATACAAATAATACTTTTGTGCATTAGCCCTGTATTCGACTTCACTACACATAATCGATCATTATCTCGTCTGTTTCGGTTGTTTACAGTGGAAAGTTTATTAGTTGCGTATTTGTTTTCACGTTACAAGGTGCCATGGTTGTAATTAGGTTGAACTTAAAACTGTTTTAAAACTTTTGTCTCCGTTTGTTAGTAAATAAATGTAGCTGTATACGTATTGTCACGCGGACAGCATTTAGCTTTGATTTTGTACGTGACCCGATATCTAGTTGCTATTGTTGATCGAAGGCCGAATTAAAAACATCATTCACCATTAGTAACATAGGCTATATTGTACTGTTACTAATAATAATAATAATCTAATATGACCTACTTTTACGCGAGCGAAGCCGCGGGCAAAAGCTAGTAATTAATTATAAGGAACTAATGTCAAGAGAAAATTATTTTCTCAATCACTTTGCCAACGGCCAGCTCTTTGGGTCAACAAATAAAAATGCGAATTCTTGCTATATGACGTCATAGGGCAGAAAGGTAAGTTAGTAATTATTGTTATCCTATAGAAAAGCAATTAAGAATTTAAAGTCACTTGAAGCTGTCAATTCGCATGTTTGTGTTTTAAACCTTAGACACGATGTTTTACATTGTGTCTGGTACATAGTATTGAAGTGTAGTACCTTTAACCGCTTAGATTTATACCAGTTACCGTTCCCGGAGTGCCCAGCTTATAAAGCTGATAAATTTAACTAACATCAAACATAAATATAGTGTTTTTTATTATGAGAAGGCAGTGAAATAATACTATAAATGATCGATATTATAATTTTTGGAAAAACTTAATTTAGGATAAATTTCAAATACAGAATCGAAATTGAAAAAATACAATTGTTTTGTGTCTGACTTAGGCGGAATGAACAAGAAAATATTTGTCGCATAAATCCGACTTAGGCGGTTTAAAAGTAAAACAGGAATGAAGGTAGCGATACTGGCCCTAGATCACGCCAACTTTATTCCTGCCACCCTGCTCATAATAGTTTATACCATATTATAAGCGTGTCCAACCATCCAACTAAATTACAAATATCGCACCCCCAGTGCAATAAAGGCGTAAGTAAAATTACTACGATTTTTCTGTTGCACATTAGAATATTGCAAGTAAAGATACACAAGCTCAATTATTTTCGTTGATATTTGACAAAAATTAAGGCTTTATATCAAAAAAATTCATTTGCCGCATTGTAATAAGTTTGATATTTTTCAATCATAAAGACTATAAGCCTACTAAAATACTTAAAATTTGTTAAACATATTATTATACTTAATCTTACGTCATGTCTTTGGTTCACTTATTTAAACAAAAGATTATAAAAGTACTTTCTATCTATACAAATAAATAAAATTGAAGTGTCTGTTTGTAATGTCAAAATAACAGCTTTTTATCTAATGCATAGGAAAGTATATAAGGTACCTACCTATACGAAAACATCTATTTTTAAATTTTTGTCTGTCTGTCTATCTGTTTGTTCCGGCTAATCTCCGAAACGGCTGAACCTATTTTGACGGGACTTTCACTGGCAGATAGCTGATGTTATAAGGAGTAACTTAGACTACATTGATTTTAGAAAAAAGAATAGGTTTCCGCGGGGACAAACACTTTTTAGTTAAAATCTACGCGGACGAAGTCGCAGGTAACAGCTAGTAGTAAATATATCAGACCAAGCAGTTATTTTGCTCTCCTCTAAAGTAAGCATATTCTTCTTGCGTCTTTATTCCACTGGGGGTCCGATATAACATTATAACACACTTATATTGCAGAACTGATGTTGATGCGAATTATAGAATAACAGGTTAGAATAAGATTATTCTATAAGATTTTATTTAGAGCAAGATACTTAAAAGAAGCGAATATACGAGAATAAACTAGTACCAATACTTTGTTTCATGAATACTAGTTTTACAATTGAATTTTCAAATACAGGGACTATTACTGTGATTAAACTTTAAAATAGATAAAATATTTACCTCTGATGGTTATTCTTCGCTTCGGTCAAACTCTTGATCTTGCCGTCTAAGTCCACAGCTTTAAGATCGCTCTCCGCCTTGTCTAAACTCTCCTCTGTAGATAATACAGAAAACAATCATCAAACAAAATCACTCAAAAAGGCAGAATGTAATTAATTTTCTCCAATCGTTTTAAGTACAGCGCCATCTGCTATCTAAGTAGAAACAACGAGCCAACTTCAACGTGTTGAATTACAAAATGTAAATAGTTTGCTCTATAAGAAATAGATGTCGCTTTACTAAAACTTAGAATTATTAACATGTAAAAGTGAAGCTATAAGGGCAGAAGTAATGAATACGTACCCAGTCTGTCGAGTGCTTGGTCATCAAGCGTAGGTAAGTTCTGTAGTTCGTCCGTGATAACCTTTAAGTCCTCCAAACCCTTGGATACTTGTTTCTCGGCCTCCCTAGCGTCGGTGTTGGCTTGGCCGACCTGCATAACAAAAATAAATTCAAAAAAGTTAATATTATGATGCAATGTTAATATACCATTTAAATAACAGATATTTGACTGCTTTGTTGGCTTTGCGGTACTGTATGCGACTGCTGTATAAATGG
This sequence comes from Catocala sponsa, assembly GCA_963564715.1. NCBI lineage: Eukaryota > Metazoa > Arthropoda > Insecta > Lepidoptera > Erebidae > Catocala > Catocala sponsa. The sequence continues at coordinate 7,182,273 of OY751326.1, forward strand.
TCTTGTGTGCTATTCCAATTCAAAGCCTCATGAATACATTTTATTAAGAAAATATCAGAAACGGCGGCGGATAAAAAAAATTGTCTGCCTGCCTATTACTTAGGACTTAAAACCATATTGGGCTAAATGTCTGTCCACACCTTTAGGTATATAGATGTAAGACTATGTATGTATATAAAATAGGTAAGTTGTAATCCCAACGAAACATATATATAAAAAATAGGGGTTAAACTCCGTACTATAACATAATTATGACGTCAACGGTGGCAAACAGAAGGGTTGAGATCTAAATAGGCGCAAAGTTCAATCGCACTATCTCATGATGACTAGCAATCAAAATTTAGAAAGATTCCATACCATTCGTCCAAAGCCTATACTCAAACAATCTGACTACTAGATCAACTGGCTATAAGTATTCTTCTTTGGCAGAATCAAGAAAACTATATATAGCTAGTTGCCACGTACTCCGTGAGTAAAATAGATATAAGCTACCGCCCATTCATGAATCGTATTGTCATATCCTTACATTTATTAGGTATACAAACAATATCATAATAAAAACTTCTCAAACAGTATGACGTCATACAAGTACAAGACTGCATGAATGGCGTAATGGTTTATGTGGTCGCCTCGCCTCTACCACTGCGCCGAGTGCTGTGGGTTCGGATCCCACACGGGACAAAACTTTGTGTGATCCACAAATAGTTGTTCGGAATCTGGAACTTTACAAACATTCAAACAACGGACACAAAGGTGTCCATTGTTTGAATGTTTGTAAAGTCGCCCGCGGCACAGGAATTACTCCTAGTGCGGTAAAAGAAATTAAAAAAAAAAGAAAAATATTTGACATCCACACCATTTGCCACGAGTATGAAATCTATTAGATTTACTAAGCCTAATGTTTTTGGAAATAAATTGACTAATTAACTATGAATTCTAATAACAAGATAAGTACCTTCATCTTAGCGTCTCTAGTAAGTTGCATGTTCTCATTCGCTTGCTTCTCCAAGTCTTCGATCTGTTTAGCTGTACCTTGCACGCGAGCTGCAATCAAATATTTGTTCACATTAATAATATGACTATGGCTATGTGACATAGACACTGACACAAAAGCACAGAGAAAGATTGGAGGCCTCTGAAATGTGTTGCTGGCGTAGGATGGAAAGAAAAATCAAACGCATGAATTAATATAGTACAAGAAAAATAATCTATTTTAGAAATCACGAAGAACCGACGAGGAAAGATGTTGGCACACTTAATACGACATCACAACTTTATAAAGGCCATCTTAGAAGAGAAAATAGAAAGAATAAGAGGACGATGTAAACCAAATAGAAGTTACAAATGTCAGGTGAAGGAAAAGGCGAAAGTCCTGTCGTACCAAAGAGTCAAAGAAATGGCAGAGAATAGAGAGACATACATAGATTATTATTGTCTGTTTAGTAAGTATTATGTAATCTGCATGTGTCTAATAAAGAGTTCATTTATTCATCCATTCATTTTTCATTCAGACATGGAAGAGGCTCTACCGACAAGAGCAAGTTGCTTACATTGATTGAATATTAGCAACGCTGATTATAAACTGACCCACAGATGGGAACGCGCCTTCCAATATGAGTATGAGAAGAGCTGATATATTTACTCACACACAGTTTTATTATTGTAACCCCGAAGGCAGACAGAAGTATATACGAAGAGTCTCGACGGGGGTCTACGTTGGCGTGACAAAGACCCTATCAATGTAGGCAGATAATATTTTAAGAAGCTCAAACCTACCGACTTTTCACTAAAGAAATACTAAAAAAAAACGTTCAGCCCGCCTACCGTGGTAGGTTCAGTCCCGAGAATTTTTAAAAAGAAAGGTCAGCCCGTAGAGATTTGATCAAATTTTATATTTGCATAAACTTGTTTGATTCTTCTCCAATATAAATACGAATGCAAAGGAATATGGTAGAAATGTAGCTGCCAATGGTCCACCAGAACCAGCAAAATTTTGAAAGTGGTCTATGAGAAAAAAGTCTGGGAACCTCTGTTCTAGATTATTGTCCCACGTGATGCAAGCGGGAATTAAATATTGAAATCTTTTGACGTATTTTTTTGGTATAAAATTACTTTGCAATAATTGTTTTTGGCATACAGCAAATCTGGTGAGATCTCCTTACCCGACCTTGCTTGCGAAGCGAGTAAATAGTGACAACCCGACAAATAGGTTCTTTAGGTTGCCGCGGTATGGCCCTTGGGTCTCTCCCAGGTGGCTAGTTGTGATAATATGCCATTTAAAAAGATATGCGTAAGCTGTTCTGCGTAAATATAATTAGGATGAACAAAAGTATGCCATGTTATATTATATTTTAAAATTTTATGGAAATGGATAGGAAATCGATGCAAGCATGACACTAAGAATTTATTGCACACTAGCTGTTACCTGCGACTTCGTCCGCGTAGATTTTAACTAAAAAGTGTTGGTCTCCGCGGAATCCTATTTTTTTCTAAAATCAAAGTAGCCTATGTTACTCCTTATAACATCAGCTATCTGCCAGTGAAAGTCCCGTTAAAATCGGTTCAGCCATTTCGGAGATTAGCCGGAACAAGCAGACAGATAAAAATTTAAACAATATATGTTTTCCTATAGGTACCTTATATACTATCATATGCATTAGATAAAAAGCTGTTATTTTGACATTACAAACAGACACTTCAATTTTATTTATTTGTATACTTCGAAATTCTCGAAAAACTCGAGATCTATTGCGTGGCAGACCAACCGCTACTGTTTTCTAATTAGTTGCTAGTGCCTAAACATTCGAGATCAGTTTAAAAGTTGTAGTACTTACTAGATAGTTTGTCGGCTTCGTCTCTCAGTTTCAAGGCATCAGCCTTAGCGGTGGCCGATTTCTTTCTCACCTCATGCGCCGCCTGGAAAACGTCATTAATATTATTTTAATCTACCGCTGTGGGATATAACCATACGGCCTGCCTATTATAAGGCTGAGGCTACATTAGTCCGCGACACGACCTGCGATACGTAAGCGATAAAAACAAATAGTTCATATTCACGTTTATGGCTACACCGTACGCCACATATCGCTATTAATCTTTAATTTTTTTATGCGATAGAAACAACATTAGTGTAATCACGGTATCGGATACATAAACTTGTCAGCGAAATTGAAGCGAATTCATTAAAAATTTTCGCTTATAATGTAGCCATTCCATGTGTATATCGTTTCGCTTTCACAGTCGCATCGCGAATCACTGCCTACTGTAGTCTCAGCCTTTACCTTAACAAATTTTACACCTTAACCTACCTCATGAATCACTCAGTCTATTGGTGAAAACCGCATGAAAATCCGTTTAGTAGTTTTTGAGTTTATCGCGCACAGATAGACACTTGGGGGGACTTCGTTTTATATGTCGTGATCTAGTCTTCCCTGTTTTATACGAATTTTACTAAACTAAACAAAGACAATATGATGCAAGTAAAACCGAAAAATAAATTAATGACTAGTAGGCTTTCACTTAGTTTACTGTTTTAAAAAATAGTGTCACATTCAGATAATCTAGATCCTGATCATCAATATATTACGTGACCACACATTTCTGTTACACGCTGTACATTGAGCAACCAACGCTAGTAAAATTAAATAGGTGTATTATAAGATAGTAGCTTTTGAACACGGTTTCGCTCGCGTAAATCAAGATTAGGTTATATTGAAAACAGTACTTTAAAAAAAATTTATATAGCCTATGTTACTCGATGATAATATAGCTTTCTAATGAGGAAAGAATTTTAAAATCGGATAGTAGTTTTTGAGTACAAACAATCAAACAAAAATCAATACTTTGCTCTTTAAAATCTAAACTAGATGTTCCCGCGGTTTCATCCGCGTTTATCGTTACTGCGCCGCCCCCGTGGGTCGTAGCGTGATGTTATATAGCCTATAGCCTTCCTCGATAAATTGGCTATCCAACACTAAAAGAATGAATCAAATGTTCAAACAAACAAACTCTTCAGCTTTATAATATTAGTATAGATACATACAAATCTCGTGTCACAGTTTTTGTGGTCGCACTCCTTCAAAACTGCTCTATTTTTATTGAATTTTGTATGTGTATATTGAGAATAGGTCGTAAAGTATATTTCACACCGCTAGGTGATTAGGGTATACCTAACCAATATTTTTTTCTATATGCAGTGATTTTTTTTTATTGAAATTTTTTATGGCAACGTTTGCCAGGTCAAGTAGATATTGGTACCATTGACGCGTTGTTAGCATAATAGTTCTGTGCTTGTTGCGCGAGGTCCCTCGCCTCCTTGGCCCCGTCGCCCGCCGTGTACAACTGCTCCGTGATGTTGTTGACACTATCCTCAGCGGCAGCTATCTTCTGTTGCACAGCCGGCACGTCCAATGCTGCCTGCTCCGCTTGCTGTCGCGATTTTGTCACTTTGTCGCTGAATTCTGAAGAACAATATAATTTTTAGAGTTCGGAAAACCTCTTATACAACAGCTTTGTCCGTCCGTCCGTCTGTCTGTTATACAACTTTCAACTCAAGAACCGTAAGTGCTAGAGACTTGCGGTTAACGCCACGAATGGCGTTATCCGCGATCGACTATCATCGACTATGCCGAGTCGAAACTCAGCATAGCATAGCGGGGCGTGAAAAAGCACCTTCTCAGGCCGTCAAAGTAGAGACCTCAACATCGCCTCGGCTACTATGAGGGCAGTGTGGAGGTTACTGCTCTTAGACCACACTACTGCTTACCATCAGGTGGAGTGTGGTCATATTGACGAGCTCAACAAAAAAAAATAAAAAAATTTACGATATACCCCGAAATTACTATGACCTTTGACCTCTGACCTCAAGGTCACGTGATACCATTTTTTCGAACTCTAAGATTTACGGCAATTCATTGCCGTTTCTCACTTGTTATAAGTTTATATCCTAACTACTGCACGGATGGCGTAATGGTTTAAGTGGTCGTCACATCACGGCACAAAAATTTGTGTGATCCACAAATATTTGTTCCGAGTGTGGGTGTTCTTTGTGTCCATTGTGTCAATGTTTGTAAAATGCCTACGAAACTGGAATTATTCTAACAGCGGGAGTCTTAGAAAAATTAATAGTAGGTAGAAAAAAGTTTGGATGTATACAATTTGTGTCAAGAACGAGAGACAACGACAGAGTATAAATCCACAAGTTTACGTATAGATGTGGGAAGCACCCAAAGTATATTGGCCGAACCAGTGAGTGAGGCAGAGAGGTCTATATGCAGCCTAGTAGGTTAAGTCATTTATTTTTGGTTTTAGTTACAATGTGACTGGCATAATATAATATTATAAATACATACCTATATGTTACTAGCTGTGTAGCGCGACTTCGCTCACATATAATTTAACAAAAATGTGTTAGTGTGTTAGTTTGTAGAGATTTTTCTAAAATATATGTGGCCTATGTTACTCCTTATAACATCAGCTATCTGCTAGTGAAGTGCCGTCAAAATCGGTCCAGCCTTTTCAGAAATTAGCCCGAACAAACAGACATTCGAAAATTTTAAAATTAATTTTTTGATACTTTTATAATTACTATATACTTTTATATCAATTTAGTAAAAAGCTGTTATTTTAACATTACAAACAGACAGTTCAATTTTATTTATATGTATAGATTAATTATAAGAGCATTAATCTAAATTAATAAAAAAATAGAAAGGATAGAGCAACCTTTAAGCGTTTTATAAATCTCGTGCGCGTCTTTGAGGGTCTGGTTGGTGAGTTCCACGTCGTTCCTGGCCTGTTCCTGTAGCTCATCGAGCCGGGCCAGCAAGTCGTTCAGTTCGTCCTGTCTGTCGTGACCTTGTTCAAGCAGAGTCCGGCCCTGTTTGATCGCGTTCTCCAGTTGATCGAGCGTTTCCTCATTGTCAGTCCGCAGCCGTTCAAGCTCCGAGGATTTCTCGTCGATCTGTAATTAAGGATTACTAGAAATACTGTATCTTTGAGATTTTTGTAGACTACTCCTGCTTTAAGCATACATTCTAAATCACGACCGACTTTACAAACATTCAAACAACGGACACAAAAAAAAACCAGATTTGAAACAACTTGGGTGTATTTTTGAAAATAGATCATTTACTAGATTAATGCACAGAATAACCTCCGGTTCCTAAAAGGTTGAACAAAACAAACATTTACTAACAAACAGAGTTGACACATGTCAACTGCTGTGATTAGCTAACAGAATTAGCGACATCCAATCAAATTACTTGACATTAGGTTGATTTGACACTTCGTTGAATAACCTACTAGAAACCGGGGGTGGTAGAAGTCTTTCAATGTTGAACTCATATAGACTGGTACGTCTGTCGAATAAAATATTACTTTTAATGTTATTTTAGGAATATTTTAGTTATAAAATTGAAGTTCATTCAACTATAACGTTAGCACCAATACACCCCATCGTACCCGATGGGGTGTTTGCCTGTTTATGGAATTACTAAAAGAGATTTGTTTTTATATTATAAAGGTTCGTCGCTCTTGTTTATTTAGTTTGAATGGCGATTATGTCAGCAATATTTTATTCTTTGACATTTCGTTTACTTTTTAAAAAGAACGTACTTATGTCGCAATCCTAATTGTCTATGTTCGAAAGCGGGAAGGATGTTAGGGGATCGCCTGAAATTTTGAACATTATTGCAATGCTCACGTAAACGTAGGAGGAGATGAAAGTTTTCCTTACTTTTGCTGACAAGGGAGAGGAGAGAGTTAAGAATGACTAAAATACTTGAACCGTCCCTTGTCAATACATGGCATTGTCCAAAAACTCCGTTATACACATGTGCTAAGCCGCGGACAGTTATAAAAAGCAAATAAACTTACAGTCTTGTTCATCTCGATGGCATCTTCCCTAAGTTTACTGAGTTTGATGTCTGGTAGCAATGTGGTGTTGACCTCAGCGTAAAGACCCAGGGCTTCGTCGTACACCTCCTTAGCTCGCTTGAGCGCCTGGTCGGCTCGTTCAGTCATGCTGTTCAACTTCCCTAAAGCGGCGTTCAGCTCATTCGTAAGGATCTGAACTTCGTTGCTGTGAACATATAATAATATCAGTTATGACATGTTATTTAAATTGTGGTATTATGGTAAATCCTAACTAATATTATAAATCGAATGTGAGTTTATTTGTTTTTTACGCTTTTACGTTTTAACATCTCAACCGTTCCTTATGAAATTTCGCATACACCTTCTCAGAGAAAAGGACTCTGTCTCTGAGAACGTGTATGCGAAATTTACCTTTCATTGAGAACAAGTGAGAAACGGCAATGAATTGCAGTAAATCTTAGAGTTCGAAAAAATGGTTCAAGTAATATGCAAAGGTCACTTGGTATCACGTGACCTTGAGGTCAGAGGTCAAAGGTCTGTCTGTTATACACGAATCGACTCAACATAGTCGATATATCCCCAAAATTACTATGACACCTTTGACCTCTGACCTCAAGGTCACATAATACCATTTTTTTGAACTGTAAGATTTACGGCAATTCATTGCCGTATTTCACTTGTTATGAGATGTATGTTTATTTAAAATGATGATATTTGCAAAAAAAAACATTGTTTTACTACCCAGAAAATACCGCAGCATAAAACTTTATTTTTAAATGGTTTAAATACATAGTACTCGCCACAAATGCTGTAACATAATTCCGTAATCATAGAACATAAGGAGCTAACAAAACTTGCTCACCAAAACAAAAAAAGAGAAAGGTCAAACTGAGTTTCCTGTTTTTTGGCCCTTCTGGAATGTAGTGTTTTGGCTTTTACTACATTTAACTTTCGAAGGGTCGATATACTACTGCAAGAAAGCTACACGCAACTCAGTAACTGAATAAATAACGTCATAATGCAGAAATAACTGAAGCATCACTTACCTAATATTAGCCTGTTTAGTAATACCATCCTTAGCGATCTTGTTAGCTGTGATGGAAGTGTTGAAAGCCTTATCGGCTATCTCCCTGATGTTCCTGGCCTCCGTTTCCAGCTTCTCGGCTAATAGCCTGGACTCCTTGGCCAAGGCTGACATGTCCACGGATTGCTTGCCGAACTGGTCCGAGCGATTGCGAGCTTTAGACAATGCCGCTGCACCTTCCCCGTCTAAGTATTCTAAAGCGCTCTGGAAAATAATAATATATAATTTAATTCCGAATTAAATTATGTTGCATAGATGCATATTTGTTAATGACGTAACTTAAAGCTATATAAAATAGGCTAATCTCTAAAACAGCTATAACGCTGAACTCTTTTATACAATACTAGCTGTTACCTGCGACTTCGTCCGCGTAGATTTTAACTAAAAAATGTTTGTCTCCGCGGAACCCTATTTTTTTCTAAAATCAAAGTAGCCTAAGTTACTCCTTATAACATCAGCTATCTGCCAGTGAAACTCCCGTCAAAATCGGTTCAGCCGTTTCGGAGATTAGCCGGAACAAACAGACAGACAGACAGCCAAAAATTTTAAAAATAGATGTTTTCGTATAGGTACCTTATATACTTTCATATGCATTAGATAAAGAGCTGTTATTTTGACATTACAAACAGACACTTCAATTTTATTTATTTGTATAGATTTGTGTCGTAACAATTGTATTATTGGCATGCATACTCTGCGTGAGATTGAGAGTGAGAGAGACAGCATAGGCGAAAGGGGAAACGGAGGACTACGGAAGGGGACAGACAGAAGAGGGGGAGAGGAGAGGGGAGTGCAGAGGGAGAGGACAGGGAGAGCATAATATTGTTTGGTGTAACGTTTTCGCATAAATTTTATTAGTCTAAGAATACTGTGGCTTGATAATACTGTTACGTGCTGGGTTCGAGGGATAGAATACTCTCTGGTATTTTAGCTTCCTTTCGCTTCGATAAATACTTGACCGCTTACGATTGTAAACTGACTTGCCAATGCGATGGCTCCGTTTTTATATGCGATTACAAGCGTTTCTGGAATATTCTAGAAGCGCCATACCCGGTATGTAACAGTACGAAAATTCGAGAAAGTTCTAGCGCTCTCTCTACTCTTCGCGTACTGACAAGCTACGTAGTTCAGTAAGACGTCAATAGACAGCGCTCTATTTAATTGTCAGGAAGGCCGGCGTTTCCCCTCAGTGCCAAGAGATGGCACTGGCTGTAACAATACTTTGGCATAGGTAATGCAAAGGTTAGCATAATCATAATATTATTACGGTCTTATTTGTTTTGGAATAATTTGGAGTTGCATAAAATTTTAAGGCATAATATATTTATATGTTATCTTAGTGACAACCCGAATAGGTTCAGTTTGACATTATCTATACTAACATTATAAAGCTGAAGAGTTTGTTTGTTTGTTTGCTTGAACGCGCTAATCTCAGGCACTACTAGTGATTTATAAAATTATGCTTCGTTATTATTATGCCAACAGTATTTATTGCAATAAACATTATGGCAAAATATTTATGCCTGATAATGTTATGCGTAATGATCATTATGCTGAATTTAGTTTTGCAATGTAAAGTATGACAATATATTTCATGCTTGTCATTCGTAAACCCAAGGAAGGTGTTGGTGGAGCCCTAAAAGGATAAAATCTACCTTGAAAATGTTGCAAAATAGTTTTACTTAAAATACTTAATCATGCGTCAGCCAACATCTATGCTTTATTCTTTTTATTTTTTTGACCACACTCCACTTAATGGTAAGCAGTCGTGTGGTCTAAGAGCAGTGGCCTCCACACCGCCCCCACAGTAGCCGAGGCGATGTTGAGGTCTCTACTTTATCGTCCATAGAGCTACGGGCAATCCGCTATGAATCCCGTGGCGTACTGACAAACATATCGACAGGAGGCGGGGCGGACGAAATGTAAGAGAAGCGCTTGCTAAAATAAAATCTCCCTTAAGGTGACCAGGCGTGCGTGTGTCCAATTATACATATTAATAATACTTACGCTTATAGCCTTCTGTGCCGCTTCAATGGTGTCTTCAGCTTTGAACACGTTTCCTTTACTCTTCTCGACGGCTTCGTTGCCCTCGTAACTTTCCTCTTCAATCTTGAACAGCATTTTTCTGAAATATAACATTAGTTTATTGTGAAAATGTTGTAGTTTTGTATATACATGGACCACTTTATGAGTGCCGTACCATAAGTTTAAATCGGATAGTAAAATAATTTTAAATTTAATTATATTTTTTAAGTGCTAAAGTAGTGTTATATAAGATTAGTCTGATTTTATAGACCACAACTTTTAAATTAGTTACATTTAAACTATAGTAGCAAAGGAGAGAAATTACGAAAACATACGCTCTTTTATTAGAGTACGTTAAAGCAGCGAGCTATAATTATGTCTATCCTTTTCTCTTACACGCAACGACGTGAGAGAAGTAACAAAAAATGGCTGCCGTCATGTTATCAGTATCCGGCATCCGATCTGTCCATTTGTCCATCCAGCATCGGATCCGGTTTCATCTATTTTGTGATTTTATAAAATTGATATTTCTCATAGATTTTTATTTACCATGATTACATAATAAATAATAGTTTGTGTCTGTAATTTTATTGTTAATGAGTTATTATTTTAACTAATAAAGTCCTCCAGACCGAATTTCGGTCAGTCTTAACCGAGACTGCCATCTGCGCAGGAGATAGTGCACAAGTGTGTGCGCAAACACAAGTGCACTCTCTGTTCCCTAACTCTCAAGACCCGATGGGACGGTAATCCGACATGACCGGAGAGAGATCAGGCGGAGGACCAACGACCAGCTTTACGTGCTTTCCGAGGCACAGGGGTGTTTAACACCGCCAACTTCCTAACCCCGATCTGCTATTGAGATTTATTAACTGAAAAACCCAATAACTTTTTGTTGGCCCGACCCGGGATTCGAACCTGAGACCTATTTTGTTTTTCTTTAACTTCTTTTTTAATACTAGTTTATGAAACTCATGCCAAAATTAACAATTAATCACGTGACAATTGTTTTTCTGTATGCGCATGTTGTTGAGTTGCAATTTAGGTCTAAGCTTACTATGAACTTTAATTACGATGAATACATTAAACATTTTTACTTGTTTTGTGCATTAAATAAATATGACCGACCAGCTCAAAGATATTTGAATGCAATGGCCATTCCAAACAATTCTCTTGCTGACGTTTATCGATGTAGTTGTAATTGCCGTCCATTTTATTGCCACACATTGCAGTAAAATAATATTTGTTTAGGAAGTAGTAGTAGTGGTTTAAATAGTTGCTTCGCCACTGCCGTCGCGTCGAGAGTTGTGGTTTCTATCTCCACGGAACAAAATGGTTTTTCCGAGTCTGAGTGTTTTTAGTGTCAGTTGTTTGAATGTTTGTTAAGTCTCCGTAAGTCAAAAATTAATGCAGGCGTAGTTATTTAAAAAAAAGGTATAAAGCGGCATGTTATGTGTATACCTGACATCAGCAAGTCTGTCGCCTAACTCCGCTAAGCTATCGGTGAGAGTGGCGCCGGGCCCGTTCCCTCCGGAGGCCTGCGCCTCTTGAGACAGGCGGTCGATGTCCTCTCGTACCTTCTGAAGCTCTCTATCGAAGTCTGCGTTCTCAACCACCGTCGGCGACTTGGAGATCTTCGATAATATCTGCGAATATGTACAATTTCAAGTATAATAAACAAAATAAAGTATTGCTCGGAGGAAATGTATCGTTATGTTATAATCGGGAGAAGGAACCCAACCACATATTCTCGGACTTACATTCTATACATACATTCTTTGACGACTCGATGGCGTAGTGGTTAGTGTAACCGACTGCCACGCCTGAGGTCGCGGGTTCGATTCCCGCACAAGTCAAACATTTGTGTGCATGAACATGGGTGTTTGTCTTGGTCTGGGTGTTTCTATGTATAATATGTATGTATTTACAAAAAAATAAGTATATATGTATGTTTATCCATTGTCTAGTACCCATAGTACAAGCTCTGCTTAGTTTGGGCTAGATGGTGTTGTGTGTATGTGGTAGAATATTATTATTATTATTATTATAATTGATGTAAACGGAAAAGGTTGACAATATCAAACGTCTTTGTTGGCTGCAATGTATACGTTCAGTGGCGAATTATCCCAAAGACAAATTATGTATATGCCTAGGCGCGAGGTTACAAGGGATCTAAGACTGATGTCAGAAGTGAAAACTTTAAACTATGCAATAACAGTTACCTGAGTGGCTTTCTGGTTATTCAAATCAATTGTAATTTGTTGATCTAAAATTGTATAATTTGTAAATAAAATCATTAAACTAAACGTATCTTACATTCCCGCCTCTTTTAGCAGCTATTTGGCTCATTTCGCTTTTTATTAGTTTTGAATTAATTTAAAAAAATTACAAACTATGTGGCCATTAAACAGACGCCTATAAGGTGCTTAGAGCACTAACCACATTTAATTCGCCTCTGTAGCCGAATGTTATCAAATTTACAATATGCCGTATCATAAAATAATTGCATGCTTTATACATTTATTATTGTTTTATAGTTCCGTGAGACGATGATAAACAACCAAGGATGACAAACTATACAAGGATGCAAATATACAGCACCGATACCCTAATGGGAGAACGTTGGACTGCTACACAGAGGCTTCGAGCTCTGGCTTCATAACCTTTTAATCAAAGTTATGCACGGATTTAAATAATTAATTATCGCTCACTTTAACATTATAACGAAACCTGCATGTCTTAAAGTTCTCCATAATGTTTTCGAAGATATGTAAAGTATGCAAACTCGCACTGGGCCAGCGTGGTGGGGACTATCGTCTAACCTTTCTCACACTGAGTAGAGGCCCATATCCAACGGTGGGACAGTTTAATACAGGGCTGATATTAGTGTCAGTATACTAACATCGTCTAACTGTGTGAGCTCCCTGCGGTGATTATTGACGGCATCCTGCACTAAGTTATAGCATGGAGGACAGTCCTCGCATCCCTGACCGTCGCCGCGTCGCTTCTTGTTCTCCATACACCTGAAAACGCAATTATAGTCATGTTAATCCTTGTATATGTACTAGCTGACCCGGCAAACGTTGCTCTGCCATATAAATTAATTAGATAGAAACACCCATAGCGGTATGAAATATATTTTAGGACCCGTTCCCATTCCTACCCAATATACATAAAAAATTTTACAAATTGGTCGAGCCGTTTCGGAAGAATGAGACTACACACCCCGTAGCAGGAGATTTATATATATATTATATGTCGAAGCGTCAAGAAAATAATCATTAGAATTAAATTTATTTCTGTAATTGGAGTTGAATAAAGCGTCATCTATTGGTTTGTTTTGGAACGTCAAGCGTAAGCTTGAGTGAGGTCGCCACAGAGCCGATGTGTCAGTTGAGTGACAGTTATGGCTGTCAGTGTCTTATTGACGTTATATAACCCGGTGGTCATATTTTAGGGTCGCTATGTATATCAAATAAATCACCTGTGTGCCCTAACCCCATATCAAAATATCGAATTTTAAATTTTATGATAATTTCAATCATTTTATTTATTTGTTATTTAAATATCGATACAAAACGAGTTACATCACTATCGTTTTTATTCTTTCAAATAAAGGTCATTGATTCTTAGTTACAAATCATGGCCGGTGCGATACAAAAAATACCGTATTGTTTCTCTTTTTCAATGCTTGTAACGTTCCCGCGCTTTAGAAATTAGCCAAAAGCGAAGTAATGTTCTTTAAAACAAGAAGAGAAGAGGATCTGGTGATTTGGAGCGCACGGGAATAAGCCGGTACGATATACGACACTAATATCACTTCACCACACAGTTTTTAGCCAACACTTTTTATGATTATTAATTTTTATAAACATGTTCTTTATAAATTATTTATTACAGCCAGTTTTCAAATATCCCACCTTTTTCATTGATGCATAGTTGTGTCCGTTGCATCAACTCCCCATTAAGATTTCGCAACATCTGTGGGGTCACCGATCTATGTTAGAACGACCAGCTGTATTGTAAACAATTTGAGGTAACTATATCCACATTTGGGGCACAGTTATAATGGTCAATGGCTATTAAGTAAACAAAAACGTGTCGAGTTTAGGGTCTATTGTAATTCTTAGAAACGAAATACCTACACGTGCATGGCTGGTAGTGTTGTTTACGTATCGATTACAATATGCTGATATTTATAAGTCGATAAAAAAGAAAATTCAATATCTTCGTGAAAATAATGTATACAAATTTAATTCTCGCGATTTTCCATTGAACATGTTATGTGACCCTTAATTATGACCACACCTTTCTGTTACATCCTGTATATATAAATAGAATAGGTATATAATTTCGTTTTAAATTCTATAAGTGTGTCTCTCAGTACCTCCAAAACGGCTGGGTTGGATTTTGTTTGTTTTATATTGTTACAGCTAGTGCCATCTCTCGGCACTGTGGGGAAAACTAGGCAGTTCCTTCTAATCATTTATTACAGCGCCATCTATTGACGTCTTACTGAACTCCGTAGCTTGTCAGTACGTGAAGAGTAGAGATAGCGCTAGAACTTTCTCGAATCTTCGTACTATTATATACCGGGAATGGCGCTTCTAGAAAATTCGAGAAACGCTGAATCACGTATAAATGGAGATCACGCGCACCGCTTAGTCAGTTTACACTCGTGAGCGATCAAGTATTTATCGGAGCGAACGGAAACGCAAATGTCACAGAGTTTAAAGCAGTTAGAGTGGGAAAGTGTATAAGTAGTGTGTGCGGTGTTTAAATTTAATTGAGTGTTATAATAAAACGTGTTTTGGTCGGTAATATTGTTTAGATTCTTATCCCTCGAACCCAGCACGTAACAATATTAAAAAGACTACTTCCGCACTAGGAGTGAATCATGTGTCGCGGAGTACTTTACAAACATTCAAACAATGGACATAGAAGACGGACGGCCGGACAGACACGAAATAACTATTTGTCCAGTGTGAGGATCGAACCCACAAAACTCTTCGTAGAGTAGTGGCAATGCGACCACAGTTGCTTCGCCACTGCTGCCGCGCCGAGTGTTGTGGCTTCGATCCCCACACGGGACAAAAAATAGTGTGATCCACATATGGTTGATCCACATATGGTTGTTCCGAGTCCGGATGTTCTTTGCGTCTGTTGTCTGAATGTTCGGAAAGTTCTCCGCAACACGGTGAATTATTCCAAGTGCGGGCGTTGTCTTTCTTTAAACAGAAACAAAAATTGAAGATATAAATAATGTAGTGTGTACCTGTCACATCGTCGGCCCTCGACGTTCTCCTGGCAGGAGCACTGACCGGACATGTCGCACTGGTAGTTGGTGGAGCCCCACTCGTCACAGTCGCAGTCGCGACACCCGTCAGGCGAGAATCCGTAGTGATATGCGCGACAGCGGTCGCAGTGTTCACTGTAAACAATTAACAAATATTATTAAGCTCTGAGTCTTCTTCAAAGAGGTTAATGAAAACACTTTGTGGGTCTGTGTGTATGTCTGTTAGTAACAGGGATAGCTCCGGAACCACTGGACCGATTGACTTGTAACTTGGTGTGCAGTCACCTTGGGGTCATCCCTCGGTCGAGTTTGAATATGGGCCCTGGGGGTCAAAAGACCCCTGAGATATAGGGGTCACATATTATAAATAGAAAAATATTGACTTGTAACTTGGTGTGCAGATACCTTGGGGTCATAACTCGGTCGAGTTTGAATCTGAGCCCTGTGGGTCTAAAGACCCCCGAGATATCTATATCTATATGCCATATAAAATACATGTGACCTTGTGGCAAAATGGCTTCATTTATATGCTGAGTGGTGGTGTGCTGAATCGAGTTGGTTGCTGCTGTTTGCTGTCGAGTTTTGTCTTGTGCTGCGTTTTGCAACACAATATGCCCAACAGTGGGCATGATACCCAACAATGGTCATGATGCCCAATAGTGTACATGATGCCCAACAGTGGACATGATGCCCAACAGTGGACATAATGCCTAACAGTTGGCGTGACGCCTAACAGTGGGCAAGATGCCCAGCAGTAGGTACGATTGACTTGTATCTTAGTGTGCAGACACCTTGCGGTCATACCTCGGTCGAGTTTGAATATGGGCCCTGAGGGTCAAAAGACCCCTGAGATATAAGGATCACAAGGTCACATGAAGGAGAGGTTGAATCCTGGGTTTTTACACTCTACTCGTTGAACATACATTTATCACCAAACTTATGCGTATATGTACCAAAGGGACAGCATTTAGACTAGACTAGATTTTGCCAACGGCTTCGCACGTGTTAATGTAGGTTATGTCAATAAGTTTCTATCCCTCGGGAACAGTATTTTACTGGATAAAAGGCACCCTATGACTTTTCTATACTTCTGACAACGTGTATACGAAATTTCATGCTGATCGATCGAGTAGTTAGGGCGTGAAAGCGTAACAAACAAACAAACTCACATTCGCATTTATAATATTAGTTGCTCCATGCTGCTATAGAAAATTTTTAAACGCAAAATCTTTAGAGCACGTCAGTTTTATATTTTTGAATATTGGATGCAGTCATTTAATGGAACTTTGTTCCGTAGGTATATATCTTTTTGAGGATGACTATACTAAAAGTTTAGTCCGTATAGTCTATTAATAAAGAACTTGAAATGAGATAAAAATGCCGGCCGATCAAGCATTCAACCCGGCAACCAAATACATGATTGCAATATTCAATTGTTAGAACTGCATGCATTGTTTAACTTAAAAGATTGAAACCATATCAGGGGTCTAATAACAAAGGCGGCAAAGTCCCCTAAAATGTGAAACGTCGATTTTAATTTTATTGGTTGTGGCAACATCTTTTTTACCAGAACACGTTGAGAGATTCGAACAAATCCGGCCTAATCCAATAGATTTCTACGCATAAACGAAACGTTTTATAACAAAATCGGGAAAGTCCCCGGCCGACATAACAAAATTAGTAATGTCCATTTCAACCAATCAGAGATGAGCTGTTTCCATGGCCGCTTAACCCTGACAGTTAAGTATTGAAATTATATTCTAACAAATATGGCAAAGTCCGTAACCATTAATAACAAAACCGGTAAAGTCCTTGCTTTACTAACAAATGTGGCAAAGTCCATAACATTATTTAAGTTTCTTGATTAATTGGCGTGTTTTAGGATGAAATTAGAGCTTAAATTAAACGGTATTACAATTTAACTTCTATAAATACATTACAGCAGTAAATATGTGATATCCTTGAAACGTTATTCGTTTATTGTAAGTGACTTAAAATTTCTTCAACTGGACTTTACTGCCTTTGTTATTAGACCCCTGATATATGCTATTGTTTAAATAAAAAGGTGACTAGCACTTTTCTAGACATAAAGTTTGTAGCGACACAGCTGACGCTTTAGTTTTATATAGTCAGGCGCAAGTATGCAGTGGTGTCGCGAAGCAGTCGTCTCCCCGCAACCACTCACTTAGGTCGTAGCTCAATATGTATTTATTTTATTTATAACTGGTACTAGTAAGTATATATCCATATATACTATAAAGTTATTTCATTTGACTATCTACAACAAGAATTTTCCTACAAGTTGTTATCCAGCATATCTAAACTCATATATCATATATCTCATTCATAACTTGAAAATTGTACACTGTCATTCTGTACATAATGTGTGAGCTCACTCTGCTTAGTATGGACCCTATCGTATTCTTCATTCAGATAACCAAAATTTTTAGAGCACAAATTTGTTACAAGCGATATCATTTTTAAGATTAGGGCTCGGTTACTCTATTTAAAAATCGAATTGTTTTATCTACGGACTTTAATTTTCACACATTTTCTATGTACAATATTTAAAAAATTGAACTGTTCGTAGCTAAAGCTACTCATTCGTTGATATAGGAACTGGAATTAAAAGAATATAACTGTAACTTACCCGTCGATGCCTGGTTTACAATAGCACTGTCCGTTGAATGCGTCGCACGTGTTGTTGAACGAGCCCTCCATGTTACATTCACAGGGCTCACACCCGGTACCCGAGTTTATATTGAAGTAGCCATCCTGTAAATCGTACAATATTTATTAAGATATATGGCGAGTTAACTACACGGTAAAAGGAAAGTTTCGATCTGAAAATCAGTCAATTTAGCATCAAACATCGCCTTCGCAACGAAAAATTAGTGCAGTTGCTAGCCGTATTATTTTGTTTAAAATAATAGATAAGCTTTACTTAATATGGTGGTTTGAATTTTCGTCTCTGAAACTTTCATAACGTATATTTGTCATAAACCATAATTTCTGAGTCAGGAAATCAGGATATTGGTACGGCGAGAAAATTTGAAGTTTAACAGGAAATGCAATTAGTCCAAAAAAAAAGTATGGTTGTGTTACCCTCCTGAATAAGTACTCTAATATTTTAAAGAAAAGAAAATATAGAAAAATAATTACAGAAATTTAGGCTATAATTTATATCTACCACTGCAACGTTCCTACATTTTCCTTCCGTTTTATAAATTTATTAAATAAGCACTAGTAGTGTACAAAAATTATAAAATTCTCTAGATTATGACTTGTGCGGCAATCGAACCCGCGACCTCAGGCGTGACAGTCGGTTACACTAACCACTACGCCATCGAGGCCGACGTACGAAGTACTGCTAGTAATCCCTCATAAAAAAAATTACAATAACTATTAATAAAATAGATAAAGTGATGATTTCTTGTGCGCACACACAGTTATATTGTTCGAGCCCCGCTCGACAGAAATATATATGTTTAAAATATTTCCTTTAAATGTTTTGAAGCTCGTATTTCTACTAAAACGGGGCTCCTATTTTGTTTGGGTAGATAATAGCTGTAAATTCTGCATCCATTGCATCAGATTAAACCTGTAATTATGGCTGTGTGTGGTGTTAGAATAAATAAAACATGTATTGTGTTCTAATAAATAAACTTTAGTTGTTGGCAGTGCAGTTATAACCCACCTCGCACTTGTCACAGTTCTTGCCGATGACGTGCGCGTGGCACGAACAGAAGCCGGTGAGGGAGTCGCACTGCGGCGGCCCCTCCGCGCTCTCCACAGTGCCGGCCTCGTGGCACTGGCACGGCTTGCAGTCTCCCTTCTTCTTAGGATCGAGAGCATCGCCGAAATAACCTGTCATATGGACGTATTTATTTAAAACCAAATATTATTAGTGATTTAGCACGGGTTACTTTAATAAACCTAGGCCTAACTTCTTTTTTTAAAGGTATCCTTGCCGCTTTAGGGTCTCTGTGAACATAACAATCGTTGAAACGACTGAGACCTGTAATATATTGTAAATAGCGGGTACTACGACAACGGTACGTAGATATAAGTATGTTATAATATTGTAGCAAGCCAGTCGGCCAATATACGTTGTACAGCAAAGTTGTGTATTATTCCTAAACCTCCGAAGTGCATTCCTCAAATACATCATTAGTGATTTAGCACGCGTTACTTTAATAAACCTAGGCCTAACTTCTTTTTTTAAAGGTATCCTTGCCGCTTTAGGGTCTCTGTGAACATAACAATCGTTGAAACGACTGACACCCTAACGAGAAACAACTATTTATAAACATAAATTTTACTACTGTAGTCATTTAAAGCCTGTTATTAATAATCTGACAATTTTCACGATTGTCTCGAATCTGCAGTAGATTCAGAACACATGACAACTCAATTATCCATTGATTCGATTTAATATCATACTTTATAATAATAATAATAATCATTTATTTAACTTAAATTGGTACAAATGGATACAGAGCTTATGTTACATTGTAAAGGTAATTTATAAGGGTGCCTGTACTAGGGTAAACCTGTGCCACAGGCATTAAGGGAACATACTGTAAAATAAAGATATAAATTCTAAAACAATACTTATAAAACATTATTATTTGTATACAAAACTTATGAATTACATTATAAACTCAGTGATTACTATGACAACTTAAAGAGTTATTTTATTGCGTAACACTTATTGAAAAACAGTCATCAAATTTTCAGTTTGTTCGTAGTTCAAGGTTTGTAAATATTGTTGAACTAATTGCTTAGTGTTAGCATAGCTTTGGTAAACATTTGAGGTTAGTGATTGTGTATTGAATCTTCTACTTAAGGGCCGTTCAAGTACAGTTATACCCCGAACTTACGCGATAGGTGGGACTGAGCTATAACTACGTAAGTCAAATTTGCGTAACTCGGTGTATAATTTCGCATATAAATACATACATTTAAATTATTTTTAATTGAAGCCGGAAGCTAACGAAAATAATAATTTTGACCAATTATGTTTGAAATAATCTTAGATTATACAAATATAGGCAGTAAGTCGATAATCGAGACTTGTATAACGCTGGAACAAAAAATAAATCGAGTAGATTTGAAAATCGCGTAACTCCGGTCTTTGCTTTGCTTATTTTAATAACATGGGAACAGGGGCTTGGAATAGCGATTGCGTCAGCATATTTATTTAATTTTCTCATACGTTTTATAAAATTCTATAGATTCTAAATTGAACATAACTCTACTTGTCTATGCCTGAAAAAAAAGATGTTAGGGATTGCCTGAAATTTTGTGAGATAAGAGCATTGCTTACTTTTACTGACAATGAGGCCTTCCTCCTCTTTTTAAGTCATCCTTAACGCCCTGGTTAAGGATGACTAAAATTCGCCTTACGTAATATTTAAACAGCCCCTTAATGCATTTAATATGTAATCAATATAAACTCATAGATCATAAAGTCGATTTGTATGGTTGATAGTCGTCTAGAACTTTAATAGAACGTCCTAGGCGTCAACGCCCTTTTGTTATGTTTCGAAATTTTACTATTTGAAGGCGCTTACCGCTCAAGCACTTGTCGCAATGTTCCCCAGCGGTGTTGTAGATACACTTGAGACACCCGCCGGTGGTCCTGTTGCAGTTGCCGACCGCGTTCGGGTCTACGTTGCCATTACACTGGCACAGCTCGCACTGCTTCGCCGGACCGAACTGACCGGTCGGATCACCGAAGTAACCGTCCGCGCACACTTCACATTTCGGTCCTAGAAAGCAAAGGATTAAGTTTTATGTATAGTAGATAATATAAAATAAGAATTATGTTTTGGCTATAGTCTAGAAAACAAAATAATAATTGTGTTTTATGTATAGTCTAGAAAATAAAATAAAAGTAGGATAGTTGATTCATAATTGTTATTGTTATTTAAGTCAAATAGTTATATTATCCAAATTCAAACAAATGAGGAATCTTTTGATTCTACTCGCCAACAAATAAGATACAAGTATTTCAAATCTGATAGGAAAGGTAAAATCATTATTTAAACAGGGATGTTGCGGATGCAGATTTTTTGACATCCGCGAATGCGGATGAGGATTTCGATATCAATGCGGACTCTCCACAATTTCGAATGCGGATGTTAATAAAATGTATGCATCTTATTTTTCTAAAAAGTATCTTATATCACCGCCTTTGTAGGTTCAAGTCTGTTTTGCAAAGGTTCATAAATTAAACACGCACTACTGAACAACTGTTTACTAGTAACACTGTCTGGTGATGGCAATACAGATCTGTGTACTATTCTTGATAATATTTCAGTTCATCTCGATGAATGCTTTAGTACATACATAGTCCTTAATTTCATTTGAGGTTAAATAGCAATTTATTGCCGAGTATATCGTTAGCTATATATTTTTTTGGTATTTATTGATTATCATCTTCACTTGAAGAATCATCGCGCCATTCATCAGCCCACCCATTCTCTTTCTTATTACAACTTGCGCTATATCTGAATCCGCATTAACATCTGCGTGATTATGCGGACGCGAATATTCGCAACATCCCTAATTTAAACCCATCTCTCCGAGAGAGAAAGCGAGATATTATTTTCTCTTAATATAAAATATTAAGTCCCTTACCTTGCTACCAGTTTTGATACCGTTTGCACAAAAGATTTATTTTGTATAAAAATAATGTACAAAATAAAACAAACACATCTCTATCCCATTATGTTTTATGTATATTTGAAATTCTACGTTTATATGAATCATATGAATGCCTTCATATAATCATGTGAGACTAGTCGACTGCTGAATATTTGGTTTCGTTACATAATATGTTATTACATATTATATTACTATGAATAAGAACTATTAGTTCATTAGTGATACCCCTGATATTGGAAACGGTTGAAGGTTATAGCTACTGTTTTATTTATGTGTCTGTTAGTTGTTGGCCTCAGATGGCCTTTGCTACTTCACGAGGGTTAAGCGTGAGTGCAGAAGATTCCCAACATGTTAGCAACCGCTTATCATGAGGGCCCTATTAGTATCAGTACTGGTCTAAATTCGATCAGATAGACAACTGTTGGCCAACAATAAGTTGCTGACAACAGAAACTGTTATATGGTCTTTTGTACTTACCAGCGTAGCCTTCAGGACAGTCAGTACACACGATACTGCCGTCCATCAGTTGAATGCATCCGCTGTCTTTAGGGCACGGGCAGGGCTTGCAGTCATCGGGCGTGCCCGCGATGGCGTTACCGTAGAATCCTTTGGCGCAAAGCTCGCAGTTGCTGCCAGTCGTGTTGTGTTTGCACTTACAGAATCCTGAAAAAAATTAATATTAGTAAATATTTGTAGGAATTTCACTTCATTTGGAGCATGCTGCAGTCAGCAAGCAGAAAGTGGAGTACTGCTGAAATAAAGAAAAAGACGTATCTGCCAAAAAATTTGGATTTTAAATTTACTGGCAGATGTGTATTTTTTTACTGAACCCTTAATATCGAAAAATAATAATAAACCCCTCTGCTTCTCATGAGACTAACGCTATATCGAAGGGCACAGTACACTAGCTTTTAAACTACCATCTTCAGCTTATGATATAAACAAAATATGTTATCACCAGGTTAAATAAAAGCACACAAATCGCAGGACAGCTTGTGACAAGCTGAACGTGAGTGGCGACACTGTAGTCCTGAATGCCTCAGAATCGGTTAGGGCCTCGTCCCCGGCTTGCCGTTACTGGTTGGCTGAGGTGGAACTTCAAGAGCGCCCGTAGAACTCTCAAATCTGGCGTACCTTGGTCGGCCGGTCAGAGGGGAGGCCGCTAGTGCTATATGTTTGGTGGTAGAATTGTCATTTTTAATGGCATACGGGGAAACCCGTTGTCACGAGACCCGTGATATTGAAACCAGCGCCGCACCGCTCGACACCCCTAGCCGCTCACACCGGTGTTGTCCTCTGCTGCTGGCTTGTACGCCTATGGTAGCTATTCAGGTGGTCCATCTAGTGAGTTGGCGAGTCACGGTCTGCTCATCCGATTGATGCCATTAAAGTATTCAGGGCAGACGCCGTTTTCCATCCATAGTTACCAATATACCGGTCCATTTAAACACCCATCCCCATAGCCCAGACTTATTAGAGTACATATGTAGCAATAGTCCTACGCGTGCTGCGGCTAGTGCCCCCAGTAGGTGATTTATCCCACTTTAGATTAAAACTCTCGGAGGGCCTCTTCACGTTGGACCCATGTCTCCGTGTATGCCTCCCAATAATAATCATAATAAATATTTTTCTAATTTGTTAGAAAAATATCTGTGATAAGAGAAACATAATAATAATAATATTCTGTCACATACACACAACACCATCTAGCCCAAACTAAGCAGAGCTTGTACTATGGGTACTAGACAATGGATAAACATACATATATCCATGTTCATGCACACAAAAATGTATGTCTAATGGCGTAGTGGTTAGTGTAACCGACTGCCACACACAAGTCACACAAGTCAAACATCAACATATTGTCTTCGTCTGGCTGTTTCAATATATCGCACTCTTAATAAAACAAAGTCCTATCTCGAGTGTTTTGGATCAAGCAAATTTCAACTCTGTTTCAATTACTTAACCCAAATATAATATTAGAATTTATAGTCACACAGTTAGAGATCAAATTACCTTACTTCCAAATTTCGACTTAAGTCGCTGTTTTATTAAGAGTGCGAATAATATGTAGGTATTTATGTTTATCCATTGTCTAGTACCCATAGTACAAGCTCTGCTTAGTTTGGGCTAGATGGTGTTGTGTGTATGTGATAGAATATATATTATTTGTGATTTTCTTTTTTTCAGCTCGTGGATGGTTTAAGCTACATTTACGGGCCAAGGCCAAGTAAATGTAGTATGCGCTTAAATATTATGATAGAGATGTTGTCTGTATTATATCGTTTTCGTCCAGTGACATGAATTTCCTAACAATTCTACAAGTATTCAATATGGCTGCTTTCTGGAGTATTATGTAAACGGATTCTTTTATGTATATTACTTTCAAGCTGTGGTGTAGATGCTTGGGTATGATTTATTATTATTATTATTACTTCTCTCTTTATTTTTACTAATATTTCAAGGATAAGCTCACCGAAGCCAAAGCCACATAGTATATTAAATATTCTAAATCAAACATTTTATTAATACAAGTCCGTCTTTTGGATTTGTATGAATATACCCACACTGACTGTATTATGGGCACAGAAATCAAAAGAAAAGCGCCGACAGGTATGTCAGCCTCAATTGAGTTCTAACTAAAAACAGTCGTAGAAGTGGCACAAGATCTAGAGACCTGGAGTGTGATAGTGGAACATACTGTATGCCACCATCACGTCTTTAAGTTAAGAGAAAGATAGGAGAAGAACACACCATCGCCACGACCTTTAACTAAGAGAATAATAGCAGAAGAACATGCCATCGTCACGTCCTTCAATTGCGGAAATACAACCAGAAGAAAACACCATCAACACGTCCTTATGTTTAGAGAAGATCCCGTCGCTCAGTTATGAAAATATAACAGTAAATATCGTCATCATCACGCCACGAGAATACAAAAAAGTAAAAGTAACCTCGGTATTAGAATAAAAGCTTACCGGTAGCCGTGTCACAGATGTGCGCGTGCCCGTTACAATCGCAAGGTATACATGTTGAGTACGGGCCTCCATTCGCCGGCTCATGCTTAAACCCTGGAGCACACTCCTCACAATAATCCCCTACATATGCCTTCGGACAGGAACACTTCTCCACCCAATTAGCTGGAGCTGAACCTTTCTCCCTGCCAATCTTGGCCGTCTCCAGCTTAAAGTTCATCATATAACCTTCACCAGGCTTGTTGTAAGTGCCTCTAATTCTGATAGCAGTCAAGTTTTGAAGGAGCGACATGAATTCGAAGTTTGATACGGTCGGGGTCCAGCCATAGCGAGGGTCTTCGTGGAGACGGAAGGTATATTCTTGATTCTGTAACAATGAGGATATAAATACATTAAAACGTCTTAATTTAAATAGGGGACAATCAAACGTCAGACTTAAAAGTTTACAACTTTTTAATTAGTAGGTATTTAATATAAAAATATAAACAGATTAAGGGTGAGGAAGAGATACGTAACGCCACACTTCGCCAGCTATTGTTTTAGGTGCCACGTAATTGAGAGTGAGGCTATTGCTGTTTATCAGACATCATTGCAGACTGCTATTGAGGATTCCTTGACACAAAATCTCAATAACAATTTGAACAAACCGGATATCGAATCCTAGAGTTCCATGCACAGCAATCGCATACAATCCTACCGCTGCACTATCGAGGCAGTTAAATACATATATCGAAAGTAATACTTGTTTTACCAAGTGACTTTGACATGATATATGTTTTGAAACTATCCGGATTTTATCACGTTGTTTATTTAAAAATTCTTCTATTAAATAATTATGGAAGGCGAAAATTTAAATCTTAATAGTTTTAATAAATTAAATAGCTTTAACCTTTTTTGAAGAGCAGCGATAGCTCAGTGGGGAGACCAACAGACTGCAATGCAGAGGGTGTCGGGTTCGAACCCACGTCGCGCACCTCTGACTTTCGGAAGTTATATGACTTCGAAATTATGTGCGTATTGATTGACAATTATCGCCTGCTCTGTGCCTCGGAGAGCACGTTAAGCCGTTGGTCCCGGATGCCATGAACATCTATGGCAGTCGTTATTGGGAGAGTGTCGACACAAAAGTTCCCAATGGGTCGAAGTGTCGCCGGTCTGCACTGACTGGCCCCCACATAAGATAAGATAAGATTTAACCTTTTTACCGCATTTATGCGACACATATGTCCGTGCCTCTACCGTCCGTGTCGTATTTCTGCGACAGAGAACATGCACGGTACTTTTGTTTTATTTTCGTTCTATTAACTGCGTGGTACAACTAAAACCATTATTGAATAATGGTTTGAATTTGAGATATGATTTACAACATTTACTTAAAGTTCTGTATTTCTGCACCTCCCCAATTATTGTAGGTATTATTTTATCAATTTGTTGCCGGGCGTTAGGGTCACGGCAATCAATATGAAGCCAAGCGCTTAAAAGGTTAATAGTACTAAAGATTAACAGTAGTGGTTTCAATGTATGACATTCGCGTAAACGTAGGACAATATTAAGATGTACATACATATGTTACAAGTAGCGAGTTTACAATGGATATTTGTATTAAGATAGGTAGTTAATTAGTTATCTTTATATACTTGATTGTCTCCAAAACAGTTCTCAGTATATTTATATTTCGCTTAGCATGCAATGCTGGTAACACGCACAATAAATACTAATATTGTTCTGAATGCTAGGTATAACGTGTTAAGAATATATTGAAATATACAATTTAGAATAAGGCTTAAGCCGAAGTTATAAAAAAGATATAGGTATAAATTCCAAAATAAGTTGGACGGCAAAAATATTTTCTATTAATACACATTTAATTGAATAAAGTGTTTATAAAGTAAACTATTATTTCGGGCGACAACTATACCATAAGATTTAACAGCTCTCGACGTAACTCTATACGTTTTTTGCGTTCAAATACCAAGTGTCGCAGCAATAGATCGTTGGACTGTAACGCAGAGGTCTCGAGTTCGATCGCTGGGCGCGCATGTGTGCGTATTAAACAGTTATTTATTTCTTGCTTTAATGGTAAACGGAAACGTCGTAAGAAAACCTGCACGTTTCTTCTCCGTAATGTTCTCGATATATGAAGTCTGCCAAACCACACTAGGCTAGTGTGGTGTACTATGGTTAATTCCTTCTTACACTAAGAAGATGCTTGTGTAATGCATTTTCCAAATAAAAGTGTCTCAAACAAGCTCGTTTCTCCACTAATCAAAACGTTCGGAAAGGCAAACCTTCTAAGTGTTACAGTGTAGTAAGTAAGTACTACTCTGTAACGACCATTCGATTTGGCCTGTCAGCTTAATTATACCAAGACGTAACGATAATGTCTTAAAGCCAGCGTCCATACACCGAAGAACGAATTAACGTCGACATCTAATAAATATTCACTTTTTTAAAATATTATATTTTGATATCTAATCATTATAACGCCAAGCTATTAAAGTAGTTATATTATTCTCAATACTAAAAATAAAATGCAGTCGCTGAGGCATCGCAGCATACAACTTTAGTTGTAATTGTAAAATGATTGATTATTTAATTCACTGACTTATTTTTATTACATAGATTTAAGCCTGTTTAAAAGTAGGTAGAGGTCATAGCTTCACACTTGCAAGATTCCCCGCACATCCCTATTGCGTCATTCGCTTTCCTTACAATTTATATTCATGCTCATCGATTCAAAAAACTCTTAAACTGGCCTGCAGTTTGCAGGTTTACTTACTACCATATTAATACTTATCTTATATACTTCCTTGGTCAGACATTTGTCGTTTATTGTTTCCACACACCAAAATCATCTTAATACACTAATACACTTTAAAATTATAGCAGCATTTAAAATACATATAAAACAAATATTTGCTAAAATTAACTTTATATAAATATTTACCTGGTTGGTTGGTTCAGGGTTGTTCTGAGCATATATATTGATGGAAACGGAAGCACGAGGCCCCTCTAGGATGATGTCTTGGGACGAAGGATAGCCTCTGACTTCACCGAGTCGTAGGGAGAACTTAAGGTCGTGGTTGTATGATGGTCGCTGGTCGCCGAGGAATTGAGAGGACGCAACGAAGTAGAGGGTCTCAGCATTCTTAGAGGTGAGAGCTGGGAAAAGAAAATTATATGATTGAATTAGAGCAAGTTACCAAGTGATTTGGCTATATAACAGACTGCTTTAGATTGTATGAATGAAAACGTTGCACCATGTTATTGCAATGATTTTGTTATATTTCTCAATACGTCTGTATTCCAATTTGAGGGTTCAGTAATAAAAAATAAAACATAATAAGTTAATACAATTTAGAGGCTATTAAAACGTTTATAGGAATATTAAAATACACAAGCAGTGCGAATGCGTTAATTAGGTAATATTCAAACGTTTTTATTTTTCCTGTAAAATTGTCTTTTTCACTTACACTTTTATTCGATGGGGCCATCGATATATCTGATAAATAACCTAAGCCCTAATACCGAAACAATTTTTTACTTTTCCAAACTCAACCATTTTATTTATTTATTATTTAAACAGCGAAAAAAATCTCTTACATCACTAGCCAAATAGGACCTGGTCATTTTCGGATTCACAGAGATCACACGGGCCAGCCGTGTTTGTTTGATAAGTCGATAAAAAAGATGCCATATCTTAGTGAAATTTTTTTACGAATTATTTTGTTGCATTTTCCATTATCCAGGGGCTATTTTATGTGACACTTAAATATAAGTAAGTATAATTGGACGTACTTTCTGAAAAACGTTCCAACCCACACTCGGGTCAAAATCGAGTTATTATTAGCAAATTAGTCACGGGGTTACTATTTACTAGCTGGAAAAATTTGGTAGCTCTACTATCACTCTAAATATGAAATCATGACTTAGTAGCCCAACCCACATGTATGAAGAAGCAATACGGGATTGAACTTCAATCACGATTATCTCAAAATATTAACTTTGTGGGTTGGAACGTTTTTCAGAAAGTACGGCCAATTTACAATGAAGTAACATGCTATATATGTTACATAATTGGAAAAGTCGGGACCTACACTAGCAATAATTCTTGTGTCATGGAGGAGTTTCAAACACCAAACGCAAACAACACCGAAACTCAACAATTAGTTGTAGATCCCCCTTATTTTTGCCGTGTATGGATGACCTCACAATGGAGTAGCCAAAGTCTATAGACATCAACAGTTCTCATGATTAATTCACTCTCATCACATTCCTCACTCTTAATTACCTATATTCTGTGTGTTGGCATTGAACTGCAACTGAGCCGGTTTCTCTTGTTCGTCCTCGGCGGCCCACTTCTCCGCATCTCTGATGAAGTGCGCGCTGATCTCATGAGCTTGGTACTTGGGTGCTGAGCTACACTGCGACGAATGACCGAAGCAGAAGCAAGGAGTACAGCCAAATTCATTGCTTAAGTCCATGTTGAAGAAGCCAGGCTTGCATCTGGAAAAATCAACCACGATCATGGTTAATATGTGTAATGTTAATGTTATATGTATATACATATATATAATTATACATAATTATAAATTTTCTTAAAAGGACGCTACATCACAACATATCTGTCTGATCGACTCACACTTCCCAGGGTGTGCAAAAACGTAAAACAGTGGAGATACAGCACACAAAAAAACAACCCAAAGTGAACCCTAATTTACGTTTATTGCAGTTTAAATAACATTTCTTTCAGGCCTCGAAATCTGCAGATATGGACGAAATATTTCCAAGTGTTTTGAAATATGGGGGACAAACAAAAGTTGAGCCACACCTGTTTAACATATACTAAGTCCAAAGTTCACAACTACATACATATCTCGTTAGTGGAGACTAGTCAAGGTAATCTTCCTACCCAAACCGGACCGAAGTGCTAACTACACACAGACGAAATCGTATAGACCGATCAGACTGGAGGTTAGGCTGATCGGTTTAATTTATGTTGAAGATGCTCGAGAGAATCATTTATTATCGAAGGAAAGGCGCTTTAGCACTCAAGCCACTGCATCGCCAATAACATGCCTACAGTAAAGGCAGATCAACGGAATTAACTTGCACTTTATAGTAAGAACGTGAAAACAACACTATCCGAGAAATTAACAACACTAGGCGCCTTCGTTGACATAGAAGAAGCTTTTGATAAGACAATATTTAACAGCATCAACCAGTCACTCAGCGCATTTGGAGTTGATAGAGCCATTAATGGCAGGTTTGATTAACTACAAAAGATGCGAGCTATATACCTAGTCTTGCCATAAATATTGTTAGAAAGAAAATCTTTTCTTTTTTCTATTGCATAAAATATTTATTACTGTAATGTGTGTTAGATTAGATTATACATTAATATAATAACATTAAAATATATGAAGCTCATTCAAAATAATCTCCATTCGCTTTAAAACAGTGCTTTAAACGTCGAAGCCAGTTATCAATAGAAACACGCACTCTCTGTATGGCAAAATTCTTCACTGCCAATCTAATGGATTGTTTTAGGGACTACAAATTATCATGGCTTTTAGAACATCCCATACTCTCTAAAACTGACGATAAATCATAACCCAGCGGATTAAGATCGGACCTAGATGACGGGCTTCAAGTCTGATGAAGTCCAAAACATTCGTTTCCAACCACGCTTGGGTGGATCGATCTTTATGACCTGGTGCTGAGTCTTGCTAAAAGGTTCTTGGTTATGGACCGTGATGTTATTAAGAGGCTTATATACCTTCTCAAGAATCGTATCTTGATACACTTATGCCGATGTTTTGACACCTTTTCACAAAAATATGGCTCACTTACTCCTTGATAGCTAACACCCCATCAAACCATGACTAGAGTCAGATAATGTCCACGTTGTATTTTGTTGACTAATTGGGAAGCTTCTGTAGAGCTTTGAGCATAAAATCGTTAAATCTGCTTGTTAAAAAATTGCTCAAGAGTGACAGAACCATTCTTCGTGTCGATCACTTACGCGCTATGGCCCAATGGTTAGACTAAGCGCGGCAAACACACATATCCACCTAATTAACCAACAAATCAGTCTAGAAAGTTGTTATACTCCATCAGAAAAATCTAACACCATATATTAGGCATATTAACAGCCAACTAATGGCACAATACACTTTACAGCAAGGTAATAAGGTGTTGGCAAAGATATTGGGCACCAGTTGTAATCTGTCCACATGTTGGAACGTCGTTCAGTTTGTGTCAATTGAAGCCAATGTAGCGCCATCTGTGTCATCGAGTGCCAAATTATTGACCACGTATTGGCCAACTCTTGGGCTGACCATAAACCCGCACTCTACTTGTTGACCTATGGTATTAGCAAATATAACAAGTACATAATTATATTGGTCAATGTGGAGAGGAGCTTCTCCATGATGCTCTGACATCCACTTATGAGAAAGTTCGACTTCTTAACCAATGTTTACATATAATACCGATATAAGTTAATGTGAATTTCTGTAATCATGTATATTTTTTAATGACTTTACTGAGGGTAATTATCTCAATATAAAACAAGTGTTTACAAACCCCATGATGCTATGCAATTTTATACACAAATCCAATAATAGTCAACTATCTCGGACTCATAAAGTATCAAGTAAACCTTGTCATCATTTCTTATTACCTATTACATAACAGAATATGCGATTTCCGATCACTAAATAAGCCGTAACTAAGAAATAAATTTGGCATGTGTATAAATGTGCCAGGTTTTCATAAAAATACTCCCGGTCTAAGGAACCTAATGATTGAAAACCCATACTTGTACATATGTATGTTCATCAAGTATGCTTGATGAACATACATATTTTATGGCATGTATCCAAAATTCAGATAATTAACCTTAAGGAAAAATATAATAATGTCTAAATGTTCAAATTTATGAAACGGTACAGGACCCGTCACGTAAAAAGAACGCTGAGCGACAGTGGAGGGGATGTGTCTGCGCATGGGTCAACTGAGGAACCAATAGCGAGCGCGCATAGACATTACTGCCGGACCGTACCCCCGTCACGCGCCTTCATACCACCAATTTGATCAATAAATCGCTCAGTGCGCAGGTAAACGGCCAGCGTTCTTTTTACGTAACGGTCACTATAACTTAGTGTTCCGTCTTGTATGGTGCTGACATATTCAATCAATCAATCAGCCCACCGCAGTCCACTTCTGGACATAGGCCTCTCCCATTTTACGCCACAACATCCAGTCTATTATTATTATTGCTGAAATATTTAATGCTTATTTTACTTATTGCTTAAATAATGAATGCGCATGAATAATATTACTTAATTATCATTATTTAAGTGTACACATTACCCCATAGGATTATTAATGCTCAGTACAGTTTCATAGACAAATGTAATACTTACTCTCTACATCTTTTTCCCTCAACATTCTGCTTGCACAGACATACTCCAGTCTGTGGGTCACACTGTGGTGTATTGTCATAGGAGCCGGAGTCGTTGCATCCACATGGCTTGCAGCCCTGTGCGGTGAACTCATAGTGGTTCGGAGCACACACATCACACTTGTCACCAGTCACACCCGGTTTGCACTGACACTTGCCTTCAGCATTGCATTGAAGACTGCGTGATCCTAATAACAGACACCCAGAACTATTATTATATTTTTATTCAACAACAGTTTCTTTTTAATTAAAGTATGACATATAGACTACATATATATTAAGTTTTCTTGCAATAGACAATTGATATAAGAATGGGACTGAATTTGCTATGTTGCCTCTCAACATCAAGGCTGCAAGGTGTATCTAAAGCCATTTTATGTAGCACTTAGTTATGTTCACTTTGAGTCTAGTGACGCTTTTTCGTAATAGTATAAGTAATATGAGAGCTAAAAGGATTTCACTATTAAAAAGTATAGGACTATAAGTATTTATTTATTTCATCTATGCCTTTAGATAAATGAAGACCATTTATTTATATCATATCTTTATAGATATGAGATAAAACAGTTGAAATACTCAATTGTTTATTGAAATCTAATACATATATTATTTATATAGTACCGTCTGTTTGTTAGTTTTTATTTTTAATTTCTGACACTAACTAACATGTTAATATGTAGATAGCGACTGTTGCAACTTGCGTTCGTTACGTTCAGAAACACAACTACAAAACTGCGTTTAGCTACTTTCTATGTTTTGGTTATATTAATTTTTACTAATTAGCAAGAAGAAGAAGAAGCTATAACTAGTATGTTTTGTAATTAACTATTGCAAAGCAACATAGTTTCGAGTTACTGCTTAAGAGATCGTTACCAAATCATTCAATATTACGTTAAATATCACCACTCTTTATTACTTAGTCTGCGGTCTTCAACGTAGATAACCATTAGTACTTAAATCTATTTCAAAATTTAGTTTGTATATTTTCGAAAATAATAAAATGTTACTCTACCAACTAATTAAATTATCGTAACATTCCTTATCCAAATTATAATTTGTTAGAAATTTTAATAAGCATTTTAACTGTCTACAGTTAAAATGTTTCATTAAATTTCTTTCATTCATTTACTAGGTACTCGATTTTATGAAAGTATCCGCCAACCAGACTGTCAATACATTACAATGAACTCAAATCTATATACACGTGAAAAAACCATTGTACACACAGCGACTCATCAACCTAGACTGTTTGGACTTGACTATTAGAAGGTGAACGCTGCGAATCGTGCGAGCGTTATATTTTTGTCATTTTGTCTCATTCACGTTGAACGGGACGCGACGATCCTTACCATTACATCGACACCACTATGCACAGTCCCTTTCCGACAATTCTCTATTTTGTATGTAGCGTAGTTATGCGTATGTAGTTTATCTAACTTGATGTGTAGCCGTTTGTACCACTAATTAAGCTTATTAAGCACAGTAAGACGTATTAGATTAGGCATAGTTAATTATTTTTCTTTTCGTTTTGTTAATTTCCTGTGTTATTGCGGGCGGATTTTAAGCACACGAAGTCAACAACCGCATTACATATTCCTTATAAACTTACAATTAACGGAAAAAATTTACACAGACTTGGAACAATCATTTGTGACTTACACGAATAATTGTCCCGTGAGCGATTCAAATACTCGTAATTGCCGTTGGCGAGGTTGCTATTCACGTTAGGTACACACAGCAGCGACTTTTATCGACGGAAAGTCTCTGGAAATACCAAAGTTGGTTGTGGACGTGAATAAGTAATTAAGTATTAGAAGAGATTTAATGTCGCTAGCAACTAGTGTGTGTACCTTTAATCTACTACGCTAACCGTGCATTCATCCTTTGTGTAATGTTAAAAACTTACCAGTAGGGTTACAGTTGCATGGCAGACAGATGTCCCCGATCCCTTGGAAGAAATTCTCCTTGCACCTCTCGCAGTTGGCACCATCCCTGTTCTCTGCGCAGTCGATGCAGTGTCCCCCGTGTCCTGTGCGCTCGTACAGGTCTTTGTCGAAGTAGCACTTGTTCGAGAACCCGTTGCAGTTGCACGCTGGAAGCGATGGAAGTTCAAGTACGGGTGGTATATTTGAAATATACGCTAGCTATATGAGCGTATAACGTATTACATATTGACGTACAACGATATATTTTATGCTATATAATTATGAGAACTTATTTTATATACATATGTAGGGTTTTGCTCAGCAAAATAAAATGGAATATATAAAATGACGTCGGTACTGTTTTGTTTTCAAATGCAACAGAGTGCGACATTAAATGCATTGTTAGTAATTTTTTTATTATTATTTTAGAGCTTTTAATTAAAAAAATTGCTTATACAACACACTTTTTATAGCATCAACGAATTCTTCAATCTGAATGTTCGAAATCTAAAATTTTAATCCCGATTTGTAATTCATTTTAAATGTTATAGCATGTGACATGAATTATTTTATTATAATTTCCGTGTATGTAATTAAATAATAGTGATTTTCGTTTTTAATTTAATAATATCGAGCATCATTCTTTCTTTAAGCGTATTTATTTCTAAATGTTAATAATATTATAGTGCAATTTCATGTCAATATGTATAGAACTCAACAATTATATTGTCAATAAAACATTTTTTTTTAAATTTAAATTTGCATGCCAGCATTGGTGAAAAGTGCGAACGAATATTATATGTAACAACCATAAATTACATCACATTATTTTGCAAATAAATAATTATTCTTATTATTCTTATTCAAACCGAACATTTAGGCCAGCTATTAAATGTATATAACACAGACATAATAAAAGCTTTGAATAAAAATTTCGGTACATTTCAGAATAGGTAATATATATGTCTATTGTATAGCTCACATCCCATAAAGAGTTTCTTCATATGCTGAACTTGTCATTTTGGTTATCCGTCGAAAGAATGGGGGGCTTAATGAGCGATGCTTACAGCCAGGCAACACAAGGACAGTCATTTGCATATGCTTATCAAATAATAATTATCCGTCTAATAATAAAAATACGCAAGCATAACATCAATATTTATATAAGTTCACAGCATTTCAATTGCATTCGTTTATCATCTTCATGATTAAACATTAAATCTATATCTTCGCAAAGCTGTAAAGCATAGCATTTCACCGAGCACTTAGCAAGTATACATACATTAGACGAATGAATTAATTGCTAGATTACTAAAATACATGAAATTTCTTATTAAAATACATAAAATAAGAATAAAATCGCTAGATATCAAGATTCGCTAGATGCTTCAAATATTATATTCATAACAAAAACAGTTTACGATCAAATTTATCAATCTAATACAGGATATTTAGATATTTAGAAGTATTGTCGTCATAATCAGAAAACTATTCCTTGTAACAAAATGTTTCAAATAATACCTGAAATCTAGAACGGTTTTTATTGCAAGAACTAGCATTCTAAAGAATTATTTTAACATTAGATCAATAATCTGGTCATATCTAAAGACATTATTCGATTGCTTATTAGTTCCGACTGTTAGTTTGCTTAGTAGACTCACCTTTGCACTCGTGAACGTTGGTAGGAGAGGCTCTGCCCCAAGGAGCGTCATTGTAGAAGTCTAGACAACGCTCGCATTCCCGCCCAGCTGTGTTGTGTTCGCACCTAAATACAAAAAAAAGCATTAAAATAGTGTCGTCATGTTTGTTTCAGAGCGAAGATATAGTAATAATTATTTATTTACTAGCTTTTGCCCGCGGCTTCGTTTGCGTTAATTTAGAATTTGACAATCAATTCTGGTTGTACTCTGCTTGTAATAATATAATTCAATCATGATTAGAAAGGCACGTGGCGCCATCTATTATCATAAGAACGTTATTGGTGGTTTCCTCGGGAATAGTAATTTTTTTCGGGATGAAAGGTAGCCTATGTCCGTTTCTGTACACATTGATAACGTATATGCAAAATTTCAGAATTATCGGTTCAGTGGTTTAGGCATGAAAAGGTAACAAACAAACAAACTCATTTTTGCTTTTATAATATTAGTTAGGATTAGGATAAGATATGTTTAGTTACAGATTTGAGATAAAGATCTCACTAGAAATATGGTCGTTTCCTTTATGTTAATAACAGCTCTCGTTATTCATCATGGTGTAGAGACTTTATTAACGTAGAAACAAGGGACACAAGAACACACAGATACGACACTCATATGGGTATACCTACGACCAATGTTTGTTGTGAAGGTGTAATCCAAAAACTCGGTATATATTAAAATCAATGGCAGACTATCCTTAAAGCAAAGGGACGTAGTTACACGTGTCCTAGCCTACCTAATTATTTTGCAAAATACATGGCAATAAATTAGCTAGGCTCTGGTTAAAACAACTGTAGGGTACAGATATGATACTACAAAAGTAAGTGCAAGATATAGCTCAGTAGATCAACAACGAAAATGTATATCCGAAACTTCGGACCGAAGGAAGCAAGCTTACAATGAAGGACTATTTCATGAAAGGTTTAGAACAACCAAGAGGTTACTTACTGAAATTCAGGACGGATTACGGATTCGTAATCGGTGTCTGTAATCACGGCACGGATTGTCCGCCCGAAAATTCGACATTTATTTTTCAACAGATGTATGTTACGATGAGTCTTGTTGTAAATAAATAATATATTCTATCACATACACACAACACAATCTAGCCCAAACTAAGTAGTGCTTGTACTGTGGGTACTAGACAATGGATAAACATACATAATATATATACTTTTTCCTGTAAATACCTACATATTACATAGAAACACCCAGGCCGGGACAAACATCCATGTCCATGCACACAAATGTTTGACTTAAGCGGGAATCGAACCAAATGCGGTGCATCAAGGCAAACTGTAGAGTCTAAATATGATATTACAAAAGTACCTGCAAGCTCTAGCTCTGGCACCGTCTGGCAGTTCTTGCGTCTCACAGACAGACGCGTGGCCATTACACTTGCACCTGGCGCCAACCGCCACATCGGCGATGGCATACCAGTACGACTGCAGCACTTGCACATCCCCGAAGATCTCGTCTCCGAACGTATTCAGACGGTCCAAGGAGATCCGTAAGTCAGTGGCTGTTACCCATTCCTGAGACAAAAAAGAATAAAATATTTTAATACACTCAGTGTACAGTTACACTAAGGTAAAAGCGTATGAAATAATAAAAATGTTTCTAAAAAAAGAAATTGTACCTTTACTACGTACATTAGGCATCTGATATTTCCGATTCATTATTTACAAATAAAATTATATTCCATTTATGATACACTTATATCCAAGCTTATAGACAAAACCATAGTCTACAAATTTATCCCAAATAAATGACAACCATTTAAAACTTAAAATAATTACAGATCACGCAATCTACGATGGCCGGACTGAACATAGCGTCTCCGAATTGTTGCGCATGTACAGTCGCTAAGAGGCGTCCCGCCCTCGCCCCCTGTCACCAAAGAGACCTAAAACTTGTAACTGCGACGCCACTCGCGCAATGTTCAGACCGGTCATCATACAGTGCGCGATCTATATAAGACTTTTAGGAAAGAAAAATGGCTTCATTCAGTAAAATAACATTGGTGTTTAAAAATGGAATTATTAATTATCATTATGGCTTTACCGCGACATTTTGTGCTGACTATGACGTCATAATATTCCTATTATGATAAAACCTTCATACTGTTTTTTTTTAACTATACTGTAGTATTACATGTATAGTTTTCTGTAATACCTAAATTACTCACAATGTGCAACATCAGTGATGAATTAAGTCTAAACTTAATACTAAGATAGATATCTTAGTATTAAGTTTAGACTTAATTCATCACTTCTTAATATTATAAGGAAATTAATTTGATTCTGTCTATACCTACCGCATTAATAGATAAAGGTATATACATATTATAAATATGAAGTTAATATATTCTACCATGTAAACAACCAATGCTTGCGTCTAAGTTTTACTTCCTACTATGAGGTACCAGGTTCAATTTCCTAGTCGAGTAAAGTGTTATTGGATTTCTCTTTTATAAATTACTTGTTAATAGCACAGTCTGGAAATACTGAACGCCGAGATGCTAGTAGGTCTGGTGCCTGTATTCAAAAACGAGTCGTTTTACTTAATTATAATATCAGCCTGTATTAAATTGTCCCACTACTGGGCACGGGCCTCTTTTCAAAGTGAGAAGGGTTAGGCCATAGTCCACCACGCTGGCTCAGCGCGAGTAGGCTAACTTCATATATCTTAGAGAACTCTTGGATATGCAGGTTTCTTGTCGACGTTTTCCTTCTACGTTAAAACGAGCGATAATTAACTATTATGCAAATAACTTCGAAAGTCAGAGTTGCGCGCTCGGGGATTGAACTCGAGACCTCTGCGTATCAGTCCAACGCTCTGCCACTAGGCTATCGCTGCTTTCTGTCGTTTAGCATACCGACAGTTATTTTTATACATACTCTATGAAAAATATGTCAATATTAAACTATCTTTGGCTAAAACGACTTGATTCTGAATACAAGAACCGACCCTATGGACAACAGTAATAATAATATAATCGCGCAAGCACCGTCTGTTCAACAATACAAGTGTCATATATGTATGGCGTGTGTAGTTGTCTCTTATGTTCATTTATTGAATATGATAATCTCTAGTAGGAAGCTAGCAAGTTCCGTGCTCCGCGATAAAAACAATCAAAAGGTTTCCAGCAATTTGCTTTACAAATTAAGTAATACTATTTTTGTTAACTGCTCCAACTAAGCTCAAATGTTTGTTAGGACTTTAGGAATGAGTTAAAGTCGGTTGCAAATATTTCTCTTTCACAAGTCTTATGCCTTATCTATTGGGCTACCGCCGCTTAATTTGTTTTTAAAAACATAATTATTAATTACACAAAAACTCAAACAACGAACACAAAGAAAACTTAGCATCAATAAATAGTGTATCACAAAAATGTTTGTCCTTTACGGATCGAACCCGCAACACTCCGTATAGTAGCGATGGCCAATTAAACCGCTACGCCATCTGTGCAAGTTTAATTATCGGTACACCTACCTGTAACTCAGGGCTGTTATCAAACGTGAAGGCGGAAGGCCGTCCCTCCAGCGTGGAGAACAGTACGTTGCCTCCTGAGAGAGGAGATATATCTGAGTACTCGCTGGTACATAGCGCCCTGGTCTCAGCACCTAATTCCGCCGCTCTCTGCTCTTGAACACCATAGGTATCCCGGCACGACGCACTGAAAAAAGGAATTATTACAATAGGTATATGCAGTACTAGCTAGTGATGTTCATAGTTGTATTCGAATTAGGTATATTCCAATAAATCGATGAGCTCTTGAACATGCATTAGGTTAACAACTTTTTGTACAAGCAACCGCAACTATATGTACATGTATCGCAAAGTTCACAACAATATGCGAATTCTTTTTTACAAGATGATATTTATTTCAATGTTTTATTAATTTCATCAAAAAGTTAAGTTGCCCAAAAGACTAATTTTAAAGAATTGTTTAATCAGCTTAATAATTAATAAGAGTCGGAAGCCTCTTAAATCTGTAAAATAAGATTTGTATTTGTGTTATTATATACTTAATAATTAATAAACGATTTAAAAAAGAAAAAGTAATTGTCATATAACGTTAAAACAGGACGCAGTACACTATATAATAGCGATACATACTACTGCGCTACCACTTTCCCCATACACAATTATAACGCCTATGTATCTGGTGACACGGTAGTGGCCCGCCATTACTTTTCTGTTATACAATAGTTCTTATGGTAACGAAACAGCTAAGCCACATATTTTGACTAAGGTGTATAGTTTGTGAAGTTCAGCCTTGTAGAGTTAGGGCGTGTAGAGTTAGAAGCTTGGCTCTACATGAGATCTGATCTGATAGCTTTTTGACAGTGCGAGACATAATATGGTCTCATCTTGGCAACATTTTACATAAAAATGTTTTTGGTGGGATATTAATTACTCCTTCATTCAAAGAGGTTTCTTTTTAATGTTATTTGCTATTCACTATCACCACGAGTACTAAGTAAGAAAATGTCACGGTTTGAACCAGGGATGTTATGGAGCTCCGTAACCGTAACCGAAACTATCGGATATCCGAAATAAAAATATATTCGTAACCGTATCCGTATCCGTTTCACAAGTTTCGGATACTTTCGTATAAGGGCGGAGTCTAAATAATTATTTTAATAGATAAAACTTAAAATTGAATAGGTATATAATAATTACTTACCTATAAATAATATGACTGATTATAATACCAAATGATAACGTAGACTAGATAAAACCTATAAATAAAACCAAATTATTACATACTATTTGTGTTTATAATTTATATTTTATAATTTTACTTTAATCTAATATCCGTAACCGAAACTATCCGAAGCTAACGGATAATCCGAAATAATTATATATCCGTAACCGTATCCGAAACCGGTATAATTTTATTTCTATGTCCATATCCGTATCCAGATCCGAAATATCACATCCATAACATCTCTAGTTTAAACGTACTGCTCTACGTTTAGTCTACTAAAAAGTAATTTACACTTTCATGTATTTGTTAACTAAAAAAGCAACTGAAAAGTAATTTTAAATTTGAAACTTTAATTTTATAATAATTTAAATTAAATATAATGTACATAATAAACAGAGTAATATAAGTACATTTGTATATCCATTAACAACAAATTAAAAACAAAAGCTGCCTCAACCAGCCATTTACTATAATACTTTCAATATGCCTTTCCTTTTTATAAACAATATATTTTTCAAACAGGTCTCTTTTATTAATAAGCATAGAAATTGCTTGACGCTATCGTTAACAAACAATGAAGGTACGTATTAGATATAAGTTAATTGCACTATTTGGATAAGAAATGTTTGTAAGCTTTTTACATAAAATTCAGCTCTATGTTTATATCCGCAAAACTCAATGAATTGACCTAAAATTATGACACAACGTTGCACTTCTACAGAGTGTTTGATTAAAGTTGTATCCCGAAGTCACGGAAAACTATTCTCTAAACAAATATAGGTATATAGCGCCACTATAACAAAAGCATCTTTTGAAACAATATCCTAGATAGAAGATACATTGTACATTATAAAATCATTTGTGCTAGATCACTCTCTATTTTTTTATTTGTGCTCTGCCTAGTGGTTTCTGATTATTTTTAGTTTCAGAAATCTTCTCTAGCTGTTTTAATACAATAAACATTCATTATTATTTAAACTTTACTCAGCCGTAGCGAAGCGTGGCCAAGTTTAGATCATATTGTTACATTTACGACGCATAAAGATTTTGGAAAGCAAACCAAAAACACAAATTATAGACCGCTATCATATCTCGGCAATAGATTTTATTGTTTTAAATGCATTTACACTTATCAAATTACCATAAAAATATATCCAATGTGTTTAAAAACGATAAATTTTTTTTACGGAATTCGGTGTGGCACTTCTTTTTAAACACATTGGATATATTTTCATGGTAATTTGATAAGTGTAAATGCATTTAAAACAATAAAATCTATTGCCGAGATATGATAGCGGTCTATAATTTCGTCACAGTCATACAAGCCTTCGATAGCTCAGTTGGTAGAGCGGTGGACTGTAGTCGGTGTTGCATGTTATCCATAGGTCGCTGGTTCAAATCCGGCTCGAAGGAATATCTTTTTGCAATCTTTCTTTATTTATTATATTTTGATTATATTAATTTGCAATATAATTATTAAATTTTATAAAGACTATTTTCATGGTTTTGTTTCTATTTTTGTTAATGGTAGTTAAAAATACAGGTCTCTATCATTCCATTGATATTCAAGCATAATTAGCAGCAATATGAAATTAATAAATAAACCTTATTAAGGTGATCTTGTATTCCAAATATAATCAAAATAGTAATATATAAATAAAGAAAGATTGCACAAAGAATAATGAAATGCTTTTGTGATTTTGTATTGCAAATATAATCAAAATAATATTTAATATAATAGATTGCAAAAAGAATCCCTTCAAGCCGGTTCTGGACCAGCAACCAGCAGCTATGGATAATTGTATATTTTTATGTCTTATTTGGTTTTACCAATTCTTCCTCTGTGTTAATTGCAATTACTTTTTAAAAGCTTATTTAACTTGTGTGTGTATTATATATCCAATATAGACATACGTATATCGTAAAAAGCCGATTATAAGGTTCCTTGATAGTAAATATTTGTCATCAACAAAAATATAGTATCAAAAAAGCAGGTTAAATAAATAGTAAGTACTTTATTTTCGAAGCTCGTAGTTTATTTTTTTACCTCAGATAGTAAATGTACTCTATCCGTTCAACCCTAGGTTTAATACAGCTCTGCCTCTCTCCTCGGAGATATAAGCGTGTGGCTACACAAGTATATTCATTATATCATTTGTATCTTTATAGTAGAATACATATGCATATTCATAGTCATTGCTAAGGTACACAAGGCGCGATTGAAACTAACGACCTAGTGACCTTAATAACTCTTTTACCGCTAGAGCAATAAAATAGTAATTAGAAAACATTCTCACCTGAAGTACTGGAACGGTTCCCAGTCCCTCTTTTCACTTGATTTCTTGTAGATGGCGAAACTCTGGGGCCGAGGCGAGTAGAACACTATTCGGACATAGGTTATGTCGTATGCTTTGCCTGTGGAAATAATTATCGTTTAGTAACAAAATAAACAATTTTCAAACTTATATTTGTGTTTGTGTGAATTTAGGTACAAATAAAGAGCAGCGATAGCTCAGTGGGGAGACCAACAGACTGCAATGCAGAGGGTCTCGGGTTCGAACCCACGACGCGCACCTCTGATTTTCGGAAGTTATATGACTTCGAAATTATGTGCGTATTGATTGACAATTATCGCCTGCTCCGTGCCTCGGAAAGCACGTTAGCCGTTGGGCCCGGCTGCCATGAACATC
This sequence comes from Catocala sponsa, assembly GCA_963564715.1. Classification (NCBI taxonomy): domain Eukaryota; kingdom Metazoa; phylum Arthropoda; class Insecta; order Lepidoptera; family Erebidae; genus Catocala; species Catocala sponsa. Next base: position 7,225,698 of record OY751326.1, read on the forward strand.
TATGGCAGTCGTTATTGGGAGAGTGTCGACACAAAAGATCCCACTGGGTCGAAGTGTCGCCGGTCTGCACTGACTAGCCCCCACATAAGATAAGATAGGTACAAATAACAAGAGATATCTATCAAGAATATAATAGCAGATTATAATAATAAAATTATTTGGCTAACAAAAGATAAAATTACAATTTAAAGATTATAATTAAGAAAATTAACAATATATGTGATAGAGTTAGTATTACTGTTTGTACTACGTATGTATGTACGGTGTGTTTTATTAATATCCTTAATATCATATATATCTAGAAATCGATTTTAATTCCCTTAGGAATCATGACCTAAGTTTAGAAATTCCTCGGCGGCGGATCTAATGTAATTTGTAGACATATTTTTAAAAATAACATGATTTGGAATTGCTGAACGAATGGGCGACAAACGAACATCCATAAAAGTATAACGCAATTTATAAATGTGTGTCTAATCTATCACGTCTCGCTACGTGAAGGAAGGCTAATAATTTAATTAACTTGGAGATTTGCCCTATTCGGTAAACTGAGTAAATCCGTGTTCCTACTTTTAAAATGCAAAAGAGTCACACAATTTAAGTGTACCATAGTCGATGTGTTAATCGCTGGATGATAGTTTATTTTCCGGCGTGACATAAGACTTTATTCTCGAAAATAAACACGGTTCTTGTGGCACTGGTCTTTGAATAAAGTAAGCGGAGACATAGAAGACATAGGTAAAAAGTAAAGCATACAAAACAACATGTTACAGTACTAGCTGTCCTCCAACAGTTCGGAAACGCTTATGAATACTGGTCCGAATTCTATGTCCTAGAATAACGCTTGAAGAATTTTTTAATTTGTCTTTTTAGAAATAAGTTCGGTCAAATAGACAATAAATCTTTAGCTTTTTAATAATACTATAGACTAATGCACAATGTATCTGTTGTGGAACTGAGAATTACTACGCTTGCAGACTGAGCACTTCTATTTGTAATATAGAGTGCAATATAGAATATTGTGTAATACCTATAGAGTGCATGCAGCATATGACTAACAGTAACAGTACCCATAAGTAGTGGACTAACAGGGTTTGGATGATAAAGGGGTTACTATCAAACACAATTACTAAAGTTTATTGTAGTGATTTTGTCTTGTAGTTTTAATGTATGATATTATTGGGACGTTAAGTTGAAATTGTCGTACTATGTATAGTACACAAGTTATAAATTTATGAAAATCTATTTTCATGTTTTTTATTTCTATTTTAGTTAAAATTCTTTGACGGCCTCGATGGCGTAGTAGTGAGTGTAACCGACTGCCACGCCTGAGGTCGCGGGCTCTATCACAAGTCAAACATTTGTGTGCAGGAACATTGATGTTTATCTTGCTCTGGGTGTTTCTATGTATAATATGTATGTAATTACAAAAAAAAAGTATATATGTATGTTTATCCATTGTCTAGTACCCATAGTACAAGCTCTGCTTAGTTTGGGCTAGATGGTGTTGTGTGTATGTTATTATAGGTCTTTCTAATTCAATTGATATTCGATCGTAATTATCAGCAATATGAAAATTAATCAATAAACCTTATGGATTTATTTTGTGATTTTAATAGTTACCCTCTCTACCAACTAAACACCGTTGATCCACATCCACTACTTATACGAATATTATGTTATTTTTAGCTAGAGGCCGCGGCTTTGTGTGCTAGAATTATTATTGTTATTCTAATCCTCTTTGTGTAAGAAGGGTTAGACCAACTTTTCTTTAGATACAAGCTAAGATTACGTGTGAATATAGAGGCTTGATTCACTAGTATACTCTTCAGCTTGCGTTCCTGTATGAGTTAGTAGTTGTATTGCTACTTGAAGGATGGAGGAGAGTAAGTAAGATTATTTGTACGTATTTATATATTAATACTAGCTTTTGCCCGCGGCTTCGCTCGCGTTAATTTAAAATATGATAATCAATTCGGGTTGCACTCTGCTTATAATAATATTTTCATACTTCTAAATCCAGAAATGAGAAAATTTCCATACAAACGTTCCCCTCCCATTTTACCTTTTTAGGGGGAGTTTTGTCCATTTTACCTACACAGGCCATTTTCAATTATAATCAATAACTTGTATACCTATTTTTATACTTATAAGTCCAGAAATGAGCAAATTCCATATAAACTTCACCCCCCTATTTCACCCCTTTAGGGATGGAATTTCAAAAAATCCTTTCTTAGTACACCCCTACAAATTAAAACACACATGCTCTCCAAATTTCAAGTTCCTACGACCAGCGGTTTAGGCTGTGCGTTGTCTCTAAGTCAGTCAGGACATCTTCCTTTATATAATAATATTCTATCACATACACACAACACCATCTAGCCCAAACTAAGCAGAGCTTGTACTATGAGTACTAGACAATGGATAAACATAATTACATATATACTTTTTTTTTTGTAAATACGTACATATTATACATAGAAACACCCAGGCCAAGACAAACATCCATGCTCATGCACACAAATGTTTGACTTGTGCGGGAATCGAACCCGCGACCTTAGGCGTGGCAGTCGGTTACACTAACCACTACGCCATCGAGGCCGTCTATAATATTCACTATTTGTGTAAAGTATCGAATATTAATAATATTCACTATTTGTGTAAAGTATAAGGGCTTACAAGTATAAGTGATATTAAAGTGGATGAAGCAAGAGAGAATTTCTAGAATCTTTTGTGTTGAAACCTAACATCCTGGGATGAACACCAGATTCTGAGGTGGGCACGGCCAATCTGGACCCTTCTTGTATATGTAATAAAAACAGATGTTATTATATTTAAGTAAATATATAATTATAGGTTTCGGTTACACTTTGAACATAAAATTCAATAAAACATAAAACAATAGAAAGAAGGCCTCACCTAAATGCAGCGTCAAGTTGACCTGGTTGGGGTACTGGATGCCCTCCTTCATGGTCTCTGACTGCCACCAGGTCTGGTTGTCCTGCTCGTAGTGAAGGTCAGTCAGGTAGTAGCTGGAGAACTGGCCTGGTTGGCAGCTGTCGCATGACCTGGTTGAACGAAAATGTGTGTATCATTCTTCTGTACGTGTGCATGTCACTGATCGCCTAAACGGCTACACCGAATTTGATGATATTTTTATATGTGATTTGATAAGTGCTGAAATCACCCGGTTTAGATTCACAATTGAACCCGGTAGGTGTGGCTGCGATTGGGTTCGTGCAGAACAACATATGTTAGATCCGCTATAGATTATAAAATCAAGGTATGAAATAGGCCCACGCTGCACAATATGGGCCTGTATGTGTTATATGCAGGGGTTGGAATAGGTAGAGTTTTTAAGTACCAAATGAATGAATAAATTATGTGGACGATGAACCTTTAGCTTCCACCAGTGTTTCTAATATAGTTGAAATAGATTCTGATTGATTTGTTGTTATTTCATTTCATTTCATTGATTTGTAGATACTGTTTAATAAAAAAATATATACTTGGACTCAAGTTTGTTTCATTTTTCTATCTCTCTACTCTCTTTACACATAAAATAGAAAATAATTAAACTTTATCAAGCCGCCAGGCGGCGAGTACTACAATTCCGTCAAGCGCCATTTGCCGGCGTGTTACGTGTAACGTTATTTAGTTTTTGTGTAACACAGGAATAAAGAGTTTTATAAGACAATAATATTTGTTATAACCAGAAGATGTTAAGATTTCGTAGGTAGTTTTACGTCATTTGGTACTTAAAAACTCTACCTATTCCGACCTCTGGTTATACCTATGTATATGACCCCTGGTTATACCTGGTATGTACCTATGTACGAGAAGCTAAAGGAGAAATATATATATATGCTTTTATGTATTATGGTAAGCTAAATTAATGTTTGAATCAAACGTGTTGTTGCAGTCAACGCATGGCTCTGAGTGCCTAGTGCGAGTGTGTTTTATGTTAAGACTGCGCTAAGCGTAAGACAGATAATGACAGAGCTAATCCGCGCGCGGCCGCCATATTAAAATTGTATGGAGGGTTTCAAATGCTTTTTTGATAAATATGTATCTTTATTGTCAACCAATAACATAAATATTTGGGACGGACAAATTATAGTATAACTATTTATGTTTCGTTTAAGCTGTAAAATAGGATAGATTTCTACTGTTATAAATTATAATCTAAAAATCACGTAACACGAGCTTACTTTTGCATTTTGCAAATTTACGTAATTTTGTAGGCGAGAATATTAATTTATTTTAAGTTTTTTACACGGACCAGGTAATTGTAAACACTTTCATTGTTATGTTATATGTATATTTTATATTTGTATTAAACAAAAAGTGTTAATTTTATTCACTTAACTGTGACCTGCCTGTTTTGGCACATTTCGCTCGACGCAGTCTTAACGCAATCGACACGTTTATGAAGTTTGGCGTTTCGATTTGCCCGTTCCAAGATGTTCACCAATCAGAGAACCAAACGCAGTACACGTTTTCATCGTGTTAACGTAAAAGCAACGTGCAGTAGGCACCCAGATTATGTAAGTTAGAGACATGCACTCTAATACGTGTATAACAAATTGAATTTTATTACATTACATATATACATACATACATAGATTCACGCCTGTTTCCCAGAGGGGTAGGCAGAGACTACGGATTTCCATTTGCTACGATCCTGACACACTTCTCTGGCTTCATTCACATTCATCACATTCCTCATACACGCCCGTCGGTTCAAGGAGCTCTTAACCTGGCCTTTACATATATACATACTCAATAATGTGCGTATAGGAATTACAAATATGTATGTCTGCTAGGCGAATAATAACTATTGTATTGATTCAAAATCAATAATACGTGCGTTCGTTTATTTTCTTGCGTTGAATTTAACCAACCATCTATCTGATCTAATAAATTTGTGATGCTGTGTATGGCAGGGCAGTGATAGAGGAGACGCTTATGAAAAATATTGCTTAATTTATGTACATCTTAATTTTGATGTTGTACAAGATCTATGTATAAAATTTATCGCTTTTAAATTTAAATAGTTATTATTTATCACTACCTACATATTATAAAAGAAAGTCCCCGCCGCGTCTGTCTGTTCGCAATAAACTCAATAACTACGAAACGGATTTTCATGCAGTTTTCACCAATAGACAGATGAGGTTTAGGTGTATAATTTGTTAAGATTTGTACTACCCGTGCGAAACCGGGGTGGATCGCTAGTAGTATGTAAAAATACAAACGCTGAGGTATGTATTCTTTATTATTAGTTACAAATCGTACTACCATATTATATGTAATTTGTTTTTTAATAGTTTTGTTTAGTTCTGGCACAGATATCTAAACCTGAAACAACTATAATTCGTGACGTCACCGGTACTACTAATTAGTCTTCAGACATTAATCATAGTCACTCTTACATACTTCTCATAAATTTTCTTTTCATATCTTATGACGTAACACCAGCTACCAGTAGATCTGATAGTAAATACAACAACTCAAGTTCATGACTCAGTCTAGCTCAAATAACTTAAAAGACTCGAAAGGACTCAAAAGACTCAAAGGACTCAAAGGACTCGGACTCATGTGAATGTACTTAGGTACTACGCACAGAACATTGTACTACAGTAAGTAATTGACAGATTGTAACAGTTTGAAACAATATAAATGAACTACTTGTATTGCCTGCTATATATTTACAAATACCTATAATATGTTTAAGTATATACATTTAGTTATAATGCATGCCAGAGTATAAATAATAGTTTGTAAGAGAATGTATAAATCTCATACAAGTAAACAGTAGTTCTTTTGAGAAATAAATATCTTTAAACCCAAATACACAAGACATACAGAAGGTCGGCCTCAGCACACGTCGGTCAAACCTCTCATGCTAATTACAGCATTTGACTGACGTGATCCAAATTCACTGTATACTAGTGATACGCATACATCCATTCGAATGGTTTGCGAATGCAGTTGTGCACAACTTGATATTTACTTGGCATTGTCTTGTTCACAACTAAAACAACGCACATTGTTATGTATAGTGTTGTCATTTTGTCGATACATTCGAATACATTTTATATTAAGTACTACAGTAAGCATGTGTCTGTGTGTCATATTGAACTGGTTGTTTTTATTACCTGGTAGAAGTACCGGCAGAGGTCTGGATGCAGTAGATCTTCATGCCGTTGTCTCCGCATGTGTTCGTTGCCTCCATCTGCACCATAAAAGCCGCGTTCTCGAACTCTGGTATACATCTCTGTAGACATAAAGACTTGGTTCAACGCCTTCGTTATATTAGCATGGACTAGCCAAAATAATACCATATATAATTGAATAGTTGACATTTAGTTAAAAACAGCACACAAGCGTCTAATGATTGAAATTAATCATTTAATGTAGCCTAAATCTTTCGACTTAATGTTCAAAAATTGTCCTGACTACGATATTTTGAAATCAATATTTCAAAATATCGTTATGCATGCTATTTACGCTGTTCTCTTGGCTATGTAAAGCCTTCAAATGCCGTTATACATATAATTATTTTGCATTATATTGATTACTAATTTTAATAGTAAAACAATTTAATGGGGTCCTATTGACGCTCACTCATCTGAGAACATTATTGAGTAGGTACTGTCTGTTTGTGCCGGCTAATCTCTGAAACGGCTAGACCGATTTTGACGAGACTTTCACTGGCAGATAGCTGATGTTATAAGGAGTATCTTAGGCCACTTTTATTTTAAAAATAGGGTGCCGTAAGTATAAAACTCCACGCGGACGAAGTCGCGGGTAACAGCTAGTAATTAATTTGAACTGCACCGAATTGTGTGTAGCATACACACACATTAACACAACAAATATATTAAATAAACTACAACAGATAATTTTGTTTTATTTAGTATCGCATTACTCATTATTGTGCATTCCTACTACAAGCTAACGCGTTCATATCGCACCTATTCACTGTCTCCCTTTAACACATAAAATTGTCTATCCCGCATAGCGAACTGTAAACCTAGGTTTGGTGGTAGAGGGTTCTCGCTACTCGTAAAAAGTAGGATTTGGTTGTTGAAAAGGACTTAACACAAAACACATGTGTACCTATTAGATAATTATTTATTGAAATATTGATTTAAGTAAGTACGAGTATGTAGTTGTGTAACGGTCCTCCAATTGGTTGCTTTTTTGTTTGATTGTTAACAAATTTCTCCGCAATGGAGACAATACCCTTGTGAAGGAACAGTAACGTTTAAAAAACATTATTTTGATTTGACAAATTATACTGGTTTATACTGTTTCTACTAGTACTACAATTTATACTGGTCAACGATAACAGTAATAGAAACGAATACACATAATTAAATGTGTGTATCTGGTGCACAATTTATTTTTCATACCCTTTGGTATGGCCGATATATTCAATCACTTTTGAGCGGACTGGGCTACAGTAATAATAATATAATAAGGGTAGTATTTAACTGCATATCAAAAAACACTAATTGCGCAGCAAAAAAAGCTAATTGATCAGCAACTCATGGCCAGTAAACTTTAAAGAGATCAAACTAAGTCGACTGAGCCCTGCGTGGGTTTAAAAAAAGGAACCTAACATAACCTAACACTTTCGAGACGAAATGCAGTGGTTTGAGGCGTATAGATGCTCGTTATGCTGTGCAATATTTGCTGATCAATTTGTATTTTTGCTGATCATTATATTTAACCCCATATAATAATGTTAATTTAATGACAGAAAATATTATACATCCTTACACTACATCTTACATCAATGGTATTTAAGCACTCCTGCTTGTTTTCTTAAATTAATTGTGAAATCTATGTTAATTTATAGTATATAAAAACAAATCAAGTTCAAAAAGATGATATTTAACACTGCCTGAACTAGGTGAACCTGTGTTTCAGGACATCACTTAACAAATTGTATTACACTTGCGCATTATTAATAACAAATGTATACAGTCCAAAGTACATATCTACGATTAAAAGTGTTTAGGAAATAATATACAACTTTAGAATACATTGTAGCAAAATATTGCAAAAACATAATTGACCGTTTAGAAGCCATTTTATAAATGTAAAATGTTTGTTACGCAACCACACGTAAACCATTAAACGGATCCGGATAAGATTTAGTACACAGATAGATCAAATAAGTTATGTATTACACATAAAATAATAATATATATCCCAGTTTCTACACGAGTGAGATTAACGCGAGCGTCGCCGCGGGTAGAAATTACTAACAGTTCATAAACAAAAATCTTCCATAATAGGATTTAATAGGTCATTAAACGCGTTGTCGTATTGTAAATAAAAGAAATGCAACAAGGCACCGGCACATCGCATCACATGGCACACGAAGCCGAAATAGTGTCGCTATATTTAGTACAGACTCATAGGGCATTCACCTCGTACCTTCCCCTTACATCACTATATACATTACATTATTTCGCGCAATACACCACATTTTACTTATAAACTGTAGTAACCAGCATCTCAAACAGTAAGGAATAAAAATAGCTTTGTTATTTAATACAGCATCATTAAGCTTATTTGAAAATGTTCAACTGTTATCCAAAGTGCTGTGTACAAAGTTCTGCGCACAGTACTTTAATAAATTGTAAAAATATGTATAATATAATAATTTAACGAATTTTGAAAATATATTATGGTGTTTCTATAGCTTAGATCGCAGCTAGCGTGTATGCGAAAAAATTTAGTATTAGAAACACAGAAAACACACATTTACGATTGCTGTTGGCACATTTGGTTGGCACACAGGATTATACAAACAGATGTATAGAAGCATAAAAAGATTGCTAATTGTCTTTGCATGCGATATAACATAGCAGCAGGCATTCATTTTGATATAGACGCACATTTTGATTTATTATACGTATAGATGAAAGTAATCAATAAAGCGCGAATAACGAATAGAAAACTGGAATAAAATGAAAAGGAAAAACGAATGGTAACGCAATACTTTTCAAGGGTCAAAAGAATGATGTCGATGCAATATGGACAGCTGTTTTGATGGTGCTGTCCAAGTTAAAATTTGTCGCTTAAGTTTTGAGCCGGTTCTGATGTGCCGGGTTCGATTCGAGTCAGACGACGTTAATGAACGTTTCCTTAAGAGAGAACAGGCATCAACAGGTCTATAGAAAAGGTTTTTAACAGGTCTTTTGCTGCCACGTTAAAGCCGAATTTGCGAATGAGATGACTCCAGGTCGAGTGATTACATCTATGTAAAATTTACACAATCATCATCTCCGTCTCCAAAAAGGCTATTGGCTATGGCTGTATGTATTTATAATTGTTTATATATTTAGTATCCTAAAATTTGTTTTATGACGTGTAAAAACAATAATATAACAGCGCGATATTTTGATTAAATAGATAGTTTCAAATCAAATCCTTGTAAATAAATTATGATACATAAATGCAACATAGGGACATGGCAGAGATTGACATAGGTTATACCTCTCTCTAGTATATTATGCAGGGTGGCAACGGAGGAACACCTTTAGAAGGGCGAAACGTTTGCAAATTGCCACTTAAGAGCACTTTATGATCAGATCTGGTATTATTACTACATATACGGTTCTTACGAATTAAGAGATCAAACGATCTAAAAATATACACGACACTGGCAAATCCCTCGACTAAAAGTTATAAACATTTGGTTGACGGATCGGCTTATAAGCTTACTCGGTATTTTGTTGAGGATTAGAGAAATTATTAGATGACTGCTGCTTGTACTGGCAAGTGAAAAATATGAATGCAGAATAGATTTTCATTTTTTTATTCTGCTAGTTAGCAAACAAGCGTACGACCAGGCTGATGGCAGGCAGTTACCGTTAGCTCATGGACGTTTTGAGGTTATTAGTTTAAAACTATATAAATTATAATGCCTGTATCGCGGGCGACTTAACAAACAATCAAACAACGGACACAATGTACACTTACACTGGGAAAAGCCATTGGTGGAGTACACAAATTTTTGTCTGATCTGTGATTAAAATGCACAATACTCGGCAAAGTACCGACCACTTAAATCACAAACAAATATGCCACCCATGTCGCCAACGGGTATACCTTGTGTGCTACTAGCGCAAGGTTTAAAGACTGCTGGCAGCATAGCGAACTTAAGGACTCTGGCAATCTCTGCATATTAGACGATCCTAATACCAGTGATCTATACTGGTTTTAGATGAAATCATAAAAGCCCTCTATGTGTCCGCTTCAGTGGTTGATAAAGCCTAGTTGAAGAAGGATATTAGCAATAAGTAAAAAGTGATGAAAATTAATACAACGAAAGAGATATGTAAGATTCCGGATATGTTCCTAGTCTCTGCCTACCTCTCTGGAACCTGTGGATTAGTACCTATACCTATGTAAATGACAAGATGTCTAAAACATTTCGTCGCGGTATCTACGGCCCAAATTAAATCAGGATTGAAAGTTGTAATCCTTGTTTTACTTAGTGTTGCATGTTATTCGTTACACTAAGGTCAGTAGTTCCTAATTAATCTTTTCGGAATACAGCTTACGAGAAAGAGCTCAATGTTAGGTATCTCTGAGGATATATAAAATACCTTATTTTATGCTTTTATTTTAGTTTAAACATAAGACTAAATATAGGAACTGTAATGACTTATCAAGAGCATTTCGTTCTCAAGAGATAATCAGTGGTGCAAGAGACTTAACAAACATTCAGTACACACATATGTAAGTACATAATTATATTCAGAACAACTATTTGTGAGTCACACAAAATGTCCCTTTTCTAGTTATAATTCAATAATAATACATGTTATTCAATAAAATATAAACTTCGTTACAAAATGTATTATAGGCTACTAATTACTATTTAATCTAAAGGAAAAACATTTACAATTTAAATATTTGACTCAAAATCTTATTTATGCAGTCTTTTTTTTGCATGGTATGTCTGAACTAAGTCAGAAACCTGTGTTTCTAATATAACATTTTTATTCTACTGTTAATACAGTAAGGGTCTACCAAAAACATTTATACATGTACTTACTGCAAACATATACAATTAAAATTGATTTAAACTATGATAATTATAAATGCTTTTGTCCGTGGGTAAAAAAAGTAATGTATGTTGTTTAAGTACAGTGTGCAGGATAAATAGTTGACGAACAGTTAAACCGTTAGTGATTCATGGTTAGTGATCTGGTATAGTTTATAGGTATGTAAAAGGGCGAAATGTGGCTACTTTTAAGATTGTCGGCTATCTTATCTTATCTTATGTGGGGGCCAGTCAGTGCAGACCAGCGACACTTCGACCCAGTGGAATCTTTTGTGTCGACACTCTCTCAATAACGACTGCCATAGATGTTCATGGCAGCCGGGACCAACGACTTAACGGGCTCTCCGAGGCACGGAACAGGCGATAATTATCAATCAATACGCACATAATTTCGAAAATTCATATAACTTCCGAAAGTTAGAGGTGCGGGTCGTGGGTTCGAACCCGAGACCCTCTGCATTGCAGTCTGTTGGTCTCCCCACTGAGCTATCGCTGCTCTTGACGGCTACCTTTGTGCACGTTCTAATGGCAATAAAAATTATTGTTTTCGATGATCCACTCCACACTGTTACGCCGTTATCAGACTCCTAACATTCAATCCCAGTCTGGTGGCTAAGGCGATCATTAAAACTACTATGCCATTAACGCAGCTAAGACAATATGCCGCCAAGATAATGTGCAGGGTAGACACTGGACTCCCCTGCTCAAGTCTCAGAATGCGGACAGTGAATTAATAGACAGGCGACGAAAGAAAATTTGTAGAGTCAAGTAGCGCGTAGCTTATCTTACAAATGGGATGATATATCGTCTTAGTATCGGCCTGTCATAACCTTCAACTTGGTAGATCTATACAAGTGGCATGCTGATTACAGCACACCATCTGCCTACCCCTCTGGGAAACAGGCGGGAATCTATGTACGTATGTATCTGCTTAAGAAGTCATATAGCACGTGCTAGTAACTTTACACGACGCCCACACACTTATGCACGAGACTATAAAATTGTAGTCTATAATTACTTCTATACATACATAATTACAATAACAATGTAGTCTAGTATTAAACAGATTCCGAATGTCCAAAGCCCTCTTTAGAGCTATTGTCAGCACGTAACGACTTCAACCTATTTACGAACAGTACCTAGTCATTATTCATAGCTTTCATACAAAGTTATTGGCCATAACCAAGCCGTATGTACGTATTAACTAGCTGAATATATTCCCGGTCACAAGTCGATTGCGGTATCGCATCGGCATCATACAAGCCGACCGTATTTATTTATTTTTAACCGACTTCAAAAAAAGGAGGAGGTTCTCCATTCGAATGTTTTTTTTTTTATGTTTTTGACCTCATAACTTTCGACTGGGTGAACCGATTCTGATGTTTCTTTTTTTATTTTAAAACTGGTGCTTCCCGTGTGGTCCCATTTAATTTTGATCAAGATTTGACCATTCGTTTTCGAGTTATCCTTAATAAAGCGTATTTGGCTACATTGATGATGTTCTAATTTTTGACAAGATTCAATAAAAACCGAGAAATAAACAAAATTTTAACAAAAAAGAAAACCGACTTCATAAAGAATATTCTAAAACTTAAAATGCACTAAAAAGTTAATAAGTAATTGCATATTCTTGTGAATAATTAAATTATTATTAGCTATAACCTTCCTCGATAAATAGGTTATCCAACACTAAAAGAATTTTTCAAATCGAACAAACAAACAAACTCTTCAGCCTTATAATATTAGTATAGATTTTATTATATCAATAGGTATTTGATTATTTTCATGTATTCTATTAAAAAGTATTTATTTAACCTGATTTGTGTGTACCATTGAAACAAGAGTGACTTGGACGGAGTGTGACGGCAGACGCATAACAATGTATAAAGTGGGAATGAGAGGAGACAATACAGTGCGTTGTGTAACACCTCCTACAAGCGCCCTACTGGAGGTGTTAACAAAAATAAGACTACTAGTCATTGATGCCAATTCTGTTGTCACAAAATTCTCTAAGCTTAACTAAAAATCACTAAAATTTAGTTTAGTCCTCTCAAATGACATTTCGTATTCTGAAATCGTTAAAAGAGACTGGACTAAAAAAAAATTTGTGATTTTTAGTTAAGTTTAGAGAATTTTGTGACAACAGAATTGGTACCAATGTCAACCTACATTACTGCACGGATGGCTTAGTGGTTTAAGTGGCATTGCGCCAACTGTTGTGGGTTCGAATACCACACGGGAAAAAACGTTGTGTGATCTACAAATGGTTGTACCGAGTCTAGGTGTTCTTTGTGTCCGGTGTCTGAATGTTTGTAACGAACCTACCCGCTAAACAGGACTTATTCCTAGAGCGTGAGTAGCCTTTTATAAAAAATACATCCTTAAAGTGAACACAAGGCCTTAAATACATAACAAGTATGAATGTATTTTACTCTTACAGGCGCTGCGAGTACAAGAGGTCTAAAAGCTTTACCCCCGGTTTATGAATTGTTAAAATTAGCAAATCTCAACTAAGTATTCTCAAATGTTATTAACAGAAACAAATTTCATCAAATCACTATTAACTTAAATCAAATCAAATCAAATCAAATCAGTTTATTTGCATAAAACAGGTTTACATAGTTGGTACATAAATTGAAATATAAGTTCGCTGATTTATAACAATTATAACCTAAACAGGTGTGCAAATTTCGAGGAAAAAATAATTATCTACTAACATGCCTCAGATTGTTACAAATTATCAGATATTAGGGAGTTAAATGTCAAAGAGCTACTAATAATATAATAAGTTAAAGTCAAATGTCAAATGGGAAATAAAATGTCATAGGTACAATTACAATATAGATTTGTGCTACATTTTGTCTGATAAAAAGTCAGAAACATTATAATAACATTTTTCAATTAATAGCTTTTTTAATATTATTTTAAATATATTTACATTTGCATCCTTAATATTTTTCGGTAAATGATTATATATTTTTGGAGCCATGGCGAAGACCCTTAAGTACGTGATGTTCAAATATCAACTCAAATTTTATTACATTTTAAGGAAACTTTAAATAGAGAGAAAGAAATGTTTAAATTATACTTAAGTAGAGTTTGTCGTTGAGTCGTTCTCAACAATTCAGAAACCAGGGGTTAATCAAACTTTTCTCTAAATAAAAAAGTCGTCATGAGAAGTAATTTGCGCTATATTTATTGGTCTACTCACAACTTACATCAATGACAGATAAGAACAAGCAGCATGCATTCATAACAATTCATATACATATATAGAAATATAGGTACCTACGTAGAAATTAATGATCTTTATCTCAATTATAGCCTCGAATACCACTGGATCGTTAAGCCCAAATTTATAGGTTATGTTCAACTAATTGCTAGAATAATTTTAGAAAGTATTTCGAGCTATTGATGTAAATCCATCACATGTAAAGATACTGATTACTATTAAAAACATGACGCATTCGAAGTCTAGCGTAACAGCTTGTTGTAAAATAAAATGGCGTATGTAGACTATTCGGCTGGTCAAATAAATATCAGTATATGGCTGTCAATCATTGAATAAATTTGAGCATTTTGGCTTAATAATAGTAATTAATCAGTAATTATTTAGTATGTACTAACGTACTTAAGTCATTCTTAATTCCACGGCGTTACGTCAGATGCGTTATATGGCGCTGAGCAGACGACTTACAATTTGACTAGGACTACATTAATTACTCAAATATAATTATATACTCGCGAGCAACCAAATCGACTCAACCTTTTACTGCGCACATATACACAAATTTTACAAAAACTACACTTGGTAATCTTGGTATTTATGACAACAATATGTCATTTGAAAGTTTTAAATTTAAGCTTTCGATGAGCATCAATACCCACCCTATAATAAAAAACAAGCCCTTATTTATTTCCGCAATTTAATTGGGTAAACTTGCCCCATAAGCTACCCACGACTTGCGCTACTTACCCCGCCATAAAACCCACCCAAAACCGGCTATCCTTATCAGTCGCTTATCACAAGTTGAACGGTACACATCTCTATAAATTGCATTCATTGCTTTTACGAAAATATGGATACCACACCTGAAGAAGCCGCTTAAGCTGTTGCCCTGTTGCAACAAGGGCTAAGTCAGCGAGCAGTCGCAGCCCGGCTTCACTTGAACCAGTCTGCTGTATTCAGAGTATACAGATGATTTCAAGAGACTGGTGCCTTCGATCGGAGACCAAGGATCAGCCGTCGCCGGTGCACTTCCGAAAGAGACAACCGTTTCATAGTCTCAAACTCGTTGCACAATCGGCATCTAAAGGGTGTTGATGTGCAGCAAGAACTGAGACGTGTATGAGGGGTGGCTGTCAGCGAGTGGACATCCCCTCTCTCTCTACTAGTCCAGTTTATGATATAGCGTTCCACTACACCAACCGTCAGGTTATATTAGGTGGAGCCGCTGTACCTTCCAGTGCCCGAGAGCACCTTCCGGGACCAGTAGTGTAAAGGTGATATAAATATGACTACAACATTGTCCCTATCATACGAAAAACGTGGCGAATAATATTGGAGACCTATTTCGAACGATCGCTCAAGGCTTCATATGATATCGTTGAAGTAGTGTCATTTCTAGCGACTCACCCACCATTCAAGGCAGGCGTAGGCACACCGTCGTAGGTTTAGTCGGTAGGCCCTGGCACTGCCCATACTTCCTCGGGTGATCCTCCCCGCTGCCCTTTTTCCGCGGAGAGGGCTGAGTAAATGCATTCCCACAAAAAAGAAGTAATTGAAAAATGGCTGTAAATGACGAGGACTATGATGGTGCAAATAATATTGTTTTATTAAGCCTAAGATACAAATCTTATTCTATTCAAAATATGTGTAGTTACTTCTTGGACAAGCTATGTAAATATGGATAATAAAGTATTATTATGGAGTTGAGTTCTCATAGGAAGTGGTATACTTAAAATTCATGGCAATTCATCAATCGCCAATTATTATTTATCATATGATACTTAAAATATGATTCAAATTATTTACCTACTTATTATTCATATATGAGCTAAAAATTATTTAATTGAATGGATTAACTAATTAACAACTATCCTTTGCCCACTTTAATAAAAATATTCTTATAGTGTTAAATGGTGATGCCCGTAATAACAACAGTGGAACAAATAACAAGTCGGGCACCCATCCCATAGAAAGCTACAATAATAATGACACAATTAAGTACATACGTAGAGGAGAACGGATGCGATAAGTTTGTTCCGTTGGCTCTTGATAAAGGAACATTAGGCAGAGCAAACGAACTCATAACGTGAACCTACTGGAAGTGATAACCCCGTGATTATCTCCAAAATGTCGCCAGCAGCCATGTGAGCGTAACATTTTAATATCGCTTAGAAACAACCATTCTTATTTTTATTACAACTTGTAATTAATAGGTTTAATTACTTACGCAACACGGTTTATGGGAATGCTTCAAACTCGTCTGACATAGGAAGGGATAGTCTAACGATCAGCCGTAAGCTTAAGAGCAAATTAGTGACACGGTATCAACAAGTCAGTCAACATTTTCAGTAACATGATTTTAAGTCATCGTGACGAATGTTCCTGTTTTTTATTTTCAAACATAGTTATAGAGTTGAATACAAACGTAGCCGCGTACGTGAGCGATCACTATCGATTTTGAAAGCTTGCAACACTAGTCCTACAAAATCAGCCGATATGCTGCCAGCTCAAGAAATAGAAACTACTTTTTTTCTAGTGACTGCATAGCGCTTCCCTAAGGAACCTGGCACAGTTTCGAAGTACTGCAAGGCGTACATCCTCAGTCGAATTGCACAATATTAAGCGAAAAGTAATGTACTAACCCATTTCTATTTTTATTTACGTCGCCGCGATGTCTGGCTTATGGTAGTAATGTCCTATGTCAAATACATCTGTTCGTCTTTGTGACTGGTATGTAGTATTTAGATGCGTTTGGGACTAACACTGGATGTACCAGTACATAGCATGTAAAATAACCACTGCAACGACTTGTTTTAAAGTAACAAGTTTAAAACTTCTACTATTAATATAAAGCGTCACATTGTTGTATGTCTGTTCATCACAATATATCCACCTTGGTATAATCAAGGTAGGTAGACCTTAAGTTGTTGTCGAATACATTAGGCTACGTTAAATCCCATCGAGGAATATCATTGTCAAGTGGCGAAGTTTTCTTAACTAAATGGTTTTCTAGCTGGCGGCTGCGAACCGCGGCTTTCAAGCTCACTTATAAACGTCATCCCTTGATAACACTGACTGGCATTAGTACCTATACCTACCTACGACGTAAGTGTTTGGTAAAGTAGGCTTGGAGTCCGGTTACATAGATTAAAGCCCCTGATAATCCTTATGTAAGTTAGCACTTTGTTGAGTGTACTATATATAACTACAATAAGTGTTAAAAATTGGATCACCGAATTTAATAAAAAGGAACGCAAGATAACAAGCAAACCTTTTATTAATATATTTATCATTAACCGTTTATCAATAGACATTGCTATGAATGACCTTTGCCGTCAGCTAATAAGATAAAAATGGTTAAGAAACCATCGGCCTAACTATACCTAGATAAATAGTATATCCGTTCCATTCATTTGGTTTTATAAATATGGTGACCGGCATGGTGACTTAATTAAATTTCTTCGAAACTTTACAAGGAAAGGTTTGTTTATGGACTACACAACGTATCTCTGTTCATTCTTAGAATAGCCCGTGCTGTGTAGGAATTAAAGAAAGGAATATCATACTAAACTTCTAGTAGAGTTGACATTTAATTTTGTTAGTAAATAATAAAAGGAAGAACGTTCAGTTTTTAATAATACAAATTCATTTACATGACTTTAAACCATGCCTAACAGCTACTGATCAATATAACATGTGTGTTTAGAGCCTGATTTAAATAAATAATCATCGATACATTCGATACAGAGCGACTTTTCTGACTGGCGCTCGTTAATTCCGTATAAAGCTTCGTAAACAATTACCGACTTGTATGTCGGCAGCACTTACTTTCTACACAATGCACTTAAAGTCTAACTCACGACTATACTTACACTTATCCCTTGTAAATTAAAACAACTTTTTTAACCCATATTACAAACTAAGTACAGTTAACTCATTCGAAAGCCAAACAAAACAAACTTAAATAAAAAATAGTTATAACTTTAAGCTCAACTTACTTGCGGTACTCCATCACTATTGTAACATGATGCTAGTTGTTTTGATCCAATCCTGGGTGTGTGGTAGTAATCCTGTGCGTTTACAGACAATAATATACATGTAAATGTGATAAAATGTGTGTGAAGCGGCGCCATTTTGAAACGCGCGACGCGACGTTGGCTCGCGCGCTTCGAGCAAGCACTGACGCGCGCTGGTTAGTGGTTTCACAACACTCGGCCAAAGAGCAAGCTACGCTCTATAGAGTAGATGAGACTGCCTCTGTGAGGGAAAAGCTCCTATTTGGTTTTGTACCTGTTTATTGCATATATTTTAAAACATTGTATTATCTGCTTTTAGAACCAACAGTAATTTTAAGAGCGCAGTAATTAAAATTTATTGTATTATTGGTTTATAAATTGATATTTATTTATTTCAATTTATTATATTACTAAGATACCTAGTGAAATGGTGAATTCAAGTATACAGGTTGTCCGGTAATAAATGGATAACCTTGAAATGTCTTATAGTAGAACTGATAGCCATTCAAAAAAAAAAAAAGGGGGAATTAAAAATGTGCAATAACTAGTCATAATTTTGACTGTCTATTAGCATAATTAGTGTTTAATAATAAAACAACAAAAAACCGATGCAATTCATTCATTTATGGTCGTAGTGTACAAGAAAGTTAAATATGGAATTTAAAAAAAATCATTTCAGGTAGCAGTTAGGATAGATTGTTTTTATATTTTTTTATGAACGACCATCAGTTCTACTATAAGACATTTCAAGGTTATCCATTAATTATATTACCGGACACTCTGTATACATTATTAGCAAGAAGATATTACAAGATTCTCGTAGTTTTCATACATATATATTATGGTAGCAGTTTATATTATTTCAAATACTATATTTTAAATACTTGTATTTTGTTCATCGTTATTATACTTACATCGTTTCATAACACGGATACTTGAAACGACACCGAGCGTTATAATTGCTATAACACCAATTTTTCATTAAAGGTTTTCAAACTAACTCTACTTTCATGTCTACAAATCCTTTAATCTATGCAGTCTGAGCAGACGCAGAGAACGTGGCCCCATGGCCCATACCGACAGTTTTTTGTGAATAAACCTGAAAAGGTTTGGCTTTTGTTTCTGTTAGAATGCCAACATGTGCGGTCATTCGAGGAAAGAATCGGCGCGGCGAGCCGTGCAAAGGTCCTAACCATTATATTCTACAAAATGTAGGCAGAAACTTGCGTTTTAAACACATATTGAATATAATATGTAATACTCTTGTGAGATAAGTAGAGAATAGCCTAAACATGGAAGTAAGTACCTACGTTTAAATCTTATTTTTTACAATGACTATGTATCAGACACTAAAATGCGCTTAGCAACTATCTGATGATTATTATCTGCCTTTCATGAATTTTCTGATAGATACAATTGTGAACGGCGCCTTTGTTTTAAAATGGCGTTGTTGTTAAGATTTATATCCTTGCCTAATTATACATTGGTAAAATAATTTACTAATAATCTTTTGAGAATATACCAACCAGAGAATTAACACGTCAACGAGCTAATTAAAATGTTGTGTTTGATATCTACTAATCTTACTGATGAACTCTTACGTTTACGCGAAACTCTTACGTTTACAAATTGAACTACTATACACATATTTAAGCGCTGAATAATCAGTGTAATTTTCAATTTGTACCAGGTGCAACATAATATTTTAATGTTTCTAATTAATTATAAAAATGGTCATTTTTACAAGGTGTTCCACTGCTGGACACGAGTCTCTTTTCTGTATGTGGAAGCTAAGATTTATATTTCAGACTGCCGCTTGGCTTGACTGCTGCTCCGAAGTAAGTACTTAATTTAAAAACTCACATAAAAATATTTTGAATATAGTTTCAGGAAAACATACATTGTTTTAACGTAATAACCTACAAACTAAGTAATGCTTTTCTATCAAGAAATTCTCAATCATAAATTGAAGTCTATAAATGTGTTCAGTACAAACACGGGGCCACTTCATCCTCTTATAATCAGGCACCCAAACATAACTGGCGGACGGATATGACGTTATGATTAATATATAGCCTAATATTCTTCTTAATCGTCGCTAGGCTTGTTCAATAGCTACTCCATAATTAAGTATATTTTATATTTTAATTATTATATAGCCAGTAACTACTTTAATAATAAATGTATTTGTCTCTGCGTGGTAATTTTGTAATATAAAATATATTTTATAAACGTTGTGGCATGTTATCGAGTTATAATAGTCCCTGACAGATGATGTGGATCTGTAAACATGATGTGAACCTATAAATAGTGGAGCTGATGACGCACTATAGATGATATTAATAATTGTATAGAAACTTTTCATAAATTATCGAAATACATTCTAGTAGTTGTATCATTCTTAACTTTATTCCTATTAAAATTGATAATTGAATATCGCATGATAAAGACCATACCATCGAATATCAAAGTAAATTCACACTATACGCATATCTGATGATAATAGGTAGTATACTATATCTATATCATATTATACTTTGTGCACAAATTGTCACATCCGACATTTAATTTATTCTATGCCGTTTCCCTAGTCTGTCTATTTCATTTAAAACACATGAATAGACTTCGATGTTTAGCGTAGCGGCTACATTAGGTCATTCATCTTGTTATCTCTTTCTTACAAATAGCGCTGTTTCACTCGCGCCGAGGCTTAACTACAGCAAAACGATTGGTTCGGACGAAAAACTTAATTTATGCAAACAAAATTAAACCATTTAAAAAGAAATATTTTATGGTTGATAAATATGTTATATATTTAATATGTTTTGTTTATAACATGTGTTGCTGTTATTTGACTTACGAATATTTTAAATATACTTATTCTGTTAAGCTGTACTGTTTTATATAGACAATCTAGACCATATTTACAGTCAAAGATTTAGAACTAACTTTTAACCATAAACAAAAGTTTGTTTATTTTCTTAGAATGTAGCAATGAAACATGATTGTTTATTGATTTAAGATGAAAATTAAATAATAGAGTGATTCCATTAAAACGCCGGCGCCGGGCCGCGCATATTTTGCGAGTGTCACAGAAATAGGTCATTGACTCATCGTTGATTGTAATGTTTATAGAAAGTTATTAAGTAGGCACGATAAAATTATATTCATGTAGGTAAGTATCTAATAAGATAACAGAGTTAAAGTTTTTTAATGTTTGTGGCTATTTCGATTTATCTTTAGCTTTTCTAATGGATGGCGTAAGCGCGCGCTCTTGTAATTGATTGCGAGTCTCCGGGTTTAATACCTGAGTCAGATAGAATTATTGATTGAGTAATACAACAGTATTACACTAAAAAGAACTCTAGAAAACCTTATAATCACGCCTGCTGCCCGGATGGAGATTTCATACGAAAGAGTTCTAAATATCCACGATTCAGGCTATTCTACACTGGCGCCGGTCAAAATGCTGTTGTTGTGTTACTGCTGAGTGCTGCTGCACGAAATCTTGGGTTCGAATTCCGGTTTGGCAAAATGTTTTTGAACTTTTTTTATCAATGAATTCTCAGTAGCAGCTCAGAGTACCATTTACTATGGTACAATGCCTTGTAGAGAGCAATTGGCTCCCTCCTTATAGCGTGGGAGCCATAAGCCATAGCTGGTCAAAGCTTTGCCTACTCCCTCGGGTACACACGCGTTTCTATGAATGTATATAATAATTATATAGGTAGAGTAACATATAGTCCAGTCACAGAAAGAATGTGAGTCCAGTAGAAGTGCAAGTTTTTTAAATGTGTGTATCTTTTATTTATTGAAGTGAAAACTTCTTTAGCGGCGTTGTGCCTTTTTTTTGTGATAAGTAAAAAATGTTAAACTCGCGTCAGGACACGTGACCTGATCGAAAATTCGAAAGACGCAGGGAGAATTGTCATGTTTGTGTACGATAGCGCAATAAATGAATATTGTATTTTACCACATAAATGATAGTACTTACTTTTATACTGATAATTAAATCAATTCGTGTGAACAAACTCACATTCGCATTTATAATATTAGTTAGGATTATACTTGATTCAGCTGATTATTTGGTTTTTTGACAGTAGGAATAAGTGAAATAATATTATATCAGTCCCTATTAAACTGTCCCACTGCAGGGCATGGGTCTCTTCTCAGTGTGATAAGGGTAAGGTCCTCCTGGCTGGCCCAGCGCGGGTTAAGACTACACATGTCTTCGAGAACAGTATAGAAAGCCCTATGACCTGCTAGTTTCGTCGCGATGTTTTTCTTCACCGCTAAAGCGAGCGATAGTTAAGGGAGGGGACAAACAGAAAGGACGTAAGACGAGGACGCGTCGCAGACGCGGCGGTAGTGCCTCTTCAATGAATTTTCATACAAAATGTATATAAAAGCGTCGCGACACAAAATAAACAAAAAAGACACGACGCGGACGAGACGCGTACACGACGGCGACGCTTCGACAACTGCGCCCTGTACGAAAACATGCAGAAGAGGCGAGGTGCAGACAAGACGCAGTAGATAGGGGTGCGCGGAGGGTTTTACCATGCCATACGTGATGTACCTTAATGTTTAACCCTTTGAATGTTTGCAAGTTGAACCAAAGCCGGAACATCCTCGTCTCTGAAGAAGACATGTTTTTGTCTAAAAAGCAAACGCCTAAATGCTAAATGTGAGAAACGCAGTGTGGTCTGTCTGATTTGTCTTCGCGTGCCGTCCGCGCCCTGTCTCTTTTATATAGGTACTTTAACCGCGACGCGTCTGTGCCTTGTCTGCAACGCGTCCTCGTCTTACGTCTTTTCTGTTTGTCCCGGCCCTAACGAATTAATACGCATATAACTTCGGGAAAATCAGAGCTGTGTGCATTGGGTTCAAAGACGAGAGACGTCTGCGTGGCAGTCCAACGGTCTCCCACTAGACTATCGCTGCTATGTACTCATAACCTGAGGCTAACTGTCACGAATTAGACATAATTATGTATTTTGGCAAATATTTTTTTTTATACAACTAAGGTGGCAAACAAGCATACGGCCGGCCCACCTGATGGTAAGTAGTCACCGTAGCCTATGGACACACGCAACACCAGAGGTACAGATCGCGCACTTTATGATGACTGGTCTGAACATTGCGCGAGTGGCGTCGCAGTTACAAGTTTTAGGTCTCTTTGGTGACAGGGGGCGGGGGGAGGGGGGTGGACGCGTCGTAGCGACTGTACATGCGCAACAATTCGGAGACGCTATGTTCAGTCCGGCCATCGTAGATTGCGCGACCTGTATCACTTACGCGTTGCCGACCCTTTAGGAAAGGAAGTGGGAAGGAGAAGGAGCGGGAAGGGGGCAAGAGGGTGATTGGACCTCCGGTACTCTCACTCACCAAATGAAACACAACAGTAGGAATACTGCTATTTCACGTCGATATTCTGTGAGATGGTAGTCCTTCCCAGGTCGAGCCGGCCCATTTATGCTGAAATCAGCGAGGCTCTACTACTCTGATAGTTTCAATTCTGAAAATAAAATGGCGGGTGTCGTTTCAAATTGTTTAAAACTACACGGATAGTGGTGTAGCGGTATATCTAATTCGTGCCCTTGAACTTGCCCCTGCACCGACTGTTACACGTTTATATTATACACATGAGATTTTGAGGGGATCCCCCTCTTGTTCTAGTTTATCTATACTAATATTATAAGGCTAAATAGTTTGTTTGCTTGAACGCGCTAATCTCAGAAACATCTGGTTCGATTTGAAAATTCTTTTAGTGTTGGATAGCCTATTTATCGAGGAAAGCTATAGGCTATATAAATCACGCTACGACCCCCGGAGGCGCCGCGGTGACGATAAACGCGGGTGAAACCGCGGGAACATCTAGTATTAGTATAGATGGATTTAACATACGTTGCAATTCTGTTCACGATTCAATAGTGATCTAATCTAACTGTCATTCATTAAAAACTTAAAAGAGCACTTCTAAATATATGAAACATACAGCGATAAGAGATTGTTACACATTTTTGTATGATTTATCGCGATGACTACTGACCCGTAAGCGTATTTAGGGACACAGTGATAACACTGTGATGTAAACTAGAACATTATAGTGATAATAAAGTTGTAGTACATTATAATACCTAGTATCTACAATATTTATTACAATGATTGCCAAAAACATCCATATCGCCTCTGATATTTATAACATCACTAGATTTTGTGAACATATTTCTACCACCTGGGTTCACTATTTTTTTGAAAGGTATCCTATGACCTTTCCTGTATCCGTTGCAACGTGTATGCAAAGTTTCATGATAATCGGTCAAGTAGTTACGTCGTGAAAGTGTAACAATCGAACAAACTCACATTCGCATTTATATTATTAGTTAGGATATCCTGTATGTACCTATGCATTACTCTCACATTTGGCTAGCTGTACTTTTACGTTATATGTAGTTTGAGCAGCGACAGCTCAGTGGGGAGACCAACAAACTGCAATGCAGAGGGTCTCGGGTTCGAACCCACGTCGCGCACCTCTGACTTTCAGAAGTTATATGACTTTTCAAAATTATGTGCGTATTAATTGACAATTATCGCCTGGTCCGTGCCTCGGAGAGCACGTTAAGCCGTCGGTCCCGGCTGCCATGAACATCTATAGCAGTCGTTATTGGGAAGTCAGTGCCCTCTAATATCCTGACACTGGTCTAGCTTTAGAGTATCGATAGCCTTCGGGTTGCGGAGGTCAGATGGTAGTCGCTCCGTGTAAAAACTGATATCCAGTCAAAGAACTTCGAGATGTAAAGTTAGTGTATAATTATTATTGTTCGACTGTACGCCAAGTTAAGAGCTCCTTGAACAGACGGGCGTGTATGAGGAATGTGATGAAAGTGAATGAAGCCAGAGAAGTGTGTCAGGATCGTAGCAAATGGAAATCCGTAGTCTCTGCCTACCCCTCTGGGAAACAGGCGTGAATCTATGTATGTATGTATGTATATATATATATACTTGTAATATTCATGTCACACATTCATACATTGTCACTTTTGTGAATGCTGAATGTTGATTACCGCACTCATGAAAATCAGATGTGGTGTTTGCCTTTATGTGTTTGTTACATTATTGTTATTGTTCGTGCTCCTTTTATTGTATATAATTAGTGTAAACAAATGTTGGTGAACCAAATAAATAAAATAAAATAAGCAGAAACTTCATATTTCAACCTCCATTACATAAAGTTTGAGTTATTTATTGCCCTTTTGCAAAACTATGGTAATTCATTTCTATGTAATCGTTTAACAACAGATTGTTTGCATATTTTTCAAAACAGCAAATAACAGCCAAATTGTAAGGACAATATTAGGTATGTATTTTGTGCCAGATGGCGGCCATATGCGAATGTTATACTAAACACAGCCCATTAAAAGCTGCCATTTTGTGTTAACTAGACGGTAATATTATATGTCGTCCTTTTATAAAATATACTCGAGTTCGCCCAGAGTTCGAAATACGGTCGTAATTAATTAAATTTATAAAAGAACTACATTTTGTCCGCGACTTTGCTGCGTTAATCTAGATTTTGTCAATAAATTTACTGTCAGAACAGTCCTTTTTCTGAATGCAATGTACCTTATAATTTTTACCCATGCCAACATGTATGCCAAATATCTGATGACCTGCCAACTCGAATCGAAAATCGAATCACAAAACATTTTTTCCCGTGTCGATCGACTCTAGAACTCACTGCAGTGGCACTGGCCAGAGTGTCAACAAGTAATCGCCACTACTTGATGACTGTCTACCGTCTGGCTACAAGAATCTGACGCGGTAACAGAGTATTCATTGAGAGGAGTTACATCTGTTATCTTTGTCAATTCTTGCCTTTTACCCTACCTTTAAGTCCTTTACCAGCAAGCGATTGTAGGGTACAGTCATCGTTTACCATTAGGTACTAGAGGTTATAAACTTTATAATCCTTTTTAAGCATAATGCCCGCACAGAAAAGGGTATGATTTTGCATAGTTAAAGATTACATAATATCATATTATACAGGCGAATGTGAATTCGTTTGTCACGCTTTCACGCCTTAACTACTCGACCGATCATCATGAATTGCGCATACATGTTGTCAGGGATACAGAATAGGACATAGGATAGCTTTCATCCAGGTAAAAGTACTGTACCCGAGGGATAGAAAATTAATACATAAACCGCATGTGCAATAAATGTAATCCTATCCTAACTAATATTATAAAAGCGAAAATGAGTTTGTTTGTTTGTTACCTTTTCACGCCTAAACCACTGAACCGATTATCCTGAAATTTTGCATACACATTATCAGGTATACAGAAACGGACATGGACTACCTTTCATCCCGAAAAAAAATACTATTCCCGACGAAAACAACAATAACGTTCTTATGATAATAGATGCCGCCACATGTCTTCCGAATCATGATTGATTTATATTATTACAAGCAAAGTACAACCCCAATTGATTGTCAAATTCTAAATTAACGCGAGCGAAGCCGCGGGCAAAAGCTAGTACAATATAATATGATAATCCTAACATAACAAGGAATGCATACAAATTGCATCTGAATCCAATACCAGTTCATAAGTACCTACTGACGATATAGCAGGCATTATTAAATGTTTAACAATAAGAACTTCATTAAGGAACAAAGTCATTCACATATGACACTACAACTTTATCAGCCGCCGTGATAAATCCTAAATGCCTAATTTTAGTTAAAACGGAAGCTTTTAAAAGTATGTCTGCATAGTGATAACGGGGTCAAAGAACTCTCTCTCTGGTATTATTACGATATAATCTCTGTTTGTTTGTGTATCGTCGTGTCGCCTCAGGAATTGAGCTGCACTGCCATTGCATGAAACTTAAAAAGAAAATAAAGATGGCTTTAAATGATTACTTACGTGAAAATTTAAAATTATTCTTAGTTATTCATACCATGTTAAGTATAGTTCCTTTATTTATGAGCGAACTTTTTGTCGGTGGAGTCATCGATACGGAGCCTCCTATTTATTTTCAAAAATAAAAGATAAACAGAGGAATTCGTTTTATGAACCCTGAAGACGTGGTGGCTGCGTTTGAAAAAGGCGTGGAAGAGATCCCTAAAGAAGAGTGGGCGCTCTGCTTCAACCAATGGTTTCATCGCATGCCACGGTGCTTAGAAACGAACGGAGACTCCTTCGAAAAGCAATAAAAATATTAACATATAATTGCTTCTATATCATTCCAGTTTTTATTTTCTAAACTTTCAGTGTGACCCATGTACAATATCTCTGTGTTTTATTTCCTTTCTTGCCAACTATAAATGCTTTTAATTCCCACGAAATAAGTGTCTGGCCTATTCCCATTTACCGGGCATAGTTTCAGATTCTGTGTAATTACTGAAAATTTTTTAACAACACTATGCCTGACCCAAGCGTCGGATCTGAACATACACAGGAAAAACTAAAAACTATTTTTTAGACTTTATTTCATTTATTTCCTCGATTAACTTAAATATTGAGTGAAACGACCAAAACACTGAAGGCGAAGACATTAAAATTATGACTTTAACCTCTTTGACCATAATTTAATGAGTAATGAGTGATGACGTAAGGGCTTATTCCCGTGCGCTCCAAATCTATTGTTCTCTAAAGTTCATATTTCCATACATTCATTACCAGGAGCTCCAATGATTTTTATATTCAAATAATTAATAAAGCCACATTTACCAATTTCATTCCCTACAGCTCCAAAACATTATCTAAGTACTTGGAGATTTTATTCCCAGCAGCTCCAAGAAAAAGTCAATACTTCAATATAAAAATCGTTACCACGAGCTGTCGGGAACACACTAGTAAGTAGGTCTTTATTTAATTTTAATGTTGTAATATAATTTGGAGCTCCTGGGAATAAATGTATGGAGATCAGAGGTTTTAAATAAATAAATTAACATAAGCTTCTGGAGCCCTTGGAAACGATTTAAAAATAATAATAATATTTAATTTTAGTTTTGGAGCGTTGGGGAACAAAATAGCGGAGCGGGCGGGAATAAGCCGACGTAAGTTGTATACTTAATTTTTATAGCTTCATATGAAGGAACTACTCAGTATGGATTGTACATAATTATTTATGTAGTTAATCGCCGAAGGATTCACATAAGTATCCATATAATAACTTAGATTTCGGCAGTTAGATAGTTATTTTTGACTAGCTATGCAACTGAACAACTCTTTTCTGAATGAACGGCGCCCTAGGTCCTTTTCTGCCCCCCTGACAACGACTATGTGTGTAATGATAATCGGTCGAGTAGTTAAGGCGTGGAAGCTTACCAAACGAACTCACATTCGCATTTATTTATAACTAGCTGTTACCTGCGACTTCGTCCGCGTAGATTTTAACTAAAAAGTGTTTGTCGCCGCGGAACCCAACTATATTTCTCTGCCCATGTTACTTAAATGGCGTAGTTTTTATAGTGTAAAGCTAGATAATAGCATGGCTTACTCAAAAACAACATTTAAATATGCGTCGTTAGATGACACACTGTCACAGAATGCGTAAGAAAAATAAAGATTCACAGCTCCTCCCCCGTAGGTGATAGCGTGATAATATGTAGCCTATATGTTGACCCGACCTGTTAGTAATATTCATGCAAAATTTGAAGTAAATCCATGCAGTACTTTTTGAGTTTAGCCCGGACATACATACAGACAAACAGACAAATAGACAAACAGACAAAAATTCTAAAAACTATATTTTTGGCTTCGATATCGATTGTAGATCACGCACCAAGTATTCTTTAAAAAAAATATTCAATGTACAGTATTGACTTTCCTACGATTTTATTATATGTATAGATATTAAGTTGGGATGTGATGACAATGATATGCAACTCTACCATAAAGGCAGCGTTGCGATATTTGTTGTTTGGAAGCTATTGACGGTAATGTTTTCGATAATAATGTTCTCCTTTTCAATATTTAACAATACTGAGTAGTTTTCGGGTGACGCCAAACGAGCGTAATTTTGTGAGTCGTGAGTCGCAGAATTTCGGTTGCAGAAATAGGACTTTTCTATGAAACCGAATGCGGTTTCATAGAAAAGTCCTATTTGATTCACACGGCGTCGCAAAATGAGTTATGATATATATTACAAATGAGTTTCTTAACTAGTGTTTGTAGTAGGTAAGCCAGATGATAATTTGAATTTGATTAAAGATATATTATGTTTAATAAAAAATTGATTGAAATAAGTACTTATATTTGTTTTATTTCATTGTTAAACTCGTTACAAATGTAGATAATTAACTAACCTTTGCCTTACGTAAATAGCATGTTACAGAGAAATACGTCACTGCATTATAAAATAAATCTATCATCAGACATCTACTACATTTCATCTCTTATCATAATAACTGATTTACTTAGTATTCTATCCAACGCATAATGCTTTATGTTCGCTTATGACCTACAATTTATTGTCTCTATTGAGAGCCATTCATTTTAATTATTTAAATACATTTGAAAACATCTAATTACGACGCCGCGACGACGTTACCACCCAGTACAGGCCACGTGGCGTCAACGTTCTTAAAAACAATAATCACTGCGAAAATAACAAGCAAATTTTATTTTTGTGTATCGAAGTTTATTACTCACAATAGGTAGACTTCATTGAGTTGGCACGTTATTTTATAAACAGCCGCAAAAAGTTCAAAAGAAGCCATTTTGTCACTAAAACTTAAAAACTGGTTGCAAAACGACGGTGCGTTTTTTGTTATATTATTAGTAGGTAGGTAGATAATAAAAATTAACCTGCAAAAAGACATTTCCCGCCATATTACAATTCACCCTTCTACCGGGTTTCAAGAACTATTTTAACTTATTTATTGCAAAGTGATTTAAACAATTATTTGTATTTAAGATTATAATAAAATCACTTTATGATTAAATAGCTTTTGCGCGCGGCTGCGCCCGCGTGGTACCTACATGAATAAAAAGTAGCCTATGTCCTTCCCCAGGTTTTAAACTATATCTGTACCAAATTTGATCTAAATCGGTTGAGTGGTTTAGCCGTGAAAAGGTAACATACAGACAGATAGATAGACAGACAGAGTTACTTTCGAATTTATAATATTAGTAAGGATTAAAGAACTAATATTAGTATAATATGTTCTAAAATACCCCACTTTCACAAGATTTCCAATGAGTTACATGCGAGATAACAGGTGAGCCGTTGCAGTGTGTTATCACAATACGCCATCTTGGGCGTTAACATTATAATCAAAACATAGTTTTTCCAAGCAAATAAAAAGCACATTTATGTTTGCAAATATTCCTTTCAGTTTAATTACGTCCTTGCAGCAAAACTGTTCTAAAACGCATACATACGCAGTAAAATAATACGACGCCATTGTTTGGAACCTGAGAGGAAAACTGCAGCCTATTGATTGGAAAATGCAACGCAAATTTCCCGAGATATCTATACAAAGATGTAAATGTCGGTACTGTACTTCTATGGAACTGATATAATCTGGAACTCAGATGAAAGTTGAAAAGTGCAATCATATCTACGTAGATATGCTAGGTACATACCTATTATATCAACCAAAGCAGGGGGAAGGGCGACGGAAATATCGCCTTCACTCGTCTCCCATCGATGGGCCTGTCTGCCACCGATACAAATTCTACTGGAAGTGACATCGAGTCCATTAATAATTTATTGCATATTAATGCACACGTATTTTTTTATCAAATGAATCTGTACAACATATTACTTGTTCAGATAAGTACAATGGCTAATAAGGTTTTACTGTACTTAAATCTAATGTCTACCTAAGTGGGTTTGTTTATCATATGTGTATGTATATTTATGATCTATCATGCTATATTTGTAACTAGCTTATGCCCGCGGCTTCGCTCGCGTTAATTTAGAATATGACAATCAATTCGGGTTGTACTCTGCTTGTAATAATATAATTCAATCATGATTCGAAGGACACGTGGCGCCATCTATTATCATAAGAACGTTATTGTTGTTTTTCTCAGGAACAGTAATTTTTTTCTGGATGAAAGGTAGCTATATCCGTTTTTGCACACCTGACAACGTATATGCAAAATTTCAGGATGATCGGTTCAGTGGTTTAGGCGTGAAAAGGTAACAAACAAACAAACAAACAAACTCATTTTCGCTTTTATAATATAAGTTAGGATTAGGATGTACAGTATTTTAACAATAGTGTTTCGTAAATTACAAGCATATGATTTTTAGTACAAACATACTTCATGCAAAATGTTTTATGGCCAAAAACTGGAACTGTGCCCAGTAGTCGGCAGGTACCTTCAACTATAGCTGATGCAATGTTGATATAATACTGCCTACGCCTTCCGGAAGTTAGGCGTAAGACTATGTATGTATTACATCTTTATTATCATAATTCTTCTGTGCGTGTGTTGACAGTGAACTCCTCCTAAACGGCTGGATCGGTTTGAATGAAACTTTTTGTGTGTGTTCAAGTGGATTCGAGGATGGTTTAGATATGCTTTTTTATTTTATTTTTTATTTCTCTTTTGTACAGGACAACGTCTGTCGGCACAGCTAGTAGTTCTATAAAATGTGAACTTGACAAAAGCGAAAAAATATAGCTGTTTAAATATGTAATATAAGTTAGATTAAGAATAAGACCTAAGACAACCCAACTCAATCATCATTTTAATAGGTAATTATGGTTTTGTTAATTATTGTAAAATGTATGTGTTTTTAGAACACTATTCGTAAAACATCATTTGAAATTCAATAAATAAACCCTACATATGTAAATTAAATGGCTATACTTAGATCATATCCTTACTAATAGGTATTATAAATTCGAAAGTAACTCTGTCTGTCTGTCTGTTACCTTTTCACGGTTAAACCACTCAACCAATTTAGATGAAATTTGGTACAGATATTGTTTAAAACCTGGGGAAGGACATAGGGTACTTTTATTCATGTAAGAACACGCGGGTGTGATCGTTGCGATCTAATAGTTGTGGATTCCGATCCCACGTATCACTATCAACTTGAACATATTCTTAACACAAGCACTTATTTGGACGGCTTAATCAAACCACAATAACTTACATTGTGCGTTACGACAAACAAAAAAATATATTTCAAGAAAATATATTGACTTTTCAACCAACAATACAAGTTGAGAATCTGGAGTACCTAGCTCCTGATTGCAATCAAAGCACTGGCAACTTCATTTGGTGCATCCATGCTTACAATACCAGATCTACGATGCTACAAGATCTAAATAAATATTCAATAACTGTTACTATTGATAATAACTCAACAATACGTGATGATATTTGAAAGGATTACGCTTTCTATATCGACTTGTTATGAGTCTGGTAAACTGCACCCCTTGCATCTCTGGGTAGAGACGGTCGTCTCTATCAAGGGAACAAAAGATGCAAGGTTCTTTGGGTGTCACGTAAAAATGGATGAGAAAATGGCTGAGGCTTAGAGTGCACAGTCATCCTAAAATGGCTAAAGCTCTTTTTTTTCTTGTGTAAGTATAAGAAGGATCGCTCGCGCTTCCAAATAATTCAGTTCTGTCTGAATACGAACGATGCGATCAGAGTAAAAAATGAGAATTTCCGTGAAGTGTATTGTTGCACAACTGGCATTTTAATTAATTCACCATCCTGACGCGTAACAATATCATTTACTAGTCCTTACCTACGGCTTCACTCGTGTTGTATATCATTCAACCATGCTACCAACAGGTAATTCACTTGTTCCACCAACAGGTAGTTTAGTTGTTCCAGAGATTAAGTGTAACCTACAAATAAACAAATATTTATTATAATATATAGATCACCATAAAGTACTAAAAATGATTTATATATAATTAGAAAATAAGTAAGTTAAGTGCGCCATATTCTGCATTTAGATATCTAGGTTATCCTAGATGACCTCGAAAATCTAGCCAGGCATGCGCAGTAACGACCTTAGCACCAACTGAACCCTAAATTTGGCTTTAACATTCGAAGCTTCATTAGCCTATCGGGCAAGTCTGCCGGTGTATGGGACGGGAGTTCGAATCTTGCTCGATGACTATTGAAGTAAGCCCGGTCCTGGTAAAGCGGGGCCTTAACGGGACTGGGTTAAAGGAATATTAGTAATCATCCATATTCATTGCTAGTATTCTCCTACTAAGCTAAGATAGTGTACATAGATGTATAACAAATATGATGATGATATGATGATGATTAAAATATGTATAACAAATATGACACAAAATCTAACAACAACAATAATTTTGCCTCCTAAAACATTATTAAATATTAGTTTTACGATTGTTGAATGTGACAACAAATATTTAAACATTTTTATCTGCAAAATATTGCAAAATAAAAAAAATGCTTGTAGGTATAGCTTTTTGCGATGTTCTATTCAACAAAACGTACGAATCGTTCAACATTTTGTTATATAAAACGGGATTAAATATAATGACCACCAAAAATACTAATTGCACAGCAAAATATGCTTACTAAAATATATCATAACGAGCACATATACGCCTCAAATCACAACATTCCGTCTCGGAAGGGTTAGGTTATGTTAAGTTCCTGCTTAAACCCACCCAAAAATAGGAACCTCGCCAAGCGGGGCTCTGTCGACTTAGTTTGATCTCTTTAAAATATTTTTAAGCATATATTGCTGTATAATTAGTATATTTGGTGGAACAAAGGCAAACAATTGAGGAACAGTTAAATACTACCCATATAAAACCACAAAAAGTTCCACTTTTTGTTGTTTTATAAAGGGACGTTTTCCTTTAAAAATACGGAAAGTTTAACTTTATTCGTGATAGTTTATTATTATTTTCATATAAAATCTTGTATGAAAATATAAAAGAAAATTATAAATATAATAATATATGTACCACGTACCTAGTACATACGTTATGAACCCAATGAAACTAACAAATAAAGTTTCAAATAATAGTAGGTGAGCTTTATTTAACAATAATATCTTTTTATTTTATTTATTAACTAAAATCAATATTACAGCTGTCTGAATATTACATCTTTAATAAGGACATAATAATATAAACTTACTTAATTTTTACATAGTGGAATTGCAAAGAGCCCCACCTGTAGACCTTTTGAAACAACTAACACCCTCATTCTCACGAAGCCTCACTCTCCTAATAGGGAGGTTTACCTTTAGCTAGTTCCACATTTACGGCCAGGTGGCGTGCTTTGTTTATTTATACTTTATCATGAGTATTTTTCTATACGAAGGCACTTAGCTTACTTAGCTTCTTAAAACTCTTTATTTTTTATTCAATGTAACTTAAATCCCATGTAGCGGGGTTCCTTAAGTCAGAAAACGTATAAATAAGCAACCTTCGAATAGCTATGTACAAATAAACATTCTATAAAGATCTAAAGTTGAATTAATCAATTTAATATAATTTAACCGACTAATAAAGCTTTGTCGCTTCTCAAGCTTACTAGACGCGTGGTTGTTGTACACTGGCGTGACATGTTTCTATGTATAATATGTATATATTTACAAAAAAAAAAGTATATATGTATGTTTATCCATTGTCTAGTACCCATAGTACAAGCACTGCTTAGTTTGGGCTAGATGGTGTTGTGTTGTGTGTATGTGGTAGAATATATTATCATTATTATTATTATTATTACATATCACGCTGCACGGTGTAATTAAGGAGTGCGTCTACCGGAGTGAGCTCCTTAGTGCTCATTCCTCACAAAGCGGTGGTTACAGCTAGTTGGTAGATAACCTTCCTTCCTTCTTCTCTTTAGCCTTTATTATTCCCAAGTCACTTGGGGTCGGCTTTCTAGTCTATCCGGATTTGACTGGATATCAGTTTGTACACGGAGCGACTGCCACCTGACCTCCGCAACCCGAAAGCTAACGACACCCTAAGGCTAGACCAGTGTCAGGATATTATAGGGCACTGACTTCCCAATAACGACTGCCATAGATGTTCATGGCAGCCGGGACCGATGGCTTAACATGCTCTCCAAGGCACGGAGCAGACGATAATTGTCAATCAATACGCACATAATTTCGAAAAGTCATATAACTTCCGAAAGTCAGAGGTGCGCGACGTGGGTTCGAACCAGAGACCCTCTGCATTGGAGTCTGTTGGTCTCCCCACTGAGCTATCGCACTACTTACTTACTTACTTTAGATAACCTTCCTTCCTATATTAAAAAAACAGTGATAGTCTAGGAGGCAACCGTTGGACTGCCACGCAGCGGTCTCGAACTCGAACTCGATCCTAAGGTGCCTTTTCGAAGAAACTTCGAAGAAACCAACCACTGCGTTTTCGAAGAAAAAATTCGTGAGGAAACCTGCATGTCTGAGGGTTCTACGTAATGTTCTTGAAGATATGTGCAGTCTGCTAACCCACACTGGGCAAACGCGGAGATAACTGCTTGACCCTTCTGAAAAAAAAACTGAGAAGAGGCACTAGCAGTGGTACAGTTTGCTAACTGGGCAGATATTATTTATTATTATACGCAGTTAGGAATTGTACTAGACAGACGGCGATAGACTCGCTCTCTGTATTTGTTAATATTTTATACAAATTTAACACAACGATTTAATCAATTAATTATTATTGATTGCCTGCTCGGGAACAGTTATTTTTTTGACAAATCACTTTGATAAATTCACATTGTCGGGTTCTCGACAACGTGTATGCGAAATTTCATGATGCTCGGTCAAGTAGTTGAGGCGTGAAAGCGTAACAAACAAACTCACATTTGGATTTATAATATTTATTTATTATTAGTTAGAATATTAAAGACGGCCTCGATGGCGTAGTGGTTAGTGTAACCGACTGCTACGCCTGAGGTCGCGGGTTCGATTCCCGCACAAGTCAAACATTTGTGTGCATGAACATGGATGTTTGTCTTGGTCTGGGTGTTTCTATGTATAATATGCATGTATTTACAAAAAAAAATAAAAAATGTATATATGTATGTTTATCCATTGTCTAGTACCCATAGTACAAGCTCTGCTTAGTTTGGGCTAGATGGTGTTGTGTGTATGTGATAGAATATTATTATATTATATTATTAACGACGAGCTGACCCGCGCAACTTCGTCTGCTTCACATAAGAGAATTTCTCCCGTTTTTGCAACATTTTTCATTGATGCTCCGCTCCTATTTTTCGTAGCGTGATGTTATATAGCCTATAACCTTCCTCGACAAATAGGCTATCCAACACTAAAATATTTTTTTTATTATTTTAGTGTTGGATAATGTCAATTTATGTGCGTGGATTTCAATATGCAGAATATTGGGATTCTGGTTCTAGTGAACGTAATTATTTATAGACTAGATGTTCCCGCGGTTTTACCCGCGTTTATCGTTATTGCACTGCCCCTGTGGGTCATAGCGTGATGTTATATAGCCTGTAGCCTTCCTCGAGAAATAGGCTATCCAACACTAAAATATTTTTTAAAATCGAACCAGTAGTTTCTGAGATTAGCGCGTTCAAGCAAACAAACAAACAAACTCTTCAGCTTTATAATATTAGTATAGATAAAAACGGAGGCTCAGCTTTTAAGTTTAAGTGCAAGCTATTAAACTCTTAAATCCTTCAAACTTGTAGCCATACGGTTTTGGCGGAACAAAAAGATGGAAATGTCCGGCAACCATTACTTTAGTGTCGGTCCCTACATTTAGAATTTAAATCTAAGTTGTCAATCCTAATTAGTTTCTTTAAGATATATCAATAATAACGTACTAATACAGCCATGTTTTAGTTTCACTATAGTATATATTTGTATATGTAACATATAATTAAGATCCATTATTAGCGATTATGAAATGACCCTGATTACTAGAGAAATATGTTGTTAACTCCAAATACGTTTTTAAATCACGACTACGACTCAAGGTGGTCGTAATTTTATTATTAACTTAAACACTTAATTAATTCGGACATTTGCTTTTCTGCTTACCCTATTAACTTATGAGGTGTGAAGAGCTTACAGTAACATGTTACTTTAAGTGTTTCAAGCGTATGTCTTTACGTGTAGCATGAGTAGTGACAGGCGAAGTGACAAATACAATCCACCATCCATTAGGATAGTTTACTTACATCTTGTTCTAAAACCACGAAAACGCGTGCACTACAGTGTTCTTCTGTCTCTCTTTTCATATGCCATTCATAAATATGATATGCGCTATGATATGTCCTTCTTCAAACGAGGGTTAAAGAGAGTTCTTCTTTCGCGGTAGGCAGCGGCTTTGCTGTGTCCTGCCATTGCTGAAGTCCATGAGCAGCGGTTACCACTTTCCATCAGGTGGGTCACTTGTTCGTCTGCCACCAGTGGTAATAAAAAAATATATTAATGAGAGGATGATGAATGATTTTTCAAAGTATTCTGAACAAATTCTAAACATTAATTGTCATCTTACATGTAAATCACAGAAGCTGTAGGCGTAGAACCGTGGCAAGTTTAGTTGTCAAAGCGACGACACAGTGTGTCGAGATCGCAGGTTCAAGTCCAACTTAATGGATTGCGTTTCTTTGTTAATAACTGTAATATCAATCTTAATTTCTTAGCTCAAAATGTTTATTAGCAGTGATCCAGCCAGATCCAGCAGTGAGGAAAAATATAGATTAGCGAGGAGATTTGTATTATGTACTATTATATACTTACAACTAAATAAGAAAATAAATACGTTAAATCACTTGATTTTCTTCTCATCTCTCTCTTGCAATCTTCACCATTAAGTATCCAGCTAAATCACAAACAAATATTGTTAAAAATAATAGCTTGTTATGTTTACATATAATGGAAAATATACGGTGCCTTGAGTCTGTCACCCATTTATAATACTTTATAAAATGCATAATTATTTTTATTATATTTTCTGTCCGTAAATATATAAATTCCTAAACTTTGAATACAAAGTTTTTTAGATCAAAATAATATACAAAAATGTAACCTGATCGAGGGACACGGTAACTCAAAATCATTGTAGGTCGACAGGAAAGACGCGTCTTCAATTTATTTGATTATAGTATTTTAGTGGATGGGCGTGTAAAGCGACCTGGTTTGTCTCACCCCTTTTAACAGTCCACCATTGCGCGGTTTTCCACTAATTACTGTGAGTCGTTACAGAATAGAGCATAACTCAGAAAAATACAAAAATATTATATGCATAGTTTTTGTATTTGACTATACATTTACTCGTAAACTTGAATAGACTTACACCTACGCGCCTATATTATTGCCTATGCGCCTTGTAGAGAAAGGTAGAGTTGTATAAGACTAGCCATGTTTCCAAGTCCTACGTGATAAATAAATATATAAATAGACTCTCAAGCACACATTCACATCACATCATACATCACATCCTCGGCTTCCTTCGAGTACAGTACTATTTCTGGATTAAAGGGCCATTTTTGTACCTCTGATAACGTGTATGTAAAATTTCATGATGATCAGAGTTTGTATTTATTTATAATATTAATAAAGATGCTTAAGTCACGTGTATTAGAGACCTTGTGTTCGGCTGCTAAGTTAAAAAAAAAATGTTTATAAGTGATATTGAAGGAACTATTCATCGAATTACATGTAATACTGGTAATAAGGATAATGTATTCGGACCTGTTTGTTTAGTAATCCACTGCTGAGCATGCAACCTCTTTTCAGTTTAGTATAGGTTAGACTACAATCCATATCCTGTTCTAGAGCAGGTTCACACATTTCAGTGTGGACATTACGGTCACTTTAAGACATGCATGTAAGGTATGCGCATGTCATAACAACATACAACATCTACCTTCACCGTTGAAGCAAGCAGTGATTAACTACATTACTTCAAGAAGCAAAATATCCTTACTTTAATATTATAAGTTCGAAAGTAACTGTGTCTGTCTATCTGTCTGTCTGTTACCTTTTCACGGCTATACCACTCAATCGATTTCGATGAAATTTGGTACAATGATAGTTTAAAACCTGAGGAAGGAAATAGGCTACTACTGATGATTGATGTAAGTACAACGCCGGCACAGCCGCGCGCAAAGGCTAGTACAATATAATAAAGCCAACCCGTAGTGAACTAGAGTGGTGGACTATGGCCCAAACCTTCTTCCACTGGCGAGAAACCCGTGCCCAGCTGTGCGACAGTTTAATATTGGACTGATATTAAAGCAAAAAATGCGTACGGTGATT
Source organism: Catocala sponsa (assembly GCA_963564715.1). Taxonomy (NCBI): domain Eukaryota; kingdom Metazoa; phylum Arthropoda; class Insecta; order Lepidoptera; family Erebidae; genus Catocala; species Catocala sponsa. The sequence continues at coordinate 7,265,275 of OY751326.1, forward strand.
TTAACAGCAGATATTTGTATGACAGATAAATGATTTCTTTTTTTTCTACCACATATTCTACCACATACACACAACACCATCTAGCCCAAACTAAGCAGAACTTGTACTATGGGTACTAGACAATGGATAAACATACATATATGTATACTATTTTTTTTTGTTGTAAATCCATACATATTATACATAGAAACACCCAGACCAAGACATACATCCATTTTCATGCACACAAATGTTTGACTTGTGCGGGAATCGAATGCCCTAAACTATACAGGTAATAAAACAGCTAATTAATTAAATTCTGCGGCAAATATTCGTGACAGTCATAAAGTTGTTTTACTATTACTCGTCGTACACGTGCTATGTAATGAACATAGAATTATTATATTTTGGCCATTGTGTTGTTCGTTCTGGTCGAAAAGTATCGTAATGGAAGCCTATCCGTTACATAGAACAACTTCGATATTTAAAGTTAGTATATAATTATTATTGTTCGACTGTACGCCAGGTTAAGAGCTCCTTGAACCGACAGGCGTGTATGACGAATGTGATGAAAGTGAATGAAGCCAGAGAAGTGTGTCAGGATCGTAGCAAATGGAAATCCGTAGACTCTGCCTACCCCTCTGGGAAACAGGCGTGAATCTATGTATGTATGTTCGACTGTTAATAAGAATAAGAAATATTACTACTTGTCAACCACTTGTAAGTGTATAAGTGTGTCTTTAAATTATTTTACAATATTTCATAATTTTACCAAATTTCATTATAATCGGTTAAGTGGTTTAATCGTGATTACGTGACCACTATATTCGAAGGTTTAGAAAACTTCAAGAAAAGTGTAGCTGATAAACCATAAACTAATTATATAGCGACAAAATCCCTAAATTGCCCTGCCTTAAAATTAAGTGAGATGGAATGATTAAATTCATAATTTAGTTTAGACATATGTTCATCTTATGTTACTAATGGTAATCCATATGAATTAAGGACAACAGAAGTTATTTAAAACCATGAAGCAGAACATATAAGCTATCACTCGAGAAACGACACTGGTATTTATTTATTTATAATTTAAACATACCAAGTGTATAATTACAATGTTTTGTAGTTGAGACATTCTTAATTTAACATTGTCAGAGTAATTAAACAAATCACAGGCATGCACGACATTTCAATTAAATTATAATATTGAAGTGTAGGTAGGTACTTGTTTATGGTGAAAATGTAAGTGACTCTAAACAATTACATAAACTACAAATCGAAGTCTAACTATATTAAAGTACTTATAAAACATTAAAATTACAAAAGATTATAAAATACTATTTTTCACCCGCGGCTTCGCCCGCGTAAATGTAGGTTAGGTTAGGTTAGGTTTGCAACAGTTATTTTTTCTGGATGAAAGGTACCGTATATCCTATTATGTACCCCTGACAACGTGTATGCAAAATTTCATGTTGATCGGTTGAGTAGTTAAGGCGTGAAAGCGTAACAAACAAACTCATTTTTGCATTTATAATATTAGTTAGGATTATAAAGCATTACTGAGTAGGAAGTGTCTGAATGATAAAAATTTCAGGGCAATATGGCACGATGTGGTACAAAAACAAGCACCCATGACTATGGTAAAGAAAAGGCGGAATACACATATGTGTTTACTAGATTTTGCCCGTGGTTTCACTCGCGTTATATTAAATTTTGTCAATAAATTGTCATGCCTCGGCAACAATATCTTTTTCTTAACGAAAGGAACTTAATAGCGGTGCGCGAAAGTTCTGTTGACATTCAAACAACATTTGTCGGTCTCGATGGCGTAGTGGTTAGTGTAACCGACTGCCACGCCTGAGGTCGCGGGTTCGATTCCCGCACAAGTCAAACATTTGTGTGCATGAACATAGATGTTTGTCTTGGTCTGGGTGTTTCTATGTATAATATGTATGTATTTACAAAATAAAAAGTATATATGTATGTTTATCCATTGTCTAGTACCCATAGTGCAAGCTCTGCTTAGTGTGGGCTAGATGGTGTTGTGTGTATGTGGTAGAATATTATTATTATTATTCATGTCGGATCTATTAAAATAGTTTGATTATGTTAGCATTATGTTTAGGTTATGATGGAATTGACATACGCTGTGCGTAAAAGTTCCAAAAAAAAGAAACTTATACGAGCAAATGCGTACGTATTAATAGTTACAGTTTTATGCTGACATCGACGCGCAGCGAAACATATCTATAGTAATCTTATAAAGCTGAAGAGTTTGTTTGTTTGAACGCGCTAATCTCAGGAACTACTAGTTCGATTTGAAAAATTCTTTTAGTGTTGGATAGCCTATTTATCGAGGAAGTCTATAGGCTATATAACATCACGCTACAACCCACGGGGGCCGTGCAGTAACTATAAACGCGGGTGAAACCGCGAGAACATCTAGTTAATATAAATTAATACATCAACGATATAACGATAGTAGTTGCAAACATCTTTCTGGGCGATCTATTGCACAATTTACTCTTTCGCCGTGTATCGATCGCTATCAAATCCATTGTAAATCTGTTAAATTCTTTTCTTGCAATATAATTATTTTTATTCTATCAGTTTATGTTTCATTTATCAAACAAACCCATTAATCAGTCAAGTAGTTAGGACGTGAAAGCATAACAAATAAACATACAAACTCACATTCACATTTATATAACACTAGCTTTTGCCTGCGGCTTCGCTCGCGTTAATTTTGAATTTGACAATCAATTCCGGTTGTACTCTACTTGTAATAATATAATTCAATCATGATTCGAAAGACACGTGGCGCCATCTATTATCATAAGAACGTTATTGTTGTTTTCCTCGGGAACAGTAATCTTTTTCGGGATGAAAAGTAGCCTATGTCCGTTTCTGTACACCTGACAAAATTTCAGAATGATCGGTTCAGTGGTTTAGGCGTGAAAAGGTAACAACCAAACAAACAAACTCATTTTCGCTTTTATAATATTAGTAAAGTAACTAGTAATAGTAATAGTAAAGTAATTATAGTTAGGATATTATATTATTTACGATTAAAATAATTTTAAATGACCCGTAGGTACTAAATGTTGAAATTATGAGTTACACTCGTATACAAAAGGGGTGTTTTACCACCCGAGTGACGGTTTAGCCAGCAGTAGTTTCCATGATCGTCGACGGTACGGGTCACAATGGATCTGAAGGTACTGTGCCAATATTATGTTTTCACAAACACATACCTCGTGTGATGTAAGTGTATTAGTATTAAACATTACCGTTCGTGTAGATACAGTTCATGTTGAAAATTTATAAAAGGCGGTTCTAAGATAGCAAGATACTGTAACATAGATTTTAATTGCCCAGGTATTTGTACCTCTTTAATTTAAATTTTAACTTTAATGCTTCAGATTTCACAAGTATTTAGATATAGCCCCTTATAATATAATCTAATAAATAGAATATAAGCCACGAAATCAAACGTCGTAAAGGCCTGTTTTGCGATCTGCATTTATTTGATTTATAATCAATCTCAATCTTTTTATCAGAAAATTACATATTTTGAATCTTTATATATTTTAGTAAAACGGTTGAGTTAATTATCAATTATCGTATTATTTTGTGAAACTTGCCTGATAATATTTGTGTAAAACAAACATGTCACCAAGACACGCATTCAAAATAATTAGTTTGTGCTTAAGTATATAAACTTATCGAACTTTGCTTTTTGTAGCAAGTGAAAAGCCTTTGACTACCTTGCATGCGTCTATGTATGTACATGTGATATATTTTGTATTTTTATAACTGTGCCTTTTCCTACAAGTTGCGTTTACATTCTTTGAATGTAACCAAATTTGTAGCGGTTACCAGATCTACTGTATTAAACAAATTGCTTTTTTTACATTAAGTAATGTATTTGGAAACAGTGTATGCATTCTCGCTGCGTTAAAGGATAACCTGATTTTTAAATTTTGTATTAGCTTGAACTAACTGGACTTTAGCTTATCTATAGACTAATTTATTTAAGCCTCAACTTTTCTTCTGTTATAACTTATAACTAGACTATTTTTAGAAAGAAGCCTTTTTTATATGTACATCTGTTCATACGGTAATTCACATTCGACTGTAATCATTATTAAAAATTACCACTTACATTGTCCTAGCAAAAAATAAAACTAACTATATCCGACTTTTTTATTGATATTATACAATATTTTGGTGACTATATTTTAATATCCAAAATTAATAACCTATCTGTCGGTAGATAAACCTTCTAGATATAGATATTTTATATGTCGGAGAGTAGGACGACGCGCGCCACTCGCTTTTGACATGATGATACAACAAAATATAGGGGTGTTATTATACTTCGTACGTATACTATAATAGGCATAGATAAGAGAAATAAAACATTAAAGGTTGACTGTGATTATCTCTGATTTGATCCGTAACGCAGCGAGTTCGTCACACCGAATGTGTCTGCGCACGAGTCTTCGCTTCTCCGGCGCTTATATAACGTCAATATGACACTAACAGTTATAACTGTCACTCCAACTGACACATTGGCTCTGTGGCGACTTCACTCAAGCTTACACTTGACGTTCCGAAACTAATAGATAGCGCTTTATTCAACTCCAATTACAGAAATAAATTATATTCCAATGATTATTTACTTGACGCTCCGACAGATATGTAGCTAGTATGGAGCGTCTGGCAAATTACAATTTCTAGTCAGCAATTAGAAGATTGGTTATTAATTTTGGTCTTTAGGTCTAGATAATAAGGGCGAGTCTATTACCATTTACCGTGAAACTATAATCGTCGGTCTTATAGCTGATTTGTTTTTTTTTTGTACTAGGGCAAAGAACGTGGTATCTTAAAGTTGGAGCCTCGTCCGAGGGTCGTGATCGACACCAGCAAGTCTGAGCTCACTCCTCAGGTGAGTAACACTGTGAAAGTTACTTCAGAGTAAAAATATTTGTAGGTAAGTAAAAATAAAGAATGTGTACAAATAGACTGCCTTAATAATTTAAATAATTAATTAGATCAGTATGCTCTGGATGGATGTGCAGGCAATGTAATATCCATGTTTCGATAGTTGTTTTATGTTCAACTAGCTTTTACCCGCGGTTTCGCTCGTGTTTTTACTAGACGAAAGGTACCCTGTCCTTTTCTGTACCTCTGATCCATGGCCCATGGTCCGAGGAGTAGTTAACGTCGTAACAAACAAATTCACATACGCATTTATAACATCAGTTAGGATTGTGTTGATTCGATTGCCGTCTACCGGATATTACGTGGGTACTGTGTGCCGCTATTGACAACGGTTGTCTATTGTTTACCCGAAGATTATATACCATAATCATCATATTCCCGTATTTCATTTACCCGAATTTCATTTGCCCGAATGTTTAGTTTGCCCTAAAAGACATATGACGTACTTTTAATTGCCCGAAACTTAGATACCATAAGATACGAGTGTCATACGTATTGTCGTTTCATATTTTTAATTGCCATAATAATTATTAGACATAACCAAACTACTTCTAGGTGGTTTATAAAAAAATAACCACGAAGGGGATGGCGGGGTCTATTCGCTCGCTTCGCTCGCTCAAACGATCCCGCCATCCCCTTCTAACCTAACCTATCCGAGTCGGGGTGCCCTAAAGACCCGATTGCATCCAGTTTCTCCGGTATCTTAGGGCATGTGATAATTAGGGCTTACAATGATTATGACAAATGATGTTATGGTAAGTGATTTTATGGGGAACAAAGCTTCTAGCACGTGACTAATATAGCAAATAAGAGTAGGGCAAATGAATATTACCTCATACAATATTATGGCTGTTGACTATTATGGCAAATGATATTAGGGCAAATAAAATTCGGGCAAAGCAGTTGATACCATTGACAACATCGGTATGGAGAACCCAACGATACCTACCCGATCCCGGAGGCGAACCCGGGTCTTAAAAATGGGCCGTAAAACCTATGACGGGACAATACAAAAAAATTATATTGTAAGAAAATTTCTGTGCCACTATTTTCATAATATCATTATAGATATTCTCGTATCTAAAAATAAAGCTGAAATTTCAAATTTGCTTGGAAAACCAATCAACATTAAACATCTCTCTTAGAGTTTGTTATTGTTTTCCTTCGAATTTATTGTGAGATTTCGATCCTGCCTGGATTGAATTCCTTAGTCGGCAAAGCGTAAATCATATTTTTCTCAGTAAATTCTCTGTAGTAGAGCGTTTTCGTGAAGTGTTATATGTAGGCATCATAGATTATTCCTAATAGAATGACGTAATACCTAAACATATGCTATACGATGTGGGTGTAATAGTCTCCGAACAGCCATGAAGGACAATTTTATGTATACGGCGTGATCCATTATTAAAATGGAAGCAACTAAGTCGATACACACATGTGAGATTTCGACAAAAGGACCAATATCCTATTCTAACTAATATTATAAATGCGAATGAGAATTTGTTTGTTCGTTTGTTACGCTTCACGCTTAACTACTCGACCGATCATCATGAAGTTTCGCATACACGTTTTCTGGGATACAGAAAAGGATATAAGGTACCTTTCATCCAGGAAAAGTGTTGCTCCCGAGTAAATTTGAAAAGAAAAGCTATTTGTTATAATTTTGAAAGAAAGAGGATCTTTCAAAGTTGTAAGATTTTTATATCAGTAATAGTTAAAATATTGTTGATTTAATGCTAGTTCCAAAATCCAGAATAATTATTAGGATTATATATAGGATTTTTAATTCATAAATTAACTTAACAAAATTGTTTAATGACAGCCAATTAAGTTGCTTACTGTTTAAAAAATATAAACTAGAAAAGAGATTAGGTAGTCTATGTACGCCGCTAGGAGGACTTGAACCTGCGACCTCGACTAATCATGTCGTTGCTTTACCAACTAAGTTATTCATGGTCAGGGATTGAAATTTGCTTCTGTATAATCATCTATATTATTTATCCTAGTTTTAATTTAATTTCCACCTTACCATGCGAGTTACTCAAAAATAATTCTCATCATATATTTTGACGTGACAACGTCTAATAAATCCATGAACGCCGGCTGCACGCACGAAAAAGGATGACTCATTGTCCCGTTACGCTCATTGTCCCGTTACGCTCATTATAACGTTTTCATCAATCTTTTGTAATGACGTTGTCACGTTAAACTATCGTCCGTAAACCAACTTTACAGACAACCAATTTTTACATTAAATTATTACGACCGACTTTTTAGACAGGATTTCTTCCATAATAAGTCTTCAGATTACTCAGTATGTCTGTTTGTTAAGGTGTCATGCAAATATCACTGAACGGATTTTATGTAATTCCGTTTAGTAGAATCGAAGGTATGGTGCGTAGCGTAGCGATATTATATTCGAATATGATTCGAATGATTTTCCTGGCGAAGGTACTTATTTATGTATAGTGTTGTCAATATATTCGAATACATACATCACTAGTGTTAGCTTTTAGCAAGCAGAAAATCCCACTGGTTCAAGTGTATATGTATAGTTAAATGAGTAGCTACCCACCACCATAACACATCCAGGTCAAGCATATTCTAACTACGTGCAAGCGCACTTAAAAACCGGCGTGTTCTTGGTATTTTCGTACATTTTGCGGCAGCCATTATTGAGAAAGGTACACAAAGTGTAATTACAGACAATCAGGGCACGGCGCGACCTCTAAATGGGCCCAATTAACGAAATGTAACACCGCCCGGCTGGGTCGGCCGAGTATTTTGTGTTTGTTATGATTTCTTGTTTGGCCGGCTAATAGTGAAACAGAATGGGGGAGATTTCGGTTAACATTTGTAGAGATGGTGTAGCATATTATTATGAACTCATGAAATGGGTCGAATAAGGTGATCTTGAAGTATTACTTAATGCAAACTAGTGTAAATGCTCACAACGATAATAAAATTATGCATAATCTGAAAATAGTCAGATCAGAAGCGGAATATAAATGAAAACTAAGGCTATACAAAACGGTAAAGGACTTTCTTGGAAGAATATATCTTTTCATCCATAGAAATTTGACAACTTGTAATATTGAACTTGATGGGTAGAAGGCTAAGGTATTTTGAAAATAATGTGTTTAAGACTGGCAGGATATGAACTCATTACTTTCAGGTCTTAATGTCCATATTTCACGCCTCCGACTCTCTGTTTCAATTTATATGGTTATGCAGTACATTATATTAAAAGATTTTCAGCTACATACACACAATTTACAAATGATTAACATACTAATACTTTACAGTAATAATTTTACCACACTAAAACATCAACCGTCTTATTCCACTACTAACTTAGATAACGATAGGCCCGCAATGCAGGCAACCTCTTGTGTCATTCGATACGTAAAGTTAACCAGCGTTGCCACTGTCATGCTTATGAATGGGTGACCGATCATTTTACATAGAGTCACTATCCTTCCTTGCGTTTGAGGTTAGTGGCACGCCAGCTGTGTCAGAAACAATATTATGTGGAGTAAAACTCCTCTCCTCTTTCGATTTTCAGCGATTAGAAACAGTTGGTCAGTAAGTCAGCGTACCATTCTAAATCTTAATGAATCTCTTAGATATACCGGTTTCCTTGCAATGTTTGAATAAATCATTAGCTAGCGATAATTACTTATACATACATACATACATACATAGATTCACGCCTGTTTCCCAGAGGGGTAGGCAGAGACTACGGATTTCCATTTGCTACGATCCTGACACACTTCTCTGGCTTCATTCACTTTCATCACATTCCTCATACACGCCCGTCGGTTCAAGGAGCTCTTAACCTGGCCTTTGTCCAGGACGCCTCCGATCTCGTCGAGAAACGTTCGCCTAGGTTTTCCTCTTGCGACTGTTCCATTCACACTAGCCTTATAAACTTTCTTAGTCAGTCTTTCCTCGTCCATTCTTTCTACATGTCCAAACCAGCTTAACATACCCTTTTCTATTCTTGTAACTATATCCACTTTCATGCCGCATCTCTCTCTAATCACACTATTTCTTATTCTATCTTTCAGAGTCACACCACATATGCTTCTCAACGCTCTCATTTCTACAGCATTTATTCTGCTCTCATGCTTCTTTTGCCATACCCAACTTTCACTTCCATACATAAGTGTGGGCACTAATAGTCCTCTATGAACATCTTTTATAAATCAAGATAAGCCATTGGATTGAACTCTTAATATCAGCGTGGTCGTCCAACGATCTCTCTACCAAGCTATCGCTGCTTGTTTTGTCAAGTAATTTTCCTGATATTATTGTTATATGTTCATGGGATTTCTACATTTAGACATTGTTGCAGTTGTCCTTTCAATTATTTGGCTTTTCAGTCAAAATGCGCACAAAACTAAGCAACGTTTCTTCGCGGATGAATTAGGAAACGCATATGTTACAAACAAACAAAAATTGCTTAAGTTGAATTATACATTGGATTGTTTTTACCCGACTGCGTCAGAAGGAGGTTAATGTTTTTCGAGTGTATGTATGTATGTATATATACTACTCAAAACAAAATAAGGGCCACTAAGATTTTTTGCTTTACCATGAAAACAATAAAGACATTAAATTGTTTAACTTATGTAACTACAAAATAATGTTGTTGGTTATAATATAGGCTAACAATTTTTTAAAATAATGATCATGAATTGTTTTTTTAAGTTCATAATGAAATTGGCCATTTTGAATAAAAAACATGAGCAAAAGAAATCACCGGAAAAAGACAAAATACTGTTCTTGTCACTTTTGTTTCTTCTTTTTAGTAACGAGTATGTCCTCCTCTCTTAGCAATACACTCTTGAAGCCTCGTATGCATACTCTGGATCAAATTCCTCACGTTTCATCTGGAATCTCCTCCCAGGCACGTTTTAAAGCGTCAATCAGCTGCTGTTGGTTGTAGACCCCTTGCTCATTCTCTCTAACCCTTCGTTTCAATTGGTCCCACAATTGCTCGATTGGATTTAAATCCGGACTGTTAGCTGGCTATGGTAATACCTCAATATGAGACCCTTCTAGGACAGTTTGGGTCGATCGAGCTGTGTGTGCACGGGCATTGTCTTGCATCAGGATGAATCCAGGCCCCACTCGCTGTGCAAATGGGATCACTTGAGACCTGATGACGTCCTCGATGTAACGTTCTGCAGTTACGGTATCCGCATTTAAAATGGTGAGCTCGGTTTTACCGTGTAAACTAATCCCACCCCAAACCATTACGTTGGGACCACCGAAACGGTCAACTTCGTGGATGCAGGTCTCCGAAAACCGCTCGCCGCGTTGTCTCCAAGCCCTAACACGCCGATCATCGTTAAAAAATTTTACTTTGCACTTGTCTGTAAACAGCACCTTGCCCCACTGATTAATCCCCCAATTCAAATAATGACGGGCGAATCTTAAACGGTTTGCACGTTGAACCCTGGTCAGAGGAATTCGAACAACTCGTCGTCTTGACATTTGCTGGTCTTCGTGCAATCGATTACGTATAGTTTGATTACTGACACGGGTACCCGTTGTCAGCCGTAGGTGGTGTTGTAACTTACGGGCGGTTACTGTACGATCACGACGAGCACTTAGTGTGACGTACCGATCCTCGTGCGCCGTTGTTACACGAACTCTACCTGAACCGGGTCTCCTGGCAACACTGCCGGTCTCTTGGAAGCGATTCCATACATTTTGGACAGCTCTTCGAGAAAAACCCAACTGCAAACCCACGCAACGCTGACAACGTCCTTCTTGAATCATAGTTATGGCTGTGGTTGCTGTAATTGTATCCATGTGCCTTCGTACTGGTTGCATGATTAACACGAGATGATTAATGAATCAATTAAAATTGAAAAAGTAATACTTTTTCCCTAAAATAACCGAAACAAGGTAAGAAGACAATCGAAGATCAATAAGAATAACATCCAATTATTTTTTTTTCTTAAAATGATGGCCAATACTTTTCAAATTAGGAACACGAACACCAGCATAAAAGAGATCAAACACCAAAGAGTTATATATAATGCCACTTATCAGTTACTTTCAGTTTACTAAAGTGTACTTAAATGTAAATAAACTAGTGGCCCTTATTTTGTTTTGAGTAGTATATATATGTCCATTTCTTTGGCACGCCCTACAGCCCAAACGGCTGGACAGTTTTTGACATATTATGAGGTGTCTTTGAATTCATCAGAATTGTGGTAGTGACATAGGCTATATAAATTGCCAAAATGGAGCCCGCAAATTAAAAAGAAAGGGGTGGGGTTATTTTTTTCTTACCTTAGCAATATGGGTATAAAATGAAAGATCGTGAAAAGACCATTTCAATAATAAAACTAAAAAGTCCTAAATAAAATTATTATTATAAAAACAAAAACCCGACTGCTTAAAAGTAATGAACTGCACTGAAAACTGTATTTTGAAATATTGCAAACCGAGACATAATTTTAGGCTGTGTAAAAGCCAAAACATCACAAATTAGTAATAATTATAACGACATCGATCCCTGTTATCTTTCGTGAGAAATCACTTCTTAATTATTATTCGGAGTGCTATAACTATAAACGATAGGCGACCTGGGGAGGGGATGGTTACGAAATAAAACATCAAGGTTGTCAAATGTGAAAGAAATATACTGACTTTTTAAATGCTTGGCGTTTTCTGGAAAGAAATTAGTTTGTTCATTACAAACTAATAAACACAAAAACTAATGTGAAAATTCTTTCCCATGATAAAATATTCTTTATCCAGAACTAATATAGGCTATATAACGAATAAAAAACGTAATCAAAAACGTGGTTGCTGCCGCGGGGGTCAATATGGTATACTTGGTCGCGGGAAGCGGAGGTCTATGTGGAACTCTTAAAAAAGGCCATCGGCCATAACAGTAGACGTCTTTAGGCCGAGATGATGGCACTTCGTAGGTCAATATTTTGTCATATCTACATTCTTTCCACAGGCACAAACCAAGCTATTACACCATTCTCCGTTCCAGTTAGTATAATATCTTATTGAATCCTTTATATAATCTATATAATTAATACGGGAAGCAAAAACTTTATACCGTTTTTTACGAAAATTGTGCGGACGGAGGAGTATGAAATTTGGCACAGTTAAAGTTTATATGGTCAAGGCACTCCTTGACCATATAAAAATCGAATCCTAATATTTTTATAAAGTATGTATTAGAAATACATTAAATTAATGAAAAAACACTACATGCACACAACCATGCATTTGACACAAGCAGTTGAATCGCGTTCGTAGTATTTCGGCATTGTTCGCCTGATGTCGTAGAATTCTTCGTAACTATGGTAACATATGTATGTTGAGTAGGTGACTAAAGGAAATGTGACTAATAAGGGTATAGTCATAGACAATAAAACCTTAATAACGATCAAACTTATAATTTAAATCAATTATGGTCAAATTTCGACCACTTGGCGACCGCTAGTATATAATACTAGCTGTACCCGCGACTTCGTCCGCGTGAAAATTTGTATAAAATGTTATATGTTTTAGGACAGAACTTCTGTGTAAACGATGTTAGATGTGGAACCATTGGGGACGTACACATACAGATTTTGGGGATTGCTAACGCGAGACAATGCGACATAGAGTTGGCCATGAGTCATGAGTAAAACAGCCCGTACTGAGATCTACACCTGCAACGTGTAATCTCTGACCTTGCGCTTTATTTATTGTCATTGCATTACATAAACTTACTGGGAATTGAACGCGCTTAAAGCTGAACAGATAATTATTTGGTATGATGGGGTTTCTCGGAATAAAAATTATTTCACCGGCGCCACATCCTGTTAAAATTTCGGCTTCAACTAAGTTACGTTGCAAGATTTTTACTTTAAGTCTGGTTGCGTTACAAAGCCTAGGTGGACTTAAATTTCTTAGCAAGATTATGGGAACGCCCACTTGTAAAGAAATTTTATGGGCTGGAAGACCAGATGCGCGTCAAGAATTAAGAAACTCTACTGGATAGTTAGTAATGTCGTCTTCTGCTGTGTCATTGTGAATAGACGTATATTCGACACTATCACCGTTAATTTGCCTTAGCATCTCAGAATTAATAGCTGTTGCTTGGTCGTTTCGAGGTGGCAAAGTTGTTGGACAGATTTTTCTAAAATGATTGAAATGTGTTCAGTTAATTATTCTGAGTCCCCTTAATTCATTTATTTCGCAATATTCTAAAATGTACAGATACGTGCAATTTAGAGTTTTATATTCCTATTGCCCAAAAAATACCAAAATCGAAGCGATTATTATCTCCATATACCGATTCGGTTTTGTATTAATCTAATAAACAAATTTTAGGAAATCGGATTACAACTTTTATTTACATTATATCTCTAGAACAAAGAGTGATTGTTGAAAGCCAGCATGCCATACAAAGGCGTAAAACCTTAATATCACGATTTAAAAAATGACGTCGTTTGCACAGTGCCATCTATCGTGATATATTTGTCTGTATTTTGTGTACCTATATTTTGAAAAATAAAATTACTTACTTACTTACTATATGTATAAATCATTACGTCGGGTCTAGTACTAAACACATATTACTAACAAATTAGAGATGTCATTGTCAATTAGTAAACATTCAACATTGTCTTAGAATTAATTATTATTTATTATTATAACAAAAATTACGAAATTTATATTATATCCGTATAACTGGCTTTCTGTATACGATCCTGATCTGTAATCACAATCTATGAGCTAAAATTTAAGCAAATCTCAACCTTATTTGTAAAACATTACGGCGGATCTAGTACAGTACGATCACATTGCCTACATTAAAATTTAATTTAACTTCAAATGCTCATAACTTCTGATAGAGAAGACCGATTTTAATGAAATAAAGACTAAATGTTACTTGAGGATATTCTTTATAGTGTTCTTACTGAGTCTATTGTATTAACTTTGTGCTTCAGGCGTGATGCGAGAACAAACAGACAGACAGACTTTTTTAAAAATGATTAAAATCGGTTTAGTTAATTATTCTGAGCCCCCCTAAATCATTTATTTTGCAAAATTCTAAAATGTACAGACACGTGATATTTACAGTTATATTATGCTAGATGTTCCCGTGGTTTCACCCGCGTTTATCGTTACTGCGCCGCCCCCGTGGCTCGTAGCGTGATATTATATAGCCTATAGCCTTCCTCGATAAATAGGCTATCCAACACTAAAAGAATTTTTCAAATCGAACCAGTAGTAATCACGCAGAATAAACCAGGAGAAACATCGTTTGTACTATGTCTGTAATGGGTAATTATTTTGCTGCGATGTTATTTTAAAACTGCTATATCTCCTAAGATATTCATTGAAATCGAATGATGTAAAGGGCAATTTTGTTTTAAATTAAATACTTGTGATGAATAACGTATTTATTTGGATAAGGATTAATATCATGTTTATAAAAATACCTTCGCAAATAATGCATTATTTTAGAACAAATTTCGTTAGCATAAAAATGGTTATAGTGAGCCAACCTTAAAAGATAGACATATGCTGTCGCGGACTTTTTTTTAGAACTTTTAAAGGGGAACAATTCTGTCATACATGATTTTTGCGAAACTTTAACTGTTTACGCAGCGCACGCAGCGGAAGCTCTCAAAAGGAAAAAATACTCTCCGATTTTGAAACATTCTTCATTGGTGCTCCGCTCCTATTGATCTTAGCGTGATGATATATAGCCTATAGCCCTCCTCGATAAATGGGCTATCTAACACTGAAAGAATTTTTCAAATCGGGTCAGTAGTTCCTGAGATTAGCGCGTTCAAGTAAACAAACAAACAAACAAACAAACAAACTCTTCAGCTTTATAATATTACATAGTATAGATTAGTCCTGTATTAAATTGTCGTACTGGTGGTCACGGATTTCTTCTCAGTGTGGGAAGGGTTAGGCCTTAGTTCATCACACTGGCCCAGTGCGTGTTGGCAAACTTTACATAACTTCGAGAACATTATGGAGAACTTTCAGACATGCAGGTTTACTCACGATGTTTTCTTTCAACATTAAAGCCAGCGATAATTCGACTTGTCGAAAAGTCAGAGACGCACGCCTTGTTGGGATCGAACTCGAGACCTCTGCGTGTTAGTTCAACGGTCTCCCACTAGACTATCGGTGCTTATGATATTGAGATCTTTAAAAAAATCTGCTGGTATAAGTGTCAGCCCTACACAGCAAAGTTAATCAGTGTCGGACAGGCACTCATTGGCACCCGAAGACGAACGGCGGCGTGTCACGTCACGCGCCACAGCTCGGGGCGTGGACTATACTTACCAATTCGCAATATACCAATCTCATTTTTCCTATATCGCTACTTTTATAATAATAATACAGATTTAAATACAAAATAGCCGCTTTCGATGAAGGAAATCGGTAACGTTGTGGTTTTCATACTAACTATTTCATAACTATTTTTTTAATGACGTAATCGATTCCTACTTTTTGTTTTCATGTATTATTAAGGCCACTATGGTTTGTTTTAAATTAACGAAAACATCAACTATCACGTAATTATGGGGAATTGAAGCACGAACGATGAATACGAGCATACGATATAACTTTAGATACAAATTGTATAAAAGTTTATTAATACTTATTATCAATAATACTATATATATTCTCGAAAAATAAATGATTTGTTAAAATTACCATTGTATTTTGTACAAAATCACAAACGATAACAGCTATAACATGGAATTCCTACATGGTTTTGTTTTGTATTTCTGCTTGTAAAACCTTCTCCATTCACAAATAGCAGTAAACCCAGGCTGTGTATTACGATATTGAAACATTTATGTGTCAGTTTTTAACATGAAAAGTATTAGATATAATATTTTCCTATTGTTAAGTATTCTCAGTTTAATTACAGATTAGTCCCTTATGTTAATAATGATCAGTCTTCTCATTAAAGCGGACACTATCGCAGATCCGGAATTTATATGACTTTTTTAATTCAATTTAGTTCGCGAGAGGGATAATTCGGTATTTACAGGACAGGAGAAGAAACATGGGGATGGTTTTAGTCATTACAGGTCCAACATGTTCCTTTGGTATAGGAATTACATCAAATAGTTATCAAGGGTAAAAATTTGAAGTAATTCCTTTTCTAAAAAATAAAATAATAGCTATCACTTGTGTTACCAGAGTAAGTGGACATGACTACTGGTCTCTTGTCGAGAATCTTTGGAATCTTTCTTTCTTTATCTTTTTTCTTTACATTGGACAATAATTCTTAGATACTCAATCATTTTGTAGATGTGTATTAACGTCGAGGGTACCTTAAGTATGGTGAAGAGACACTTTTCTAAACGGTAGACCATCTAAAGACTTGACCATTATTCTTATATTTATAATAACTAGCGGTCGCCTAGTGCTCGAAATTCGACCACAGTTTGCCTGTAAGATATTGCTGATATAATAATATATATTGACATTATTATGTCATATATGTAACCATAGTTACGCGCTTCGACTGCGTGTGTTAAATGCATGGTTGTGTGCGTGTAGTGGTTTTTCATTAATTCAATGTATTTCTAATGTATATTTTATATAAATATTAGCATTCGTCACTTCTTCTCTGTATAAACTATAAGTGTGCGAAATTTCATACTCCTCCGTCCGCCCAATTTTCGTAAAATGGGAATCAAAGTTTTCGCGTCACGTATTAATATATAGATACTCCTCCGTCCGCCCAATTTTCGTAAAAAGGGATCTAAAGTTTTCGCTTCACGTATTAATATAGGCTCGAGGCTTTCTTAGTATGAGTAGGTTTAGGCCATAGCTATGTGCGGGTTGGCAGACTTCACACATCTTCGAGAAAATTCTGTAGAACGTAGCAGGTGGAAAGATGTATTCTGAGTAAGCACGATGTTTGCTTATACCACTAAACAGAACGATAATTACTTTTCAATACGCACATTAGTTTGAAAGTCATTGGTGCGTGCCTCGGGTTCGAACTCGAGACCTCTATAAAGCAGTCCAACAGTCTCTCTTATTGATGCTTTATTTGGTAACGTTACAATGTTGGCTGACATTTTAGATGACAGGTGACTAGTATTAAGATGGAGAACCGAATAATTAATTTGTCTTAAGTTCCAACGTATGCCACAAAATATGTATTTTGACCACCATCACTTTAATCGCTCTCAATCTGTGAGAACAGCGGTGTCCAATTATAAGCGTACCTTATCACAGTATAATGTAGCAAAGGTATATAGTATTCACATTGTAAAATACCTTAAAGGTTCGTGGTCACTCTGGTGTTCGTTAAGACATAATCAGCGCGTGCAACGGTGGATGTGTTTAAACTCACACGTTCTTTTTTAATGTCAGAGTTCTTACTGTCATGTGTAATATTAAAAATAACTTATTTTTGTTTTTTATGTTGGTACTGCACCTTTCATTTTTTATTTATTGTGTTTTGGTGCCAAAATCAGTGCAAGAATGAGTTCTTTTTCCAATTCGTCTACAGTCACATTTTTGCAACAGGTCAACGTTGTGCGTGATGAAAGTGAGTATATCATCAGGGACAGTCGTCGACAGCCAGCATATACAATACTTACTTTTTAATGTATGAAAATATTACACGACACTTTAATGCAATTGCTATTAGCTGAATTAATGTTTTTTTAAGAACGCTTCTTCATTAATGAGATCTGGTTGTTGGTAAATAAGGTTGATTTTTCACTACAGTTCTTGTGCGCGACAAAATGCTACAAAAAATTCGCTTATCGTAACGATCGGATAGCAAACCGCAAATGAATAATTCTAAATGCAATATTCTATTAAGTACAACAATAATAATAATAATTTATTTTCTCTTCCACAAAGGCAACTTAAAACTATGATTAAAATACTTACCTAATAAAAATCAAAAGACCCTTGTGGGAGACTAGTAACTGCCCCCTAAAACAATGTAGGTAAGTATTATTAAACTAACAATTAATTAACGATGATAAACATTGTGAGAGAGCCTTCATGTCTGAGGGTTGTCTATAATGTTCACAAAGATGATATTTAAAGTCTATCGAACCACACTGGGCTAGCATGGTTGACTATAGCCTTACTTTTTTCGTACTGAGACGAAGTCCGTGACCGTCAAGCAATGGGACAGTTTGCAAACGGGGCAAATATTATTTTTATTGTATTATTAAGGTTACGTAGTACGATTTTGTAGTTTTCAATATGCGAGTTGCTAAGTAAGTCATTGAATTAAAATATAGCAACTTCTTATGAAAATAATCTCTAAGTTTCTTGATTCCTAAACGCGGAAAGACGCGAATTACGCGAATGTTATTCATTGAAATTAATTTACTATAATTATACGGATTTAATCGCGTTGTTTATTTGACACTATTACAAAATTTTAGAAACTGTTACACTACTATTATATACTATTAAACTTACAAATTTTAAGCTAATTAAATTATTGAAGCTATTAAAACTATTTATACTATATACTATTTATATTTATGTTTACACTTTCCCCGAAGTATAATAGTATAGTAATAGTTTTAATAGTTTCAATAATGTAATTAGCTTAAAAACTAGTAAAGTTTAATAGTAATAGTAGTGTAACAGTTTCTAAAATTTTGTAATAGTGTCAAAGAAACAACGCGATAAAATCCGTATATAGTAGTTTAATTTCAATGAATAACATTCGCGTAAACAGAAGACATTATTATGCAGATACTTCAATTTTAAACAGATGTATAGAAGATAGATCGTATTTTTTTATGGAATTGCTTACTAATTTACTTGCCGATGAATACAAACATACAAACGAAAAAAATTACAAGGTCAAGTAACGTTATTGTTGTCGACTGTACTAAGTATCGCTTATTTCTCACCGCACCTTCCAATAACGCGGCGTCGTCTATATTAATTTAGCAATCAAAAGCACAACGCACACTTACAAACATATTCTCGCACTACCTTATTTTTTATCTTACACAACTTTAATCAAGTTAACATGTTTCTAAGATAAACTAAAAAATATTATTTTTAGATTTTGCTCGCGTCGTCCGCGTTTACAATATTATTTTTCTCGGGGACAGTACTTTTTCTGGATAAAAGGTAACCTATATCCTTTTCTGTACATCTGACAACGTGTATATGAAATTTCATGATAATCAGTCAAGTAGGTAAAACGTGAAAGCGTAACAAACAAACTCATATTCACATTTATAACTAATATTAGCTTTTGCCCGCGGCTTCGCTCGCGTTAATTTAGAATTTGACAATCAATTCGGGTTGTACTCTGCTTGTAATAATATAATTCCATCATGATTCGTAAGAAACGTGGCGCCATCTATTATCATAAGAACGTTTTTGTTGTTTTCCTCGGAAACAGTAATTTTTTTCGGGATGAAAGTTAGCCAATGTTCTTTTCTGTACACCAGACAACGTATATGCAAAATTTTTGGATGATCGGTTCAGTGATTTAGGCGTGAAAAGATAACAAACAAACAAACTCATTTTCGCTTTTATAATATTAGTTAGGATAGGATTAGGATTAGTTAGAATTTGTTTTCGTATTTAGACTGTAATATCAGATGTTTCATACTTTATATTTCTTAGCTGCTTTTGAAATTTACAACGTCTGAAGCTGTGACAGGTACGGTTTCAGAGTTTCGTAAAAGATATGCGTGTAATCAGACAAGCATTAATATAACTACCAAGGTTTCTATAGAATATAATATGTCGTTGAATTAAGCAGAAGAGCCACATCGGCAATGCGTCTCGGGTTATAAAACATGTTTTTCGAGATCTGATGCCGATAGACATTATCCGCAGCCGGGTACTGACTACAGACTACTCATTCTTTCGGTTAACCTGACTTTGATAACACGCATTCACCAGTATGAAACCACAGTGTACAAGTATTCTATAATTAAAGTTCTTGGACTCTTTAGGTTACTAGATGTGTAATCCTTATATTTTCGTGGCAACAAGGGAATCAGACGGTGCTTTATTAAGAGAGATAGTTCTTCGTCACTACGTTTAAATCCTAAAATGTACGAATGAAAAATTAATAATAATAGGTAAGTATAAAGCTACACTTTGAGCTTGGTCTGAGAATCGAATTAGTTAAGCAAGATAATACTCTTTGTTCTTTATTTCTCTACTTTTCTATGATATTAAAATCTGTATTATTTCCACATTTATTATGTTCCGCTAATAAGTTTTGCATAAATAGGCACATATTCAGATTTTTTGCCGACAATCACAATTTGTTATTGCTTATACATAATACATTCGTGTCCAAACGCCATTAGAATCAAAAGACACTCACACTAACACGGGGCATTTCTAAAGCACTAGTGTTGTGCAATAAATCTCAGGATTAATGTCGTTGTATCGTCTGTGTGCAGACCACCTTACCACAGTCGTTTCCGATAAGCCGAGCGCAGTGCCTCTCGCCTATTGGTCTAAATAATACCTGTGTGACAATACTCGGAAATATTCCAACTTCTTGCGGTAATTATTTATTCGATATTTTTTGTATTATTTGTGACAATACTTTACCGATATTACTAAATCAATAAAATAAATGTTACTTAATTATTTCTCTTAAATATCAAAACTAATACAATATGAAAATAACAAAATTAATTCTCTACATGACGCAACAAATTTTAACTACGCGTGTAAATTAAAAAGTAGAATGATTAAACTGCAGCTAAATTAATCAAAACTATGTAAAAGGTGGTTACATTTACAAATTAAAAAGTTAGTTGGCGGCAAAGGTATAGTTAAAATCTGACATAAGCTTAAGTGTAAATAATTGCTGTTGTCCCGCTAAGTAATTGGTCTGGAATTATAATATTAGAGGCAGCTAATTACTGTTTTACCAATTCACTAATAGAATTAATAGTGTTGTGTCCATTTTATCTATTTTGCTTAACAACACTAGTATTACTCTGCCATGTAGTTTTCCCCTAAGGTCGTCTCTATTTTTCTAACTTGCTTTGTAATTTTCAGGTCTTTATGTTGATTATAGTATATTAAGTATAATTTAATAGATGTATAATATAAATTTCTATGTAATAAGGAGGAATTAAAAAGCAAACTTGATTGTGTATTAAAAAGCAAACTTCGGGTGCTTGCTTAATGTTTGCCGACTAATTCAGAACGTTCAGAAGGAACGTGATAGTATATTGTGATGTACGTGAAGCCTCAAAGTTATGTCAGGCTCGTAACACGTGGTTTAAAGCCTTTAGATTACAAAATTACGACAAATTTAATTTTTCTGAGTCAATTGCTAACTACCAGATAAAAAGCTTATTTCTTGGCTAAATGCGGATTAGTCATGATATTATTGAGACATTTTGTATAATTAAGATTGTTTTAATAAAAAATATTCGAGTTATTTTTCGTGAGGAACATTAATTTGAATTATTTTATCAAATAGATTACAGATGGCATAATCTCTATGACGCGTGTTTTTGTTTACGTAAATGTAAGTATGCTAAAAAATTGTGTGAATGTGAATCTATGATATACAATTCTAATGGCCAGTTTCACAAACTATCAAGTAAAAGTTATCCGAAAGATAAATTGCATGCTGTCTGATTCTTGTTAGGTTAAAGAAAAGAGATGGCGAGACTTTTATCTTACAGACAAATGCTATTTGCAGGCGGTGTGACAGGCCTTAAGTAATCTAAACGATAGCCGTCAACCAATTTTTGCAGTAGTGCATTCTTACCACCTGTAATAATATATCCAGCTTCTAGAATCTCTACAAAAATAATAAATTTAATTGGCCTTTTAAAACAGTGGTCGTAAGTTTCTAATAAAAATAATAATGAAAAATTTGCAAACTAAATAATACACTCAAAACTAAATAAAGCCGATATACAATAAAAAAACTTCAAGCTTAAAATTAGGAAACTGGTTTCGTGCAGGTTTCTTTTCATAGGCTCACCTCTTTGCTTTTTAGCTTCAGTAACTTAGAAAACTCAGTAACCTATGTAATCTGACGTTCGTTGGAATTACTTTATGACAAATTAATGAATGATTTTTGATTTTGACTTTGACTGAAGAAACGGAGTAATATTAACCAATATAATTGCATACTGGAGCGGAGCGGAGATTTCATGCAATCCTATTGGTTATTATTTCTCCGTTTCTTCACTCCGCAGCCTCGCTCCGCTTCAATGGACAGGCAGCCTAAACCATGCTCACAAGATTCTTTTTTCCGTAGGGCTCCTGCGACCATCCGCCGTCCTCCCCACAGCCGTCAGTGGACCGGCTCTCAGTGACGTGGGCGGAACCTGGCAGCATGTCCTCGTCAGGGGTCAACCTGTTCCACCTTCCTTCGGAAACGCCTGTCAGCAACGAAGTTAAGTTCTCTCCATCAGCCGGAGGTGAGTCGAACCTTTGATAAACTGCTCACTTGATATCAACGGCCTAATAAATCTTTGGAGAAATGGCTCCTACACAACAGTGCGTCGTTTATTATTTACAACACTGTAAAATGTATCTTAATAATTAGTAATAAAGATCATAATCATTTGGCATATACTGCAGAAATATCTCATATTTTGATTCTTTGGGTATTTGACTGCGTATCTAAACAACCGATATCAGATTTAATTTGTATACAGACTGTAAGCATTTTACAACTAGCATCTGAGCTGTTATTATAATTGGACGTACTTTCTGGAAAACGTTCCAACCCACACTCGGGTCAAAATCGAGTTATTATTAGCAAATTAGTTATTACTACTAGCTGGCAAAATTTGGTAGCTCTACTATCACTCTAAATATGAAATCATGACTTAGAAGCCCAACCCACATGTATGAAGAAGCAATACGGGATTGAACTTCAATCACGATTATCTCAAAATGCTAACTTTGTAGGTTGGAACGTTTTTCAGAAAGTACGTCCAATTATAAATTATTCAAAACTCACTGCTAACCAAAAATACACCTTACGTTCAAACGAATAAAGTCGCCTTTATTTTGTAGTCGGTTCCTACAAATAGATACCTATTATTTTTTTTATATGATATCCAGACCTATTGGTAAAATAACTTTGAAACAACTAGTAAATCATCTACGTAATCTTCTCTTTTCGAGTAGTAGAGCTTCGCTGATTTCAGCATGAAGGGTCCAGCTCGACCGGGGAAGGACTATCCTCTCACAGAATATCGACCTGAAATAGCAGTCTTCCTACTGTTGTGTTTCGTTCGGTGAGTGAGAGTGTCGGAGGCCCAACACCCTCTTTCCCTCTTCCCGCTCCTTTTCCTTCCCATTTCCTTTCCTAAAGGTTCGGCAACGCGCAAGTGAAGCCCTGACCCCTAAGTAGTATAAAAAAAATCTAGTTTGTCGTGCATTTGTTTGCGTGCGATCGCGGAGTCCCGAGTTCGCTTTTCGGGTAGGGTAGTGTTATAGGGCTTGGATAGCAGAACGGAGTATGAAAAGTGTTTGGTAACTGACAATTTATTATAGACTGCCAATTACCATACTACACATTAAAACTGGTATACCTCGGTTTTCTTTTCGGGGGTCTAAATTCCGATGCGTGTCACTCTACTATAACCTATCTCAGTAGTACCGTGTGTTTAAATTACACAGCACACAGGTTAGGGACAAGCAATATTACCTTTTGCACACAAGCATAATTACGTTCCATATACAGCCATCAAAACAAACAAGCATGATGGCTTTCGCATTCTTAAGACTGCGCCGAGCGAAATGTGCCAAAACAGGCGGTCACAGTTAAGTTGATAAAATCAACACTTTTTGTTTAATACAAATATAAGATATACATTTACCATAACAATGAATGTGTTTACAATTACTCCGTGTTAAAAACTTTAAATAATTAATATTTTCGCCTACAAAATTACGCAAAATTGCACGAAAAATGCACAAACGTAAGCTCGTGATTTTTAAGATTATAACAGTAGAAATCTATCCTATTTTACAGCTTAAATGAATCATAAATAGTTATATTACAATTTGTCCGTCCCAAATATTTACGTTATTAGTTGAAAATAAAGATACATATTTATCAAAAAAGCACTTCAAATCCTCCATACAATTTTACTATGGCGGCCGCGCGCCGATTTGAATATCGAGCTCTGACATTCAGTCCAACCGCGTCTTACGCTCAGCGCAGTCTTAATATTAACACACAACAAAAATTTGTGTGTACCACAAATAGTTGTTCTGGGTCTAGGTGTCCTTTGTGTCCGTTGTTTGAATGTTTGTAAAGTACCCCGTGATACAGGAATAATAACTCCTATTGCGAAAGGAGTCTTTTCTAAAGAAAACATTTTAAGGCAAAATGGTTGTAACGTCTCCGCGTCACAGGATTTATTCCTAATGCGAAAATAAAAAAATAAAAAATATCTTTATTGACATAGGTTTTTTTTATAATTATTTGAATCCCTGACCCCTGAGCTAGTTACATACTGTATTACAGGAGTCAATTTAAAATAGTTTATAAAATTCTTCTTTTCTTTTTTCTTTCCTTGTGGTTACATGTTGTCAAAAGTTGTTCAAGCTGCCCGTAGGCCTCTGACATGGCTTAACGACTGCTGTCAATTTGACAACAACCGGGACCGACTTTTTACGTGTCCTCCGAAGCACGGAGACGCTCAGATGAAATACCACTATTTATAGACTGACCGCACCCAACATTGCTTAACCTAGCTAATCGTTTACCGATCAGTGAGTGCAACTGGCTATGAGCTTCTCGCCTCTTATAAAATTAAAAAATATATTTGTACGTTACATATGTCACTTTAACAATAATGGATGTCGAAAGTCTAATACATACAATTTAGTTATTAATAACTGTACTTGTTTTATATCATAAATAAGTAGCGTAATTTATAACAAAATCTGCGATAGCCTAGTTGGAGACCGTTCGACTGCCACGCAGAGGTCTCGAGTTCAATCCCAAGGCGCGCATCTCTGACTTTTCGAAGCTATGTGCGTATTAAATAGTTAATTATTGCTCGCTTTAACGGTAAAGGAAATCTTCGTGAGGAAACCTGTATGTCTGAAAGTTCTCCATAATGTTCTTAAAGATATGTGAAGTGTGCCAACCCGCACTGGGCCAGCGTGGTGGACTATGGCCTAACCCTTCTCACACTGAGAAGAGGCCCGTACCCAGCAATAGGACAGTTTAATACAGGGCTGTGGCTGTTATTATTATTAATAATAGGGGTTAAAGTATGAAGTTGCCGTTGTAATAGTAATGAATTGACATAAAACCTTCATAGTGTGAGATTTTGTGTAAAATCATGATATCTAAATTATAAACATAGAGTTTCGTGGTCACTCATTTTAATAAATTATTGTACACTATCATTCTCTATTATGTACCGTGTGATCTGACTCTCATTTTTGTCATTTCTTCGAGCGATCTAAGTACGGTGCTTTAAATCATTGATCCTAACTAATATTATAAATGCGAATGCGAGTTTGTTTATTTGTTTGTTGGTATGTTACGCTTTCACTCCATAATTACTCGATCGATCATCATGAATTTTCGCATACTCGTTGTCAGGGCAGCAGCGCTTTATGGGGCTCCTATTTTTGGGTGGGTTTAAGAAGGAACCTAATATAACCTAACCCTTCCGAGACGGAATGCAGTGATTTGAGGCGTATAGGTGCTCGTTATGATATATTTTAGTAAGCATATTTTGCTGCGCAATTAGTATTTTTGGTGGTCATTATATTTAATCCCGTTTTTGATTTGCTATTGCGAATTTATTGCATGCCTTGTAAAATGCAAAGCGAATTAAACGCGTTTTTTATTGCAGCGACGTTGTACTGTGTTGTTAGTGATAAAGAGAAATGCTGATGTTACTCTTAGTGTTATGTATTTATAAAAATATGTATGAAACGACACAGAACAGATCGGTACAGAACACTCGTTTTATATTTTGCTATTTGTTCAGACGCACATAACCAACTTCGTGTTACACACACTAGTGAACTGCTATATTGTGATTTCGTACAGTCATCGTTGAATGAGCGAAACGAACGGAGCTATGTCTGTTTCACTCATTGTATTTAGCCGGCCTTCTGTATCTAGTTAATCTATAATAATAATAATATTCTACCACATACACACAATACCATCTTGCCCAAACTAAGCAGAGCTTGTACTATGGGAACTAGACAATGGATAAATATATATATACTTTTTTTTGTAAATATATACATATTATGTATAGAAACATCCAGACCAAGAGAAACATCCATGTTCATGCACACAAATATTTGACTTGTGCGGGAATCGAACCCGCGACCTCAGGCGTGGCATCTATGTTATAGATATAAAGTGTTAACAAAGGCCAAGAAGATTACACTACTTTAATTAATACGTAAGGTGCTGATAGACTTGAGCATTTGTAATAAACATTTTAGTGAAAGGTACTTTACAGAAATATAAACGCAAGCGTTTCAGCGAGCATTCTAGCGAGCGTTGCAGCGAGCATTCTAGCGAGCATTCTAGAGAGCGTTCCAGCCAGCATTCTAGCGAGCATTCTAGAGAGCGTTCCAGCCAGCATTCTAGCGAGCATTCTAGAGACCGTTCCAGCGAGCATTCTAGGGAGCGTTCCAGCGAGCATTCTAGCGAGCATTCTAGAGAGCGTTCCAGCGAGCATTCTAGCGAGCATTCTAGAGAGCGTTCCAGCGAGCATTCTAGTGAGCATTCTAGAGAGCGTTCTTGTGAGCATTCTAGAGAGCGTTCCAGCCATCATACTAGCGAGCATTCTAGAGAGCGTTCCAGCCAGCATTCTAGCGAGCGTTCCAGCGAGCATTCTAGCGAGCATTCTAGAGAGCGTTCCAGCGAGCATTCTAGCGAGCATTCTAGAGAGCGTTCCAGCGAGCAATCTAGCGAGCTTTCTAGCAAGCGTTCCAGCGAGCATTCTAGCGAGTGTTCTAACAAAAGGACAGTAAAGTTGCTTCGAAATTACATTGTTCGCTAGAATTATCGTGAAAATGTTCGTAGCGATGTTTGGCTCTGTTCATTGTTCAGTTCGACAGTTTAAAAACGGCGAAGGCCCGATGTTTTGTTACAAATCAATGCTTAATGGCCACTCCTACAACTAACAAGAAAAAGTTCTCCGAAAGATAAATCGCATGCTGTCAGGCTGTCTCACTCATGTTAGGATAAAGAAAAGAGATGGCGAGACTTTTATCTTATAGATAAATGCTTTCTGGAGGTGGTAGTACAAGCCCTAAGTCTATCAGCACATTAATACTTCCATGCTCAGTGACGAAACGGTATTGAATCCAAATGATGTGTGTGAGGTTTGGGTTTATACATATATATACTAGCTTTTGCCCGCGGCTTCGCTCGCGTTAATTTAGAATTTGACTATCAATTTGGGTTGTACTCTGCTTGTAATAAATATAATAATATAATTCAATCATGATTCGAAAGACACGTGGCGCAATCTATTATCATACGAACATTATTATTGTTTTCCTCGGGAACAGTAATATTTTTCGGGATGAAAGGTAGGCTATGTCCGTTTCTGTACACCTGACAACGTATATGCAAAATTTCAGGATGATCGGTTCAGTGGTTTAGGTGTGAAAAGGTAACAAGCAAACGAACAAACTCATTATCGCTTTTATAATATTAGTTAGGATATAGATACATTTTTGTAGTAATTGAGTTGTTAAGTATCTCCAAAGTACCTACTTTAATTAATTTTATCTCATTGTCTATCGTGGCAAGCATAATTCTGTGTTGTTTGCACACTACTTCCGGAATCAGATGTCCGTATAAGCTGGGGCAAAGGTATACTACAACCGTATATTGCCAACTAAGCGTGACGCAGCGGTAGTCAATGCGACTGCTGTGCATGAGGTCTCAGGTTCGAATCCAGGGTCGGGCCCCAACAAAAAAGTTATTGGGTTTTTCTGTTAAGAAATCTCAATAGCAGCCCGGAGTTAGGAAGTTGGCGGTATTAGACACCTCCGTGCTACGGAAAGCACGTAAAGCCGTTGGTCCTACGCCTGATCTCTCTCCGGTCGTGTCCGATTACCGTCCCATCGGATCATGAGAGTTAGGGAACAGAGAGTACACTTGTGTTTGCGCACACACTTGTGCACTATAATATCTCCTGAGCAGACGGCCAGTCTCCGTTAAGGCTGGCCGCCGTGGCCGAAATCGGTCTGGAGGACATTACATTATTATTGCTAATATGAGGCGACCTTACAGCTTCCTCTATCCTTTTCTGCTGCCCTTCTGCTGCCCTGAAAAAGTGTATGCGAAATTTCATGATGATTGGTCAAGTAGTTATGGCGTGAAAGCGTAACAAACTAACAAACAAATAAACAAATTCACAATCGCATTTATAATATTAGTTAGGATTAATGAACGCACGAAGTTGTCATAAATGAGAGTGAGATCACATGTTACGTAATAGAGAACAATAGTGTATAATTTTTGATAAGAATCTCAAAGAGTGCTGTTTCTGGGTATAAAAACAACCAAAGAATCCCAATCTATAATTTTTTTAAATTTATATTTCTTTAAGCGATGAATATTGTCCTCGGCAATAATATTGTATTAGGAATATATCTAGTGTCGTCACAAATACGAGTGGATCACACAATAAACAAGCAAGAAACAATAAACAAGGATAACAAATATTAGTAGATCACACAATTTTTTAAGATGGTTACGCATTCGAACCCACACCTCTTTGCACATTGGTAATGACGCGCCAGCCACTTTAACCACTAACCATCCGTGCAATGAAAGTTAATATTATGTAGTTCGAAGTATGCAGTGTAGATAAATATTTCGTATAGGTACCTCTAAAATAAGTTTTAATGAGTTGCTTTACAAATAATTTTCTATAATTAGCCCTGTATCGAGGTAAAGATCCTTGACAACGTTAAAACATCTGACATGAAAAACATCCACATTTAGTCAAACTATTTGTGGACCTCGTTTTGTCAAGCGCGGGGTTAAGCTCGTAACAGTACCAACTACTCCACACCATAGCTATATCCATACCGTCTAAAATTAAACTTATAAACCGCGTATCACAATCTCAAAATCTTAAGCATTTCAAAATGGCGCCGGGTATCCTCGGTGGTCTTAATGTTCAACGAAATTATGATTCTTTTTGTATCAACTGAGCTTACAAGCTCCCCGCAATCGGTCGATTTTTGACTTTTTTGATGTTCGACATCAAAGGGCTTGAGGGCAAAACAATAATTGCCAATTTTATGGAGCAAATTGATTGTAAATTTCGATTTTGATATAGTCCATTGCCAAAGTCGGTTATCCAGATACAATCACTTTAAAAATGATTATGCGTTACGAATTATTTTCTTTTTGTTTTAGACGTATAGAAAAAGAGTGCACTATATGAGTAGGTAAATTCGTTTGTACTGCCAAGGCGGCAAACAATGTAAAGTAACAAGAAAGTTGCAGAGGTTTTATTAATAAGGTCGTGATTGTTAGCATCTTCTATTTTAAAATATCTGTGAATAAGCGTCTACAATAAATCTGTACAATACGGTATGTACGGGTATGTATAATACTTCTACAATCTATGCAAAGAATAGTAATATATAGATGACAGTATTTGTCAAGAGGAAAGTAAATATTTACGAATATTTTACAAGTGAATAAACATAATATATTAAGTTATAAATATATATTTTATGGTTATTTATTTCACAATTTGCTACCATGGTTTATTATAGATTATAATTAGGTAAGTAGGCACTTGCCTAAATACCTAAATTTTATTATTTAGTCCGTATTTCCGCCAGTTAATCGGTCGTACATCTTAGAAGTATTGGGTATTCTATTGGTATATAATGTTTACATATATACCTACAAGGCTGGAATTGTTATTATCATGAAGCAATTCAGAATGTATACAATACCTAATGGTAATTCCTACTCTTTTACTACAGTGACAATCCAAGAATAGTTATTTTAATCTAACATAATTACTAGGACGATAGTAAATAAGTTTTCATTCATACAATTTATGTAGCTACTTATGTCACTGACTGTACCTTGATAAGGGATATCGCTTTACACTGGTAAAATAATATAATAGTAATAATATGAGACCTGTTTGTAATCTGTCCCACTGCTGGGCATGAACTTCTGTTTGTCACGGTTTGGACAAGCGCGGCGAATCTAATCCGAGCAGGCCATAATCCTCCACACTGGCCAAATGCAAGATGAACAGTATAGACAATAAAGTCTATCTGCACTTATATACTAATAATCTAAAGAAAAATATTAGTAATTTTGTTTGTGATGAAATAACTTAAAAAACTAGTGAACAAATGTTAATCATTCTTTCACCATTAGAAAGCTACTTAATCCAGCACAACACAGGTTATATAAGTATAACATCAGTCGAGGACGGTAATCATAAACGTGGGTGAAACCGCGTGGTACAACTAGTTTTAGTAAAAATTGAATTGTTTTCAGATGGGTCGGACGACGAAGACTACTCAGCAAGCTTGAGTGCTGTGCTGCGTCAGCGCCGGGCCAGCGTGAGAAGGTCGCGGAAGGGACGAGCAAGAAGACCTTCCTCACCATTCCTTAACGACGAGAACCGGCCCAGAAGACGTTCTTCTGTTTTCACGACTAGCTCGGGGGAGTAAGTCTTGAGAATAAACAGTGGTAGTATAGTGTGGTGGACTAACGCAGTTTTTAAAATACTTGTTTTCTTATCCAGTACAGCTATATCGATGGAAGAGCAGTCGGCGGTGGTCACCCAGGAACAAATCTTCGAGAACATCCACCTGCACAAGGAAGTTCTGGGTTCCGTCAAACAGCAGCCTTTAGGAATGAGGCGAAAACTTAAGATTGTACACCAGGTGACACTTAATTTTCTCTCGATTTTATATCAATATTTTTACATCTGATATGGAGTCACAATCGATATGTTAACTGCTGCACCAATACCGACTTGATGTGTATTTGGCGTAAACCTAGCACCAACTTTATACAATTATATAACCCAGGTTTTGCCAGAAATCTGGATCATGTCAATTTTCTATCCCTCGTCAACAGTACTTTTTCCTGGATAAAATGTCCCTCATGTCCTTTTCTGGTCTTCTGACAACGTGTATACCAAATTTCATAATGATCGGTCGAGCAGTAAAACGTAACAAAGAAACAAACTCAAAAAATTGCTTTTATAATATTAGTTGTGATATCGCCAACCAATTATTCATTCCGCAGGCCAAGGGATACATCAAGCGCCACGAAGGGCAGCTGCAGGAAAGACTGGCACAGTCCAAGTGTACTAAAGACATTTATGCCAGATTCAATATTCTTATGAATACGGTAAGAAATTTTATACATTCACTAGGGATTGCAATGCCGCAAAGTGGGATTCTGCAATCCAGCGGAATCCAGCATAATTTGAGGCCCTGTGAATTCACAAGCATCGCCTGGTGCAAATTCAATCAAATTTGCCGCCGTGAATAGAATTCCTATGATATCTACTCTTTGTGAATAAAGAAGACTGATTCTTAATAATTATTCTAGACTGATTTTATCAGATAGAGATTAGAATTAATATATTTAGTTAACTAAAATACAAAAACAACATAGCACTTCCATATTGCATAATTATACTGTAATTGTTTTAGACGTTTTATTAATAAATATGTAGTCATACTGTGAGATAATTAGTCTATTTGGTACGTAAGTAAATGTTTCATTATAACCATGACATATATTTTAATTGCTTCTATACATACATCTAAAGCCTATGCGGGATGCCGCGGGATCCTGCTGGATTAGACTGAATCCAGCAAAATTCCTGCGGAATGGAATACAATATTTGATTGCAATCCTTAAGTCTTGTCTAAGTATAAAACATTACATACACGATTGCTGTGGTAAGTATGTGTACTAATTTGAACAATACAAAAATGCCGCCTTCGGTATCCGCTGCCTGTGTGTGGCGGGTTTAAGAGCTTTAACATATTTTATATGATAATCACATAATGCGGTAATAACTGCTTGACATAGATGCGGTCTGTATAAATTAATACAGTGTTTTACAAAGTATTATACATTTTTCTCACAGTTGCTATAGAATAAACGATACAGTTTTATATACATGCAAAATAACAGTCAATTATTTCAAGTTATAATAGCAATACCTGAAGTATTTGTTTCTAAAGTTGTAATCAAAAAAGGGTTTGTTCCGCATTCACTCCTACATTACGTCCAAAAAGTTCCTCATTCGCCCCTCTTTTTTAATTATTCCTTTTTCGTCCTACATTTTTGAGCATATGGTTAGCAAAACAAAACATGTCTAAAAATTATTTTAATTCTTTTCAATGTCAGGCTCGTGGTGTCATGCAATCAAGCCCAAAGTGTCGCCGAGAGATCAAGGAGGTATATTAAAATATTTTTCGGCTGACGGTACATCAAAATCTGCTATACAAAAAAAAAACAAGGTCATAAAAGGAACATAATTTTGGACGAAATAGGAATTACGTTAAGAAATTAATATTTATCTAAATTTCGGGGCATATGAGGAACAATTTTTGGCGCGAATGCGTATTTTTCCATTCGGGACGAAACATGAGGGTCGAATGCGGAATAAACCCAAAAAAATGCTTCTTTAAATCATAATCATAATAATATAATATTAAGATTGCTTTAAAACTGGCTAAATATTAGAAACTGACTACAACATTCACAATATAATAGAAACATATTCGTTAAATTATAATCTATATGTGCTGTTGGTAGCTTTCAAACCGGCTCGACTGCACGGATGGCGCCAAGTGTTGTGGGTTCGATCCCCACACAGAACAAAAAAATGTGTGTGTTATTGTGTGTTCTTTGTGTCAGACGGAGGCATTAATTCTAGAACAGGACATGTCTTTATAAAATGAACCAACCAGCAAAATCCATTAAACAGACTGAAATATTTAATTTAACAATTTTTTTGACTACATCGATGATGGGTCCGTATAATGCCAACCTTATCTGCATAGCGTATAATAGGGGGCCTAATAATCCAACCATACGCTGAATCATTAGATCTTAATACGCCGTTAGCAGTCCACTATTAACCGTAAGCCTTTTCTGTATGAAGAAATGGCAGCAAATGAAGCGTGAGGCTGCAAACACATCCAACCTTCTCATCCCCTGGGAGCTGCGCATCAAAGAAATAGAGTCTCACTTCGGTTCAGTCGTGGCGTCCTACTTCACTTTCCTGAGGTGGCTGTTCTGGGTCAACCTGGTCATAGGATTCATTCTGCTGGTGTTTGTAATAGTGCCTGAGGTAAAGCTGAAGATAAAGTATAATATTAGCCCTGCAGATAAATTGACCCATTGCACGGCCGCTTTTCATTGTGAGAAGGTTTAGGCCATAGTCCACCACGCTGGTCACGTGCGGGTTGGCAGACTTCACATATCTTCAAGAACATCAGAATTCTCAGACATGCAGGTGTTCTTGCGATATTTTACTTACTTCACCGTTAAAGAAAACGATAATTAACGAATTAATACACACTTTGAAAGGTCTGAGGAGTGTGCCTTGGGATCGAGCTCAAGACCTCTGCGAGGTAGTCCAACAGTCCCTCAGAATCTTAAAGTAATCATACAAGAATCTTCTATAAGTACTAACATTGTAAATGTAAATGCTCTATCTGGTTATTAAGTTTCAACGGCCGAACGCAACATTTTTTTATGTTTGTGTATGGAGATATTTTGAAAGTTGACGATAATATACTTACAGTACATGGGATACTTTGTATAGAAGCGCAAACGAATTTTATGTTTTATATGTATGTATGTACATATGTATGATTGGATTTAAGCGTTTTTAACCGCGATTTTGTAAAGAGTTCCAAGTACTAATGAGAGAAGATCGTATTTAAAAATTATCTGATTTTATTTAACTGATTTTTAATTACAATGCTAGGTTTGTAACAAGCATGACGTCACTATGTATCATTGCCATTATTCTATAATTTGGAGATTTGCCAGTAGTTAACTAATATAAATTTATCACGAGGAACACATACAGTTAGAAATTAACTTAGCCGATAAGCCAAAGCATGTTTCTTATATATTTTTTTTTTGTTTTAATATCTCGATAAAAATTTTCAGTGCTTAACAGCGAACCCTCAGCAAGATGGCGAGCGTAAGCTCATCATGGAAGAAGAACGACGTAACGCATCCAATTTGCTTACATTGTGGGAGTTCGAAGGGGTCCTGAAGTTCTCTCCTATTTTCTATGGATACTACAGTAACATCGAGAGAGCTGAGTACCGTATGCCTCTCGCTTACTTTCTAACTGGGCTCGCCGTTTATATCTACAGCTTCGTCGCTATCCTCAAGAAGTTAGTTTAATATCCGATTGTTCTATTTACATGGCGTCTGCTCGTTTTAGGTGTTACTTATGGGCGAGTCTATCACAACAAACAAGTACTGATTCAGAGACCGTGCTGCTAATGCGAACTTATTTACAGAAAAAATATTACCTAGCCGAGAATCGTGCCCACACGCCGTCACGCCCGTTTTTTTGTATATCAGTAACGCATTATTAACAGTCGTTTCTCGATCTTTAACAATTTGTTTGTCTCTGTGAAGTTATATCAATTACTAATAATTACTACTATCTTTCAGAATGGCCGAAAATTCCAGGATGTCTAAACTATCAGAAAAAGAGGATGAATGCATATTCTCTTGGAAGTTATTCACAGGCTGGGATTTTATGATTGGCAATACGGAAACGGCTCATAATAGAATCGCATCAGTCATTTTAGGGTTCAAGGAGGCATTACTGGAAGAAGCTGAGAAGAAAAAAGATTTGAGAAAGTAAGCAGTAAATAAAATATTATGGATATCGTTAAATATGAACTGTGCAAAAAAATTATGTAAAATAATTCGCGGTCCACGGAATCATACCAATTACGCAATAAAATATACACTTATGTACATTAAATAAATATCAATAATTTTATGCATAAAGTACATATACTAGGGCAGTATCTTCATATCATACAATGAAAAGTGGTATATTGAATATAATTAATTATATAAGAGTAAATCAAGTAATAATTATTATATTGCTTTGTGTTCTTTAATGAGGTTCATCATGACGTACAAATTAAATTGAGCGAGATGTATTTCAATTAATTTAATGTTAAAAGCAAGATCATTGCAGTTGCTTCATTCCGAAACCGGGCACACCAACTTAAATAACACTAGATATTGAATTGTTATACATAAATCATATTATTTATGTTCCAGTTGGCGTATCATATCGCTTCGTGCTCTCGTCAACATTTGCGTCATTATCTTGCTAGCGGTATCAGCATACGCCGTTGTAACCGTGGTCACTCGCTCTGATGATAACCTCAAAGTGCGAAGCTGGTGGCGCGAGAATGAGACCACAATAGTAGTTACTATGATTTCTATTACATTTCCAGTGTTTTTTGAGTTGCTTGGATTTTTGGAGCATTATCATCCGAGAAAGCAATTGCGTCTACAATTGGCAAGGCAAGACTTTTATAATATAGTCTAAAATGTGCTTGGTAACACTGTAACTTGGAACGAGTTAAAGATAAATGATAATTTTATTTTTCAGGATCATGCTTTTAAACCTTCTCAACCTGTACTCTCTAATATTTGCTTTATTCAGCAAAATCGAAGGCATGAGTAGAGACCTAGACTCGCTGAAACCGACTCTAAATTTGAATGCGACGACATCTAATAGTACACTAAATATAAGTGAATCTATGGCTTTGAAGATACCTCGGTCTTGTATTGTACAGGAAGTTCCCTGTGGTCCATGTAGTATACAACTAACGGTACCAGTTAGAATGTCAGATGCTATCACAATTAGAACTACGGCTACTGCGCCTTTTTCTATTCATCATGCATATGCTACTACTAGTACTAAAACGACCACACCTCGGAAGCTGTCAAGACGTCAACGCCAAGATAATTTTGGAGAAACTAATACAGGTAACAACGATAAGAAGGATAGTACGTTAGTCAATATCTGGCTAGCCAGACAAGAAATGCAAAAAATCAAGGACTTAATACAACAAAAAAAGCTTCTGCCGCACGTACAGACTACTTCAGCTTCTGATGACTACAATAATACATTCTACGATACGAATACAGAGTCTATTACTAGAGTAACAGATTCTGGTATTGATTATTCAGAATATGACTATTCTAGTACAGTTTTTGACCGATCAGTTAACGTTGATACTACAAAAGATACAGAAATTACTGTGACACAATACATGGATTCAACAATTTCTACTAGTAGTGATACCGGTCAGACTACAAACACAGAATACTATGTAGATTCGGATTATTTTACTGACAATACGTCGGGTACAGACACAATAACTACAGAATACGTGGCATCCACATTTTTTACTAATGGTAATACCGATACTACTACTGAGATGTATTCTTACACTGATACAACGCCTGATTCTAATTCTTCGACCACGCATGATGCTGAACTAACTGAGACCTCTGAAATAGATTCGGATATGACGGATACTACAACAAATTCTGATATCACTGATTCGACCATAAAATTTACGAATGACGCTGGTTTAATAGAAACCTCTTCTCCGTTTATAAAAACTCAGCCTAACGTTAATATAAGAGATTATGACAGTGCTACGAAATGGACAACTGAACCAACTATATTGACTACTCTAAAACCCAAGATGCCAGCAGTTATAAATTCAGAAATATGTCCAAATATATCATTTAACTGTACGGTGAATTGCGGAGGCGAATATATAACTCAAGTATTCTTAATGTCGAATTGCACCATAGTTGAGAAAATATGCTATAAAAGAACATGTATAGTTGATAATGAAGAATTAGAAAAAAGTAATGGCACTTTTATAGATATTGCATATGAGGATGAACATAAAAGAAAGATGTATAACTTGACAACGCCTACAAGAAAGAAATTGCTAAAGTTATGCTGGGAAACAATGTTTGGACAGGAGCTGGTTAAGTTGACTATGATGGATTTGGTAAATTACCTTTAATCATTATATTATTTTTATTTGGTTGCCGATGCGCTTATACCTTACCACTACTTACGTAATAGAAAGCGGTGCGTACTAATTATCACAATTAAAATAAGATGACGGGTCGGCCCGTTATTGACTTGCCTTCATCTATCAGCCCTCAGTCTATGCTACTAAGTAGTAACTTAGTACTAGTTAAAAACTTTGTTGTATTATTATTTTACAATAAAGTAGTAATCAAGCCTAAGCAATTACAATAGCATATGTATATTTACGCTTGTTAGTAAGTTGTATAATATCTATATAACTATTTTTACTTTTCACTGGCGACTAGTTAAAAATATTCAAATCAAATAAAATGTTTTGTGGTTTCAGGTGTTTGTTCTCCTTGGTACATTATTCATGGACTTTTTTCGAGCGTTACTTGTAAGATATCTGAATCGTTGCTGGTGCTGGGATCTTGAAAAGAAATTTCCAGAATATGGGGACTTTAAGATAGCTGAGAACATCCTCCATCTTATTAACAACCAAGGGATGGTATGGATGGGAATGTTTTTCTCCCCCGGCCTAGTTGTATTAAATGTAGTCAAGCTAATGATTATGATGTATCTTCGGTCATGGGCAGTCATGACATGCAACGTACCACATGAGGTCGTTTTCAGGGTTTCCAAAAGTAACAATTTCTACCTAGCTTTATTACTAACTATGTTATTCCTTTGTGTCTTACCAGTTGGTTACACAATTGTTTGGGTGAAGCCTTCATGGCATTGTGGACCTTTTTCTGAATATGACAAGATTTATTATATCGTGACACTTAAGATCTACAAGATATTACCCAAAAGCTTGAGCTTTGCATTGGAGTATATAGCGTCACCTGCTATTGTGATACCGCTGTTGGTATTGCTAATACTGATTATTTACTATTTGACGTCATTGACAAATTCCCTGCGAGAAGCCAATAATGATCTAAAGGTTAGTTACAATCATTGTTTTATTAATTATATAAAAAATAAATTAAACTAGTATCTTTATTTTCGTAAAGGGCCATAGTAGAATTAGTAGAATTTATATTTAGGCAGCGAGAGTAGCCTAGTAGGTAAGAGACCGTGGTTTACCATGCAAAAGTCATAAGTTCCATCCCAAGGCAAGTATCCCTGATCATTCAAAGTAATGTGCGAAATTAATAGTTAATTATCGCTTGAGTTCATGATACAAGAAACATCGTTAGGACCTCTTTTTTTTAACCTGGTGGAATGCTTTGACGTATACCTCTTCGCGGGGCGACGGAGAGGTTATGTCGGACTCACCGGGAAAAGATACCACGGTGTTCCTCGACATAACCACAATCGGCGGGGCCGCGCGAATTAAAGCCAGCGTGATTATGAGCTAACCGAATTTACTCTGAGATGAGGCCCGTGCCTAACAGTTGGACAGTTTATGTACAGGGCAGATTATATTATCATAAATATAATAGAATTGTACACTAATTGGTAATTATAGTAAGTTAAAAAGTACACAAACGTGGCCATGATTATGTGTGATCATTGTCAAAAGATGGCTATAATATATAGTAACTTGCAAATTTAGATTAAAAAGAAATATTACTTAGTAGAATAATTTTTCGACGTACGAGAAAGTGAAATGCACTTGTATTAAGTCTAAAAAGAGAGGCGCAAGGAACATCACTATTTGTGCACATTTATCAATAAGGTATTATAAAATATCAAAAAACCATTGTTTTTTATATTTTATACTGTCATGAAATACGGAATACGGATGCGTGATATGGATGAAATCGGTCACATGACCTAAGCTATATATTACAAACTATAGTAGGTACCTATATAAGCATACATAAATCACGAATAACATAAAAATGATTAATTTTTGAATAAAGATTGCTTAGTTGTGTATAATTCACTGGCAGAGGCCTTTGTTCAGTAGTAAACGTCATAGTATCAGCATAGTAAGACATTGTTATTGGACAAAGACACAAAAAGTCAAATGTACGAAGTTAATTTTAAATGGTTTCAAATTTAACGAACAGTCAGCGTCATAGATTAACGCATTTTGTGAGATAATTCATAAGATACATATGCCGCTTATCATTTTTTTAAAATCGTATAATATGTAATGTCAAAAAATGCACAGTAACTGAATAACAAGGGGTTGGGTGTATACATTTTCACGAATTACTCAGCCAGTACAAGATGTTTTGATTTACATTACTGATCATCATATTAATCTACACTAATATTATAGAGAGGAAAGATTTGATTTTTGTTTGTTTGTAAGGATTTAATTCAAAAACTACTCAAACTATTTTAGAAATTCTTTAATCAGTAAGAAGCTTTATTATCACCAAGTAACAAAGGCAAAATTATTTTTTTAAAATAGCGCTGATTCTGACTTTACATAAACTACTTTTAGGCGAGCGAATACAAAATATCATAATATCACGCCCCGCAGTTAATACTGACTACAGACCTCAACGGAATATTTTTTCAAATAAATGTTTTTTTATTTAAGATACAATTGCGTCGCGAGAGAACCGAAGAACGCAGAAAGATGTTCCAACTAGCGGATAATCGCCGAAGAGCTGGTTCTTCATCCATGGAAAACACGCCTTTTGCTAGATGGAAAAAGGCATTACCGTCTCTTCCAATGAGCAAGTCAATAGATTCTGATGATCGTAAGACCTTAACGGAGGAGAGTAATGAACCTGTGAAAGTAGCTAAAAAACGTGGTAAGATATTAAAACAACTTTGAAGTTGCAGTCAACATTTTACCTTTACCATTATTGCTTTTGAATGCGCGATCTTATCATATTTATGTCATTGCAATAAGTTAGAGAAGTAAATTAGTACTATTAACCGATCTGGTACGTACACTTTTTCATATGGTGGCCTGTAACCAGTTAATTTAAAGAGTTAATATTTTCAGGTGGTATATTCGCCAAAATTGTTGGCATGGCTTTAGATAAAAAGCCAGATGTAGAAGTCGTGCCTGAGGTTGATGTTCCGTCGCCAAATAACGTAGACGATGAAACAGACACAGACTTCCATGAAACCTTACCTAACGAAGTGCTGCAAATAAAGGATATAACTATAATTAAACCAGAACAAAAGAAAAGAAATAGTGTCGAATTCAAAACAAATAATGAAAAAAAA
This sequence comes from Catocala sponsa, assembly GCA_963564715.1. NCBI lineage: Eukaryota > Metazoa > Arthropoda > Insecta > Lepidoptera > Erebidae > Catocala > Catocala sponsa. Next base: position 7,305,504 of record OY751326.1, read on the forward strand.
CATGGAATGGAAGAAAAAGGTTTAAAAGCAAGACTCGAAAAGTTTGATGACCATCCCGAGAAAAAAGCTGTTATGGAAAGACAGATGAAGGAGGCTAAAGATGGTATCAAGCCAAAGATCACAGGCGAAGTACCGAAAGAAAAGATATCTAAAAAAGTTAATGAAAAACTAACATCGCAATCTAGCACGCAATCAAAACAATCTGATTCCATAGGATCGGTTATACCAGTTATTACAATAAGTACCACAGAAAGTGATGAAGAAGTCCTTACTAAAAAAGAAAAGAAGCAAAAAAATATAGAGAAGGATAAATCTAAACAAAAAAGTGAAGTGAAATCACGAAAAGCTCCTGATCTTAAGTCTTTGCGTCGACAGAGTAGCGTGGAAAGCATTAGCGAGCAAAAACCTCCTTTACTAGAAAAAAAGGAACAAGAAGAAGGTCACAAATACCAATACTCACTTTGATTGCATTTGTAGTTGTTATAATAAATAAATATTTCACATTTTGTAGTGTTATTTATACTGTGCAATGTATGATTGAAAAACAGGCATGAAAGCCTACATATATTATTATGAAAGTATTCTCATCAAATATAAAAATATTTATTGCTTAAATAAATATACGAATATAAAAGAAAAATATGATAAAAACTATAACATACGTAGGATGAATTGTTACAATATCTAGTTGAACAAACACATACATGAAATCTTACGTATAGCGAAACAGATTTACTAAATGATATGAGAGAAGCTAATGGGCTAGATATGCAACCATCCCCAACTCTATACAATATATACTCAAGTTTCATAAATCTTTTAGATGCAAAGCTTTTGCCTTTTTCTGGAGGAAATCTTCTGCAACCTCTTTCAGTGTAAGCTGAATCAGAGTCCAAAAATCTTAAAACACAGCCGCTATAAAACGTTTCGCCTTCGCATTTGGTTTTGTATCTTCTTCTGTAATATTCGGCTTTTATGCCGTCAAACACAGTATGACAAGTTAAATCACCCAAGTCTATACTCTCGTTACCCAGACCGCAGTAGTAACAACGATTAGTTCTGTTATGTTTATTCTTATCAGGGGTAGTTGATTGATTGCCTGCTCTAATAATACGGTTTGAATTAAAAAATATATCTTTTGGCAAGGGTTTTGCAGGTAAATCCAGATTGAAATCCTGAAGAAGATTTGAATCAAAATATGCTTGTTTGGTGCCGTGGAATAGAAAACTTTAAATAGCTTCTACTTTTTCCAAAATTATTGTTCTGGTTATTAAAGAAGTTGCTTGTGGCAATGATATCTTAGGAGGAAAATAATTTTTCCAAGACTTACTTTTTTGCAACTGCGTCCACTCTAACATAAAATCCGTGCTGCCTTCGGTCCGGGTAAAGTCTATATTTACTGTCAGCCATAACTCATAATTTACCAAAGTAGATCGTAGAGAGACGGTTTTATTGACTAGGAAGGTTGTTTCAGTCGAAATTTTATACAAAACTGGCTTCCAATGTATTTTACTTTCACCGTAATCTTCGGTTTGTGTGTCTTTTGTATCCGTTTTCTTATCGAACTTGTCGACGTTTTGTGTATCTATTTCATCTGGGTTTTATCAAATTCGTCTATATTTTTCGTATTCATTATCGGTGTATTTGCATTAAAATCTTCGTATATATTTGTTCTTTCTGACATTATACCAAAGCCAGGTTCAAAATTTTGTGTACCTAATAAATCTGTTTGATTTATCAATGCTTCTTTTTGTGTATTTTTAATATCTGGTGTTTGGATAAGGTCTTCTCGTTGGGTATCTATTAGGACTCGCATTGTTCCTAAGATTTCATAATTTTGTAGATCTGTTCTCCCTGATTTTATACTAAAGTCTGTTTCTACAGTTGCCGTATATATTACACCAGAATTATTTTCTTCGTTTCCTACAATATCTGTATGTTCTATATCCGGCTATTTAACAAGGTCTTCATTTTTAGAAGCTTTCGCGTCTGTCTTTTTGGCAATGTCTTCATAATCAAGTGTATCTGATCTTTCTGATTTCATATCAGTCTGGTTCAAAATGTTGTGTATGTTTTAATTCTATATTTTTTCGCCGCGTTTTCTACATGATGAGTATATTTTGTATCTGGTACTTTACTCAGGTCTGCAGATTGAGTATATATAGCGTCTGGTTTTATATCGTAAACGTCTTCAGGTTGTTGCGTTCCAGTTATGAATGGTTTTTCTATTTCAAGGATTTCGTTGTTTCTCATGCATGTCAGTGTATATTTTTCGTACCATCCAATGATCCCAACGTGGGCTTATCATATTCTTGATATTCTTTTGGGGCGTATGAATGGAGAGATGTGTATGTTACCTTTAAATCATCCGATAAATAGTCCTCTGGTAGTATAAGTACCTCACTGGTAGGTGACGTCTAGTAAAAGTACTGATTCTTCAGTCTAAACATGTAAGACCCTTCTAATAGTGCCACAGAAAATGATAAAAGACATATAAAGTTTGAGATGCAAATAATATATATCATATTAAATAAATGAGATATATAAAAATGTATATTATGACATAATTATAATAGTAATGGTATCATAAAATAAAATAAAATGAAAATAGATTATAGCCTATACTATACAAATATACTCTGTGATTTAATACATGGACTTATTAAGTATGGTTGTACCCATAGACCTTAGAATATTTACCCACGACAACCGTCCTCCCACACGCCGCCACACGTTAATAGCGGAATTGTTTAATGGCGTAAATATGCTGGACTAAGATTCTAAATGTTTACGTATTTTATCTGATGGTATTATTCATTCTTGTAGTGTGATTATATTATAGACGCCTAGTCAATAAGATTGTTGTTAAGTTGTCTAATGTCTGTTATTATTTGGCAGTTATTTTTCAGAAAATCCTAGTCAATTAGACTTTTGATGTGTGCCTATGGCATTATGAAGTAATTAGTTTCAAATTCTTATTAATTCCATGGTATTAAATGATATTAAACTATTGTAATACTTGAATTATAAAACGACAGCTTTCATGTTTGGACACGCTTATTAAAAGAACTGCTAGACTGGAAATATCTAGTTACGTTAAACAGAAAGTGGGGTTATATGTAGGCTATATGTATACTAACCAACATATTCCGAGCCAAAAATGAGCTGTACTATTAAATGCTGGTGACACTACGAGGCGTAGTCTTAAGTTTTATACATACGATCACAGGTGCGTGTGACGTATAAGTACGAACAATGCACGGAAGGTCGAACCAAACAAAAAAAAATATGGTCTACAAATAGCTGTAGCTGTTCCGAGTCTGGATGTCCTTTGTGTCTGTTGTTTGAATGTTTGTGAAGTTGCCCGCGATATAGAAATTATTATATGCTAAATTATTTCCAAGTGTTTGATATGTCTTTTTTAACGGGAAGAACGGAACAAGACTGTTCTCCTTGGCGTCAGACTTCACACTACCATTTCGTTTCTTGCATTTCATTTATAATCCTTTCCTATCGTTAGTAACGCGTGATATGTTGATATTGTAATCACAGGCTATGAGATCAGAGCAACACCAGCCGTAGACGTTACGTTTAAAATGGGTATTATAAGAGAGATTAAGATCTGCATTATCGTTCTATTGCCGGTTCAAAAGGCATAGATTACTGTTGTCTGTTATATATGTAGTTTGAAAATGTTTCGCTTAGATGGCAATAGATTTGCTGTCTATTATCTAGCACCTATCGTATCTTATGTGGGGGCCAGTCAATGCAGAACGGCGACACTTCGACCCAGTGGGATCTTTTGTGTCGACACTCTCCCAATAACGACTGCCATAGATGTTCATGGCAGCCGGGACCAACGGCTTAACGTGCTATCCGAGGCACGGAGCAGGCGATAATTGTCAATCAATACGTACATCATTTAGAAAAGTCATATAACTTTCGAAAGTCAGAGGTGCGCGATGTGGGTTCGTACCCGACACCCTCTGCATTGCAGTCTGTTGGTCTCCCCACTGAACTATCGCTGCTCATTTACCTAGCACCTAAAATATAGCTTGCGAAATCTATCTAAGTAATATAAACGGTAATACAAAGGTATATAACACTATTAACATGCCGCAGAAAGCCTTACATTTAATTATACAATATTGGTCACTGCATTACCTATACTTGTTCTGTTCCTACATTTTCTACGCCACTTGCCTATTGATTTACATCAGATTTAACTTTACTTTTCACTGGCTAAGTATAATATTTGAAGCAAAATATAGTGCGATGATGATGAGATAAGCGATAATGCTATAGGAGCGATATCAAAAATCGCATCTAGATAGGGTGAAAGCTCATTGTTTTGCAGATATACACAGCTTATAAAGGTAATAACAATAGAATGAGTAATATTTATATAGCCTCGACTAAACAGCGACCAGTTTGCTCATAATCTTGTCTAAATTATGTAAAGTTTTTGAATTGGAGACTCTGAGATTAAAGATAAAGTCACCTTACTAGGAGTTTAGATAAAAGGTTAAGAACATGTTTTACTATCTCCATGGTTAGAATAGAATGATTGAACGACTATGGAGTAAATTGAACATAGTATTGGAATATGCCACTGTCATATAGACAGTAAATATTTACATATAGTCGTTGATAATGTTTTCAAATGATTTATTATATCGATATTTACTTTTGTTATTTTATTTTGATTATGATTATAACATTCGTCATACTGACTGTTCTTTACTGTCTCGAGCAAAAAATCCTATCAACATACTTACAGAAATGGTTCAAAATAATTCAGACAAGGATGATTTTTATGAGTTACCTGGAACCATATATCCGACTGAAGAACCTCAAGAACAAGGCGAAGTTTCTGCGAAAGATGTATCTGCATTACCAGATTATGTTTTGAACCGGAATGAACCCGTTAGAACATCTTCACCAACAGGCAATATTTATCATTATGAAGCTAAGAAACCATCTCTACTAGATCCTGAAAAGCTTAACCGTCACTTACCCCATAGAACTTTTTCACCGCTAGACCCCATTAACCGTTATAAACCTGAAAGAACTATGGTAGAGCCGGAGTATGTTCATTATTATGAACCTATGAGCACTATTACAGGAACGAAGAATATTATCCAATACGAACCTTTGAGTTCTACTACACGCATGGAAAATATTAATGAATATCAGCCATTAAGACCACATCCTGGCTTGAACAAAATTATTCGCTATGAACCTTTAAGAACCACTCCAGCAACTAAAGACGTTTATTTACCTACCAGAAGTAGTGCAATACAGGAAAATCTTAACCTAAGCCAACCTTTGCGAACTATACCTGTATCAGAGAAAGTTATTGATAACGGGCCGATGAGAAGTAATGCAGTAACGGAGTTTATTAACCCATTCAAACCTGTAAGAACTTCTCCAGCTTCAGATAACAACTACGAGCCCGTTAGAAGTTCGCCACCTTTAGAGAATTATTACAACTATGAACTTTCGAGAACATCTTCATCTCTAATCCTTAACCGTTTAGACGCACTGAAAAAGGTAAAGAAGAATTTAAGCCAAGGTGAGTCTGTGAGAACTTATCCATCATCGGAAAATATTTACCGTTATGAGATTGAACGCGTTATTTTACCGGTTAATGTGTATCCTTATGAGCATGTGAGGTCATCACTACACGAGAACTCAACGTTACTACAAGACATTTACAGACTAAAGCCCTCGAGAACTTTGACGTCATCAGAATATAGGCGATACAAACCAATACAATTTTCTGCTTTATATCTCGATGAAACTTCATGGCCAACTAAAATACCTTTACGGAATTTGAATGCCTCTACTAATGTGATCTATCAGTATATACTTCTGAAGACGGAGGCATTACCGAAGTATTCTTACCGATTAAAGTCCTCGAGGACTACTACTGATAACTCCTTTAAGCCGGTTGCAGCTGTATTACCTATATTAAAGGCTAAAAAATCTAAGGAAGCTTACCAATTCACCACATTTATATCGTATAGATCATCAGAATCCTTACGAAAACAAGAACAATTTAGCCCATTTTTAATTTCTATAACATCTAATGCACATGTTAATCAGTGGCTACCATTAAATACGACAAAAAGTCTAGACGATTATTGGAGTGAATTCATTCGAAATGAGCCTGACAGGACTTCTAAGACGCAAGATAATCTGTATAATAATAATCAACGTTGGCCTACTAAAACAACAGTAGAAGTTTACAGAAATAAAGCTCTAAATACTTTAATAGTAGACGGACATGTTTATCAGTTATTGCCATTGGAGTCAACTAGAGAACTAGATGAATATTGGAATGAGTTTATACGAAATGAACCTCAAAGAACTTTTGGAGGAAAACAGACAGTGCCGTTAAAGACGTCTTCAGTACAAGACCTATTTGCTCAGCTACCTTCAAGAACCTCTAAACAAGCGGGAACCTTGTATCAGCAAGAACTCCTGAGAACTTCAAGATTAGAGGAAAGCTTTAATCACACTGGGTCTTTAAAAAGCTTAAGATTTGATCAAACAGAGCTTCTAAGAACCTTAGACATAAAACAAGATAATAATGGAGAGGGAACTTTCAAAATTTCAATACCAGGAGACTATTTATACCAAACTAAACCTTCTAGAAGCTCTACACCTGTAGGGAGATCTTATCAAATCGTGCCCCTGAGAACTTCATACCCAGAACAAGACATTTATCTGCGTGCATCTCTTAGAACTTCGACACCAAGGGATAAGTTATATCGTTATGAACCTGTCAGGACATCTAGACTTACGCAGAATGTCTATTTGTATGAACCTCTCAGAAGCTCTAGACCTGCTGCGAGCTCTTATTCAAACGAACGTTCACAAACTTTTAGAGCAGAGCAAAATTTATATCTGCGTGAACCCCTCAGAACATCAACACTAGTATATCATTCATATAAGAATATTCCACTAACGAGATTTAGGCTTACGCAGGATGTGTATCGGTATGAACCTCTAAGAACCTCCAGACCAGGTGAGAATTCTTATCAAAACGCACCTCAAAGAACCTCAAGATTAGAACAAGATGTTTATCAGCATCAACCTCTCAAAACTTCGGCAGGGTCAGATTATTTATATCAAGGTGTCAGAACCTTCAGTCCGAATGATTTTTATCAGAATGAGCAACTAAGGAAGTTTACACCAGTGCACGACCTTTATCAGCAAGAATCGCTCAGAACCTCTATACCATCAGATTATTTATATTATAATGTACCCTTGAGAACTTTTAAAACATCAGAAAGCTTTGACCAGAATGAACCCCTCAGAACGCCTATATTACCGCAGAACTATAACCTAACTGAACCTTACAGAACATTTAGACCGTCGCAGAACATGTATCAGAATGTACCTTCCAGAACCTCTAAACTACCTGAGAACTTTTATCAGAGTATACCTTCTAAAACATCCAGACCACAGGCCTATTATGAATATTATGGCTATAAGACCTCGTCGTTAGGCGATTACTTTTATCCCGTTCTGCCTATCAGGTCTTCCACATCAGCGATATTTTTTCAAATTGAGACTGTTAGCAGTAGCTCTGACATCATTATTCAGAGCAAAGTTCGCCAAGGTAAGTTATCATCAATCAATCATTTTATTTGCTGTAAAAAAATATTAAGTCGTCTTCATTTTACCAGGTCGCTATGCAAAATATTACATTTACATAATATATATTTAATAATTAAATTTCGATAATACATACATAGATTCACGCCTGTTTCCCAGAGGGGTAGGCAGAGACTACGGATTTCCATTTGCTACGATCCTGACACACTTCTCTGGCTTCATTCACTTTCATCACATTCCTCCTACACGCCCGTCGGTTCAAGGAGCTCTTAACCTGGCCTTTGTCCAGAACGCCTCCGATAATAAAGAAATCAAAATTATTGTAATGCTAATAATCTATACTAATATTATAAAGCTGAAGAGTTTGTTTGTTTGTTTGAACGCGATAATCTCAGGAACTACTGGTTCAAATTGAAAAAACATTTTAGTGGCCTATTTATCGAGGAAGGCTTTATAGGCTATATAACATCATGCTACGACCCACGGGTGCGGCGCAGTAACTATAAACGCGGGTGAAACCGCGGGCACATCTATAATATATAATCGGCGGTCTCAATGAGGTAGTAGTTAGTGTAACTGACTGCCACGCCTGCGGTCGCGAGTTTGATTCCCACACAAGTCAAATATTTGTGTGCATGGACATGGATGTTTATCTTGGTCTGGGTATTTCTATGTACCTGTAATAATATGTACGTACTTAAAAAAGAAGCATATAGGTATGTATGTTTATCCATTGTCTAATACCCATAGTACAAGCTTTGCTTAGTTTGGGTTAGACGGTGTTGTGTGTATGTGATAGAATATTATTATTATTATTAATCATCATCATCATGTCAGCCAAAAGACGTCCACTGCTGGACATAGGCCTCCCCCAAGGTTTTCCGCACAGACCGGTCTTGGGCCACCCGCATCCAACAGCTTCCCGCGACCTTTATCAGGTCGCGGGAAGCTGTATTATGTTTATACTATAATTTATTATTAATAAATTATAGTATATACATTTTACAAAAAATAAAACATTAGAAATGTCTAGATATACTCGTATAATTAAATTTATTGGTATTTATTATAGTAAATAATCATAAAATTTGAATAACCTTTTAGCAGCCATGATCTCGTGAAGGATCCCAGTAAGTATGACTATCTAGTACGAAAGTAGTGTTTTCCAAATTAAACTTCGATATAATCCATCTAAGGCAGTTTAATCTTAAAGCTGTAATTCTGCCATTTATATGATATAAATATTACAATGTCTTAAGTTCACGCCAGTATTATTCATTAAAATTCAACTACGTTATACGGATACTAACACTATTTTTGTATTTTAAAAGCTATTTAATTAAACTAACAGTGGCCTAGTGCTCGAAATTCACCCAAAGTTTGCCTGTAAGATATTGCTGATATATGTCATTATATATTGACATAATTATGTACGTATGTAACCACAGTTACGCGCTGCCACAGTTGTGTGCGTGTAGTGTTTTTTCATTAATTTAATGTATTTCTGCATATTTTATATAAATATTAGGATTCGCCCCTTCTTCTCCATATAAACTTTAACTGTGCCAAATTTCATACTCCTCCTTCCGCAATTAACGTAAAAAGGGGTACATACAAAGTTTTTGTTTCACATATATATTTTTTAAAGTTAGTACCCTTTGTTATATGATAAACTACCCACCAAAGCCATTTATACTTAGGCACAGATAATATAACACTATACTAGTAACTTAGGATTAAAACTATGACTTAATCTAATCATCAATAGGTTACAGGTTTCCGAACACTATGGCAGCCAACTGTGTCCCGAACAAGCATAAAATCCTCCACTCGTACTACATTAGATGATTTAAAACTCACTCGAACTAATAAAATATTCAACTGGAATTTCAACGACGCGGATGCGGCATGGCCGATAGTGGAACTTATACTGTCTACCACAGAAAGAAGCACTGCTCCAACAACATCTAAGAAATCCTTCGCGACCTATTTTCCGTTCTACTTACGCACGCCTAAAGAGTACACTACAATATCAACTACAGTACGGATCACTAAAACACGAACAAAAACTAAAGTAATTAAAAAAACAGACAAGAAGGCAGGACTCATTGACAACAATGATGAACAATATATGAAAAAATTTATTGCACGTCAGGCAGGTAAAGACGATTATACGCGCTGTTACAGTTGTGGCTTGAACTTAACTGGTATACCATTCCCTCCCACCTGCTTTGATATTTTCGAAGCGCATGGGTCAATACACGAGGTTCAAAGGGAGAAATATCGAGTCTACTGTAAAAATCCTGCATCAATTAGAAGTGAAGATGAAAAGAAAAACCAATCTAAAGTGTTTGAAATACCCAAAAACCGACGCCTATATAGAGGTAAATATTTTAATTTATTACCTATAACAATAATAATAACCTGCCCACTGCTGGATCTCTCGGAGCCTCTTGTCAGGGCTAGGTCATATCCCATCGAGCTGGTCTAGTGCGTGTTCACATATCTTCGAGAACATTATAGAAGAGTCTAAGATATGTCGGTTTCATACGATTTTGTCATTTGTCGATTGTATCTTGCATCGCAAGATCGCAAGCGATGATTAGCTTTTTGATATTGATACGCGCATAACTTTGAAAAGTCAAAGATAGTGCCTAGCTATCGAACTCGAAACTTCTGCTTGGCAGTCCAACAGTATACTAGGCTTTACTTAGGAGTGTATAAAATAAAAAAAATATTAGCTCCTGCTTATGAACTTTATTGCTGAATAGGGGCTCCAGTGTGCGAGGGGTTAGGCCATACTCTATTACTCTGGTACAGTGCGGATTAATAGACTTTACACATCTTCGAGAAGTGAGAACATAACGTAAAACTCTTGTTGCCACTCGAGAAGCCATTCGCATGTTTCTATTTAACAATTTGCAATTGAAGTAACAGCCAACAGTGCCTTCCTGGGATCCTTAAATCCTACAGGAATACAGATCACTACGAAACGAAGAATAATATTCGTGCAGGGCGCTTATGCCACGTCACCACGTGGCTTGTTCCGAGATGTTGCCTCTCGTATATACTCGTATGTATACAGTACATGTACGTGTCTGTCTAGTAACACTATTAAATACTGACGGAGCTGCAGCTCGTATTGTTTTAAGCAAGCCTCTAGTTTAAAACTAGCATAATACGGTTCCGTGCCACGTGATCACGACACAAGGTTTTAGTTTAGATGCGTCAGTGCCTGAGTACCTAATATCTGAATATTTATGTTGCTTTCAGGTGGATGTTTTAAGAGATTCGTGGAATTCGGCGAGGTATTCAGCGAAAGAGGTTGTCGGACAATGGAGCCATTGAGAGGGAAAAGCTTCGCGTCTTTTCGCCTCGCGGTTTTGGAGAAGTCGTTGGCGGGTGTGGATGAAGGTTGCATTGTCAGCCCGCATGCATCCCTCACTCCTTTCGCAAGGGGTGTGTCACTGTATATGAGGTATCACGTATGTGTTTGTAAGGGAAGGTACTGCAACCACGGCGCGATGGTTACACCAAGTGTTTTATTAATATTTTTTAATATACTTTTAAGCATATGAAATTAGTTTGTTTCTTATTATTCACAATCATCATTTTTTATCTCAAGCTTTATTGATTGACATAGGGTATCTTCTGGGAATGTTCACTTCTCTCAGATATTTATAACAGGTTTGGTTTATGTAACCTATTTTCAATAACGTCTGTATTTCATATACAGTTTAACCGTAACTATGGCAACAATACGATGCAATCAAGATAACATTCTTAAGAAATTATTTGGATGGGTTCTGTGTCAAATATCAAATCCATAATGACTAGCTACAATTAAGCCAAATATAAAAAAAAAACTGTTTTTATACAACGGCCCGGCTAATATTGAGCGGTTATTGTACCTAAGACTGCTTGAAATACTCGCTCTTTGCCGACCTAACGAAGAAAGGTATGTGAGCCTCTGACACTGGTACTTACCGGGTGAAACTCGGTAACAGTGTTGCGACTCTTACACTGATATTCTGCAAGAAAGTGGTCCTTCCCTGGGCTAGCCTATTTCTACATATCGTCACTTAATATTTGGCAATAGCGGTATTGGTAGTAGGTATACATGTAGTTGGTAGTTCAGTGATAATGGCAGCCACATAATGTCACAATAGATTCTTAGTAATACGTATTATCAATAGCATGCAGTTATTGCTAATAGAAAAAACAAGAATAGTGCACGTAATAAATAATAAAAATAAATAGAAAATAAAACATCTGGTCATTCTCAACCTAGAGGTTGAGGTCTTTTTTAAGTATATATATATTTTATACAATTCCATTCAATACAATTCTAATTCCATCATAAATAATAGTCGCAACGCGGAGATCCCTCAATCGGATTTAGAGAGTGTCAGCGATTGGTGTCGGGATAATCTCATGCATCTTAATATTAACAAATGTTGTGTCGTATCTTTTACTCATAAAACCCTACCATCAGGTGGAGCGTGGTCATTCTGAAGAGCAAAATAAAAAATAAAAAAACATAAAATACTATTTAACTATAACTTAAACGGTCATAACCTCGATAAAAAGCATGTTGTCTAAGATCTAGGTATTATATTTGATGCAAAATTATCATTTCGTGCGCCTTATGACCAGATCATCAGTAAAAGCGCCAGTCTTCTTGGTTTCATTTTCAGAACAGCTAAAGATTTTAAAAAGCCACAAAGTCTACTCTATTTGTTCCATTGTTTAATTCGTAACATATTAGAATTTAATTCGTCTATATGGTCGCCTTTTTACGAAGTTCACGTAAACAGAATTGAACAGATACAAAAGAAATGCCTTAGGGTAATATGTTACAGATTTCATCTTAACCACTAGCTACAAACATATAAGGAAAGACTAGATAAGTTCAGGATGCTGTCTTTGGAATCACGCCGTGCGAGCACTGATCTGTTGTATCTTCACAAAATAATCCATGCTGCAATAGATTGCCCTGATTTGTTGTCTCTTATTAACTTTAATACTAGGGTTAGATCACGTCATCCCCACCTTAAAAGTTTTATTCTAAATGTGCACATTAATAACACCTCATTTTACAACCCGATGGTACGGATGTGTCGACTGTACAATGATTTCTTATCAGCACATCATAACACCTTGGACATATTCAATAGCCGATTCGCAAAATTTAAAAGTAATGATGTCTAATGTATAATGGTATAATTGCTGAGTATTGGTACGATTCTAATTTAATTTTTTATTTTCTTTTCTTTATGTTTTATCCGCAATTTGTGTTAAAAAAATATATTTTTATTTTATATAAGTAGATAATTCACGTTCATAACGTCATTTTGTTATTAGCAACACAGTCCATTGTGATCATGTAGTTTACACATAGTTAGGAACTTAGTTTAGAACATAACTGTAATATGTATTTATTTTCAAACCTACTTGTACTTTGTTCTGTTTTGTGTACCTAAAAATAAATAAATAAATACTATTAAGGTGGCAAACAAGCATACGGGCCACCTGATGGTAAGTGGCCACCGTAGCCTATGGACGCCTGCGACACCAGAGGCATCACTTGCACGTTGACGATCCTTTAGGAAAAAAAGGAAGTGGGAAGGAGAAAGAGCGGGCAGGGGGAAAGAGACTGATTGGGCCTCCGGCACTCTCACTCACCAAACGAAACACAACAGTAGGAACACTGCTATTTCACGTCGATATTTTGTGAGAGGGTAGTCCTTCCCCGGTCGAGCCGGCTTTATTACTCACTAATATAGTAAAATATACTATATTATAATACTAATATACATAAATAAAATAGAAAATAGAACATACCTGATAGACATTACAGTACCATCTGATTACAACATAGGAGCAAAAGAAATAGAAAAGCTTAGTAAATACCATACACTTAAGAGAGAAATAACTAGACTATGGAAAACACCCACAGAAATAATACCCACAGTAGTAGGAGCCACCGGAGTAATAGCCAAAAACCTAAATAGATATTGTAGCAAATTCGATTCCAACATAAACATATCAATCATTCAAAAACAGGCAGCAATACACACATCAACAATAGTCAGCAAAGATTTAGGATATACAGAGTCTCAGGGCGGGTACTCAGTATACCGAGCCAAAGCACTCTAAACAACAAAATACTTGTAACAGAAGGCCTCTTTCATATCTCTGTTATGTTTATAATTATAAACACTTATATCTAAGAGATGTTACAAACATTGTGCGTGTGTGTGTCTGTGCGCGCGCGTGTGTGTGGTATGTGTGTGTTTGTGCGTGTGTGCGTCCATGTGTATGTGGTTTTTAATATAATATAATAAATTAATGTGTATAATATAATAATATATGTATTTACATAAGCAGTTTATAATAATAAAACGAAATGTTATTGACTTATGTCTTATGTCCTTTAGCCGTGTACACTATTTGTATATAACTTGTAATATAGAGCCTACCGGTAAAGTTATTACCTATCTTATCCTGAGCTGTGGTATAAGTCCAAATAAATAACCAAAGCAACATAAAGTGTGGTGGTTTTAATAACCACAATTTACATATTGTATTACAAATAATTATCATCACAATGAACAAACGGAATACAAGACGTTAAAAAAAACTCACCATCGGATTCATAAAAAAGACATCTTTAAACAACAAATAAAATAGATGTTAAAAAAAAGGCGGGCGCTACCCCTGCGCACGCGCATCATTCGGCGTCGGGCCGCCGTCCGCGCAACATGGCGCGCGCACTACATATTATATTCCTGTTACAATACTTACTGTTCGTTCGCACAGAAATATTAACCCCTAGATATTTTAACCTAGCGTCTAAGAAAAAGATTACGGCGACAGCGACATGTGGTGACGAGGGGCCTGAACTATACTGTAAGCTGGTTGGAGCGAACGCCGACCACGACGAGCATGTCATACAGGGACAGGTGAGTGATTATATTTTGATCTATGCCGCTAGCGAGAACGCATCTTGTTTATGATTATCCCTTTTTACTACACTCTCGGAGTTCTCAGTTTAAAAGTAAAAGTATTTGAATGGAGATTCTGTTACTTGTGTATCGTCATTCAATATTCTTTGGGTAGCTATTGTTTATCAGTTTTAGTTATTTTCTTTTAACTATTGAAACCGCGTTAAATCTTCGCATATTATTTGCTATTAAGACGTATATTTTAATATAGGTATTGTGTTGAATAATTGTCGTGTAGTAGTAATTTCTGTAAGCTGTGATATGAATTAGACTAAGCCTTTTATCGTTTAGTGGCATATAGTTCACAGTGAAGTGACGCTAGTTATTAGAGATTGTTCTGCGTACTTAGACATTGTGTGTAAATAACATAGCTTTATCCATAAAAATAATGGTATATGCGGTCATCTACTAGGTATTTGTCGAAAGAAATAAATTCGTAGGTAAACGTTACCTATTTTATACATGTATGTTGTATATTGGGTCTCGAGTTCAATCCCGGCTCGGGTACTTTTTGGGTGTTTTATCAAGAAAATCTCGGTAGCTGCAGCCTGGAGCTGGCCTGGTAGACTCATTCTCTATTACGTCGGACTTATAACCATAGATGCCGTAACATAGATGTAACATACCACGAACGACCGAATATTGGCTTGTTGCTATGTATGTAAAAGATGATACCTGTAGCTCGCAAGCCTTAGTTGGACTTAGACTGAGCTAGTCGTATCACTCGGATATCAAATATATAATGACTTACGCCAGGAGTATACCTATATTTCAAAGGGATTAAATATAATGATCATCAAAGATACTACTTGTACAGCAAATATTGCACAGCATAACGAGCACCTATACGCTCTCAAATCACTGCATTCCGTCTCGGAAGGGTTGGTTATGTTAGGTTCCTTCTTAAACCCACCCAAAAATAGTCGACTTAGTTTGATCTCTTTAAATATATTTTGCTATGCAATTAGTATTTTTGGTAAGCATATTTTGCTGTGCAATTAGTAATTTTTTGCTGTGCAGTTAAATACTATCCTATTTCAAAAAGGGAACTGTTTTATACAACAGCCCGGCTAATGCTGGACAATTATTGTACCTACGACCGACCGCTTGAAATACTCGCGTTTTGACGACCTAACGAAGAAAGGTATATGAGTCTTCGCCACTGTTACTTACCGAAGCGAAACTCAGTAACAGTGAGTGTTGCGACATTTACGCTGATTTTCTGATTCTTTTGATAGTTTTCGATTAAATGGAAATTTTAGTACATTGAGTTATTAAATACGAACTAAAGGCGACACCTCAACTAAATTGTTTGTAACAAGCGTAACTTGCTTAGTCAGAGCCAGACGATTAATTAACCAGTAATATACATACATATGTCAGTGATGGCATGTTTTAATGATTAAATACTAACTTTTACCTGCGGCTTAGTACGCGTAAAATATATTATATTTATAAAAGCCACTAAGCCAAAACCACGCAAGCTGAGAACCGATTCTGAACCTCGTTATCGGCAAAGATAACAACACTTTATAAAATCATACAAAGTTGTAAAGGGTTGTTGCGGCGGCGTCATCCGATGACATTTCATCCTAAACGGTTTTTTTTCCTAACTCAACCTATTGAAGTTCCTTACTCAACCAACAACAATTATATCATTTTTAATTCTTTATTCACCTGTAAGTATTCCTAAATCAACCGATTACGAAATTACCCAAAAGCTCTGAGGTTTGGGTGACGGTCTGAACAAAAATTACTGTTTTTGTAATCAATATCAAGATTTGCTCAACCGATTTTAAAATTGTTCGCCATTTGAAATCTTTAATAACACCGAGTACCTAACATAGGCTATATATTTTTTTTTATAGCACTGCACTAACCTACTTTTACAAACCCAAGGGTTGATTTGCTATCCATACTTTTTTCGGTAATATTTGCCGCGGCTAGAGTAAGGAACACATTTCGGTTGAATAAAGAAACTTTATTAAAATAATGTAATCGGATCAGTTAGGCATACTAGTTTAGGATGAGTAAAGAAATAGGATGAGACGTCATAGGATGAATACGGAACAAACTGTTGTAAATTTTGATACGGGGACTTTGCAAATTTACAAGCAATGGATACTAGAACACACAATCTCAAAACAACTCAAAGTAGAAACCTCAACATTGCATCGCCTCGGCTGCTATGAGGGCGGTGTGGAGGCCGCTGCTCTTAGACCACACGACTGCGTACCATCAGGTGGAGTGTGGTCATTTTGACGAGCAAAATAAAATAAAAAATATTTATGGATCGCAAATATTTGTCTTGTGTGGTGATCGAACTCGCAACATTTGACACAGTAGATATTATTGGCGAGGCGACCACTTAATCCACTATGTTATCCGTGAATCTTTATCCTTTACCTACTTTGTATAGGTATTTCCTATACAATATGGTTTATCATGGGTAATTTTTATATCGGTTGCATTACCTACCTGCTTACTGCTTTTACAAAGTACAATATTCGTATATAGTAGTACTAACTTGCCCAGCGGTTTCATCCACGTTTCTGATAACTACCCCGTTCACGTGGCTCTTAGCGGAATGTTATAAAGCATAATTATACTGCTGGATAAAGTAACTTTCAAATGGTGAGAGAATGATTCAAATCCGTCAAGTAGTTTTTGAATTTATTCATTACAAACAAATATATAAAAATACAAACCTTGCATTTTTATAATAGTATAAACATACATAAGTTCATACGCAGATTAACGCATGTAGTTCCTCAACAGAGTTGGCAGAAATATATTGTACTTAGGTACATTTCAATAACATTTTAAGGTTATGTTCCATGAAATAGGGGCGATGCTATAACTACCTACATATGTACAAACGCAATGCCGCTACTGAGTTGCCTAATAACCTAATTACACTTTACTGGACCCAGCCTTCGAACCCGAGATCAAGATCGTAACGTATGACACAAGTACAACAATATTGTATAGAAAACAAATTCCAACAAAAGATTTCGCAAAAGCAATGCACTTGCTCAGAAATCTTAATCTTATCACAAAAAGTATTAAAACGTCATTGGATAAAATATTGTTGTTTAAATGTTTTAATTCGTCTGTCTCTTTCCAACATTCCCATCTTTCTCGGGTCTCTCGCTTGCACCATATTGAGGACACTTGTCCAGTAGTTCCTATATAGCGTTGTCTTTATCTTCACGGAGAGAAAGGTATACCGTTATCTTTATCATCCCGGAGGTAAAGGTATACAAACCAACCAATTATATTTTACTAGCGACCTGCCCCGGCTTCGCACGGGTAGTACAAAATCTTAAAAAATTATACACCCAAACATTCCTTATGAATCACTCTGTCTATTAATGAAAACCGCATGAAAATTCGTTCAGTAGTTTTTGAGTTTATTGCGAATAGACAGACAGACGCGGTGGAGGGCTATGTTTTATAATATATAGTGAAGTTCCACATTATAGAGAACCGAGCAAAACATGGTGGCGTAAATTCGTATAATTAAGTGAACTATAGTGTAGACCGGCTACTGGACGACGATAACGTGCGATAAGCTATCTCCATCCGCTCAGCATCCGACTGATAACGAGTTCGATGCTCCGACGAATCGAAAAGCTCCTGAATGAAGCCCGAAGAGCTCGGTTAACTTTTGTTACGTAATGTTTCGTAGGATTATGAAATGTGTGTTAATTGGGGA
The DNA here is from genome assembly GCA_963564715.1 of Catocala sponsa. Lineage (NCBI taxonomy): Eukaryota > Metazoa > Arthropoda > Insecta > Lepidoptera > Erebidae > Catocala > Catocala sponsa. The sequence goes on from OY751326.1 coordinate 7,323,855, forward strand.
TTTCTGAGCTTGTTGATTATGATGAAATAAGTTAGTAGGTACAGTCGCCATCAAACATAATTATATTATATGAAACAAAGTTCTTAAAAATATCTACATCCAATATGCATATTTTGTGAAGTGAGTTTGTTTGTTTATTACGCCTTGACTACTCGACCGATCATTATGATATTTCGCATACGCGTTGTCAGGGGAACAGAAAAGGACATAGGGTCTCTTTCATCCAGAAAAAGCACTGTTATTAACATAATCTAACGTTTATTATTCTTAGGACCACTTGCACGACAACTCACAAAATACGTTTAGCACTAAATAGATTTAAAACATCGTGCTGTCGCAGTCATCCGTGTGAAGGTGACTGAGATGCCACGATGTTTTAAATCTATTTAGTGCTAAACGTATTTTGTGAGTTGTCGTGCGAGTGGCCCTTATTAGCTGTTATTCTACAGTACTTATGTTACTACTTCACTTTTTCATAGTTTAATTGTACTTAGAGAAAGTGTGTTGTGTCTGCCTATCCCACAGGAAATAGGCGTCAGGCTTTGTGTGCTGCTGTGTATTATGTAATATAATAATATCAGCCCTATATATAAGCTGTCCCAGTGCTGGGCACAGGCCTCTTCTCAGTCTGAGATGGGTTAGGCCATAGTAGGCCGTATAATATACTTCTATGTAAAATAATGAGTAATTTATCTCTCTTTTATTATTTACTAGCTTTTGCCCGCTGCTTCGCTCGCGTTAATTTAGAATTTGGCAATCAATTCGGGTTGTACTCTGCTTGTAATAATATAATTCAATCATGATTCGAAGGACACGTGGCGCCATCTATTATCACACGAACGTTATTATTGTTTTCCTCGGGAACAGTAATTTTTTTCGGGATGAAGATGTCCGTTTCTGTACACCTGTCAACGTATATGCAACATTTCAGGATTATCGGGTCAGTGGTTTAGGCGTGAAAAGTTAACAAACATACAAACTCATTTTCGCTTTTATAATATTAGTTAGGATTAGGCGTACGAACAAAGTAAGTAGGTACCTAGTTTTTAAAGAGCTTTTTTGCTTTCTTTTTTGTTTAATTCTTACTTTCTTGTTTACTCTTTCTTATGATCGCTTACGTTCCCTAGATCATTATCCCTTTTACCCATATGCAATTGGAGGAAGGCAGAAAGAGATACGAATATTCGAATATTTTATAATCCCGTAACTATAATATGTTTTTCTATTTGTATGTTGTATTTATTCTAATAAAGAATACATTAGGGTTTATGTGTATAGGTACATATTTACTTTAGATTAAAATAACTATTATTACGACTGCACATATGACGCAGTGGTTAATAGCTAGCCACTGCCACATCGTTATGGGTTCAATCCCCACACAGATTAAAAAATTGTGTAATCCATAAATAATTGTGCTGAGTCCAGGTGGTCTTTTTGCACATTGTTTCAATATTTGTAAAGTCCTACGCGACACAGGCCTTATTCATGGCGTCGCTTTTATTTAGGTAGTAGGATAGAAAATAGTTTGTAGATCACATAATGTACGATTTGATTGAACTGTAGATAGATACATAATTAATTCTGTACTGTTTTGTGTTTTTACAATGATATTGATAACCCTCTCTTAAGAACAGTGTTCAGTAGAGAACAAGTCCTATGACGGAAGGGCCTATACAAATATGGATACAACTGGCTGTTACCCGCGACTTTGACCACGTGGAATTTAACAAAAATATGTTTGTTCAGTTCAAAGAGAGTTTTCTGAAATAAAACTAGCCTAAGTTACTCCCTATAACATTAGCTATCTGCCAGTGAAAGTCCGTCAAAATCGGTCCAGCCGTTTCAGAGATTAGCCGAAACAAACAGACAGACAGATATATATTATTAAAAAAAAATATATATCTTTTTATACTTTCATATGCATTTAGTAAAAAGCTGTTATTTTGACATTACGAACAGACACTTTTTATTTATTTGTATTAATGGACAAAGACTACACACAGTTATCCAAAACGACCAAAACCTCTTCGCATTATTATACCCGCGGCAATCCCTCGCAGTGAATGCCCCTTTTGAAGCGGCCTGGAAATATCAGACATAAGGAAACATGAATTGGGGCATCCATTCAACAATCACGGGCTGGCATGAATTTAGTAAGAACAGTTAAATTATACTCGGAGATAAGCAACCGTTGTCGCTCAAATATTCTCTTATCTGTTGAACTTTGTCACTTATATCATGTGAATAGATTTTTATCTTTTGTTACTGGTTAGTTTATAATTATTAAATTAATATGTTGACATGTTTTATTTAAATTATATGTCTAATAATACTAATTTATTTAGAGGTATAGTAACGATTATTGAACTGTACAACTTACTTGGTATATTAGTGGAATTCATAATATTCTATTCTATCACATACACACAACAACATCTAGCCCAAACTAAGCAGAGCTTGCACTATGTGTGCTACACAATGGATAAACATACATATATACTTATTTTTTGTAAATACATGCGTATTATACATAGAAACACCCAGACGAAGACAAACATCCATGTTCATTCACACGTAATAATATGTTTGACTTGTGCGGGAATCGAACCTGCGACTTTAGACGGATGGGGTAGTATATAGGTAGGTTTAAGTGGTCGCCTCGCCATGGCTACCACGCCGAGTGTTGTGGATTCGAATCCCACATGACAAAAATGTATGTGATCCACAAATGATTGTTCCAAGTTTGAATGTTATTGTTTGAATGAATGTATAGTCCGCCGCGACACAGGGTTTAACCCTAGAGTCGAAGTTGCTTCTTTCAAAAAAACATTAGCGCAATTACTTAAATAATTTCTACTATAAGTAGGTACCTAGGTAAATCTGTTGAAATCGTTTCGGGTTCCAAAACTTTCGCCACGACTACACGAGTGTCAATACTCAGAACTTTCCATGGTCACTGCTGAACCTGAGTACACAGGACACCAGTAGTAGGCATACAGATGGGATTAAACCAAAAAACAAACACTAGTAAATTCCAAGGCAACGCATCCAAAGATTAAAGTATCCAGAACATGATCTATCTATGTGTTTAGTTTCATCAAATCTGGTCAAGGGCGTGATTGAGTGACAAACATCTAAATATCTTCGAAATTATTTTTACACTTTTATATGTATTAATATTCCAGGAATAGACTATTATGTATTATTAATAACATGTATTATTAATAATTAATATCATACATACATAGATTCACGCCTGTTTCCCAGAAGGTTAGGCAGAGACTACGGATTTCCATTTGCTACGAGCCTGACACATTTCTCAGACTTCATTCACTTTCATCACATTAAATAATATCAATAACCTTTTATACAATTTGTAGGTATTTCAAGGTATATGGCTTAGTGCATTATTCGTTGTTTCAATGCACCCTTTATTTTTGTTAATTTAAGACAAACCATAATAGCCTAAATAGTTAGTATGAAAACCGCAACGTTACCGATTTTGTTCATACATAGCGGCAACTTCATATTTAAAACCCTAATATAAATACCGCGGTTGCTCTGCAATGTAGGTAGTGCCTGTCTTGTTTATAACTATTCCACTCCTTGACTGATTTTTAACAGGTTACGGATAGGAAAAATATATAATGTATAGTTTAAGGGCTTAGCATGAAACAAAAGGAAGGTTGAGATAACATTTCCAGCAATAATAAATGACATAAGTTAGCATAATTGCCTTAAATTCAAATAAATATGACAATACAGGGCGATATAGCGACAGCTTTCATACTTAGCTACAGTAAACATTTCGAATAAGTACAGTTCACTGTAAAGTAAGAGGATAAATATTTATACAATTTGTATACCTACAAATGTCAGTAGTCATTCGACCACACTTTATAAACATTAATATGACACGAACACACAACTTATTCAAACGTTTTCAAATCCTCATTCAGTTCGGAGAAATTCGGCAAAGTTCGGTGATCCTCGTGGCCTTTTTGCGGACATATGGCGGCCAAATGCGCCCGCGCATCCCGTCTAACGCCGACTAAGCTCTTTTGTTTTTACACACACAATAGCATGATTTTGAATGGCTGTTGTTTTTTATGTTTCTAGAATCTCTTTGCCACATGAAATGAATGTCAAACAAATCTCTTTCGAATGGTTTTTGAATTATGAAAGAATTATTTGGAATTTATTGAAAATGTGTTTGTAATTGTATTAAGAAGCAGTCGTAATGATATTTCTTTTTAAAATATTATTATTGATTTTTATTTAAAATATTAATTCTTGCTCGGCAACCGATTTTGATGATGTTTGCACATAAAGATTTATTTTTGATTGCTATTTGCACTACTGTTCTAATCATAGCTATATCTCACGTAAGCACTTTGTTATTTATTGCGCTTCTTATTTATAAAACTTTTAACACAAGTAAAGTTATTTATAACAAAATTGATCAGATTTGCAACGTTAATTACTATGAAAGTGACATAGCGCATAATATCATTAATTTCAGGTATAACCTAACTTATCCATTTTTCACTAATTACCTAAGGTTTTTGGGTCATAGTAGTACAGCTCCAAACTCAATGCTGCTACTGACAATTCTTGGCAGAAAAGCCCAATTATACAATACCGACCCAGACATCGAACCCGAGACCTCATTGGGAGTGTATGCGACTGTTGTAGTTGCTGCGATTCCTCTGCGCTACTGAAACAATTTACTTGTAGTAATCCTTACTTCCTTACTAATATTATAAATGCGAAAGTAACTCTGTCTGTCTGTCTGTTACCTTTTCACGCTCAATCCGCAGAACCAATTTAGATGAAATTTGGAATGGAGATAGCCTGAGATCCAGGGAAGGACATAGGCTATATAATATCACGCTATGCCTCACGGGAGCGGCGCAGTAACCATAAATACTATTGACGCGGGTGAGACCGCGGGCACAGCTAGCAACTTAATAAGCCTTACTGCAAATAACATGTTGTTCGATGGCACCTAATAGGTATTATAAGTTATCGTTAATCATATACACATGACTGCACAGATGACGTAGTGGTTTAAGTGGTCGCCTCGCCGCTGCCGCTGCGCCGAGTGTTGTGGGTTTGAATCCCACACGGGACAAAAATTTGTGTGATCCACAAATGATGTTCAGAGGCTGTTCTTTGTGTCAGTTATTTGAATGTTTGTAATATCCCCCGCGACACAGGAATTATTCCTATTGCTGGAATTGTTCTTTAAAAAGAAAAATAACACACATATGTCTTTGTAGGGATAGAACAGTTAGATTAAACTACGGACTACAATCATGCCTTGTCTTGATTATTTATGTACATGTAAGTGGATGCTCCTGTTTACCATGCTGCTGCTTTAGAGGCTACCATCAAATTTTATTAAATGCTTGAGTATGTTCAGTAGTAATTCATGGAGAAATGGTTGCAGCACCTTAAAGTTATGATTTATAAACAAAATTTTATTGTAAACTTGGCGATTAAAAAGAGTGGCCATGAGTTTCTTGCCCGTTCTTCTCATGAGCCCTACACCCTTGCTTTGCTAAACGTGGCAGTAAATGTAAATTCACAGAAAAAATTAAGTGTAACTTTGACATTCATAAGTGTTACCTTGTAACCTAACTTGAATAAAATTATTTTTGATTTTGATTTTGATAGGACCCTGCCTACTTCTAAGGGGATTTAGACTTGAGAATATAGCAAAATGTAAACAAAACTATGAAGCTAATGCTATAGTCATGCGACGACAGCAACCAATCATAGAACATCCTAACTAATATTACAGATGCGAATCTAAGTTAGTTTGTTACGCTTTCACACTGTACTAATCGAAGGATCAACATCAAACGCATATACTTACGTTGTCAGAGATCCCGAACAGGACATAGGGTAGGTTACCTTTCATTTAGAAAATGTACTGTGCCCGAGGGATTTACTAAGCAATAAGTGCAACCATATTTGGCAAAATATGGTTGTAAAACATCTCTGCGTATTACACCCAGTTTACGCCAGATAATTATAGTTTTAGCTTTAACAAATGCTTTTACAGTAAACAAGGTTTTTTAGGTGATGATAAAAAATACATATATCAGAAACTTTGTATTTATTTTTCTTTATAAAAAAAATAGGGATGGTCCTATTTCATTTTTGATGATTTGATTGACATTTTTTATTTTGCTATTCATTGCGTGACATTCTTATTCCATTAACATGTTATTTTTTGCTATTCTGTATGTTATATCTTTACTTGATAATTTAATGACATTTTGCACTATAGGTACTATTCTTATTCGATATTAATTGTTACACTAATTTGTTAAATTAATAATATAAAATAGATCGAAATTAATTCTTTAAAATAATAATGCCAACAGAAATTAAGAAAGTATCAGATAAATTACTTAACTGTTATCCAATATACATTTACGTACGCCAATTAATGGTAGAATATGGACAGAACTACCATGTATTTTTATCATCATTTGCGTACTCATATTCTGACAAATAAATGATTAATTATTATTGTATTATTATTCCAAGATTCAAATCCCAATTTTAATCCTATCTCTTGTTCTGCCGCTGCTTAGTGTAACTTTCAGGTTTGATAATCGTCTATGAAGGCATTAAAATTATTATTATATGATTATTAATAATTAATATTTTACATTTAATACTTTTACAATAATTACACATATATTAAATGTAAATATATGTGTAACTTAAATTAATCTTTTTTTAACAATGCTAGTAATTTGTGTTTCAATTTATTAGTAGGTATTATTGTTTACGCCAACAGATTAGCTAGAATACTTGTGTCAGGATTGGATTCACTACTGTAGTGCAATCGGTGGGATTTGAACTCGCGAAATCTCGAACATCCAATGCCTTATCCATAATTTAATTGATGACTGTATCCATAATGTAACAAAATATATAAGTTTCCCTGCTACGCTTTTTGTTATGAAATAAATGTCATAAGATTTCATTTCTGTACCTAGGTGTGCGACATTTGCGATGCGACGAACGAAGCGAAGATGCATCCGCCGGAGTTCGCGGTGGACAGTTCTGAGACCTGGTGGCAGAGTCCTCCTCTATCCAGAGGCATGAAGTACAACGAAGTCAACTTAACCATCGATCTCGGACAGGTATGTTACTAATCAAATAATATCAGCCCAGTATTAAACTGTTACACTGCTGGGCACGGCTTCTTAGTGTGAGAACGGTTAGGCCATAGTCTATTACGCTGGCCCATAAAGGATGGCAGTTTCACATATCTTCTAGGATATTATGGAGAACTCTTAGTCATACAGATTTCCTCACGATGTTTTCCTTTACCGTTAAAGTAAGCAATGCTTTTTAAAATAATTGAGAAACGAGTCACGGATCCAGTTTGGCAACGAATGACCCATATATCCTGAATATGCGTCTGACTTAAGCGAAACACGTGTCGACGAACATTTTGTGTCCGAAACGGAATACTGCAAGCTATAGTTCCTGCGGATCCCACGACGCCGCGACGCGGCTGTCTCAGTCCAGACGAGTTCAGTATTGTCAACCTTTCTTTATTGCAATAGTTGTGTAGCGCATTTCTTTCTTCCCAATTATTTTATTGCAATGGATTGTCGCCTAGTAACGCCTAATTTGATTCAGTATAGGTATATTAGTGCTACTGGCGCTGCGATCACTTAAATCACTATGCCATAATTACTAAGTTTACACAAGTTTGTGGTTATGCTGTGATATACTGCCTCTGCACCGAATGTGGTGGGTTCAATGCCCGCACGGAACAAAAATTTGTATGTGTTGGGAATTACGAGCCAAATTAATTATAAAACTAATATCAATAAGAATTAATCTAAAGATTACACTGAATATTAATTTAGACCGATAGTCACAAAGATTTAAATAATATCTATACATGCTGTCACGGTATTTTAATCCTACGAAAAAGCGTTTATATCAAGAAGAGTGAGCTCACACTTCACATTTCAATGATCGAGAACGTTATTGTAAAGTTTATCATATGAGTGAGCGTGATAATACTATGTATATTTATAGTTATATTGTGTGGCAGATAACAATCTAACGTTCAGAAAGGTGACCATATTTAAAGGTATTTAATTATATTTTAAAATATAAATTAGATAACCATAATTCTTTGGAATAGTAAACGAAAACTGACCGCTTTACCGTACCAGTGTCTGTTAGCCACCGTTATTGTAAAAAATTACTCTTAGAGATTAACTATGATTTTCATAGGAAATTATTAGGGGGCTCGGGCATACCCAAGCCCCATGGAGTCGGCGCCAATGCATGTTTGCTATTATTAATCTCTAAATGTTTTGCAGATTAATTATGATTACGTAGGTAGGTAGGTATACTTTCCTAATGTATTAATATATATTAATATTATAAATAGGAAAGATTTGATATTTTGTTTGTAAGGATTTAACTCAAAAACTACACGAGCGAAGCCGCAGTCAAATGCTAGTTAAAGATAAAGTTAATTAGTTTTCAAGGAACTCACAATGAACTTTCTATAGGTATACTGATTATCAAGTGGTTTATAGGGTGTAGCAAGTTAGTCGATTTCGTTCCTCGAGGCTTGAGGTCAGATGCCTGCGCCTGACCCGCGATCACGTTGTAGCACAAAGGTTTAACTGTGGGCCCTATTCATTTAGTCTAGGTATTGTGGTTGAGACCTACACTATACAGGGTTCCTTGAGAATCGGTAAAATCTTTAATTTTGTGGTTTTGGGTTTTGTAGTACTTAATAGAGCTGGAAAAATCACTAGCGTGTTATCGCCTTTGTAAATAAGATGTTTCATTGGCTCTAATCTACGGGTCAACTTTATGTTTCATAGGTTGCTAAAGTAACAAACAAAATTACAAGCCTTAGTACCTCTGCCTCCTAAGGTTTTATCAACAATGTTATAATAATAATAACTATGAACACCCCCGATGCCGATGGGTCTTCATAGGTTTTATATTTATAAATGTTTTTTTTTATAAAATGTAATTATTATTGAAAAATGTATCAATAAAGAGAATAATAATAATAAGTATTTATTTATCAAACTATATTTTATGATCCGTGCCTCGGAGAGCACGTTAAGCCGTCGGTCCCGGCTGCCATGAATATCTATGGCAGTCGTTAAGAGGAAGTCAGTGCCCTCTAATATCCTGACACTGGTCTAGCTTTAGGTTATCGTTAGCCTTCGGGTTGTGGAGGTCAGATGGCAGTCGCTCCGTGTAAAAACTGATATCCAGTCAAATCCGGTTAGATTAGAAAGCCGACCCCAAGTGACTTGGGAATAATAAAAGGTTTTATGATTCAAAAGTGTCAAAAATGTCTTATTTTACTCCCGCATTAGGAGTTATTCCTGTGTCATTCAAACAACGCACACAAAGAACATCCCGATTCGGCACCACTTTTTGTGGATCACACAAATGTTCGTCACGAGTGGAAATCGAACCCACAAAAGATGCCGCGTCTATAGTGGTACCTAAGGCATCATCTGTGTAGGCAAGTTTAAAGCAAAGACGTGCCTTCAACGTACCTAGTCAGTTCGTACCAAAAGTGTCCAAGATAGGAAGAGGTAGCTCACACATTTAATTTACATGACAGGGAACGATAGTCTACAATGTTCAATATGAGTGAGCGTGATAATACTATATGTATAATTCAGATGTCATGTAGCCATTGTGTGTCGGATGACAACTTCAACTATCTGGCCACTTGCCCATATTTAGATATAGTAGAGGGCTTCTAAGATTTAAATCTTTGAAATGTATAACATGCTGTATTTATGTGCTTTTCAAACTCCTATCTAATATTACTAGCGGTCGCCAAGTGATCGAAATTCGACCATAATTGATTTAAATTTTAAGTTTGCTCGTTATTATATATATCGCGAAATTGCAATAGGTACCTACTTAAGCTATGTAACGATAGTTAGTTACGAAGAATTGTACGACATAAACCGAACCATGCCGAAGTATTACGAACGCGATTCGACTGCGTGTGTCAAATGTATGGTTGTGTGCGTGTCGTGTTTTTTTTATTAATTTAGTGTATTTCTAATGCATATTTCATAAAAATATTAGTATTAGCCACTCCTTCTCCATTTAACTTTAACTGTGCCAAATTTCATGCTCCTCCGTCCGCGCAATTTTCGTAAAAAAGAGTACAAAGTTTTTGCTTCACGTATTGATATATAGATGAATGGGAATGTGTGTTTATATATATGTTTATATATATGTTTCGCGCTTTAACTTCTCAACCGATCATCATGAAATTTCGCATACACGTTTTCAGAGAAACTGAAAAAGGACATAGGCTAATATAACCTAGGTTAAGTTAGATCAGCAACAGTATTTTTCTTATGAAAAACTACTTTTTTACTTACGAAAGCAAAGCCGCGTACCAAATCTAGAATTTTATAATTATTAGATATAGTTTTAGATGCATCTCGTCTGGACTCTATATAGCATCGATTAAAACTCTTTGTTCATAAAACTAAATGTTGGTCGTCCGTACTGTTTCTGATCAAACTAGTTTTATTTTTTGTGTTATTACATTAATATGTTGTACATCACCATGTTATCATAATGTTTGTTGTTTAGTAAATGTTTAATGCAACGTGAGGCCACGCTTTACTGATAATTCACCTAATCCGATGACATCATCGTGGATGCTTATATCCGTTTGTTTATGTTTGAGTAATTCCCCGAACATTATATTAAGGAAGAATGGCCACATGTAATGATTAATATGATAAATATCACATTCGCTGCCGATATAATTAGTTGCTAAGTATGTAATATGAGCCTTGTATTAAACTGTTCCACTGCTGGGCACAGGCCTCTGGGAAGGGTAAGGCCATAGTACGTTAACTTAGTGTTTCTCACAATGACTTCCTTCACCGTTAAAGCAAGCGATAATTAACTATTTAATTCGCACTTTAAAAAGTTAGAGATGCGCGCTTTGGGATCTAACTCGAGACCTCTGCGTGGCAGTCTAACGTTCTCGCATAGGCTATCGCTGTTTACTACTTAGCTAATTATATTTAATACAATATTAGATAACGGTTCTTAAGAGTAAATTCTTTAAAGTAAAACGCTCCTAAGACCCGTGTAAATAATAGACCGAAAGTTACAGATGCGTAATGTTAATAGTAAAAGGACTTCTAATATAAATATTATCATCTATGATACACTTTTAGCTTAGTGTATAGAGTGTGTTAAAAGCAAATAATGTCTATCTATATGTGTACCTACTAATAATATAAAGAGGAGAGATTTGATTTTTGTTTGTTAGTAAGGATTTAACTCGAAAACTAATAAACCGATTTAAAATTTCTTTGATCATTAGATAGCTATATTATCACCGAGTATCATAGGCTATATTTTATTTCAATAAAGAAAGTACTTTTACTAACATAACCTTACCTACTTTTACGCAAGCGAAGCCGCGTGCAAAAGGTAGTTACTAATATGACAATTGTGCGAGGTGTTGCCACTCAGAACAGACCATAAGGCATAAATACTGAATCACAGTGGCATGTATTTATGGTACCTATTTATTTCCTAAACTTTAGACCAAATCGCATGAATCGTAATCACGAGTTGACTGGTGCGAAGCTCAGCGGCGCCTTCGTGAAGTGCGGGTTTAACCAACTGCCCTTTCGTGGTCCTGTTTATGAAAAGTTGCACTATCAGTGATACACAACACTAAGGACTTCTACATACCAATTAACTGAGTACCAGAGTCAATAAGTGCTTAGAAAATCCATGAGATGGCTCTCGAAGCATCGAGAATGGATTGCTTTTAGTAAGTTTCATTACTTAATAGATATCTTATAGATTTACAGGCATATTCATCGAGTAGTTTCGTTTATATCGTCAGTTGAACAGCCCTTGCTTAAAAAGAAAGATAAAAAGAAATTGATTTGAAATTGTATTTCTTTTTTTATTTAAGGACGTATTGACGTGACCCTCGACACCACATGACCAGTGGTTACACCATGATCATAAATAAGACAGTACTTATTCGTATTTACTGTAAAGACTAGCTTTTACCCGCGGTTCTGCTCGCGTAAAAGTAGGTTAGGTTATGTTAGTAACAGTATATTCTTTTAAAATACAGTATGCTTAGCCTATGTTACTCGGTGACAATACAGCTTTTGAATGGCTAAAGAATTTTAAAAATGGGTTGAGTAGTTTGTAATTAAATCCTTACAAACAAATAAACAAACCAAAAAATGAAGTCCTTCCCCTTTATAATATTAGTATAGAAGTATAGATAACTCCATCACGAAGCAACAAGAACGTTCTTTCACCGATCAAACTAAGTATTCCAAACAAAGCTAAGCTTTAATGTTTACCGCGAACTCCCATAATTCCGTTCTATAATTGTTTAATGTCCCTCCATCGCGTCGTGAGGTAACTGGGGTCGATGAACTCGTATAACGTTATTTGTGGACATGTCCTGAATAGACAGGGTACGCCGGTATGTCGAGGATACCAATACGCATTTAGAAACGTTCAGCTTTCCCTTCAGGATCGCCGTTACGTCATAAATCGTTGGTAAAGTATTCAAAGGATTAGACGCAGCTGAAACGCTGAATATTTTGTAAGAAGAAATAATTGTATAGTATTTAATATACTCTAGATCTTATATAAGATGAGTATAATCAAAGTATGTATCTGTAATCCTTATTCATATTATAAATGCATATTTGAGTTTGGGTGAATGGAACAGTCACAAGAGGAAAACCTAGGCGAACGTTTCTCGATCAGATCGGAGGCGTTCTGGACAAAGGCCAGGTTAAGAGCACCTTGAACCGACGGGCGTGTATGAGGAATGTGATGAAAGTGAATGAAGCCAGAGAAGTGTGTCAGGATCGTAGCGAATGGAAATCCGTAGTCTCTGGCTACCCCTCTGGGAAACAGGCGTGAATCTATGTATGTATGTATGTATATGAGTTTGTTTGTTACGTTTTTACGCCTTAAATGCTCGACGGAACATCATAAAATTTTGCATACACGGTCTTAGGTGTTCTGAAGTGGCCATAGAGTACATTTCTTCGAGTAAAGAAGGCACTGTTCCCGAAGCACTGAAAGTATTGGTAAAATCTACATTAACATGAGAAAAGCCGCGGGCAAAATCTAGCTGAGGAATAAAGTAGCCACAAAATGGCGTTCACTTCACCCTTTTTACTTCTAAAAGATACATATATATCTGTCCTCCTAATGTTTAACCCTAAGACCCGCTGTCACACGGCTGTGTTTCTGAAAGGGTTACGCTGTCACGTTTTAACTACTTGACCGATCAAGAAATTTCGCATACACGTCGTCAGGTGTATTGTAATGGACATAGGGTACCTTTCATCTTTCAACGTATATCCAAAATTTCAGGATGATCGGTTCAGTGGTTTAGGCGTAAAAAGGTAACAAACAAACTCATTTTCGCTTTTATAATATTAGTTAGGATTAGGATTCATTCTCTATAAAAAATTATAAATAGAGACGTTATTAGAAAGATGGGTGACTATCCATTGTCTGTCATGTCTGTCATGACTCTGACTATCAGTATGCCTTATTTGTTAACAAAATAAGATAATGTTAGAAAAATGGACTATTATAAATTCGGTCATCTCGATTCGAAATCCCGAGGAAGTAAATACGATTGCTGTGCTTGAAGACTAGGGTTCGGGTTGGGTTCAGTGGCCTTTTATAGTCAAGAAATATCCTTGTAGCAAATTGTAATCTAGATCTGTGTCCGATAGTCGTCAATTCACTTTAATATGTGAAAACGTACTAAATTTACATGTACCCATTACTAAACTTATACCTGTTTGTAATATAAATATAATAAAATAATATTCTATCACATACGCACAACACCATCTAGCCCAAACTAAGCAGAGCTTGTACTATGGGTACTAGACAATGGATAAACATACATATATACTTTTTGTTTGTAAATACATACATATTATACATAGAAATACTCAGACCAAGACAAACATCCATCTTCATGCACACAAATGTTTGACTTGTGCAGGAATCGAACCCGCGACCTCAGGCGTGTCAGTCGGTTACAATAACCACTACGTTTTCCTATGAAATAAAATAAAAATAATTCACGTAGGATCAAAACCATAGCTAGCGAAATGTAGCTGTAACGTATCTCTGCTTACCCCGTCAGGGATTGAGGTGTGATTCTATTCATGTATGAACCGGGATATCTACAATGTGTGTATGTGTGTGATTCCATTTGAGTAGTAGAGCCTCGCTGATTTCAGCATGAATGGGCCAGCTGGACCGGGGAAGGACGGTAGTCCTTCCCCGGTCGAGCTGGCCCATTCATGCTGAAGCACGGTAGACCTTCCCCGGTCCTATTTCCCATTCCCATTATCACAGAATATCGACATGAAATAGCAGTATTCCTACTGTTGTGTTTCGTTCGGTGAGTGAGAGTACCGGAGGCTCAGTCTCACTCTTTCCCCCTTCCCGCTCTTTCTCCTTAGCATTTGCTTCTTCTCTTATTCCTTTCCTAAAAGGTCGCAACGCGCAAGTGATGCCTCTGGTGTTGCAGGCTTCCATACGCCACGGTGACCACTTATCATCAGGTGCACCGTATGATTGTTTGCCACCTCAGATTTAGAAAAAGAACATTGACCCGGCCATCTGTGCCGATGTTATTTTATGGTTGTAGTATCATTTTATTGCTATTATATGCGAAGTAATGTATGTGTTAACTGTGCGAAATATGATAACGCTCCAGCAATGCTTATGTACCTATTATTGCCATGCGAAATTAATACTGCTTAAGCTAAAATATGCATGAGCTGATGACGTTGTTTTATAATATTGATTAGCTTTTGCCCGCGGCTTCGCTCACTCGGAAACACACCTTTTTGCCGGAAGATAGGTACCCTGTGTCTTTTCTGTATGTGAAATTTCCTGATGATCAAGCAAACAAACAAAATCATTGTAAAGTAAACGCAGCGAAGGAACGATTGTTTAAATGCTTGCCTTCAACTCCTCCTTAAAAATGCCAATCTGTAGAAATCACAGTACTACTTTAGGCTTAAAAAATTTCCTCGCTGCAAAAACACAAGTTTATTCGGGTCCTGTTCTTTAGACATAAATAGTCTCACACCTATATTCCTGAAGGTTTAGGCAGAGAGGTATACACACCTAAATTTCGTCAACTGTGGTTTTTAGTCCCTCTAGTACCTCCCTCCCTCTAGTACTTGAGTTATTCGACTGAAATCAGCTTGTAAAAGCGGTGATAGCCTCATAGATAGTGCATCGGACTCATGATCGAGAGTCATGGGTTTGAACCCCAACCATTGCATTTGACGTTAATCCATTTAATAAAACGGTTAATAAAAAATCGAATAGTTAATTTGTAAACCATTATGGAAGCAATTTAGCTAAAAAAGAGGGGCTACTTACTAATATTATAAATGCGAATGTGAGTTTGTTTGTTTGTTACTCTTTCACGCCTTAACTACTCGACCGGTCATCATTATTGCATACACGTTATCAGGGGTACAGAAAAGGACATAGGGTACCTTTATACAGAAAAACGTACTGTCACTAATCTAATCTAACCTAACCTACATTTATACAAGCGAAACCGCGAGTGAAACCGCGAGCGAAACCGCGAGCGAAATCTAGTATTATATAAAAATGTATTATATACATTAAATTTCATATGTATATCTCCAAATCGAATAACAATATACTAACTTAGTAGGAGTCATCAATGTACACTTAAATTATGTATACATATAATATTACCAAACTCCCCTAAATATGTCAAGATAGAAATAATTAATAACACTGCCCGACGACGACGTGAGAATCAAATCCAGTAGCTTTAGCCACTGTCTAATCCTTACTAATATTATAAATGCGAAAATGAGTTTGTTTGTTTGTTTGTTACGCTTTCACGCCTTAACTACTCAACCGATCAACATGAAATTTTGCATACACGTTGTCAGAGGTACAGAATAGGACATAGGGTAACTTTCATCCAGAAAAAATAACTGTTGCAAACCTTTTTTTTTTTGGTACCCAGGAAAAATGCTTGTTGCACTATCCGCCGGCTAGGGGACGGCACCAGCGGGGCGTGTGGGACTCCCCATTCTGGTATACCTACTAAAAAACCTGAGGTGTTCCCTCTCTCACCCAATGGAGGGGCCTGTTGGGAGCTCTTAAAAGAATTGAGTCATCCATAGCAGGCCCCCCCGTGTGGGTGCGGGCCGGGTCAAATGGACCCGACCACCTCTCGTCCCCAGGGGAGAGCCTCACCGCTCTCCCCTTTCGACATTGGAAGGCGCGCGGGAACACCACACGCGCCCTCTCGGGGTTCTTAATTTGTGGGTGGCAGGCCCTCTGAGCCTTGCCACCCGGAACCCTTACGTGGGGGGCAGGAGAGCGACATAAGCGCGTCTCCTGCGCCCCCTCCGCCGGCGGCGGACTTCCAGGGCGTAAGGATCTTCCTCACGCCCCCGCTCCGCCGCCTCCTTCTGCGAGATGACAGACTCGCAGAAGGACCTCATTGCGCCCCAGCACCTGTCGTCGCCGACCATCTTGGATACGACGGTCGGCAACGAGAGGTCGGGGCCAATCGTAGCGACCAGGGCACAGCGCTCCGCGACCCACGCCGGGCACTCCTCCAGCGTGTGCTGCGCCGTGTCCCGGTCACACTCCTCACAATGGTGACACCTGGTTGTAGGCTCCCTACCGGCTATCTTGCAGAGGTACTCTCCGAAACAGCCGTGTCCAGAGAGCACCTGAGTAAGCCGGTAGGTGAGCGGTCCGCGCCGTCTGTCCGTCCACTGTTTTAGTACCGGACGGACAGCCTCGACGGTCCTCACCCCATAGCGGGGCTGGGCCAGTCTAACTTCCCACTTCGCCTTGAGAACCAGTCGAGCCTGGGACCTTCGCGTTTCCACCTCCCTGTGCGTGGGTTCTTCACCCTGGAGCCGGAGGTCAGCGCGCCAGTAATACACTGACGCTTGGACCTCCGCCTCCAAATCTCAGGGCGGCGATGCTGTGCTGTTGCAAACCTAACCTAACCAAACCTACATTTACGTAATAATAATAATTTTATTTTTAAAAACAAAATGTGAAACGTTAGCACTTGCACTAATGTATGTAGGTATACATTGTATGTATCACAGGTGCCAGCGTGCAGCGCCTTCCACTATGCATAGACACATTCTGTGCGACTGTGATTATATCTAGTAATAGTTAATATTGGATACGATTACATTACAATGTTTATTATTTATTAATTGTATGCGCGAGAGCGAGATAAACCTATACAACTTGCAATGCGTTGTTTTATCGCGAATAAGCATGCAATGACAATGCCTTAACGGTAGTAAGGTTCACAATCGGCAATTACCTGCCCAAGCATTCTTAATCCAAAATAATATTACGTGAAAAGAAAACTTATAGCATCCTTTTTAAGCAAATTACTTGCACGAAGGATTTTGGGATTAGGCAAAGTTAAAGTTTATAATTATGGAGAAGGACACGGACAGAAAGACAAAAATATTATAAATAAATATATTGAATAGATTTTACCCGCGGCTTCGCCCGCGTAAATGTAGATTAGGTTAGATTAGTTACAGTTTTTTTCTAGATGAAATGTCCTTTTTGTTCCCCTGACAATGTATACCTACGCGAAATTTTATAAAGGTCGATCGAGTACTTAAGGCGTAAAAGCGTAACGAACAAACTCACATTCACATTTATAATATTTATTGTTTGTTGTTCAAAAAAGACAACTCACACAGTAGGACTAACTTCTGTGTCGCGGGAGACCTTACACACATTCAAAGTACGAACTAGGTATAACGTAATGTTGATTTAATTAATTACGGGCGAATTTCGACCACTGGGCGATTACGCTTATAACACGGGCAGCCAGTAAATACCCGTAAAACAAAATATACATTTAAAACATTCAAACTGACTAAACGGCCTGCCTTTTAAATCTTGTTTTCGACGATAACATCGACCCTTTTCAAATTCTTTTGCGGCCCACTAAATACTTAAGGATAATCCCTGACCTAAGCCATAAAATGTCTGTCCATAATATATTTTATGTTGTTGCAACATTATTTTATGCGATGCGAAGTTATTATTGACGCTGAGCACAATTTTGGTATCATCATAAAATCACGATTGTAAATTTAATGAGTTTAGTTTGCAGTCATTAATGCGTGCACACGAACACGTATTAATAAAATATATTAACAGAAATGAGTAGGTTTTATAACATTGTGTTAAGAAATCGATACTGTAGACTTTGTCAATACATTTCTGTCCCTCTGGAAAAGGTCTTTTTCTAGATGACAGGCTCTTTAAAATAAAACCAATAGTAATGATGACAGATGTGTTATCTTTCAATTTACTGAGCACAAACCCAGACCCCGTGCTGATACTGCCTAATTACTAGTTGTCCCCTGCGGTTTCACCCACATTTATAATTACCCGTGCCTCGTAGCGCGATGATATATAGCCTATTTTACTTCTGCTTATTTATAATTTTAAATCGGTTCAGTAGTTTTTGAGGTTATATATTACAAAAAAAGTACTAAATCTATTCCTGTATAGTATCTATTAAAAGACAAATTATACCGGTTTAAATGAGAAATACTAATCACCTTTTTACTTGTATATTCGTAACACTATCTTATCTTATGTGAGGGCCAGTCAATGCAGACCGGAGATACTATGACCCAGTGGGATCTTTTGTGTCAACACTCTCCCAATAACAACTGCCATAGATGTTCATGGCAGCCGGGACCGACGGCTTAACGTGCTCTCCGAGGCACGGAGCAGGCGATAATAATTGTCAATCAATACGCACATAATTTCGAAAAGTCATATAACTTCCGAAAGACAGAGGTGCGCGACGTGGGTTCGAACCCTAAGTTTACCTAAAAGCATAATTTGATAAATTAAAAACTGTCCGTCTCCTGCACAACGCTGTTTTCTTCTGCGACTGCGCGTAGTCTCAAGTCTTAGTCGTGCGATTCGAGCAATCAATTTCAAACATACATACATAGCTTCACGCCTGTTTCCCAGAGAGGTAGGCAGACTACGGATTTTTCAATTTCAAAACCAATTTCAATCTTTGTATTATTTTGTGAAATATCAAATATTGAGTTATGAACTATTAGAATACAATTTTATCATATCAGACATATATCTGAACTGCGCAGAGTGTTGGGTTTGAATCCCACTCGGTACAAACATTTGTGTGATTCACAAATGAATATTCCGAGTCTGTATATTATTTGTGCTTGTTGTTTGAATGTTTCGTCTCTAGTGCGGGTTTTGTTTTCTTTTAGAAAACAACATTACAAATCATTAATTATAAATGAGTGCCAATTAGCGAGTGTGAGTTTCTTTGTTACGTTTACACGCCTTAACTATTCGACCGATCATCTTGAAATGTCGCCTACACGTTGTGAGGGGTACAAAAACGGATGTAGGTTACATTTCAACCAGTAAATGTAATTTTCGCAAGCTAAGCTGGTTGAAAAATCAACTGCTGCTCTAGTAATAATTCATTTGATGCGAGGCACTTTACACACATTCAAACTAAGAACTAGGTATAATGTAATGTAGGAGGGCTATCGGTCATCCGTCGGCGGCCTGTACAGGATGTCGGTGGGTGTCGATAGCCTCTGATAAAACTATATGTAAGGGCGAGGTCAAACAAATAGATCGGTACCCAGTAACTACGTCTAATTTCGTCACTTTTTACGATATGTTTGCGATAAAACGTAATGAATATCTTTATGGAAGCTGCGGCAAGATAAATTCGTGAGATAAACAAAACGCAGGAGCTGTAAGGCGCAAGCGACATAGACCATCGATCAAATATACCATAGATGCACGATCGTCGCTCGAAAAACGGCCCCAACAAAACTGTGCATAAATCAGTCGTATGCGCTATATTATGCACCTGTCCCACTCACTCTTGTGTGCGCTGCCCGTAAGCGAGAGCGAATCGACACCACTACTACGGTGGAGACCGTACCATATACTTAGTACGCTTGCGTATCGCGAGTAACACACTTAGGACGCTTTACATTGACGCGTTTTAACTAAACTATTACAAAAAGTTTCTCAGTGGCCGTTCAATGGTTAGGCGTTCAGGCGCTCCTATATTGTCTCTTCGCCAAATCCAGACGCCATTATAGTGTGGTTTGCGCTTAAGGTGGTATCATATCACATGTGAATCATGTGTATGCGTAAATACATGTAATCCCACGCCTATGCTGCGAAACGACTAATTCAAAATGGGTCCTTCTGCGATTCACATCGCGGTGCGAACAACCCGTGGTGTGAATCGACGAAAGACCCCGTTCGACGTCCATTATTCTTAAAGTGACATATGTAACGTACAAATATATTTTATTAATTTTATAAGAGGCGAGACGCTCATAGCCAGTTGCACTCACTGATCGGTAAACGATTAGCTAGGTTAAGCAATGTTGTGTGCGGTCAGTCTATAAATAGTGGTATTTCATCTGAGCGTCTCAGTGCTTCGGAGGGCACGTAAAAAGTCGGTCGCGGTTGTTGTCAAATTGACAGCAGTCGTTAAGCTATGTCAGACACTTACGGGCAGCTTGAACATCTCTTGTCAACAGGTTGGCCACTAACCACACGAAAAGAAGAAGTCTTACATTTACGTAGTCTCGCTGTGAACGTAACACTGCTGAGAAGCGACCGAAACGTCGGAGAAAGTGTAAACTTAAATATAAATACGAGTACATAGTTTAAATAGTAGCAAATTTTAACATGAGTAGTGTAATAGTTTCAAAGTTATGTTATAACAGTGTTTTAAAATAAACAACGCGACAAAATCCGAATAAGGTAGTTTAATTTCAATGTAGAAATTTGACGGTTGCAGAGCCATCTAAGATCTGTGTAGTAAACTGTAAAGCTAAGATTGTTTCATCTGTTCCCCAGATGGTGAATAGTCTAGGACATTTATCAAATAATATTGTTTCAAATGGTGTGACCATGATGTCATACACGACTGAAAATAATATTTAATTTGAGATCCATATTTTTATATGTATATGTAAGGATTACCTCATTGCATCAATGATGTAAGCTAAGTTCTTTTTTTAAAATTATTTATTCCTTCACAATAACAACTCAGATGTATTACATGTGTTAAACTCGCTAAACGTAATTGTTTAAGGGCGAGATGCGCTCTTAATACAATTACTTAACCTATGTTATACACATTAAACAAAAATAAATACACAATAAAAATCCTTACTAATATTATAAATTCGAAAGTAACTCTGTCTGTCTGTCTGTTACCTTTTCACGGCTAAACCACTCAACCGAGTTAGATGAAATTTGGCACAGATATAGTTCAAAACCTGGGGAAGGACATAGGCTACTTTTTATTGATGTAGGTACCACGGCGGAGCCGCGTGCAAAAGCTAGTTAAATATAAAACGAAAAACAAAAGGTAACTAATGATAAATATAATTATTATGATTGAAGTCAGTGGTATATTACATACATACATAGATTCACGCCTGTTTCCCAGAGCGGTAGGCAGAGACTACAGATTTCCATTTGCTACGATCCTGACACACTTCTCTGGCTTCATTCACTTTCATCACATTCCTCATACACTAATTAAGCGGTCAAATGGTACTTTCTCGCAAGTCTCACCACACTACACCTAGCACGATTTATATCGATCTAATAATTCAGCTGAAGACAGGGCGCTATGACGCTCTTTGGGGGAGGGCTGTGTCCAGCAGTGGACTATTATAGCCTGATGATGATGATGAATAATTCAGTAATTACTAGTCGTTTTTATTGTTTTCCGACCAGAGAGTACGGCTGCGAAAAACAAAAAAAAAGCAAAACATGACTTATAGCCTGTCTTTTCTCCAGAATGATTCTGATCTGGTCAGAGAGTATTGGATTATGTATTCCGCTGCCGATTGTCTACTGTACTTTTGACTAAAAGTATTTAAGCAATGTTTGTCTGCAGTCGATCAATATATACGCAATCCGGCGAATTAGAGAAGTTAAATTATAGATGCGCTCTACTACGTTTTCATCATTTATTCTACGTTTATAAATAGTCAGAACGTCTACACAATGGCAAAATAATATCTGAATTATAAATATAGTATTATCACGCTCATTCATACCGTGAGCACTGTTCTTACAGGGATCACTGGGATCTAAGATCGATGAGATGTAAATCCCTAATGAGAGATGTTTTCGTGCACCTTTCTTAATTCTTGTCACTATCTTCTTTCACATACAACACTCCCTCAGACAATGCCTGATTCTATCCTACTCATGATCTGTACTATAGCTGTGTTTGTTTTCCAGGAATTCCACGTGGCGTACGTGTTCGTGAAAATGGGTAACTCTCCACGACCTGGTCTTTGGGTGCTGGAGAAGTCGAAGGATTACGGCAAGACGTTCAAACCTTGGCAGTACTTCTCCGATTCGCCGCAGTAAGTGTTCGTCACACTTAGGTTACTTGCTTTTTAGCTATGGAAAATTCTTTAAACGGGATCAGGCAACAGGAAAAAATGTCTAGTCAGTTTCGTATTGACTAATATGGTCAATACAAAGTCTCACTAGGAGTTTATGAATTATGTAACATTTACATATGAAAAGCTAGTAGTCAGGTTTTTATCAGGCTTTCAGTCATAAAAGAAATTGTAGGTACTGTGTTATTGTCTATATATATATGTAATAAAATCGTAGGAAAGTCAAAACTGTACATTGAATATTTTTTTAAAAGAATACTTGGAGCGTGATCTACAATCGATATAGAAGCCAAAAATATAGTTTTTAGAACTTTTGTCTGTTTGTCTGTATATGTATGTCCGGGCTAAACTCAAAAAATACTGCATGGATTTACTTCAAATTTTGCATGAATATTACTAACAGGTCGGGTCAACATATAGGCTACATATTATCACGCTATCACCTACGGGGGAGGAGCTGTGAATCTTTATTTTTCTTACGCATTCTGTGACAGCGTTTAATCTAACGACGCATATTTAAATGTTGTTTTTGAGTAAGCCATGCTATTATCTAGCTTTACACTTACACTATAAAAACTACGCCATTTAAGTAACTTGGGCAGAGAAATATAGTTCGGTTCCGCGGCGACAAACACTTTTTAGTTAAAATCTACGAGGACGAAGTCGCAGGTAACAGCTAGTAACCAATAAAACAGTAGAATACAAGCTGTCCTCCGCGGTTCTATCCATGTTTATGATTATTGCTCCGCACCCGTGGCTCATTCCATAACGTTGGTCTAATTCTACATTACTCAAGAATAACGCTATAAAATCAAAAATGCAAAGATATTGTTCTGATGCGGCTGGTAATTCCAGTATTGGCGAGTTCGAACAAAAAACAAATAGTCTCAGCTTCAGCTTTATTATATTAGTATAGATAAAAAGCTATGCATCTTTGCTGAGGAGATCGAGCACAAAAGTTTTAAACTATTCTTTTCACTTTAGGGATTGCGAGCGTTACTTCGGCAAGGAGAGTCTCCAACCCATCACCAAAGACGACTCAGTTATCTGTAGCACCGAGTATTCCAAGATCGTACCACTGGAAGGTGGAGAGGTAAGAGCATTACAACACGTTTGAACAGCTGACTGTGCCCGCAATGTCATACGCATGTATCTATATGTATTATAATAATGTCCTTCAGATCGAATTTAGATCACCGCGGCCAATCTTAACGGAGACTTGCCATCTGCGCAGGGAATATTATAGTGCGCAAGTATGTGCGCAAGTATGTGCGCAAGCAGAAGTGCACTCTTTGTTCCCTAACTCTCATGATCCGATGTGACAGCAATCAGACATGACCGGAGAGAGATCAGGCGCGTGACCAACGGCTTAATGTGCTCTAATACCACAAACTTCCAGGGTGCTATTTAGATTTTTTAACAGAAAAATCCATTAACTTTTTCTTGGCTAACAAAAAGGTCAGGATTCGAACCCAGAACCTGATATCTCATGCACAACTGCCACCGAGGCTGTCTGTCTGTTATACCATATTAATTATCTGCTATTTCCAGATCCCGATTTCGTTATTGAACTACCGTCCGTCAGCCAACTCGTACTTCAATTCGTCGGTGCTGCAGGAGTGGACCAGGGCTACCAACGTGCGGCTACGTCTGCTAAGAACCAAAAACTTGTATGGACATCTCATGTCTGTTGCTAGGCAGGACCCTACTGTAACTAGGCGGGTGAGTTATGAAACAAATAAGAAGATTTATAAGTCCTTCAAGATACAGGCATTATTCATGAGAAGGTCTTTAAAAATATTAAAATGATTTTTTGGCTGTAGTATGTGTGAAATAAAATTTCTGACAATGTAAACCTTTTCGCAGTACTTCTACAGTATAAAAGACATCAGTATCGGTGGTCGGTGCATGTGCAACGGTCACGCGGACAACTGCGAGCCTTCCGACCCGGCAACCAACACTAACATCTTAGAATGTGTGTGTCAACACAACACTTGTGGGTCTCAGTGCGAGAGGTGCTGTGCAGGCTTCGAGCAGAAGAAGTGGAGAATCTCTCAACATTGGGATAGATTTGTCTGTGAACGTAAGTTTTGTTCTTTCAATGTTTTAATGCGACTAGCTTACGGCCCGTCGGTTGATAAACGTAACTGCCATTCAGCGATATGATTTTGTTGCTTATTAACGATCTTTCTCTTATTAACCGATGGACCGCAAGCCCTTCAGCCACTAAGACGGTGTCAACCGTCAAGAATACGAGTTATTTAACCTGTAACAAAGAATTATGTTTACAATTCAGCAGCAAGTGGCATAATAACTCAATAGAACAATTCCCACGGAACGACATAATAATATGATAAAGGATTTTAAATTACATTTGTCATTCCATTAGTAGTATAAGACGACTTTGCACATGCACTTATTATCTTTTTCTAGCGTGTAACTGCCACAATCACACGACCGATTGCGAGTATGATCCTGAGATCGACAAACAAAAGAAATCTCTTGACATCTACGGCCAGTATGAAGGTGGTGGCGTGTGTAAGAACTGCCAACACAACACCGAAGGTATCAACTGTAACAAGTGCAAGCCGACATTCTACAGACCTTACGGCAAAAGCTGGAATGAAATTGATGTCTGTCAACGTAAGTAATCATATTAGACATTTATTACATACTTGCACATACATACATAGTTTCAAGCTATGTATTACACCCAGACCCTCATGGTGGTAAGTGGCAATCGATGAATTCCACCAACTTTACGTCATGAAAATCCTAAAGCTCAACATAAGAATATTTGGTGCAAATCTTCTTTTTTAGGAGTAGAGTAGAGGTATTCATTCGACTTGACCGAAAACAGAATCGGTTTTAAACACCGTGCTGTAATTCTTCTTTTCAATGAATAGTTCTGGAGTTAATACTTAATGCTAGCAAAGGGCGCGACATAAATGTGACAAAACCCTTTTGTCACAATAATAGGTCAGACCAGAGTACTTGAATCTTTCCCTTCTTCATAAAATATATATCTCTATTTCTATGAATAACTCTACAGCAACGAGCTAACAAAATTTATTTAAATACTTCCAATCATGCAGGATGTGTCCTTTAGTTGCAGTTAATAATAATAATAAACAAACTTACATATACGTAGTACATGGAACTGATTACATAATACACATTGAATTTTGTGAGAGTCTGGTGCCTGTGGTAGGTATCAGGATACCTGTGCTACAGGTCACCCGAAGCCCTACTATAGTGTTGATCTATAGTTGCAATTCAATGTAATCTGGCGTTGAAGCGTTATTTAATCCGGTGCTTGCATTTCACGGCCCTTGAGTGATTGACCAGAGCTGGGAAACAAAAAAAAAACTTTTCAATGTTGTATATGATAACGCCAGTTTAACTATGTTATATCTATAATTTATATCCCTACAAAGACTCACGCCAATATTTCTGAAAGGACGTGATGTATAACATCCACATTTTACCAGGTCCCACGTAATAGGCCGTCATCCTGTATCCATCTACCGAGTACCTGGTGCAACTGCACCGTAAAACAATTATCAGTAGCTACTGATAATTGTTTTACGGAGAAACTTATTTAAACAGTGTTACTTGGCTGTGCCGCTGAAGCATTTATTACTGTAAAGACAAGCGATAGCCTAATGGGAGACTGTTGGACTACGATGCAGAGGTCTGGAGTTCGATCCTAAGGCACGCATCTGTGACTTTTCCTTTGCTTATTAAATAGTGAATTATCGCTCGCTTTAACGATAAAAGAAACATCGTGAGGAATCTCCTCATACCTGGGAATTCTCTATAATATTCTCGAAGATATGTGAAGCCGCCAACACGCACTGGGTCAGCGTGATGGACTATGGCCCAAACCTTCTCATATTGTAAGGAGGCCCGTGTCCAGCGGAGAGACAGCTTAATACAGGGCTGCTACTATAAGGTTTGGATACACACTAATGTGAAGTTTTTTCTAGCTTGCAACTGCGATCTCCACTATTCAACTGGTAACTGCGAGGAAGAGTCAGGTCGCTGCGAGTGCCGCGTGGAGTTCAACCCGCCGAACTGCGACTCTTGCGCGTACGGGTACTTCGACTACCCCGACTGTAAGCCCTGCACCTGCAACCTTAACGGTACTGATGGACAGCACTGCACTCCTGTTGAAGGACTGGTAAGTACTTGTGAACTACGGATATCTGCTCACAAGGAGTCTTCGTTAAAACCGACTAATCATGAACGATAAAACATATATTGTTTAAAAGACAATGTGCTTATGAATCAATACATTTTAATTCAATTCAATATAAATTATTACAATCTGACGGCTAATTCAAAATATAGATTTTTATGTAAATAGGATAATTGCCTACATTTGGTTTTGTACATTATTTTACACACAAAATCAATTAGCAATTAAAAGCAAAGCAAAACATAGCATTTATTTTGTGTAGTGGAAAAATCGCTATCTCCCTCGGACAGATGCATTTAAATAGCAATTACGTCACAATATATCATGCATCTTTTTACTGTCATTTCACTATTGTTGTATTTTAGAGTTTGGTTTATGTAATTATTTCACTTCAATAATAAAAAAAAAATGTGAGCTACCTATCCTATTCTGTTATCATCCATTTTAATCGTAATTATATTGTCGCACCATTTTGAATTAATACATCCACGCAAAATGCACTTATGTGGGTAAAAACGTAATTACAACAGTTGCGGTTAATTTTTGGTACCTACTGAGACGATTCTTTAGCAATAAAATAGCAATGTGTTTTCAATAGAAGCGACATTAAGTTTACGTAATTAAATAATTGCATTCCACATGTCGTAATACAGGCATCGTGCTGTAATCATTGCTCATGTGCGCTGGGTCGGCTTTAGAACAGAGCAAAACGGTCTTCAACCAATCTTCAATAGCCTTCACAATAAATGTCTTGAGAAGGCATATTATCAAAATAAATCGAGAGCAAGATCTTTGTTGGTCTGGTTCGAAATTATTCAGTGACTACACTTCTCCCTTGCTACACCTTAATAATTTTACAACCGGTTCTGCCTTTAAAACTAATGTCTGTTCTTTTATTTCCAACAGTGTCCCTGCAAGTACAACTACGCTGGCAATTCGTGTGAGATCTGCGCCGATGGCTACTACTCTCCCGAGTGTAAAAGTAAGTATGATTACCGTAGAACCATTCTTCGAATAACTTCGAATAAAAGTGAAGCAGATGATAAAGGCTTTAAAAGTAGCACTGTTGTATGTATAGCTCAGTATCCATGGATTTATAGTATACTAAAGAAACTTATAGTTTATATATAATTCTTTGGTTTCTGCTCGTGGACTACATGAGTACTTATCATCACGCAGAGTGTAGTCATTTCGACAGGCAATAAGAAAAGAAACTGCCAAGCTAAGCTTTAGTATAAAATGTGAGAGCGTTCGTTTCTTTTGTGATGAATCGATTAACGATGCATTAATTATAAAGTAATAATAACTTTATTTCGTAAAGGTATGAAAATACACATACAATAACATTTATAACTGGTCCAGAGAAACTCGATTTAGTTTGTAACGATGGCACCTGTGCTAGTGAAATTCACTGTATTACAGGTGTCAGCGCCTTCCATTTCATGTGTTTACAGTTAAAGAAGTTAACAAACAAAAATAAGCATTATTGTAAATAAATGTTTTATATATATTTTAACCAACAGCACTTGTTATAAATTTAGTATGATTCAATTCGTGTGTGTGCGTGTGTGTGTGTGTGTTTGAGTATGTGTGTGTGTGTGTGTATGTGTGTGAGTGAGGGTGTGTGAGTGTATGTGTGAGAGGGTGTGTGTGTGTGTGTGCGTGCATGCGTGCATGTACGCGTGCATGCAAAGTGTTTTGATGTGACGTACTTTTGCTCTAAGAAGTATCTTAATTATATTAGTACTTAAGAATTATTTGTTTTGAAGTGCAACAATTAAAGAGTGCAATAATAATAACACAGGTCTACAAAAATCAAATATGTTTCTGATGCAGTCCAATTTGTTTCTGGGGTCGATAAGTGTGAATGTACACCAGAATGAGTGTAGGCCAGTGTAATTAAATACATATAAAACAAGTATATCTTAAAATAAAATAATCAATACATCGTATTGAGTGGCAGTGCTACACCGGCGGCAAGATACAATCGATTTTCAATTATTAACATTTCACCAATTGACAGGTAAAACAGAAAAAGAAAATTACTAGCTACACAAAGATAAACGTATTACTTAATACGAACTATATTATGGGGTAATAGTACAGACGCACCAACTCTTTTCATACAACAAAAGAAACTTGTCAGAATCCTAGTAAACAGAAACAATACCGATAGTTGCAAACCCTATTTTCAGGAACACAAAATTCTAACCCTATCGTGCATCTATATTTTAGAAATCTGTAAATTTGTACACAAAAATCAACACCTTTTTACAACACGAGAAACAATACAACAAAAATATAACCTTCGCCATAAAAATAGACTTAACCTACCATCATCACACCTTAAAATGCACTCAAACAGCACTTACGTTATGTAAATTAAAATCTACAATAAATTACCTCAAACTATAAAAAACGAAAATAAATTTAATTCCTTTATAAATAAAGTAAAAAGTATCCTTTTAGAAAAATTTTATTACGATTTAAACGAATATTTTAATGACAAATTAATTTAATAATTATATCTCTCTTCCTCTCCTACTATTGCTGTGCCCGACAGGGTCCATGATTGTTCTCATATTTTTACTATACCACCTAAGTATATACATTGTGGAATGCAATAAATGAATGAATGAATGAATGAACTACGATCGTTCTCGCAGAAGCTTGCACATACAAATTAACAATATATCCATCCGCAAAAAAGTTACTGTCTGAATTGGCGCTGAGGAGAGCATTGGGTGCGGAAAGTGAGCGCCATCGGACTCCCTACGGATCGACATGATGGCACACCATACTATATAATATGCCTTCGATCGCGACGATATTAGATGGAACTTTTTAATATACCATGAATAATGGCGCAAACAGCCACTTTATTTCTATAAATAAATTTTTAACATCTATCAAATAAGACAACTGATATTTTTTAGGATGCTAGTATTAATTTAAGAATATTTACTACAAAATGATGACTAATTACAAAATATGATAGAGGGTATCATATTTGGCTTCTGCTTTGTTATTACAATTTTGAAAGAAGACCGTATATTTAAAAAGGATTAAATATAATGACCACCAAAAATAGTAATTGCACACCAAAATATGCTTACTAAAATATATCGTAACGAGCACCTATACGCCTCAAATCACTGCATTCCGTCTCGGAAGGGTTAGGTTATGTTAGATTCCTTCTTAAACCCTCCCAAAAATAGGAGCCCCGCTTCGCGGGGCTCCGTCGACTTATATTGATCTCTTTGCTGTGCAATTAATATTTTTGGTATTAAAATGCGGTTTTAATTTTGGTGATCATTTACTATTTTTGACTGTTATATTTTACTATATCAGGTGATAAGTTAAACATAAGCCTATTTAAAACAACTTTCAAATAGACTTTTGTAAAAATATTGTTCTGCGGCACAAAATTGAAATTTTCTATATTTCTAAATTCCGTATTAAGTTACCAGTCCGCCACAAATTCAAGTACACCTGCAATAACGCATAACCCAAACATATAAATCGAATGTATTCAAAGAGTTTATCGACAAAACTAATATTATCTCTTTCTTTAGACTGCGAATGTAACTCCGTGGGATCTGTATCGGCTGTGTGCGACAAGGACAGCGGCAACTGCACTTGTAAGAGTAAATACGCGGGGAGAACGTGCAATCAATGTGAAGCTGGATACCACAATTATCCGACTTGCAAACGTAAGTTCTAAAGCAGATTTTATTGATAACAATACAGTGGGTATTAGTGATATGATATATGTGTGTGTGCTTCAAAATCCTATCTATCTATATATTATAAATGAGAATGTGAGTTTCTTTGTTTGTTCGTTACGATTTCGCATCTTAAATACTCGATCGATCATCATGAAATGCTCCATGCACGTTGTCGGTGGTACAGAAAGGGACATGGAGTACCTACCTATCATCCAAAAAAGGTACTATTACCGAAGATTAGAAATTTATTAACATAATACACATGCAAGCGAGTGGAGCCGCGGGCAAAATCTAGTTACTTAAAAATCGTCTTAATAGGCAACAAGTAAGTAGGTTTACTTAAGTTTGAGTAACTAGTGTACGTAATGTACGTCCCTTGGGCTTGGTTGTGATGAATTATGTTAGGCTAGCTGATCTGCGCTACTTCGCCTGTGTCACACAAGAGAATTTTCTCCGTTTTTGCAACATTTTCCATTGATGCTTTGCTCATATTGGTCATACCGTAATGTTATATAGATCCTTCCTCAATCAACGGGCTATCCAACACTAAAATAAGTTTTCAATTCGAACCAGTAGTGCCTGCGATTAGGACGCCGTATTTTAACCTTTAATAAGTCGGAAAGAAGATAATAATTGTCGGCCTCGATGGCGTAGTGGTTAGTGTAACTGACTGCCACGCCTGAGGTCGCGGGTTCGATTCCCGCACAAGTCAAATATTTGTGTGCATGGATGTTTGTCTTGGTCTGGGTGTTTCTATGTATAATATGTATGTATTTACAAAAAAAAAAGTATATGTGTATGTTTATCCATTGTCTAGTACCCATAGTACAAGCTCTGCTTAGTTTGGGCTAGATGGTGTTGTGTGTATGTGATAGAATATTATATTATAATAAATAAAAGTAAATTTGTATAATGTATTAAATCTTAATCCTAACTTCCTAACTAATATTATAAAAGCGAAAAAGAGTTTGTTTGTTTGTTTGTTACCTTTTCACGCCTAAACCGACCATCCTGAAATTTTGCATATAGGTTGACAGGTGTACAGAAACGGACATAGGCTACCTTTGATCCCGAAAAAAATTCTGTCCCCGAGGAAAACAATAATAACGTTCTTATGATAATAGATGGCGCCACGTGTCTTTCGAATCATGATTGAATTATATTATTACAAGCAGAGTACAACCCGAATTGATTGTCAAATTCTAAATTAACGCGAGCGGCGCCGCGGGCAAAAGCTAGTTAATATTATAAATACGAATGTGGGTTTGTTTGTTTATTACTCTTTCACGCCTGAACAATCTTTTTATAAATAAAATATAACTTATATTACTCGGTGATAATATATCTTTCCAACGGTGAAATAATTTTTGAAATCGGTTGAATAGTTTTTGAGTTAAACCCTTACAAACAAACAAAAAATCAAATCTTTCCTGTTTATAATGTTATTGTTTTCTATGAGCATTAATTGGCAACAGAAATGTAATCGTAATTAACATTACCTATGTATCTCTTTAGATTGCAACTGCGATGTCAGTGGTACAGAGCCCAGCATCTGCGATGACGTCACCGGTTCCTGTATCTGTAAGATTGGCTTTGGAGGTGCGAGATGCGACCAATGCCTTTCCGGGTAAGATTATAATCCGCGCAGTACTTGCTGGACGCTCTCGACAGGTTACAGCGGCGGGCTATCCGTATCATCGGAGATCCAGAGGTCACGAGTTCACTGGAACCTCTGCAACTCCATAGGGACATTGCCTCATTGGCATCAGTGCTCTGAAGAGTTATTCCACCTTATCCCGCCCTCCCCTTTCCTATCCAGAACAACGCGTGCTGGGCTCAGATGCCATCCTTACACAGTAGAGTCGACTAGAGCGCGTACCAACAAGTTTGAGTCCTCATACCTCTGCCGAACGACCAAGGCATGGAATTCTCTGCCAAGGCACGTGTTTCCTTCTTCCTTCAATCCTGGGTCCTTCAAGCGGGGCGTGAAAAAGCACCTTTTCAGACCATCAAAGTAGGGACCTCAACATCGCCTCGGCTACTATGAGGGCGGTGTGGAGGTCACTGCTCTTAGACCACACGACTGCTTACCATCAGGTGGAGTGTGGCCAGTTTGACGAGAAAAAAAAAAAGCTTTACTTTATACACATTTCACTTACAACTAGATGTTACCCGCAACTTCGCCCGTGTGGATGTTATTTGTGTGATCAACAAATGGTTGTTTCGAGTCTCGATGTTCCATGTGTCCGTTGTTTGAATGTTTGTAAAGTTCCCCGTGACACAGAATTTATTCCTAGTGCGGCAGTTGTCTTTATTTTAGGAAAAGTATAAAATCAACTTTAATTGACTATTTCTACCATCCCATCTCATCAGTTGACAGACGTTTGACTATCTTTAGTTGCAAAAAAAAGGTTTTACAATATTTATACTTTCATTATGTACACTGTATCCTTAAATAATAATAAGAATTACATGAACTAAAAAGTGTTATGTTGAACTCTGGTACCCATGGTAAGATTTAACTTGTGTTATGGGTACCAGTGCCCTCACATCTGTTATCTGATTTATTATCGTCTTCTGCCTTTTAGGAACTAAGTGCTAATTTTCAGATTTCTTTTTCCTTGTTTTCGCAAAGGCTTACCAGCAGCCTACAATACTCTGTCGCCTTAACGCGATTACTTACTGGCTGATTTTAATTTTTTTTTTATTTGACTCCCAATTGCAACTCGCATTTTAATTATAATATAACATTTCTTACCTACTTACTTTAACATTGAAAAATTAGGAGACTGTTATAAATTTATAGCTTCAATAGTACTAAATGTAATGAAAAGCAATTGATGTACAAAACCAATTTGCTATAGCTATAGAGAGATTTAGAAATCTAAGAACAGACGTTAAATAAGGTATTATTGGAGGTCACATCCCTTTGGTATCGCAGAGGGTATAAAACCAGCGCGCATCGAACGTCGCGCCTCTTTCCGCCGCCAGCCATCGTGGAGACAACATCTTGTCCATGTCTAACATTTTCCAGTTGATTAGCTCATTACGTGTAATTTATTAATTAAGAAAATTTTTGTAATTAACTTTGTTTTTTTTAGTCAAATTTGTGTTAAGTACACAAGAGTATATACATAAGTTATTAGTATTTTTCAAGTCCATTGTTGCCACCAGCCAGCATTGTTTATAACAAAATAATGCATAAGTAGGTATATTAAATGCCAGAGAGCATAACTTATCACTAGACATCGAATAATCGAATGAATATTTACCCACAGTTCATTTTCGGCTAACATATAGAAGCGCGTTCTGATCTGAGAGTATTTTTATAGAAAATATAATCCCGGATTCCAGGATTGCTAGTCGGATGTATATTTTACATTACATTAAATTTGTGTGATGTGTGTCAACTGTCATTTGTCTCAAATCAGGTTTATTACCGCAGTTTTTTTATACTTTAGGTTAATATGTTTTCGAATAGCCAATCTCCAATTACATCTCACGGAGTATACCCTTAAATTTTATCTTGGGATCCCAGGATGTTGTCAATAAAAAGCTCTTTCCAACACCTGAACTTTAGGTAAATATGCATCCCATTATCCGATCCCTACTTATCACGTTCTTTCTCTCTCCAGGTACTTCATGGAGGTGAAGGGTCGTGAGCGTCTCTGTGTGCCTTGTAACTGCGACCCCACGGGATCCACCTCTACCAGCTGTTCCGCCGACGGCAAGTGCAACTGCCTAGCGAACTTCGGCGGCAAGCAATGTGACCAGTGTTCACCTGGATATTACAAGTACCCGGAGTGTTTGGGTAAGTTGTCATATTCTTGATATTTCACATATAATTCATATAGTTTATTAGCCTGTCTGTGCATACTTGTTTTGCGCTTAAATAAGCGTCTTCCACGTAAGTACAGCAAACAACATAAGTACATAGTTACATACACACATGTGAGATTTCGATTGCAACTATCTTCAAAATTATAACAAATCTTAATTTTATAGCACTTGTAATTAATTTAGTCTTACGTAGAAAATACAGAATAATAAGATTTCATTTAAAATTAAGAAACAATCACATTTAAATTGAGATGATGATGATGATTGGAACGTAGGTAAAGTCAGCGACATAAGTAGCTGAACTTTTAACAAATTATTATCTATATTTTCTAAATGAAAATTTACTTATTAATTTTCATGTCAATCAATTTTCTTTAAAATAACTGTAATTTAACCTTTAATGTAGTAAACAGAAAATACAGTTATTGTGTATGATAAAGCAATTTAAAATCTAGGGAATATTTAGCGACTTATGTCACTTCACCACCAACGAGTCCAATGATTCAGTTAATCAACCCCAAGAAAGAGCAAAATGCAGCAGGACTTTATGATACTTTGATCTCAATCTGCGTAAATAAGAATATCAATAATAAAATTATGTTAGGGTATTTTGAACTAACTCCACTACAAGACAATGAGAAAACCGCCATTTTAAGTCTTCTCGCGATCATAGCTGTTGAAAAGCAATCAAAACCTCGGGAAAACTATACATTTAAATTATAAAACAGTTTTTTAAATATCTAATATTACATATCTTTATAATATACATAAATCTTCTGTGCGTGTGTTTGTAATTAAACTCCTCCTAAACGCCTGGATCAATTTTGATGAAAGTTTTTTGTGTGTTCAAGTGGATTCGAGAATGGTTTAAATTAGTTTTTTTTATATTTTTCGTGTTTACAGGACAACGTCTGTCAGGACAGCTAGTTTTAAATAATCCGCGACAAATCCATATACAATACTTTAATGTTAATTAATTACTATGTGATAATATTAATTATCATCCTTTATATTGAAATTGTACACAATCATGTAAATGTAATGCGAGCTCACTTCTTAGTGTGGACACTTTCGTGCGATCTAAGTATGACGGTCTAAAATTTAATGTATGTGATGTGTTTTACAGCTTGCAATTGCGATGTGTCTGGCTCGATCGGTTTGACGTGTGACGACAATGGTCAGTGCCATTGCAAATCCAACTTCGACGGTACGAAATGCGACAAGTGCAAGGAACAGTACTACAACTATCCTGCCTGCGAGGAGTGTAACTGCGATCCTAGAGGAGTCATCGCGAGTTTTGCTGGTAAGTGTTAAAACTGGTCTGTCAGTCAGTATATCTATAAAAGTATCAACATTATATCACTCACGACACTGTAGAAATTGTATATAAGATGGGATAAATGAGCAGTATTGACAAGAATAGGTGTCACAATCCAACGCTCTTGCTTAGCAGACGAAACGCAGTATCAGTGTCTGCTCTTACGCCGATTTCTTCTTGTGTCAGAGTGAGCCGTCTTATTAATATCGTCACCAAATAATTGTAACAGCTGGCTCTTTCGCCTAAAACGCAGGAACTAAAATACGATCTGAGAGACCTGTACCTATCGGATATAACTATAATACCCGTCACTCATTTCTTAATAGGTTGCGGATCAGTGCCTGCTGGAGAACTTTGCCAGTGCAAGGAGCGGGTACAAGGCCGTATTTGTAACGACTGCAAGCCTCTTTTCTGGAACCTGCAAGAGTACAACCCGTACGGATGTGAAGGTACGAAAAAAAATTTATAATATGTATTTAAACTTTCAACTTAATACAATCTTTTATTATTTTTGTGGTTCGTAAAAATAACGGCATAGTCATAGAACCAATAGTGTATGTATCTGTTACATTTTGCGGCTATCGGTGATTGTACGCGACGCAAGTAGCTGGCATGAACTACATGCGCAACCTATTCGCGCGGCTTAAATGCGCAAGTTCCTTGCGAGGGTTACAGGCGCAAACTGCTGGTATGGACTATATGCGTGGCTCACGTCGATCCTTATTACGATGCGTACAACCAGCGCGAGAGTCTCAATTTGCGCATGTAATCTGCGTGTACAAGAGCCATAACTATCGACCATGTACCCCTTTGTATTATAAGCTATAGCTGCTGACAATCCTAATATTATAAATGCGAATGTGAGTCTGTTTGTTTGATTGTTACGCTTTCACACCTTAACTACTCGACCGGTCATCATGAAATTTTGCATACACGTTGGTAGGAGAACAGAAAAGGACACAGTACCTTTTATCCGAAGTCTTTCATTGACTGTTACTAACCTAACCTAAATTACTTGTACGCGGATGAAGCAGCGGGCATAATCTAATAGCTTTATAATATGTACTTGACATATTGTTTAGAATGTAACTGCTATCGTGCTGGTACCGTCGGCGGGCTGGGCGCGTGTGAGACTCGCTTGGGACAGTGCATGTGCAAGCAAAACGTCGGCGACCGCCAGTGTAACCAGTGCCAAGATGGCTTCTACAACCTCGACAATAATAACATGTTTGGCTGTACCGGTAAGTGCATTACTCAACAAATATTTGATTAGTAAACACCAAATATTAAAATCAGCGGCATCCTACTTTTATATAGACGCCTTTCTGGAATTTAACTTGTTTTCATTAAAACATCTGATTTATGATAAAATATTGTATTATCTCACTTACATTGAATATTGTACACTATCGTTATCTTCCTATTGTGTAAGCCAACTAACGTAGACTCTATTTCGTAAGCACTTCAGCTTAACAAGAGGAGTCTAAGGGGGCTTACTAGCGCCATCAGATTTTAGTAAAAACATAATTTGAAATTTAATGATAAATACAATAAGTACAGCAAGAGTAGTCTAATTAATATAATATCGATTTTGCGATCTATTGCTAGTCGCGTGTTCGTATCCCAACGATTGCACTATAACTAGAACACACTTGTTCATAAGGATTTGGCTTAGTTGAATATTAGTAATTTAAGTACTAAAATGTACTTCGAAATAACAAAACTGTTCATTTAAAAATACTATTACAACTTTCAGATATTTCGTTATTTATTTGATACGCCTTTTTAAAGACTACAAACACTTACTATAATTTGTATCTGGACTAGATTGTGACTGTGACATCGGTGGTTCTATCGACAACAACTGCGACAAGGTCACAGGGCAGTGTCTCTGTCACTCGAGGGTCGACGGCCGGCGCTGCGACCAACCCATCAGAGCGCACTACTTCCCCACCCTGCACCAGTTCCAGTATGAAGTGGAAGAAGGCTTCACGCAGTCAGGTCCTGTGAGGTACAGGAACTCTGACGAGGTCTTTCCGGACTACTCTTGGAAGGGCTACGTCGTATTTTCGATGTTACAGGTTGGTATTAAGTATGGGCGATGAAGATTGATATTAATTGCAAAACGCAATTTATCGATATTTTGCTTTGTCCGTCATGTAAGACGTCTGTCTGTAGCGCTACTTATTTGTTCAAATTGTCAAAACTTATGCTGTTACTAAGAACAAAGTATTCTGAGCAGCAGATTTACATCGTCCATTACAATGAAAGTAACATATGATCATCATCATCATCATCATCATCAGGCTATAATAGTCCACTGCTGGACATAGCCCTCCCCCAAAGAGCGCCATAGCGCCCTGTCTTCAGCTTACCGCATCCAGCATCTGCCTGCAGTCTTTCGCAGATCGTCATCCCACCTGGTCGGAGGGCGTCCGACCAGGTGGGATGACGATAACAAGTAACATATCTATAGTTATAAATACTGATGATTGTCGATCACAGAAATGTGTGTGATGTATGGGGTATTGTTTAAAGTAGTCACCTCGCGACTCTTAAGGCGCCAAATAACATGATTTGCTATACACATCACATAAATTTCTGTGATACATAATCAACTATTGGATGACAATCATTTATCTTTTCTCAGTGTGGGCGTTCTTTTTGTCCTAAGTTTGAATTTTTGTACTCTATTTTAAATACAACCTGAACCAGAAATCTTTCCTGTGTCGCGGAGGACTATACAAACATACAAATAACGGACGCTATGGACATCCAAACTCACAACAACTTTATTTGTGGATCACATGGTCATGCACATCAAATGAATAGATTTTGTAAGTCCCGTGCGGGGGTCAAACTCACTGCACTCGACGCAGTGACAGTAGCAAGCTGACCACTTAAACCACTAAGCCATCGGTGCAGATCCGTTTATAAAGTATTTCTTTTCGAAAGAGAACGCCATCTTTTATTAAACGAGATGGGTGTAAAAAGCCAGGATTCAACCTCTTCGTCTTAAATGTAAAAGTAATGAAAAGAAATGACCCCTATATCTCGCGGGTCTTTTGACCCACAGGACCCATATTAACTCGACCGAGGTATGACTCCAAGGTGTCTGCACACCAAGTTACAAGTCAATCGGTCCGGTGATTCCGGAGTTATGCCGGTCACCAACAGACAGACACACAGACCCTCATAGTATTTTCATCATCCTCTTCGAAGAAGACTCAGAAGTTAATAAAATGATTCGTGTAGCAGACCTACCTAAAACCGTCTAACCTGTACAATTTCCAGAACGAAGT
Organism: Catocala sponsa; assembly: GCA_963564715.1. NCBI lineage: Eukaryota > Metazoa > Arthropoda > Insecta > Lepidoptera > Erebidae > Catocala > Catocala sponsa. The sequence goes on from OY751326.1 coordinate 7,362,857, forward strand.
CACGAACAGAGTGGTGATCCCCAAATCTTCTCTGTATCGCATGGTACTAAAATACGCCAATCCGCTTAAAGACCCCGTGATCGCGACCATCATCATCACGCCGGATAGCGTCGTGGATATACAGCAGAAGTAAGTTTAACCATACATCCTAGATGGCAGAATACGGCCGTCTGTCTGATGATGTAATTTTTTTACTAATATTTAATTTTTACTCACGGCTTCGCTCACGTTATTCTAGATTTTGTCAATACATTTCTATTCCTCGTTATAACTACTTTTAGAGTTCGAAAAACTCTTATACAACAGCTTTGTCTATCCGTCTGTCTGTTATACAACTTTCAACTCAAGAACCGTAAGAGCTAGAGACTCGCGGTCAACGCCAATCGACTCAGCATATTCGATATACCCCGAAATGACTATGACCTCTGACTTCAAGCTCACGTGACACCATTTTTTCGAACTCTAAGATTTACGGCAATTCATTGCCGTTTCTCACTTGTTTTGGGATGAAATTTGGCCTATGTCGTTTCCTGTACATCTGACAATGTGTATACAAAACATGATAATCGGTAGAGTATTTAAGCCGTGAAAGCGTAACAAACAAACTCATATGCGCATTTATAACATTAGTTAGGATCACTTGAACAATAATAATAATTTAATCGAGATACAGCCTGAAATACAGGTCTAACCTAGTTCAGGCAGCCAATAATCTTTAAAATATGTTAAGAATAGTGTATACCTGGCGATAAAAATGTTAATTATTACATTTAAGCATCGATTTCATTTTATTCAAAATGTATTTACTATAAAAAAAGAAAGTATATTCTGATGACTATAGAATAAAAAGTATTATATTATTAATGTTAACTCTTACTATATCTTATGAACGCTAGCAATACTCGTACGTCTTAGAAATCGCTGTGTTGCCAGCATGATGCAGCGCTTCTAAGGAGTCTGGCAACTTACGTCTCAGGTGCGCAACGCAAGATTATTTTTAATCTTCCGTTGAGTCGTAGACTTCTCAGTTAAGCAAATATCACACTGCTCGTCTTATAGCGCTCCCTTAAACATACCTCCGTTAGTCAAAGTTTACACAAGAAAATCAATGTCAATAGATATTGCATTTAGTTTTTGTGGCACCAGCTGTGATTGGTTCAATATTCGAGTGCCATATTTAAACAATGTATTTTCAGGTTCAACGTGGCTCTTCGACCAACGATCCAGCCACAATTAGTGACTGTATCCGGAGAAAAAGGCGTAGCACCCTCGCCTTTCGTCATGAGCCCTGGCAACTGGATGATCACCATCAAGACCACCAAAGAAGTCATGATTGTAAGTACAGTAGTAAACAAGTATGTATAACTTCTTTGAGAATAAGACAGTCAAAAGAACAAAAATCAGTGAACATTCTGATTAATAATATGTGAAAGATGAGTGTTTGTCGTAATAATGGAAACTCTATACAAGCCTTCGATCAAATATACCATAGATGCACATTCTCATACAAAAACCGCGTCAATATGTGGCACTGACCAGTACTACATACTTACTTATAAGTGTCTGCATTTATTATGCAATCCAGGAAATAAACCGGAATAACCATTGAACGCCCACTGAGAAACATTTTGTAATAGTTTAGTTAAAACGCGTCAATGTAAAGCGTCCTAAGTGTGTTACTCGCGATACGCAAGCGTACTAAGTATATGGTACGGTCTCCACCGTAGTAGTGTCGATTCGCTCTCGCTTACGGGCAGCGCACGCAAGAGTGAGTGGGACAGGTGCATAGTATAGCGCATACGACTGATTTATGCACAGTTTTGTTGGGGCCGTTTTTCGAGTGATGATCGTGCATCTATGGTATATTTGATCGATGATACCAGCAGTAAAAACTATAGTTTATTTTCAGTCATACAACCTTCCACAGTCTGCTGCTGGATATAGATTTCCAGACTTAACACACACTTATAGACGGGCACGCACATCTATTAATTATAATGAATTCCAATAAGTTGATTAATCGCATCCCTTACATTACTCTTTTATTCCCCAGGATTACTTCGTTTTAATACCAGAAGCGTACTACGAGGCTACAGTTCTGACCAAGCTTGTGGACAAGCCTTGTGAGGTGGGAGACAAGAAGCTGTGCAGGCATTTTGCGTATCCAAGTGTTGCAGGCTTGCCGACCGCCGACGTCAGCAGTTTAAGCACCTCCGTGTCCGCGTACATTGACGATGTTGAGGTAAGAGCTACTATATCCAAGTTAAAAAAATAACTGTTATAGGTATTAGTTCAACTTATAAAAGGTTTATATGGACATTCTGCGAAAAATCTAGTTTTCTTTATAAATTTGTATAATACCAATGCCGTAGGTAATAAAGGTTTACAGAAAGTTAATATAAATAATTATGTTTTACCATACGTATGTTACACTTGGGCCGATTTCTGAATCGTCAGATAACTTTTTACTGAGGAATAAATATGGCGGCTTGTCATATCTCCGTAGAAAATCTGTTAAAAAGTCAAACTTCAATATGTTTGACGTTTTAAATGAAATGGATGACAGTTATTTAACGATTGAAAAATTAGTCTTACTAAGTATTTTAACTATCCAACGTTAAGCCTTTAGTAAGATTTATATGAGTAAGACTATATTTGCTTTATGTATTTTCAAATATTTCAGCTTAGGGGTCTTGCTATCGTCTTACGAAACATTCTTATTGTATGCGCGAAAACGGAATAAAGTTATACATCATGTACCGTGTGCCGATAACGATAGTGTGTGTGATAAATTATGGAAGTAATATCAAAACAACTACCTAAACGTTTAAGAGTATCTCTATGGATAATGCTGAAATGTATGCTTCTCATTAGACTAAGAAGACGTTACTTATTATTAATGATATATGCAATATGTACGTTAAGGTTATAAAACAAAGAAACTGTTGCTGATCTAAATTACTTTATTAAAATAACTTCAATCTGAAAGGAGCAGGCACAAACTTACTTGCCTAGCGTTGCTGACACATTGAAATTTTACACTCTTATACGACTATCCAGCATGAAACATTATATATACATCCAGTAATCACTGTTATTTACCTTTGCCCTTCTATCAACAGCAACTAAACGAACTTCACGCAACAGCTGACTCGATCCCAATCATAAGCAACGATGGCCAAGAAATTCAATACAACATGAAGATAGACCCTCCAGGGCCGTACATATTGCTGCTCGAATACGTCACACCGACCAAACTCGAGATAAGGAACACAACAGAGATCATACCGACCGGACTGTCGGTCAGGTTCCAATCTGGAGACGAACCTGAGACGGTGGCCATCATCAATATCAACGATTGTCGGTACACTGCTGCCTGCCGCCAAGCGTTTGTGGATGATATTTCTAGGATCCAAGTGTTTAATGTCCATGATGCTAACAATGCTATCTATTTGAGGGTAAGTGGTTGAGAATATTTGTATCTGTTCACCTTCTTTTCTAGAGTGGAAGAGCAGCCTACCTTTGCCAAATATTTGGTGATGCTACTAATGTGCCTAACTGGGAAATAGCCCTATAGAAAACTTATATAATATTAATAACAATACAAGTCGGCCTCGATGGCGTAGTGGTTAGTGTAACCGACTGCCATGCCTGAGGTCGCGGGTTCGATTCCCGCACAAGTCAAACATTTGTGTGCATCAACATGAATGTTTGTCTTGGTCTGGGTGTTTCTATGTATAATATGTACGTATTTACAAAAAGAAAAGTCTATATGTATGTTTATCCATTGTCTAGTACCCATAGTACAAGCTCTGCTTAATTTGGGCTAGATGGTGTTGTGTGTATGTGATAGAATAGAAAGGATATAATAGAATGTAGGCAATGTCTCATACATTGCCTACATTGTATTGTTGAGTTATTAGTCATTTTATTGTGTGAGGTAGGCAGTAGTACTGCAGGCTTCTCACTAATTCGGCCTTTCCATCTTACATATCTTTTCCTATACTTACTATATAATAGCTACTCATCGCGTTTAATCCACCTGGTATAGCAAGCAATTATAAGGTAACTACTTACTAACAAGCGAGCCGTAATCATGATGGCCATTTGGCCATTTGGTAGTAATAAAAAAAAAACCCTAATTTGCAAAGTTGCTGTTAACTATCCAGATGTTTGTACCATTAGATATATGAAAACATGAATCACTAGCATGGCCTATGGAAGTCTGGACGTCACTAAAATATCGGGTGAAACCGGATAAATCTGGAGCATCCATCTGGGAACCATTGATAGACTGACTACGAATAGTGGAAAGTCCGATGCTATTAGACAATTAAAGATTTGGTTGTTTAATTTATTCTTCTATTACAGGGTGACATCGGTACCATGGTGGGCGGCAAGTCTATTATAGCGATCCCGGAGTCCGAATGGCATCTAGATTATATCACTCCTCGGCCCTACTGCTTGAGGCGCAACGGCAAATGTGAGCCGTCTGTATTCCCCGCTGCTGTCGACTCTAAGAAGGTATATACAAATAATTATAGTATTCGAGCAAGGCCATGGCCGAACGGCAACTAAGGGTAGACAGAAGAATAGTTAGATGTCTGGCGATAAGATGAATGTACTGTACTGTACAATTAAACGTAAATGCCGATGTTTAAGGCCCACTGTTCGTACCGTGAAACAAATTTATTCTAAAAGTTATCCTAAATCGGTACGCAATCTTTTGATTATCCTAAACACTTTCATGAAATAGATATAACTAGCGGTCGCCTAGTGCTCAAAATTCGACCAAAGTTTGCCTGTGAGATATTGCTGACATATTATGTCATTATATATTGATATATGTAATCATAGTTACGCGCTTCGACTGCTTGTGTCAAATGCATGGTTGTGTGCGTGTAGCGCTTTTTCATTAATTTAATGTATTTCTAATGCATATTTTAAAAAAATATTAGTAATCGTCACTTCTTCTCTGTATAAACTTTAAGTGTGCGAAATTTCATACTCCTCCGTCCGCCCAATTTTCGTAAAAAGGGATCCAAAGTTATCGCTTCACGTATTAATATATAGATATATAGAAATCCGACGGAACATATTTGTAACCTTTTTGTTCGGCTCGAAGTTTCGGATAGACATTTTTATGGTATCTAGATAATGTTGACATTAAATACCACCAAGCGCTCTCTATATGCAGCAGTAAATAAAGTTTAAGGTTACACGTCAGCTCCAAATTCCGGTCATGGCATCAAATATTAACTGTGACTATCTGCGCAATAGATATCAAATTTGCTATGGCTGTAAAAGCCTGCTAAGTTTTAAGCACTTATTTTAAAATATTTAGATCTAATGTATGTACAGTTGTACACTTGTTTGTCTGGTAGGTATTACTAACAAATAAAAATAGCAAAAACCCTTTATAATTAAGATAAAACAATGCTAAATAAATAAATGAGGAGTATAGTTTCAAAACCCGGCAAAACGATATCAGACCAAAAATAATGTTCCGATTGAATATGAAGCTCCTTCGTTGCTTCTATCGCACTGATAGTTTTCAACAAAACCCACTGCAGTTCTATTAAATCAGCTCACATAAGTAGCAGTTTGTTGCAAACACCGCTAAAATAGTCCATTTATATTATGTCTTTAAATGGTTTTTTTCAGATTTACCATTATTTGGTGAAAAGTATTTTAGAGGATTTTGAAACTAAACTACTCAAATATGTGTATATACTAATATTCATATTCATAAAACTTACAAGATATAACGATGCCGTATATAATAAAGGTTTCAGAAAATTAATTAATGAAGTTTTTTTACCATGCTTTTATATATATATATATATTTTAACTACTGATTATTATATTATACCCATTTTATACGGATTCTGTCAAGATAAAAACTATTCTATTCCTTTCTGTTGTAAGGTTGAAGCCGAATCCGGTAATGGTGGCGAGCGGGACACCAGACCACCGAACCTTGATAACTCGACCGTGGTGGTATACCTACAGCCAGGCGTCGAACCGCTGAAGATCGAGGCTAAGGTCCCAAAGTCCGGTGACTACATGTTCTTGGTTCATTACTACCAGCCTGATCATCCAGGTAAATTTTTTATAGAGTCACTAGCTTCCTTACTTTTTGTTTACAAATCTTAACTAATATTATAAATGCGAATCTGAGTGAGTTTGTTTATGACGCTTTCACACCTTAATTACTTGACCGATCATCGTGAAATTTTGCATACACGTTGTCACAGAAAAAGACAGAGTAAATTTCGTCTGGTGTATTGGTGCTAACCTAACCTAACCAATATATACGCGGGCGAAGCCGTGGACAAAATCTAGTAATCCATAAATCTAGGGCATAGTCTATACGTGTGACAAATTACATCTAAATTGATTGAGCTTGAGAAACATACATCCGAATATAACATCTCATTAATTTTCACATCGATAACCCAGTTTTTAACGTCAGCCTCTCGTAATGAACAATAAGTGATATACCAGGTATAGGCAGTGGCTGTAGATTGCAACATGAAGTTTAGTTGCCTTATAAGTCTCCTATAGTATACCTGCCTGCTGAGTAATTGAATGAAGTCGTTTGCTGCTAAGTATGAACGACAAGGCGACGGCCCAATGTGGTCTGTAGACCTCTGTAAAGTTATTGGCATTTATAAAACGAAAGCTTATAGGTATGTACTTTAACGAGTATCAGTTCATTAGAGGAAGGCCTAATACATATTGTACTTATACGGCATCTAAATAATATTACTCTTTATGACCGGTACTGAGAATTTTTTTTTCTTAACTGTATTTTAACTTATTTTTTATTGTGGACCCGAAATACCACTAAAATGATTATTTTATTTATAGCTGGAATCCGGGACCGCGGTCCCGGTCCCAAAAGTCCCCCGACCCGTAATAAAAGTAATATAAATTGTACAATTTACACGTTTGAGAAACAAGCCAAATTAACGCTAGAGAAAGTATATACTTACTATAAATAATAATTAATAATACAATAAATATTAATAATAAGCGACTTTATTTTTACCCAACTACGTTAGAGGTCTACGGTAATGATTTTGTAAAATGGAACATGTGTATGAATAGTTCTTCCCATTTGAATGATAATAATAATAAGTATAGGCAACTCACAAAGATTGCAGTTTAGTTGCATCGTTATTACTAAAACCATTTATTTGTCTATCAAATAGTTTTTATAAGTTGGTACATAACGTAGAGTAAAAATAACCCTGAGAGAAAAAGGAAAAACCTCAGTCAAATTCTATCATCTCGTATCAACTAAATAAAATAATAATTTAATTGCCAAAACAACGTCAATATCGCTCGCTCTCATGTCTATGGTTTGGCCATGTGCCGGAAGTGACGCGTCTCGCCGCTGCGGCGCCACGCCGGAACCCGGCTGAAGGGTTGCACCGTCATAAATCAAGTTATGAGAAACGCCACAAAAGGAAACTTTGTGCATTGCCGAGCCGACGAGCGTGAAATCCGACACAAAATGACACATCCAAATTTCAACCTTAACATTAGATGATTTAAACGCTAAAGTAGCATGTGTCCCGGTTTCAAGCACTCTTCAATACTGATATAACTTTACTTGAGTGATTATTCTTGGTTATATTTAATGTGTTTGTAACGTTTTGTATTAAATTATTAGCGCGGATAAACAATGAGAGGAGTGTCTGCTTTTGACGTAACAATGAAAGTAATAAAATGTAATTAGATTATGTTTCAAAAACATTGAAATATACATATATATACGCTAATTAGTAGGTACTGATTGTCTCGGTGAAGCAGCGTAAGTGTTGAGCGGAGAATCTGGATATGTGCCGTGAACGGCAATTGGCTCGCCCTCTATTTTGCGGGACCTAAAGCCATACTTCGCGAAATGTGGGTGTATAATAATATAGCCAATATTGTTTTTAGATATTGGTTGAAATTTATCAACGACGTCAACATTTAGAATAGGTACTCCGTAAAACGTTCGTTAAAGAAGTACGTCGCGGTAGTATCTTTCGTCAGATCTAGAGCCGTCTCACTGGGAAAGTCTCTACAGAGGATCGTTACCAAATACCCAAATATTATATTTCTGCGATGAGTAGAGGTTTGAAAGCTCTAAGATGTCAATACGCGTAGTACCGATCGTCCTTTTTCCTATTCCCACAACACAATATTTTAGGTAGTGTCAGGTCACGCATTTTATCAGTCCGTCTCAGTCTATGAAACATACGCTCCAAGCGAATAAACTTGAAGTATGCCAATAACTTTACAGAGGTCTACAGACCACATTGGGCCGTCGCCTTGTCGTTCATACTTAGCAGCAAACGACTTCATTCAATTACTCAGCAGGCAGGTATACTATAGGAGACTTATAAGGCAACTAAAATTCATGTTGTAATCTACAGCCACTGCCTGAACCTGCAAAACAAATATTCATGACTCTGTGTAGGTAGGTACCTATACATGATAAACGTTAAGAATATGACTTATGATTATCAACTTTTTGCCACCTGTTTTAAATCCTACGTTAAAGAGAACCCACCGATAGCCTTCGCCCGGTCAGATTTCAAAACACCGTGCTGATATTGAGAATTTCTTAACCGAGAAACCAATATCACCACCCAATCTGGGCATTGAATCCGTGACGATCGCACGCATACGTAAGCGCAATGGTACGCTATGAGATAAGGCAGTAAAATTCAGCACAAATTTATCTTAACATCAGCGAATTACTTACTCTGCGTTAGATATAAAAGAAAGAATAAGAAAAGGGTGTATATAATTATATATCATTCAAAACATTTTTTGTCCCTTGTGGAATTCAAACCTAGAAAACTCGGTGTAGTGGCAGTAATGAGGCGACTAATTAAACCACTACGTCATCCATGTAGTCCCGTCAGTTTCCGCTTATGGCGGTAGATCTAAGCTCGTGATTTTCTTGCACAGAGAGCACCATCAACGCGGTACTGAAGACGGACACGCAACAGTTCGAGACGACGATGCCAGTACAACACTGCCCATCAAACTTTGGCTGCCGAACTCTACTCAAGCAAGCCGACGGCGTCAACCACTTTCCTCTCGCTGAAAACTTTACAATAACCTTCAATGTAAGTAACACTCTACATTTTGCCCAACGGGTTCGAAGTTAGTGTTTATGGGTTGCATATTCGGAAAATAAAGACTAAGGGAAACGACCTTCACTCGCCTTAACCTTCGCCACGAAGCTTATTTTCCAGAGCCTAGCTCCTAAACAGCCTTCAGCCTTAACATTTTAAGTTCTAATCATACATCCTTGGATATGCACCAGATATGTTTGAGCTGGGCACGACTACAGCTACACTTCTGGCCCAAATATATACGCCAATGACGATATCTGACGAGGCGAATGACTTGAAATCAATTATCGATCTATTAAATTGGATGTCTTAAGCTTTACTATATTTTTGAATTGGAAATCTCGTATCAACAGTGATTTTCGTTATATTTATTTATTTATTTATTTAAGGATTTCCAGCAAAGGAATATACAATAGCATATATTATATAGCAGTAATAAAGTTCTTAGCGTGTATAGTCCCTCAATTATAGGAAACCACAACTTACAAATTATAATTACAACTAAACTAACAACTTAATTTCAAAGTCAAAGTAAAGTTGAGTTATTTGATTAGAGAAGAGAGTCTGGTATATAGCAATTCTGTACACCAAACTATCTGAATACCAGACGTTTATTGAAGAAGTGTGCATGAAGTATGTGATGGAGTGAATAAAGTAAGATTGATGTGCCAGGGTATTTGTGAAAAATCATAGTATCTCCCATGAAAGAGGCTTGAACGTTGAATTTTATCCATTATTTGGCATAATGTCATCCTAACATCAATCTTATCCAAGATTCCACTTAAAGTAGAAATAGAAAATATCATTCTAATTAATATTGTACATGCGAATGTGAGTTTTTTTGTTTATTTGTTTGTCACGCTTTCACGCCTTAACTACTCGACCGATCATCATGCAATTTCGCATACCCGTGGTCAGGTGAACAGAAAATAACCTTTCATCAAGAAAGTACTGTTATTAATCTAACCTACTCTACATTTACGCGAGCGAAGCCGCAGGAAGAATATACTTAATCATATATTTTTACAGATATGATGAGCTAGCTTCATATTTAACGGCGAATGCAATAGATTTCTTGTATCATGACACTGGTAATATTTCAGGGTGATAATGGCAAACCAGTTTGGCTGGACTACGTGTTGGTGATAGCCGCGCCAGACTTCGTCGACAGGGCGTTGTCGGAGGCCAACACTATCGATTACACTCGCGAATTCATCGAAAAGTGCGCCAATAACCATTACCACATCAATAACAATGAAACAGGTCAGTACTACGTCCATAAATCCTGTCTGATAGTGACTCCTGTGGCATGTGAACCCAAAAGCCTGGCTTATATCATTTATAAACTATCTTTCCTCAATGTGTCAAGACCTAGGCCATAGTTCACCAAGCTGGCCCAGTGCGGATTTTTGACTCTCAGGTATGTAGGTTTCCTCACCATCTTTTACTTCACGGATAATGCGGGCAATCATTTACTATTTATTTGAAAAGACTTCAGAGTCTTGTTCGGTTTGTACAGTGAAAAGCTTGAATATAATGGCAGCCATGAAATGCAAGCGAAATTACAGAATTAACGGGAATCAACAAAGATTTAACAATACGTACCGCTAAAAGAGACTATTGGCCTTAGGCGATTGAGCTTACCTTGTTCTAACATTCTAGACACGCTACTGCCTGCAATGGTCGTGTATCATATCACAGCAACCCGGCTTGCCCCTATCAAGCAAACTACATACTATAATATATCGGCTCTTGAAATAGATTGCAATGATAATCTGAAGTTATAAGCCGCATAATAATAATAATATTTAATAATTTACTTTTAAAAATATATATTAGGCTGGCCTTACCATTGATCAAAAAGGACTGTTATGATGTCTAACAATGACCATGCAAGTTCGAATCTTAAACTAAACTTGAGTATATCTATGGCCTATACACGCACGTAGCCAGCAGAGAGTACAGAAACCCTAACCAGCCAAAAGCTTCGGGTTGAATTTAACAGAACTGATATATGATGCCTTTACCAGGTTTTTGCCGCGAAGCGATGTTCTCCATTACGGCGGAGTACAACAGCGGTGCTTTGGCCTGCATCTGCGACTTCATGGGATCTACTGAGCTGGAGTGTGAAACCTTTGGTGGGCAGTGTCCTTGCAAGCCCAACGTCATCGGAAGGTCATGCAGCGCGTGTCGTACGGGGTACTTCGGGTTCCCGGACTGTAGACCTTGTACTTGTCCACAGACGGCCATTTGCGATGACAATGGTGAGTGAAAACTTCATTTATATCTATAGTTATATTATAAAATAGATACATTGAATGAATTAACCTACAACTATTTGGAATGATTTAAAAAGATCTTTCACCATTAGAAAGCTACTTAATCAGTAGTAACATAGACAATAGGGATATAACATTATGCTACGAGCCACAGCAGCAAAGCAGTAATCATAACGAAGCCACGGAGGATTGCTAGTATTATATACGGCTTTAAAGTTACCATGTAATTGGATAATAGAATAAAGACAAGAATTTGAGCATGTTTAAACCAATAAAAAATTGGCTCCACTTTTAAACTAAGCAGGTTTTATTTAAATTTCTCATGGCACTAAATGTAAGCAGTTTGTGATTAGAAAAATCGGACAATAGACTAGTATATGTGTAAATGACTGTTCAACAACAATGTATTCGGCACGGCATGCCCGCCCTGCAATCATGGCGACTGGATACATTTTTTTCGAACACTCGTGTACCCATATACGATATATATGCGAATCAGTATTAATCCTCACAAACGGTTGAGGACTCGACTAGCAGCTTATGTCAATCATGTTTCCTTGATCAGGCTCACCGAATGAAACCAGCCAAATGTTATAATAATAATAATAGTTGCTTGAAATCGGTTTCAGAGTTTTACAACATTTGCAGACTCGAATGTGTCGAATACAAGTTCGCTGTATATGAAGACGACCGAAAGTCTTTAAACTTTTAATACATTCGTTATACAACATGTCACAGATATATCGCACAATCACAAACACCACAATTAGATTATTAAATCCTAATAATAATATAATCATTAAAATGTTATTTAGTTCTCCTTATTGTGCGCGGATAGTACCTTTGGGTATATTACAATAAATCTAACATTATTGCCTTTATTGCATCAAAAACCTTATTGCCTTGAATTATGATACATTTCCGTTTATTTCAGCTGTTTAATAAATGGGTGACTATAATTTAATTCGTTTTAATTATTATAGGGATAAAAAATTACATGCATTACATTGCTGGAATTGATTCAGTAGCCGATTTTAAACAAAATACTTTCAGGATGTTACATGTTGTATATACCTGTTGATCGCATAATTCTTTAACTATACAATAGATCACGAATAGTATGGTCTAAGAAGCAAAACACAGGCAAACAATCTTTGATATAGCACCATGAATAGATCAGTTGGCAGAGTGATGACACGGTTTATCGAGGTCACAGGTTCAAGTCCTGCTTTATGAATTGTCATTTACCTCAGTTATAATTTACAGCTTTAAAATATATTCATTCTATTGAGACAACGGCGGGTCGACACAATAGATTTTTAATTATCTCTGGCATTCCAAGAATCGGCAGGTTAAATGTAAGCTTTCTTGTATTTTAGGAAGGTGTATTTGCCCAAAGAATGTGGAGGGTTCGGAGTGCGATCGCTGCAAGCCATACACATTCAACTTTGACGTTCAGCGCGGCTGCGACGACTGCAACTGTAACCCTCTCGGAGTTATCGACAACCAGCTACAATGCGAGGCTGACAGCGGCAATTGCGCGTAAGTTCTTTAGGGGTTCACTTGATACGCCTTACCACATCATTCTACGTCAGAAACTCTTCCGTGTAGGTACTGTGTCTACGTATAATCAGAGGCTTTTATATATGTCGGTGATGCTACAGAACTTATTGCTCTTCGACCAGGTTTTGCCAAAAATGTTTTCTAGGTCCAGTTACAATGTATATGTAAAAATATCGGCACATAGGCACGTCACGGTGCTGTCAAGAACATAACCGTACGGTACTTACCACTGATACATTTTGGAGCGCCTGTCACATGGAATTGGCTTTATCTTGTCCCCGATGTGTGTAACTTAGAATAGATCATATAACTTTTTCGACAAATGATCCTATATATTATATATGTATATATATTGTGCAGATGTCGTGAAAACGTTATCGGCCGAACCTGCGACCACTGCATTCCTGGACACTACGCTTTCCCCGACTGCGTGCCGTGCACGTGCGACAGGGACGGCACTACTGATGACGTGTGCGACCAAAACACCGCGCAGTGCTACTGCAAGCGATATGTCACTGGACAGGTGAGGAATGGGGACAATAATAATATTCTATCACATACACACAACACCATCTAGCCCAAACTAAGCAGAGCTTGTACTATGGGTACTAGACAATGGATAAACATACATATATACTTTTTTTTTGTAAATACATACATATTATACATAGAAACACCCAGACCAAGACAAACATCCATCTTCATGCACACAAATGTTTGACTTGTGCGGGAATCGAACCCGCGACCTCAGGCGTGGCAGTCGGTTACACTAACCACTACGCCATCGATACCTTTGTACAAGATCAAAAGCCTAGGAAGCTATGGCAAGCAGGCTTTATTATATATCGAGCATATTAGTAAGCTACTAGGCGTGATCGAAAATATGTAATATGTTATTATAGTTATTCAATCTAGCTTAATCTAGACATCCGACGGATATTGAAGAACAAAGAGGTTCTCGCCTCATTCACTGACTGACATATACACTGTATACATTCACTTACTCGTTGATACATCACTTAAATATGTTTATGAATTTATTTATTCATCTCACCTGTTAAAAATTACACGGAATCTATACAGATTACACTACACTACCCTAGTACCTACTTGTTTAGAGTTAGGAGAGGCTGGTCATCTGTCATACAGGTTTCTACCTAGTACGGAAACCAGTCTCTCACACAGATTATATTATTATTACATCTTGAATTGTATATCTAGGTTAAAATTGATTTCTGTTAACTATTTTCTGTGTGAAAGAAGAAATAAAAATGTTTTTACATTTAAACGATGTGCGTATAGCAAAATTACATCTTTAAAAACAAATAGATATTTATTTTAACATGCCATTCATAGAATGATTTAGAAGTAAGCTTTTATGGCCAATTAATTTTTAAATGACAGCGCCCACGCGAACCTTTAATACATTTTATGTGAGAGACTTTACATTGAAACAACGATCACAAAAAAATACTCATTCTAAGAATAACTACTTAAAGATTACACGAATCGAACCGCACCTTTTTCATTTCATCAACAGATTCTAATGTATCCTTACTAATATTATAAACGCGAAAGTTTGTATGGATGTATGGAGATTTGTTACTCTTTCCCGTAGAAACTACTGGACCGATTGCGACGAAACTTGGTATGTAGATAGCTGGAGATCTGGATTCACACATAGGCATTTTTATCCTGATATTCCCACGAGAACGGGATTTACGCGGGTGAAACCGCGGGTTAAAACTAGTATACTATATTTGTGAAATCCGATTAATAAATATAAATTTGTTTTACAGTCCTGCGACACCTGCAGGGACGAGTATTTCAATCTTCAAGCTTTAAACCCAGACGGCTGTACCAAGTGCTACTGCTTTGGAAAGACCACAAGATGTACCAGTTCCTATCTCTCTTGGGTCTCGGTAAGTATTTGCCAAGGGTACTTGAAGTCCTGTATTCTTAGCAAATATAATGATATATTTATATTGATGAATAATAAAAAATAAAAAAATATTTTCACACCACAATACAATTGAAGTAGGTACATTTGATATCAGACATAAATTTAGTTGACTTAGAAGTACTGTGGAAGACTGGTGCCTAAGGTAGACGGAGAGTCTGTGTTTCAGGACACCAGGTACCCACCCACCTCACGGACAAGTTACATTAAAAAAATATATGACTTAAGATGCTGTTAAGCTCTTTGCAATTATTATACTTATAAAAAAAATTCATCGAAGCATCTAGACAAAAATGTATACAAAATATCACTAATTCTGATGGCATTAAACTTAACTTTAGCATTAAATACACATAATCTAGTTGATTTATAAACAAAATAATTGAGTTGTTCAGCTCGAATTAAATTTGGAGACTCATTGTCTGGGATTTTTTAAAAGTAGCTGATTGAAAACCTTTCTTTGTTTTGTATATCTTTAAGGCGTAAATAACCACGTCATAAAAATATATGGTTTTCATTTGTACCCTCAGATTAATGGTATGAGTAACTGGAACTTGGTCAACGTGGACGCTAACAGGACCCTGACGATTTCTCCGTGGACTCTTCCGCCGATGATGGTCAACGATTCTGTGATCACCGTCGACCTGGTTGGTGATGACGCTGAACAGAAGGTCGTGTACTTTGAAGCGCCAGATTATTATCTAGGTAAGTTTATAAAACACATAATCAAATGCAGTAGGACTTAAAACTAAAAGAAATGCGCTTGTCAACACTAATTAGTCGCTATACGACAGGGTTTCATTGATGAGATAGTGGAAAAATAAATAGGGCTAGCACTTCTGCAATAGTATATATCTAAAGTTCTAATTGTTTTGATAAACAATAGCACGCTTTGTGCACTGTTACACAATGCACAAAGCAGTACACACGCACCTACATGATTGAAGAGTTATCAAAGGTGTATTAACATCCACAATAAGCCTCATATATTTTAGGTCCTGCCGGACATAATTCCAGACGTCATGGCTAGCTGCTACTAAGAACAAACTTTTGGACAAAAACTTCATTTAGCTATTTTTATTTTTATTAAAAAGACAACTCCCGCACGAGACATATATTCTGTGTCGGAGGGATCTTTATAAACATTTTAACAACAGGCGCAAAGCATACCCGAATTCAGAACAACTATTTGTGAATCACACAAATTGTGTCCCGTGTGTCCCGACAAGGCGACCATTTAAACTAGAATGTGATACGATACAAAAAAAAATGTGATTGTCAAATATTCCGATTTTGGGTGCTTTTGTGTCCATTCTTTGAAATTTTGTAAAGTCCCCCGCGACACAGACATTATACCTAGATCAGGAGTCTTTTAAAGAAATAAATGAAATTGATTCGTGCCTAAGCCTCAGTCAAGACATACTCTCAGGCATGTTGACTACGTATTTCCAGTTGCCTTTGTTGTTGAGGGCAGCTCGAGGGTTAGTGAACTCTGTACGCACGGAACAAAGTTCTTGTTGGCCTGGCGCTTGACGTCTGGGACACTCCGCCGATGTGTCCTTGCTGTTAACGAAAATGTGGTAACATTTTGCACTTTCTAAATCGTAGATGATTATAAAATAGAGAATATCAAAGGGTATCCTTTGACTTAGGCTTAGGCACGAATCAATTTCAGTCTAATATCTTTAAAATTGATTAAACTTGCAGTATTAACATACTTTTATTTATAGGTAAACGACTGACTTCGTACGGTGGATATTTGACGTACTCCATATTGTACACAACGGCCGAGGATAGCCGCGCCATTGCAGCTGCTGACGTCATCATCGGAGGCAATGATGAGTAAGCCTTCTTTTCAATTATACAGCTTACACGTGCCCTCCTTATACTAGTTTCTGCCGGTGGTTTCGCTCGCATAGTTCCCACAAGACCGCATTAGCACGATAAAAAATATCGTATGTGTTATAACCATCGATATAATTTATATATGTGCCACATTTAAACTCATATCCTAGCATTTACATAAGTATGTAAATGCTTGGATATTGAGTTAAAATGTGAAACGTGTGTGAAGAACGCATTTTAGTATTAACGTAGGATAAGTAGACTAATACTAAAATGTGAAAGGTGATGTGTATTTTGTAGAATGTGAGTTTCTAAAGATTTGTCGACTTTTGCTACTTAATCACATGTAAAACGCATATGGATGAAAGTTGGCACACAGATAGAACATGTCTTGGTTTACTACAAAGGTTGTAGGTAAATATACTTTATCCCCGGTGTGCGATACCGTAGGATTCACGCGGGCAGAAGCTAGTGCTTTATAAACATTTTACATCGCTTATTTCAATTTAATACATTCGTTTACGTTTGAAAAATGATTCATTGTTACATTTGCAGGTACATAGTCCACAACAGCATCGAACAGCCTCCTTCTCGCATATCCTGGGTTCACGCAGTCAGGTTGACGGAGGAAGAATTCACCAACTTTGACGGCACCCCGGTGTCTAGGGAACAGTTCATGAATATTCTCGTCAATATCGACAGCATCTACATCAGAGCCACATATGAAGACAAATCTCTGGAAACCAGGTTAGTTCACAAACTTAGATTGTCAAAAAGTACAAGAATATTTTTCTTGTTAGCATATAACTAATATACATACGGGCTACTAGAGGCTACGCTTTTTGTAAATTTTAACATTATTACCTAATAATATATGTAACACAGTAAGATAGCCGAATGACTAACTGACTTAAAAAATATATAATTAAATAACTGTAATTATCCATGGAATAGTAAACAAAAACTAACAAATATAGTTGTATAGTTCGTACGGTTAGTATCAATTACCATTAGTCCATTGAAATGTTACATGAGCTTTGCATTTTTTAGAGGACGCAATTTTATTTTTGGGACATGTGTGGGGGGTCAATAGAAGCTTAACCCCAAGTTTGTGGGGTTGCCGCCCTTGTCCTCCGGCCACCATCTTGGAAAAAGGGGTGCAAACATCTTTTTCGCGATATCTCGGAAACTATGCGTCCTACAAAAAATTCGTTATGACATAATTTGTAGCAAATCGCTTTGCCTACAAATATGTTCATATAACTTTTTGCTCTAAATTTAAAATTAAAGAAGTTATAAGCAAAAAAGTGGGGAAAGTTCTATAAAATGTTCTTTTTTGCTCTATAACTTTTTTTTATACATTTTACAAAAAATTACCTCGGACCAATCTTGCAGATGGTCTTTTGAGGAAAATTTTCCTCTATAATTTTTTTAATTTCATTCATTTAAAACGCTGTTACAGCGCTCCAAAGTTGACCGGGTTCGTCAATGCTCTTGAGAATCCGGTCAAAACGAAATGTTTAACTTAGTTTTATGATTTCATGTTTTCAATGGACTACATATAATGTGTATAATGTGTTCAGGCCTCCAATATTTTGACCTTTGCCACAGCAGGCATAGGTCAAAATATTGGGGGCCTATCCCAGCCCTATTAATAGTGCCATTGGGAGGGGCTCGGAAGTCGGCGCCAATGGCATACGTACCTAGTCTTTTATGACTATATACTAAATCTTTTTATAAAGTAATCAGTCGCGCCGATCTGAAAGCCAATTTAGAAAAAAGAAAGAAATAAGGTAAGGCTTAATACATGCAAGCTGCATATGCGACAAGGCCGTAAATTTAAAGATGTAATATCTGGAACTATTAGCCCGATTTGTAAAATTATTATAGCGTTTGGTAATTCATTTATTATGGAAGGATTTAGAGTATAACAATACGAACCACGAAAGCTGATCAGTCATTATGGAAATGGGTAAACCGCAATGCTATTTTTAAATTAAGATATAAAAATATTTTTATTTTATTTTTATATTATTTTCTAACGTGGCCTGTTTTGTTTTAGTCTAATTGCGGTTACTCTGGACATTGGAGTGGAAGATTACGATACGGAAGACTCTTACCTCCGCCGAGCGTCATCAATCGAGGAGTGTCAGTGCCCAAAGGCTTACAGAGGCATGTCATGTGAACAATGCGCTGAAGGATACTACCGCCTCAGCTCAGGATTCTGTGTACCCTGTCAGTGCAACGGACATTCCAAGGAGTGTGATGTCAATACTGGCGTCTGTTTGGTAAGTTGGTTATTTTGAATACTGCTATAAGGAAACATAGTGTGATGATCCTCTGTCATGTGGGATACTCCTATTAAACTAGGTGATTGTACCTGGCATATCGTAAAAACAGGCACTGCTGTGTAAACTTCGCTTCGTAAAGAAATTGAGTACAGCGCCATCTCTTGTTTTCAGCTGTAACTTCTTTGTGTATATATGACAGGCATTACAACTGCTATTGTTTTTCTTTTGTCAATCTGGTAGGTGGCAAACAAGTACACACCTTGTGGCAAGTGGTCACTGAAGCCTATGCACGCTTACAACTTTAAGAATATAAGCTTGTGTTATCGACTCGTCAAAAAAGAGCTACGTTACGTTTGACAAAGTCTTCTTGCTGCTAACTTTACAATTCTTGAATACTTTCAACAGTAAAAATAGAGTATCTTTAACATACCACCTTCAACATTCCATCGCAAAAAGCATCAGAAAAGCTTCTCTATTTGTTTATTTCTTCTTAATTACACTACTGTCTCTTTTTTGGCTGATATTTTCTTATTGTGCCCCAACAGGAGTGTACAGACAACACAATGGGTGATCACTGCGAGATCTGCATACCTGGGTATCATGGTGACGCCACTGCGGGGACGCCAAGAGACTGCCTTATCTGTGCCTGCCCCATGCCTTACGTATCCAACAAGTAAGTATACCATAGAAAATGAACAGAATTGGCAGAAGTAACTATGGCTAATTAAACTTCTGTTCATTTTCCACACTTGCAATCATTTCATCCTTACGTTTCGGTTGCTTTTCAGCAGCCATGTTCACGGGGACACCATGTTCACGCACAGATATGGCTGCTGAAAAGCAACCGAAACGTCGAGGAAAGTTTTAACTTAAGTCTAAATTGTTTAATAAGTTAATTAGATGAAATAGAAACGAATATCATGAAATATATTTATTGCAGCTTCGCTATCGGCTGTGATTTGAGCGAGAATGGTTCCCTAATCTCATGTCAATGCAAGCCAGGCTACGGCGGTGCGAGATGCGAGTTTTGTGCTGCTGGATACTATGGCATACCTGAAGATATCGGTAAGTTACTCCTAAGGTTAACAAGACAAAAATAACAAGAAAATAAGATCATATTCTTTGGTTTTTAAAAAAAATCTTCCGCACCAGGATGATAGCACTCCTTGTCGCAGAGGACTTCATAAACATTCAAACAACAAATACAAAAAACCTACTATTTATTTCTGTGCAAAATACACTCACACTCGGCATAACTACTTGCGATTACAAACACTTTCTATCCGTTGATTGTATGTTGCTGAACTGCCTCGGTGCACGCGGAGCGGTAGAGTATGTGACTGCTTTGGTTTTGGGTACGAATCCCAGACCAACAAAACTAATTGAAAAAAAAACTAAACTAAAGGATTTTCTGCTAAATCTCAATAACAGTCCAAAGTTAGAAAGTTGGCGGTGTTAAACACCCCGTGCCTCGAAAAGCTTGTAAAAGCCGTTGGTCCTGCGCCTAAACTCTCTGTTCGTGTCTTATTACCGTCCCATCGGATTATTAAAGTTAGGGAACAGAGAGTGCACTTGCGTTTGTACACTATAATGTATTCTGCGCTGATGGCCAGTCTCCGTTAAGATCAGCCGCCATACCGCAATTCGATTTTTGAGGGCATTATTATAATGTTTGTAAAATTCTTGCGCCACAGGGAATGATCTATGGTAGAAGAGATGTATTGTTTAATATATATAGATTAAACATTTATATCTATAGATTAATAATTATCTATACCTAAATGAAATTTTAGAAATCAAGAAAATTATAGTGGCTACGTTTTATCGATATTTATTACTACGCAATTTGGTACTCATTACAATTACCGCATCATATGGCATCGTAATTTTTCAGGCGACCACTGCAAATCCTGCAACTGCTCAGGGAACATCAACCCTAAGGATCCGGGCTCCTGCGACAGCATTACTGGAGACTGTCTGAAGTGCGTCAACAACACGGCTGGAGCGGCCTGCAATCTCTGCGCGCCTGGATTCTATGGCGATGCTGTATTCTCTAAGAACTGTACTGGTAAGAACGTATACATTACCGAAGTATCATTGTTTTACGAACTCATTATTACACGCCACCGCGGTATCCCATTACTAGATCTTTCTGCCGACCATCAGTGAGAACGAATTTCGGACTAAATTGAGCCTTAGTACACGCGTGTAACGAATGCAATACGTTGAGTGCATGAGTCGATCCAGAATTTCGATCATAATATATCGATTTATACATATATCTTACACATTTCATTATTTTTGTAAAACAAGTTTGAGTTTATGCTCGATTAGTCGTTCTAGCTACGGACAGTTATATGTTGACATATTTTTCATTAAATATGTATTGAAATTAACTCTCCGAGGGTTAAATGACCCGTTTCTTGAATAGACCGGGTCAAATCACTCAATCCTAATACCTTCTCGAACGACACGTTTAAGTGCAATAATAAAATTAATCCGTAGCAATAGTAGGTAGTAGTACCTACACATTATGGCATGTTCTAATTATTAACATTTTGAATGTTGTTTTAATATCCAAAAAAGGAATAATATTATTTTTTGACATATCCTAACTAATATTATAAATGCGAAAATGAGTTTGTTTGTTTGTTTGTTACGCTTTCACGCCTTAACTACTCAACCGATCAACATGAAATTTTGCATACACGTTGTCAGGGGTACAGAATGCGACATAGGGTACCTTTCACCCAGAAAAAATAACTGTTGCAAACCTAACCTAACCTAACCTAACCTACATTTACGCGAGCGAAGCTGCGGGTGAAAACTAGTATTATATAAAAAAGATATAAAATTTAAGTGCTAATAGCTAAACTGAGTCGTTTTTATATTTCAATATATAAAACGAGTCTTTACCCATCTTTAGTGAATAAATACTAGAACGTGATACATATTAATGCAATGTATTCAATACGCTGCGTGTGCTCTATACAGTATCTGTTTAATCTATAAGGATTATTTTAGATTGCCGGGTGATTTTTTGAGTAAAACGACGTGTAGTTATTAAGCAGGTTTATTTGCAACTGCTAAATCATTCGACATCAGTCGACACAGTGGACTGTAAATATATATATAGTATGTATGTGGCTCATATCACACAAAACTCTAAACCATTTGGACATTCCGCCCGCCAAGGAACATTTAACTACATTTTAACAAAAAGAACTTAACTCATAGATATAATTATGCGAGAACTTAACAATAATAGCCGTAAAAAAAACTTATGGCAAAATCATCTCACACAAATCTATATATATAAAGGAAGATGTCCTGACTGACTGACTTAGAGACAACGCACAGCCTAAACCGTTGGTCGTAGGAACTTGAAATTTGGAAAGCATGTGTGTTTTAATTTGTAGGGGTGTACTAAGAAAGGATTTTTTGAAATTCCACCCCTAAGGGGATGAAATAGGAGGGTGAAGTTTATATGGAATTTGCTCATTTCTGGACTTATAAGTATAAAAATAGGTATACAAGTTATTGATTATAATTTAAAATGACCTGTGTAGGGAAAATGGACAAAGCTCCCTCTAAAAAGGTAAAATGGGGGGTAAAGTTTGTATGGAAATTTTCTCATTTCTGGATTTAGAAGTATGAAAATTGGTATATTGGGTCCTGATTACAAACAAAAATGATCTATGTAAGTAGAATGGACAAAACTCCTCTCTAGAGGGGTAAAATGGGGGTTAAGTTTGTAACGAAATTTTCTCATTTCTGGACTTAGCAGTATGAAAATATTATTATAAGCAGAGTACAATCCGAATTGATTGTCAAATTCTAAATTAACGCGAGCGAAGCCGCGGGCAAAAGCTAATTCTTAATAAAATAACAATCGAATAACAGAACAACCTATGTAGGTCTTCCTGATTTGCAAGATGTAGTTAAACAGTTTCAAGTAGGTACCTAACACAGAGCTCTTTCGGCTCGGCTAGACATTTTAAATGACATTGATGTCGATCATGATTATTTCATAAGTACATAGCTCAATAACTAAACGATGCAGATAAAATAATGTTTTTGGATAGGTAACTCATTAAGTACCTGTATATAGTACATAACATAAATACAATTGTAAAGGTTCTTAATCACGTAGGTAATTTACACGAACAACAAAAAAATTATCTACCTATAATAGGCTACGTTAGAAATTTTACAGTATAATAGATATGATTAAAAACAAAGCTTATTTAGTTAAAATACAAATTTTACTCCCTGGACGCTTCAATTCTCCGGTCTTACATTTTACAGATACAACTCGAGTTACATTATCTGGTCCAGGGTATTTGTTGATAATCTTACCAAGTAACCATTTAGCTAGCGGTAAATAATCATCCTTTAAAACGACAATATCGCCTATTTCTGGTTCATCACGTTTAGTGTTCCATTTATATCGTTGATTTAAATTAACTAGGTATTCCTTATACCACCTATGCCAAAACTCTGTAACAATCTTTTGCGTCAATCGCCATCTATCCAAACCAACTACATTACAATTAGTATAATCTTCATCTGCCATATTTAACAATGACTCACCTACTAAAAAGTGACCTGGTGTCAAGGGTACAGGATCATTTGGATCATCGCTTAACAAAGAAATCGGCCTCGAGTTTAAACACGCCTCCACTTGCGCCAGGACAGTTGACATTCCCTCGTAGGTAAGTGTACTATTTCCTACTACCTTTTTTAAATGGGTCTCAGTGCTGCGCACCGATGATTCCCATAAACCGCCAAAATTCGGTGAGTGGGGAGGGATGTAGTGCCATGTGGTTCTGCTATTTCTCCCGGAAGAGAAGATCGGGTGCTATTAAACATTTCTCGCAATTTGTTTATCGGCGCCAACAAAGTTAGTGCCATTGTCACTGTATAAAGCCTGACAATGACCTCTACGAGCAGTGAATCGCCTAAAGGCGGCAATAAAACCTTTAGCCGTCATATCAGTCACGGCTTCTAAATGGACTGCTCGTGTCACCATGCATACGAAGATGCAAATATAACTTTTGTAGGACTTAGCTCCTCGACCTGGTGAAAATCTGATAAAGACAGGGTCACAGTAGTTCACGCCGGTAGACTTGAATGGTTTACTGGGCTTTACCCTTGCCTCTGGAAGCAGACCGATAAGAGGAGTAGTCTTTTTCGTGGAATATCTCAAACAAATAGTGCATTCCCTAAAATATTTTTTAACGCGCTCTTTAGCACGTAAGATCCAGTATTTGGATCTTAGAAAGTTTAACATAACCGTGTAATGTTTTTTCATGAGCATGCGCAATTAAAACCATGGTAAAATGATGTTTACCAGGCATAATTATCGGATGTCTTGTATCGTAACATGCGTCCGATTGTGCTATGCGTCCACTGACTCTTAGTATCCCTTTTTGGTCTAAAAAGGGACAAAGACATCGTAATTTACTCTTTTTAGGCACACATTCTCGAATCTTTAACTGTTTTATTTCGAATGAAAACTCGCGCTCTTGTACTTGTTTAATGCATGATAATAATGTTTCGCTCATTTCTCTTGGTGTTATTAATTTAGGTAGTTTAGGTCTGTTATCTTTATTTAATTTAAAATTTAAAACTCGTCTACAATATGATACAATTTTTAATAGTTTATTTAATGATGAATATTTCGACCACAAATATTCCTGATCAACATCAGATATAACAGTTAAAGATTGGATCCGTTCCTCTTCATGTGTGTCTTCAATTAGTTTATTATCTATAGGTATTGTAGTTTCTGACAACCACTTTCGCCCTCTCCATCACAATATATGCTCACTCAACTCTTTGGGCCGCAGACCACGTGAAGTACAATCCGCAGGGTTTGTCTCCGATGAGACATGACTCCACTGGTTATAGTCCATAATATTTAATATAGTGGATACTCTGTTACTAACGAATGTTACTCATCGACTTGAGCCTCCTTTTAGCCATGCTAACACTATGGTGGAATCGGTCCATCCATAGAGATGTTCCTTAGGTATCTCTAGAACTTGTGATACCTCACTAATAAGCTTGGCCGCGAAGGTAGCGCCACACAATTCAAGTCGGGGAATGGAAATCTCTTTTACGATTGGGGCAACTCGAGTTTTTGCGGTCGGTAAATGTACATGTACTCTATTTAAACTATCAATTACTCGTACATAAACTGCTGCCGCAAAAGCTGATTTAGAAGAATCTGAAAATACGTGTTACTCCCTCTTGCAATCTCGCGTAAAATTTATCCATCTAGGTATTTTAACTGTTTGTAAATCTATTAGCTCTTGCCTGTACTTTAGCCACTCACAAAGCAATTCATCCTTCAAACACTCATCCCACTCAAGACCGGATTTCCACAATTTCTGAATTATAATCTTAGCATTAACTACCACTGGGGCAATCCAACCTAATGGATCATATAATCTCGCGACTTCAGATAATAAGTTTGTCTTTTAGTAACTAAATCTTAAGGTTCAGGTAAGTTTAACACGTATTCAAAATTATCATACTTTCTATTCCAACTCAATCCTAACACTTTAATTAAATCATTTAATTTTATAGGTTGTCTTTCACACAACTCAGTCTTTCCAATCTGCTCTAAAAACTCCTCATTGTTACTATTCCATTTTTGTTACTCAAAACCACCGCTTCTCATTAACTCATTAATCTCCTCATAAATTTGTATTCCCTCACTAACCGTATCAGCTCCTGTCATTAAATCATCCATATAATAGCATTGTTTTGTTATCCTCGCAGCTAATGGATACCTTTTCTTTTCTATCTCGGCTAGTCTATGCAATACTTTGACAGCTAAATATGGCGCGCATGCTGTACTGAATGTTAAACGTAACAGTTTGTAACGTTCTATGGGCTCCGATGGATTAAACCTCCAGACGATTCTCTGGAAATCGGTGTCCTCATCTGCCACCCTCACCATCCAATACATTTTGACAATATCGGCTACGATACAGATTTTATGATGACGCCATCTCATCAATATATGCCTCAAATCTTGTTGTAACCTTGGTCCAACAAGAATTTTATCGTTTAGTGACACACTATTGTCACCTTTGCTCGAAGCGTCAAAAACGACTCTCACGTGTCTCATGTGTCTTTATCTTCTCTCACCACAGCATGGTGAGGAAGATAGACAGGCTTACGGTTCTGTAATTCACTCTCAGAAATCACTCTCATATGGTTCATGCTCAAGTACTCACTCATAACTTTATTATATTCTTCTCTCAATTTTTAATCTTTCGATAGCTTTCTCTCCAAATATTCAAATCTCTTTATGTCTCTCTGTTCTGTATTACCATATTGATATTTAGGATCATTCGTTGCAAAAGGTAATTTCACTATAAATCTACCTTCATTATCTCTCACTGTAGTTAAATCAAACAAATTCTCACATACTTTCTCGCTATCAGTCATATCCTTCTTTATTAAATTAGGCTCATCTTCCATCTCCCAAAACTTCTTAAGTAACTCATCCTCTTTCATCTGTATATGCATGCTAATAAGATTATCTTTTACTAATGCTCGAGGTCCTTTTGACATTCTTCCTGACAAAATCCATCCAAACAACGTATTTTGGGCTATTACATTACAATCAGGATGCTTCATAACACCATCAAGTAATATGTCACTATAAACCTCTGCACCTAGCAGAATATCAATCTTACCTGGCACAGCGTATGTAGGATCAGCTAAAGAAAGATTGTCCATTTTCACCCATTTAGGAATGCTCAAATTCGTTGAAGGAAGTAGTGACGTTAAAGAATGCAACACATAAGCGTTAACTATGATGTAACTAGCAGGATTATGACGTGATTCCAGGCGAAGTGAAACCGTGTGTTTAATTTTTATACGACCATTTCCTAACCCTGACACCCAGCCACTTACCGGTTTACGTACAAGACCTAATAATTGCACAGTAGACTCAGATACAAAAGATGCCTGTGACCCTTGGTCAATTAAAGCACGAATAATATACTTAAAACCATTAGAACGGAATACCTTAACTTTAGCCGTCGCAAATAGCACGCTGTTGGGTTGTAGCTCCTCTCTAGAAAATGTAGCAGTAATGTTTGTATCACCTCGTGATGTACTCGCTCTCTCATGTTGTGGTTCACTCGTTGACACTGCAGTTGCCTGCTCCTTGCTATTGGTTGGCTCCTGGTTATCCCTCTCAAAATGTAACATCGTGTGATGTCTCCTTCCACATTTTTTACAACTAAATGCTTGACGACACTTAACGACCGCATGTGTCGGAGATAGGCAATTAAAGCATAATTTAGTTGTTTGTACAAACGCCTGCCTTTCCTTAGGTGTTATAAAATATGCTTCCTTCTTACTTTTCGCTTTTACAACAATCTCCTTGTGTCCGTCTTTAAAATCTTTAAATAGTTGTTCTAACACCTCCAATCTCGTTTCTAAATACTGACGTATAATTCTTTCTTTCGGAGTTTTCTTAAAATTTCTCTCAGCTTTCATTAAATTGTCGAACAACTCATCTTGTAACGAAAAAAGTGCCTCCATTGTGGTAACAACACACGTGGTAATCTCAGCAACTAATACTCCGGCCGGTCACTTATTTTATATGTGTAATAAGTGGCACAATAACAGTTTGTTAACTTTTATTTGTTTAAACACTCACTCAATGTACTGTTATTATGATTTACACCGAAAATCACATACACGTAGTAAACAAGTAGTAGTTCATAACGAATTAATTGAACAGTAATAACTCGTTAGTTAAAATTATCTTATAATTTACACATCGCACATTAGGTAAACAAGTGGCCGGACGACACCTCGCACTCAGGTAATATAATCTTTTGTTCTCACGGGTCGGCCGGGCTCGATACTCATTAACACTATCCGGTTCGATTATGGACCAAATGTTTAATCTATAAGGATTATTTTAGATTGCCGGGTGATTTTTTGAGTAAAACGACGTGTAGTTATTACGAAGGTTTATTTGCAACTGCTAAATCCAGGGGGGGGACACTGCCCAATACCTTTCCTATATCCAAAGATAGGACTGACATCTGTGTTTTTGGCCCCGTACTTGTGCTGTAAATCAATCACAGAAGATGGCGCTTTAACAAATTTTAATTTATTATTTAGTGTTAGTTCTTACCTATCTACTTTTCTATCTACTACTTTTATATTTTTAATTTATCTAGAATAATATTTTATTCTCATTTTAATTATTTTATCATAAAAATGTCATAAAATACAAATTAGTAAATATGTCGGTTAAAGACTATGATTCAATCATTGGATTTGTAAGTCAGTCACAATATGGCGACTGCATCTTGCCCGTGCGCACGTTTGTAGTTTTTCGTCCTATATTGTATATTTTTCGGCCGTGAAGGTCTTATGTAAGTGCGTTGAGTCGAGCTGTGTTCCTCCACCTTGTGTCAATTAATCTTCCCATCGAAAACTGTTGTTATCAGTGTGCGATAGTGACGCTTTTAGTGTTTAGTGTTATGCGATTTTTCCAACTACAAAAATGCCGAGACGCAGCGCATTTCACTGTGAACCTAGAGTCCGCTGCACAGTTATATTTTAATAAACATAAACATAATAAAATGTTATTTGTTGTTGTTTTATTCTTATACTACGATATGCACCCTATACTTATTGTATTTAAATTGTTTTGTTTGGATCTATTTTTGTAACATTCTACTTGTTCTATTTGCAATTTTTATTTGCATATTTTTTATGTTACAAAAATACGATTGATACAAAACAATTTAAATACGAATTCTGGATTAGTAATACATAATATAAAGAGCTATAGGCATAGAATACGGTATAGCTATAGTTATGTATAGAAGGATTAGTTCGAAGCCAAAAGTTCAGATGTCGCTGTTTCAAATAGGGTTGGTTGAAATTGACCATAAGAGCCAAAGAGTAAAGTAATACATAGGGAAAAGAGAGCCCCTCTTTTCCCTATGTATTACTTTACTCTTTGGCTAAATCATTCGACATCAGTCGACACAGTGGACTGTAAATATATATATAGTATGTATGTGGCGTGGCTCATACCACACAAAACTCTAAACCATTTGGACAGTATCAGATCGCATCAATTTGTTTTCATGCTCATTTAGCGAATTCAAAAGGGCTACGTGCTGGACGTTAAGTTATTGTTAATAGTCTCAAGATATTTTATTATGTTTTAAGATGTGTTATTTTATTTAAGTATTAGATTTTAGTTATGTTACTGTTCTACCGCATTAAGTTAAGCACCTGTAATGATAGATTGATAGTTAAAATAAATTAATATAATTTTTCAGCGTGTATCTGTGACGAATTTGGCATGGACCATTGTGACCACACGACAGGCACGTGTGTGTGCCGGTCGGGTGTCATAGGGGACAAGTGTGACCAGTGCGCCCCTAACCACTGGGGTCTGAGCAGCGGTCAAGGATGCACGCCGTGTGACTGTGGCATCGCTTCAGAGTCTGAGCAATGTGACCTCAGCACTGGTCAGTGCAAGTAAGTAGAGGTCTTTTAAATATAATATTAGGGTACGATGAGCGCTTACATCTTATTTCAGCCTCTAACGAATCTCCTTTATATTTTTAAATTGTCATATTACCATTTACTATTTGAGCAATGCACTTTTAGACCTAGTTCTAAAAACCTTTAAATAAATTCTTAGTAGAGACTAGACTTAAAGTTCTTAGACTAACCATCTCTACCATTCTTCATCTTTCTAAAGATCTAACGTGCGTCAAAGTCAAGTAATTGAATGGCTTTTACCTACTATCGTCTATCTATGAACTTCATTAGGACTGTATTTTGGGAACTGACTGTATATTAAAATAAATGTTTTGCGTAGGTGCACTAAAGGAGTGAATGGCAAACACTGCGACCAATGTGCTGCAGGATTCTGGAACTACACCAAAGAAGGATGCGACCGTAAGTGTTATAGATTTAACATATGCTCTTGCCGAATGTTGAGTTCTAAATCACACACAGGACAAAAAATTTCGTAATCTACAAATGGTTGTTTTGAAATTGGATTTTATTCGTGTCCGTTGTTTGCATGTTTGTAAAATTTTCAAAAACATCGTGATGTACAAACTATTCCGTCTACAAAAAGAGGGGAGGGGAGGTATACATATGCCAACTGTATCAGTATTCTTGTGTTTAAGCTTGCACGCTCCTTGGATATCGTTATGTCAATTATCTATTTAGATATGTGCTTATTAAATAATTGTTTGTCGCTCGTTTTAACAGGGAATAGAATCATCGTAAGAAGATCTGCACGTCTGAGAGATGTAGGCTCGATTTCTAAATTGACTAAACGAACCGTTTTACCTATTGACCGTGAATTCTATTAAAAGTATGACAAAATTGAACTGTCTGCAGCCAGAACGACTCGTTTCTTGAAATAGGAACCAAGCCTTACAGTAGCTTCACAAACATAACGTTTTTACAGACTGCAACTGCAACACTGGCTATTCACTCGGTTTCACTTGCAACGCGACGGGACAGTGCGAGTGTCTGCCAGGCGTCGTCGGCGAGAAGTGTGACAGATGTCCAGAGAGGTGATTAAGATCAATTATAACATACACATGAATATATCTCCGTAGGTTAAAACTGAGCTATACGGCTAACTCTATGTTAAATAATGAATAATACTAATAACCTTTTCACCTTATTTACATTTAAAAGCTTTGTCTTTGTCGGTGGAGTATACGCCATCTTTCTCGATTTTCGGCTAAGACCTCGACCATCTTATAGGACATGACCTTCGCTTTTGCCTTTATTTGTCAGTGAATTTCCATGTGTGTCTGCCTTTTCCTGTCTTTCTTTTTTCACTTTTCATTCTATTATGTTTATTATGAAGCCGTCATATCTTATAAGGTGGCCAAACATCTTTCCTCATCTGTACTAGCTTGCCGTGAAAATGTTGCACTCTTCTTTGGCAAGGCTCAGTGCTTCCACCTTACGTTTCTTTTCCGTTAACCTGATTCATACCATACATCTCCAGCACCAATAAACTGTTACTTATTTATAAATTACTTAGCAACTTTTCTTCTTCCACTTTTACAAACTTCAATACTTTTCGAAATTTAAATTATTATAATAATTTAAATTTGCCTTCTGCACAACGCTACGTCCTATGCGGCGTGTTGTTTGATTAAGCCATTGCTTTATGTTGCGTTAAGTCTTAGTCGTGCGACTATAAAAAGCAATTTCAATATTACATTTTCGTATAAAACAATGAAATAATAAACTTTGAAAAGTTTTAGAGCAAAAATTGTAAATAAATAAATAAGTCACGGATAAAAAATTATTATAAATAACCCTGTATGTATACACCCATATTTCGCTAGCCATGTTTTTAGGTCCTATATAATAAGAGACGTACTTACACATTCATTTTCAGAATCTATGTTGGTACTGAGAATTAATTAATGACAAGCACCTAATAATCCATAAACCGAGCTGGCAATAGGATCGAAAATTGCTTTTTCAGACCACTTCAAGTATAAGATAAGAGGTAACAATATTGTACGTCTTGTTAAAATATAAGGTTTACTGGTTGTAGGTGGGTGTTGATACCAAACGAGGGTTGCTTGGAGTGCGACTCTTGTACCGACGCGCTGCTCATCACCATCGAGGACATGACTGAGTTGCTGGCCAACGAGACCAAGGACTTTAAGGTACATAACAATATTATACGCTTATAAGTAACTATCGCTTGTTTTAACGATGAAGGAAAAGAGCCTGAGGAAACATTTATGTCTAAAAGTTATCCACAATGTTCTGTTGCGTTGCTGGCTAAAATATAATAATAATATTATTCTACCACATACACACAACACCATCTAGCCCAAACTAAGCAGAGCTTGTACTATGGATACTAGACAATGGATGAACATACATATATAATATTTTTTTTAAATACATATATATTATATATAGAAACACCCAGACCAAGACAAACATCCATGTTCATGCACACAAATGTTTGACTTGTGCGGGAATCGAACCCGCGACCTCAGGCGTGGCAGTCGGTTATACTAACCACTACGACATCGAGGCCGACGATATTCGATATTCTTAACCAATGCTTATTCTTCATTCAGGACAAAGCAGATTCATTCTTCACAACACAACGTCTGAACTACATATCGAACCAGACACAAGTACTAAGGCCAAAGGTCGCCGAGCTCAAGAATGTTGAAGTAGAAGACGTTACTGCTGCTGTGAAGGCTTTGGAGACAAGCGCTAAGAACCTGCTGAGATCGGTAAGTAAACATTCTCTTCTAAAAATTGGTAGTAATAAAGATTATCATGTCCTTAATTATGTACAATGTTTAACCAGTCACAATGTATATCTTAGCTTAGAAAATGCTTATAAATTAAATTTTAATATTATTTCATAAACACAGATCTCGGGTATATCTAGCAAACTGAACATTTTCGCTATTAAGTGACTTCGCGATATATTCGCTTAACTGTCTCTAACATTTTCTATTGCCACACATTACAGGCGGAGTTCGCAGCCACTGACAGCGACAAACAAATCACCCGCGCAGCCGAACTGGCTGCTGAAGCTGACAAGATTTTAGATTCGGTGCGGGACAAGGCAAAGGAAGCGAAGGCTGTGGTCACGCATGTGACGGACCTGGCTACCGGTTTAGAGCTCAGCCAGCAGCCGAAGGTGGATAGCGCCTTAGCTGAAGCCAGGCAGATCAAGAGCGACATTGCTGGTAAGCGTAATTTTGTGGGTATAAGTAGATCTTCTATCTTACAATGCGTACACGCTTTAACTGTTTCACAAGTGTTGCTCAGTCTCAGTATACAGATCTGCTAAGTCGTAAAAATATAATGTGTAAAAAATAGTCGACGATCTTAGCAAAACATCACTATATCTCATCTGTGTAAGTTATTTATTAACTTCGTTGCAAGGTGCATATCGACTAGAAAACTACACGTCAAGAAACTCAACGGAAACTTTACCTTTGCAGGTAAATGATTATATATATCTAGTCTTGTCACATCAGCAATTCAAAATAAAAGAGAGAGCGAGATAATGCCAGTAAAATATTATCTCTTCATGAAGTTACAATATATTTGTGTATCTATACCTCGTAGAAATTTATATATGTGGTTCTATTTACCTGCAGAAAAGGACCTCACTGCGAAGCAGCAGCAAGCTGAGGCTGCATTTGCGAACTCAACGAACCAGGTCGAGCGGATGAACGTCTTCGTGGAGCCTGTTAACGTGCAATCTAAGGTATATGTTTATTTTATGAGGACCATCCAAACGACACTTTCATTAACAGCGGCACAGCGTCTTGGTGTGATATGGCCAAATGATGATATAAGATACCTTGATAATTTAAGATATGTCCGTGTTTTACTCTTGCACACTGTATTTTCCGTGTCCGAGTGGGCGATAATTTGACCGCGTGCTTTAATTAAAGGCACTTGACGTTCTTCGATGTATGGTAGAAAAAGCGTTCCCGTATCAGCTAAGCATTTATATTAATCTGCATGGTCATTGCCAAGGTAGGGTAGGGAAGCGTACTTATATTTGACAACATAGTGGAAGTCTTGGTCTTGATACACCTAAAATTACACGCTGGTGAAGCCCTTGATGATCGGCGCATACTGAGTATCTACAGTGAAGCGACCGTCAAAGGTACAACAAAGAACACGTTTGACAATGTGGATTATGGTCTACCAGACCGAATTAAGGTAATAACTGAGACTTGCCATTTTACACATGTCAGACTGTAATACACAAGAGCATAAATACAAGTGTGTGTATGTGTGTATGTGTGTGTGTGTGTGTATGTGTGTGTGTGCATTCCCTAATCCTTCACACTCATACAGGACAATCCGACAAGATCGAGACACATCAGGCGGTGGACAAGGCACCAACTTTCCATCTCCCTGCTGTTATAGAAAATTCCTTGTCAGCGAACCCTAATATTCTGTTGTATCTTCTAGAAAAAATCAATCATAATCCATATATACGTAGTTTTTCATCAAACCACCTACTTATGATCCTCTTTCATATAACTAAGATGCACGAAGCTATAAATATGCATGTTGATTGACATAGTTCGCACTCTTAATAAAACAAACTTTTATACAAATTTAGACTCTGTTGCAATCACCTAACACAAACAATATTAAAATTTATAGTCACACAATTATAGTTGAAATTGCTTAACTACCAAATTTCGAGTTAAGTCGCTGTTTTATTAAGAGTGCGATATACAGGCTTCTCTTCACAATAACAGTAAAGTTGTCGAATCGTGCCAAATAATATAGTAGACTCGAGGGTAATCGACTTTCATGACATTAATGCGTATGCTCCTTTTTCAGAAATTCCAAACCCTAGTGAATGGGACCCGTGACCTAAAAACGAAGTTAGATGAGCTGCAACAATACACTGATCTTGCTCAGAGCACTGCAAGCAAAGCCGATAAGTCGAACACTAAGAACAGGTTCGTTTTATCTGCTCAATCTTTTCCTCGCAATGTTATACCACAAGTAGTTGGCGCAAGCTTTTTGAGCGTGCTACTCGCGTGTTACACCAGTTACTTGCGTGGGTCAGTCCAGTCACTGCGGTCGTTTGTGCGACGCTTACAACCCGCGCAGGTTAAATTACTTTAACCTGCGCACGACGTGTGCAACAGCCGTTTAACGTGTCTATAATATTATAGTATAATAATATCAGCCCTATAATAAACTGTTCCACTGCTATGCCCCAGAGAAGAAGCTCGCACTGGAAGAGAGAAGAAGCAGGCACGAGCTTCTTCTGGTAAAGTGATAATACCTACCTATATTTTATCGAAGTCACAGTTTCAAAGCCTTTTTGAAGATTCTCTCTTCGTTTATAAATCTTACGCTTAGGTTATGGAACTCAAAAATGATTTTCTTTTATTAATTTGATGTCTGTTTTTAGACAATCCAAATTCGGCAACAAGGTGACATCAGTGACCAAACTTAACACAGCGGCAATGAAAGACTTGATAGACGCTGGCTATGACATCGGGAACGCTACCTTCAACAACTTGGTGGTAGCCACCATAGTCGTCAACTCGTCCAAAGCGCTTGACGACGTTAGAATGTCTAATCAGGACATGGTTGACAGGCTGGAGGACCTGAAACAGGAATTGCCTGAATTGCAGAACTTGACCGATGAAGCTACGCACCATACCACTATGTTGAGAAATAGGGTAAGTGAAGGCATGATAGGCGGCGTGGGCTAAGTGAAGACTCCGCTGCCACCAATATACCAGGTATTGTAGGGGACGACAAAATTTGTAGGTCTATCAGAACATGTGCCAGTTTGGGAAGGTGTTAAAGTCTTGTATCAATTTGTGTTAAGCGTCCACTGTCTTTCAGGGATTATTCCTTGCTGCCGGAGTAGCATACTTAAATATAATACATATATATTTGGTGTTTTGGTTAGTAGGTTTTTTAATTATCGATGACGCCTATTATTCTGTTTCGTAAAAATACAACGCAACGCACGGCACTTACAAACATTCAAACAACAGACTCAAAAACACTCAGACTAGGTACAACTATTTATGGATCACAGAAATTTTGTCCCGTGTGAAGATCTAATACGTAGGCAAGACGACCCACTACGCTATCCGTGCATTATATTACAATTTCTTTAAGTTATTGCAAGTATGAAAGTTACGGATACATATGACCTGAACTTGGGACAAAGTAAGCCATAATTGTTTATACCGCACAGATGTGCACTTAGTTTAAGAATTGGTAGTGGGGAAGTTGCCAGCTCTTTTAATTACACACGAGAGGAATGCTACTGCTGTCCAGAAATGAAATTCTCAGTAGCTTTACGCAGCCCCACTATGTCCTGTAGATATCAGTAGTCGGTCTCGCCTCCTATTATGTGGATCTATAACCATGGCTGAAAAAATGTGGGTGTTATATACATCCACCTACCCCTGACAAATGTGAGACTCTAAATAAATAATTATTGCAGGCTGACAACCTACGAGCTTTAGCGGAGCGCGAGAACAACAACTCCCGCACTCAGCACGCTTACACCGCAGCCTCAGCATATTCTTCTATTGTCCAAGAAGTGGGAGACGCGAAGAAAGCGGCTAATGACGCTGAGATAGGCGTCATGAACATAACTATGCTCGTAAGTGTACTGTCCTTATATTACCAAGGTGGTGAAACAGAGACCGCCTTATGGTAAGCAGTTAGTGGAAACCGTTGGACCGCCACGTACGAGTCTCGAGTTTGGCCTCTTACTTCTCGAAGTTATGTGCGTTTAAATAGTTGATAGAAGTGGATATAGTGACAAGAATACAAAAGGGTAT
Organism: Catocala sponsa; assembly: GCA_963564715.1. Classification (NCBI taxonomy): domain Eukaryota; kingdom Metazoa; phylum Arthropoda; class Insecta; order Lepidoptera; family Erebidae; genus Catocala; species Catocala sponsa. The sequence continues at coordinate 7,399,319 of OY751326.1, forward strand.
GTTCAGCTATTAACATAGTTTGGGCATGTAGAAAGTATGGACGAGGAAAGACTGACTAAGAAAGTTTATAAGGCTAGTGTGAATGGAATAGTCGCAAAAGGAAAACCTAGGCGAACGTTTCTCCATCAGATCGGAGGCGTTCTGTTGATTATCGCTCACTTTTACGGTGTAGGTATACATCGTAATGTTCACGAAGAATTATGTGACCTGGACTACTGTGATGATTCTAAGTAGGTAGGCCTGTGTTAAGCCTTCTCAGATTGAGAACAGTTCAGTGCGTAGCAGTCAGACAGTTTATATATTATAAGCGATATTAAACACTCATGGACTATGCTAGCACCACAAAAGGTAAGATATTTTGCTCAAGGGGCCTAGAATTCTTCTTTCCAAGGATACCTTCAACGTTATATGGCTGTAATCTTCTGTAGGACATACGGAACACACAACACCCATGTTGTATCTCCGTTATAAAATAACACAATTGTTCTCAAATATTTAAGTAATAGACGTGTCCATACTTAGATCGCAATAAAACTGTCCACACTAAGAAGAGTGAGCTCACACATTAGATAGACAACAATACTATACGAATTTTTAATATAAGTGAGTGTGATAATACTAAATTCATAATTCATATGTCAAATCGGCATAGCGTGTCAGATGACAACTTGACATTTAGGAAGGTGGCCATATAATATATAAACGTAGTATCTTTAACTGTCGTCATTTCTACAGACGAACCAGCTCAACGAACTGGTAGGACCAGCACTCAACAGGTCCCAGGAACTCCTAGCGAGCGCTACTAGAGCACAAAATACTGTGTCTCACAGCCTCAGTCCCAACTTGACCATCGCGATGGAGAAGCTGGCCAAAGCAAAGATGTTGCTGCAGTCGGCTGATGATGATGACAATGCTATACAACTGTAAGATATTTTATATAAATCTTCTGTACAAATGTCACTGAATTCCTCTTAAATGGCTAGAACGATGTTGAAATTTTTGTGTGTATTTGAATGGGTACTTCGATAGTTTATATTCGTAGTTAGACCAGGTAGGTGGGTTTGCAGTCGCTAGTACTTGAATAAAAATATTTTAACTGTTAGGATGGCGCATCGGGCTTTAGATCGCCCCGCTCGCCACACAACGTGTTATGGTTTCGGATCTGACACGGAACAAATATTTCCTCACATTAAATCTGGATAAAACACATTATGTACCCTTTTCTCTGTCCAAATTGAATACTCCATCACAAAATTTTTCTATTAAAGCCCATATTTGTCTCTCGGAAGAAAACTGTTTGTGCCAGGAACTAACGCGAGCTGCAAGTGCAAAATATCTCGGCGTACATATAGATAGTAGACTTAATTGGAATATACAGGTTGACTCCGTAAAAGCAAGAACCAGAAGACTTATTTATACTTTTATATCCTTGCGTGACGTCACCTCCTATAAAACACTTAGATCTGTGTATCTTGCTCTCTGTCAATCAATTATACAATACTGTATTCCGATTTGGGGAGGTTCGGCAAAAACTAAATTTTTAGAATTAGAGAGGGCACAAAGATCGGTTGATGTGATCAGTGATGAATCACAAACCAATAAGATATCCAACTACACAACTTTATGCTGATAATAAAGTTCTGACAGTGAGACAGCTCTTCGTCCTGAGGACAATTTTAAAGATACACCAAACTGTACCCGCTCCCGAACCAAATAAACGTAGAAATCATCTAATTTGTCCTATAGTTCGTTGTAAAACTTCCGCCGCTAGAAAACAATTTAGAAGTCTTGGCTGCAAGCTCTACAATATTTTAAATAAAAAAGAAAAGATCGCAAGTCTAAACCATTACGAAATCAAAAATAGGGCTACTACTTGGTTACTTAACCTACATTACGATAGTACTGAAGCACTACTAAAATATTTAGAATAAAATATAGTTAGCTACCTATCCTAATAAATTATACATTTTCACATTTTATCCATCCACATACTCACATCACATACTCACATCGCACACACACATCTACAATCATTCACTTACATAATTATCCTAGAACTTCTATAATAATTATCCCAAATTACATTCACAATCTTATCCATCCACATACTCATCCCCATACTCACAACACACACTTACATATTTTAATAATAATAAATATATAAATTAAGTACCTATGTAATAACTCTCTTGTGTCTATTGTTACATTGTTTTGGCTGAGCGCTGCCTCCCAAAATACAGGCTATAGCCTAGTTTGGGAATCAGTGTTAGTAAGTATTGTGCTAACTCTAAGTCCTAGATTAAGGTTCACGCAATGTACTACATTTCTATGTCAATAAACATTATTATTTATTATTATTATTATTATTATTTATTTATTGATCGACATTGTTCTAAGTTTGGATGTATTTTAACCGACTTCTTATGCATTGAACTTAATTAGGGATCAATCAAACCCTATGTTGCGGCAGTGTAGTTTTAATAAAAATAAAACATTTTTATTTTTATTAAAATCATATCACGGCTCCTCTTCAATGTTATATTACTAAAACTTTTATTACAGCTGTTGTTGTTTCATGTAAAAATATATTAGTTACTCATATAAATATATATAATCGGTATTCAGAATAAAACTAAACTTGTCCAAACATATCTATCGTTGGTACTTGATAGATGTCGACGACAATTCGCATGGGTACCTACAAGCCATACCTCGATTAGTGATGGGTAGGATAAACCAAAAAGATGAAGTTGTATGAGGTACTCATTTCAGAAAATGAGGTAGGACAATGTACTACCTCATTTGAGGTAGTCCTCAAATGAAGTGTAGGTTGTAGTTAACATAAAATGAGGCATGTCGTGATTTTTGAGGCATGAGGTAGATGAGGATTGTCATAGCAAATACAGATTAACGAACTAAACTTTGAGTTTGAAGTGTTTTGTAGTGGTACTTCAGTATTTTCAGTAACGTTAAATTGAATAAAAACATTTGTTATTAAATGACGATTTTTATTTGAATCAATGAATTAACTATATAATAGTACAAAAACTATCAATTTTTAAGTATGAGCAGGACAAAACACTTCAAAATTCTACGCACGCGTTCGCTCATTCACTTACTCTTTCTTGCAAGGCACTCTTTTGTCATGTTGTGTGAGAAAGAGAGAGAGCTTCGCAATACTTCACAGCCTCAACGAGTTTGAGGTGATACAAAATGTGTATTTGAGGTGATGGAACAATTTATTGCTTTGTATGGGACATTTGAGGTGCCTCATGTATGAGTTACACTACACTAACCTCGATAACAAATTAGAATAGTTTCTATCCGAACATATAACTATAAAACCTAAGTTTGATTTTGTATATTATTTACACAAAAGAGCAAATAGCGATTAAAAGTATCTAATATAAAAACTGTTTTAAAAATATTTGCAAAAGAAGGGACTAATAAATATTTTAAATTTGGATATAAGATAAAGTTGAGTGTAGTGGAAATATCTCGCTATCTCCCTCGGATTTAAATAAGCTTGTATCTTATTTATTTATGAGTAGACTTAAAAATATATACCTATATATGTACTTATATACGTCGTGAGTCGTCGTCATATTGTACGTTATGACATTTGTTTGCCAGTTCGTTGCCAACGCCAGGACCATTCTCTCTGACGGACGAGATCAGTAAAGCGGAGCAGGTGAACAGTACTGTGAAGTGGACCCTCGACATCATGTCGCAGCTCGGTGCGGACCTGGCCGCCAGCAAGGAATTCGCGGAGTCCCTCCCCAAGCTAGCTGACGATGCACAGAAGATGACCTCCAATGTCGAGAGTTTGGGTTCGTAGCATACATTTTCTTATGACCAATATTAGCCTACCTATTTGCTTCCACTATGCCATAAAAAATTCAAGTTACTTATTATAACATCTTAGTAGCCTGCGGGCTGGATGTATTATTGGGCAGTGGACAAAGCCATAAAAGCCAAGCTTCAAGAAGTGGGCAGCTATTGACAGATTTCACATATATTTAGACAGTATAATTTAGTAGTTGTATTACACCAAGCAAATAACTTACTGTTATATATTGTGTTAAAGAAAGGTCGCAGCCGACTTATACAACACCGCTCCCACACGGCAAAATAATGTTAATAGAAATTTGAGCTTTAAGTCGTCCTCTGTAGATGTAATTTATATTGATATCACAAATTAGCAAACAGCTCGCTGTGAGCGAGCTTACCGCCATCGTACCACTCGATAGTTGAAGCCACGCTTACCGCGCGCTTCAAGCGGTCGGCCTCCGCGATGGCGATTTACGCACGCAGACTGCTCGTTTGACACATACAATACATGCGCGGGGACAGCTAGTCGACTACTAGCTGTAAGCGCGTGGACAGCTGGTTGCCTGCTAGCTGTCGGTGCGTTGACAGCGGGCAGTGGCCTCCCCGTTTGGCTTAGCTATGCGAGAGCGGTGTTTTAGAAGTCGGCTGCGACCTTAAGGACGTGGTTAGACCGCGAACTATAAACTTTTAGCTAGTAGATAATTAGTTTACAAAGAATACATCTTCCATTTCATTTACTAGGTTAGAGCGAAATGACTATGTAATATTGGTTTACATTGCAAACCATTGAGATGAGATAAACCAGTGTAGTTGAGCGAGGAGATACTCGCTCGAAGATTAAAACCTAAATAGTGTAGTAAACAATTATACTCGTATTATATAGGTAAATACATCCTTATATCCGAAGCTCACTGACCTGACCGGCATGCGTTATAACTTTATTAGCTTAATGTCTTCTAGTTTATAGCTCGCGATCTGACCGCATTATAGCAGCAATAGCTCAGAAACTTTTGAAAGCCTAGGTTTAGGAACTAGTCTTAAGTATTCCAAGTGGTAGGTAAAAAGGGACATTAGTCTTTTTTGTGTGCTATTTGTCACATATGCTTTTGAGGGGGCGAGTCTATGGCTTAGGTACACCATTTACGCTGAGTCAATCGGACTACTTGAAATTTGCTGCCAGATAATCTGACCGACATTATCTGATCTCCCTAAATGATTAAATTTCGACTTACTTATGCATAAGCGTAAAACAATATCACAGGACTAACAGGTTATTTATCTTTTAATAACAGACATACAGAACTTGGAGCCAGAAATCACCACAAAGTATCATTCGGTGAAGGCACGACAAGACGCCTTAGAGCACCGCCGCAAAGAGGCCGACGAGAAACTACTTAAACTGAAAGAGCTCATTGAACAGGTATTACAATTATTAATTTTAAACTATATTATATCCTATCAACCAGTCCAAATTATAATAATATCAGCCTTAGTTTTCCACTGCTGAGAACGACCTCATTCATTTAGTAATGATCAATGGCCATTTTAACGGCAGGTCGGGATAGCGCTCTTTACACATATTTAACTACATTATGTAGAACCATAAGAAACAAAGTACCCAATATTTTCCCTTTTTGTAAAAGCGAGCTGATATATATTTATTGTAATTTAACTAATTTATACAGATTTTATCCCGTTGTTTATGTAACACTTTATTACATAACTAGCTTTTGCCCGCGGCTTCGCTCGCGATCTGTAACTTTTTATAGTTGATTCCTAGTTTGGTAAGTATCATAACGGTCGAATAATATTTTAAATAACTTTCGTTCGTAATAGTACCTAGTTTATTTCTATAGTATATGCCCCCGCGGCTTTGCTCGCGATTAGTTTATGACTGGCCTCATAGCCGGGATGGTCAACAAAAAGAGTAGTAGGATTACCGATCGCGACGCTGGCGTTGATTGCAACAAATGCTCACAAAGATAATCCTGACAGGGACGATAGATAGTCACCGCAGGACATCAATTGAGAGCTGCAGCATACACAACATTGTCAGTGAGCCCATCCGTAAAATGTCAATAAGAACGAACGCTTGCTGCGGCTTGCCGCTCGACACGTCCGTCCGCATCAACAGTCAAAAAATGTATGAAGCGCGCGGCTGGAGACGCCGTCGTTATATAGGCTTGCGATACGTGGCGTCGCGCGCCACGCTAGTGCCGCGAACGGTTCAAGCCAAATTTGACCTTCGGCCCTACATTTACAACGCAACGTTAGTGAATTGCGGGTGACATAAATGGCGGCAAGCTTATTATTTTCGGTTGGTACAGTAACCGTGTCTAGGGATTGAACCGCAAAATTAAGTTTGTTTTTTATTGTATATACTTTTCCGGGATAAAAAGTACCCAGTGTGGTGCCCAGGATATTAAAGTATAATAATACGAAGTTTCATCGTAATCAAACTGGTAGTTATTGCGTGATGCTTGAACAAACAGACAGACAGAGAGACGAATTTTTTTTTTATCACATTCTTTGGCTCGGTTTCGATCTAGTATCTTATCTTATGTGGGGGCCAGTCAGTGCAGACCGGCGACACTTCGACCCAGTGCGATCTTTTGTGTCGACACTCTCCCAATAACGACTGCCATAGATGATTATGGCAGCCGGGACCAACGGCTTAACGTGCTTTCCGAGGCACGGAACAGGCGATAATTGTCAATCAATACGCTCATAATTTCGAAAAGTCTATAACTTCAGAAAATTTAAGGGTCGCGACGTGGGTTAGAACCCGAGACCCTCTGCATTGCAGTCTGTTGGTCTCCCCACTGAGCTATCGCTGCTCCTTCGATTTAGTAACACCCTCTATTTATTTTTCTATTATTTTCAATGTACAGAATTTACACTTCTACAGATTTATTATATGTATAGATTTTGAAATTGTTACACTACTAATTTTGAAGTTTAATACTATTTATACTAATTCAATTATTAAAACTATTATTATTGAAGTTTACACTTTCCTTGAAATTTCGGTTGCTTTTCAGCAGCCATGTTTTGTCTCCCCGTGAACATGATGGCTGCTGAAAAGCAACCGAAACGTTGCCAAATTATTAACCGATGTGCGATTGCCAAGTAAATCCTGTGATGTAATATTTTATACTTTATTTGAATGGAGATTTATTACTTTGTCATTATTCGAATGACGTTGATAAGCCGATCATATCGATGAACTTTCTTCTAACATCTTTTATCAGTCTTACATAGTAATCATCAACAATGTACTCTTTCCAGGCACGTACAGTCGCCAATCGTATTCAAGTTGGAGTGACGTTTGATCGCCGGACTACGTTACAACCACGTCTGCCGGACACCGTTGATGAAATGTCCACCTCCACACACGTATCTGTCTATTTCAAGACTAAGGAGAAGGACGGGCTGATCCTTTATCTTGGCAACCCTAAGGATACTATGCTGAGAAGAACTAAATCGGTAAGTTATTTAGTCTTGTTTGCAGTATGGTTAATTATCGGTACATAGTTATTGTAATAGTAATAGTAATAATAATATTCTATCACATACACACAACACCATCTAGCCCAAACTAAGCGGAGCTTCTACTATGGGTAAATACATATATATTATACATAGAAACACCCAGACCAAGACAAACATCCATCTTTATGCATACAAATGTTTGACTTGTGCGGGAATCGAACCCGCGACTTCAGGCGGAGCAGTCGGTTACACTAACCACTACGCCATCGAAGCCGTTAGGTACTGTAGCTTATGAATTCTAGTAAAACTAATGCTACCTCTAGCGCATAGACTCTGAATGGTGTCAATCATTCAGTAGAAGGACCAACAGCATAATCTTGTGCAAAAGTTTCCGATCGTAAGGTATCGGGTCGGGCACGTTTGTTAGGCAACACTCTGCAGCAGAACCGACTCTTGTATGTAGGTGTACTACATCAGCGTAAGAGTATGTAAAAACAAATCATGTATGTGACGAATTGATTGTTTATGCAGGACGATTTCATGGTGATAGGCGTGCAGAACGGCTACCCGTACTTAACAATGGACATTGGAGACAGCGCAGAGTCAGGCCGGGAGCCAGCCAGGATCAGCAGCGACAAGTTCGTGGCTGACAACAGATGGTACCAGGTCATTGTCGACAGGTATGTAATACAACTTGACCACTTGAACAAACAGGTAGTTAATTTTATTAAGGCCTTACTCCTTATTTAATCATCTCTTAAAGATTTTTTTTTTCCTTTATTGAGGTAAACAAACAATGACACAATATATAGTTTTCAATAATTTGTACCAAATAAATATAGCATAACTGTAACACCAGTGACATTTACCACATATTAAGTATATTACATGAATGGGTTACAATGAGAACCAGTAGACACGTGCAATATTTAGTAAACATAAGTATTTAGAATTAAGAAAGTACACTATTTTTTGGTTTTGTTTTATCAATCAAATGAGATCATAGTAAAGACATACAGTGCCCCCTCACACTCTGCAAAACAATTAAACTATTTGATTTTATTTTCCATAAAATCGAATGTCTTAATGGTCTAACGAAGTATATATTAAACGTTAATGCGATACCTCCATTTGTTGTCGCAGTGGAACACCGGCGACTAGACACAATAGGTTTATAATTATGGCTGACATTTCAACTTGATAAGTTAAATACACAACACGTGCTAAGGTTGTCTATTCATTGTGAATTTTAGAGATACGCACGTAGGTATACATTTCGTAATATAATAAATTTATATATTGCTAACGCGATAATCAAACTGTATAATATTGCTGCCTGCTTTATTCACCAAGTTAGACAAAGATAGGCAAGTGTAGTACTTGGCTCAAAAAAATGTTATTGTGTAAATAAACTTGAACGACTCGTATAGCCCTCGAGCCACATTACGTATGTAGATAAATATTTTTACTCAAATTGGAGCGTGAGATAGATCTGCCTTGAACTATTTTTATATCATCAGAGTTGGACGCAACGTCAAACTGGCCATCCGAGAGAACCTCGACAACAGCTCAGCAGACCACATCCATTCTAAGGAAGCAGTGTTGCCTGGCCAACACACCATCTTTAACGTGGACCGGCAAAAGTCCAAGTTGTACGTCGGTGGTGCACCAACAGATGCCAAGCTGCAAGGAGTCAGTTTTCCAGCGTTCGAGGGACAGATTGAAGAACTCATGATCGGTGATACACCTGTAGGCTTGTGGAACTTCGTCAGTGCTGAGAATTTGACGGGGGCAAGGCAACGGTAAGACTATTATTTCTAACGCTTTTGCGAATACGTCAAACTAGTGGCACGCCCTTCTTTGCACGCAATCGAATTATATTAAGGTACGACGCACTAGTCAGAAGTCATCTGGAACATTAGTGCTGTCGTATGGGCGCCTCATGAACAAAAATATTGTGTTATATTAGAACGGGTTCAGAACAAATTCACAAAACACCTGTATCAGAGGTACTATCGGGTGTACCCATGCTACCCGCTTATGTACCCTACATTGTTTGTGCTGGGTATGGTAGGTTATAGTACTTTGAGAGTACGCCGTGAATATCATATAGCGGCGTATTTAATGAGGCTACTGCGTGGCACGGAACATAACCCGGGAGTGTTGGCACGATTGAGTCTTTGTGTGCCGGACGGCTATGTTGGGAGACGACGATGTCCGTCGCTATTCGTCTTACCATATGCCAGAACCAACCTACTGGCAAAGTCTCCTCTTACCCGATTTATTCGGGTATTAAATGTGGTTCACTGCCGCAGTGATATATTTATGCATAATTTGGGTGAATTGGCAAAGGTTATGTTATATGTTGTAACGTATTGCGATAATAATTAATTAAATAAATAATAATTTTTAAGCTTGTTTTTAATAGTATGTAGTACTGTATCTTGTGTTTATTTGTGTGTATTTTTATATAATAGTAGTTTTTATGTGTATAGTAGTTATATGTGTGTGTATGAGTAGTTTAATGTTTATATTTAGAATAAGGTGATAAATTATGTGGCGCACTGTCGAATTGGGTGTACCTGTAAGGACAGTTGCATGATGTAAATAAATAAATAAATCATTAAACTTATATACAACGCTATACATAAATGTAAAAATAATTAACGTTCTGGGATATGCCCCTGATGTACGGGTATTGTTAATATACCACGATACAGAAACTTTTAAAGGACACCAGACTCCGACCAATTTTTTTCTTGGGTGGGACTTGAACTTTCGGCTCAGTGGTTATGACGAAATAATCATTTGTACCACAATGTCATCCGCGCAATCCTTAACCTTGCAAAATAGCTATCGCTACATTTGCTCTAAAATTTGCTTCAAAATAAATCCTCCAGGGACAAGCTACTACCAGCTAACAGTGGTCCCCAAGAGTACCGGTTCAACGGACGCTCGCATGTGACCATGCCTGGCCGAGGGTACCTGACTTCGCAAAAGAACCAAGTGCTGCTGTTCTTCAGGACTTATGCACCAGATGGTCTAATATATCTCGTCGGTGAAGGCGCTTCATTCTTCTCCGTACAGATGCAAGATGGAAGAGTATACTTACAGGTAAGAATGGCCATCAGGCTCTGCGTTTTCCTACAAAACAGGTATTCGCGTTAGTTTGTTCCATTTATTTGTTGTTGTTATTGGATAACTAAAACTAGTCAGACTAAGTTATAGAAAATGCGCGGCAGATTAGCAGTTCCAACTAAGTATCATTAATATCATTATAGAATTTGGAATTTACAGAAAATCAAATTAATTTCCAATCTTTTTTTATATTCTTATCTTCTGTTTTCTTAACAGGTTTCTCTGGGCAACCCGGCCAACGATCTTCTTATAATAGGCACAAAGAACACATACAACGATGGCAAATGGCACAGGCTGGATGCAGCCAGGATCCTCACTAAGTGTCTCCTGAAGGTCGACCGTGAGTCCATCAAGGGCGAGTCTTCGTCTGCCGAAGTTGAAATAAGAGCTCTCGACACCATGAACTTTGGAGGCAACAATAAGGGCATTGTAGAAGTAACCAGCAAAGGATTTGACGGATGTATTCGTCAGATCAGCATGGATGGTGTTCCTACTGACTTGAGTGATAATCTTGAGTCGATTGGAATGTCTTACGGATGTCAGGTAAAGCCTTTATGGATATTTTAAAACTTTTTCATTTTTACTTGTGTTCCAGTGGTATGTAGAAAGAATAGACTAGAAAAGATTGACGAACATCTTGTGACCAAATCAATGACATTGCAGAGACAGCCGAGTGTACGCAAACGAAGAGCATCAATGTAGAATGTCAACACATTCTGACCATTTCATTTTAAAGTTATTGATGTCTTATTAACTGGGTGAAACAGTGTAATACTCTTACCACGGTACATACATACATAAAAGAGGATATTACTTCGCCAAGCAAGCCGTCTCTTTTAAATATGCAACGGTAGCTCTTCTAGTTTTTTCTATAATGTGTCTGATGCGAAACCTGGATGTAATTCATCTATACATAAACCTTATGGAGTATTATTTGTTGATCAGGTGGCATCGTTGGTATCGCTATCAGGCAAAGACAGCTATTTGCGGTTCGTTGACATCACAACGGAGAACCTGCAGCTCACTCTCAAGTTTAAGACATCGCAGCCGGATGGGTTGCTCTTTGTCTACGTTAGCAAGACTCAGACTGCCGCTATGCCTGGCAGCATATCGCTGTCTCTCATCAAGGGTGAGTGTGGTGTCTTACTACGAAGGTGGCAAACAGTCATACGAACACGAGTAGGGAAGTTGACGATTCTAAAGGTTATTTTAGCAGAAATTTTGCCTCTTTATGTTGGCTTGTTGTATATTCGGTTGTTTATTTGGAGAATTGTTTGAGGTGATATGCCTACATTTTATAACCGCGCTTTTGTTATTAAAGTGCTATAGATCGGTGGCTCATCTCAATGGAGATTAGCTATCTGCGCAGAACGTAATATAGTGCACAAGTAGGTATGTGTGCAAACGCAAGTGCACTCTCTATGACCTGACCTTCAAGTTTTGATTAGGGTTGCTTGCTGCAACGTAATAACTGAAGCAAATTCACTTGCCCCTTTGGAGACGCTAATACGCGTGAGTAACAGGCGCAGTATGTAACAGAAAGAGCACGCCCGTCACCTGTGTACCGATCAGGCAATTTTTATTGTATAATAATAGTTTTTGATGCTATTGGTTCCTTATCTCATAAATGAACACGAAAATAAACATATTTCTGGCAAGACATACGAATACGATGTTTATGCCTGCAGTTAAGTGTTGCGGCAGCCTTGACTAAGCTCGATCTATACCTTACTCACGTAACCACCATCACTACTATAGTCAAAAAGTAGCAGTAATAGAGCTTAGTATAGAAACTTACTGCAAGTTTATAATAATAATCCTGCATCTCAAAGAGCGTCTTTAACATGAGCACTATTTATGTAACAAAATACCAGCTTATATAAATGCTGCTCCATGATGTCAATTTTGTATCTATTAAACACTTATGTTTAATAGATACTAAATTGACATCACTATTGACCGACAAATGTTCTTATTCTATTAGCAATTTCTTAATTTAATTTAGATTTTGATTGTAATATATTATTTTTTTAAATCATACAATGTTTGCATGCTTTATTTAAGGTAGATTGTACTAGCTAGGACATAATTTCATTTTTGTAACAAATGAGTAGGTATTTCTTTATTTTTGTACATAAGGGAGGCTTACACGTAGACATGAGTCCAACGTGTAGAGGCCCTTTGAAAATTTTAATCTTAAGTGTGTTGGAACCTCTCATTATGGGTATTTTCCTAGTTCGTTAGGAAAAAAACCCGGCCCATTTGGAGGCTTTATATATATATATTACATTTAAAATAAAAATACGTGATATCCGACCGGCTTCAGGAACAGAGTCCAAGCTCTGCCGGTGGTTAGAATTCCTGAGACAAGAACCTCTTCACAATGCGTGCCGTGTCTAAAAGCACTGCCTTCTGCATCAAACCCTTCATCCAAGCACTTAACGCCAGCCTCTTTAGATGGTGATCGAGGATCTTGGCTATTTGACCATTGACAGTAATAGTATTATTATTACGCATGAATAAATGAGGATAAATGATTATAAGTGAAACTCCGTTACTGTACAGGTAAGCTGGTACTGATGTCACAGCGAGAGCAGTTAGACACAGCCCTCAGTACGTACAACGACTCGCAGTGGCACATAGTCACCGTCACACACAACAACAACGCGCTTCGGCTCGTCGTCGACGATTTCGACTATTTCAGGTTTCTATTTACACATTACATTCACCCTCAGAGCACTGAATACGCTACATCTCTATTAGAGACGTCCCACTTACGAAGCATGTCGGTCACAATAACAAAAGAGTTATATGGGATGCGAGAGATAATGGCGTATGCCCGGCCTAGAATTGTCTGGTGCTTACCCCAGGATGTTAGGATTAAGCTCAAAATTCTAGTTGCATATATAGGCAACGCTGTTTAAGATCTAGAATCTCTAGCCAATAATATTATACGTCAATGAAGAGAGGTAGACATGTGAGACGCCAGAACTCTGGCACACTGGGTGAAATTATCTAGTTAAGTTTCTCATATTAAGTGAACTATGTAATGTTCTTTTAGGAAATAAGCATTCCTTAAATGTAGTAATAGTAATAGCCGGTTACCTGTAAAAGGGTGTATCTATCTCGAACGATTATGTGTACGATTCATTTTAAAAATTATTTATTAATGTTAGATTGTCTTCAACTCCCTACCACTCCTATCTTACTACGTTATCTAAAACTACACTCCACACTCCTATGTTATCTAAAATAAGGTCATTATAATTTTAAATTTGGATATAAGTAAAAGTGGGATGTAGTGGGCATATCTCGCTATCTCTCTCAGACAGCTGCATTTAAGTAGCGGTGACGTCACAGTTTCTACCGTGCGTTCTTTTCTGTCATTTGACAATTATCCTTACTATCAGATTTAAAAAGCTGGTATCAATATACAAGTTAGGCTGAATGCAAAACTTCTTGCTTGTAATCTTATATATTTCTTTATAAACCATATAAAACCATTGCCTGTCGAGTGGGGTGCATCCCATCCACCGCGGTCGTCCCGCCCCGTTAACGGGACAGTTGGGAAAAATTGTTTCATCGACCCCGGTAGTGCGTACCCCGTTGTTTAACGGGGTAGATGGGACAGATCAAGTATCATCTACCCCGGTGTCTTTTTTTACGGGGCGGATAGAACAGATTAAGTAACCACTGACGGGGCACATGCCCCGGCAGTGGTTAAAGTGGGAGAATAGAGTACCTACTTATTTTATATACAAAAAACATAACTAAAAATAAAAAGTGTTTGTACACCACACAGACACAACTCGCAACTTTGATCGCTTAACACCGACTGACGTCACTGGACGATCCATTTGACTTGCTTCCTATTGGTTGAACAAAATAGCTAAGGATAGTACTTTGTTTTCTGTTCGTTCGTTCGTTACTGTTTCAAACAGTGTTTGAGTAATATGAGCGCCTATTGGTTTTTGATATTTTAGCATTGATGTATAATGTATTTTAGCCATAAAGACGTTGATAGGTGATCATTGACGAAGATCGTCAAACAAGTCAAAGGGGGTATATTGTTTGCTAATTAAACTATATTGTTTTTTATTATTACGCTAGCTTTGCTCACGTGGATTTTGGTCTAATAAGAAATTTTTTTTAGTTGCATACTTTTATATTTATAATTCGTTATTTTTTGGACAATACAATAAAAATATTTTCTCCTCGCTTCAAATACTACCAATAATGAAAACTAATTGTTATATACAAACACTTTTATTGTTTTTTGTATATAAAATAAGTAGGTACTCTATTCTCTCACTTTAACCACTGCCGGGGCATATGCTAATCAATCTGTGCATCCACCCCGTTAAAAAAGACACCGGGGTAGATGATACTTGATCTGCCCCATCTACCCCGTTAAACAACGGGATCGGCACTACCGGGGTCGATGAAACAATTTTTCCCAACTGTCCCGTTAACGGGGCGGGACGACCGGAGTGGATGGGATGCACCCGTCAAGTGGACCTATAGGTGTAAAAATATATTAACTGTTATGAATATTCTCTGTATCTTAATTTCCTGAGCTAGACATCTTTTTTATCCACTCAGCATTTCTCCCTTTAGTCTTACATGCGTGCTTTATAAGTACCTTTAGCCTATTCTGCGCTCTGTTGCCCAGCCGTCATTTCATCTTGAACAAAGGCTTATACGCGCCTTCGCCCTACATCGTATCCTTGAATAACTATATTAACATCGCTACTTTTATTATAGCTGAATGAATCTCTATCTTTTAAACACAATTTTTAATACTGTTCGACTGAAATTTGAAAGTCGGTTGAACACACCAGTTTGTATCTGATGCTAACCAACAGCCTGTGTATATTTTTAGCACGGACACAGCACCAGCTCCACTGCATATCCTTAACGGGGTGTTATTCGTCGGTGGTGTCCAAAAAGAATACGTGGTCGGCGGCAGGGTCGGCCCGAAGACGCCTTTCAATGGCTGCATAGCTGATGCCACCATCAACGGCAGAGTGCTCAACCTATTGGAGCCGTATAGCAATAACAGTGTCACGTTTGGAAGGTGCGGCACCACAACCAGTACTGGAGGTGTTAGTCCAGGTGAGAGATCATATATAACTAACGTCGTTTGTGTTGATCGAACTATGCGCGATATCAGAATGCCTAGTGTGAGTTTGTCTAATGTTAACACGATCGACACGTTTATGACACTCGGGGCTCCGATAGGTCCGCTCCAAGCTCTTAACCAATCAGAGAGCCAAACGCGGTAAACATTTCGATCGCGTTAAAGTAAAAACAACTCGCACTAGGCACCCTGATAATTAGACTTGCAGCTATTAAACAGTGAAAACTGTATTAAATTCCGTTCTGAATTTTTTGCCTGATTCCCGTATAAATAGACAGATAATACTTATAACAGCTATTATTTTCAGTTTAAACAATAACAATTTTCAAAAATATCTCAGTTTGCAGCCTAATTTTAAAATATCTCAGGTTTTTAGATAGGAAGGCCAGTAATAATAAAAACAATGCAACATTTTTTCATTTAAGCATTTATATAATTAGGCCTTTAGATGATGAAATTGATGTAACTATTCTTATGTTTGAAAGTACGTTCTAGCTATAGTGGCATTGTTACTAGAACGTACTTTAATCGCATATTAGCAGCGATAGCCTAGTGGGAGACCGTTGGATAGTGGACTGCCACCCAGAGGTCTCGAGTTCAATCCCAAGGCTCATCTCAGAATCTCTGATTTTTGAAGTTATGTGCGTATTAAATTGCTAATTATCGCTCGCTTTAACGGTGAAAGATAACGTCGTGAGGAAACCTGCATGATTGAGAATTCTCCATATTCCAGTTTTTGAAAATATATAAAGTCTGCTAACTTGCATTGGGCAAGTGTGGTAGATTATAGCCTAAATAAATATAAGTTAATTAAAATGCTACGTAATCTATCGGCCGGACGATATTGTCTTCACTGGTTATTAAGAACTGCTGTGGCTCGCACGACCTGTAGTTAACTGCCCTTTGTATCTGACTAATATACTAACATGAGCATCGGATAGGTTACTAACCAGAGGTAGAACTTTATTTGTTAAACAGTCCTATAATAGCTGCGATTACTAAATAGGACATATTTACGTTTAAAAAATTTGGTTGTCTGTAAAGTCGGTTTACGGACGATAGTTTAACGTGACAACCTCTTATTAACAAAATTTCTTTCCCGTAACGTTAGAATGAGCGTAACGGGACAATGAGAGTAACGGGACAATGAGCGTAACGGGACAATGAGCGTAACGGAACAATGATCGTAACGGGACAATGAGTCATTCTTTTTCGTGCGTGCAGCCGGCGTTCATCGATTTATTAGACGTTGTCACGTCAAAAATTAGTTGTCTGTAAAGTCGGTTTACGGACGATAGTTTAACCTGACAACGTCATAACAAAATTTCTTTCCCGTAACGTTACAATGAGCGTAACGGGACAGTGAGCGTAACGGGACAATGAGCGTAACGGGACAATGAGTCATCCTTTTTCGTGCGTGCAGCTGGCATTCATCGATTTATTAGACGTTGTCACGTCAAAAATGTTGTATTTTTTTAACATGGTTCGAGAATTTTAAATTAAATATCCTTTTTCTTAGGTAGTTACTTTTAGTAATCCGTCCTATCTGGCTGGTTCCACACTTGTAAAAGACTTACTTTTATTAAAGTAATCAAGGGTAGCTTATTGAAAAAAAAACAGCTAAATAGGCTAAATTGTGCCACGGCCTTTCCACTGCTGACCAACTCCATCCTCGGAAGCTATCGAGAAGCACATATAATTGTAGCTAACTTTATATAGCATTTGTGGACTATTAAAAAGTCTTTTGATCGTCGATATGCACATTAATATCGATATTCATATTGCTACCTATACGATGATGGAAGAATGACCTGTATTTTTTTTAAATACTGGTCCCTAGCCGCTTTTGATAGACAATGATGGCCGGAAAGTGGAAACATTTGCTCTACATATTATAAATTTGTTTGTTAGTTTATTACGCCTTTACTATTTGAAAGATCATCATGAAAGGACAATGAACAATTTGGCCTATGAATCAACACACATTCCACCTGAACAATAATTTATATTTTATTTTATGACTTAATAATCAATCATTACAATCTCACGGACACTTTAGAATCTTGTTTTCGTTTTAAAAAGTATTTACGCGATTTCAAATACACCGGCATCCATTGTTTGAAATCTGAGACACGCAGTATTGGCATGCCTATAGTTTTAACTATATGTGTACGATTTTATCAGAGAAATTATTTCCTATTTAGCTTTTCTGTAATTTTTCTTACGTAGTTAATACGAATGCTATTCTATAAATACCATTATTGAAATTCGTTATAGATATGTGATGATCGGTACATAAGTGTTGCCGACGGTATCTCAATGGAGTGTATAAATGAGACTTATAGTGGACTCTAGCTTGGAATGTATAATGTTTTAGATAAAGATTTACAATACTTAAATTAAATATTAACGCGTAAAAGCAATAGTTAAAAATGACGCGCGACTGCGGCCGTGTGCGATCGTATCTGTGGCTGACTGCCGGTGCAGCGGGCGAGCGCCGATGGCTGGAGTGGGGCGGTGGGGCGATGACGTAGAAGTCCCGCTCTGATCAGCGGTTAGGCGCGACATGCATGTCGAGTACTCGACAATAAGTATTTCAGTTAAGTAATATGCAATATTCAGAAGTGTCCGTGACTTATATTCACTTTTAATTGAATGTGGTCATCCTTAACCTCATATCTATCATTGTTTTGTGGCTGTTGGTTCTTAGGCTAACAATGTATGGCAGCTGAACAATGTCCTATCGCATTGACGTTTTCAGAGGTACAAACTCACCAACAAGGATATGGGTTAAGGGTAGGTAAGGACTTTTCATCCAGAAACTAGTAAAATATACTTTTACTTCACTAATTTTTGATGCAATTAATGACGCAAGTATAGGTATAGAAAGGAATTAAACGCTTTTATTATTAGTTTTTTTTTGGGTATAAAATAATAATCAATACGGGAAAATAAACAAAATCTTCTCAAAGAAGTTTTATTTGTCATTGATATACCTAATACATTTTTATTTGCGAATCGGCGTTGTTTTATGTTGTTCTTATATAATAATCACAATAGCGTTCGGCCATTGAGAAGTCGAACCAATGAACTGTGGAAACACAAATAATTGTTAATCGTTGCAAATGGGTATTGTATTACAGTATTAAAATAAAGAAATACTCTATAATAGTAAAATAAATAATAAAGTAGGATACTTCGCATTGACTTCAGTTCAGTTCAGTTCAGTTATACTTTTGGAGTCAATGCGAAGTAGGTACTTTGCTACGACAAATTAGCTTAACTATCTTTTTAATATACACTCAGTGATACGGAAAGTGGGCCATCCATATTTTTTTAATTATAATCCGAAATGAAAACTAAGTATATGTTTATCATCTATTTTTTGGCAACGTTGTCCGAAGTTTCTGAAGCTTGAGCTAGTATTTTAGCATGCAGTTCTCGTTGCTTCATTCTTCTTCTATCTGTACGCTCATTTACGTCGACTTATTTTGCTGTTCAACGGTGCTGCCGTATCTATATCGCAGTGATAAACCGATTTCTCAAAATTGCGAAATCAATAAATGCGCACTGAAGTTTACCTTATGCCGCCGTTTTCTGGTCTTTTTGTGTAAGAATCAGTCTTGTTGTACCTTTTTAATGAGTATCTTTCAGTTGTACGAAGTGCATACATTCAAAGTTTTAGCGACCTTCCGCTGAGTAAGCCCTTGACTCCTGGAAAATACAGTTTTTAGCAGTCTGAGCAGGATTCATCGTCATTGTGTTCCACCTTGAAGAACTACAATAAGCTATTATATACATATATAGCTAATACATTTATTTAAAACAAAAAGAAATTATGCTTAATGCTCAATAATTTTTACATCAAATTTCGACTCGAACTCAAAGTTACGCAGTTAATGTCATAAAAGTTAAACTAACTAACTGTTTTTTGTTTTGTTTTGTTAGCTTGAGTTAAGACTAATGCTGCTTTTATTAAATTCTAATCGCAACACTTTGATTTGATTTAGCTAAAAGAGACTTTTTTATATTTGGGCCATATTCCGTGTCGCTAAGTATATATCAATTTTTAGAATATTTTAAAACAATATGCATTTACGTTGTCCACTACGTTTGACTACTGTTTAGCCTCCATGGTCACAGGGAGACTAGGATGGTATACATCTCAATCTTGAAGTGTGTTCTTATTTCAAAGCGCCCGAACATTGTTTGATTAATATTAATACGTTTAGCTCATATGGCGTAATTAGAAATTCTAGTGGTCAAAATCGACAATAATCATTAGTGATTATTTAGGATTACATATTAAGTATTCGATGGCGTAGTGGTTAGTGTAACCGACTGCCACGCCTGAGGTCGCGGGTTCGATTCCCGCACAAGTCAAACATTTGTGTGCATGAACATGGATGTTTGTCTTGGTCTGGGTGTTTCTATGTATAATATGTATGTATTTACAAAAAAAAAAGTAATATATGTATGTTTATCCATTGTCTAGTACCCATAGTACAAGCTCTGCTTAGTTTGGGCTAGATGGTGTTGTGTGAATGTGGTAGAATATTATTATTATTATTATTATTAATTTATCTATCTAGATAATTAAAAGCTAAATGGTTTCAATTTTATTGATTGATATCACAAGCTTGTTGATGGCTACTAAACAAAATGAAAAAGAAAATCGGTTGACGAATAGTAGGTATAGGGGATTGTATTTTAACTGTTTCGTACCTTTACATACCTATATACGTACCTATAGGTAGAGCTTTAAAATAACATCAAAATATTCTTAAGGTTGTAATAAGTTATTTATAAAGCGTAACCTTTGAAAATAATTAAGTGAGTACTTACTATCTAAATCCCCGTGAACGTCGTGACAGAGATCCCTCATCCAAGAACAAATTGATTCTGGATGGACACTGTCGTGACACACTACCTCTCCCCTGCAAATATTTAATAAAGACATGCATGCATGTACAATAACTGCACGGATGGCGTTTAAGTGGTGATTTCGATCCCCACACGGGATAAAAAATAGTGTGATCCACAAATAATCTGAGTCTGGACGTCCTTTGTGTCCATTGTTTGATTGTTTGTATATACCCCACGACACAGGAATTTTTCCTAGTGCGGAACTTACCTTTAAAACCCCAAATTGACCCATGTAAATAGGTACATATAGAAGATACAAAGAACATATACAGGGTGTGTCGTAAATAGTGGTCCAGAGTAAAGGAGTCGATACACTGTATTCTTATGTATCACATACCGAAATTTTAACCATTTTTTTTATGCCCCTAAAGTCATATGATTTGCTGAAGATGAGTATTGAAATTGGAAACAGAATAATTTCTTTAAGTACCTTTGACTTTAAAACATAAAAAAGGGTTTGGATATGATAGTATACATATTCAAGAGTAATAATAAAAAAACAGAATTAAAAAATATTGATATTTGTTGAAATGACAGCCAAATTCGTGAAGCAAGGTGCAGAAATTTAAAAAAAGAACTTTTATTTTTTGTTAGGAGACCCTTAACTGAAAATGCTTACAATTCGGTATGCGATACATAAGAATACAGTGTATCGACTCCTTTACTCTGGACCACTATTTACGACACACCCTGTATAATCACTAGGCAGACTTGCATGACACCCATATTTCGCAAACTATTTGTTGCTACTTCTCTTCTTCTTTGGCACCATCCTAAAGCCTCGCTAATAATAAAGGCCAGCGGCAAGATTCATAGCGTTAAACAAATTTGAAAACTATATAAATATACGAGTAACTTTCGCTTTTGTAATATTAGTACAATTAAACATGTAAATGTTGTTTATTATTACCTTACTAATTCATAACACGTGAGTAGTTCTTTCAGACAATCGGTTATGTTAAACTCTCCTCGTAATGTGTAATCGAATGTCATCGGTTCATAATAATCGTTTGGGTACTCTATGAGCTGGCCATTGGTAATTTCTTGAACTGAAATTTAATACATTATGTGAATTAAGACAGAAATTGTGATATAGGTACTAGATTTTGCCCTCGGCTTTGCTCGCGGTAATCTAGATTTTATCAATACATTTCCATCCCTCGGAAACAGTCCTTTTTCTTGATGAAAGATACCTTATTTTCTACTCTCTACCACTGACAAGGTGTATACGAAAAATCATGATGATCGGTCGAGTATTTAGGGCGTGAAAGCGTAACAAACAAACAAGCAAACTCACATTAGCAAAATTAAAATTGGATGGAGGATTAGCAAATTTAAAATTGGAGATTTCTAAGACGAGATATATATCATCACTGAACCAGCTTAGAATAATCACTGAGTTACTAGCGCAAATTAATAATTCAGCCTATTCTTTTTCCAGCCTGGCTATTTGGCACCAGCCTCCTTAAGTCAATGTCAGAAATTATTTATTTTGTCAGGCTGCAAAGTTACACTTAATTAACGTCAAAATATATAGCTTAGTAAGTAAACTAACATTAAGTTTAGATGCTAAGTCCAAGCAAAGGGTTGGTTGGTTGGTATGAGAACAATCCTGCAAGAACACGCCAAACAAATATAATTTTAGTATTTTACAACGCATATCAACAAGATCTTGATGCCATATATTACGGGTACTAGTTAACTGCACAGCAAAAAAATACTAATTGCACAGCAAAATATGCTTATCAAAAATACTAATTGCACACCAAAATATATTTAAAGAGATCAAACTAAGTCGACGGAGACCCGCTTCGCAGGGCTTCTATTTTTGGTTGAGTTTAAGAAGGAACCTAACATAACCTAACCCTTCCGAGACAGAATGCATGGCGTATAGGGGCTAGTTATGATAAATTTTAGTAAGCATATTTTGCTGCGCAATTAGTATTTTTGGTGGTCATTATATTTAATCCCATATATTACTGATTATATAAATCTAAATAAGAACTAAGAAAGCATTAGCCCTAAAACACAACACGGTTATTTATAATGTCAGTATGGGTACATAAACTAAGGGCGGGTTTAAGCGTCGATACTGCTAACTGCCCTTAATCCTAACTAATACTCGTATCTATTATAAATGCGTAAAATGACTCGGCCGATTATCAATGAAATTTCGCAAATTATCAGGCATATAAAAAGAAACATAGTGAACTTTTCAACCAGAAAAAGTACTGCTAGATTTATTGCCAAGATCTAGATTTACGCAAGCAATGTCGCGGGAATAATCTAATAAAATATATTAAGTAATCATCAACGTTTTGAGCTGCAATAAACATACGTAATGCAATAAAGAAAATATATAGATACATACCATTAAAGAAATATATGGTTCCGAATATAAAAATGATTGATACAATCTTCATTATTGTTTAAGGATTATGTGCCCGTGCACATATGAGGTGGCACTTTAAAGGTAATATACGAGAAATGTGTCTACCATTAGTTAACAATTGATTGTTTTTAACGCCCATTAATAAAACACAATGAACTAATCATCCCTAAATTGAAAAACATTAAATCAAAAATCGTTCACCAAGTTAATGAAAATTAATTGAATACTATAATAGACGTACAGCAATTCGAATCCTCTAATCGCAAAAATACCGATGTGCAGAATTTTATTAGAATTTATGGCCAACACTATACATAAGCAAGTGCGCTGCATCTTTTACTAGGTATCGCGTGGGGTCTAACTGTATTCAAATGAATACGCATCACTGTTTCAGATAGTGTCAGCCGAATGCAATCATTCAATTCGCTATCGTACCCCTACATATTATGTATTAATGCGTCAATTTTCACAGTTCTATTAACTCTTACATATATTGCTAATTAATTTGCACAGTCAGCGACATAAGTATCTAAACATTGAAATTGTAACATTAGTTTAACGAGATAATATAAGATTTATAGAACGATGGTTTCTTAGAAGAATTCAAAATCTTACAAATGGTGAGCGACTTATATCGCTGACTATGCCTGTGTAGTCAATAGTAGGTATCAATTTATTGTATCATTTGTTGTTATGTCCAGTGCCGGCTTAAACTAGCGCAGATCTGTAGTCTGTTCACACGCGAAATTCTTTTTCAACGGACTTCCAAAAAGGTGGAGATTATCAAATCGACCCTTATGTTGTTTTTTGTACTAGGTATACGATGCAATTACTACATCTCTCCATTTTTATTATTTTTCTGGTAGGCAGAGTGTTCTGTTGTGTGTTGTTGAGTGTTCTACACCAATATATCACAAGCCCTCTTCTTAGACCCCAGTTAGTAGGGTGCAAGCTTACTGACATTTACCGAAAGCGGTTCCAGGCAAGTTGCCAATATTGTTACACCCAGTGCCATCTTTCGGCATTGTGTGGAAATCTTGGCAGTTCCGTCTTATAATTTATTACAGCGCCATCTATTGATATCTTACGGAACTTCGTACGAGAAGAGTAAAGAGAACTCTGGCACATTCTCGAATATTCCTACTGTTTACATACCGGGTATGAAGTTTCTAGAAAACTCCGGAAACGCTTTAACCGCGTATTAATAGAGCGCACGCGCACCGCCAAGCCGGTTTACAATCGTAAGCGGTCAAGTATTCATCGAAGCGAACGGAAGCGAAAATACTGCGGAGTTTGAAGCAGTTACAGTGGAAAAGTGTAGTATAGTGTTTGTTGTGTTTTAAATTTAATTGTGTGCTAGAATAAAACGTGTTTTAGTCGGTAATATTGTTTACATTCTTATCCGTCGAACCCAGCACGTAACAATATTAAGAATTGCCCGACAGAAAGCACAAGAACAGTGCACGAACTGGAAACCAGAGATCTCTTCATTTATCACAACAGAGGCAATGTCTCTGTACACAACTCGTATTATATATAGATCGGCACTACAGCCTCTATGGCGCAGCAGCAGTAAATCCGACGCAACTCCTGTGCATGAGGTCTTGGGGTCGAATCCCGGATCACGCCAACAAAAAGTTATCGAGTCTTTTTGCCAAGAAATTTTGATAACAGCACGAGGTTAGGAAATCAGCGGTATCCCTGATCCTGTGTCTGGCTTCCACGGTATGTCAAATTGCCGTCCCATTGTATCATGAGAATTAGGAAACAGAAAGTGCACTTGTGTTTGCACAAGCTTCTGCACTATATTATCTCACGTTGTTTGTCACAGATCAGGCGCAGTGGGCAGCCACACCACCGACAGATGTGTTGCCTACTCCAGGACTACCAGTACCTGCCACCGAGATCTCGCCTGCCAGAGGTAACTTATAAACTTATCACTACAAGACGTATCAACTGGTTTATATGGTCGCCTCGCCACAGCGACTGCGCTTAGTGATGTAAGTTCGATCCCCACACGAAGCATCCATGCGATCCATAAATACTTATTCCGAGTCTGATAGTTCTTTTCTTCCATTGATTAAATGTTTGTTAAGTTGTGCACCAGATTTAAGCATAGATCGCGACATGCCTTTTTTAAAGAAATAAAAACAAAAGTAATATTATAACATTTACATGATCGCGTATTTTAACTCTAAGATCTATCTAACGACTTTGTCTTATTTAATTTGGAATCTGCTTACTGTTGTGTGTTCAGCAATATAATTTCAATGGCTCTTACATAAGGCTCGGGTTCAACTCCCAGGTCGGGCAAAGTGTCATTGAGTTACCTGCAGAAAAATTGTCAGTTGGCATGTCTGGATAGGTCCTCGGTAGATGGTAATAGACTTATCCACCTCATATCACGCGGCACCTAAAGGCAAAGCTGGTGAAATTTGGACGTAGTACTTCTGCTTACCACTTCAGTAATAAGATATACTTAAGCAGTATAATATTCACAATACAACGTAGATATTACTCACAATTGTAGAATATTGATATAATTTTAGTTCTAATAATAATATCAGCCCTTTATATAAGATGTCCCACTGCTAAACACCGGTCTCTTCGCGGGAAGGATTAGACCATAATTACTACGCTGCCACTATACTGGACTAGTGCGGGTTGGCGAACCTCGCATATCTTATTGAATATAGAGAACTCTCAGACACGCTGATTTCCTCACAATGTTGATCTTTGCCGTTTGAAGCAAGCGATACGCGACATAGCACGTTATTCTTATTTATAAACTTTAGATCTTAAAGTACAAAATACGGGATCACACAAATGTTATAATATTATTATTTTTTTTAAATACCCTACTATTCACCCCGCACTAAGCGTAAAACCTGTGTCGCGGGGAGTAAACAAATAAACAAATATTCTATCATCGAACACAAAGAACGAGCATGGGCTCATGGGCTCGGAAAAACAATTTGAGAACCGCGCAATTTTTTGTGATGGCTGCCTGAAGGAACCGATCGCAGCGCAACCTACCGATCCAATCTGTTCAATCGTGAATATAAACTATCCAGTAACCTGCTCAAGCACTCACAAAATTTGTTTAAAATCGATTACTCGATTTAGGATAAATTAAATGTCATACACACGTATAGAATAATTATATATATACATATTCATATATATATATATATATATATATAAAGATATAAAATGTATCATTATGAAATATTTATTGTTACAATTTATGTGATACGGTTTTAGGAGTACCAGTTGACAGATCTAACGAATTCCTCCCGGGGCCTGAACCCGAGGACACGACGGCGGCGGTGGTCACGACCACGCAGCGGGCGACCACACCTTGGCCGACCACAACAATCCGTCCTTCAACCACCACTCGTCGACCACCGCCGAAGCCAGAGATGGGCTGCGCACTAGCTAATGATCCATACTACACTATTGGTGACCCTGAAATTGGATACAGATTCGGTAAGTACAAATTTTAATATTGTACTATAGAACACAGTTGACTGCCGCATTGGTTCCGTGGCATACGACTGAGTTGGATCGCTGCATGGTGGGATTTTCGAATCAAGGAATTTAGTTTCCAGGGC
Organism: Catocala sponsa; assembly: GCA_963564715.1. Lineage (NCBI taxonomy): Eukaryota > Metazoa > Arthropoda > Insecta > Lepidoptera > Erebidae > Catocala > Catocala sponsa. The sequence continues at coordinate 7,425,852 of OY751326.1, forward strand.
TAAAGCAGCAAGATATCTCGCCATTTGCCCGAAAGCAAACAATACCTACACTTAATCCTAGTCTAGCCTAATCACTTAAACCTAAAATTTGTATGGAGGAAAATAGTCGTAATACCTTTGCATAGGTACCATTCCGTGATACATGGTGTAAGTCTATATATGTATGTTCAATATAACCATGTAAGATACAAGTCCATCGACAGCCTACGATTAAAGTCGATAGGTAAAATAAAATTTAATACCTAGTAATAGGTACCGTATTACTTCTCATATATGCACCGACTTCGCCAGCGACAGTTAAATGTAAAAATGAAGTGTTAAACGTTAATTAAACTCCATTATTCTGTAAACGTCAGATCCCCTATACTAAATATGACATTTGAGCATTGAAAAATACCAATCTAATACCTAAATTCATATATTTAGTACATCGATAAACAGCGAAAAACGTTATTAGAGAGAAGTGGCCAGAAATTGTGACGTCAGAAGTTTTGGATCTGATTTGTTTCACATAGTTTGAGACAATATAACTTATTTCTCTCTTTGTAAATATTTAGTACTTTATTGATACATCAACATATAACATTTTTCAAACCTAAATGTCATATATACTGGGTGTAAGGGACGGTGTACCGAAAACTGAAATAGTAGATTCAGACCATTATTCTGAGTTAAAAATCGTTGGTATTTTTTTTCAACAATCACAATTGCTTTTCTGCAATTTTTCATTTTTCTGACTGTGAATCATAAGTAATCATAACATAATAAAATGCCACATTTTTCTACAATAAAGCAATGTAATTAAATGGTCGTGATTTAAATAGATCAGCTGTTTTTATGCGCGCGGAACGGAGAGTTCATTCGTCGAGTGTGATGTATTGGTAGCAATCAAATGCGTACCGCGTAATAATGTTAATCTACATAACATTTTAATCTTGCATTTTTTTATTAATTGAAGTTCGGGTCGTGATAAGTACTTATAGAAAGACGTCTTGCTAAAGTTTTCGGTACGCCGTCCCTTACACCCAGTATATATATATATTTTTTTTTTAATTTTGCTCGTCAAACTGACCACACTCCACCTGATAGTAAGCAGTCGTGTGGTCTAAGAGTAGAGACCTCAACATCGCCTCGGCTACTGTGGGGGCGATATGGAGGCCACTGCTCTTAGACCACACGACTGCTTACCATCAGGTGGAGTGTGGTCATTTTGACGAGCAAAATATAAAAAAAAAAAAATACCAATACACACGTAACAGAAATTTCGCTAATCATTTTAAGATTATAAGAAACTAGATGTTCCCACGGTTTCACCCGCGTTTATCGTTACTGCAACGCCCCCCTGGGGCGTAGCGTGATGTTATATAGCCTATAGCATTCCTAGATAAATAGGCTATCCAACACTAAAATAATTTTCAAATCGAACCGGTAGTTCCTGAGATTAGCGCGTTCAAACCAACAAATAAACAAACAAACTCTTCAGCTTTATAATATTAGTATAGATAGCTGACCCGCGCAACTTCGTCTGTCACATAAGAGAGAGAGAGTGGGTCGTAGGCACCTATAATACAATTTTAAAGGAGCTGAAACTTTCTTTGTTAAATCCACAAACCACATAAGAACCATTGAACAACATTTTATAAATATACCTACAGTGCTAATTAAAAATCACGCAGAATAAACCAGGAGAAACATCGTTTGTATGTCTGTAATGGGTAATTATTTTGCTGCGATGTTATTTTAAAATTGCGATATCTTCTAAGATAGAAGATATTCATTGAAATCGAATGATGTAAAGAGCAATTTTGTTTTAAATTAAATAATTGTGATGAATAACGTATTTATTTGGATAAGGATTAATATCATGTTTATAAAAATACCTTCGCAAATAATGCATTATTTTAGAACAAATTTGGTTAGCATAAAAAAGGTTATAGTGAGTCAACCTTAAAAGATAGACATATGCTGTCGCGGACTTTTTTTTTAACTTTTTAATAGTAACAATTCCCTCATACATGATTTTTGCGAAACTTTAACTGTTAACGCAGCGCACGCAGCGAAAGCTCTCAAAAGGAAAAAATACCCTCCGATTTTGAAACATTCTTCATTGGTGCTCCGCTCCTATTGATGTTAGCATGATGATATATAGCCTATAGCCTTCCTCGATAAATGGGCTATCTAACACTGAAAGAATTTTTCAAATCGGACCAGTAGTTCCTGAGATTAGCGCGTTCAAGTAAACAAACAAACAAACAAACTCTTCAGCTTTATAATATTAGTATAGATTTCACCAGTAGTAAGAAGTTATCAAATTAGGTATTTTAAAACCTCGAATATCTTATTTATTTATTTACTAGCTTTAGCGCGCGGCTCCGCCTGCGTGGTACCTACATCAATAAAAAGTAGCCTATAGTATGTCCTTTCCCAAGTTTTAAACTAAATATATCTGTACCAAATTTCATCTAAATCGGTTGAATGGTTTAACCGTGAAAAGATAACAGACAGACAGACAGACAGATAGACAGATAGACAGACAGAGTTACTTTCGAATTTATAATATTAGTAAGGATTTAAGGATTTCCAACAAAGGAATATACAATAACATACATATTTGATACAGGTGCTGTTACGTTTACGTTATTCTATGCCATACGAAGTCTCAGTTTTGAATATAGAAGGAATAATCCATTTTTTTAAATGAGTATAGTAATAAATAAGGGTTACGATAAAATAATGTAACTTACAGGTACTCGCAACGACAGCCGTATAGAATATTCGAAGCTGCCAGGACGCCATCTACAGGGTTTTGATCTGACCATTTCTTTCCGCACCTTCGATCGGCACGGCGGGCTGATTTTCTACGCCGCTGCAGATAAAGATCCCACGCAATTCCTTGCCTTCTTCATGAAGGATGCTAAGGTAATGCATTAGAATGTCATACAATAATAGGGTTGTTGACATATCTTTTGTCAAATATTTACATTACCCAAACTCTAAAATACAATTTATTTTTTTAATGTACTCCATAATAAATAAGATAGAAGCGTTTTCTATCTGGTAGTTAAGGTAATATTTGTTTGTTACATAAAAAGGATGCACGATACAAATTGTGACGTAAACGCTACCAACCCACATCTGTGCGATGGAGATAGAGAGACATCACCAGTACGACACCACTTATTTTTATATTCAAATTGAAAATATTATTTATTTTCCTATTTAGCAACCAATGCTGATACTGTTCGCACAACATTTATTTTGACTGGTTTTTGCTCTTGTGCGTAAAATACAAAATCATACATATAGAGAACTACACTATTAAACAGCAACAAACAGCGACTACACTATTAAACTTCGCAGAGTACCTAATCGGTATCAGTATCTATTGTAATATTAGCGTTTATTTCAATCTACACAAACTTTTACATTCATGATATTAGTAGACATGCTGTTTGAAAATGGAAGCATTGACTATAAGTGAAATAACCATCCACAGCTACACTTCCTGTTTAACTGCGGAGCGGAAACAGGACAGATTTCATCATCCCAGATGTACAACGACACCAATTGGCACGTAGTGACGCTGACGCGTAGCGGCTTCCACGGCAAACTCGCCGTCGACTCGGAGATGGTCGGCGAGACCTCCGTCGCTTGCAACAATGCCGTTTTCCTCGCAGCTCCGTATTACTATGGTGGTCTGAGGGACCTCAGTGAACTCATTTCTAAAAATCTTGGCGTGAGTATCAGTTTATTGAGTCTCCCACCTGATATAATCACCAAGCGAACTGCCTCATGCTTCTGCCGTGAACAACTGCTGTGCATAGGACTTCTGGGATTAGACTCCCAGATTGGGCAGAGTAATTAACTATAGATGGCAAAATATGAATGCAGTACACCTCTGGCTCCCTTTAGGGATTGGCTAGGTATCCATCTACTTTACTTATATAATTATGGCGTAATAAAAATGTAAGGCAAATCTTAGAGTCCATAGAAAGACAAAATATAATTAACTTTGTTTCAAAGTTTGTTGTGACAGTAGTCTGCTTTATTCTGCACAGCACAAATAAGTGTAAGAAAGCAGTTTTTTATAAAAATAAATTATTTAAGGCAAGAACAAAATAATTATAGAATTATATTATTATTCTGTTTTTGAATTATGTTTATCCAATCGTATAAGAAATCATTTTGCATGAACTGACCGTGGATCATAAAATAACTATGTCGTTCTCAATTCATGCAGGGCTTCTACCAACCGTTCATGGGTTGCCTGAAGGGTCTTATGATGAACGGCAAACACGTGACTGACATCTCGTACCGCGTCAATTCACTGCGGTGCTCTGACAACGTCGAAGAAGGTGTCTATTTTGGAGCTTCTAACAACCAGCATACTAATTACTTGAAGGTAAGGATAAAACGTATACGAGAATTGTGTTGCGAGTATTCAAATAGCCACGCAAAGCTCAAATCACTAATTAAATAATGTTTCAGCTTTTAGAAAACTTCAAAGTAGGCGACGAGGTATCGATATCTATGGAGATAAGACCCCGCAACAGTACAGGGCTCCTATTAAGCGTCCAAGGCAGGAAAGATTACCTGGTTCTTGAGCTTCAGGAGAATGAAGTCGTTGCTAGCGTCGACAATGGCAACGGACCGTTCAGAGCAAGCTACTCGCTTCCCAACAAGTTTGCACTATGCGATGGCAACTGGCATAAAATTCATGGTAAGCTTACTGGTGATGAGTTATTTGGACTAGTAGGTGGTCTGAAGTCACGTTGGAATTCATCGTTTTTATGACAACTTTGAAGCTAATGATGATTGATTAAATATCATAATTATCAATTTTCAGTGGTGAAATCGCTGTATGTGGTGTCCGTCGGAGTAGATGGGCACTTCTCCAAGCCAGGTCTCGGCGCGTACTCATCAACGGACACAAGATCAGCGCTGTATATCGGCGGGCACGAACGGCCCTTACACAAGGTGAAGGGAGTGAAATCACGTCGCGGTTTCACTGGTTGCATCAAGAATATCGTTATTGGAGAGTCTCCAGTTAAAATACCACTTACTGCCGCTGGCAGAAACACACACATAGGAGTTTGTCCTCGCGACTAAACTATATATTATTGTATTGTATACTATATCAAAGATTGTAATATCTCCTTAAGATACTGATTATTACTGCTGGCAGGAGCACACACTACTTTTGACCACGTGATTCAAAAGCTGATTATATTTGTAAACCCTTAAAGTAATAGAGATTCTCATAAAATAAAAGAATGAATACCGAAGTATTAGTAAATCTGTCAATAATTATTATTACACACTAACACAAAACAACACGTACACATGTTTTGGTCTTAAACGCTACGCCAACTGTAATTCAGTCATTTATGTTGGATGAATGTTTATTTACTTAGCGTTATAATACTCAAGGCCATTTTCTAAGTGCCTTGCATATCGTATGCATTAAACTGTTTCTGCATTAACATAATAAATTGACTAGAATATGGATTGGTGTAGTGTATGTTTCTATTACCATAATTATTTATATTTACTATTATATATTTTCCAACATAAAAGTGTATTTTTATTGCCAAATTAGTACCAATGTTAATAAGCTGAGTGGATAAGCATAAGGTACTTTATGCTTGAATCCACTGACCTTCGCTAACACTCATCGGGTCAGCTTATTAACACTAGTACCATACAATGGACGGAGTTCTATAACCAACCAACAAAAATCTGACTCTTACACATACTTCTCTAGTAGATGTAAGGAGTCATAAACTCATAATACAGATAGAAAATAAAAGGTGTTTTTAGTATGTTAAATAGCTTACGAGTGATGAAGTCATCAGCTTCTTCCACTTTTATATGTATGTAGTATACGGCAAAATGACACCAGTAGAATTAACTTTTAAGACTTCGTGTTGGTAGAACCAAAAATTAATTAGAAACGACTCAATTCAACGCGCTAACACAGACGCGCACACACCGACGCAAGCGGACGGACGAGTGTAGTATATATCTGTTCATGTGACTGTTTTAACGCCGTGTATTGAGCCGAAAAACTGTCACTATTTAATTTGTGATGTGATTACCTCTACTGACTGTTCTTTGTTTCTGTTCAACTATTCTGAGAAGCGCAGTATCGTGTTGAAAACAATACTCGTATAAAGTATGCTATTAAAATAAACGAAATTTATTAATAAATACTTTTTGAATCTTAAATGTGAATGTACGTTTGTTTGTTACGCTTTCACACTTTAATTTCTCGTCCGATTATCATATAATCATTTATCGCATACACGGTGTCAGTGCTATACAAGGACATCAAATACCTTTTATCCAGAAAAACAATAGGTACAAGCGAAGCTGCGGATAAAATCTAATAAGTAAATAAAAAATGTAACTTGTCTTACCCGATTCAGTGCCTGCCCTGTCTGTCTCTTTAATGCGGTTCGCCAATCCTAATCCTAACTAATATAATAAAAGCGAAAATGAGTTTGTTTGTTTGTTACCTTTTCACGCCTAAACCACTGAACCGATCATTCTGAAATTTTGCATATACGTTGTCAGGTGTACAAAAACGGACATATGCTACCTTACATCCCGAAAAAATTACTGTTCCCGAGGAAAACAACAATAACGTTCTTATGATAATAGATGGCGCCATGTGTCTTTCGAATCATGATTGAATTATATTATTACAAGGAGAGTACAACCCGAATTGATTGTCAAATTCTAAATTAACGCGAGCGAAGCCGCGGGCAAAAGCTAGCAATTTATATTTTTATTAATTTATTCCATTCACATACTGACGATGTCTATAAGCATGAGGGTACTAATAAATCTCATATAGGTATTTACAAACGTCAAGCTGGATAGGTATTCAGACTAGTTTAGGTAACTAGTCACGCGTGCTCCATGGTTTAAACTTACTAGCGAGAAGGATGTGCTCTCTAAAGCAGGCCATATAGGCTGGGGTGTACCTGACAGGTTTGCCTGTACCTACAGTTCAACTGTACAGGTAAACTTGAGCTTTATAGAGACCATACACGTAGCGGTAAACCTGTACAAACTCTCAGTTGATACCATGGCCCTGACAGCGGCGCTTGATCTCGACACAGTTAGGTTTGTTGTTTGTTTTATTAAAGAAAAGGAAATTTAAACGAAGACACCGTGAACAGTGGTGTAAAGCATATGTACTATACAGCGCCGCGCGAGCGTCTTTCCTCTCTAGCAATCGGCGGACAACTGACACAGGCAAACCTGTCAGGTACGCCCTAGCGTGTATGGCTTGCTTAAAACATCTCGTATAAATAATTATATATATTCTATTCGAATGTGTTAAAAACAGTAATATAATAATATGTTACTGTTTTTAACACATGCGAATAGAATTGCAATGCAATTTTGAAACCCTTTAGGTATTTAAAGTAACTATTTACTATAATTCCTCGTGTAAGTAGAACCCTATCAATGTAATTAATAATAAAAAAGTATGTAATTAAATAAAAAAGAATGACTAAGAAAGTTTATAAGGCTAGTGTGAATGGAATAGTCGCAAGAAGAAAACCTAGGCGAACGTTTTTCGACCAGATCGGAGGCGTTCTGGACAAAGGCCAGGTTAAGAGCACCTTGAACCGACAGGCGTGTATGAGGAATGTGATGAAAGTGAATGAAGCCAGAGAAGTGTGTCAGGATCGTAGTATATGGAAATCCGTAGTCTCTGCCTACCTCTCTGGGAAACAGGCGTGAATCTATGTATGTATGTATGTATAAGTAATTAGGAATGTCGTCGCACTAGTAACATCTGCAGCCCGAAGAGACGGGCGGCAGGTCTCTCCCGAAATTCTTCTTATGCTGCATTCATTATCACAGTTACAACAACTAAGTCATTATAGGCCCTTGTCATACTGAGAAGAGGCCCGTGCGCAGCAGTCGGAGAGTTACGTATGTATATATTAATATATAGATTAATATTTTTTTAATTTTGGTATAGTTTGAAAATATGTATATTCCAAAATTCAAATTTATTAATCTTAAATGTAAAGAATTTGCAGTTGATTATCAATTACAATCGTTAATTTATACAGGTACCGCAAAAATGGATCGCTTCTGATTCGGATTGCAATCTGGAGAAGCGCATTTATATTGTGTTGAGAAACTAAACAATAGGTTTATTTACTTATATAAACATATCGTTTAGTTTCTACGATAAATTTTCCAGGTTCCATATGCAGTGGTCCGACCGCCGGCGAGAAAACGACTAACTATCGGCGATTTTCTCTCTCAAGAAACGCACAAATAATACACATTCCGTGTAAACGAAAGAGATTCATATATTAAAAGTTGCTCGCTGACTGTTCACACTGCCGGCGACGATTCGCTTTACTAGTTTTGTCGCTGAGCGACAAGAGCTTTCAAAAATAAACTCTTTCAGTGATACTCGTTCAGCGATGCTCGCTCGTCGCCGCGCGCAGGTTTGCACAGGACTGAGCGACCGCGGGCGAGTGGCGCGAGTAATCGCTCGTCGCACTTGCACACTCGCTTATAGCCCGGCGACAAAACTATCGAAACTACACACTCGCTTCCCGCTGATCGTCAACTCGTTTATAGTTTCTAGTTTTACTCGTTTCTCGTTCATCGTTGGCGGTCGGACCACTGCCATGTCTGCAGAGACTAGTAATTTTGCTCGAAGCACAGTAACATCATTTCACAAGAGTATTGGTGCTCTTGACAACGTCCATAAACTGACATTGCAAGCATGTATGCTACGACAACAATGTGTCATAACCCTGCTCGTATGCTTGTTAATGTTATGTTACTGTAAGATTGTGCTAAATCCTTATTAATTAAACTTCAGTGTGAATTCAAATCTGACCCAAACAAAGATTGATTTTGGCAATAATTTGTTGTGAAAATATATTTACCTATTTTGATCTTGGTAAATACTTTATTTATTAAGATCGGGCCTTGTGGCGCACCCTGGGGGAGGCTTATGTCCAGCAGTGGACTGCAATAGGCTGAAATGATGATGATGAAATACTTTATAAATTTAATAGACCACATTTGTATATAGCGAGTCATCCATAGCGTTACGGTTACAGGGTTATAAATAAAATGACCATAATATACATTCACACATTTAATACGCAAGAATAGATAATTGATTAATACATGGTCATTACTGCCCAAGTCGCTAATAGTGAATAAATAAGCTTTAAGTTAGTTTATATTTGGTAATTACTATGTATCCCGAACGCCACCAATTGTGTTTGCAATGAGAATGATAAGATAGGTACGCTTAAATTCCAAGAGTCTTAAAGTCTAAATGATTTCGCCTTAAAAGTACCTTAAACGCTCTTAGATGTCTACATCTTAAAATTAAATGTGTCTTAAATTCTATGATCTTAAATGCTAAGGTATACTTAATTAGCTAGACCATTCCATTATGCACATTAAGTTGTTAGACGTGACTTAACATAAGATTACCTACATTTATGTACGTATTCCTTAATTAATACATGTAGAGGCGTATATTTTCTTAATTTTAGAAGAAGAGCTTGTGTTTATTCCGGCACCTCAAGCGGAATAAACACAATGACAGCGGTGACGACCAAGCGGCGGACTACCGCAGCTTGGTCGAAGACCAATATGCTGCTAATGGAGCACTGCGCGCCGGCCCCCGCCGCAGCCGGAGCCGGACTGACGCAATGACCCATACTACACAGCTGATGACACTGAAATATAAAATATATTTGGTAAGTACAAACAGGCAATAGCAAACCAAATAAATACAATTAATTGTAATGACAGCTAGACTATTTGAAGATGGTTCACATTGAAATACCATTACAAAAAGAAAATGTTTTCAGAAATCTACTCCCAACAGGACTCAACAACAATTTGTGGATCACACAACATGTTGTGCCCTGTGGGGCGGCTAACGACTCTTGTGGCACTTGCAATGGCGAGGTAATAGCTCAAGCTATTTTTCTCAGTGTTACAATAAGACAACACGGCGTCAAAATATTTGTGACAGGATAACAATGTTGAAATATTCCAATCCCACTGGCTATAGAGATGGCAATTGTAGCAGTGTTTGTTTAGTTCTTCAACAGGACTGATAGTGAGAGAAAACGGAATGACACAGTATATGGTTAAACTTACAAGCATCAGCAGCGACAAGCACACGGATATTCGTAGCTGCCGATCCATCATCTTCAGGGCTTCAATCCGCTCATCTCTTGCCGCACCTTCAGCCGACATTGCGGTGTGATTTTCTTCACCGCAGACAAGGAGCCCACTCAAATTCTTGCCTTCTTCAGCAAGCTAAGGTGCGAAAAGAACACTATTTAGTCCTTCCAGGTTTAATAGTAAACTTAATACAACCTAAAAGCACGTCATCATTGAAATGAGGCGGTGGTGGTTATGGTGAGTGCTTTATGATGTTATTTAATTTACTACAAGCTTAACTTCGCCTTCGACAAAGCAATATACCAACAAAAGGAAAATAAGTGTAAATTGCGACTCCAACACAATGTCGAAGACTAGTTAGTATTGATTGTCAGATTCGTAGAAAGTGTGAACTTTAAAAGTTCATACTTATGATGCTATGGTCCCTAGGTTGGACACTATGCTCAGTACTTACTGTGATATTCGTAGCGTTTGTGAATTAGTCATAGCAGCGTAGTAAAACTCAAAGATGAGAATCAGCTTCCGATTAAATATTTTCTACGATGTCGTTCAGTCATAAAGTAATACGTATTTTCAATACTCCTGTAAGTTATTGTACGTTGTTTGACAAACTAAGTTACCTCGTAGCTTCTGTATTATTGCTTTCTATATAATCGCTTATATATTATATTAAGAGTAAATTTTACCATGAATAAATTTGAATACATTACCTTATCGTTCCTCAAGTATCACTAATAAAATAAAACTATAAAAGAGTTTTAGAGAATTAGTATTACCTATGCCAAGTGAGAGTTCCTATTGAGTTTTTCCTGAAACCTTTAAAGTCTGCACGTAGGCTTTCATGATGAACGGGCAGCATGTGACTGATATTTGGCAATGCGTTAATTTCGTGCGCTGCTTTGGCATCGCCAAGGAAACAGTTTATTTTGGGGTTTCCAACAACCAGTAAGTTATAGACTTTACAAATATGAATTTTGGTTTGAATTATGTACGGAAGAATGAATCTTTAGTCCAAGAATGTACAAGTTCTTAAGTAACAAGCACATGTAACTGCTGAAAAATGCAGCAAAAATGCAATGCCCATACATATTCATTATAGTTGTATCAACGTATATTTACGTTTATATTATTTCAAAGTTAATTGTAGTCGTAGTCAATGGTTTATTTGCATGTACAGTGAGACGGCGATGAATGATGGCGCTTATGGAAGTAAAAAGCTGGCAGATACGCTGCAGCAGAAGAACGACAGACCAATTGTAAAGTTGCTGATATCGCATAGGGATTATAGATAGTAAACAACCTTAGCTTTGGAGTAGATCAAAGCAAGCTGATAGCCTGAAATGCTAAAGGCTCTTACTAAACTTGGATATTAATTGTTTAAGCCGTCGTATACATAAGCGCATAGCCGTCTCATGAGGGTCTTACTAAAGCTCTATTTCTGCCTGTACGATTGGAACTTACAAAATTGCCAGCTCATGCCCTCTAGGGTAGGGCTTTTGCTAAAACAGTCTTCCATACAGATCTTGGAATGCAATTTAGATATTACAAGTGTCGTATATAAATATTTAAATGACTGCTTAGCCCATACCCGTTCCTAGCGTGCACTAACCTGCTACAGTGTCATAAGGTCTTCAAGCTGTATGAGGTTAATGAACACTTATGGGGTCTTATAGATCATCTGTTTGGGCCCATCACACAAATGTGTGGGGTTTTTATGAAACAGTTGATCATGCCCTCTAATGTTGCTCGTTTAGCACCACCCGGGAGTCACGTGTAGGTAGTGAAAGGTATTCACCTACGGACGAGAGCAACCCAACTCCCATCTAATGATATTGTTGCGTTAATGGAATGTGACGATTATTTCCAAAAAAGGTTTTTAAAAAAATTAATAATGCTGCACAACTAACTATTCCACGCGGACGGATAAAGTATTTTATCGCGGGTAAGACCCGTTAGCAAGAGCAAGTAAATTTCCGATAAATTCCGTAAGATCCTATAAGCCTTTCAACAAAACTTGATTTACCAACATTACTAGGACCAGACAAATATAACTGCTTACGCTTTAAACCGCGCCCTTTCAAAAAATTATTCCACCACATACACACTTCCATGGTCCAATTAACATAACACACATCCATCGGTTTCAATTGAACATCCACAACAGGACATTTTATGTCATCAAACAAATTTCTCAAAAACTTATAACAAAATCTATTTTCAATTACAAAAGGATCATCAAAACGAAACCGATCAGTTCGCATAACCCACAATCGTGCTCGCATATTAAAATGCAATTCAGACTCTTTAGTCAAAGTCAAAAATCATTTATTCATTTAGGTCACAAAGTAACACTTATGAACGTCAAAGTATATAGGTTAATGAGTTTAGTAAGTTACTGAAGCTACATTTAGGTTAGTTGCTAGGTTCAGGCAAAGGGTAGAGCCTATGAGAAGAAACCTGCAAGAAACTCACGGCCACTCTTTTAAATCGCCAGTTAAATATAATTTCAGTATTTTACAACTCAGATTAACAAGGTGTTACAGCCATTATGCTATATACTACTGACTTTGACTTGACTGAAAAGTTTTTGTTTTACAAAAACATCGAATTTTTCATTCTTTTTTCAAAAATTGACCATTTTTTTCAGCTTTTTCCGTTTATATCGTCATAAATTAATGCCTATAATCCACCGCCGTCGATTGGCAACCTTCTGGGCCACCCCCGATAGTGGGAAACTGAAATATTTTGAACTTTCCTTCTCATACCGAGGTGTACTGGTGGATTGACATCACAGTACATTTTATGTCAATATTGTTCGATTCTCGTCGGGTTTCTTCGCTAATAGTTGTATTTATGTTTGTTCTGTAAAACGCAATACAAATTTTAGTGTTACTATCATTTAAAAATATTATATTACGATACATAAAATTCGCAGTAGCAGACATGATTACATAAACACATATTTCCTATTATAATGGATGACAGTGTATTATTAGATACGAAGGAGGATAATAAACTGCTTGTTACTAGCTGGTAATGAAAATTTAACGACGATAGACTACTGCCATAACTAATAAGAATAACATAATTGCCTGAATGGAGTCTTGTCTTAACCAGCCAATGAATTCTTTAATGGTAATGGTTGACACCAATAGCGCAGTACTAGGTCAGCAGTGACATATGTATGCCACGAGAAATTGAGATAGGCATAACGCCAATTTAATCAGTTATTCAAGAGGCATTTGTCAAAATAAGATAAGTAGTTTAGGAGGTATGAAGGGACATAAATGAACCACATTATAAAATACGTTTTCGAGCTAAATATACACTGCATACATTATGTACTACTATTAAAATCCAGCAAAGATGATACTACAAATCAAGTAAAAGTGGAAAATGATGAAGTATCACCTTTACTAGAAGTTGAATAACATTCGCAATTGACACGCATAGCGCATAGCCGCATAGCCGCATAGCCGCACAGCAAAACTAACAAACATTCGGAATCAAATACCTAACATTCGCAATCAAATAACATTCGCAATCAAATAAGTAAGTTTTGAAAAAGTAAAGAGTACTTACTCGAAGGGGATACCAATGTTAAGTATTTGAAACCTGTTCTAGAATTTTCTTTTTCATAATAGGTGCATTTCATATGGCAACATCGAATTCAAAGATACTAAAACAGAGATAAAAAAGTAGTTGAACGTTTTAAAATGGATACTCCAATTTTTCCTTCATACTTTACACGGGCTTAGGACCGTCGGAAATACTTTATCTGAACATTACTTTTCCATAAATAGCTAACTTTCTTTATTATGTAATAAAAATAAACACAGGTGAACTAACTGTGAGTATTTCGGGCGTATTTCAAAAATTGGAGCTATTTACAAAATAATTAACTTACATACCTATGGACAGTTTATTAAAGGCCTCCACTATTGCACTACGTAGCTCCTCACGACTTTTACGTTCACGAAAATACACAAGTCTTTTTATTTCCGACATTGAGGCTTGTCTGGGCTTCTCGGCGGCCAAGCCACGGGACCACCGCGGCATATCGTGTACCTATGTGATAGGTATCACGTATCACCAAACTGATTGGTGAGATAGGCACGTACTGCACTTGCATAATGAGTGGGACAGCCGTTGTGCTAGTAATACATATCGTGTATTGATAACGGCACTTCCTCCAATAGCTCGGATATTAGTTCGTAACATTTCTAAATACGAGCTGCCCGTTAGATGACCTTCAATAAAAACAGGCCCTATTAAATGGTCGTTTATAATATCGCCCTAAACATTCACACTGAACCTCACTTGGAGGTGGTCTTCCTGTATTAAGTGAGGGTTTATAGCGTTGCGATTATAGCGTTTTACAGTCCCACTCGAGTAAACAATGACTCATCTGTCCACAGTATGTTCGCATTCGTATTATTTAACAACCACTGCACTGACATGGCGATCCTTGCTGGTGCATCGTTGTTGTTAATTACGTGAGCCCGACAAAAATGATAAGGGTGTAATCTATTAGTATTTAATGTTTTCCATACAAAGTATTGGCTAATATTAAATTCTCGAGCCGCCATTCTCGTGCTTCGCCGCGGATCCCGCTCTAATATCCTCTTCGATTTCCGGGGATCATTCAGGAGTCCTCGTTTTCGCGCATGAGTCGGCGTACGGAACTGTCCATGGTCGAGAAGGCGCTGAGTTGCAGCTAAGATGGTGGGAGTGGTCGGAACTTGAGGACTTTCAATCCCTCGTAGCCGCAGCACATTCAAATGCTTCAGCTGGGAGTACAACCGTCTGGCCTCTTCCAAATTGTAATTGGCAACAGCATACAGCTGAACCAAGTAGTCAAAGAGTTTTCGTACTGACGACTATGTAATTTTCGCGTGATAATAAACAATGCATTATGCAACCATTTCGCGCGTCGGTTGCCGCGGTACTGAAGGGCGGGCGGGGTGCGGGGTCGGGAGCGCTCGCCGTGCCTAGGCGCCTCGCGCCTGGGGTACCTACATTAGGGTAGTTAGTGAACGCGGATTGGCGGACGTCGCGGGCGCGGCGGTTTCTGTGTTGTTATTGGCAAATGTTTTACCGCTTAGTTAAACATGAATGATATCGATCGTAGTGACACGCGTAATCGTAGTACGTGAAATTGAGTGGCGTTACCACGAGTTCTCATTTATTTTTCGTAAACGACATTAAATTTAATGTTTATAAATAAATATATTTTTATTTTATTAAAATAATCACTTTTATCGATTCTATGATTGATATAGAGTATAGGATTTTCGGTTCCAAAACGACTACAAATTCACGGTGTATAAGGCGCAACAGATCCAAGAGTAAGATACACCGTCCGAGGAGAAGGGGATGCCAACCTGGGGTCAGCAGAATGCTGGCATACATGCCAACATTTACGACATTTAAAACGGCTGTTATTTTAAAGATCAGCCGAGGACAAATCCCGCTGGCATTTATTGTAAGAATTCATTTTATTAAGAAATCAGTTATTATGAAATAAGTTGTTATCTTGCTAAATGTACTGAAAACAGAACCCAGTAACCTTTAATAACATATTTACGAATCTATTGACACCGCATTCATTAAAATCGTATACATATAAACATAGATACACAGACTGCCAAAATCATTACCCTGCCTTTAAGCTTAACCGTTGGCCAGAGTTGGCCAGAAAGGGCTCGGAGCAGCTGTTTGTGGGCCCCAAGCCATTCGTGGGACTCTCTGAGAGCACCGTCAAGGCAGCTTTGAATGCACATGGCAATGACAAACACAGGTTGGAGTGGATGGCCCTTAGGGGTCTGGAACACTCCAAGAAGTTCATTGCAAACGGAGCCACAGGCTTCACCCGGAAGTTCTGTGGATATAGCAAGAGCCAAATGCGCCTGCTCACAGGAGCGTTCACTGGCCATTTTGGCACCAACGACTTCCTGTGCAGATTGCGATTGGCACACAATTTGATCTGCAGGGCCTGTGGTGAACAGGACGAGTCCATATCGCACCTATTGTGTGAATGCGACGAGTTGGCTGGACTGAGGACGGGTCTGATGGGGGTGGCATATCCAAGCCCTGAAGACTTCAGGCTTCTCCCTCTGAATTGTACACTGCGGCTTATGCAGTACATTCATAAGGAGATAGCTAAGGGTTAAATCTTGGGGCCGACACAAAAGATCCCACTGGGTCGAAGTGTCGCCGGTCTGCACTGACTGGCCCCCACACATAAGATAAGATAAGATAAGCTTAACCGTAGTCGGGTAAAATTTTGATTTGACGGTCTTATGGCGCAGTTTTTAAAGGTTAGAAGCACAGCAATAGGTTCATAAATAAATGAGTGCACTCCATATTGCTGGTCTTTCAACTGCTCGTGCCCTCTTTGCTGCTCGATTAGCACCACCCGGGGGTCACGTGTAGGCATCGACAGGTACATCCTACGGACGCGAGCAACATCGACCCCCATCCTACCTAACACTTACGCAACTTACGTCATTTCAACCGTCTCTAATACTCGATGATTACTATTAATATTAAAATAGATGTACAATTAATATTATATGTACATAGTTACAAATCTTAATTGAAAAGTAATCTATTTGATTAATATGAATCTTTATTTAGTCTATTTCAACTTTAAAATAAAAACAAGGATTAATTCCTGTGTCTCGGGGGACGTAACTAACATTTAAACAATGGTGACAGAAAACACCCAGACTTCGAACAATTATATTATTATGGGGATCACACATTTTTTGTTCCGTGTATGAATCGTACCTACAACATTCGGCGCATTGACAGCGTGTTAGTCCGCCGCTTAAACCACTACGCCATATGTTCAGGCGTTATTAAAAAAAATTAGCTTTTAAAAAAAATAAGCACTAAGCTCTAAATTTTATTTATATACATCATTTGGCCTTAATCGCGATGCATTTGCCGCGCTTTATTCAAATAACGCCATGCAATCGCGTGGCTTAAATCAAACTTATAGAAACAAGTCAAGCTAAGCTATGATAAGAGAGATTGAGCTCTTATGTTAATGTTTATAATAATAGCGACTATAAACGAATTTCGGTCCATATAGACGTTACGAAGGTTGTTTATCAAAAGAGTAGAGAACAAAAAATACTTAGCGCTAATTCGTAAATAATATTAACTGTTGTAACAGACACACACACTTCATAAATTCACTTTAAAACCGAAGGTGTACTTATAGCTACTTTTTCTATTCTAGCGTAATTAAATTAGCTCCTATAATACTACGCTAAATATTTCATCTTAAATATTAGTACGTATTAGCCTAAATCTTAAATAAAAAATTAAATTACCACCACGCATATAGAAGTTTCACTTTATAAGAATTTATTGATCACAACTAATTTATTTATGAAGAAACACTAAGTGATTTTTCGTATAGATACATAATTATTATTTATTATAACGATAATCACTAAAATATAAAACCGAAATTATTTATAGTTTTATTTAACCATTGTATGATAGCTATATGCAGGTATGGGATCATAAATATTATTAGTATCGCTCATCGAAAAAGAAATTTGCTAATGAAATAAAACTCTGCCTGTATGCGAACTAAACGGATACAGTGAAAAGAAATGATTTATTTACAACAGTTAGGATTTTTTCGTATAACAAAATTTCAATATTTAAATTTTTCGAATACGAGATATCTTCACTATCAATGTTAACTACAACAAACGTCTATAAACTACAAAATCGAAATTCTTTATGTTTTTTGTGTACCATGTTTTTGACTATATATATTCGTAGTACAGCGAAGCAGATAGATAGCTGCTAATGAATCAAAACTCTACCTGTATGCGAACTATAAGAATTTAGTGAAAACAAATAATAGATTTACGTGAACATTTTGTGTTTAACTAATATAAATTGTTTACTACAACGATCATCAGAATCTAAAATATTTGTGGACCTTTGTGATGTGAGACAAATAAATAAGACCGATATACCTAAAAAAAAATATCATTTCAGTGAGTCATTTACCGCGTAGAAGAACATCTTGTCATCCGGACATAGAGTATAGACATATTATAAGAAAGATTAAAAAGAATATCCGTTCACAAATTTAATTATTATCACTATTTATCACTATTTATTTGACGTTTTATCTGATTACGTTTAATTAAATTAGTGATGAAGAGCAATCACGTAATTGAAATACTGGGGAACCCTTAGTTCACGCAAAACAAGTGTTCAATTAAGTATATATTTATTTATAATTAGAAATATAAAAATAAAGACAAATAAAAAGAACTAAACAAAAGGTATGAAAATTAAAATAAAACGCATCAAATATTAATTATTATTACATATATTAAGAATTTGAATATGTGACGTACATTTGTTACTTACTAAGCCCGCAATGGATTTTAATGAATAAAATAATAACGTTCGAATTGCTTTCGTCAAGAATGTAAATGGCACAACGATATAACAACAAATAGTAATATGTAACCTCCAAACTATATATAGAAAAGAAGTGACTCGAATTGGAAGATATCAGAATAGGACATAGAAGCCGCGAGAGCACCACATCGGACTGACTAGGCCTTAGACACGGCACTCTCGCTCGCGTCACTTGCCACCTACGTCCAAATAAGTAAAATTATGGAAGTAGTGATATGCACAATTGCAAACATTCGAATTATACATATAAAGTAAGTTTCGAATTGTGCACAACTGAATTCAAATATCATTCGAATGCTATATTAATGCGCATCACTCTTTGGAAGTAAGGAAGTAGACGATACTAAGAGATATTTTAAGACCAAGTCTAAAGACGGGTGGTCGCTACTCAGTTAGATCGACTACCTAAGAAAGTGTCTAAGATAGACTGGATGCGGAAGGCGGAAGACTATTATTGTATACAACAAATTACACTACATACATCAATATTTTATATACAAATTGAAAAGATAAATGACGTCGATAAAGACAGTTAGTTATTTGGTGCGTAAAATATCGTTGGTGCCTAATTAATTGCAGTTATCAAATTATTAGGTTAAAATGCAATATTACCATAACATTTATTATTTAATGTAGAAAATAATTAAGATTTAATTACATCAATCAAAAATAAAAATCTTATAGAAACTGAGCCTTAAATTTATCATTTTCATTCTATATATACCGCGTGATAATAATTTCGTATAATTAATTGTAACCGCGTAATCCACTACTCATGTAGAAATGGATAAGGTAAAGATAGTTACATGTCGGTGCCGGCCGAATATTTTAACGAACAACTACTAAGTTACTTTAATATTATATTTGCACTTAAATTATTATATAAATTATAAAATTTAATTCGAATATTTAGACAGACACTACACATATTATTTATTAGTGCGTCAATAATTAATCATTCAAAGTAGATATCGGGTTATGCACAATCATATTCGAATATGGTTAGAATACAACTGTGCACATCACTAATCTGCCACTATCACAACTAAACAAAGATCAAACATCAATATTTTCTATGTATTACATTTTAAATATTTTCTATGTATTACATTTTAAATAACAAACACTAGTTTCTTTACGAGAAACAGATTACGTGGTTTAAACAAATTACACGAAAGTTGGCATTCACCCTTTGGTTACTTATTTACATTCTTCACAAAATCGTTCCGATACCTATTAGGTTGATATACATTTACATATACCTACTTCAAAATTATATTTTAAAAAGATATAAATAATAAAATACGATCGAAGTGTTTCGTTTGTGTTTAGTCCGTACACATGAATACACAAATAAAAATATTTCCAAAGCGGATCCACCCTAACAAGACTTCCCTGTCGTAGCCGACTCCAAAAATTTTACTAAATATGTATTTATGATATACATAAGAAAAGTATTTTAAAATAAAAAGAGTATAATCGATTCGTATCCATCGATATAAAATTAAATCAATATTGCAAATTTTACATTATTATTAATAGCGCCAATACTAAAATTGTATCGTTTTAGGAAGCACGATTTCTTGTGCTTTTCTAATACATTGGAGAGATAACAAATTTGGCCGATAGGTGGAGCCAGCCGCCTCGCTTGAGCAACAAGCTACTGTTTGGAGTATAAATTGATGTTGTTTACGAAGAAAATACACTTTTCTTTCGTATATCATTAACTTCTTAACGTTCGTTTAACTTTACATTAATCACGTATAACCGATTTTATTGATAAAATACGAAAATGGCTTTAAAAGCTAGATATCGACAAATAAAAAACTAAAGATGAATTTAAATAATAGCTGATCATCAAAACTTGTCCTCATCCATACAAGTAATGAATGACAAATATTTTAGAATTTTAACTGAGTTTTGATTATACTTTATTTTGAAGATACTTGAAAAACAAATAAACTATAATATAGTTAGATGTTCAGAATTAAACAGTAATTAATGATTTAAGACGGACATTTGTTGAGAATTAATTATTTTTCACAGAAGTTTACTCGTGTCACGTAATTAAGAAAGAACGATCGGTAAGTTCATTTCGAAAACTAAAATTATTGGAAGAATTGGATTTTGTTGTAATACAAATTATTTGCCTAACGTGCCAGTAATTGAAAAATCATATCGTAACTCGTTATACCATTGCGGCTATAATATCAACAACTAGCAAAACCGTATTAATGTAACCGTTACAAGAGGAAATAAAAACATTTACAAATATTACACATTACACTCGTAACCTAAACAATACAATAATATTTGGTAACACAATATACATAAATTGTATATACATTTCACTCGAGAATGGTAACTAGATATCTATTAAGTATCAACAATAATAACATTTTAAAAATTATTACATCGAACCAAAAAATATAACATTCAGATGTATCAAAATACGTAAAAATCTATTATTTTATATAGAGTTTATATTTAAGACACTACCTAAATGCATTGTCGTTATCTTATAGAGGCAGACGCCGGCCAACCTTACTAAGATCAATAAATAAAATCATGTTAACTTGATTGAACAAAAACTACATAATTGCAATGATTTTTCGTCGCATTTACATTGATTTGACAAAAGGAAACTAAATATAATTTTATACATGTACGGTAATTCCGTTCCTTATAAAATCCCGTCAGTTATCACTACCTATTATCGTCGTATGCAGAAACCATTAGCCTTTAAGAAACCAAATCGCTACATAATGCTTTATAGAGGCACAAGTATTAGCATACTCACTCCTACACGTACGAAATGCAAAATATAAATGTAAGATGCACAAAAGGCGCTCAAGATAACACAGCGTTTACACTGCGTGTATCCAACGTCTACCTTTTCTCGTCAAGACTCTGCATTTAAACGGGAAGAACGAAGATTATATAGATTAGCAACAATTGTATTAGTGACGTACTACAATTGAAACAGTAAGAGTTCCTTTTCTAATCATATTTTTTATCAAATACATCTGTTATCAGCCCATTAGACGTTAATGTTCAAAAAAAATTGCATGTAGCACGTAGCGTAATAATTATGTTGTTTGTGTATTAAGGGGGAAGACTATGACCCAAGCCGGGCAATAAAATCACGCCCGACAAAGGGCCTAGTCATTGCCCTCCATACTCCCTTCCATCATTTCATGCGGCAATTCTTTTAGGAACAGCAAATGTATCCACATATTGTGTTGGCTGTAGAACGATATCAGTACACTGTCTCTTCTTCCTAAACGAAAAGCAGCTAGCAATAACATTACTGACACCGTGCGGAATAATCTGCCGCATATTCTTGACAATAGAACAAAAATATATTACGTTGAATTAAATAAATGTACTTTAACAATAAAACTATAACACAAACTATATATTCAAAATGTCACGTCGGCTCTATAACGATTGGCTGTGTTTGAATATACAAGTATTCACTGCGACTAATCTAGTTATTCTTAATAATTCCAGTCCACTGGCAGTGAATGCTTGAAGGGACGCTCAGTTTATTTATTTGGTTAACCTACAGCATATATATGATACAATTTAGTGAAAAATTTTGATGACAGTGTTCTAATATACATGCCACTTACGAACTAAAATTATGTTAAGAGTTTAACATTAAAGAAAAGAACCTTCACTAAAATTTGATTAGTAACGGAAGCATTTAAAAGATTTTCAACGCGACGAGACAGGGAATAATTCTTAACGTTATTACCAACCGATATAGGTAAACCCGTACCATTAAGATATTTATAGACGAACTTTTGTAGGGACCATGGATTCAATATTACTCATATAGACGCATAATAAGACTTATTTAAAAATATATATGCTATGTATAAAATCTTGTTGCTAAACTTTTGCTTAAACTATAGACCTCCGCAAAAGATAGAGTATGATGTAAATGGTATACGTGTCAAACACCAGTTGGGACTGGTTCACAGGAACGTCTCCGGCAATGTACATTCCCTGAATCCAGTTTACACCCTGGTGGAATCTATCTAATTGTTGTCGACACGGGTGGTTTGAATATCGAAACATTTACGTCACAGAATTCCTATGCGAGTTACAGTTGAACTATCCGAACGATTTGCTAGCTTTAGTACCTACACAGTCTAATCTATGACGTTCTTTTCTAAGTCAGGCTAATTCCCTCCTAAACGAAAGGCTAACCTAGCTTAAAAAAATTATTATGGAAAAATAAAGAACCACTAGCCCATCAAATGAGGAGGCCTACCTTAAATAATAGACGTAAATCACCAAGCCTGAATGTTCTAATGGAATCGGCATATCCAGAAGACCGTTCGTGAAGAGCAACCTTTTCTAATTCTTGCTTTGTATAAAAACACACACATACTGGTTAGTTAGTATTCGTTAAAGATTTACGGATACAACCAACCATTCACGCACACAACCACTCGCGCTTGCACCCAGTACAAACACACACATACACTTAAATACAGTCATATCTAATATGTAACATCTAGCGAGTAAACCTAAACGACGAGACATCGATATGATTCAGAGACAGACGCGCCCAATGCTCACCACGTTTGTTTAGGAATCAGTTAAATCAAGCACACCAATTATATCTATGAGGGGAAACACCAACTTAACTAGAACATCAAATGAAAGTGCAAAGGTCCTAACGGTCATAAGATTAGAACAAGTGCAAATTCACTAAATAGATTTCAGATCACGAAGATTCCGACTCATCAAGACGCGGCCTGCTACTTACGCCTAGCCTAACACTGTACCCTAACACACTCGTCTTAGCCTAAACATTGACTTACATAATATGAGCCGCACGTAAGAACGAACCTTAGAATTTACATTATCAACAAACTTACGACTATATTTACAATTCCCTAAAACGAATATTGCAGCTAGAGGTATTTAGTGTGTTGGCCAATAAGGCTTGCTGACGTTTAAGATGTTAATGATGACGTCAAACGTTTTGACGATACCCGCCTGAAACAAAGAGACGTCTCGTTCAATACGACGTATTATATATGTATCTACGTGCGATCGTAAAAAACCGACTCTGATAGTATTATTTGGTTTTAGCTCAGGAGAGTCCAAGGCTATATGCGAAAGACGCTGATAGGCTCCCTGTCAGTAGACAGGTCCCACGTAGTAACGTGGGACTCAAAAACTTAGGCGACGAAATATTGCTATCTTACGTGCCTGATAACCCGTTCACTAATATACTATAATGAATCTAAATAAGCTTGCGTGTGTTCCTTCGATAAATACGATTCACAGGCTGCTTATTGCAGCGCAGCCTGGTCAGTAGAGACCCAATAACATACCTATTTGTCCCTTGCGCTGGCAACACAACAATCCCTTTTCTTACGTTATAGAGTTTATCATCTGGCGACCATGCGTTTTTATGTTTACGTTAAAAACACAACAGCCTAAACTGTCACTTATGTAATGCAAAACCATAACAGAATAATAAATTCAGTAAACCTTCGAAGGGTCTCAGCCACCATGCATCTATGAAAACCTACCAAAGGGCCCGGGCTCTTTGTTTTCCTAACGTACCAGGGAAGTCCAGTGAAGAAAAACAAAAAGATATCTATAATATAAACTTACTTGCCCCGTTACTGATGTTGACTTTCCACTATCAGCATAATGGACTGATGCTGCTGCGAATCCGCATGGATGGTAGGCACGGATCGCAAACACTCGATCTGATGGGCCGCCCAATCCTTCTTCTGGCAGTATGTGGAACAGTACGGAGTACGTCGACAGAGGGAGCACTCAGCCGATGCTTCGCGATTGCAATTCGCACACTAGGACAGATATTTTATTTAGGAACGGGACAGGAAATAAACATTAAAATAGAATAAAAAGTAGTGCGTAGCCCAGTCAATTATTAGCGCAAGTTAATATTTGGCATAGATATATCTTAAACGAAAGTGTTTATTGTTTAATTTAGTGATGTTTAACAGTACAGTCTAAAGTAATTGGTGAACTTGAGTGAATATTATGGATGATAAAATCGAGAACTAAACCTTGGACAATAAACAACGCAGCCTATAATTTGCGTTCAAATCTAGACTAATACGTAATTAATAATGTGAACTTTTTGGTATAATTACCATTCAATCCTAGAATAATACTCAATTATTAATAGTTATTCAAATTTGAAAGTCATTATAGTATCGAGTACTTTAAAAATGTATTATAACGTATTACTTATAACCGAGTTTATCTAATGATTTTCTGAATCGCTCTGCAAATCAGCAACATTTAGTGAATTTATTTATTTATTATTTAACCAAATCAAATCAATTTTAAATAAGTTTTAATTATACGGCCTTTTCCTTCTCATAATGAGAAGTTGCCCTCTCCAAGATGTGGGACAGATATACACAAATTTAAGGCACATAATAAACTACGATGTTGTAATAAAGCAATTAATCAAGCAATTACACGAAGAACACAATCACATGGTCATCTATTGGCACGGTTCTTGTTATACACTACGTTTTTCATGACCCTATCAATTTATCAATTATCAAGAAAACTTCGAATTGAGACGTAATGGCTATTCTACCATATCAATTAATAACAACATTTACACAGATCGTCTTTATTGGCAAGTTTCTATGATTAATAGTAATAATGATTGCTGAATGCCGCTGTTTCTAATAAGTAGAATTCAGATAAGTAATTGCAAACGCCGCGGCCGCCTAGTAATGAAGATATCCGACTTGCGATCGAGAGTTCTTGGGTTTATTCCCTACCATTGAACTTAATCACGTAACCACAAATTTACAAAAGATTTTACTTGGAGAATTTATGTCCGATATACAGAAATAAATAGTTGATTATGTTTGTGAAACAATATCATGTTTTGTAAAGATTCTAATATTATAAAGTCTTTGTTAAGTATGAAGTTTCAAAAGGGACGCATTAACGTAGAGTATAATATTGGACTTCTGTACAACCACGCGAATTTTGTAATCATATAAGAGTTCTCCTCATTACAATAATTAAATTATAGAAAAGCAAAATATAGGCAGTATATTATTTTTATTCTAGTTTTATTAATTAATTAAACAGGAATACGTTTGTATGCACGAAACTTCGCCTGCATTCCCTCTCTCTATCGCAGTTCCCCCATAAATAGAATCTGCAATATATAATCTCAATAATATAACACTGCAATAAAATACCCAACGAAATCTATTCAAAATCGAGACATCTTATTTTAGGCAAGTAGCGTGCGTCTGGCTAGTGCAATTTCAACGTAACTTGTTTCACATTTTAATCTAAAATGTAAAATTGCCGCTACCAGTTATCATCCATAACCTATCTATGAACACGAATGTAACTCAAGTCTGTGTGTGACGATTTCTAACCTAATGCACAAATTTTGAACCAATTAGATGTTAAAGAGTTAGTTTGAATCTCAAGAGAACGCTATTATTGGCCTAAAACGGGTAACGGAGACTTTAGAACTAAGCTCTGTAGAGTTAGCATTTAGTCACTATTCCTATATATAAAAAGATAAAAGAGTTTTTTGGACAATGAAATTGTCAAGGTGTCTTTGAAAGATAAAGAGAGGAAATGGACTGAACGCCTACAAAAACTATTTTTGTACCATCGAACCCATTACTTATCTGCAACACCACTGCACCAGTATATTTGGAATCGACGTATACGTCCTACTTTCTAATGGTTATTCGAAACTTTCCGACTTTTAACACGTTTGTTCAGTACAGATTAAACGTTCTATCAGGTATTGATTCACGTACATTGCACTGGCCACCCATGACATGACATAATTTTATACAGTCAATTGAAATCACAACTGTACATATTCGTAATAAATATATTATACGGGAATTGAACCCATCTTCACACCTGCATCATTTATCGATAGCATAGTGATACTACATTTTCGGGAATTGAACCCATCTTCACACCTGCATCATTTATCGACAGCATAGTGATACTACATTTTCGGGAATTGAACCCATCTTCACACCTGCATCATTTATCGACAGCATAGTGATACTACATTTTCGGGAATTGAACCCATCTTCACACCTGCATCATTTATCGACAGCATAATGATACTACATTTTCGGGAATTGATCCCAGCTTTACACTTGCGTCATTTATCGACAGCATGGTGATACCAATTACTCGAGAATCAAACCCAAGATACAGACAAAATTTATCATCTATAAGGCGACCTACTTAAAAATAATTATTCAGTGCTTCACACATTTGACAGAATAAATACCTTAACCAGGTATTGAACCCGGCTGGTGTACATATACAACAAATGTGTCATCAGGAACGTGACATTATGTAAGTGGGAATTGAACCCAGCTCCTATTTCTGCCTCACTTTTGGCAGGTTAGTGATACTCATTATTCGGTAATTTAACCTACTTTTACACGTACATCTATATCGATAGCATAGTAATACCAAACATATGGGAATTTAACCCAACTTATAAATCTGCGTACTTATCAACAGAATAGTGTTTACCTTATATTCGGGAATTGAACCCATCTTTATATCTGCGTCATTATCGATAACATAGTGTTACTAAATATTCGGGAATTGAATCCAACTTTATATCTGCGTCCTTATCGATAACAAACTAAATATTCGGCAATTGAACCTACATTTAAATCTGCGTCCCTAACAACAGCATTGTGTTACTAAATATTCGGGAATTGAACCCAACTTTTAAATCTGCGTCCTTATCGATAACATAGTGTTACTAAATATTCGGGAATTAAACCCAAGTTTATATTTGCGTCCTTATCGAGAACATAGTGTTACTAAATATACGGGAATTAAACCCAACTTTTAAATTTGCGTCCTTAACAACAGCATAGTGTTACTAAATATTCGGGAATTGAACCCAAATTCAAATATGCGTCCTTATCGATAGTACATTGTTCCTAAATATTCGGGAATTGAACCCAACTTTAAAATCTGCGTCCTTATCGAGAACATAGTGTTACTAAATATACGGGAATTGAACCCAACTTTTAAATCTGCGTCCTTAACAACAGCATAGTGTTACTAAATATTCGGGAATTTAACCCAAATTCAAATATGCGTCCTTATCCATAGTACATTGTTTCTAAATATTCGGGAATTGAACCCAACTTTAAAATCTGCGTACTTATCAACAGCATAGTGTTGCTAAATATTCGGGAATTGAACCCAAATGTTTCATCTGCGTCCTTGTCGCCAGCATAGTGTTACAACTATTCGGGAATTGAACCCAACATTTACATTTATGTCCTTATCGACAGCAAAGTATTATGTAATACTCAGGAATTGAACCCAGGTTTTACACTTGCACCCTTATCGACAGCATAGTGTTACTAAATATTTGGGAATTGAACCCATCATTTTCGACAGCATAGTGATACTAATTATTCTGGTATCTAGCACAGCTGCGTCATCATCGATAGGAAAGTGTAACTAATTTTGGTTAATCGAAACCATAACTCCAACGATGGTCTTAACTTATTATCTAACTTAAAAATAATTAGTCTAAGCCACACGTTCCTTATAGCATAAACTGATAAACCGAGAATTGAATCCGGCTTACGACTAACTAGTTTGTTAACAAACCGTGACATTATTTATCGATGTAAATATGGATGTAACCCCTTTAACTAAGCTTTATATTTCTGTGGTGAGTATTCACGTCGGTAGTGTTAAGAGAGGCGATTGTACCTACCTATGACCTCACGATTGCAAATCTTATCTTAGCTATATAAACTACCAGCACTTGGTAAGTATGTTTTCGTATTCATTTAGTCTGTTACCTCATGATGTGTCAGGCATATTACAGATATGTAAATTTTACTATTATGTATATACTCGTATTGATAAATAAAAAGGACATTTAGAAAAATATTTTTGCTGAAATATTTAATTAATAGTAGAATGTTGAAATTCTCTCAAGTATTCTATATGCTGGATTCTAAGATCCCGTTCGCAAGATAATCATTAATTTAACTACTATACTATCAAGAAATACTGTATTATATTGCTTTTTTAATTTGTATCTATTTTGTTTTCTTTTGAGTGATACCAAACCCTGAACAACCGAAAATAAACTATAGGATTTAACTAATCCAACATACACCTCGTTTGAAAATCACAAACAAACATAGAAATCTAGTTAATAATGGTACATAGCGCGCGAAAATTAGGACATACAAACTGTAAGTGGGTACACAAACCAGTTTTAAAATGTCGCATTTAAAGCACCTCTGCCATATAAGACAACCATGTTAAAGTGTCGTGTACAGAAAACAAATTATAATTATAATTATTTTATAGCGTAACAGTATATTTAATATATATATATACTTCTTACACTACTAGCAATATAATAATATAATATAACAGTCCACCCTGCCAAAGTGCGGGATGGTAGCTTTCACATAACTCTCAGAACTGTAAATTGGTAAGTCTACAGTCTACGATATTGTAATGTACGTTATATAATTATGTACAACATGAGTATTGCTTTTTGTGATTATGTGCATCATAATCTAAATGTATATATGTATATATATACTACCGTCCAAAAGTTTGGAATCACTAGGGTAATTTTAATTAAAACGACTATAATATGTTTAAAGTATACTTTATCACACTTAAATCTTAATCAAACCTTAGATTAGCATTCAGTTAAATATAATCAGTACAAATAAGAACAAAAATATACAGTCTTCGTTAAATTTTGGGTTCGTCAAAATGGCCACCCTTATTCTTAATTACTTGTTCACAAATTTTACTCATTCTTTTGATTAATTTATTGAAGTATTCGGAGTCCAGTGACTTCCATTCGCTCTGTAAATATTCCCACAACTGTTCTGAGCTCGATGGACACCGGTTCTTCACTTTTCTATCCAGTTCATCCCATACTAATTCAATCGGAGACGAATCTGGCGATTGTGAGGGCCACTTCATAATTACCAAAACTTTTTCACTTCGTTTTTGCTCTAAGAACTCCTGGCATAATTTGGATGAATGCTTAGGGTCATTATCTTGTTGAAAAACAAAATTTCATCCGATCACATTAATTCCAGAGGGAATGGCATTTTCTTCAAGTATTTTCAGATAGCCTTCTTTATTCAGTTGCCCGGTGATTTTGATCAGATGGCCGGGTTTATTATTACCAAAGCATCCCCAAACCATCACACTACCACCGCCGTGCTTAACAGTCTGCACAGTACACGCTTCTAAAGCCCGCTCCTCTTTTGATCGGCGCACAAAAACTCGTCTATTAGATCCAAAAATTTGAAATTTGGACTCATCCGTCCAAAGGACTTTTTTCCAGTCTTCTACTGTCCAGTTTTTATGTGTTTTGGCCCACTCCAGTCTTTTTCTTTTATGAACACTAGTCAATCTGGGTTTTTTGGCTGCTACACATCCTCTTAGACCAGCAGCTAGCAAACGCCTTTTTACAGTTGTTATTGAAACTGGCTTTTCTCGGCTTTCATTTAAAGTAGCGGCAATTTGAGGTGCCGTTAAACGTCGATTTCGTTTCGATAACGTCACAACGTAGTTATCTTCCTGCTTTTTCATAGATTTGGGACGTCCAGATCTCTTCCGGTCTTGATTTCCTCCAGTAGCCTTTTTTCGTACAAGAGTATAATGTACACCTTTGTATAAAACACCGACCTTTTCTGCGATTTGGCGCATAGAATAGCCTTCTTCGCTCAAAGTACAGATAGCACTCCGCTGTTCAAGCGAAATCTGTTTCCTTTTTGCCATTTTATGAGCTTGCGAACTTTTGTAACTATCACATGAACGTCACAAATCACACTGAACTCTAAACTGATAATTTTTGCAATAATACACCCATATCCCAAAGATTAGACACTACTCATTACTACAACAATGCTTAAAAGCGCCAATTCTAAAAAATCTTCAAACGGCGGTGTCGCTACTTGAGTGGTCATAAAACACGTGTGTCGCTCTTTTTTAAAAACAATGGACAGTTGATAAGAAATTAGTGTTTTTGTTAAATGTTATTGTTAGTACGGTCGTAAAAATACTAATCACCAATAACAATACGTTTTTTGATGGATTTATTGCGGTATAGTTTTTCTGTCGACGAAAATTAGGGTGATTCCAAACTTTTGGACGGTAGATACTTTCTTATTTTATATTACTTGCATTACAATATATACGCCGATTTGATTATATTCTCAACGCCTTATATGTATTTAGTTTGAAACTGTGTACCGCTTCCACAGCCGACAAATGGGTTATGACAAAATTATCACACGCTTACTTTTTTATAGTAACCACAGAATAATATGTATAGTCAAGATTGCAATTGTTTATAGCAGCCACAGAATTATATGTATTGTCAAGATTGTAATTCTTTATAGTAGCCACGGCAAAATATGTATAGTAAAGATTGCAATTCTTTATAGAAACCACAGAATAATATGTAATTACTAGCTGATCCTAGCGGTATGAAATATACTTTACGACCTATTCTCATGGCTACCAAATATACATAAAAAAAATCATTAATATCGGTCGAGCCGTTTCGATCAAGTGCAACCCAAACACCGTGACACGAGATTTTTATATTCTCAGTGTAAGGTACGGCGTACCGAAGACGTCTTTTTATACGTACTTTCTTATCTCGACTCAAACTTGTATTAATAAAAAAACGCAATATTAATATTTTATATTGATTAACATTATGACGCGGTACGCAATGGATTGACTAATACAACGCACCACTCGCGCCGCCGCCGCCGGCGGGAATGACCTCTGCGTTCCGTGCGAATAAAACGAAAGAAGATCTTTTTAAATCACTACTATTTAATTACATCCCGGCTGCCATGAAGATCTATGGCAGTCGTTATTGGCTAGTCAGTACCCTCTAATATCCTGACACTGGTCTAGCTTTAGGGTATGGTTAGCCTTCGGGTTGCAGAGGTCAGATGGCAGTCGCTCCGAATAAAAACTAAAAAAAAAAAAATAATATCCAGTCAAATCCGGCTAGACTAGATAGCCGACCCCAAGTGACTTGGGAATAATAAAGGCTAGGGAGAAGACTATTTAATTACATTGCTGTATTTTAATAAAATGTGGTATTCTTTGATTTTAATTTAATAAAATATACGGGTTACGCATTATGTTACGATTCACAGTAACAAAAACAAAAAATTGCAGAAATAAAATTTGATTTTCCCGAAGAAAATGTCAATGAGTTTAACTAGGAATATCGATCTGCACCTAGTATTTCAGTTTTCGGTACACCGTCCCTTACACCCAATATAGAGTTGTATAGTTAAGATTGTAATATTTATAGTAGTCACGGTAATACGTATAGTTAAGATTGCAATTCAGTGCCCTCTAATATCCTAACACTGGTCTAGCCTTAAGGTATCGCTAGCCTTCGGGTTGCGGAGGTCAGATGGCAGTAGCTCCGTGTAAAAACTGATATCCAGTCAAACCCGGTTAGACTAGAAAGCCGACACCAAGTGACTTGGAGGCAATAAAGGCTAGGGAGAAGAAGAGTTCAGATTGCAATTGTTTATAGCAGCCACAGAATAATACGTATAGTTAAGATTGTAATAGTTTATAGTAGCCTCAGAATAATACGTATGGTTAGGATTGCAATTGTTTATAGCAGCCACAGAATAATACATATAGTTAAGATTTCAATTGTTTATAGCAGCCACAGAATAATATGTATAGTCAAGATTGTAAATATTCAATACCAAATATCAACTTTTTGTAGACGTCTTGCAGGTCCAACCTGATTATTAACTGGGGTTATAGGAACGCAGGATGTTATGCAGCCATGAATATATACAGGCTTACTGGTAGCTCGACGTATTCCCGGCAATAATAGATAGAGGAGCTAAAATGCAATAAATTTAACCCCCCATATACATGGCGGAAAGTTAACCGTCTCACTCGCCATAGATTAAAAAATATTTAATAGACTACCGAATATCAATTACATACATGATGCCACTTCTTGGATCAGTCAGTGTCAGTGTCCAATATACAGTTAATAATAATTAATTAATTACGAACATTATGCATCTGCGAGCCTATTTTTGGTATTGCTAATTTGTAAATTCAAATGTTATCCTAATCGCTGTTGGTTTTCTTAATAAAAATAAATAAACCCATCTAGATAAATGTATATATATATAATATTTATCTGTATCAGTTCAAAATATTAGCAAAATACAGGTTTTGCTACAACCAACTTCTGATCCATTATCGATATCATTACAATTACAGTTCACATTTAACATGATTTTAGTTTAGGGGGCATACCATTTATAATATTTATGACACTGAGACTAAATCAAAAGAATTCACATTATTTTATTTAAAAAATATCTATGGCTTTAAGATTCCATGAAAATATGTTTAAATTTAATTCCAATAGCATGTAAAATTGAACTGCGATATGCGGAATCATTGATAAATTGAAAACAAATATATTTTATATATCTATAATAATTGTATCGATTTAGATACGATAAAAAAGTTGACATTTTATACATGTGCATGTGGTAAATGAACACTCGTATCGAGTGCACCTGTTTTATACTTGTTTTAATTTATGATAATTATGACTCTAACCCGATCAGACTATTATTCTATTAACATTTTTACAGACTTTAGATTGCATGCATTGATTAAATTATTTTATTAGTTACTATTTTTTTATAGAATTTACCTTCATATTGCATAGGAATTTGTATAAATTTATTCTATTAACATTTTCATTATCAAAACTGACTTTCTACCGGGCTATAGGAATGGGGATTAAGATGGATTTGTCATTGATAGTCCAGAATAATAATAATTTGCGAACTACATATTGTTAAGTAAGCTTGCTCACTTTTTTACGTATTAATGTGTACGGAAAAGACAATGCCGACAAATGCCAAAACTACAGCCATTGAATGCTGTAGAAATATTTTTTGGGCATCTAACTACTTTGTAAGCTGCTCAGCTCATAACAATTTTATTTTAAATATACTGTTGCACATTAATTCTCACAGCAACTGAATTTTGGCAACACAGAAAATATGTTCTCAATATTAAAGATAAATATAAACTTTAGTAGGTGGTTCAGTTTACGGCAGTATCTTTTCTTTTATTTTAGATGAAGCCGTAATCTTTTTTTTATAAAATCTTTTCATGACTGCATAATATTTCAAAAGTATAAAATTGTTTAAGTTTAGGAATATTAAGCAAGGGTGAATTCAAATTAATGAAGAAGAGTGAGGATCGTTAGTTTTAAATATTGCACAAATATGTGATATTGTTATCCGTGCCCAAATTTCGCAGGCAATATGTGTTTATTGAAATGTTTTAAGTCTTCCATGGAAAACAACTGTGCTTAAAAGCAATTAGTAACACACAACATGTGATCTGTTACAATCCAATTTTACAGAAAGTATCAATAATGTTTTATTACATGATTCAGCATTTTTCATTGAGGTTGAGGCTGTAAAGATAATCACGGTCTTACTGCCGTTTCTTCCGACATTAGGTAGATGTTGGTTATCATATTTTGGTTATTTCAGTAAATAATTGGATTGCAATAGAATTAATGGGATTCCCTACAAAAAACAACTTCAAAATCGGATCAGAAGGATAGAACCATTGTACGCACGCCCTGACCATTTTCACCGTTCCTTGAAAATGAAAAGCAGGCGTCCAGGAAGAAAGCAATGCAGATTGGTTGTCACCGTGAGGTTGCCTCTGAATGACTTTCGATTCCTTTAACGACTGTTCTTTATTTTCAGGTGGAAAGGCTACTCCACGGTGCAATTAAAGAATTTAATTTAATAAGTTTATCAGAAATATCATAAAAGATATTCAAAGTTAAAATGGTAATGAGAATGTGAAATGATAAATTATTAGTAAAACGCAGTGTTTGTTGCATCCAAAATGGCGTCAATATAAAGAAAATGACGAATGGCGTGTCAGACTGCGTTAAAAGGTATCAATATGAAGATTCTCATAAAAGACAACTGCCGATCAAAGGATTATTACCTGTGTCTCGGGATGTCTTTATAAATATTTAAACAAACAACACAAAGAATGCCGTTTCCTGCGTCACGGGAGCTCTAGCTGGTACAAACAAAATGGATGCACCAAACAAGACGTTGACGAGATGGCAGCACCCGATGACCTCCGTCGGTGAATGGAATCCCTGTCATGTAAATAGACTGACCTTTTTAGCTTCTGTGTCCTCCACGTTGTGTAGAGATACCTGTTCGGCGTCTACGTGGCCGTCCACGCTCGCGGCTAACAACGCTGAAGCTCGCTCCTGCTCAAGACGCTCCAACTGTCGCGCGCTCACCACCCGTACATCTTCTACGCACTGCTTCAACTCGCCCGCTAGTCGCATTAGGGTTTGACCGATATCGTCGAGTCGTTTGAGAACGCCGCTCATATCCGGAAGACCTGAAAAATGAAAAATAAATTATTATTATAACGAAATTACAAATACTAGAGCATTTCATCAATTCTTAAAATTAGAGAGCAATATTTCAGAAAACTTATTGTCTAGATTCGTTGGCACCGTTAGGTTTCCTCAAGACAACATTTAATTTTCTAAACGATTGCTTTCTTATATTCAGAAGTGTGAGATGGTTGTATCTGCAATAAAAAATAATTTATTAATATTATAAATTCAACAATATTAATGAGCAACTGGGGAGAATGATGATGATGATGGATGGAGGAAGTTTATGAGTGTTTATATAAACTGAACGGCGAGGTAAGCGAATTGCGACGTAGCATCGGCAGGTGAAATATTAAATATTTGTTGTAAGGAAAAGCTGCAATGATGCAGAATAATGCCATGACATAAAGAAAAAAAGAGGTTGTTAAGGAGGGCTGGGCGAGGAGCTTTATACTTACTATGGATGATCAGCTCCAGGTTGTTAACTGGATAGTTTCACTACTAACAGAATGTAAGTAATTCAGTGCAAAAAATTTACTTTTCTCGCGCCTATGTGACCCGTAGATTGTAAAATTAAACCCATTAAAACAAAATAACGAATAGAAGAATAAATTAGAAAACAACACCTCCATTTTAACTAGAAAATTTTGTAGAAGAACACCAAATTTAATAAAAAGAGAAAATAAACTGAACACAAAAAGATAGAAGAGCGAAATCAAAACGAGAGATGACCAAACTGAAGAACTGAATGAACAGAAATGAGCTCGCCCGCCCGCGCCGCGCTTTTATACCCTGTTTTCATTAACCCCACACCACTGTAAGAGTTCAAGCATGCCTCCTAGGTATTCTAGAACGTTCTAACTCCGCCCATATCCTACGTGCTCTATCTCGCTAGCCTGTTAGTAATATTTTTATCTCGCTCTTGCAGAGATGCCCAAAATAAATGGGCAGGTCCCAACTTGAAAGCTTTATCGATCCAGCGAGACTCCCGGGCTGCGGACGCTTTATTTAGGAACAAAGAACAAAGGCGCTAAACTTAAAGGGCCGATGAGCCACGAAAAATTCTACTTAAGTGACGTATTCTTACAGGTCAGGGGAGAAGATGCTAAATGCCAGCATTCAATGCTGGCTAGCATGCATGGCAAATATAAGCCTAAGATTATATTAGGTTAAATATAGCGTCGTCATACGTAATGCTCAAGTCTATATTTTGAGCTCGACCATGCATTTAGGCTGCCAGATATTCGTTTTGAGCCCAAAAGTATCACGTTAGGGTCATTGAATGTATAAAACATAGGTATCTATGGTATCCATTCATTAGGATTTATCATTAACAATACGTATGCAAAGTAGAGCTACGTTTCTTGGGCAAGCAGAATAATTTTTAAAATCAACTGACACGCAATAAAATGCACAAAGCATATACCAAGAATAGTATTTTATAATCTCAATGAATATACAGCAATCAGTATCTAAATAATGTAAGATGGGTGTTGTCGACGCAAGTGCAGGTGCAGGGTGAGGGGTGCATTTTATTGATTTATAGCCCGGACATCCAGGCACCCGAGCTCCACCTAAATAGAGCGAGAATTCTGAACAAAGGTTTACATCATTTCAGATACCTAATTAAAAGAAAATATGTGCAAGAGAATATTATTGCTTTCTTCTTAAAAATAATGTTTGATTGAGTGTTTTCTTTATCTGATGTCTGTTTTTTGGAAATATATTTATGGCAGCTTCGAAATGACCCACCTAAGATTTCTTTTTTAAATTCTTGATTGATTTATTTTTATAGAATTCTTACTCCGTTAGAGTTTTCTAGACATGTGAGGAAATAGGAATATTATATTACATCATATAAAAACAAAGTAAGAACTTACACCACGCCCAGTGCGTTCCAGGAAAATGCATAGCCATGCAGGGCGGGGAACGCGTAATTTATTGATTGCCAGCCCATCCCTTATCTGACTAATGTCCTAGCAACAAATACTAAATACCACGCGGTTAAAAAAAAGGATTTTACCTCGAGCCCGTATTACAATTTACCAGAAGCACGACGTATACGAATATAGGCAGCTAATTACATAAAAATATGTATGTCCAGAAATAAAACAGCCTTATTAAATAAGAGTGCACTTTGCATGGCTGTTCGATTGTACAATCGTTTACCTTAAACAGCGCTCGATATCTAAGATAGCGTGTATATATTTAAACATAAAGTAAAACAAGTATTAATTGAAAAAAGTTACTTTTCCGTAAACGATTATTTAATTTATAAGTAATATAATGTAAGCATATGACATGAGAATATTTTATTAATAATAAACAATGTTTAATTTAATTTAATTCATATTCAAGTGATAACCATATAATCATATAAACAGCATGTATTTATGAATTTTCTGAATGTAATCCATATTATTTCTTGTGTTAATTTTGCATGCTGCTGTG
The DNA here is from genome assembly GCA_963564715.1 of Catocala sponsa. Lineage (NCBI taxonomy): Eukaryota > Metazoa > Arthropoda > Insecta > Lepidoptera > Erebidae > Catocala > Catocala sponsa. The sequence goes on from OY751326.1 coordinate 7,463,488, forward strand.
ACAGCAGAATATGGTGAGACTAATATCATTGTAAGAGCTTTTATACCTAATCATGTTCTGCAAAATAAAGTTTTGAGTTGATTTGAAATATTAAAAAAACAGTTGTAATCTACTACCACAACTGATATGTTACATCATTGTCAGATATCAGGGTAGGCAGATGTGTCTTACTTCCTACATATGGCCAGAATGTTTTCATGTCCTAGGTAAGATAAAGCACATTGCGACCAACTGTCTCATATGCAGTCTATGTTCTCCAAATAACAGTAAAACCTAGTAACGCTTTAATCTGACTGCACGCAAAATCAAATGCAAATTTATGTTACATCGTCGCTTTTCATTCAACATTCGCTAACCTTGCATGATACACATTTACATGTAGAATAAAGAAAACTAGGGATAACTTTCAAGGCCAGCACGTATATCGATTGCCGGCGACCGTGAAAAACGCGATGTATGCTGAAGACGGTCGATGACGTCACCAGAGGTAGGTTAGGGATGAAGCCTAAGAGAATACAAATGCTGATTCAACGTGTCGTGGTAAGTTTAACTTACATACATCTAGCTACGTCACTATTTTACTTATTTATAAGTGATATTTTAGACTTATTTATCTGTTCTATGTGTGAGCTGAGCTCTCTAAAACATTAGGAGATTCTAGTACTACACGCACAGGTTCACTATATTACTTGCTTTCACATTGAGAGATAATCACCCTTCATCCAATAATGGTTACTCAAGTAACTATTTAATAGAAAATTTACATATTAAACCTTTTTATAAACCTTTTTACTAAGTAGCCTCTATTTAGTGAACATTAAACGATACGATACGATAAATAAACAAAATTTTAACAAAAAATAAAACCGACTTCATATAAGAATATTCTAAATCTTAAAATGCACTAAAAAGTTAATAAATAATTGCATATTCTTGTAAATAATTAAATTATTGTTATTTTTGGGGTCGGTGTCAGCCGCCCGCGCCGCGTGCTTCGTCTATGTGTGTAATTGTGCATGCCAATGTTATGTTATGATTATAGTAAGACATCTCATGTTTAATTAGTTACAAACCTACCTTGGCTGACACCGACTCCAATAATAACAATAATTTAATTATTCACAAGAATATGCAATTATTTATTAACTTTTAGTGCATTTTAAGATTTAGAATATTCCTATTTGAAGTCGATTTTCTTTTTTGTTAAAATTTTGTTTATTTCTCGGTTTTTAGTGAACCTTGCCAAATATGAGAACATCATCAATGTAGCCAAATACGCATTATTAAGTATAACTCGAAAACGAATGGTCAAATCTTGATCAAAATTAAATGGGACCGCACGGGAAGCACCAGCTTTCAAATAAAAAAAGAATCATCAAAATCGGTTCACCCAGTCGAAAGTTACGAGGTAACAAACATAAAAAAAAAATACAGACGAATTGAATACCTCCTCCTTTTTTTGAAGTCGGTAAATGAATTATGACCGAGTTGCCAAGTTAAGTTTAAAATATATATATATATATATATATATATATATATATTTCCTATAATTTATAATTTTAATGTATACACAGTAATTTCATCTCTTAGTAAAATCAAAATGGCTATCCGCCCCCAAACCCAGGGTGGAAGGGTGGTGGCTGTATGGGGGAACCCGTCTAACAAATTCGCTCCTGGTTGTCTAGGTGACGTCTGTTCCAGGAATCGCCTGTGATTGCAGACCCACCTTTTTAATAAAGCGCTATTCATACGACCGGAAATATTACGGTATCAGTGGTTTTATTTAAAATAAAATTAGATGCTTATACATGAATTTGGTATTTATCCATCTACGGCGTGCTTTTATATGTATGTGATTTTTATTAGTTTTGCGATATCCTCATTAGCATAAACCTAAATTATTACCTACAAATGTGTGCAAAAAGTTTTAAGCAAATTAAAACATAACTTATTTTAAATAGTTAACGTTGTGCTAGGACTGCCAGATAAATATATAACAAATCAACATACAATCTTTATATTAATATAATTATATTTTAAATCGGCACTAAATATATTTTGTTAGGTTTGTTTTTTATCATTTTTATAGTTACGTGTTTACTTACTTTTTACTTTCAATATAGCTATCAACGTTACCAACGAGTTGCAACAACAAGGCTCATCAAATGAACACACAGTGTGATTTAAGTCAGCTCGTGGCCTCGGCCGCTGTAGCCTGGACAATATGATCGCGTTGCTGTAATTTATATTAGGAATTATGTATACCTATATAGCTGTCCCGACAGACGTTGTCCTGTACACACGAAAAAAAATTAAAAGAATCAGATCTAAACCATTCTCGAATCCACATGAACACACACAAAAAAATTCATCAAAATCGGTCCAGCCGTTAGGAGGAGTTTAATTACAAACACACGCACAGAAGATTTATATATACATATAAAGATACATTTTAAGCTTTCGCGTTTCATGATATATTAATTATTAATTTAAATTCTGATAAGCCCGGCGATTAAGGAGTTTCATAAAATATCGCTATCTCAATATAAAAAATCACTAAAACAATTAAAACTGGTTTGCAAAATGACAACCTTTAAGATAAAAAAGAAATGTCTCATAAAATCTGTTTCTATTGAAGATTCAATCTAATAGCATCATAATCTAATTCAATCATTTGAATTTATCGATACGCACATAAATCAAATTGGCTTTTAAAATACGTGGCACGAGAATCTCTAGCGTGACGATAAATGAACGAAAACGGTGACGAATTCTCGAGAGGTTACGGGTAGAACTGAGGAGGGGTTAACTTTCAAGGCGAAAAGGAAAATATCGATTTCCAACAAGCGGAACAAACTGGGTGCGTACTGAAGACGATCAAGGTCTCACAAGCGAGGACGTTGTTTGTGGTAGGTTAGGGATGGTTTAATGGCTGAAAAGTTATGAACATTGCTCCAGAGGTAGTTATTAATCAAAATTAAGTTTCGTCTTCATTATGCCTATTTAATTAATTTTTAATAATTGTTGGGACAGAATTCCAACGATAAATGCTAAATTGTTAAAAATGTTAAATGAGTAGACAAGCACTTTATTCAAAGTTTTTATTGCTACTAAAATGTTTATGATATTTCATGATTGATTGTTATAAATTAATTGCTGACATAATGTGAACGTAAAAGAGAGACGCATGTATAAGGGTCAATGTACAGCGTAGCTTGTACAATTTATGATTCTTAGATTTAAAGTTAGGTGATAAGTATACAGCGCAGGACAATTGTACCAATTAACTGATTACTCTATAAAGATTGCCGCATTACTTAAGCTAATAATGTAATACTAATGTATCAACATTGTATATTGTAGCTCATCTCTAATTATTTACATGGTAATGTTTCTACTATAGGACATGATGATGATTATATGTTTCATCATAATATAAATTTAATTTTACAAGTATAAAATATCAATTTGATGGCGCTTAGAACTAAATCATGCCCACTTATAACGTCGCATAACTTCCTTGCTCTATGATGATCACTCGACATGGTACGTAGGATTTATTTGCTATTTAGCCAAAATTAATCAAATTCCTTTTAACATCGACAAATTGTATCACCATGGCTTGAAAGCGTCCTTTGTTTTGGCTGGAAAACTAGATTAGAATCAGTCTAGAGGGATGAGTATGTTTTATCGGTTTATGAATAGCACGGACATAATCAGATCTATGAGAAAATAAACGTTTTATATATATACCTTCATATAGCTAAAATTGAATTAATTGTGATAAGATGACCGATAAAGAAAAGTGGAACAAAATACTTCGCTACTATACTTTCAATTAGGGAAGGCAAATGACATGCATTAAATATGTCTTTTTTATATTCCTTAAATATGTTCGCACCTTTATAATATGTCCTCATTTATTTCATCATGGCGGAAAGCTGCAGGACCCCTTATAGTTGCTAGGTTGCAGGTGGGCGTATACAGAAGAGGGGATGCAATTTATTGATTTATCACTCAGTGGAAAGAACTAAATAAAGATATAAAAATGTTTAGTAACATGGGACGAAAATGTTTTTAAGGTGAAGTAACATTAATTTGAAATGATTCGGTACACATTAGTGATTTTCTGGATATCCGTATCCGTATCCGCGGATATCCGCGGGACTAAAAAGGTCCGTATCCGTTATATTTTTGAGGGATCTTTTACTTTATTAATTTTTAATACATAGGTTCAATTCTATATGTAGGTGATTAAGTAGCAATAAAATACTATTACATTTCAATCAAACTATTCTTTATTTCTAAAAATAAAATATTTGGCATCAACATTTATCGTAATGAGTTAACATACGATACAATATTGCACGTAACTTAAAGGAACTAAGTCAACTATCTAATATAATTATGTTTAAACACTTACTTATAGTATAGGAAGTTATTATAAAATATTAATTAAAATATCTTTATAATGAGATCAATTGAGTTTATATCTTTGTAACATTTATTATAGAAAGTTATTAAATCACTTTTATAACAAACGCGTACCGACACCGATTGAGTAAAAAAGTTAAGATCCGTATCCGTATCTGCGGACCTACATTTTAATTATCCGGCACATAACTAGTACATATACATATGCTATAATCATCCTATATCTATATCCTAACTTAATAAATGCGAATGTGAGTTTGTTAGTTTCGCGCTTTAAGTACTCCACCCATCATCATGAAATTTCGCACACACGTTGTCAGAAGAACAAAAAGGACATAAGGCTACCTTTTATCCAGAAGTACTGTTCTCGAGGGATAGAAAATTGACATAACCTACATTTACGCGAGGGAAGCCGCGGCCAGATCTAGTACCTTATAACTGGCTTGAGACAGCTTATATCTGTATTATAACTTTATTTTCAAAATTGCCGAGTATCTATCAGAAATATGCCATCACTAATGCACACCATCTTTTAAGCTAGCAAATTATGTCCCAGCATAAAAGTATAGCTCTTTTCTTTGATATGATTTCCATAAAAGCTATACATAATATTAATTCTAATTGAAATGTTCTTACGTTTACGTGAATGTTACATAGAAATTAAACTTGTAATATATATGTAACTTGTAATATAATAATACGAATATTCTATTTAGTCTGTATATGGTTTTTATTGCGTTGTTTATGTGAAAACATGAGTTTTACTACTATTTTAAAGTATTTAAAATATTAAGCTAAATAAAAAATATTAAAATCACACCTTTCCCATTTTATTTGACTGCCTACTGACTAAGACATCGCAGTCAAATAACTTGGGGAATATGTACTATGTATGGTGTGCAATTGTGCATCAAGCATCGACATTGATAATTATTTGAAAACTGGTATATACTGAAAGAACTATAAAGCGACGTATTTTTTAGAGATGAATCTTACACCTTTATGAATCCCCACAGTTCTCACAGCAGATGCATGACAAAGTTTGTTAAAAATCCAAACATCACATTTCGACAGACTACGATACAATGCTAACAGGTTTGATTAAGGGGGATGACAGGTCCACTGTGAGAATTGGCAAACTAAACTTTCAAGGCAGTAAGCTTATCTTTGTACAAATAGGATGGTCCGTTTAACAATTATTTCAGAAGCATCATTAACTTATTTGTAAAATATATTTAGTGAATACCTACTTAATGATTTTTAAAAACATAAAATTTTGTAATCGCCGTTGGTTCAAGGGCTCATCTAATACTTCAAACGAATAAATACCCAACAACTACATTCATTTAGCTTCTTTACTACGCATTTGCGTACACAAATTAATTTTTAAACAATAGACGTTACATACATACATAGATTCACGCCTGTTTCCCAGAGGGGTAGACAGAGACTACGGATTTTCATTTGCTACGATCCTGACACAATGTATATATGTATTTTTTCGCCTTTGCGTCTTACAAACTTGACGAAAGTGTTGAAGGTCGTCTTTTATATTTCTGATTTAATGTAAGACAAGATTCTGCCCGTGATGTTATTTAGGTGGGTCGTAGTATAACCACAAATCTGGTTCTTATAATCAGAGCGAGATGACGTGTAAGTTAGATTCCAAGTCCTCTAACCTATAGCTGCCAAACCATATAAACGGCATCAATTCATTAAGCAAACAGTGAGTTTGTTTTATGGTTGTATACAATAAAAATCAATATTCAGATATCATTAACATGCCGTTTAAATTATAATCACTGTATACTACAGTGACTACAATTTTAATCGACCAACATTTTATTTAACGTTACGACGCTCGACTGCTTTGGATGTCTCCTTATACAGTTTTATACCTTGGGCACATAGCGAAATGTTTTCGGGGATTGTTTTATAGACAAAATCCAGGTCAAGACCGAGGTCGATAAAGCATTTTAGCTCGCGACGACCCTTTTCTTGAGAGCAATGTCCTCAGAAATCGAATCCTCACAACTGTTGAAGGACGTCAGCATCTTCATGAGATTTGCAGATTCCATGTAAGCGTGAAAATAGTGAGTAAAATGGGAGAAGAAAGGATCTTGGACACGTCGAGATAGACTTCGTGTTTCTCGAGAGCACGTCGTATGGAATATTGACCTATGAACAAATGTTATGTTTTCTGTGAATAGCGATCTAAGGTTAAACCACAATAAAATTATCCTGTTTTCGAAAAAATATTTTCACTTAGTGGGTATCAATAAATTCAATTAACACGTACCAGTCACACATACAACTGAAATTTGCATACATTTTGTGTAAGGGTGACATTATATGGGCATTCATATTTTGTGAAACAACGAGGTAAGGAATATTTTACTATACTCAAAGATATAAATCGGACTCTATAAAATAAAAATAAAATTAATATAATGTTTTCATATACTTTCTTAGCAGCGTCTCACGGTTTCATTCGTGATCAATAACAAGTTCAAATCAACTCAGACGTTTCATATTTTATGGCAACTCAACAGCTTATTTGCGTGTACATATCGCTCAAAAACGTTGTGTTCGTACGATTCTGGGTTTCAATAAAATTAATCTTGTAGAGAGAAATTCTAGAGAAAGTCTATATACATAAGCGAGGTTGCTATTTTTGCTAAACCAATCCTCACTTGTTTACAGCTAACTCTTCTGGTACTAGACGTGAGAATACCTTAAAACATGCATGCAAAACTCAACCGTTACGATCAAGTATGGCACCGATCATAATAATAAAATACCTGTAGAAATTCGACTGAATACTATAAACATATTGAAAAGCATAATAAACAAATTATTATATATATACATAGTTTTATTTTATATCGATCAAAGTAGCACCTTTTTCAGCGAAAGCAACTAAAAAAATATTAATCAATGTATTCGTACAGTAACTGTAGTCATCAATACCAGCCCAATAGAGACATAAGCGCGTTACCATGATTATTCCAACCGGCGGAGAAGAAGGCGTGGGTGTGTTCTGCCTAGTTATTGTAAAACTATGATCAATAATCGGCCGTATAGATAAACGTACATATGTTACCAGGGATCTATGTTATGTAGATTTAGTGAAATATCTCAACGACGAGCATATTATCACAATGCCTACGATGTCCACCTAACATGTTCATAAGAAACAAATTTGGCTTTTAAGATTTACACAAATTATTTGTATTCCTGTTAGGTTCTCCAGACAGGTTAATATGCTTGTGTTCACGTGAACCCAATTAAATTTATATTAATATTTTATTATTATTATTAGAAACATTGTGTTACGTAGGAAAAACAAAATTTGTTTATTTAAATATCTAGATATGTTTTATTAGAATAAAGAAGCGTATGTACGTGAGTAATTAATTATATTGGCTGTGGTTACTGCAATAGTTGTACCGTATAAGACGATTTGAATCTATTTGTTGAGTCCTAAGACACTGAATAAATTATTAAATCTAGAATTTATCGAAACTGGTAACATTCTTGTAAATTACGACTTTCTACCTTACGAACTATTATTTATTTATCAAAGATTTTTTATAGAAATAGAGAACGTTTTTTACAGTCAATTGACGTTCGTCTCGAGACTCCTAGTTGTATATCAAACAAACCCATTGCCAGCGCTAAAGTTACTTTACCTAATTTGTGCCACATTGTGTTGCACGCAGCCGCCGTGTGTGGCACTACAAGTCAGCAGATTGGGATGGGATGCGGTCCTTCTTTGCGTCCTACCCTTGGAGATAAGTATGCTTCTCGCCGGATGATTCCAATGCCGTTGCTGATTCTGTTGCTGATGTGGTGCTACAGGGTATGGAGCTTTACATTCCGTCCTCTGTGGTCCCCATTGGTGGCAAATTTCGGCCTTGGTTTGGTCCATCTTCCAAAAACGCTTCTCGTAGGAAGCAGGAAGCTTACCAAGCCTTGGCTGATGCGGTGACGGCATGTGATTTAAATACCAGCGCATTAAAAAAACAGTACAACTTTGCTTCCAGGTCCTTCAAAAGAGACATTGCAAGGGCGAAGTCGAAGCACATCGGTAGAATTGGCGAAAGGCTTGAGCGTCTTCCTTCAGGAACTCGTGCATTCTGGTCTCTTGCCAAAGCTATTGAAGGAAATTTCTGCAAGCCATCTTTTCCACCTCTTCACATGGGAAATGATTCGTTGGCCCACGACGCAAAAGAGAAAGCCTATCTTCTGGGCAAACTCTTTGCGTCCAACTCGACTTTGGATGACAGGGGACAAGAACCGCCTACTATACCGCGGTGTGAGGGTTGTATGCCTGATATCAGGTTCTACCAACGCTAAGTGCGCTTAGCACTTCTGTCCCTTGATATCCATAAGTCGAGTGGGCCTGATGGAATCCCGCCCATTGTGTTGAAGATGTGCGCTCCAGAGTTGGCGCCTGTCTTAACGCGACAATTTCGGCTATCTTACTCTTCTGGCGTAGTCCCGAGACCTTGGAAGACAGCATTGTTCCACCCGATCCCAAAAAAAGGCGACCGCTCAAACCCGTCCAACTACAGACCAATAGCCATAACCCCCCTTTTCTCGAAGATAATGGAATCCATTATCAACCATCAGCTCTTACGGTACCTGAAGGGTCATCAGCTGCTTAGTGACCAGCAGTACGGCTTTCGTAAGTGTCGGTCAGCTGATGATCTTCTAGTATACCTGACACATCGTTGGGCTCAGGCGATCGAGACAAAGGGGGAAGCCTTGGCGGTCAGTTTGGACATAGCGAAGGCCTTTAATCGTGTTTGCCACAAAGCGCTTCTTTCGAAGCTCCCTTCCTATGGGCTTCCCGAGAGATTATGTGAATGGGTTACTAGCTTCTTAGCAGACAGAAGCATTAAGGTCGTAATCGACGGTGAATGCTCTGACTCCATGTCTGTAAATGCGGGTGTCCCGCAAGGCTGTGTGTTATTGCCTACTCTGTTCTTCCTCCATATCAATGACATGTTGCAAATTAGCAGCATTCATTGTTATGCGGACGACAGCACGAGCGATGCTTTTTATACCGGCCGCGCTAACATCTCTCGGGAAAACGTCGTTGAGAGCCGAAACAAACTTGTGTCTGAAATTGAGACCTCTTTTAAGAAAGTCTCGGATTGGGGCAGGCTTAATTTAGTCCAATTTAACCCCACAAAGACACAAGTCTGCGCGTTCACTGCGAAAAAGCTGCCGTTGGTCGTATCTCTTCGTTTTGAGAACATCCCCATAACTGCCTCAACCAATATTGGAATTCTTGGTGTCGATATATCGAGCGAAGTCCAGTTCCGCGGCTATTTAGAGGGTAAGGCTAAATTAGCTTCAAAAAAGCTTGGCGTGCTCAACAGATCGAGACAGTATTTCACACCGGCCCACCGCCTACTACTTTATAAGGCGCAGGTTCGGCCTCACATGGAGTACTATTCTCATCTTTGGGCAGGGGCACCCCAGTACCAGCTTCTCCCTCTAGACCGCATTCAACGGAGAGCGACTCGAATCGTCGACTGCCAGGATATTTCAAATCGGCTAGACCCCTTGGCGCTGCGTAGAGATGTGGCCTCGCTATGCATCTTCTATCGCTTATACTATGGGGAGTGTTCCGAGGAATTGTTCGGAATGATCCCTGCCGCCTCTTTCCGCCATCGTCCTACGCGACAGTATTTTCACTCCCATCATTTAGATGGTTGGCAGTCCACAACTGTGCGTTTCTTCAGGAATTTTCTGCCTCGCACAACAAAACTGTGGAATGCGCTGTCGCCTGCGGTATTTCCGGACCAATACGACCTTCAATAGTTCAAGAAAACGTAGCGTACTCTTTTTTAAAAGGCCGGCAACGCACTTGTTACTCCTCTGGTGTTGCGGGTGTCCATGGGTGGCGGTAATCGCTTACCATCAGGCGACCCGTCTGCTCGTTTGCCCCCTAATAAATAAAAAATAAAAAAAATGTTCTTTACGTAGTATAGTTACATAACATTGGAAATGGTGATGTTGTGATGTAAACATGAATGAATTCTGCTTGCGTGATGTCACGCGAGTTTATACTACCCAGTTCATATTCAAGGGCGTGCACAATCGATAATGCTCTCGCCACCATTCTGAGGTACGACACACACCTCTTCGTGTCCATGCAAGATGGTATTTTAAAGTATTTTGAAATATTTATCTCTAAAAATATAGAGATTTTTAAGGAAACTCAAACGGCCTTTTTCGATTAAGCTACTATTAAAAGGGAGCAATTCTGGGGGTGGCGAATGGGACAAACCCGTTGTAAATTTACTCGCAACTAAGTCAGATTTTATCTTATTGAATTGAGGAACATAAAAACCTCTTTGAATTAATGTATTGTTTTGTATTTGTTGTGTCTACGTCAACCGTGTTATTCGTTATCTTAATACCAGCTAACACGGTAAACATTTGCAATACTTTGTCGTTCTTTATCTCATTATCTATACATATAATAAATCTGTAGAAGTGTAAATTCTGTACAATGAAAATATTAAAAAAATAAATAGCAGGGGGTGTTACTAGATCGAAACCGAGCCCAAAAATGTGATTTAAGAAATTTTTGTCTCTGTCTGTCTGTCTGTTTGTTCAAGCATCACGCAAAAACTACCAGTTCGATTACGATGAAACTTCGTATTATTATACTTTAATATCCTGGGCACCACACTGGGTACTTTTTATCTCGGAGAAGTATATACAATAAAAAACAAACTTAATTTTGCGGTTCAATCCCTAGACACGGTTACTGTACAAACCGCAAATAATAAGTTTGTCGCCCTTTATGTCACCCGCAGTTCACTAACGTTGCGCTATAAATGTAGGGCCGAAGGTCGAATTTGGCTTGAACCGTGCTGGCGTAGATCTTAGCGTGAGTTGTTTTTCACATGGTCAACTTTACGTCGCTCTTTCCCGTGTGAGCAGTGCAAGGAACCTTTATGTTCATATTCCGGATGGGCTCATTGACAATGTTGTGTATGCTGAAGCTCTCAATTGATGTCCTGCGGTGACTATCTATCGTCCCTGTCAGGATTATCTTTGTGAGCATTTGTTGCAATCAACGCCAGCGTCGCGATCGGTAATCCTACTACTCTTTTTGTTGACCATCCCGGCTATGAGGCCAGTCATAAACTAATCGCGAGCAAAGCCGCGGGGGCATATGCTATAGATATAAACTAGGTACTATTACGAACGAAAGTTATTTAAAATATTATTCGACCGTTATGCTACTTACCAAACTAAGAATCAACTATAAAAAGTTACAGATCGCGAGCGAAGCCGCGGGCAAAAGCTAGTAACTAAAATATAATCGTCGCGCCTTGTCCGCCTATGTTACTTGCGAGATAAACTCAATATTATCTTGCCTGATGCGAAAATCAGCCCCAAGACAGACAGCGGTCGAATTCATCACTGCATAATCTTTAGATTTGTGATTCAGAACCGACGAAGAAAAATCCAGAATCAGGTTCCGAAACGACTTTGTTTTATCAATCGTTTTTAATATGTAATACGATACCAATGATGACTAAATTTGTAATACTTAGGTAGGTGTATTGAACAATAATGTAAACTTACATACATGTATATGGTCAATATTTAATCGAATTCGGCAACCAGTATAAAATTCTTAAGATCCCTTTTTCTCCCATCCCCCTCCCCCCCTTTCCTACTCGACAGTTTTATATGATATTTTCTTCAATATTTGTTGATTGATATCGTTAATTTGTTGTTGATTTTATATAATGATGCACAAGCCTTATAACGTGACCATGTTTCTCTTAAAATATCAACCTTTTGGACGCCATAGTCACATATACGTGACAAACGAAATCTTGCCCTCAACGCCAACGTCACACATGTATGACAAAAAATACGTCGCACCTTAACATAAAAATAAACAATAAAACTAAATAAAACATTACTTTTGTGGTTAAATAAATATTAGTGTCATGAGTAGGGTTTATTAGAAAATTTAAGACGAAAATAAAAACACAGTTGATATTCGATAAAGTTTTGGAATCCCTATACTTCTGAAGGTCATTTTACAGAAAAAGTGGCTTAGCGTCGGAGGTATGGCGATGCGTTTATACTCTGGCGTTCAAAAGGTTAGCAGGTAATAAATATAAAGCTAAAGCATAAAACATGTCAGTTTTATACAGTGCTAGCTGACCCGCACAACTTCGTCTGCTTCACATAAGAGAATTTGACCCGTTTTTGCAACATTTTTCATTTATGCTCTGCTCCTATTTGTCGTAGCGTGATGTTATATAGCCTATAGCCTTCCTCGATAAATGGGCTATCCAACACTGAAAGAATTTTCCAATTCGAACAAGTAGTTCCTGAGATTAGCGCGTTCAAACAAAAAAAACTATTCAGGTTTATAATATTAGTATAGATCATATTATAATTACACCACTGATTTTGCACACGGCTTCGTTCGCGTTAATGTAGACTTTATCAATAAATTTTTATACCCCGGGAACAATATCCATTTTCTGGATGAATACCCCTGAAAACTTGTATGCGAAATTTCATGATGATCGGTCTATTAGTTAAGGAGTGAAAGAGTTTGTTACAAACAAAAAAAATCGCATTCGCATTGATAATATATTATGATACTACTATTATGCAAATGTAAAATGTCTGTATATTAAGGATATTTTCATTTCAGTAAGGGTACCTGAACCTAATACTAAGTGTTTTTAAGTTGGTACCAAAATCGTTTAAGAATAACTTTACGCACAGTAAAATAATCTCTGTTATGACGCCGCCATATTAAACATATTAGACAACAGTGCGTGATCTTACATCTATTTATTATTAATTATTTATAAAATTTAATAAATCTTGTAATAGTAATTTCAATATCAAAGTAAGTTTACCAAAATTCAAAGAAGTCACCCATACAAAATTCCTGGGCGTTGCACTGGATGAAAACCTAAATTGCAAGACACACGTGGAGCATCTGTCGAATAGAATAAATCGATTTGTTTACGCGCTCAAACAAATAAAAAACGTAATAAATATAAAAACGACAACTACGTGTTACCACGCATATGTAGGGTCACTGTTACGCTACGGACTTATTATGTGGGGTAATAGTACTGATCAAAACAGTAGTTGTCGCACAAAAAAAATGTAGTAGAGCCATGCGTGGAATAAAACCCGATGAATCGTGTCGTCCGAAGTTTAAAGAGCTTGGTTTGCTTCTGCTACCGTCTCTCTACATTTATGAAATTTGTAATTTTGTAAGGAAATATAAAGAATGATCTAAGACAGCAGACGAGATAAATCCAATGAGTAGACGAGACTCCCATAGACTTGTGCTTAGCGATGTTGCAAGGTTGACTAAATATAATAAAAGCTGTCTAGTGATGTGTGTACTCATATTTCATAAGATACCCTGTCACTTAAAAGTGTTAAATACTAGATTATTTAAAATACATTTATATAAATGGATTAATGAAAATAATTTTTAAAGTCTAAAAGAATTTATTGAAAATAAATTGTAACTTTGTGCCTACCAGAGTATGTCTTAAATGTATTGCGTGCTATGTTAAGCTAAACATGTGTAACTTATTTCACAATTGTAACATCTTTATATACCATGCTTGATGCAAATAAATATTATTATTATTTAAATCAAATATCGTTAATACATATTAGATACCTATGTCTTAAATATAATTTAAAATAAAACTACTTCGTTACTAAAATAATCGTGGCGATTATTATCTAATCTCTAAATCATATCGGATGCATAAGACTTTACGTATTAGGTAAAAAGCGTTGTATTCCGTCGTAAAGATGTGTTAACATTGCATGACCGAGTCTGTTCATTGACCAAGTTCAACGAGCCAAATCATTAATCATGTCCCTTGCTGGATGAGTGCCAAGATTGTATCACGGTCAGGGTCGGAACATGACCCGGGTGACCTGTTTCGTGTATTTAAGTTATGTCATTCGCCAAGTTTACGTATTTAGTATTATGTAGCTTTTTTGTCGTTCTACATTAATATATTTTTATCGAGAGGGAAAATAGAATTTCGTAGATTCTCATAAAAAAGGTTCTTACGACACAGCAATTCATAGCGTATTTACGTTTTTAAATTTAACAATAGTTCATATGCACTTCAATATTAATACGTTCTAAATTACAGACACGCGTGTGGTACTAAGTTTAAGATCACTTAGTGCCGGACTATGTAACGTTTGCCGATATATAGGTACAAAAAATGTGTCTATTCTATTTCTGATAACATATTACCAATTAACCTTTAAGAAAATAAAACCGTCCAGACTATTCAAGGAATGTTAGAACGTATTAAATGACGTATTAAAAATATAAAACGTTATTAGGGGTACGCGTATAAGTTAATTAATATAGATAACAGTTGAGCTGAACAAGAGTTATGACTCATGACTGTTACGATCTCGCCTACAAACCCGAAAAATAGGCGTGAGTATACATATTAAATATGGTTTTATGATTAGTTAATTTGAATAATGTTAGAGAACTCATAATCACACTACGTCATGCCGCCGGGAACTTTACAAACATTGTAGGCCGACGGCAAAAAAATACCGCCCTGAACAAAAACTGCAATTTAAGTATCACGTAATTGACGTCCCATGTGAATAAGGTAGTCGAAATCACTTAGGTTCATGCATCTCGAAATACTGCATTCACTGTTAATCAAGGCTTGACTTATCAGTAAACATTTTCATTAATAATTATTTACGAAAGAATCACTTAAGTAACTCGTAAAATGTCTCTAAGTCGACCTTTACAATAATATTGTAAGACCATCATACCAAACAAAATCAAACAACGCATTCGTGCCTTCTACAAACTTCATTTCAACTCGCGTCCATTATTGACAAGCAGGGGTTGCAAATATGTAAATACATAGTTAAACTCGTTGTGTGCTGTCTAGACCGGGATGCCCGGGCGAGCCTGCTTGCTAGTATAAATCAATCGAGCCTCAGGTGGAAGTAGGGTAGACAGGAGGCAAATGGGAGGCAGTGCACTGTGAAGCTTCGGAAATTAATTGAGTGGGTATTAAATCTCAAAGCGAATGAAGGTGTATTTCGGATGGTATAGGATTATCTGCCCGGTCTACTATGGAGGGGGGTAGACGCACACCATGTATGGAAACGTTTATTGCGTCGATTACAAAAAGGTAACATAGGCGCCTTTTGAAAAATCAACTTTAACAGCTCGATGATGTGTAGATGCGTATAAATAAAAAGCGAAATCATTTTGAAATAAATGATTTCGATAAGATGACATTTTAATTGATATTTGATAGAAACTATTTTTTTATCGCATGCCTCTACGTTAGTTACACCAATGACTATGAAGGAAAAATAGAAGTTAATAAACAAATTTTCAGTATTAAAAAAGAAAGATATGTATATATTTCTTCCCGAGACAATCACAGTTTACCATATTTTAAAATAATTGTAGCTATGACCTGTACTCTGGTATTAAAAAATTAAATCCTTACTAATATTATAAATTCGAAAGTAACTCTGTCTGTCTATCTGTCTGTCTGTCTGTCTGTTACCTTTTCACGGCTAAACCACTCAACAGATTTAGATGAAATTTGGTACAGATATAGTTTACAACCTGGGGAAGGACATAGGCTACTTTATATTGATGTAGGTACCACGCGGGCGGAGCCGCGCGCAAAAGCTAGTAGATAATAAAAGGGCAGCGGACAAGCCTATAAAATTTTAAAATATAATTCTGGCAGGAGATATAAGAATATTATTTAACAAAGCATTTTATCGTGGATAGATTGCTAGATACAAAGAATCTTGTCATTTCACAAGTAGTTTTATAAGTAAACAAATATCTAGATAGCATTTTGCGTATGACCATGAGATATCAACATATTACTCTTGTAGTGTTAAGTTAGAATGTGAGTAACATTTTATTATGTGCATTTATATATTCACTCATAAGCTTCTTTGTGACTTCTGTAATTTCTAGCATTCTAACACAATTGTTCCGATAGAGTTTAATGATACATCTACGATAAGATAGATGTATCATTCAGAAACGATAAGATCAATAGGGAAAAATATTTAATTTTTATGTTATGTTGAATTCATATAACTTCTTGCGGTTGCCGCGACCAAGTGACAATCACTACGTGCACAATTCTGAAATATTTGATTAAACGAGAAAGCCGTCATCATTATAATTGGATATAATATGGCGAGGAAAAACAACAGAACCTGCAATATAAAATAAATCAACTCGTACTGAAATTGTCAGTGAAGCTTTTCGATAAATATAGATGTTTTCTGGGTGGATATAGTGACAAGAATAGAAAAGGGTATGTTAAGCTGGTTTGGACATGTAGAAAGAATGGACTAGGAAAGACTGACTAAGAAAGTTTATAAGGCTAGTGTGAATGGAACAGTCGCAAGAGGAAAACCTAGGCAAACGTTTCTCGATCAGTTCGGAGGCGTTCTGGACAAAGGCCAGGTTAAGAGCACCTTGAACCAACGGGCGTGTATGAGGAATGTGATGAAAGTGAATGAAGCCAGAGACGTGTGTCAGAATCGTAGCAAATGCAAATCGTAGCAAAATCCGTAGTCTCTGCCTACCCCTCTGGGAAACAGGCGTGAATCTATGTATGTATGTTTTCTGAGTCACGTGTAGGCCAGACAGCGTCTATAACGAATGCAAAGTCATCCTACGAAAACAAGAGGTCTTCCCCACGATAGTCATTCTTTCTAAAAGCGATTTATTTTGTGCTTTGCAAGGACAATAACTACTGATACTTATTAAAAAAAAGAAAATTATGTCGAACTTAAGTAATATGTTCTTTAATGTTCCGTCGGTCCTCTAGCGTCAAGTTTGTGTTTTATGTTCGCAAATGACAGGAAGGTTCCGAGTCTGACTCCCAAACTCTGGATTTTCTGTTAAGAAATTCTCAATAGCAGCATGAGTCTAGCAATCTGACTGAATCTGAATCCGTAACGCAGATGATAGACACAGATAAGCCCTTAGGCTAAATGTATTCGAACGTTGTTATAAGAACAACGTTCAAATACATATAAATCATTTATTCGTATAAATATCATTGTTGAACTTAACGGAATAAAATGCTCTCATCGCCATGACAAAAATCAATAAAGGGAGAAACTGCCCCATAGTAATATAATAGCTTCATCCGGGCCGCTGGGAGCTAGATGGGTGGACCTAGGGGGTATAACATAGGGGGGTCCTATAGCTCTTGCAAACATTGATTCCGGTGCAACCAAAATAGCTCGGCCCGGGCCGCCATCCGCCGGCCTGCATCAAACAGTTACGCGTACATATTCATTTTAGATGATCCGTACTTTGATGCTTTGAATATTAACAGAAAAATCTGTTTTGAGATACGACATTAAAACACGACTTTCAAACAAAAACTTCATTTCGTTATCTATGAATAAATAGTTTATACTTAAAAAACATATTTTAGGTTTATACTAGCCCACTGCTAAATTTACATTTAATCTTAAAAGTCAGACGTCGAAATTAGTACTATTTTAAAACTTAAGAACTGATCGGATATACTTAAATTTAAAAATAGTACTATTAGTATATTTTGATTTCGATTTAAACGGGACAAGTTATTTGTAATGCAATCTCCAGTCAGCCCAACTTTAAACTATTAATACATCAGACTCTATCTATAAACTGTACCAGTGAGGCACAGAACTCTTCTCGACATGATAATCTTTACGACATAGACCCCGTTAGCTTAAGTCGTATTGGAAGACTGCCCCTTAATCTGCTAATGATTTAAATCATAAATGTGCCCTCGCCATTTTATTGCGATTCGTGTAAATAAAAATTTATTTTGAGACATATTAAAACCGATTAAAAAAACATTTCCGTTGGTTCAACAATGTATGACATTACTTTTTCTATATAGAAACATCGTATTTTTATAAAAACTATTTGACAATTTAGTTTTCAATGGCATCCCTATTCGCATTCGATGATTTTATTAATGTATTTTTAATTGTCTTTAAGCCACGTATTGCTTGTTTGTATTTAATTATCTAAAACAGCAGCCATGGTGTAATTATAGAGAATTAAAGTAACGGGACTGCATTCAACTTTTTCGACAGATCTAGCGCTGACAAACCTTAGTTTGAAACCCTAGAACTTATTTTACAACCAATGCTTTTGAACCATTGTTACATTATTCCGTTTCTCTGCTAATTTCGTTAGCTGGTTTTTTATAATCTGATTTTCATCATAAACTTCTGACGGAGAGTGCAAAGCAGTAGAATAATACTTAGGTACACCTTTCTGGGTCGTTGTTATCCGCCACACTAACATGACATAAATATAGTGTCATTACGGTCACTCATATTGAAAATTGTGCACTATCGTTGTCTATTATGTAATGTGTGAGCTTACTCTTCTTAGTGTGGATACTTTTTCGAGCGATCTAATAATTTGGTTGACTGTTCATCGCACATCGTGGTAGACGTGATGGATCAAAGCCCTCCGCGCTAGACTGGAACATTATCAAATAAAAAGCATGATCCGTGAGCTGTGGGTCCAGGATAAACAACGACAAAAACTAAACGTAATAACTATATTCGATTCGAGAGAATATTGCAAAATAGGTAATTTAGACATAAGTATGTTTTTCGTTAATTAGTTGCATATTGATGTATTTATATACCCATTATGAATGTAGAACAAGTTAATGAAGCAAGTGATACTCAAGTATCGTAGAAAGAGATAATAAAAAAGTTGAAAGCCGTAAACTCTGCCCAAATTTTCGGCAAATAAGACTAAGTCTATGTATATATTTTAACTATTTCCTACTACCTAGAGCATAATAGGTTATGGGTTATAGTAACTGGTTCTAGGTGAGCTGCTATTACAATTTGTTTTTTTATTAAAATAACAAAGCTCTGCATGTTTATATGCTCACTAATATTAGGAATGGCGAAAGTGGGTTGGTTGGTTTGCACACTTTGTTCAGGTAAGCTAATTTATGAGAAATGTCGAGTGACAGGCATGCTTTATATTCCAAATATAATATCTATACAAATAAATAAAATTGAAGTGTCTGTTTGTAATGTCAAAATAACAGCTGTTTATCTAATGCATATGAAAGTATATAAGGTACCAATACGAAAACTTCTTTTTTAAATTTTTGTCTGTCTGTCTGTTTGTTCCGGCTAATTTCCGAAACGGCTGTACCGATTTTGACGGGACTTTCACTGGCAGATAGCTGATGTTATAAGGAGTAACATAGGCTACTTTGATTTTAGAAAAAAATAGGGTTCCGCGGAGAACAACACTTTTTAGTTAAAAACTACGTGGACGAAGTCGCAGGTAACAGCTAGTACGTATGCATTATTCTCAGAGAAAGGTCTAGCATCTAACAATAAAAGGAGCGATACCCACGTATCGCTCCTTTTATTGTAGCCTAGCTAATATCCACATATTAGCTCGTTATTTATAAATTAATATCTTTACATGAATACCGAAGCCAATAAATGCGATAGGTTACTCATAGACTTAGCTATACTTGCTTCGTCCATTACCACGTTACCGTCATCCATGTTCACTGAATTGATTGATAAGTTACGTGAACAAAGAACAAATGTCATTCATATAAATACCATGCACTTTATAAAAACTTTCGCCACGTTTACATTACTGCTTTAAATATAACATTTAAAAAGAGCTGAGTGATAGATAGGATTTAACTTTCATCTCGACTGAAATTAATGTTTCGCTCTTGCCAGGCACTGACTCTGTGGCAATCTAGGCAAAATCTCAAATGAGCTTAAATAAAATCTCAACAAGTTATTAAATTTTACAATGTTAATAGCTGCTTGTTACTTTCAAGCAAAGCGTTTATATGTTTGCGGCATAATTTGCAATTATATTCGTATAACTGCCATATTTGCTGCAGACTGTTTCATTGATAAGTATTGCGGCGAAACGAAGTGTGATGTCCCTCCAATACAAAGGGAGGATCCTCCGACCAGGCTGGGTTATCGTGCTTGGCGGGCCGCGGCCCGACGGTTGATGTCGGAAGCTTGTATATATAATTAGTCGCCGTGTAAATGTTACTTGTGTAATTCAGAATTGTATGACGTCATGTTAAGCGCGATTGTATCGCCATAAGTTAAATGTAGGCGGAACTTCTTCGTCTGTGCGGAGTCGCCACAGTATATTTGCAACTGATTGTAAGATGACGGTTTTGTTTCCTACACCGGGTGGTAGTGTCATTAGCTCTTTCTGTTAATAAATTCTCATTAGCAGTACAGGATATGCTTGCCCTTTACTGGATAGATCCTGATAAAGTTATCTGAGATTTGTAGGGGGAACATACCTCTGCCAACTAGTTAGAATTTTGTTTAAATTATCATATTACTTTATCGATTGCGCCTCAATGTAAGATCGCTATATTAAAACCTACATCAGTGGAGACAAATAAATCACCTAAGAAACAAATCTGCACACTTATGTAAACGACTTACGCTCACACATTTTCCAGTTGCGTACAACGCTCCGCCCATAAATCAATATCATCATGGCGTCGCAGCGTCATCCATCAAACATTACCATAAATGGTCACGCGTCTGTTGCAACACTCAGGGTGGGGCCGGCCAGCGCCTGCGCGAAAGGTGCACTATGTGCTCTTTCGTTCTATCGTGCCGGACACACAAATCTGTTCACCTCTTCACCCCCCCCCCATATTGCCACCCTATTTTAGGTGATATATGCACTTACATACAGTGCTATTTAAATTTACAATCGTATTGATTGATCGCAAAAGTTAAAGGACCTGTATCTAGTCCAAGTTGAATATTTAAAACGAGTTAATCATGTATGTTGATATAAAATTAAGTCTCGGTTTTATAATGTTCAAAGTTAGTCTTATCCCGAAGAAAATATTGAATCGAGAAGAAATATTATGTTTATTCACTTGGGTCTTTCGAGCTTGATATAACGAAAAAGCTCTAATTGATCTGATTTGAAAGATTATTTCTCCAGTCTCTATGTACTAATGCCTGTCTAGTTATAATATAATAAACAATTACAATTCACGACATTTGTACGGTTTCGTTACCGTACATACTTATTCTGTCGACGCAGCAAATGCAGCAATACTAAAATGGGCACACAAGATCGTTGCAATTTACCTCATATTGTTGTGATATATAATGATGTAATTCATAATAACATTAGAATACATTTATAACTATAAAACTATACACTTGCCGTGAGAAAGATCACACTTATTAATTAACTTGTAAACATTTTACTTTAACTTTTAACAATATAACTTTTAAACGTAACTTGTGGTTCTTTCTGTGTACTCCAACAACTTACATATATCTTCGAGTGTAGGAAAACTAACTGGCTCCTACAACATTCAAATAAAATGTTTACCAAAGAGTACTACGCCCTTTTCCGACAGGTAACCGAATAGCTAATTAGAAATAGTTACGGTCCGTATGGTGCTAATATGCAATTTTAAATATAATATACTTTTATTTAACAGCTCCGATACATTTTGTACTAATAACTAATATTATTAATGCGAATGTAACTTTGTTTGTTTGTTCCGCTTTCGGACCTTAATACTCGTTCTTCATGAATTTTCGCATACACGTCAGGGGAACAGAAAAGAACATAGTGTACCTTATATCCAGAAACGCGAGCGAAGCTTCGGGCAAAATCTAGTTATATTATGAATATAAAAGTATATTAGGCATTATTAATCTTACTTTTATCTCGCTGATTACACGACCTTTATGCATTCATCGAAAAAATACTACAATGTTTTATTCAAATAGTAATTACAAAAAGATCACTGGTCATTTAGATGATTTAGCGAAATCAAACACTTGCCAGATCGTAAGTACGCACGATCCACGACCGAATTAAAGTGCATCCAAGACAAATAACAACTCTTTAAGTAATTATTAAATCATATGTATGCCTCAATGGCGTAGTGGTTAGTGTAACAGACTGCCACGCCTGAGGTCGCGAGTTCGATTCCCGCACAAGTCAAACATTTGTGTGCATGAACATGGATGTTTGTCTTGGTCTGGGTGTTTCTATGTATAATATGTATTTACAAAAAAAATTGTATATATGTATGTTTATTCATTGTCTAGTACCCATAGTACAAGCTTTGTTTAGTTTGGGCTAGATGGTGTTGTGTGTATGTGATACTATATTATATTATATATATTATATTTACTGAGATAAATTATTAAAAGCTAGCAATTTTGCTCAAGAGAACCCACATAAACATTTCTTCATGGCTGGTTCAGCATAATTGTTTGTAAGACTTCTTAGAAAAGTCCCACTTCTTACCAGTCACAACAACGCAGGAAAAATCGTTCACGTGTACGAGAGTATCATGGTTGAATCGCGCAAATAATTTATTGCCATCATCATTAAATCAATTTGTTACTGCGATCGCAAACGACATATTAATTGCCTAAACAATGAAGCTTAAAATAATAAGAATACAAACGTAGTAAATTATAACTATAAATAAATAAATGAGCGGATGGATTGATCAGTGTTACAAATACGCTCTGAATCATCTATCATTGAAGGCATCAAAACCGCATGCGAACTATATTAATAAACAAAAGGAATTATAGGACAGTTTCTAATCAGTACATTACATTCTGAATAATATTTCGATATTTAGCTGTATATTATATTAAATGAGTTTTAAAAATACACGTGAATATATTTAACTTAATGAAAAGAGAAACAGGAACCAAAATTCTAAATAATAGTATATTATACTTATCGATTTGTATGTAAATATCGAACCGTAAATTATCTTTAAAAATTTAACTCCGGACTAGTAATTAATAACATACAACATACTGCTGTTTACAAACATCTAGCAAACTTAATGAAAACTAATAAAATAAATACAACACAGAGACAGCCGAAATCCTTCAATTATTGGATGGATATGAAAAAATAATTAAATCGTTTTAGCTATAGTGGCGAAAAAAAGAATATGAGATAATTATATCCGAGGAATAATTAATCCGAGCTTTATTATTTTGTTTTACACATTAACATTTCCTTCGGACTCAGCATGATAAGAGTAAATCTAAGAAAAAAAATTCTTTATTCGTATTGACGACAAATTTTTTTTCTGAAAATCCGTTCAGCTGTTAAGTCGTGAGAAGGTAACAAACAAATAAAATGACTTTCGCAATTATAATATTAGTGTGAATGATATGAGAATACGTTAGGGTTTACAGTGTCCCTATATTATTATATGATGTAATTAACTTCATAAATAAATAAACTATTCAACTGTATTAACTGTAGATTTTGGTGGTAGGTACCCTGCAATGCCACCCGCTCATTTGCATTGAAGTAGCGGTTGTCACATAATAGTAACGAACTCCTTCTTTTTATTAATTTCACAGTAATCCTTTCAACGAAGATCAAATGGGCTATCAAATTTATTGTAGAGCGAATTTCAAAATGATATTAGTTATACAGAATTTTCAATTTTGGTTTTAGATAACGGCACTTCATAATAAAAGAAAAGTGGAGTTTAATAACCTATTAACTTGAATTATTTTATTTTATCCAATATACTAACGATTGCATAATATGTTCACCGTTCAATGTTTAATTTGCTACAGAAATATTACTACCATAAAAAAGAACATTAGTATTACATTTCACAAGAAAACCCAGTAAGACCCTTTCTATAATTATTCAAAATTAGCAAATGTTGTATTCATCTACTGCACCATTGCACCCAAACTTATTAATTGCTGTAACTTGTTAATTTGACATATCGAAAGAATAGTTACATCAATGTTATTCATACCGTGTTTATTTGTAAATCTATGAGATATTTAAACTATAAGTACAATGCACCCGTGTTTCACCTTCTTTCCCAACTTAGTAATCATTACTCAGAAGTTACAGCGTTAGATAAGAGCAGATTTTATGATAAAAAATATTTCAAATATTTTAAATAAAGTCACAGCACTAATCTCGTCTGTGACGACATCTTAGTCTGTTTAAATTTCACTATTAAATTACGATAAATTTTAAAAATAATTGTATAGGTATGTTTTTTGAGCAATAAAGATTACCAATAATAATATTTTGTCCATTTTGGCGTCCCGTGCATATTACCTATTAATCCCATACAGCAACTTAATTTATTTTCTTTATCAATAAATGGATTTGAAGCGACGATACCACAAGTAATCATTAACCCTTATTTGGGTTATTCCCAGTTGCCCCCACTATCAACGCCACCACTGGTGACAAATGGGATTTTATGGAACATTTTATGGAAAGAAATCCCATTTGTCACCAGTGGTGGCGTTGATAGTGGGGGCAACTGGGAATAACCCGTTTATTTTAGCAAAATATATGAGATGTGCGGAGTTACGTACTATGAAGTGTCAAAAGGGACTTCGTATTTGAAACAGACTAAGATGTCGTCACAAACGAGATTAGGGCTGTGACTTTATTTAAAATATTTGAAATATTTTTTATCATAAAATCTGCTCTTATCTAACGCTGTAACATCTGAGTAAAAATAACAAAATGAGGAAAGGTGAAACACGGGTGAAATTTAATACAATTCAATGGTACTTATAAGTATAACTTTTTATTCGTAAACCATGCACAAGTAAAATGTATCGATATTTTACCGATATATACTTTTACCGTGACTATTTTTTGTACGTATGAAACTTTGGTCATAACAAGGATGTTGTGACCAAAGTTTATTATGTTTAAGTATTCTTTGATAATTGTTGACTTTTTCCATTGTAATTAACATTTTTACGAAATAATTAAGGAAAAGTTGACTATCCCATATTAGGGGACCTTTTTGACAATGTTATTTTTACTATCTGCTTTGTTTCTTAGTATCTACTTCATTTAAAGTAATATTTGAGACTGCTTATATATCTGTGATGATTACGTATGTAATAGAGAGTGTTTTAAGTCTAAATAAACAAATTACACTATTACATGTCTTTATTTATTTTTCTTATTCTTTAATTATTCGGTACTCGGGGATTTCCCTAATTATAGAAGGTTCCCAGTTCGTATTATAAAATTATTGTGAAAATACATAACATAAGTAATATGGCAGGCTAATACAAAGTATATAAAACATATTTTCTTACTTTGTTGTTTGTCTTTGTTTGTATGAACTAAATGCTGGCCGTATTATCACGTCATTTATTTTATGACGTAATTACAGCAAAGATACGACGTGCGATAGTAAGGATGAGGTTACATCTATCTTAGAACTAATTTATACCCTGAGGGCGTGAGCATCTAATATATGAGTGAAGCGACCAAACGCTCACACAAAACAAATCGGTTTAGTATTGATTATCCACTTACTTGATACCAAGCCTGTACTAATACGATGCTGCAACACAATACTGTGATAAGGCGCTCACAGGAAGAAGTCAGTGTCAAGCAAGCCAGTCCATCAATCGTATTTATGGCTTTTACAAAGCTTATACTTAGATATCGTGGTGCAAAGAAAGCTTTGGCAAGGCTCTCGCAAGGAGAAGTCGTATGAATCTTGGATGCCAATCGAATCTATTCCTCTTTTGACTTATTTTGTACAGAGTGTGTATATAGATACGGTGGTGTATAACATAGCTTTGGCAAGGCTTCCACAAGAATAAGTTGGATGAATCTCGGGTGACAATCCAATCATCTTTTGACTTATGTATTCCCTGGGCGTTTACTAAGATATCGCGATTCAACGCAACGGCCTTAACACGCTCCCTGTCCGATGAACCACATATGGTACATAACAATTGATTTTCTATTGTGTCTATCACGGGACTGTGAATGGGTTAAAGGCTTTCACAAAATGTAACAAGATTAGTGGGTCTGATCTGCGTTCCAATTTATTACTTAATGATTTCCTATAATAATTGACTACTCACTTTACCATTTTCGTGAAAGTATGTTCAGTATGATCTCGGCTCAGTTTCTTCGGTCTGGTGGAGAAACTATGTAAGTATATAAGGATACTTACGTAGTTTCTCCACCAGACCGAAGAAATATAAGCGCAAAGAAGCAAATACGTTTTAATGCTGATATAATTTAAGAATTTTGAATCTTTCACTAATATTAGTAAATTCACTAACCTTTATCGTTAATAAGATTTACTTACTGATCAATTAATAAATGATTTTCGAGTTTGACTAATTTGAATAACAACATTGTGATGATGATCCAGCGATGTCAGTGTGGGCGTGTAGCCATTTTTCTCCCGTGAAGATAGAAGGTTAAGTTTCAGCTCACCCGTGCCGGGTTTTACGTAATGGGTTCTAGACTCCAAGTCTAGAACCCATTACGTAAAACTCAAGCATATCCAGTAAAATTTGACTACAATACAAATTCTCGCTGATGCTTCTAGGATATATAGGCATAAGCGTAGGTAATTCCTTATGTATAACAACGCTGTCAATTCTTAAGAACATGTTACCTCGTTTAGTTTAGGTTATCAGAAATTCAGCAGAGCCATGTTTGTATAATATCATCATCAGGATTTCATGGTGATTAATCGATTCAAATGTTAATCTGACAAGATTTATTATTTATCCCTTTAAGCTATTTTAGGTCCTAATTAAACAAAACCAGTAGAAGTGCAGGTTTAATACACAATGTCTAGTTTGTTAATATCTTCAAATATAAAACATTGTATTTTAGGCGGATGTAATGATATAAGATGAATTTTAGTAAAAAAATACAAATCACAAGTATAATACTTTTTATTAATAAATTTTACATGATCAGTGATAATGATGCAATACAACATTGTTTTACTTAGATATTAAAATGTATAAGACGCTATTATTACATAGGTAATTTACGGTGAAAATGTGATTGACATTATGCACGACATATTTATATAGTAGGCAGGAAGGAAATGATAAATAATATGTGGATTAATCTTTATGTAGTATTAAATTCGAAATTCAGTATGGCTGATATATTAGCCTCGATGTAGATTTTTAATCTTATTTAAATATTATTTCCATGACACATAACGGTCCATGAATGAAGACGTATAGATATATCAAATACTAAATTATTTTCAAATCCAATACAATTTGCTAGTTGCTCATTACTACGTGCTACTGCGTGAATCCCATAGGAAATCAGTACCTGTATAATGGTATCCTATGTGTTAATCCAGGCAATATTATATCTGTTTGTCAAGTTTCATCCAAATCCGTTCAACCGTTTACGCATAATTAAGAAACAATCATACAAATATCCAAACATATTAAATATTAGTACGTTCGCAATATTAAAGACACACTACTCAATATTGCAAACGCTTTAAAATTGGTATTTCTATTTTATTATTAATCTAATACACGGCGCCATTTTTTAAAGAATACAATCATATAAATGTCAGAAATATTAGTATACGTGGCTCATCTCGTTATAGTGCAGAAGCTATCTAAAGTGCTGCTAGTCCCCTAAATATATATTTCTCTGTTAACAGTCCCTCTACTATGAACAATCATTGTTTCGCTAGAAATTTCACAAACATTGAAACAAGGAAGACGAAGACTAACCAGACTCTTGCAACAATTTCGGTGTAATCATACGAATTTTCGTCCCGTGTGGGAATTTGTTACTGCCAGTACATCAACTTATGAGTACCCGCGGCATTCGAGATTGGTTGTTATATCCTAACACGTAAGAAAGGCATATCTCAAACATAATGATACTACAGTTACAGATTTATGAATACTAGCGGACGCCTAGTGGTCGAAATTCAACCATAATTGATTTAAATTTTAAGTTTAATAGTTATTAAGGTTTTATTGTCACATTTCATTTAGATTTCGGTCTATACAAGTTAATTTACCCATCTTTGTCAAACAAATTATTATATTGATATATGTAACCATAGTTACGAAGAATAGTAGATATTATAAAAAAAATACTACGAACGCGATTCGACTGCGTGTGTCAAATGCATGGTTGTATGCGTGTAGTGTTTTTTCATTTTAATGTTTTTATAATGCATATTTTATATAAATACTAGCTTTTGCCCGCGGCTTCGCTCGCGTTAATTTAGAATTTGACAATTAAATTTTTTTCGTTTTGATTTAAAACAATTCCCAAAAAATGCTAAGTACAATATATACAGGTACGGTAATGGCCGCTGTTGGCGGGAGCTTACAACACGTGTTTATTTACATGAGATCACTTAATTAACTGAGAGTTAAAACTGTCTCTGTCAGATTAATAAATAGTAAATAAATTATTGCACTGGAAATTAATGATAATTTTACGATGACAGTAAAATTAATATGAGAGTTGCAAAGGAAAATTAAAATAATAGGTATAACAGTCACTGCTACGATTGATACACAAATAAAACTAAAAAAACATGGCTGAAAAATGTATAGTGAGTAAGACAGGAGACCGGCTTCGTCCTCATCCCTACTACGTAATGTTTGCTGGATAAGTGGTGACACTTGGCGGGGATAACTGATCGATTTATAGTTGATCAGTAGTCGAACGGTGAGGGCGGGAGATGAAATTGAATTTAAAAAAAAATCATAATTAGAGGAACTTGAAATTATAATATCTGGATAGGAATTAACAAATAAAAAATAGGGGTTGATCGTAAAGGGGTGAAAAATTGAGAGTAATATGAGATTTTTTATTGTAAGTCATCATAAAATTAAAAAAAATTTTGCCAAAAAATTAAAGTTTATAATTAACAAATAAAAAATAGGGGTTGATCGTAGATGGGTGAAAAATTGAGAGTAATATGAGATTTTTTATTGTAAGTCATGAAAAAATAAAAAAAAATTTGCCAAAAAATTAAAGTTTATAATTAACAAATAAAAAATAGGGGTTGATCGTAGAGGGGTGAAAATTTAGGGTTGTATGTATTTTTGTATGCTGTGTCATAAAAAATAAAAACAAAAAATTTTGCCTAAAAAATAAAAAATAAAATTTTGGGGTGGACTACCCTTAACATTTAGGGGGATGAAAAATAGATGTTGGCCGATTCTCCACCCTGGCCGACAATCACGCTAAGGATCACAAAAATCGGTCGAGCCGTTACGGAGGAGTTCAAGTTCGAACCCCGTGACACGAGAATTTTATATATTAGATTAGGATTCGGCCCTCCTTCTCCATATAAACTTTAACTGTGCCAAACATACTCCTCCGTCCGCACAATTTTCGTAAAAAGGGGTACAAAGTTTTTGCTTTACGTATTAATATATAGATTAGTCTAAATTTAAACTGTAGGCTAGAAAAATATGGCATATACCTAATCTATCTCTAGCAGGTAGGTACTACAACTTTCTAAAATATTAAATACCGTTGTCAGATGCTTTACTACACCAGTCAGGTTCACTGCCAGATAAACTGTCATCTTCTTGCCCTTAAATATTGAGTAAGCAGTTTAAAAATCTTATTTTGCATGTTGGCAATTTTTGAATACACCATACAACACCAAGACTCACGATCTAATTAAAACAACCTGTTCGCTACTTTCAAATGAGTGAGTTCCGAGGAGTCGGGTATTCCATTTCATGCAGTTTAAGCAACACAGGAAGAAAAATATACCAAATATATTAGCATAGAAACGAAACCATAAATAAAATCAGATTGAGTTTATTTGTACTGACGTACATTATCAAGCATAAATCATCAATACATTTTATAGAATAAAGTCAGGTGGCAGCTTCAATATGTTAAGATTTCGATATCTCTC
Source organism: Catocala sponsa (assembly GCA_963564715.1). NCBI lineage: Eukaryota > Metazoa > Arthropoda > Insecta > Lepidoptera > Erebidae > Catocala > Catocala sponsa. Next base: position 7,493,763 of record OY751326.1, read on the forward strand.
GTTATGATTTGTTATAAAAAATAATTATATAGCGTGTAATACACCTACTATTTAATATTATATTGTTCCCTTCGTTTATTCATTCTTTTCAAATCAAAATCAAATTTCATTTAAATACGTGAATATGTATGGCAGTTTCACCGGTATCGAGCACAGCACCAAACTACCGGTGGTGGCTCCAGACTCCATATAACTAATAGTGCATAGTAATGCCGTCTTCTATATTAAGAATCCTGGCATTTAAAGTGAGCTTTTTTAGTTCGTGGTCGTATTAATACTTAATTATATGTTACTATCATGATTGTTATCATTATAAAAAATTTAAGGCACAGTAAAACTTAGGAACAAAATATTTACTAATTCAAAATTATATTTATTATTGATATCGCCTTCATATCGGGTTAACAATTAATTTAGTTATGTTTCTAGCAATAAAATTCTACTGATTTAATATAATTCGTATTCGGTACAATAAAACTACTATAAAACTCAAAAAATGGTTAGTATATTTACTTAAACATTTATTCGTATTCTCGCATTACAAGCAAACTTTTAATTGAGATAAAATGTTGACATCCCTAAATGAAATAACTTTTGAGCAAAACTTGCTTCCTGTCGAATACAATTAATTGGCGCGGGCTTTATGCATACGCTATTCACGCGGACTGCATGTTCGAGTTAAGCCGGGCTTCTTACATGGATGACTCGCGTCGATGGCTTACACGATACGAACAACCCTCAACTTTTGTTATGTTAATAACCCATATATTTGATATTACACCGTGCTACCTCTGACCCCTTGACCAACTAAAACCCTTTGAAAAGCCATCAAATGCACTTTTGACAAAGGGTCTCTCACAGAAACACTATACATACATAATTGGTCAGATTAAATAAAGAGATCACAAAGCGAACAAAGATCATATAATACATACAAATATTACATATTGCGATAATACCGGCTAAGTATAATCACAACATTGTAGTTTTGGTATCTGATCTTACACAATAAAACTGGTTTTTGAATATGTAGCAGCTGTATGGTTAAATCAAGAATTCGATACTCCTATTCATATTGAAGCCGATTCAAAATCAATGAATGCAGTAAAGGGGTCGAAATTCGATTAAGTTTGCATATACGTGCTGACTCGTTCGCTGTCCTTGAGCTTCGAACCCAAACGAAAGGAATTATATGAATAATGGATATGCTTTATCCAGAAAAGTGTGTGAATAACCGTTACTAGTAGTGAATGCAACAATTTGAATAAGAATAATGTGATTTTCATACCAGTCATTCAAACCCGACTATCAATGCTCGCGATCGCAGATTAGGCATCCTGCAGCTTGTGTACTATACATTTACTTTGTTCCTACATAATAGCGACAAAGATCGTGATAGCCAAGGCAGGAGTAACATTATTTAATTTGCCTGTGATAATATTTTATTCTCTTGAACCCTTTCTCTTTGCAATCAGACAGAACGGGTTCAACAGAATAAAATAAAAAATAACCCAAAATATATTTTTATGGATTCAGACACTGTAATATTAGAATTTAATAATAGATGTCGCACAATCTATAATATCATAATAATTAAAAAGACTGCCTCGGTGTGCAACGAAAGCAAATACGACTGCCGAGTATGAAGTTTCAGGTCCGATTTTCGGTTATGGATAATAATTTATGGTATTGCTGTAGCATCAGGTAGGTAATCTAGAATTGTGCCGAGTAAATGGGAATACGACACACACTAAATGCACGTTAAAAATTACATTCGCTAATGTGTCCCGTCAGACATTTTGCTAGTCTATCCCAATAGAATATGAGAAAAAGGTAAACAAGTTTTAGTGACTTTTATCATAAAATATTTTTCTGTATGATAAATTTATGGCTATTTATCAAAAAAAGGACTTTCATACGGCTTATTGTATTCATTAACTTCTTTGCAAAGTGAGTTTAAAATTTTCTAAATTACTTTATATTTAATTAGGTATGAAACGATTGTATACATAAAATATTAATTTTCTATTGGGACAGCGTATTCAATATTCTTTTAAGTTTGTTAATGTAATTCAAGTCAAAAATTTGAGTATTATGACATCTATCAATTTCCTTTTCCTCTTATAAAATTAACGTGTACGTGCGTTGTGGCTGGCAACTATAATGCAAACGATTAGTTAGTATTACTACGAGTCATGGGAGCAGAGCAGTAATCATAAAAGTATACGTATATTGCATAGCGCGCTTCAAGATATGGATGGAGGCGTATCTGCAGAACCGTTTCTCGCGATATCGATTGGTAGCCAATTCATGTCTATTTGTAAACGGAGCGTTCGATCAAAAATAATTTCTAATTGCGCTGTTTACTTACATATTACGTATTAGTAGTAAAATAATCGGTATTTTTACAATTAGATAGACGTCTGGCTCAGAAAACTTGTACTAGGTAGGTATATAGTTGTAATCATTCTTCTAGCATCGCCCAATTTATTGAATTTAGTCAATTCGAAAATTGAAAAGTTAACGGATGAGTACCATCATTTCATAATCTTTTAGATGCCAAATATTTGACAATACTGAGACCCGACTATTTCAACTTAAATCGGCTTGTGAATAAAAGCAGCGCGAGGCAAAAGTCTCCCATACCAAATAACCGTAGTCGAACTAACAGTTGTCAAAAGGTTTTTAAAAGTATATACATTCATCTTCTAGTTTAGGTAGTGGTGATTTACATCATTGCATAAAATAAATGGTTACAACATCGATCTATAATAAAAATAAAAGGTACACACACATAGAAGACAACGACACTAAACATTTGTCACACGAAAAAGAGAATAGAAGAGTAAACTGTTTTCTGGAACGTATGGCTTATGTAACATAATTGACTAACATGATATTAATATAGTATGGTGTACCTATTGATTTATTAAGATTTTTATATATTATTCGCAACGCTGACGACAATGTAAATGGTAACAAAAAAATAAACACAGTTATAATTTTAAAGAAACCCTTTGCCAGTTTCAATAAGTACAATAACAGAAAATTCAAAAATAATACGTAACCTGTAACATTTCGAAACGAGTTTTCGAAGAACTTTGTACGGGCTCGCATTATTCGTAAAATAACTAAACAAATTAAAAGTCCATGACGCGGGCTAAAGGTAATTGCGCTAGCATTGGTATTTCGCAATGAACGTTTTTAAACATAACATTAAAATACGGAACAGAATTAATATTATTACATTGAGCGGTGCTATATATTGGGAACACAAAGAACTAAATAAATCCAAGGAAAACATAATATGATACATATTGACTAAATAAAATGATTTAAAATAGATTAAATTAATAAGAATGAAGTAATGACAAACATGGAAAATATAGGCTGATAAACGAAACACATAGTATTGTTGTAAACAGAATGAAAATAAAGTTCCGGTATTATATACTGAAATAATAATAACAATAAAAATGTTTATTTCATCTCCATAATATATTAAATAGCAATTAAATTATTATGTTAGATTTCGCAATGTGCAAGAATTACATTGTCTATTGCCCAGATAGTAAATGACTTTCATCATAATATTTTGATGCAAAATTTAATTTGCATTATTAACTCAGTAGTCCTAAAATTTTACAAACTTTTAATATCTTAGTGTCAGAAGTTTCAATCTCAATATACGCTCAGCTAGATAGGTGAGTGTATATTTATATAGGACCATCCTTGTGTCAAACGACTTTGCAACTAGGTAAATCTGCGATGATCTCGAATATTAATCGTTTATTATCACGATAAACGGCTCATAATGTGTGTAAGTTGCAACGCAGTTAAGCAAATAAATAGTAACTCATTGGACTAGACGCGAGATTGAATTCCTGCCACTTTTTTATTAAAGTTATGGTATTATTTCGCAACATAAGGTACTATTTTCAAAGAGCATTCGCAAAAACATATTGGTTTTGCCAATTTCGCAGCCTGCTAGCGATCAGCCACCGTACTCCAAACATCAGCAAAAAAATGGTTTATGGACTCATTTTCGCACAGCGGCAATATTCCGAACCAGAAAACAGTTTTGCGACCAGTCATGTCACTAGAAGAAACTACACACATCGTCAACTTGTACTTCATATTTGAACCAAATTCAATGTGGAGTATTTGTAAACAAACAATCGTCAGAAAGTTTTTACAACCTACTTAAATAGTAACTAAAATATTATTTAAATTTCGACTTCTCTTTGAGCCGGTAATTAGACATCCTACATTGAATTTGATTATGAAACTCACACGCATTTTAAATGATCAATAGCTAATGTCCAATAATTGAAAATATATAAATGATAATTTAAAAAGATAAAATATTTCTGAAAATTTCCTGAACATTTAGTAGGTATGCGTGTGAATCATTAAAATATAACATTTAGGCACACACATGCATGCTCATACCGCAACGTTTACAACGAAATATGTATCTATAGCTCTAGCCTAAACAAATAATTAAAATTTGATTTATATTATATAATTCGTAACAAGTACTAACAAGATCATACATATTGTTTACCCGTTACCCATTAGGAATTACACACATATATATTATTACCTTTTGACATACAACGCAAGTTTAAAACTTATTTATTATTTTGTTTTTAATCAGGAACATTATGGTAACAAATAAGCCATTCCAATTGGTGATACAGTTTGTAACAATCATTTTAAAATTGGAGTTGACTTTTATGAAATGAAAAATAAAATATTTCAAAACGCTTTTTTTATTATGACTATATATATAAATATTTTCACATTTTCTAATTATTACTACTATAGTATATAGTTTGATATTGAAATGATGATTTTGTGGGAACATCAAACAATGCCCTTGTATGGGTTAAATACTCATAAGTTATGTGAATAAATTTGCAGCGACAATGTTACGCGGAATCCTATCGACGACTATGACGTAGCAGAATTCCTAGCGCCTATCGACTTTTAATTAAAATAAAATGGATACAACTACTAGTAGGTATAGATTTTGGTTTGATTGCAAACGATCCGAGTTTAATCTGAGCGTGGCCAACAACATAGTTTTATAAATAAATATAAATTTACTGAAATATTTTGGATTTCATATTGTGTTATTAAATTGATAGTCTTCTTAGATTTGTGTAGGTTGACTCATGATTAACCATAAAAATAGTTTTATTTGTCCAAAAATATAAAGTGATTCATATAAGTGGTATATTTTGTAAAAATAGCATGTCAAGTCAAAATTATTTAAAATATTTTTGATAATGAAGTTTCTCAGCTTTGCATACTATTTTCGTGTAAATGTTTAAAACAAATTTCATTATTATGCGCTTATTGCATCACTAGCCAATAGTATTGTCTTTATCTTTTTTTATAAACCGCAAAAAAGAAATTTACCACTAAGACTAAGAATTTTATTTAATATTGGTTAACATCACTTTTTTAAATCACTAGGATTCTATATAAGATATCATGTGTCAGAAACATTGTAATATTTTTAATTGTAAAAGTTACTTCAATCTATTCTGGATGATCATGTTACAGATTGTGATAACATAGTACTCTTAGCTGCATAATATACTATGCAGTATATTAATATCATGGTTAGGACTTCATCAAATAATATATATTACATAAATTCTGTACCTGCATCCAATACCCAAAATATATCAGTAAACTTATTTGTAATAAATAAAACTGTAAAAAGCAATTTACCTGCGATAGCATCCGAGTTGGTATCAGGGTTCTCCAGCAAATGGTAGTCAGCATTGGTTTCCAAACCTTCTGCTATAGTCTGCCACGCTTCTTTGGAATTACTGTTATTGCTACTCTGGTGTATATTATCTACTTCACTTTCCCCCAAACTGTTTTCTCTTCTCACTTTAGGCTTCTTTTCTTCACCATCTTGGTATGTTCGCCTTCTTCTCTTGTATGGTGTAAATAACCGGACCGGTCCCATGGCTGTGAGGAAGAGAGTTGGTTACTATTTTTCTTCTGTGTTTTCTTTATGGATGTTAAAAGTGCAATGATTTTATGTTTGAAATTCTGTTGCATTTATATTGTTGTACAAGATGGCTGTTCTGATAAGTGTATTTATATTATAACTCCTATATATATTTATGTTTTGTGTATATTTCAATGATAAATTCATGGCTGAAGCATGTGTAATATATTATATTCTTTTCCATATAGGTTATACATTATATTT